>JARCIV010000003.1:28463099-30863099 GCA_029618585.1 Citrus australasica | reverse complement strand
CATATACTGCTTCTGCTATGGATTGAGCAATAACTTCTTGCTTCTTAGAACACCCTGAAAAAGTTCCAGAACCAAAGCTAAAACAGTAACCTGAGGTGCTTCTCATATCATCAACATATCCAACCTAATCACTACCAGAATGTCCATGAAAACTGGAATTTTTAACTCGACTAAACCTTATTCCATAATCAATTGTGTCCTTAACATATCTAAGAATTTTTTTACTGCCTGAAAATGAATTTCACTAGCATAGTGCATATACCTTAATAGCAAACTCACTGCATGCATGATATCCAGTCTGGTTGCAGTTAAATAAATTAAGCAGCCTATTAGGCCCCTGTACAACCTTTCATCAACCTTTTCAGCTACATCTTCTTTGCAAAACTTCTCCTTTTGATTCATTGGAGTTGCAGTTGGCTTGCATTCTTCCATGTTAAATTTCTTGAAAACTTCCTTTGTGTTTTTTTCGCTGGCATTGAAATATTTCATTTTGCTTTTGATGTACCTGCATACCAAGGAAGAATGTCATCCTCCCAAGGTCTCTCATTTCAAAGACATTTTTTATTTCTTCTTTTAAACTTGTCAATCAACTCCTTGCTACTTCCTGTAACAAGTAGATCATCAACATACATAGATACCACAAGTATTTCATTATCAGCCTTCTTGATATATAAAGTAGATTCACTTAGGCTTTTTTCGAAGCCTAAGTTTACTAAGTGTGTCAATTCTGCTATACCAGGACCTTGGTGCATGTTTTAAATCGTACAGGGCTTTTTTCAGTCGATATACCTTCTCCTCTTATCCTGGAAAAACAAACCCTTCACGTTGCTCTACAAAAATATTTTCCTCCAAGTATCCATTAAAAAAAAACTGATTTGACATCCATTTAGTGTATAACCCAACCTTGTTGTGCAGCAAGAGCTAGCAATATCCTTATGGTATCCAATCTGGCAACAGGGGCAAAAGTTTCAAAAAAATCTACCCCAAACACCTGGGCATATCCCTTGACAACAAGTCTTGCCTTGTACTTGTTTACAAAACCATCAAGATTGAGCTTGGTCCTGTAAACCCACTTGACTCCTATAGCTTTCTTGTGTTCACGTCTATCTGCCAACTCCCATGTCTGATTCTTTTCAATCATCTTTAGCTCGTCTTTCATTGTAGTTATCCACTTCTGATCATTTGCAGCTTCTTCATACCCTGCAGGCTCCATTACAACAATATTACACCTCTGATAGATCTCAAATTATGGGATCAAATTCGACACTTGCATCCCTTTGACCCTTTCATTTCCTTTGTATTCTTGCTTCAAAAAATCCCAAATTTCCTTGGTTGTTTTCAGCGTCATTATTCTGGAAAAAATAGTGCATGAGACTACAGCAAACAAGGTTGCTTTTGCTTTTTGTTGATGCAAGATTATGGTGTTTGCTCGTCTGCGATAAGGATCTCTCCTCAACTCCCGAACTAGGGATGGCAATGGGACAGATATGGATTGGATCTACTTTGCTTCAAATCCATATCTATAATAAAAATTGAGATCCGTATCTGCTTCAGATCCATCAAAGACCTATGTTTTTCGCTTCATATCCGGATCCAAAAAAATAAATAGATATCTATATCCGCTCCAAAACTAGAAAAAAATTAAAATCCAAATCTGCTTTAATTCCATCATGAATTCTAAAACTTTACAATAAAAGAGCAATAATTTTTTGGAATGAAAATTAAAGACTAAAAATATTGATAATGATTAAATTATATTATTTGTCTAAAAAGTCTAATAAATATTGTAGTTTATGCTTTTACACCAAAACAAGCAAATAAGAAAGGTAATAAAAAAATGCAAGAATAAGACCAATATAATATTCTATTGTCTCCATTATTTGGATATCACAGTATAACCACCATCATTCCCACAACATTAGATAATGTCATATAAGTTAAATATGATTTATATTTAATACTTTATTATTTTTATTATGACTATATTTAACTAAATATATGAATGATATAGTTAATTGTACCTCATCCATGTCCACATCTTCTGAATATATCAATCTGGTATGTGTTGAAGAACATGAATCTGGTTTTGAGCACAAAAATTAAATAAAAATTAAATTAGTTAGACAAAAAAAATTAATATGAAATAAATAATTCAATTATAAAAATCCGTACCAGCATCTTTAGCCAACAACCAATTTTGACAACACATTAAAGCCTCTAATGTATTTGGGCGGAGTCTACTACGATGTGGTGTCACAAATCCACCATTGGTACTAAATACATATTCAGATGCAACTGTGGATACAAGAATAACCAAAATATCTCTAGCAACATTGCACAAAGTAGGATATTTAGATCCATTCACCTTCCACCAACCCAATATGTCAAAGGTATCAGTTCGAGGCAGGACATATTCCTTCAAATAATAGTCTAGCTCAGACTTCACATGGTCAGTACTAGTACTTTGACTAATAAATGTCTCAAAACTAGCCTGACATTGTTCTCTTCCTAAATGAAATGCCTCCATTGGGGATTGAGTTATCAAAGGCTCATTAGATTGATAAACATGTCCATATGATTTTGACTTTAACAATAATTACGAACACTCCCAATTCTATGTTCACAATCAACTCCATAAAGCATAGGAAAATAGTATTATACTAGTTTCATCTTATATCTAGGGTTCAAAATAGTTGCCACTGCCATTAACTCATTAACCACACTCCAATATTTGTCATATTTTTCTAACTTTTTCTTTGCCATTATCCTTATTTTATCATTATTAGAACCTAGCCACTCAGAAATAGATATTCTAATCTCCCAAGTATAATAAAAGTACAAATTCATTGTAGGATATTTCGTGCCAGAAAACAATTTTGTAACTTCATCAAATAATTGAAGTCTACAACAAATTTCTTTTGCAAACTCCCAATCTTCTTCACTAGGCAATGATTTATATTGTAGTTCTCGTGGTTTCAAGCGAGAGAACACATCTTTATAAACTAAAGCAGTGTCAAGCATATAATAGGTATAGTTCCACCTCGTTTTGCAATCAAGAATCCATTGCTTGGTGCTTGAAATTTTTAAATCACGAACACCCTTCATAAATTTGTCATGCCTTTTGGGTGTCATTTTTCAATAGGAAACATTACTACGAATTTTATCAATACTTTCACTAATGACATCTAGCCCATCCTTCACTATCAAGTTCAAGATGTGTGAACAACAACGCATATGAAACAACCTCCCATTTAATAACAATGAATTAGAAAGTTTGTCTCAGAGGATGTCAAACATAGCATCGTTAGTAGTGGCATTATCAACTGTTAAAGAACACAACTTTCCATCAATATTCCAATGCAATAAGCACTCCATTAAATTATCAGAAAGTACCTCAGCAATGTGTGGACACATCACATGTATAAACCTAAATAAAAATGACAAACAGTAGAACAAAAATATTATTATATGAATTGAGTATTTATTAATCATAATGAAAAGGAAATGACAAAGATATAAATAAATAATGCTATAGAAAGTACCTTATAATTAAGACGACTATGCAACCCCAGGAATTATCTATAAAATGTGTGGTGACAACCATGTAACCCATATTCTGACTAGAAGTCCATAAATCAGTAGTAATAGAAATTCTACTTTGATTGCTCGCCAACAACTTCATTATTTTAGACTGTTCATATTCACATTGCTTAAAGATATCTTTCTTTAGCGTATTTCGAGAAATGACCTTAGACATGGGTTGTAAAGAACCAACAAAGTTCCTGAATCCAGAATGTTCAACCATACTAAGAGGGTATTCATGCTTGATAATCATATTTGCAAGCTCTCTTCTTGAAGTGTCATGATCAAAAGAAAATGCCCCAACTTGGACTTTCCCTTTATTTATAGTAGCATTCTTGATTGTTGGTTGCTTACATCGTGGGCATCTAAGCAAGTGCTTATGTAAATGGTGCGTTCCACTTCCTACAACTAACTTTCCATTGCATTTGTTACAAATTGCTTTCAATTGTCCATTAATCTTTTGCCTCGTAAAATGATTCCACACAACAAACTTCAATTTTTTACTAACAACAACAGTTTCATGCTAGGAATTGGTGAGGTTGAATTCAACTCCATCCCATTTGATAGTTCAATTACTTCAACAACATCATACCCATCATTATCATCATTTTCTTACTGTGGTAAATTAGGACGGAAATCCATATTTCACCTAATTGAAGAAATAAACAAAAACATTAAGCGTCTATGTCACTGAAAACAATTATTATTACACATCAATTTTAGAAAAGTAAATAAATACAATTATTTGTAAATAATATAAAAAATTAGGAGCATAAATTAAATAAATAATTGAATTTTTCTCATTTAATCTTTATTCACATGGATCCTTTTATTAATGAAATCAACTGTCATAATTTAAGATATATTCAAATAAAAACTAACCCACATGAAAAACTAATACGTAATTTGATGATTACCATATACCTAATTCAATATTATATAATTAAATTATGTGGACGTTATGAGAATAATGTTATGAGAAAATAATAGAAAAAAATCAATTTTAAATACTTACTTGGCAATTAAAGGACTTATCTAAATATTCAAATAGAGTAAAGAAGCGAGAGTAGAATGAAGAGAAAGAAAGAGGTTGTCCTTGATTTTTTTTTTTTTTGTTGGAGCAAGACTGACATTGAGTTGACCTAGAATATGAATAAATTGAAAGAAATTAGGGCAAACTAAAGTGTGGCACTTAGTATGAATGGTATCGGGATTCACGAATTCGTGAATAAGTAAAAAAAATTATATTATGTGTTATATAACAATATAAGGCTTCCTTATAATTGTCAAAGTCTTGGGCGGTGCCAAACCACGGGGAAAATGTCAAAGTCTTGGGCAGTGCCAAACCATAAAAAATCCACCCAAATTAAAGTCCAAGTAGATGCCGCCCAAGGAAAGAAAAAAAAGGGAAACTTTGACAAAGAAGAAAGAAGAAGAAAAATAGGTGCCGCCCAAAGAAAACAAGAAAAAATATATTAAAATAATAGCCAATTTTGGCTATATAAAGGAAACCCTTCATTTTGGTTTCTGCATTCAATTTGTGAGAGAATAACAAGGAGAGAGCTTGAGAGATTTTAAGAGCTTAAAATTATAAAGCTCTTGAGAGTCTAGTGAGTGGGAGATTGGGTGTATTAGGGTTTTGGGTAGTGGGCCAAAATATTACAATACTTGTAATCCTTATTTTACTAGTGAAATATTTTTCTTCTGTCTTCGCCCGTGGACGTAGGCTAAAAGTCAAACTACGTAATTTCTGGTGTCCTCTATTGTGCTTGTTCATTATTTTCTTACAATTTCAACTTAGTTGCGGTCCTGCTTCACCCACCAATTTCCTAGCAGTGGTATCAGAGCTATTGGTTGTATTTTTTGAGTCGGGTACTGTTCACGTAAGGGGTATTATTCACGTATACGATATTGTTCACGTATACGGTACTGTTCACGTATACGGTACTATTCACGTGAAATGGTGGGAGCGATCCAAGAATTGTGCGGTGCAAAGCAGGGAATAGTGGTGTGAGTAAAACAACTGTGTGGTTTTTGTACATGTCTAGGAAAGTTTTGTCACAAAGGCAATAAGAGCTTAAGGAGTCTGGGTTTTAAGTGGGACTATTGTGATCCCTCCAATCTTTTCTGGGAACTTTCCTGGTGTGCATTCTCACACATACTCACAACTATTCAAGGTGGTACACTAGCTTGTGTGCAGTATTTATTAACAAAATGGCGGCAAAGTATGAAATTGAGAAATTTAACGGAAATAATTTTTCGTTGTGGAAAATGAAGATGAAAGCTGTATTGAGAAAAAATAATTGCTTGGCAGCAATTGGAGAAAGGCTCATGGAGATAACTGATGACAAGTGGAACGAGGTAGATGGCAACGCCATTTCTGATCTACGCTTGGCACTTGCAGATGGAATATTATCTAATGTGGCAGAGAAAAACACAGCGAAGGAAATATGGGATACTCTTACAAAATTGTACAAGGCCAAGTCACTACACAACAAAATCTTTTTGAAGAGAAAACTCTATACTCTTCGAATGACAGAATCTACAATGGTGACCGACCACATCAACAACTGGAAGACTCTATTTTCACAACTCACAACGTTGGGTCATAATATAGAGGAAAATGAACGTGCAGAGCTTCTACTTCAAAGTCTACCAGATTCGTATGATCAACTCATCATCAATCTGATGAACAACAATCCAATGGACAGTCTAGTTTTCGACGATGTTGCAGCCTCCCTATTAAATGAGGAGAGCAGGCAGAAAAATAAGAAAAACAGACAAACAAGTTCGCAGCAAGCGAAGGCGCTATCGGTGACGAGAGGGAGATCAACAGAACGTGGCCCCAGTGGGAGTCAAAATCATGGTAGATCAAAATCCAAAAGTAAGAAGAATGTTAAATGCTACAACTGTGGCAAGAAAGGGCACGTCAAGAAAGAGTGTTGGAGTAACCAGAAGAGAAAAGAGGGCAAAGAACCTGAGTCATCAAATGCTCAGGGGTGTGTAGCAAGTACCTCAGATGATGGCGAAATTCTTTACAGCGAGGCAACAATTGTTTCAGAAAGTAGAAAACGACTATCTGATGTCTGGCTTATAGACTTTGGAGCTACCTGGTACATGACCTCTCGGAGAGAATGGTTCCACACATATGAACCTATCTCAGGAGGATCTGTATATATGGGTAATGATCATGCCTTGGAGATCGCTGGTATTGGTACTATCAAAATAAAAATGTTTGATGGTACAATTCGCACAATTGGAGAGGTACGACATGTCAACAGCCTGAAGAAAAATCTATTGTCTTTGGGACAAATGGATAGTCATGGGTACAAAACTCATGTGGAGAATGGAATTATGAAAATCGTTAAAGGCGCGCTTGTATTAATAAAGGCATAAAAGATTGGTGCTAATCTATTCATGCTTAAAGGAGAAACACTACAGAAGGCTAATGCGTGTGTCGTATCAAATGGAAAAGAGTCAACGATGATGTGGCATCTCAAACTTGGCCACATGTCGGAACAAGGTTTGAAGATTCTCTCTGAGCGAAAATTGCTTCCGGGGCTCAAATCGGTAAGTTTACCATTTTGCGAGCATTGTGTTATAAGTAAACAACATAGATTAAAATTCAGTAGATCTATTGCTAGAAGTGAATGCATTCTAGACTTATTCATTCTGATGTTTGGGAATCACCGGATATATCCATGGGAGGTGCAAAGTACATGGTGACTTTCATTGATGACTATTCCAGAAAATGTTGGGTGTATCTAATTAAGAAAAAGTCAGATGTATTTCCAGTGTTTAAATAATACAAAGCGCGGGTGGAACTTGAATCTGGTAAAAAGATCAAGTGCTTAAGGACGGATAATGGTGGAGAGTGTTGTGTGTTAGAAAGTGCATATTTATAAAGGAGAAAATCGTTATTTTACATATCAAGTATTACTAACAACCCTTACTTTTATGTGTTTAAGTTTATTGTACTTTAATTATGTGTATTTTATTCTAATTGAGTATTTTATGTATTTTAGGGGCATCATAATCATTTCACAATAAACGAGAGATCAAATGGCAAAACGGACATCATTTTTGAACTCAGGACGGTCGAAAACCTTAGGAGGAGTATAAAAGGAAAAATGACACTGTTCACATGTACGATACTATTCACATGTACGGGTACTGTTGGCGTTACTGTGCAAATAGTGGCTGTTGACTGTACTGTGCAAATAGTGGCTGTTGACTGTACTGTGCAAATAGTGGCTGTTGACTGTACTGTGCAAATAGTGGCTGTTGACTGTACTGTGCAAATAGTGGCTGTTGACTGTACTGTGCAAATAGTGGCTGATGACGTGGCGAAATCCTGAGCGTCCAAACTGTTTTTAATCCGATGGCCATGATTTACTCGATGTAACTATAAAAAGGGGGCCTCCCCCCCTAATTTGGACCTCTGAATCCATTTTTGGGATTCATTTTCTGTAATTCTCTCTCTATCTTGTATTTTCTACGTATTTTAATAAATTTTCATTTTGCCCCTAGTTCAACTATGAGTGGCTAATTTTCTTTCAAGCTTGGGTTGAAGGTGAAGTCTCAACATGTGTCATGGGCTTGATTTGGTAAATTTATTTTCTCTTCCCCTCTAGTTTGTGTGGATGTTTTGACTTCTCATCGACAAATAATACTAATCTTGTCTAGTACTGCCCTGGTTTCACCGGCTCCCTAGTATAAGGTTATTATTATTTGGCACGATAAGCCCTTAGCACCATATTTATTAGAGCGTGGTTCATGAGGTGTGGATTCCCCTCTCATGATTTAATTGGTATTAATATGGAATATTTAGCCCATGATGCATGTTGATACGGATCCAGATACCCAAGTACGTCATTTCAATAGAATTCACTTCAATTTATTCTTGCCCTTTTAATTCCAATTCCATAATTTATTCTTGTTATTTTAATTTAAGTTTTAGCATAGTCTAAATCATTTTCCAACTTAAATCCAATCACCCATTCACTAAATTAATTTTATATATAATTAAAATCCACCTCCTCGTGGGATCGACACTCGTCACCATTAGTCTATACTACAACAGATTCGTGCGCTTGCGAGTTCAATAAAATTTGCACAACAGAGAGTATACAGACAGCGAGTTTCTTGTTTTATGTAAGCAAGAAGGTATTCAGAGGCGGTTCACGGTGGCATACACTCCTTAACAAAATGAAGTGGCAGAGCGGATGAACAAAACTCTTACAGAAAGAATAAGAGCTATGTTAAAGACTGCTGGTCTACCCAATTCATTCTGGGCAAAAGCAGTCAAAACTGTCTGTTATATAGTAAATCGGTCGCCATCTACAGCTATTGGGCTGAAGACGGTGATGGAGATGTAGACTGGAAAACCAGCTGATTATTCTTACTTACATGCATTTGGATGTCCTGTGTATGTGATGTACAATGCCCAAGAAAGAACAAAGCTGGATCCAAAATCTAGAAGATGTATCTTCTTGAGGTATGTGATGTACAATGCCCAAGAACCAGACGAATCCGAGGCTCTAGGAGTTCGTCAGTAAACTCGTGAAAGACGACCGCCAACGTGGCACTCGGAGTATGTCACAGAGATCAACGTTGCATACTGTCTTCTAACAGAGGATGGAGAGCCATTGACTTTCCATGAAGCTTTAGACAGCTCAGATGTTGCTTTGTGGATGACAGCAATGCAGGAAGAAATTGAAGCTCTATACAAGAACAAGACATGGGAACTTGTACCACTACCTTGTGGAAGAAAAGCCATTGGAAACAAATAGGTCTACAAGATTAAACGTGATGGCAATGACCAAGTGGAGCGGCATCGTGCGAGATTGGTGGTGAAAGGATATGCTCAGAAAGAAGGTATTGACTTCAATGAGATATTTTCTCCAGTGGTTCGACTCACAACAGTCAAAGTAGTCTTGGCGATGTGTGCTACATTTGACTTACATTTAGAGCAGTTAGATGTGAAAACTGCATTTCTTCATGGAGAACTTAAAGAAGAAATCTTCAATCAGAAGGTTTTGCAGAAACAGGAAAGGAGAACTTGGCTTGCAGGTTGAACAAATCTCTATATGGTCTCAAACAGGCGCCCAGGTGTTGGTATAAGAGATTTGTGAAATACAAGTGTGCAACCCAAGAGGGGGGGTGAATTGGAATTTTAAAACTTATCCTAGCAAATCCACACAACAATCCAATCTAATGCCTTAATAAATTCGAAAACAATAAATTTAATGCAAGCACAATAATTAAAGAGTAAGGGAAGAGAAAAACGAACTCAAGGATTTTTACGTGGTTCGGCTATCCCCGCCTACGTCCACGCCTCCAAGCTCACCCGCTTGAGGATTTCACTATCCAAGCCTTTCCAAGGCTTCAACCAATTACAATTGACTTCAAGGTGTCAATGAACCTTTACAACAAGAGATTATATCCCCAATCTCTTAACCCAAGTGTTTCCCTCACTTGTACACTCACAATTTGATGAGAAATAATAAATACAACAATGAATCTCTCTCTAAGAGTAGATATACAAATTGAAGAACAATGATGAGCTAATAAATGATGAGTTACGAAAATGAAGCTCAATATATGTTGTGTGCTCTTGTTTATGCTTGCTTTAGTTTCCAAAAATGAAATGGTTTTGAGTTTATATAGTTTGAACTCAAAAACTAGCCGTTATGTTCATTTCTGGCCGGAAACAGTTTGCCGGATATGAAATCCGGTTAGCCGCTTGATGTTACCGTTACAATCACAAATTTGAAATTCTGAACATCCGGTTTGCCGTTTGTCGAATCCGGTTAGCCGCTTGCGTTTTGGTTGCATTCTGCCTCGAACCGGATTACCGGATTTCACATCCGGTTAGCCGCCTGCATTTTGGTTACTTGCTGCCCGAAACCGGCTTGCCGGATTTACACAACCGGTTAGCCGGTTGCTACAGTAACGGCTACAGTGAAATAGTTTCTCATTTTATATTTTGACCCTAAAACTTTATAAAACTGTAGTATGACCCAAAACGTTATGAAACTTTACAAATAGGTCCAATTTCAGAATTTTCAAATATTACTTTGCTATTCAAAAACTTTCTGAATTTATGATTTGGCCCTAATAATTTTATTATTTTGCATAAAGGTCCTTTTCAACAAAATACCCATATTTTTAAAGTTCTCAAAACCTTTCACTTTAGTCCAAAATATTCATAAATTATAATATGACCCAAAATATTTAAATAACTTCAAATAGGTCCAGTTCCGAAATTAAAATCAAAGATTTCAAAACTTATCATTTAAGTCCAAATTCGAAATTCAAAAAACAATATCAAAGATTTTAAAATACATTTATTTTAGTTCAAAACACTTTGATTTCATAGCCTCATTTTCTTATTATAAAACACAATTCATAAATCTTTGTTTAATCAATACATATGATTTGTTATCATCAAAATCAATATCTTTAGCTAAAAAAGCTAACAATCTCCCCCTTTTTGATGATGACAAAATACATTACAAAGATTTAATCAAGTTATAAAAAGCTCCCCCTTAATCAATGCAAGGTTAAAAATTTATTTAAAAATAAAATAATTTGAGCTTAAAAGATTAATCATTCAAATCTTGTTTGTTATCATCAAAATCAACATTATGAAAACATATATGTTAACAATCTCCCCATTTTTGATGATGACAAACATTTCATGTATTTAAAGAATGATTCCACAAATTGCTCCCCCTAAATAAAATTTTCTCTTACAATTTGCCAATTAGGAAAATTAACAAATTTAAATACATAGATTTTTCTCCCCCTTCATCATCAAAAAGAAAAACTTAATTGACAAAGAAAAAGAGTAGTAAAGTTTTATAAATTTAAAAACATGTATTCTTCTCCCCCTTCATCATCAAAAAGAAAACATAAAGGAAAAGAATAAGAATAGCAAAATTTTTTATAAATTTGAAAACATGTATTCTTCTCCCCCTTCATCATCAAAAACAAAACTTTAAAGGAAAAGAATAAGAGTAGCAAATTTGTTACCCATGTTGTCTGAATAGAAATTTCGACAGAATCTCCCATTGACAACAAGCATCACCTCAAATAAAAGATTTAGTAATAATACATTCAAATTATTGTAGATCATGATGCAAGCCAAATCACACAAAAATATCATGAACCATTATTCCATTGATTACCAAATCAACAACTCATGACTTAAAATTATCATATAAAACAACTGTGTGATCAAATCATCATTATATCTCAAAATCATCAAAATCATTATCATAATCAAATATCAATCATCAAAAGAATACTCAAAGTGCATATTATTCAAAATCATATTATATGCTCCCCCTAAATATATGGCCAATTTAAAAATTTAATCAAAATGATTTTATCCAAAAGCATATAATATTTGTCTCCCCTTTCATCGAAAAAAAAGATAGATAGATGTAATCAATTGAAAAACAAAAATAATTCGATGAAGATATTACCTATTTTGTGCGAACAGAAATTTTGGTAAAGTCTCCCCTTATAAATGAACAAATTCTCAATTGCACAACATGGTTAAAAAGATATAAGCTTCAACAATTATAACAAACCAATAACTTCATCAATTCATCAAACAATGCACATATAATCATTAATCATCAAAATCAATATGAATTCCTCCAATACTTGTAACAATTAAAATCGAGGATTCCATAATCATAAAGCAAGGGAATGCAAAAGTCATAAGAGCATAATGTCAACAATTCAAGCTCTATAATTACTAATCACATTTTAGAAATCAAGACAACTAAACTCATCAAATATCTAATGTGACATTTTAATAAAGCTTACACTCTCATATGCGCCAAAATCTCAATGATCATGTATTTCTCTTCCTTTTGATATCATTTAAAGCAAGTAATGCATATTCAACAATACATTGATAAAGTACAAAAATATGCATTCATTCACCAATCATAAATCTCATAAGATCAAACTTTATCAAATACAATGGAATCACCAATGGACATTCTTTATTATCAAAACTTAAGTAAAGCATAAGTACATTAGTTCCACAATATCTAAATATAAAACATCCAAATATTAAACAATCATCATCCATTAAAAAAATTATGCATATAAAAATGTAGGAGTATAAAATAATAAGGAACCATGATAATTTAAAATACCCAAAAATGCACAAATTCGGTTTTGTAAAATAATGAGTGAAAGATGAAGAGATTTGAGAAAGAAATGGCGTGGTACTGTTCACGCGTGAATAAAATGGTAATGAAATGATGAAGAACAAGTGAAGAAATGATGATAGAGAAGAATTTAATGAAGATGAAATGCATGGGTAATGGTTCAAGAGATTGATCTTGGCATAAAAATGGTTAAGAAATGAAGAGGAATTGATTGGAAATGGAAGAGGGTGGCTCACGGTTTTGAGAGAGAGGAAGAACAAGTGCAGAAAATTCGCAGCAGAGGAAGAACAAAGCTAAAAACTCACGAATCCGGCTTGCCGGATGTGTATAACCGGAAATCCGGTTTTGTTCCAGTAAGCATGCATCCGAATTCGGTTTGCCGGACGTGGCTAACAGGTAGACCGGTTTGAGGCAGAAAGTTTGCCTCTTGAATTCGGCTTTCCGGATGAAAAATCCGATTATCCGGAATTTGTCTCGAGAGAATTTAAAATGAAAAACTGTATTGATTGAGACAGAAGTAATATTCAAGCTATATACCGTTGGAAAGATAATTAAGTTAGCTTTCCAATAAATTTACAGAACTGGATTTGGAGTTCTATAGAAGGAGTTATGACCAATTCATTGCAGCTTGTGCAGACTAGGATTTTCAAAGACTCCTTTGTTTTTCCAAACAATTTTAAAACCATTTTAATGATCCGAATACTTTCAAAAACCATTTTAATGCATGGATCAATATAATAAACATCCAATCATAAAACTCAAATTTATAACATGTTCATCATGCATATTCATCACAATTATGAAACATATAAACATTCAAAGATTAATAATTCAAGCATATCACTCATTTATCAAGCTTAGGCATTATATGATCATCAAAATCAAACAAAGCTATCATGATGAGTTGACAAGCTATCACCATAAATATATAACAATGCATTATGATAAAGCACTTAATGTTAAACACAATGATAATTCAATCATGTAAACATACAAGCATATTATCACAAATTCAAGCTACTATACATTTATCATGATCCACTTCAACAAAACAAATATGGCAAGAATTGTTACCGAAACAATTAAATCAATCTTATTCATCATTTTTGCTTAGACCATGATCAAGCGATTTTCCTCATAAGCTTCATCAAGGAACTCTCCATCATTCCTTATTTGTGGTACCTACAAAAAAATATTCAAGTTGTGTACTTTGGTACCCAAATATGCTTGGGTCCTTGAGTGTTAGTAATGGTTCCTTTTGGAACCCAAATACATTTTGCTCCATAATATGCACTTCTCTTAATTGGACATTTATTCTTCATGTGATCATTTCCATTACAATAATGACAAACAATCTTATGATCACTTGTGGAGGTAGCCTTAACAAAATAATTCTTATAATATTTTTGTTTCAAGTAAGGCTTATATCCAAGTCCTCCTTTATCAAATACACATTTTTGAGAGTTGAGCAATTTTTCTAAGTTCTTTTGACCATTTGTGAATTTTAACACAATTTGATTTAGCTCATTACTCTTCTTCTTAAGCACTTCATTTTCTTTTATTAATACATCAACATGTGATTTCTCATGCTCATATGAAGTACTTTGTTTGCATTTAAATGATGCAATTCTTTCATGCAACATTTTATTATCTAACTCTTGTCCTTTAATCTTTTCATTTAATGATTCATTGCATTTTTGTAAAGCATCATTTGCATTTTTCAAGTCATCTACAAATGATTCTAAATGCTCATGTGAAGTGCTAGGTTTCTCATTTGATAATGTAACTCTATCATGCAATGTTTTATTCTCTAATTCTAGGCATGTAATCTTTGCACTTAGAGATTCATTTTCATTTGTGAGCTTTACCATTTTCTTTTTAAGACATGCATTCTTTTTACCAATTTTCATTAACTCATCATGCATTTCTTTAAAAGCATCATACAATTCATCATAGGTTGGATCACTTACCTCATTGAGTTCATCATCCGATTCATCTCCAATTGCCATAAGTGCCAAATTCGACACTTCATGAAGTTCCTCCTCGTTTGTAGTCTCCTCATACACAATTTCAAGTTT
The DNA here is from genome assembly GCA_029618585.1 of Citrus australasica. Taxonomy (NCBI): domain Eukaryota; kingdom Viridiplantae; phylum Streptophyta; class Magnoliopsida; order Sapindales; family Rutaceae; genus Citrus; species Citrus australasica. The sequence goes on along the minus strand of JARCIV010000003.1, from coordinate 30,848,245 downwards.
TCTCCAAATTTCATAAGCATTAGAACAATTTGAAACTCTATGAAATTCATTTTTATCTAAGGCACAAAATAAAGCATTCATAGCCTTAGAATTTAAAGACAAAATTTTCTTATCTAACTCACTTAAAACATTCTTCCTAGGAATGAGTAAATCATTACAAACTATTTCCCATATTTCATAATCTAAGGCTTGTAAATAAATTCTCATCCTAGTTTTCCAATAAGGAAAATCATTTCCATCAAAAAATGGAGGTCTAGTGATAGATTGGCCTTCCATGGTGGTTGAGCAAATTTGGGTTGCTACGAATCTTTAACTCTAGACGGTTAAGTCTACACAAGAGCACCTCGCTCTGATAATAAATGAAATACAAGTGTGCAACCCAAGAGGGGGGGTGAATTGGAATTTTAAAACTTATCCTAGCAAATCCACACAACAATCCAATCTAATGCCTTAATAAATTCGAAAACAATATATTTAATGCAAGCACAATAATTAAAGAGTAAGGGAAGAGAAAAACGAACTCAAGGATTTTTACGTGGTTCGGCTATCCCCGCCTACGTCCACGCCTCCAAGCTCACCCGCTTGAGGATTTCACTATCCAAGCCTTTCCAAGGCTTCAACCAATTACAATTGACTTCAAGGTGTCAATGAACCTTTACAACAAGAGATTATATCCCCAATCTCTTAACCCAAGTGTTTCCCTCACTTGTACACTCACAATTTGATGAGAAATAATAAATACAACAATGAATCTCTCTCTAAGAGTGGATATAAAAATTGAAGAACAATGATGAGCTAATAAATGATGAGTTACGAAAATGAAGCTCAATATATGTTGTGTGCTCTTGTTTATGCTTGCTTTAGTTTCCAAAAATGAAATGGTTTTGAGTTTATATAGTTTGAACTCAAAAACTAGCCGTTATGTTCATTTCTGGCCGGAACCGGTTTGCCGGATATGAAATCCGGGTAGCCGCTTGATGTTACCGTTACAATCACAAATTTGAAATTCTGAACATCTGGTTTTCCGTTTGTCGAATCCGGTTAGCCGCTTGCGTTTTGGTTGCATTCTGCCTCGAACCGGATTACCGGATTTCACATCCGGTTAGCCGCTTGCATTTTGGTTACTTGCTGCCCGAAACCGGCTTGCCGGATTTACACAACCGGTTAGCCGGTTGCTACAGTGATGGCTACAGTGAAATAGTTTCTCATTTTACATTTTGACCCCAAAACTTTATAAAACTATAGTATGGCCCAAAACGTTATGAAACTTTACAAATAGGTCCAATTTCAGAATTTCCAAATATTACTTTGCTATTAAAAAACTTTCTGAATTTATGATTTGGCCCTAATAATTTTATTATTTTGCATAAAGGTCCTTTTCAACAAAATACCCATATTTTCAAAGTTCTCAAAACCTTTCACTTTAGTCCAAAATATTCATAAATTATAATATGACCCAAAATATTTAAATAACTTCAAATAGGTCCAGTTCCGAAATTAAAATCAAAGATTTCAAAACTTATCATTTAAGTCCAAATTCGAAATTCAAAAAACAATATCAAAGATTTTAAAATACATTTATTTTAGTTCAAAACACTTTGATTTCATAGCCTCATTTTCTTATTATAAAACACAATTCATAAATCTTTATTTAATCAATACATATGATTTGTTATCATCAAAATCAATATCTTTAGCTAAAAAAGCTAACAATTTGATTCCTTCATTATGAGCCTTAAATACAACAGACTCAGTTCAGACCATTGTGCATATTACAAGAGGTTTGAAGATAATGATTTTATTATTTTGTTATTGTATGTGGATGACATGTTGGTAGCAGGCCCCAACAAAGATCGAATCCAAGAATTAAAGGCATAGTTAGCTAGGGAGTTTGAAATGAAGGACTTGGGACCAGCAAACAAGATTCTAGGGATGCAAATTCACCGAGACAGAAATAACAGGAAGATTTGGCTTTCTCAGAAGAATTACTTGAAGAAAATCTTGCGACGCTTCAACATGCAAGATTGTAAGTCTATTTCTACCGCACTTCCTGTTAATTTCAAATTGTCCCCAAGTATGTGTCCTAGCAATGAAGTAGAAAGGAAAGAAATGTCTCGAGTATCGTACGCATCAGCAGTGCGAAGTTTAATGTTCGCTATGATATGTACAAGACCGGACATTGCACAAGCAGTGGGAGCAGTTAGTCGATACATAGCGAATCCAGGTAGAGAGTATTGGATAGCTGTGAAGAGGGTTCTGAGATTCATCAGAGGAACCTCAGATGTTGCATTATGTTATGGAGGATCAGAGTTTTCTGTCAGAGGCTATGTGGATTCAGATTTTGCAGGAGACCTTGATAAAAGGAAATCTACTACTGGTTATGTGTTTACACTTGCAGGAGCAGCTGTAAGCGGGGTTTCTAAACTGCAGACCATTGTGGCTTTATCTACAACAGAAGCAGAATACATGGCAGCTACACAAGCTTGCAGGGAAGCTATTTGGATACAAAGATTATTGGAGGAGCTCGGGCACAAACAACAGAAAATTCTTGTGTATTATGACAGTCAGAGTGCTTTGCACATTGCAAGGAATCCAACCTTTCATTCTAGGACAAAAAACGTAGGAGTTCAGTATCACTTCGTTCGAGAAGTAGTGGAAGATGGAAGTGTGGATTTACAGAAAATCCATACTAAGGAGAACCTAGCAGATGTTTTGACTAAGTCGATAAATACTAATAAGTTTGTCTGGAGTAGATCTTCTTGTGGCCTAGCAGCAACGTAAGCAACATGACTACGGCGAAGCAGAAAGGATGATGTGGAGATTGATTAATTCTCAATCTAATTTCCAAGTGGGAGAATGTCAAAGTCTTGGGCGGTGCCAAACCACGGGGAGAATGTCAAAGTCTTGGGCAGTGCCAAACCATGAAAAATCCACCCAAATTAAAGTCCAAGTAGATGCCGCCTAAGGAAAGAAAAAAAAAGGGAAACTTTGACAAAGAAGAAAGAAGAAGAAAAATAGGTGCCTCCCAAAGAAAACAAGAAAAAATATATTAAAATAATAGCCAATTTTGGCTATATAAAGGAAACCCTACATTTTGGTTTCTGCATTCAATTTGTGAGAGAATAACAAGGAGAGAGCTTGAGAGATTTTAAGAGCTTAAAATTATAAAGCTCTTGAGAGTCTAGTGAGTGAGAGATTGGGTGTATTGGGGTTTTGAGTAGTGAGCCAAAATATTACAATACTTGTAATCCTTATTTCACTAGTGAAATATTTTCCATATGTCTTCGCCTGTGGACGTAGGCTAAAAGGCAAACCACGTAATTTCTGGTGTCCTCTATTGTGCTTATTCATTATTTTCTTACAATTTCAACTTAGCTGCGGTTCTACTTCACCCACCAATTTTCTAACAATAATAAAAAATATTATTTCCCTTTACGAATGGTATCATGAATTCTATTCATGAATAAAGGCTTCCTTTTTTTTAATAATAAAGGGAAATACGTAACATGAATTCGTGAATCATCGATCATGATACTGACTTCATGGCCGACTTTGAAATAAAAAATATAAGACTTCCTTTAATTGTTTTCACATGCCTCTTTAGTCTTTTCAAGGACAATTTGGAAAGCAATTTTGAGACAATACGTGCTAGTGTATGGGAGAAATTAATTTACTCCTTAAAACAATTATCCTATTATCATTTAAATTTTTAGTTTATTATTATTTAAATTTAAATTTAAAAATTAATTTTTAAATTTTAAGATATTTAATTAAATACATGGTAAATACTACTACTGATATGCTATTAATGAAATTTATTATCATTTATAATTACACAATTGTTAAGAAATTTTTAAAAATAAAATAAAATTAAAAGATAAGTGGATATGGATTTGGATCTAGATATTAAGACAGATCTAGACAAATCCGGCATAGATCTGCACATTAATATCCAAATCCAATCCAAATCTATTTTACACTAACCCAAATCCGATCCGATTGGATTTGGATAAGATGGATCTTGGGTCAGATCCAATCCATTGCCATCCCTATCCCGAACTCATGACCAACCTAGGATGCTTCACGTAACTCTTCTAACTGAGCAGAGCTATACCTCGTATAACTTAGCAGACTCCTGCACACATAAGAACTAGTCAGAGCACGCCGGGAGTTTTCCCGCCGTAAATCCTCCAACGTTCAAGACATAAATTTAGGTTTACTCTTTGGGAAACTCGGCCACTGTTCTCGTGGCTCTCTAATGATTCTGGCGTAAACCCTTCGACGCTCAAGTTAGACATTTGTGTTTACTTTTTAGGAAACTCGACCACTGATCTTGTGGCTCTCTAATGATCTCTTAGGCAGTGAAATACCTATAAGTTTTTCTATCGTTTTTCAGTAAATACTCTTTTTTCTTAAGTTCTAGTGTAAAAGTGTCTAACCCCTTTACCTTCGTTGATTACCGTTTTATAGCCTTCATACGAATCCGGCCCCCCACAATCCACGTCCATCACCTCCCCCAGCTCACGGAAGTGGATGCTTGAATATCGTAGTTGCGGCTGAGTGGGTTTCATGCCTAGATTCTCAGATAGGAGTGTACGTCTCGTTAACTGATATAGACTAGGTATGCCGACCCCGATCTCTAGCAGGAAAGGCTCTCGGCTCCTAGCAGGAACCCTGCTCGAACTATAGTAGAGGATGTCCTCGTGATTGAGCAGAGAATTCCTGGTCTTGGATATCTGCTACCAAAACTTCACCTGTCTGCTCACTTACAAGGAGACCGGCTCCTTGTTTAGGGTACGACTGGTCTGCGGGAAATGCACCCTCAAACACTTTTGATTTTCTTTGCCTCATCTCCTTTTGATTTCTAATTTGTGCAAGAGTTGAATTGTCTGGCAGGGGTGAAACTTCATATATTTGTTCAACAGCCTCTCTCGGATCATTAGCATCCAGATAAGCTTCCATTCTAACAGGTCACACTTGATAATTTGTTCCATCAAACACTAGAGCTGCAATTGCAGTGAATGGATTTTCTGAATTCATTCTGGAAGGGTTTTGCGCTAAATCTACTACGAGCACTAAAAATTAAGATACACAGCTGATTAATTCTTTGCTTCTTTCGTATCAAATCGACACCATGATCAGGCTATTACTTCTTACTTGTATGATTGGATGCATCCAAATTATCATGCTCTCGATACAACCAAAACTGGGCAGTTGCCTAATTTATCAGCACCTAAGCCACAGATGACAAAAATGGACAATGACCATGAAATGATAGATTTCTGTTATCTTCCAATTAGTTGTCAGATGTGGCATACCAATTCCGCATACCCACTATTTATATAACCCTACTGGCAGTAAAATTTTAGGCTGTTTATACACACACACGTGTGTGTGTGTGTATGTATGTATTGAGATTGAAGTGTTGTGCAGCGCTTTGCAATTGTTGGGTTGAATGACCAACTGTTAAGTATGGAGGTGTTTACCAAACACGTTTGTTATTGTATAACTGCTTACAGCAATTAAAAACAAATCCTTGATTTAATGTGGAATCTTGTCGGTCTGAGTATTCAGCATGTGAAGTATTTCAATGTCAAGAATGAAGTCGTCAGACTGATTCTGCAAGCTCTTTGGCAGCCTTAAATATTCTATTTCTCAGCCTTCTGTTGATTAACAACTGTTACACACTCTAAATTCTTCGCTGTGACTATGAGCATGCATATGAGCTGTTGCTGGTCAAGCAAGTCCTGTACATACAGTCATAGTTAAAGCCTTGAAACTTCGGTTGGATCAGTTCTGCCAATTTCCAAACTCGTAGCTAGCCTCCAAATTCTCTGGCATGCTCCCGGCTATGGTTACTCTTACTCCCCGTTTTATAGTGTGAAGACACGTTGATTTTAGTGATTACTTTGCCTGATTTAGGAAATAATGGCTTGACACGTATCCGTCTTCTTGGGAAAATGTTTACTTACATTACATCTTCCGATTCCAAGTCAAATCCTTATCATGACTTGTAACAATGAAGAGAAAATTTTAAACGAATGTAACGTGTGCCCCATCATTATAATTGGAGAAAATTTGTAGAATGGTCAAATTTATCCTAAGATTTTAGCCGCCCACATGGTCAAAATTTTTTTTTTTTCGGTAAATCATGTTTTTTATTTCGAAATTTTCGTACTTGGATGAGAATAACATACTAATTAATTCTCCTGACGTGTGGACTATGATGATGTTAAACCAAGTAATTATTGTGAATTTTTTTGTCATCTCAGAAAAACTACAAAAGTTCAAGCACAAAAAAGTGGTCGGTGACCAATAAAGTATTGACTCTATTGATAATAGAGTCTCTTTAAGTGGTTTGATTGGATTTGCTCTCTAGTTTGAGTCGCAAAAAAATCATCTTTGTTGGGAGAACTTGTGCCTCCCAATTCGAGCGAGAACTTTTAATATAAATTGTGGTATGGACTTAAAGATGCATTTCACAGTTGAGTTTCTCCCCAAAATACCTCATAGTTAAGAAAAAAAAAAAAGTGACCGGTGAACGCGGAGGAAAAGTCAAGGTGAGATGTATAATATCCTGACTATAACCAAGCCCATATGATAAGTGATGATATGAAAACATACTATCATCTTTATCTAATTACCCACGCTTGGCTAGTTAGAGGTCAAAAAGCATCTTACGTGGCTCAAACAGTTCATTCAATCGAAATGTTGATTTATTTTTATTTTATTGAGTTTCTATCATTTGGCTCCTTGTCTTTTGTTTACAAAAATTTGACAAATCAAAGGATTCATAAATGTTTCACTTAAGTCTTCTCTAGTTCTTTTTTTTTTTTTTTTTTTTTTGTGTTACACAGGTCCTTGACCACTTTTGACCATAAAAAAAATACTAATTATTCTATTATTCGACTCATTTTTCTTATACAGTTGCCTTGTATCCTGATCTAACAAATCAAATTAATGAAATGTAATTATTTAGAATTAAACTCTTAACCTCTTATTATTCACCCACAATTGTCCTATTCAAAGTTAAACTTACTGCTTTTAATTTTTATAAGCATCCATACTTTATGGAAATTCAAGTTGTTACCTATAACCTTCATGGATTTATAATAATTTATGAATACTTCTCGAGTTTTTGTACTCTATTAATTTATGAGTTTGTGTTAATATACATTTCTAGAGAGAAAAAAATATCGGGGTGGATAAAGTCAAATTTAATTTTTTACGTCATTACATATATTTTATTATATACTCTCTTAATTTATTTTATTAAAAGAGTAATGATACCCTCATAAAGTTAGTATACAAAGTTTGTATTTCAATTTATAGTATACAAAATTTGTATTCTAATTTATCTACCTTTAACGTGTCATTAACTCACTGATGTTGTGAAATTATCTCATTAATGAAAATATAAAACGTTGACTACTATCTAACACTTAGTGGTAATCCGAGATACAAATTTTGCATACAAACTTATAAACATATCATGACTCTTATGAAGATAACATTAACTATAAGAATCTTATAAAATATTTTGATTTGATTTACATGTATAACGGAAGCGTAGGAGACAAACAATTTGTTTTGTCTAAAATGCCTTTAGACCGTTGGCTTTTTACAAGTTCAAAAGTGATAGCATTTATTGGAGAGGACTAAAGTGATGTATTTGTACAAACTATGGACTACAAGTTGATTTCAACAGACAACCAGGAGTCAATCAATAAAAAGTACCTTCATTACTTTAATCCCCAGATTTTTGGCCTCACAGCTCGTCCTTTCTACCGAACAATATAGACCAGCGAGAGGTTTCATATGATATTTCCCTTCCGTAATATAGACCAGCGAGAGGTTTCATATGATATTTCCCTTCCGTAATTGTCTATATAATGGGCTACATAACTCTTTGGATTCATTCAACTCTCTCTACAATCTCTCTTATTGGCGAGAAGAAGTGAGCAAAGAGTGGAAAAGAATGAAGAAAAGAAGCGATAAGTCGTCAAAACCTGAACGAAAAAATATCGAAAAGAATCGCAGAAATCACATGAAATCTTTATGCTTCAAGCTTTTTTCTCTCGTTCCTTCTCACCACTTCAAAGCCTCCAAGGTACTTCTATTCATTTAATTCTCCTAGACCTTACTGGGTAATGTAACTGATCATCAATCCTTCTTCCTTTTCCTTACAAATGATATGGATATATTAATTATTCATTTCATAAATATGACCCTTTCTATACGTTGAAAAACTAAAAATTGCTTAGGTTTAGGTTTTCTGTAACATTTTTACAGTCCCTTCTCTCCTGTAAAATATTAGAGGCCCCCCCCCAACCACCCCCTCCTCCAACCCGGCGGGAAACTGCAGTGTGAGCGTTTCATCCTCTCCATTCATATGACCATTGTTCGAGCCCCAGACCCTTTAATTTTTACTTCACAAGCACAGACAACAGCTGGCCACTTGATAATGACCGGATGAAATATTAATATTTATGTGGTTCCTACATTTTCATGGATTATAAGTTATGATACTTAGAGATAATTATCTCCTTAAAAGATAATTGCGTTCTGTTACTTTGGATTCTTGATGAGATTTAAGAAAATGACCTTTCCTATTAAAAGTCAATTTATTGGGGCCCTTTCATTAATCTGTTCATTAATTGTACGTATGTTTTTGGTTGCTGTCCAGTAAATATTATTGCGGATTTTCACTGACACTAGACTAACATATTTAATTAATTTTGTTGCAGAGTATGCTATCGCAAGAAGACCGGCTGGATCTAGCTTGCTGCTACATAAAGCAGCTGAGAGAAAGAGTAGATAAATTGAATAGAATGAAGGAACAAGCAATGAAGTCAATAAAACCAAACAGTAGTAATAACATTATGGATGAAACGAATAATATATGCTCAAATTTGCCGGTAGTTGAATTAAGAGACTTGGGTTCTAGCATTGAAGTGGTTTTGATAAGTGGGGTGCAAAGAAACTTCATGTTGTATGAAGTTATTAGTATTCTCGAAGAAGAAGGTGCTCAAGTTGTCAGTGCTAGCTTTTCTACTATTGGTGATAAAATTTTTCACACGGTTCGTGCCCAGGTAATTAAAAAATATATATGCCATTTCCTCTAGTTTAATTATCAGAAACCGATCATATTTAATTTGTTTAAATTAACTACTTATTTTGATATGTTATACAAATTTGTAGGCTAAAATCTCAAGACTTGGTGTTGAGACTTCAAGAGCTGGCCAAAGATTGCATGACTTGGTTGACTGAGATCATTAAGCCAATTAAATATTGAAGCCAATCGAATTATCAACTGCCGTTCGATGTTGAAGAATTAGTTGTTAATTACCATATGCCATTTGGGTTTAATTAATTTAGGAGTAGTTTTATTTCTTCTAATAAAAGTTTTTTCTTGATCAGCAGAGGTACACACACATATATAAAATTTTAAAGTTTGGAGAAGTTTGAAAAAATTTTAAAATTGTAGGTTTAATAATATTGTGAAATTAAATTTTAAAACTATACAGTTTAAAATTTTTTCAAATTTTCCGGCATTTTAAAATTTTAGATTGAAAATTTTTTATATATTAAGAGATGTTTCAATCCAGGATCTTGGATTTTGTTGAAGTTTAGAAAAGTTATTAAACCATATGGTAAATTAATGTAATGACCGTAAAAGCTATTAAGCCATATACTTTAATAGTTTTTTCAGACTTTAATAAAATTTAAGATTCTGAATCATATCATGACTAATATATAAAAATGTTTCAATACGTGTGTGTGTAATCGTCTTCTTTCTTGATAAATTAATAATTATGTTTGTTGAGAATTGATTTTTACCAGATGAACATTGTTACATATAAATATCTTGAACCTATAAATTAAAATCAAGCCATACCTAAGCACGAAAGGACACATCACGGTCCGCAATTTCATTATATTGGACCCATTTTGCTGACATTTATCCTTCCCATCCACACGAAATAATTAGCTAGGGGATAATATTGACTGATTTCTGAATTTAAAAAGTTTATTTTAATGTTTGGCTAGATTTCAAATTTTAGGAACGAACACACATACTCATTTGTATATAATCTTAAGTCGTTATGATTAATGTCGAGATTTCATCTCTTTTCTCAAAATATATATGATCTCGTTATCGATCTCAAAAATAGATTAAGATACTATATATAATATCTTCAAATTAACTGAAAACAATAATAAACTAAGTACATGTATTTCTTAAAATGTAAATGTCATAAGTTTATGTCTGAAGGTGTGTTTGAGATTGAGGTGTTGTATCTTTTAAGCTACAGCTGTTGTAAAAAAAAACTATAGTTATAAAATAAAAATTAGTAATATATAGTAAATATAAATTTTAAATAATAATTTTGATAAAATTATCAAAGATATAATAGATTTTTTATTATATAAGTGAAAAATCATATTAACATACCTTCCAAGCTACAACAATTAGTGTTTACCAAACACTTTAATGCTGTAACTTTTAAGTTATAGCCCAACAGTTGGTGTTTACCTTTAAGCTATAGTTGCTGTGGAAAAAAAAATTATAATTATGAAATAAAAATTAGTAATATATAATAAATATAGATTTTAAATAATAATTTTAATAAAATTATTAAAGATATAATAAATTTTTTATTATACAAATAAAAAATCATATTAATATAATTTTAAAATTATAACCATTAGTATTTATTAAATATTTTAATATTATAACTTTTAAACTATAACCCAACTTTAATTTCAAATGCATATAAAATAGTTCTATAAGATCTACGTGTCTTTTGATGGCTATCACAATCGGAGTCACTCCCACCTGTCATACGTAACCACAAACTTGGAAAGCAGAAAAGCATCATCAAGTGGAACTTTAACTTTTTCGAAATTGCATTATGAAATCTTTTAACCAATTGATTCCGACAACTTATAAATATGTAACACACCGATCACACTGGTCACCACTGCTGCAACAACGTCATGTGATACGACAGTTCTATGGCTCATTCATTTTGTCTACGACATCCACAACTTTTGTTTCAAGACTAAACGATCTCCATGTGTTTGAAAGCATTTTTAATGAGACAAATTAACTTTGAACTATCGGGTATCATTCGTTTTCAGTTATTAATTGCCCTGCTTCTGATTACCACTAATCACAAGATGACGACAACGCGCATTTCTTTTCTGAATGATGTTGAAGTGTGCGTACCAAAACTTGCGTCCATATTTCACTCAAATAGTTTATGGTCTCCCTCGCATGAACGCAACGCGTGACATGGAAAAAGATAAGAGAGAAGGGTTTGGATTTTTTAAAATTTCATATCGACCAATAAAATGAGTTGAATTTTAATGTAAAAGGAAGCATGTGGATAATATTAGAAGAGAAGGGAATTAGGAATTGTGCTTTTTAACCACAACCAAATTAAAGAGTTGAGTACATGTATATAACAAAAAAAGTGTATAAATAAAAAAATGAGTAATGATACAGCCTCAAATTCTTGTATAAATTTATTTTGTACAAACTGACGTGACATTAATTCATTGGTTGAATAAAAATATAAATTAATAAAAATAAATCATGTGGGCCAAGTGATATTTGATGTGAAAACACTTTGGCTGCAGCATCTAGAAGCTGTGCATCTAGAAGGCTTTGACGGCAACCCAAAGAAAAAGAGATGAGGGAGGAACCGCCCAAAGAAAATAAGGAAAAAGAGAGAAGAAAAATGAGATGCCGGGCCAAAAAAAGAAAAGAAAAAAAAATAATTATTAAATATTAAATGCACAGTAACTAATTTTGGCTATAAAAACATTGGCTCCCTTCATTTGTAAATCATCGAGTTCTTCAATTCTTTTCTTTATTTAGAGAGTGATTTTAAGAGTCTAGTAATTTGAGAGTTTGGGTGTATTGGAGTTTTGAGAAGTGAGATAAAATACTACAATACTTGTAATTCCTTTTCACTAGTAAAATATTTCCTTCTGTCTTTGCCCGTGGACGTAGGCTAAAAGCCGAACCACGTAATTTCTGGTGTCCTCTATTGTGCTTGTTCATTATTTTCTTACAATTTTACTTTAGTTGCGTGTCTGTTTCACCCACCAATTTCCTAACATTTAATTCAATCAAGTTTATCATGCCACATCAATTTGTACAAAATAAGTTTATACAAGAATTTGTGGTTGTATTATTACTCTAAAAAAATAAAAGGATAATTCAATATAAACATTGATGAGATATAATATTATAAAATCATTAAGATGTTTTACCGTTCAGATAAAAGTCAAAATATTTAATCTTTTTTATTCAAACTTAAACATATTATAATTAGACATAAGTGATAAAAAAAATAAAAACTGTAAATGTCTGAAAATAATTAAGATTCAGGCTTTAGACAAAAATCAAACAATCCATCAATCTAAACCGAACCGAATATAAAATAAATTTTGGGTTTAATTCTATTCAGATTAACATAATCTGAATGCTCACCTTACGCTGTCATTTATATAATGGATAATAAGTTTTATAACTTAGCAAAATTATTATTATATCATTAAATAAATAAATAAATACAGCATCAGATAGAAACAAATTGGGATCCCTAAGCATCATTCAAATGGAAATTTGTAATTACCTTTTTTTTTGTATTTTATTCAAAGCTAATTGGGACAACCACAAGTTATACTGGGGGCAAATAAATATTTAGGGGAAATAAAAAAGAAAATGATTTTTTTTGAAAAAATTAAACTTAATGAGATAATACTTGCTCAAACTGGGCATAGTCTGGCTTCACCGTTGGTATTACAAATGTACACGTATAAGTAGTACCAGTAGCAGTTAAGATTTATCGTCAGCATGTCTAAATCATTTTTGTTGTGGCGTAGTTTAATTGGACACTTACTGACCATATTGTCCAAAAAAATTTCTGAGTAAATTTCACGTAAATAATTCGTGGTTAGTAAATTACAATATAATAAATTGTTAAATCTCGATTATACAATAGTATCATTCGATTAACACGTAGAATAAAATCATTAGCAGTTAGAGAGGCTTGAATAAGAAAAAAAAAAAAAGGATCCTTTATGCCGAGCTTACGTAGTTCGTTGGAACTCTAGATATTTACACACAATCTGAGTACTAAATCTATATGAAGTAAAAGGTGATATTATAGAAAAATAAAAGCAAAGGCAATGCAGGGGGAGCTTAACTCCGCACGTGGAAAAATGGGTTACTAAATTCTCAAGTATTTTGTCTTCTTAAAACGATAACATTATGTTAAAATTTGGACCACAAATTGCTGGTATACAATTGTTAAAAGACAAAAATTGATTTTATTAATATTATCATTATTAACATTTATTATTATTATTATTAAATTTTATTAACTTTATTATTTTAGTTACTATCAATTATTGTTATTATTATTTTTATTAATATTATCATTATTAAATTTTATTAACTTTATTATTTTAGTTACTATTAATTATTGTTATTATTATTTTATTAATATTATCATTATTAACATTTATTATCATTATTATATTTTATTAACTTTATTATTTTAGATATTATTAATTACTATTAATATTATTTTTATTAATATTATCACCATTAACATTTATTATTATTATTATTATTTTAATTAATATCATTTTTATAATAATATTTATACATGTATTTAGATAATAAAAATTATATTATTATTAAATTTATTATTTTAGTTATTATTAATTATTGTTATTATTATTTTTATTATTAATAATAATAATATAATAATAATAATAACAACAACAATAATGATAATATTGTTAATAATGATAAATTAATTATTTTTATTAATTATTATTTTTATTGTTAATAATGATAATATTAATAAAAATAATAATAATTAACAATAACTAAAATAATAAAGTTAATAAAATTTAATAATAATAATAATTTATTATTATTAATGACATTTAAAATAATAAAATTAATTGTATTTTGAACAGGTTAATTTGGAAAATATGAAAAAAAAATAGAAGAATACAAAAGTAAACATATATTCCATTCACATTCCCTCAATTTCATTCACAATCCCCTATAAAAATGAGATTCTCATTTCTTATTCCCAAATTATATGGAATCCACACATTTTATTCTTATTTATAAATTATATTTTATCAAATAAATATAAATTTCATTCCCATTTTTTTATTTTTATTCCCAATTCTATAAAATAAACACTCCATCAGTGTTGAACGTTGCTGATCCATTAGGCATCCCCATTAAATCACTGTCACGTGACGATTTATACCTTGACGTCATGAGGGCCACGTAAAAGGAAAAATGTACCATATGGTATGTACAGTATTTTGCCACATAAAAGGAGCATGCACCAGATACATTATTTTCCAATTTTAACTGTAACATGGTACAATGAATTTGTCTATCGATTTCGATCACTTGAATATTTGTCAAGTGGAATTTTCATCAGATGCGACTCATATAACATAAATGTTAGTGATCAAGTTCATGCATGCAATGATGCAAATATTATGTTATCAAAATGGACCAACTTAAAATATGTATAGAATAATTTATTAATGAAAGATTCTTTAAATATGTAAAATACGTATTTTAATATACTACAAAATAAAATTTTTACTTAAAATGTAAATTTTATTTATTTATTAATTTATCTATTATTTTAATAATTTGGAGTCCGATTATGGTGCAGCATATTGCGTACTACAAACGTCTACAACTTTTTTTTTTAATTGATAATAGCTTTTTCGGTGTATAAAAAATTTACTATATCTATTACAAAAACATGTTACGTGTAACGATAATATAGTGAATCAGTGATTATGAATGAATAATTTGTTAAGGACAATGAAAAACTTGTTATGATGGTGAAGCTAGGGCATTGAAGCAAGACCCATAAAATTAACTTTCTAAAATCAATGCAACAGTAAAGGGATGGAAGTATTAGTTGAGTAGATTTTCCAAGTTGGCAATGTGTGGCGCGGAGAAAAATTTATGTGAAGACTGCACTCGTCTGTTTAACTTATTGTTTGACATTTGTACATTCTTATTTTGAATTACAATATAATCTATTATATTCTCAATTAGAAATTTGTTAATTCCTCATAAGATTAGATTAGATTAGATTTATAAAAATGATACGATTTAGATATTTTGCGCTCATAATGCATTACATATTTAGCTGTAAATCAATAATCATAATTCTGACACGTGAAAACGCACACTGCATTAGTGAAATTTTACGCTTATAACTAATTGGGTCCGATTATGTTGGAACTGTTTAAGGCAGATCAACCTTTTATAACTATACGATCAAAATTATAATAAATTTTTTTATTATTTATCACTTTATATATGTGATTGTGATTCTTACTCTACTTTAGAGCAGTTTTAAAATAGTCATAACCTTACTTTTAAATTGGTAAATTTTATTTGCGAGAGAAAACAAAAAACAAAACTAAGCCAGCCTGGTCCAGTGTCCCCCAAATCAGCTTGAGAATTAAAGTCTACTTATTCCTTAGATATAGGCCGAGTTTGAATGGGCTTAAGGGACATTCTATTTGCCTTACATTACAGCTATTAACACCCCGCTATTGAAGAACAAACTCGCCCACCTGCTTCTCCCTCTTCAAACTCAACACACCCAGGATATTTTTATTTTCTCTACAAATTCTTCGATCGTTTCTATCTCTCTAAAATCTGAAAAATCAACGAGTGCTTTGTTTTTTTTTTTTGTTTTTTGGTGACTCATCTATCCAAAAGACCAAAAGTAAGACATTGATTTGTTTCATGGGTAAGAAGATTGACAAAAAGAAAAAAGAAAAAGAAAAATACTTGTCTTAAAACCACCTGATGTACTATCTTTAGCAAATGCTCATTGAGTTCGGCAGCTTATGTTTTTCCAAGTTCAACGTTTGCTATCATGACCGCGATTGGAGGAACCATCGAGAAGCTCCACTTAACTTTACATAGTTTTGCTACTCATCGCCTCTATCGAATTTAGGTCTTTGCTTGGGACTAAGATTGGACAGCTGTAATTTTTATAATATTAAAATATTTAGCAAATATTAACCACCATAGTTTTGAAGATAAGTTAAATAGATTTTAAATTTATATGATGAAAAATGTAGTATATCTTTATTGATTTTGTTAAAATTATTATTTAAAAATTATATTTATTGTATATTATTAATTTTTATTTTATAGTTATAATTTTTTTTTTACAACAGCTATACAACATTTCATTACCAAATAATGCCTTAAAATAATTAAATTAGAATAAACTAAAATAATTATAAATGGAATTTAATGAGAAAAGGGTATTTTGGTATCAAAATAAGAATAATAATAATTGTAAAAAAAAGAAAAAGAAAAAAAAAAAGAGGTTTCATAAGAGTTTTGAAGGATGTTAGAAGGTCCACTCTTGGTTTTAGGATAGAGCACTTGATCGGATTTGGGATGGCAACTGCTGAAGCCTAGATTGAGTGATACTTTGGGCTAGTCCTTGTTTAAAGAGACTATGCCAGCCTCAATAACTGGTCCAGTTATTGATTTGGACAATGGCTCATCAATGTGCGCGTCGCCGCGTCGGCATAAAAGGACCTCGTTAACTGGCCCAGTTTTATTATGTTTTTATTATTTTTTCTTCAACCGCATAATTCTTCACTTAAACATTTTTAGTCATTGATAAGATGAGGTACTGAAAATCTACAAGAAACCTAAGCGATGCCAAAAGAAAAAAAAGGGCAAAAAAGAAAGGAGGGATGGATTTGTCATTCTTTCTGAATTGTAGTACGATGAAGCATTAATCATTATTCGATTAAAAAGTTAAACGATGATGAGATTAACACCATACGTATAACATAATCATTAGTTAAAAAGAAGTTAGATTAAAAAGCAGACAGAGGAACACTTAAAAAGTGTTCGTGTCATCAGATCCGACAGATCCAAGTATATTTTTTTGGCTAAAAACAATTTACAAAGCCGAAAGAAAAGGAGATTGGAGGGCTACATATAACATATCATTAGGTTGAAAGTTGAATGAATGTAAATCTTTTCTTATGTTTGCTCTATTTTAAAGATTTTTTTTCTGTGGTTGCAGAGTTGTGTATTCGTTTGATTTGCCAGTCTAGTGGTGGATTGGCTTTGCCCCTTGCTTCTGTAAGATGAAACATCACCCTCTTATTGTAAACCAATTAATAATTAATTTGATGATTTTGTTGATATTGTTCTGCTACCGCATTTTTCTTGATGGCAGTTGGCAAATGTGGTTTACCTTTGGGTTTGAGTTTCATTTTTTGGGCAGACATTCTTATTTTTTAAAATAAAGATAGTCCGTTCTCCTAAATGATAAAAAAAATATTTATTCATAAAAAATTAAAAAAAAAAGAATCGAACAAGTAAACTTACTAAAATTTATAGAAAATTAAATTTTTTTATTGTTTATTTTTTAGTCGGTCCTTTAGCAATCTGTCAATTGCAAATGTAATCTTCTAAACCTTATCTTTTTCTTGATTTGTACATATAGATCTCTCAACTCTAGTTATCTGCTCTTTTCTGGTTCTCTATTTAGTTAAAATTAAATCGTTTATATTCTTAAATTGTACATATAGATCTCTAAGACGAAATTTGTCCAAATCGTTTGCCTTTACCAATTAGTCAATCGCACATCACAGAAAAGACTCAACCCACGAGAAGCGATTACAACCAACTCAACCCATGTCAAAGCCATGTGTCCCAAGTTGCTAAAGCTGCATGTGAATAGTGAAGTGAGTTGTAAAAATCAACAAATTCCACCCATGAGAAGCCAGGTGTCGAATAAGTAACATGAACTATGAAGTCCTACAAAAAGCCAAAGCCACTCCAATTGTTTGCACCCAATGCTATTCAGCTGTTCGTTCTCTGTCACTCCCAAAACCTTCAAACTTAGAAGTTTCCAATTCCACCAAGTTTCCAATCCCACTCTCTATTCAACCTCTTTTCTTTTTAATAAAAAAATGATTTTTAGATTTTAAAGCTATTGGGTGAAAAGAAAGAAAAATTATAATTTAAGCTATATACGTATATACTAGGAAAAACAGTATTTTTTTTTGTTTTCTTAAACCTGATTTATTCAAGTGTCATTTATAGATTTTCATCTTCTCAAATCAAAAGATTTGTGAAAGATCCTTTCAATTTATTTTTTCACATTTATAACTCATTTAGATGCATGAAACACCTAAAAAAATTTTTGTTTTCTAAATTTTTGTATAATTTCTTTATTACCATTTTTTTTCTTCAAAAGGCATATTCATTGTATCATCTTTAAAAACTTTTTATATTCGCTAGAAAATATATTTAAATATAAAATAATATTAAAATATTGGAGGAAGTTAAAAATTTTGAATAACGAAGTGAGAGTGTGCAAGAAATTCAACTTAATTACAAAAAAAAAATGTGAATTTTTGGGTCTTTTCTTAGTTACTCTCTCACTTTTTTGATGTAGTGCAAGATTGGTGTGGACCGCTGCAACGACGGTAATCAGTACATATCCACAAGGATATCTCTAGCACCCCAACTAAAATGAAGGACAAAATAGGAAGGTAAAAAATGCAAGCCAATAGAAATCATAAAATATTCTTGTTTCCCATTCTTCTACTTTATATATATGGTAGATTCCAGCTATTTTGTACACTATGGATTGTAGATTGCTACTCTTATTAGCTAAAATTTAATATTTTTACTTTATGTTTTAAAACTCATTAAAAGATTTCGCATGTTATAGCAACCATTTGATACTTCAATAAAATATAATTAATATAAAAATTAATGTAAGAAAATAAAGGGAATTTTGGTAATTTTTCTCATTATGTGATTGTAAAAAATGGTGAAGTTATTTTAATCTACCAAAAAACACATTAGGATTAGATCCACCTGTAAATAAATTTCTTTTATTACAAAATTGTTCAAAATCTAAATTACTATTATAGACATAACCATATCCAAAACTCTCAAATTATTCTACTCACTTGGTTTTTGGGTGCAAGTTATCCAGCTTCCTAATATTTTATTAGGGATTTCCCGAACTGGTCCTCAAATTTTCTTTAATTTGGACACCATATATGAGATTAAAAGTTTCGTATTCTTCGATTCTCAAAGTCAAGTCTTGCACTAATTGATATGATTTCCTTGAATTTCTTGTTGGGGATTTTTTTGGATTGGTGGTAAAATTGCTATAAGATGACCCAATTTCATTTTAAGCACAGACTGGTGTTAGAATTTTCCAAGTAATCGCATTTATGATAAAATTTTGCTCAGAGAACCTAAAATAAACTAAAAACCTGTATAAAAACAAATAATATCCAAATTAAACAAATGTTGCCATGATACATGTGCAAGTCAATTCCTCTCGCTCCAGAAACAACTAAAACTCAAGCCCGATGAATTGAGGTCGATCCAATCTATAGAGATTATTGTGCTGAGCTTTTACCAGAAATAAACTGCGCAAAAGCAATCAATCTCAGCAAACACAATTTAAATGAGAGGCACAAAGAGCAAAGTGACAGATTTTACATGGTTTGGCCAAATTGACCTGCATCCATGGTTGCAAAAGCAGCCATTGTTCGATATTCACAAGCTTATAATGGCAATTACAAGATTACTGAGACTAAATAAAAACAAGAATCAAGCAAAGTGACGATCCACAACAGAGGGATATTTCTTGGCACATTTTATTGGCTTATTAATTAGTCAGCGTATTCAGACAAAATAAGAAGCTTTTGAACTAACATTTTAACCGACTTTTGAACCCGTATAATTACCATTCTGCCCTTTGATTCGAAAAGTCCATTTTGAAGGCAGTGTAGTTCATACCAAACTGTGAAAGAGTGGGTGAACATTTTGATGTGGATTGTCTCAGAGCTTCCCTTATGCTTCCTTGTATGTCAACTCAAGGAATGTGAGCAACCTTGGCCTCTGAAATATCAACAGAAGAAAGATAGAATCATATCAGAAACTTGAAATAAGTTAAGACCAATATTATATCCTTAGAAGCAAATTGAATTGATCGTTGGAAAAGTTCTTAAAAATTCATTTGACAAGTACGATTGCATAAAATACATAAAAAATTCTGATGAGTGAAAATGGAAACAGGTATTGAAATCACTTGAAAATTTCAAGTACTTACCAACCATTTGTGCATTACCATAAAATACCTTCAGCATCATCAAGTCAAATTGCCGCATCATAGTGCCTGAAAAAAGTAAAAATGAAAATATTTTAGTGCCATTTTCAGTTGAAGGCAGAGGATTGATCTTGAAATTGAAAATAAAAATATGTTTATAATTTAACAATGTGTTTTTAGTAATCTGGATAATAGGAATTGGCATACCTGATTATAGAAGACAAGGGAACAAAGGAGGCAATTCTTTAATTCTTCGTTCTGAGATTAAACAGAGCTCATTCTTTCTCTTTTTAATCGAAGATGAATTTGCCATCTATCGTAACGTAAGGGATGTGAGCAATCTTGGACCAATCTTTTCCTTTGTCCCTTTTGCACTGCTTTTTCAGCCAAGAACAATCTTCAATTTGCAGGTGCAAAAGTGAGGATGGCAGGCCTACCTCTGGAAAGGATTTGAGCTTTGGGCAATTGGATATTCTCAGAAATTCAAGGGAGGCCAGGCTTTGAAAACCCATTGCAGATAGGCATTTCAGATTTGGGAATCCTGAAATACTCAATCCAGTTAAAGAGGTGGGCAATATTATTCCCATCCTCTCATCTGGAAAAGACTCAGCATTATCACCTTCATTTATGTAAAGGTCTAGAAGAGATGTAAGCCTGTGCAAGCCCCACTGGATAATTGCCTTGTACATTTTGATATTAGCAATTACAAGTGATGTTAGGTTGGTAGGAAAACCTGCTTCAGGAAATGATACAATACTTGGACATTCCCTGATTGCTAAACGTTGAAGGTAGTTGAGCTTGTGCAAATCTTCGGGTAGGGCTTTAAATTTCTCACAACTGCTAATAGAAACATTTGTAACAGTGCTGGGAAGCCCTCGTTCTGGAAAAGAAACAAGACTGGGACAGTTCCAGATAGTCACTCCCTCAAGACAGTTAAGATTCTGTAGGCCTTTCGGTATGGATTTTAGGCTTCCACAATTAGAGATGAAAATCCCTTTAACTCGTCCGTCACCATGAAAGCTCTCAGCTATTGACTCTAATTTTGGACAGTCATCAATGTTGAGAAATTCAAGCTCTTCTGACAATTGTCTACTTCTTGATGATAAATTGGTGAGCTCTGAGCAGCCGCTAATAACAAGCCGCTTGAGAGCCATTGATGAAGAAGATAATGAGGAAGAATCTGCAGAAGCATCCTCTTCATCAACTACCAAACACTGCAATTTCTTACAATCATGTATTTCAATACCTTCTAAAAATGAAGGCAGCTTGCCTCTTGCAATGAATTCTAGAGAATCACAACCTTCAATGTTCAAACTTTTCAGTTGTGCACAGTTGTACATCATTCCCTCAAGTAAGGATTTTAAAGCTCCACTATTTTTAATTTTAACATGAAGCCGATTGATGGGAAAAATTTTTCTCTCTGTAAATGAAACCAGACTCATGCACTTTTCTTCAATTGATACCTCTTCAGGGAGGGTGATAATCCGTAGCCCTTGTACTGCCTCCTCCCCATAATGTATACTCTGAAACCATGGCCTCCAAAACCCAATATCTTGAGAATCACCAATCCCCAGGAATTCTGCTGGCAGAAGTCCTTGCTTTAGCAGTTTTCCAAACTCTAAAATATTTGAAATAGTCACAGGCGTCGACAGTGATTTAGAGTGAAGTGGACTATTGTACACCATCCCTTTGCATCCATAAATGTCTAATGAACAGTTTGAAATAGTAATCGACTTTGTCAACTTAGAGTCAATCGGAGAGCTGCAAACCAGTCCTTTGCATCTATAAATTTCCAATTTGCGGAGCAAAGGAAAGCTTGAGAATGAAACCACCAGCTCTTTGCAATAACTGACAGCAAGGGTCTCCAATGCAGGAAGATGGTCGGGCAATTTTCCAGATAGTTTTGGGCACCACTCAATGGACAGTTCAACGAGGCGAGGGAATATTTCAACATACCCAGTCTGGCTGCCGGTATCCCAGAACTCGCATTCGGGTAAATCACTGAAGCATAGAGTCTCTAAGGATTGAAAAGGCGTTGAGCAATCTTTTCCACAAATTTCAGACCCTATACTTCTGAGTACAAGCATTCGTTGAATTGTAAGCTCTTTCAGGGAAACCAACTTCCCCACCGCAGGTAAGGATGTGCAATTTGCACATCCTATCAATTTTAAAGTAACCATGTTAGAGAACGATGGGTCCCCTAACCATATTGGAAATTTTCTGCCACTATATCGTGTGATTTCAAGCTTCTTTATGTTTGTATGTGGTTGCAGCATGTCAAGTACCTTTTCTTCTGCTACCTCATTTCTTGAGTGAAATGGAGAGCCCCATCCTAATGACAATTCTTCAAGACCCTTCTTATCACACAATGAAGCTTCTCTTGCATCCCATGAATCATTCGCATTTTCTAATCTCGAAATACAAAGTTTTCCACAAAGAAAGGTTAAATTCTTCAAATCCTTCAAACCAGATCCGATACCCCTACCCACAATAAAATCAGACAACGTCTGCAGAAATTTCAACCTATTCATTCCCGATGGCATCTCTGTTAATAAACTTGAACCCCCTATGTCAAGATGATGCAAATTTAATAAATTTCTCATGTTAGAAGGCAACTTTTGTAGACGATGACAGGTTCTTAACAGCAAAAACTGCAAGTTGAACAGTGAACTTATTGACTCAGGTAAACTTTCGATGAGTGTACGAGAAAGATTGATGTACCTTAAAAGTTTCAAATCCTTGATAGAATTTGGTATATGAGCAATGTGGTATCCTTCCAAGGATAGCACCCTCAACTTTTTCAGCTTTGGCAGCAAGTCAAGAAGAACCATGTTGGTTATATAATTACCGGTTGAAAGACCTCTTACATTAAGAGGCAAAAATGTCCGCAGACATGGGGCTTTATTCAAACCGTAAAATTTGTTTTTTCCTTCATACCAAGCACAGGGATAAGAAAAATGACGAATCCTTTCAAATGTTCTCAACTGCTTATTTACCTCTTCCAACCAGAAACTTGTATCTCCAGAAGCCAATTGAGCTAAATCATGAACTAGATCGTGCATTACAAATTTACGAACATCTCTGCTTGATTGTTGGAAAAGCGACCTAGACAATAGATCACAAAAAAACTCATTGCCCAAATCTTCCAATAGTTTATCTGTCCTTGATTGTTGAATCATACCCTCAGCCATCCACAGAAAAACAAGTTCATTCTTCTCGAACTCATAATCTTTGGGAAAAATTGCACAATAAGTGAAACATCTCTTCAAATGAGAAGGAAGATAATGGTAACTCAACCTTAACACGGGGAGAATGTCAGTTTGTTGAGGCAAATCCCACATTTTGCTGCTCAATATATCCTCCCACGCATCTTCTGTGTACCTAGTGCGTAAAAGTCCGCCAAGAGTGCTTGCTGCCAGCGGTAAGCCTCCGCACTTTGCAACAATTTTCTTACGAAATAATTCTGAAAATTGATGAGCACGGGCATCTTTACTCTCAAACCCATGCTTCACAAAAACAGACCAGCAATCTTCATCTGACAGAAGCTTAAGACTATAATGTTCAACGGATCCCATCGTTGACGCAACATTTGAATGGCGTGTGGTGACAATTATTTTGCTATTTCGTGCACCAGCCATGAATGGAGCTTTCAGGATTTCCCACAAGTTGTAGTTCTCGTTCCAAACGTCATCCAATACTAGCAAGAACTTTTTTCCATCCACAGCAATTCTCAATTTAACCTGCACCTCATTCAACGTCTTGAAATCACAAGTTGTGGAGGTGATTGACTCGAGAAGAGCCCTGGAAATGCTAAGAACATCAAAATCATCAGAAACACAAACCCATGCTTTCACATCAAACTTTAAATTTTGCACAACCCTGTCATTGAAGACCTCCCGAGCAAGCGTTGTTTTTCCAGCCCCTGCCATGCCGACAATTGGTATTACACAAAAGTTGGCATCGGTGGTTGGATCATCACTTAATACCATTTCAAGTATTCTGGCCTTATCCTCATCTCTGCCGTAGACAGCACGTTCCGTTGGCACACTTGAACTCGGCGGTCTTCGCTTCCAAGCATTTGACATCCCTCCAGGAATCAATTGCAATCCAAGTACAATTCTTTTAGCACATAGTTCATCCAACCTGCTAGTGATACTTTTAATCTTGGAATCCATGTCGATATTAAACTTGACGGAACTTGGGCTAAAACAGTAGAAACAAGCAGGGCTGTGGTTCGAATTTTCTGCCATCGACTCTTGCTTCAAAGCGTCAGTAGCAAACTCATCAAGAATGTCCTCAGCGTCATAAGCCAAGTCTCGGAGATCATCGAGCCAGATCGTCACAGCCCTGTCCGTCTGTTGCTTCTCCTCCGCATCACTGAGCACAGCCTGAATCATTATCAAAGTGTTTTCCCACTTTTTGAGCTCGGAATCTAGCCCGCCTTGAAGTTGACGGACAAAGTTGAGCAAATCACGAGAAGCCAATCTGTCAAACAACACCTGAAAGAAGGCAGACAGTAAGAGCTCTCCAACAGCCATCGCTTCGTAATCGTCCGAGAGAGACGGTTTTTACTCAATCTCAATGAATGCTGAAATTTTGGAACAGGTTTCTAGTCTTCAAAAGTTTTTAGGCTACAATAATGGAGGAAATTTGTTAATTTGTGGACTCCACCAGCGCTCTGCAATAGTTCCGTCTTCAGCCTTATTAGATGCGTTGAATTTTGCCAGTAGTTGGACGTATGGTGCAAATTTTCTCTAAGGAAAGAAAAGTCTCTGGACTCAATAAATTTTGATTAATAGCAGGACAATTAACTCCTTACAGTTGTCACATGGAATTGCTAGTATTACTAATTGTTTGTTAAAAAAA
The DNA here is from genome assembly GCA_029618585.1 of Citrus australasica. Lineage (NCBI taxonomy): Eukaryota > Viridiplantae > Streptophyta > Magnoliopsida > Sapindales > Rutaceae > Citrus > Citrus australasica. The sequence continues at coordinate 30,823,175 of JARCIV010000003.1, read as the reverse complement.
GAAAAAGAAAATTAGTCAATATTTTATTTCATTAATTAATTGGAGACAGGCTATTGATTCCGAAATAAATAGCAGACAACAAAGTCGGTTTATGAAAATAAGAGTCACTGTGCCGTCGTTTCCTTATGGATGCCATGACGGTTGTATTTTACATGATGCGTACGACTTCGATCATGTGTCAGCGGTGTGCGTTGAGTGACTCACCTGCGAGGCACGTGCAATCAACAACCAAAGAAAATATTTTTAGTACAATCAGCTGAATGAAAAGGCGCTACGGCCGTTACAGGAAGCGGGAAAGACCCGTCTGGTAAGTGGGGGACCTTTCCATATCCATTGTGAGCTCTATAAAATGCCTTAGGTCATGTTTGGTTTGAAGAAAAGAGAAGAAAGAAAAAGAGTAGAATGAAGAGGAAGGGAAAAGAAAGAAATGGAGAAGAATAGTAAAATTAAATTTTATTGTTTGGTTTGATATAGAATTTGATGAGAAAATGAATTATAATTTTTTTCTTTAGACAAATTTATCATTTACTTTAAATATTAAACTATTTATATTATTATTAATAATATATATATATAAAATAAAATGGTGGTTTGGTGGCCGGTGGCGGAAGTCCGTTCTGACGAGGTCTAGCGGTGATCCGATGACCTTCCGGCGAGGTCCGACGGTGGTCTGGTGAAGTCCGGCTGTGGTCCGACGAGGTTCGGCGACCTTCCGATGGAGGTCCATTTGTAATATTAAATCAATAAAATAAAATTATAAATAATAATTATTAATGACATTAAATAAGTTAAAAAATCAAAGGGTAATTTTGGAAACTTTAATTTTTAATATAAGAGGAATTTAAATTCTTTGCTACTTAGTATGGAATTCAAATTCTACATTATGATGGATATTAAATTCTAATGGAAATTAAATTCTTATACATTTTGTCAAACCAAACAATAAAAATAAAAAGAGAATTTAAATTACTTTCTTCTCCTATACTTTCTCCTCCCAACCAAACACCACCTTAAAGGCTGGAGCTGGGTTCATTCTGTAGCCTGTGAAAATTCCTTCACCGTTGTAATTTTTTCTTGTTCAAGAGGACGCTGGCAGTTTGAAGCTTGTGTGCCAACAAAATAATTTCCCTGCTTCCAAATTGCAGAGGTGTTCGGTATCAACGCCCCGGCATCAATCTGTTTTTGGAGACCACAAATGAATGGCATGCACTAACTCCCTGAATATGTTTGCGGGATTTAAAGGCTTGGGAGCATAAGTGCCCGAGCTTCAAATTCGCCAGGCATTGGAAAGCATACGGAAGCTGTTGAAACCACCGGAAATTGTCCCAAAGCTTCATTATCGAACTAGGCATTGGAAAGCATACAAAAGCAAAGGAATGGCATGCACTAGCTTCTTTAGTTTAAAAGCCCCAAAGCTTCAGTATCGAACTAGTCCAGTATGCCCTCAGCATCGTTAGCCAAGTCCGGGAGATTGTCTAGCCACAATTTCACAGTCTCACTCGTTAGTTCCTTCTCCTCTGCGTCCCTCAGGACAGCCTAAATCATCTTCAAAGTGTTTTCCAACTTCTTCAGCTCAGAATCAAGCCCTCGAAGTCAACTGACAAAGTTGACCAAATCACTGGAAGCCAGCTTGTCAAAGAAAGTCTGAAAGAAAGCTGAGATTAAGAGCTCGCCATGGGAAACCGGATCAAATGGGAAAGAGAGAGCATGCAGAAAAAAAAATGTTGAATTATGGAAACAAGAAGTCCAAAGCCTGAGAGGAATTAATAAGATTGAACACCGTGTGGACTCGGCAAGCTGCAGCTGCCCTACAAAATTAAATAATTCAGTGCCCCTTTTGTGAATAATTACATATGACCTTAACATAAAGTATATATAAATAGTGTTACGGTCAGTGCGACTGACTCACCTACTCTTTGTACATTAGACATGTGTTCATTACTCTTTCTTTCTTCAAATGACATAAAATAACTGTCTCATTATCAATAAAATATTTAATTATATATTTTATCCATTATTTTCAATGAAATTACACTTTGTTAATACGCTATACAGAAATGGCAATGAACAAACAATGGCCATGGGTTTCGTATCCTCAGTCAGCCTCATCCCAAGCTACTTCCATCGTTCTACTACTTGTCATCCTTTTTAGTAGGCATTTCTAGGTGCAATGCACATTGCCATTAGCTCTTGAAAGAGCAGCTTACATGCATACGGGATGTGGATCTGCCAACACAAGCACAAGCCCATAAAAATGTAAAACCTAGCAAACGGTATCATATACCTATTTTGTATAAAAAGCAAAAGAGGTGCGCTAACTAGAAAAGATTAAAAAAGAAACATCTGAACAATATTAGTTCTTTCCTGGCAACCTTTGCACAAAAACTTCCTGTTATTCAGGTCTGCAATAGCCATCAACCCACAATGCTCACGGACGTGGACTCGGTATGGATCACTTTGCACAAATAATCTCTCCTTGAGAACGCAAACAGCATCATGAACTCGTACAATCTCATTCCATTTCTCCAAATCGATAGCCACCGCCATGAGACTGCCCTTGAAGAGGTTGTCTTGTGAGGGTGTCCGACATGCCCCGAGCACAGGAATGGATTTTATCTTCAACCATATGCTTCAGTCTTTGATTATACCTGGGGCTCAAAAAGAGCTTGGAACCAGTCGCTTGCCAGTGTGGCCATTATACATGGTCTCAGGCCTATGCTTTTTATACCCACGCTTGTGTAGAGCTTGGATGATATCGCCCACTTAAAACAATAAACAAGTTTTGGTAGATCGAAAAATTTCAATTAACAGCAAACAAATCAAAATCAAATTCTACTTGTGGTGATTCTATTTCAAGGATTGTCAAATTAACAAAGCCTTCACTAAATAACTCAAAATCTAAAGCTTAAAAAATTTGAAACTTACAGAGACGTGTACAAGGTGTAGCATCCGTAGAAAGTCTGGTCACATCGCACAAGTTTTTCATTTGAGCTACAGCAACCTTACACAAAATACACTCAATCAGCCGGCCAAGAGTCATCAGAGAGGGAACGTCACGTGGATTTTGATATAGATTTTGATGTAGGACATTATTTTAGGTAATTTAGGGTACTAGAATATTTATTGTTTTAGGATTTTTTATTTTAGTTTGAGTAAATTATTGTATGCATCTTAGTCTTTTATCTCCATTATACTTGTGATTTAGTTTCCCATTTTTAAGTTAGCTTAGGGATTTATTTTCATTATAATTGTGATTTAGTTTTCCTTTTTAAATTAACTTAGGAAAGTGTGTTTCCTCTATTATTAATAAAGAGGTCTTGTAATTATTTTCATAACTTCAAATTTAATTATTTAATAAAATTCAATCTTTTATAATTCTCTCTGGAATTATCTATCAAACTCTCTCTTGTAGAGTCGTTTGGATTAGAGCGTTATCTAATCTCACTTTACGCATTATTAAAAATCTAATTGAGTCATTTGAGTTAGAATGATATCTAATCACGCTTCAATTAGAGTGTAATCTAATCGCATTGACTTGATCCAGTATTGGAACGATACCTAGTGTTTTCTATCCAATCAATTCCACCTCTGTTACACTGCTCCATCATTTGGTATCAGAACAGTTCTATGCCAATTGCACATCTTTCCTTGCTTCCCATGTCCATCCCCCACCAAATCCATCACTGGTTATAAAAAAAAAGCAAAAAAAAAAAACCAAAAATCCAAAAAAAAATTGAAAACCGTATTCTCCACATTCACCTCCACAACCGCCACCTACCACTGCCGATCAGCTAGCCACCTCCACCACCAAACTTGCTGGCCACCGTTGACCAAAAGTCGACCAGTTTCAACCTTGAATCATCGTCCGTAGCCACAACACGCAACACCCACCCGTATGTTCTCCACACAAGTGCCATCGTCGATTTCCCGCCCCATCGTTGACCGTACCCATCATCAAACTCCACTCTGGCTGCTCGTTAAGTCCTAATGACCATTGAGTCTGATTAATCGTCGTAAGCTCCTCCAAGATCCAACCACCACAACCGCCACTTCAAGTCAGTTTTTTGGCCAACACACTGCGCATCCGGCCAATCACCAGCCACTATCGTGTTTCTCACTATCAAATCCTCCAGATCCATCCATCTTTGACCTATTTTCTAGTCACCGTCGCTGGTAACCCATATTTTGCTTATTTACAAGTTTTGAATAATATTTTCTTTATTTATAGTTTTGCCATTGTGTGGAAACTTAAATGGTAAACCACCATCCCTGCCCGCCTATTTATCATGTGCCGATATTATTTACATAAACTCGTCCAAACTAATTTCTTGATTGGCTAGACAAGATTGAGCACTGGTTTCTATTTTGGCGCACTCCTAAAAAAAAAAAAGGAATCGTTTGTTGCTAGTAGATTAAGCATAAGTCTTTCAGAGTGGTGGCACGAGTTGCAAACTTCTCAACTTGACCAAGGCAAATGCAAAGTTCGATCATGGAACCGAATAAAGCGTATTTTGCAATATGAGTTTATCCCTCTTGATTACTGTTTGGTACAACAAGGTACATGATCCATTTATGCTTATGCTAATGATTTTGAACAATTTTATGGATACAAATATTATTATGAACTTGAAGAGAATACAATTTCAAGATTTGTAAAAGGGCTTGATTTACATGTTCAAGAAAGGATGCCTACATACACTGTCTATAATTTACAGCTAGCAATACATTTAGCCAAGCACATTGAATCACAAATTGAGTCCTAATGACAAAGAAACTTTGATGATGTGATTAAGAAACTTGACGAAGTTCAGGATCTAATCAAGGAATGATGTATCTGTATGAAAGTGCTAAGAGATGTACCAATGAGTTCTCCTGTCGTTGAAAAAGAAGACTAATGTGAGATACCGCAGGAAAAGGTACAACTTATTATTGATTTAAAGTTTCAATCTGACAAGTTTTCTAAGAATGCACATGATGTTTCCCTGAAAAAGAAGACAAGTGTTGAAGATGATGAAATATTTGACCTATCTGAATTTTTTAAAGAAGAAGAACAACCTCATCTTGATTTAAGCAGCAAGCCTTACAATACAATCGAGGTTGTGCCACAAAATCAAGTTGAAGAAGTTACAATAATTGAAAATGGTTCTACATATTCACAGTGAAGACATGAAGATTGTGCTTGAAGAAAATTTGATTGAAAAGGTGAAATTTATTGGAGAGAGCATTTAGCGAGAATTGGGGAAAAGTAAGAGTGATTTGATCGTTGTTTGTTTTTAAAGTCTTCATCACCTCGAAAAATTTATGAGCGAAGAGAATTCATGAAATATGAATTCTTCAAAGTTTCAAAAAAGAGTGATGAGAAGGACAGTAAGTTCAAATTACAAGATGATTTGCTCCTACACTACAACTTTCATCCTCTAGATTATATTCAAACTTGAAAACGAGAGTCTTTTAAGAGGGGGAGAATGATGTAGGACGTTATTTTAAGTAATTTAGGATTCTAGAATATTTATTATTTTAGGATTTTCTATTTTAGTTTGAGTCAATTATTGTATGTATCTTAGTCTTTTATTTCGATTATAATTGTGATTTAGTTTTCCATTTTTAAGTTAGCTTAGTGATTTATTTTCATTATAATTGTGATTTAGTTTCCCTCTTTAAGTTAACTAAGGGAAGTGTGTTTCCTCTATTATAAATAGAGTGGTCTTGTAATTATTTTCATAACTTCAGATTCAATTATTTAATAAAATTACCACTTTTATAATTTCCTCTAGAATTATCTATCAAAATCTCTCTTATAGAGGCGTTTGGATTAGAGCGTCATCTAATATCGCTTTTCATGTTATTAAAAATCTCATTGAGTCATTTAGGTTAGAACGATATCTAATCACGCTTTGATTAGAGCGTAGTTTAATCACGTTGGCTTGGTCCAGTATTGGAACGATATCTAGTGTTTTCTATCCAATCAATTATGCTTCCGTTACACTGCTCCATTAGATTTATAATTATATCAGGGTTGATGCCTTCCACTGTCCATGGCATGTCTTCCTAGTTGTAAGTCATCCCAATTGTTCCCTTCCGAGCGTGCAAACTGCTAAACTTATCTTTAATCTAGGGTATCCGAGCAGTTTTGACCATAATTTTCGTAAACTCAAACTCCTCACAGCATTCGTTAGCAAAACCTATAAAGTTTAGAACACCTTCAGTTATGAATGTAACTTTTTTGACACTATATAGCTAAATTTATAAAAATGAAATAAATAACATGTAAAGATGCAAGTAAAATTGGAACATAAATATTACTCGATCTGCTATCACTATTTCACAATAAGGTAAGCTTATTCTAATGTCATGTCTGGTGGAGATTAATGTCTGTTAATCCAGAGCAATATGAGCCAATGTTATTACATTAATAAATCCCTAAACTATTTTACAAATGATTAATTTTTATGTATTTTTTAGTACAATTTTTTTTTTTTTGTGTTTCGTAGGTGATTCCCTAAAATCATGATGCTTAGATCAAGAAAATGGACGTGAAATTTGGATCCCAGAAGCTCAAAAGTTGTTGGAGATTTTGTAGCCGTTTGATTTGGCATTATTACTGAATGGTTGAGATAATACTATGTGTCTAAGCTCATGTACACCATGTTGTGCTTGATTTTGCACACCAAATTTGGTAGATCAACTACCTTAACAAGTTAGCTCAACCGTCTTGACAAATTAGTAGAAGGAGGTTCCCCTTTTGACTTCAATCATAGCTATTGATTATTGCTTGGGAAAGAAGTGGAAGACCCAACAATAAAGCGTCATGTGTTGATACAAAAACTTATAACAGAAGAAAAGTCATCAAAAGGATCTTGGCTTATATCGGATACCCCATGTATTCTGAAGAGCACCTGGGTATGCTATGCAAAGGTAGGAAGGTCAGGAAAATATTCAAAAAAGTGACAGGTGATAAAGGAGGCCTTATCCCAAAATAATTGGTTGATTTTTTGGCAAAAAATAAGAAATCAATAAAAGAATATTGTGTTAGAAAAGAAGACACAACGACTTGTTACACTTATAAATAAGACAAAAAAGTAGTTACCAGGATAGTTAGGATCACCTGTCCTCACCTGCCATGCCTGTAAGTTCCCAACAGCCTCAGCAGAGGTACGACGGACCACCCCTCTACACCCAACACGTTTGTGCGTCTCAAACTTGTTTTCCATGCTTATTCTAAAATACCTAAATTGTCACATGTATAAAGGAAAAAATATGTTTGCCTCGACAATAAGGAACACGAACAAAATAACATCAGGTCACATGGCAGCCGGAGTACTCTTTATAAAATACTCAGGTTTTATTGTTATAACACACAACTAATACACACACATACCACCAAGGCTGAGATTTTCTTTAATCTCTAGCCACTATTATTAAGAGTTTGCAAGCTCTCAAACCTGAGGTAACTCAACTCTGACTTGAAAGTTAGAGTGCGGTTGCCATTCATCATGCTTCCACCTTTGACCTTTTCTTCATTATTTTGCAGGTCTAAGGTGAGCTCTGTGAGTCTAATTTCGAACCTCTCGCCATTTCTGCCACTCTCTCACCCTTCATTCTTCCTTAGAAAGACTGAAATAACACACACACTTTGACTAAGTAAGGCACCTTACATCCCAATAAAAATAAATTCATTATTTTTAGCTAGGTTTTGTTCTTTCTATTCACACACTCAAAATTGATTAAAAACAATTATGTTAAATCTAACGATCCATAATGATTGCAAATTTTAGACCTTTAGATTATACAACTAAATCTGATCTAAATGGTGGTAATTATAATCTCACCAAAATATTATGTAAACACCCACACTCGATCACTAAATTTTGCCTATAAAAAGATAAGAGCTCTTTTAATTGAGGGTGTTTTAGATTTTTGGAGAAAGAAGAAAAGGAGAGAGAATTTATAGTGGATTTTAGGGATGAGTATTTTGGTGTGAATCTAGAGTGAATTTAAGAACAAAAATCTCTTTCCTTTCAAGAGCTCTTCTAATTGAGAGTGTGCTAGATTTTTGTATTGTAGCTTACAAAGTTTATTAAATAAAATGAGTGTTTTCCTTTTAAATATGAGTGGCTAAATTTTATAAGCTGAGGTGAAAGATATAGCTCAAGGATTCAAATCTTAGAATTAATTACTCTCTCAAGTGAGTTTTAAATTTATTTTAATTGTTAAATGTTTATAATTTATATTTTTTTCTTTACTAATTACTTTTATGTCATGCTAATTTATAGATCTAGATCTCCTTAGATTGATATGGATTTTTTGACATAATGTTGATACTCCAATATAGCTATTGCACATTAGATACTTAATCCCATATTTATTCATACAAATGGTCAATTAAGAATTAAATGACATAACAATTAACTGTATGAAGAAATACAAAATATAAATGTGAGAGAGTATTACAGGCATAATTTGAAAACCGACAGTGGATTCCGTAACCACAATATTTTTTTCTAGATTGATCTCTATTAATTTCTTTTTCTACAATTATTTTTTTTAATAATTGACTACTAGATTTATAGATTTCTTGTGGATCAACCCCAACTCACTGAATTATATTATAATTAAACACTTTTATACTTGGGAGTAATCAATACTTTTGAGTCGTGTTAATTAAGATACAAAATGTCTCAACAACAACTTACCTAAAATTATGGAATGAAAGAGACCAAAATAATGCTGAACCTATAGAGACTGGTTTATAACAATAGAACTTCCTTGATGATAGCCACTAAAACAGGCAATAGTGACAATTGCATTCTAATGCCAAATAACATAGACAAAAAGATTATGAGAAAACTTTGATCATAAGGAACAACAATAAAACAACATCAAATTATATACTCACCACACCAATAGGAAGTTGGTTAAATTGAAGGAGTTTTACAGCTTTCCTAGCAACTAGAGGTTTCTGAGGGTAGTAGAGAACATAGGCTAAAGCATCCTAAATCATATAAAGGAAAAATAATATAATTATATATGACATGCTGAAAATGAACTTCCAATCACAAAAAATTGAAACCAAATACAGTGCCATATGTCATTGTTAGTTTGTAGCATAGATTCCAATTGCTTGCTTGCTCATTGTAGCTTGAAACACATTACATGGGGGACTAAAAGAAAAGAACAAGATGACAAGACAAGAACAAGATGACAGAAAAATGGAATCAAGTCTGGAACAGTGCAGTTGTTGTAGCTGTTGTAAAACCATTGCTATTGTAACCCTGAAATAACAGCAGAAGATTTCGCGTGGAATACTTGTAGAATCGCGATTTGAAGTTTCCAAATATAGCAAATCGCGCCCTGAGCTTTTGTTTACCATAGTTTTCAACTATAAAAAGACGTACACGCATTAAAAAGGGGGTCATCAATGAGAATCAAAGAGGAAAAACAAAGAAAGGAATAAAGAAGGAAAAGAATTAAAAAGAAAGAAGAAAGTCTGCATTAGTGACAAATCTGCAGAATAATTGGAATTCAACTGTTCTCATTCTTTTCTAGGTTTCTTATTTATTCTTTGATAAAAAAGATGTACTTGATGGCTGAAACTTTGTTGTTTGTCTTTCTTTTGCAAATTATGAACTAAATCTGATTGTAGTTAAGTGACAATCATCTAGATGGGTTCTTGACTAATCATATGAGTTGTTGTACCTTTGTTGTAGCATTTTGCTCTAATAGATTATGTAATATTCATTTTTTTGGTTGACCTCTCATTTAATGATACAAGTTAGGAGAAAGCCACACAAGGGCTTGTGTTAGTGGAACATGTTAGAGCAATAATTGGTCTCAAATTGAGTTTCCTTAATTGAGTTTAACTTGAGTCCAAAAAGGAGCATGCTTAATTTAAGATTAGTGATGAACTAAATATAGGGATTCACTTTGTATGGTAATGAGAATATAGTATAAAATGTCATATTTTATGTGATGTCCAACATGCAACAATTGAGGATGCATGAGGATTCTGGTCAATGCTATAGCAGATGCTCCAGCAACTAGAGTTAACAAACGAAACACAGTCAGCCCCATCATGAGAGTTTGATCACTCAACTACTCCATTCTCTTATATTTATCTTTTTGTCTAACGTGCATTTCTATCTGTTGTAATTGATTTTGTTGCATTTTTATTTTTGTTAGTTACATCATTTTTTTTATTAATTCCATTAAGTTAATTTAAAAAGCAAAATTGCATTATTGAAATTACTGTAGCAACTACAGTAGCATCAATCCATGTGGAGAAGATCTTGATTACTCATAACTTTATTACTTGTTGTATACACTCGTACATTGGTATCAATAATAATTGAGTTAAAATAATCAACAGACATTTCTTTTCAAGCATCTCAAAGCTTGGGCCAATGAACCAACATCACGCATGACACTTACCAACCATTGACAAATTTTTTTGTAGCTTGTAGAATAAAGTCTGCAGTAGCATCCTGCAATCAGGAGAAAATTAAAATAATGTGAATGAAATATGTATAATTAACGTCTAAGTGCCATAAATTACAAAATGCACCTTGGCATATACTATTGGATCATATTCTAATAACTCATTCATGGTAAATACTAATGAGCCAAGGGTTATATTGACTATCAAAGCAAGATTCTTCACTAGTCTACAGGCCTGGATTAACCAAAACAAACTCTTGTAAGCTACAATCAGAAACAAAGATTATAGATATATCTTATAAGCATAATTTTACTTACTTGTCCCAAAGGTGGTGTAAAGGAACAAATCTCGCCTCATTGTGTATTATGTGCCAGCCTAGGATTTACTTGTGTACCTAGTAAATGAACACTTCTTTAGAAAAATAAAGTGAAAACAATCAATTATATGCAACAAATTAACAAAATAACAACATGGTGATGCATAAGAGAAAAACAAAACTAAGCATGAATGAACCCTCATTAAAACAAAATCATGCACAACAATAAGTATTTTACTTTTTTTGTCTTATAGGAGAACACAGTGTGCGTAAATATGACAAGGTAGGGTCACATGTATTCAAATATATCTGTGAAAGATCACAAGATCAATGTAATCAAAAGGTAAACTATAAGGAATACTACAAAGTAGAAATTGAGTGAGCAAAAACAACTATCATGTATTCAAATAGATCAAAAATAAAAAATCAGTGACACTTTTGTTCTTGTAATAAACACATCTAATTGGCCCTAATTACCAGTAGCCAAAGAACATTTTATACCATGGGTAATTATTTTAACTAAAATAGCATAGTGCAAATTAACATATAGATCTTTATCCAACCTTTACAAAATGGATGAATTGTATGAGTGCAAGCCAAAAGGAATGAAAAAATCAAACAAGAAGGAAAAAAGAAAGAAAGCAACAAAAACTTAGAGCCTTCTTCATATAAGCTCTCACATTCCCGTTTAATTTTCTAAAAAATAGCATAAATACCAACAATAATAAAAATTTGAAAAGGAAATGCATGATGCCGTTTGGGTGATCGTCAATTGACTCGTAAAGTCTGCCCACTTCTTGCCTATTTGAATGATGCACGTTAGGGGTGGGCATTTAACTCGATCTGAATCGAACCCGAAATTTATTTTGGGTTTGGTTTGATTCGAGTTAACATATAAAATCCGAACGGGTTGAAAATTCCAACCCAATCGGTTTTAATTTCGATTTGGGTTCAACCCAAACCAAATTGAAAACCCGATCGGGTTGGACTTTAAAAAAGATTAATATATATATTTATAAATCTCTGTCTCACTACTCACTCATGCACACCCAATTCCAATTTCAAGATCCCTAAACTAATTGCCTAAGCCTTCGATAATCCCCCTCTTTTCATATTCTTCCACAACAACAGCACAACCCTCCTCCTAGCGCAGCCTACAGACGTCCAGCCGACACGCACGCTCCGGCTCACTCACCTTATGATTGGCTCACTCTCATTCTACCGCTAGTTTGCTTCTGATATAGCTGTTGCTTCCATCTCTACCGTTTTACTTATTTTTTAATTAGTTATTAATTTATTATTGTTATAAACAATCGCTTCATGTTCCTAGTTCATGCTTTCTCCTTTCGTATTCATGTTCCTGGTTGATGCTCTCAATTGGTTTGTCCAGAAACAAAATGTATTGAATATTATTGAAATACATGTCTTTCATAGCATAGAGTGGCTTAGATTGCAGCTTTTCTGAAAAAGTGAAAAATTTCATTCAATTATTTAGTATTCATGGATAAGAAATGGACTTCTTCTTTTTTCTAATGCCACACATCTGGTGAGCTTTTCCTAGTGTGTTTTAGTTGGATAAAAGTTATTGCAAATGTCACACGGGAAGGAAGCTTAAAATGTTTAACCTGATTTAACCTGAATGAACCCAAATTATCAAACCGAACCAATCCGAATTGTGAATTCAAACCAAACCGAGCCGGACCGAAATAATTTTGGTTTGGTTTGGTTCGGGTTAGCATTTTCAACTCGATTGAGTTCAATTCTCCAACCCGAAAGGGTTGTAACCCAAACCGAAACCCGAACAACCCGAACCGAAATCTGATTTGCCCATCCCTAATGCACACCATGGACCAATTTGTAGAAATATACATAAAGGAGATAGTAAGACTATGTGGTGTACCCATTTTTATTATCTTTGATCGAGATACAAGGTTCACCTCAACATTTTGGAAAACATTATATAGAGCTATGGGAACAAAATTAAAATTTAGTACAACATTTCACCTTTAAACAAATTATTTGTCAGAAAGAACGATCTAGACACTAGAAGATATATTGCAAGGATGCGCTATCGACTTTCAAAGATCATAGAGCAAATATCTACCTTTGGCTGCATTTGCCTGCAATAATAGCTATCAAGCAATAATCGACATGGCACCCTACGAAGTTCTATATGGTAGAAAATGTAGGTCACCTATTCATTGGAATGAAATGGGCGAGCAAAGGTAGCTTAGGCCTGACCTGATTGCTGTCTTATCTAAGGCGATCGAGAAAATACGTCAAAGAGTGTAGGCAGCTCAAAGTCAACCAAAAAGTCATGTAGATAAAAGCTAAAGGCCTTTAGAATTTCAAGTTGGTGATAAGGTATTTGTAAAAGGAAATTTAATTCCGAAGTTTATTTGGCCATTTGAAATATTTGATTATGTCAAGAAAGTTCCGTACCGACTTCTTGTTCCACCATTGTCAAAGATATATAATGTCTTTTCATGTCTTCATGTTAAAGAAATATGTTGTAGACCCCCTCACATGTGCTAAATTATAAGGCTCTTCAACTAGGAGAAGACTTAACCTATGGAGAACGTCCAATCCAAGTACTTGATAGAAAGATAAAAGAGATAAAAAGCAAGAAGATTTTTCTAATTAAAATAATATGACAAAATAGCTCATGGAGGAGGCAACATGGGAACATGAAGAAAATATGAAGAATAAGTATCCTGAGCTATTTAATAGGTAAATTTTGAACATAAAATTTTCTTAAGGGGGAGGAAATTGTGAGGTATAAATTTCTCATTTGAATATAGTAGAATTAATTTTTAAGATACAAATCCCCTTAATTATTAAAATAATATAACAAAAATTTTTATGATAGTAAATTGTAAAGTAATGATGGCATAAGCGATGACATAAGTAATGATGCAACAAAATATCTGTAGAATATTTATAAATTCTAAAATTTACAAGAATATTTATGGAAGGATAAATCTCAACCATTAATCAAAAGTTATGGTGGCAAAATTCTAATCATCCATTAGCTTTAGGAAATCCTATAAGTACCCCTAGCCCTTTCATTTTCCATATCTCCTTTGGAATTCTATCCTCTTCTATTCTAAGTAATAACATTACAGAACAGAGAAATCCTAAAGTTAGGAGGGCCTAGAGGAGTCAAGATTAAAAGGTGAGTAACACTTCAACTGCAATTTGCAGACAAAGTTCTTTTCATACTTAAATTCATCTTTAATTATTTCTTTATCTTATGATGACTACTGTGATGTGATTATTTATTGTTTAATCTTTATATGGTCGGCTATGTCGCCGATATTTGATATGTTCTTATTTAATCTTTATATGGTCGACTATGCCTCCTATATTGTGATATTTCCTCATTTAATCTTTATATGGTTGGTTATGACGCCTATATTGAGATATTTTTTATTTAATTATGATATGGTCTGCTCTACCACCAATATTATAATCATGTTTTTTTATTTAATTTTTATATGGACAACACTGCCGCCTATACTAATGATTGTTGTCTTTAAAAAAACTTTCTATGGTTGGCTTTGTTATATATCTAGGAACTTTACATGTTATGATATAGGTTGAATTAAACACATGCATTTCATGTTAATATGTTAAGATTACTTTACAAAGAAGACATTTTAAAAATGAGTCTTGAACAATGGGCTGTTGTATTACTAGGGTGGTAAAGTTTCCAAGGAGGGCAAGCCTTCAAAGCTAAGTAAAGTGTAATGTTTTGGGACAGTGTTGCGCAATGCCTAAAGATCAACTATTAATTTAGGCCCAAGGGGATGTTGTTTTAAAGAATGAAAAGTGCCAACCTTGTCTTGCAATGTACGTAAGGCCCTAACAAAATTGTTTTATATTTCAATGTTTCTTTTAAAGATTTAATGCTCATAAGCTCATCCATGTGCATAACAATTTATACTTGCATCAAGGTGTTATCTTACTAGGTATTAGCTCATGCAATCGTTACATTGTAGGTAATGATAAGTAGATCAAGCTGGCGCCAAGTACCAACCAAGATGAAATGCATATGGGCATGTCAAACCGTTGGACTGTGATGGGATTAGATGTGTTGCTATAAAAAAAAAATATCTTAAGTTCTCTTACATAATAACGAAGTTTTGAAATATATACTAAGAAATCTCTATGTGTCTCTTATATTTTGTAACGAAGTTTCTGCTTGTCATGTAAAACTTTTAACTATCCATATTTATATTACAAAATATTAAAATTTTAAATATTTTAAAATAAATCATCTTATTTTAGTTATAAAAGTGGGATGTTAAAAGAAAAGAGATACATCTCCATTCATATGATCATAAGTAAAGTCAACTACCTTGACACAAAAATGAAACAAACCATCCTAAACAAGCCTTCTAAGTAATGAATCAGCAAGGTCCAGCCTCTTGTTGCCATAATGATATCTATCATCTTCAACCCACCGGCAAGTGCACAAAGAAGAAGCCGATGAATAATATAGCTAAAGAAAGGATCGATAAGATCTGTAACTACTCTAAAGTAATGACAATGATAATATAGAGAAGGATTATAGTTACCCAAAATAATAAGCTTTCTTAGTTCTACAGAATTCAGTCATAGCAACATGAGGAAGCATTTCCTTTTCAAGAATATCCTTGGCACAACTAAAAGAAGAATGCAAGGAAGAGTCCCATTAATACAAACCAAATTAATAATGAATTATAATATTATATTATTAATTTAAAATATTGTAAATATGTTTTTGTATATTTATGAGAGTAGATTTCCAAGTTAATACTCGAAAAACTTCTAGACTATATTATAAATTTAAAGTGCAATTATACAGAATCTCATTAAATTATAGATCATAATTTGTATATAGATTGTAAATTTTTTAAAATAAATTATTTAGTATATATCTCTAAATAATATTCAATTATTTTTTATTTTCATACAACATTAAAAAGAATTATGATTAGGCGAGCAAAATTACCACCTAAATGAAAACATATTCACACATTTCTATATTTTTTTACATGAGCAAAATTTTAAATTATTATTATTTTTTAAAATATAAATTTTAAATTTTCGTCACAAAACAGATCCCTTAGGCGTTAAGATCTATAATTTTGAATCAACATGTCACTTTTTTTCACAATTAATGTTCTTAATTTCTTTTTTGTCTTGTTAGAGTTGAATAATTAAACATGAACTATATAACATTTTGAATTGTACTTAATTTTTTATTATCAGTGTTTCCTTTAATGTTTTATGCTTCCAATGCGGAAGGATTGGCGAGAGAAATATTGGCAGAGCATCAAATGCAAAAACTGCTGTTGGTGTCCTCTCAAGTGGTTGAATCCAAGCGAGGCTGATGAGCAGCCAAGCTTCTCTCTCTGTGATTATAAAGATGTCCAAGATCAAGATATTTTATTTGAACAAAGAGTTGTCCTTGGAAAAAAAAAAAACAAAAAAAGAAACTTTAATTTTGTGGACTAATTTGCTGAATTTAAAACTTGGACATGCTGAATGGTATCGTTTTGCCTATTAATTTGCGAACGTGTGACTCACTTAAAAACATCAAAACGGCAAGACGTGAAGACGTTTTGGCTAAGACTTAAATCATGCACGTGATGAAGCTTGTGAAGGGGAATCAAGTTTGTTGCAGGCCGTTATCCACGTGGCAGAAACTGGTGCAATCCGGGTTTGTTATCGGCTGTAATATAAAGCTGATTGTTGCGCCAGTTTCAGTGAGGAATTAGGAGCGTTCTAGAGAGATATTAGAGACAGAGAGAGATATACCAAAACCAATTACAAACGCACATCAGTCTTTCTAAAACAATTATGGTGGTTGAACTGGGTTCAGTTATCCAATTATCTTGCTGACCCAATTTTAGATCTGACCTGCAAATGAGAACAAATGGACCCAGGCTAACCTCTGCCGAGTACACTTCAACAGCAGCTCCCAGAGAGCTTTAAAGCACCGAGGAAGTTGAACTAAAAGTGCATAGCGTGTGTGCTTTTTCTTTTCTTGCTTGTTTCTTTTTGAGGGGAAAATTGAACCATGGTGCTTGTCATTTCTCACACTTTCTCGATTGAATTTTTGGGAAAAAAATAAACTAAATAAGGTAATACTTGCTCAAACTGGACACTTCTGGCTTCACCATTGGTAGTACAAACGTACATGTATAAGTAGTACAAGCACTAGTTAAGATTTACCGTGAGCATATATATCTAAATCATTTTTTGTTGTGGCATACTTTGGTTACTTACTGACCATATTCCCTCCTAATATGACTTCTTTTTGAGTAACTTTTACGTAAATAATTCGTGTGGTTAGTAAGTTAAAATATAATAATAACAGTTAAATCTCAATTATACAATATTATTATACGATTAAAATGTAGAATAAGACCGTTAAAAGCTAGAGAGCTTAGAATAAAAAAAAGTTCCTTTATGCCGAGCTCATATAGTTCGTTGGCACTCTAGATACCTATACACAATCTGAATACTAAATCTACTTTTAAAAATCTCATATATAAAGTAAAAAATGATATTACTGAAAAATAAATGCAAAGGCAATGGAGGGGAGCTTGACTCCTCACGTGGAAAAATAGGTTGCTAAATTCTCAAGTATTTTGTCTTCTTTGAACGTTCACATAATGTTAAAATTAGGACCATAAATTGTTGATATACAATTGTTCAAAGACAAAAATTGATTTAACTTTCAGTGTTGAATATTGGCGGTCCATTAGATGTCCACATTAAATCACTGTCACATGATTATGAATGAATAATTTGTTAAGGACAATGTAAAACTTGTTAGATGGTGCAGCTGGTGCATTGTAGCAAGGCCGCTAAAATTAACTTTTTAAAATCAATGCAACTGTAAAGAGATGGAAGTATTAGTTGAGTAGATTTTCCAAGTTGGCAATGCGTGCACCGAGAAAAATTTGTGTGATACTGCACTCGTATGTTAACTTATTATTTGACATTTATACGTTTTTATTTTGAATTACAATATAATCTATTATATTTTCAATTAAAAGCCTCATAGATTAGAATAGATTTATAATAATGGTACGATTTCGATAGTTTATGCTCGTTGTGCGTTACATATTTAGAAGTAGAAGTAAATCAACAACCATGATTTCGAGAAATGAAAACAATTGTTTGTTAAAAAAAGAAAAAAAATAGTCAATATTTTATTTCATTAATTAATTGGAAAATTTTTGCTGTGGCAAACATCCATTTTTCGGACGGATATACGGGACAGGCTATTGAATCAGAAATAAATAGCAGACAACAAAGTCGGTTTATGAAAATAAGAGTCACTGTGCCGTCGTTTCCTTATGGATGCCATGTCGGCTTTATTTTACATGATGCGTACGACTTCGATCATGTGTCAGCGGTGTGCGCTGAGTGACTCACCTGTGAGGCACGTGCAATCACCCACCAAAGAAAATATGTTTAGTACAGCTGCGTTGCACGTGTATCAGCTGAATCAAAAGGCTTTATGGCCGTTACAGGAAGCGGGAAGGATCTGTCTGGTAAGTGGGGGAGCTTTCCATATCCATTGTGAGATGTATATAAAGCCTTAGAGGCTGGAGCTGGGTTCATTATGTAGCCTGTGAAAATTCCTTCACCGTTATAATTTGTTCTTGTTCAAGAGGACGCTGGCCATCTTTGGCTGAATCCTCTATAATTGCTGTGTGTGTTCTTTATTTGTGATTTCTTTGATTCTGTTTCTGTTTGTTAATGCAACAGACCAAATTCGTAACCCCTTCTTAAGCAGAAACCAATCACAAACAAGCAAGAAACCAGAACCAGAGGACACAACGAAACATTCCAGAGCAAGAAAAGAAACTTAAAAGACTCATGACAGAGTTAACGTGGTTCGGTACCAAAGTACCTACATCCACGATCAGGAACAGCAGAGCTAAAGCTTTATTAGAAGATGAACAAGATTACAATGGATTCTTCCAAGAGCAAGAACTGATTTCACTCACACAGAGATATTCTCCTCTCTAGAAACCCACACAATCGATCTCACTCCGTAGAACTAATCTGATCAGCTCTCACTGTAGCTTATATAGCTATCAGTTAATACAGCTGGTTAGAACAACTGATTTAAACCACCTGGGGACCCACCCTTGCTGACTCAGCTTGCCACCTCAGTTTGTATAACCGAATATAACTAATTTGATTCCACACTGTTTGTTTCAATTGTTAATTTCTTTTGTCCCTTGGTGAATAATCAAAGAGTTTAGTCAGATCTTGTGGCACCAAGATTGGTCATTTACTGATCTTGGTTCAACAGTATTCGTAGTGAATAAACATTTTAGCAATTTCTTGACAAGTAGTATCAAACATTAATAATTTTTGGTGGTCAAGTTTGATCAAAGATGAGATTTTGATTTGAAGATAAAGTGAGAGGGGAAAAAAAATCAATGGAGTCAAAAAAATTAGACAAATGTAGTTTCTCTCATGCTCCAATCATGTTAAAACACAAACCAAGAGCATGTTTGTCAGTTATCATCATTAACTAAAGCAATGTAAGCTGCCTCTTCTTCAATGATAGCCAACTTCCTCTTATCTGCTTCTCAGTTTTTGCTCTGTTCTTAATGATTCTTCCTCCAAGTCCTCTGTTCACTCATAATTCATCGTATCCTTGAAAGTTGGCAATCCATATGATTGATCTGATTGAATGAATACAAAAGCAGATCCTGGAATGGTGCCTTAGAGGAAGCAGTAATTCTCATTTGCTTTCAGAATTTGAGACATACAACATGGATTACTGAAGCAAGAAGGGTATAGCTTTAACAGTTTGAAGCTTGTGTGTCAACACAATTATTACCCTGCTTCCAAATTGCAGAGATGTTCAGTACCAGCGGCCAGGTATCAACCTGTTTTTGGGACCACAAATGAATGGCATGCATTCACTCCCTGAATTTGTTTGTGGGATTAAAGGCTTGGGAGCAAAAGTGCCCGAGCAAGTTCCCCTGGCATTAAGCCTCTTTTGGTGTTTCTTCAAATATCTAGCCATGTTGGCATCCTTCAAGTCAAATCACATGCAAACAAAGAAAAAGGCAAGTGTAATTCGAAAGGTGCCCCAGATACTGCAACTAAAGCACATCATACTGTAAAATGTACATATTCTGGAAAACAAAATGTAAATCAGATTCTTCAACTAAGAACAATTTCTGAAATGTAAATTATCTGGAAACCTAGGAATAGAAGTTACCTGGCAAGAATCAAGGAATATTTACCTGGTTATTAGCTATGTATGCTTTTCTACGAGGATGTCTCTGTTATGCACCGAGCATATTCTGAAGCAATCACAATATTCTTTCAGGAATGTTACACTGGCGGCTTGGTCATTATAGTTTTATAAAGACATAAAATAACAACTTCAAAAGTCTTTTTGGTTTGATCAAATCCAGAAACATGCAAGGGTGGCAATGACTAGAAGTTAGCTGGTGATCCAGATTTTTAGTTTTCCCACCATCATCACCTGTCTTGCAAAAAGTTGTTGAAATGCGAAAAGCTTCAATATCTAGTACTGTAGGACAGCATTTACTTGAGAGATGTGAGATTGCACAGCTCATCAGATGAACTTCAACTGATTCAACTGTAGTTTTGCCTCAACAAGGATTTCAGTATCGCCATTAAGATGCTTATACCCAGGTTTTGCTCACATGATCTCATCATTCCCTCACTTAAACATTTTGAGTTGGTGGCTTTCACCAAATTCTTTATCAGTAAATTATCATCGATTACTCTGCAACAGAACAAAGCAGTACAATATCTTATATCTATGAATCTTTAGCAAAAACTAGAAGCTTAAGATTTAATCAATAATATTTACAATGGAACTTGGCATGTTTAATATATCTAAAACATCAGTTATTACAATTAATGCCACTGAGCTCAAAAACTCATTTAGTTACTATCAATCAGATGAAAAAGCTAATAACTTTTAAATCAGAGATGAATACTTCATTTATCAGGTATGTTTGATACAGTCCCCTTGCTTCCCTTTGAAGAAAAAGAAAATGAAAAATTGAATCTTTAAAGGTCCTAAAATCAACTTAATTAGAATGTAATTAATAACCCAAAAAAAAGAAAAAAGAATTAATTACCTGCAGAAACTGACTGTTCGAAGTTTGAACAACTGTTGCTGCGCACTGTGCCGACAACTCAATTTTCCTTAAAATTGCAGAACTGAAATATAAGTAACATGTTATCAATAATATCAAGGTATAATTGAGGTACACAATCCTTAAATTGCATCTATCTACTGGGTTGCTGCTGTCTTCACCTGCCGAATTGAGTTACCTTCAATACCAAAGAAGGAAAAGCAAGCCGCAGCAGCACTTATTTAATCACTCCATTCTTGGCATTCATTCAATCCTGAAGAAAACAAAGACTTATTAAGTAGACATTCTTCACCAGAAAGAAAGAAAATGGTGCGGGGAGAAGGAATAAGCACACAAATGCCATCTTATTGGAAAATTTGATATCATACAGTATGACAAGAGAGCCCATTCTAGTTGTACAATTAACATCAATCTGTTAACTTCAAGATCGGATTAAACCTTTCTGACTTTTCTTCCCTTATTTGAAGAAGAAAATGAATTCATCACCCGAAATAAATAAGAGGAGCTTAAGCATGTATATCCAGAACACCAAAATGAAATTTGACTTAAGCAAACAAATTTCTTTAGTTACCACTTACCACAGCAGTTCATATAATCATTCGTCAAGTATGCTCAGCTCCAAAATGCCATACTCCGATTCTAGTTTAAAATTGCAACTCAATTCCCTCTGAACATCCCTCTGAAGTAAAAATGGCACGAAATTAATGTTAAAATTCGGGATCTAAAATATCTAAATGTCTATGACCAAAAATGGCCAAAAAAAAAAAAGCATTACCAAAATCTGCCACTATATATAAGTTTGCAAATTTCTTTTGACTACCTTTCAATCATAACCACAGCAGTAGAAAAATCAATAAGTTGAAATTGCCTTTGACACTTCGTTTATCCCATATGCTTGCACCAAAGATCCATACTCCATGAGGAAATCCAAAAAATTAACGCCCTTGTGTACTTATTACCCAGCTTACTTTCAATCCAATTCTGAAACAAAATAGATTCATCACCTGAAAACAAGTAGACATAAGGAACCTTAGAATATATAGTATATAATCCATAACAGCATGTACCATTTATTATTTTTACTAAGCTGAAAGAATTTCTTTGATTACCACTCACTCACCATCACGAGTTAAAAAAATTATTTCTACTCCCAAGGCATTTGTCATTTGAAACTGTCAACTAGCATCATTCTGAAGAATAAGAAAACAGAAAATAAAAAGAGATAAGCATTTTCAATTTAGGTAAGGTGGTCGATTAATTATACAAGTGCAGAATCAAAAGAGCTTGTTATAGTGGATTATAGAAATCAACTGACCTTGATTGTTGCGTATGATAAGAGATGGAATGAATAATAAAAACTACTCCACTGTATATATGATTTCTCCTTCTATCACAACACGAGGGATGTTGCTATCTTGGACCACTCTTTTCCTTTATTCCTTTTGCACTCTTTTTCAAGCATTGGACACATTATTAATTTTAGTTCCAAGAGTGAGGATGGAAGGCCCACCTCTGGAAAGGATGTGAGATTTAGGCAATTCTGGATACACAGATATTCAAGAGAGGTGAGGCACTGAAAACCCGTGGAAGATAGCAATTTCAATTTTGACAGTCCCCAAAGCTGCAACTCAATTAGAGAGGTGGGCAACGCCATTCCAATCTCCTCGTCTGGAAAACACTCTGCTTCATGACATTCTTCAGCAATCAAGAGGCGTCTAAGAGAGGTAAGCTTGTGCAACCCCCACTGGATGAGTGCCTCATACATTTTCACATTTCCTCCAATAACAAGTGATTTCAGACTGGCGGGAAAACCTTCTTCTGGAAATGATACAATACTTGGACATCGCCTTATCTCTAAAAATTGAAGAGAGTTCAATTTGTGGATGTTGTCAGGTAGAGCTTTAAGTTTCTCACAATCTTCAATGAAAACCCTTGAAATGGTGATGGGAAGCCCTCTTTCTGCCAAGGAAACAAGACTTGGACACCGCCTTACCTCTAAAAATTGAAGTGAGTGTAGTTTGTGCATGTTATTGGGCAGGGCTTCAAGCTTCTCACAACTCCATATTTTAACACTTGAAATGGTGTTGGGAAGCCCTCTTTCTGCCAAGGAGACAACATTTGCACAGTCTTCTATATTAATGCTCTGAATATTGTGCAGACCTCCTGGTATTGACTCCAGCAATGGACAATTACTTACGTGGAGGACTTCAAGCCCCTCAAGTAGCTGGGTTCCTGATGAGAAACTGGTCAGCTGTGGGCAATACCTTATGTCTAGGTGTTTCAGCATCATTGATGAAGAAGAAGAAGCACCTTCTTCATCATCCACCAACTGCTGTAATTTTTGACAACTCCGAATCTTAAGGCTTTTAAGAGATGAAGATAGCTTCCTTCTTGCAATCAATCTTAGAGAATGGCAATCTTGGATGTACAAGCTTTCCAGTTGTGAATTCTTGCCTAAAATTTCTTCAGGTAAGCATGCTAAAGTTGTGCTTTCTCTCCCCAATGAAGGCAGATGCTCCAGTGATTTTCCAGAGAATTTGGGACACTTCACAATGGAAAGTTGACGGAGGCTAGAGAATCCTGCAACAAGACCATTTTCTTTGAACTCCGTGTCCCAATGCTCCCATTCTGGCAAATTCTCAAAACGAAGAATCTTCAATGATTGAAACGACTTTGAGCAGTCCTTTCCATAAACCTCAATACCTATGCTCTTGAGTTTTGTCAAACCTTTAACTGTAAGATGCTTAAGTGAACTCAACAACCCAAGCGATGGCAAGGATGTGCAATTTTCACAATTTTCTAATTTAAGGACCTCTATCACGGAGAAAGATGGATCTCCTATCCAAGAAGGAAATCTTTGCCCACCGTAGCACATAATTGTGAGTTTCTTGATATTTGGATAAGGTTTTAGCACGTCAAGTACACTTTCTTCTAAAACCTCTCTTCGTGAGCTGTCAAACTTAGACCTCCACAGTAAGGACAATGTTTCTAGATTCTTTTTCTCCCATAATGCAGCTTCTTTTGCCTCCCGCGGGTCATTCACATTCTCTAATCTCGAAATGCAAAGTTCTCCATTGAGAAGTGTTAATCTCTTCAGATCTTTCAAGCCGGATGATCTGGTACCCGTGCCCACAATAAAATTAGATAGCACCTGAAGATTCTTCAACTCCTTTATTCCAAATGGCATCTCTTTTATTAAACATGCACCCATTATATCAAGACGGCGCAAATTAATCAACTTTCTGATGTTGGATGGTAACTTCCTCAGGTAAAAACAACATCTTAACAACAAAATTTGCAAGTTAATCAGAGAGCACACTGACTCTGGTAATTTTCTAATCCCTGTAGCAGAAAGGTTAAGATACCTCAAATGTTTCAAACCACTCATTGATCTAGTAGGAAACACGTCGATATAATGACCGGTAAAAGATAACACCCTCAATTTCACACACCTTGGTAACAAATCAGAAAATACCACATTGTTCATGCTGTAATCACGAAAACTTGAAATTGACAACGGCAGAAATGTTCTGAGATGCTGAACTTCGTGCAAGACCTCAAACTTGCCCTTGCTAATATAAAGGCTAAGATCATAAGCAAAATGACGAACCTTCGGTACAGGGGTGACTGTCTTGTTGGCCTCTTCCCATCTAAAACTTGTGTCTCCAGAAACCCATCCAGCCAAATCATGAACGAGGTCGTGCATGACAAATTTAGAGGTATTACTACTTGAAGGTTGGAGTATTGACCTCGACAATAGATCCTGAAAATACTCACGACCCAGAACTTCCGGCTGCTTGCTATTGTTTCTTGATTGCTGAATAATGCCTTCAGCCATCCATAGAGAAACAAGTTCCTTCTCCTCGATTTCATAATCTTTTGGAAGTATTGCACAATAAGCGAAGCATCTCTTCAAATGAGATGGAAGATAGTGGTAACTCAATCTTAAAACAGATAGAATGCCACTTTGAGGTAAATCTAATATACTGCTGTTTAGAATTTCATCCCATTCGTCATCTCCCTTTGAGCGTAAAAGACCACCCAGAGTCTTTGCGGCCAGTGGCAAACCACCGCACTTTGCAACTACTTTCTTGCGAAATGATTCTGACATGGAAACTGCATTAATGTCCTTACCCTCATAAGCGTGCATCATGAATATAGACCAACAATCTTTATTTGATAGAGGCTTTAGATTGCATTGTTCAACCGCTCCCATTGTTGACGCAACGGAGGAATTGCGTGTGGTCACGATCATCTTACTTTTGGGTGCAGCGGTGATGAAGGGAGCTTTCAATGCTGACCATGAGTTGTAGTTCTCGTTCCAAACATCATCTAACACAAACAAGAACCTTTTCTTAGCCACGGCCTTTTTCAATTGAACCTGCACCTCGTCGATATCCACTACATCAAAAGGTTCGGAGGTGATTTTCGCGAGAAGTGTCTTTGAGATGCTGAAAACATTGAAGTCGTCGGATACACAAAGCCATGCCTTTATGTCGAATATTTCCACTGCCTCGTCATTGTAGACCTCCTGGGCCAGCTTTGTTTTCCCAACGCCTGGCATGCCGATGATGGATATGACATGGAAGTTGGCATCAGTTGATCCATCGCTTAACACCATATCAAGTATCTTGGCCTTATCTTCATCTCTGCCGTAGACAGCAGGTTCCTCTGGCACACTTGAAGTAGCATTGGCTTGTCTTTGCTGTTCCTGTGAAGCAGCTGATGTCCCTCCGGGTGTCGTTTGCAATCCAAGTTGAGCTCTTGTTTGAAAGAGTTGTTCCAACTGGTTTGAGATACTTTCTATCTTGGAAAGCATACGGGAACTGTTGAAACCACCGGAAATGTTGAAACAAGAAGGGACAAGGTTCTTCAATTTGCATGTGCTGGCTTGATCTGCCATCGACTTTTGTCTCAAAGCCTCAGTATCAAACTCGTCCAGTACATCCTCAGCATCATAAGCCAAGTCTCGGAGATTGTCCAGCCACAATTTCACTGTCTCACTCGTCACTTCCTTCTCCTCTGCATCTCTCAGCACAGCCTGAATCATCCTCAAAGTGTTTTCCAACTTCCTCAGCTCAGAATCAACCCCTCCTCGAAGTTGACTGACAAAGTTGACCAAATCACGGGAAGCCAACTTGTCAAACAAAGCCTGGAAGAAAGCTGAGAGTAAGAGCTCTGCCATGGGAAACCGGATCAATGTAAAAGAGAAAGCAAGCAGAAAGAAGTTGGTGAATTATGGAAACCACAAGTCAAAATCCTGAGAGGAATTGATGAGATTGAACACTGTGTGGGCTCCACAAGCTGCAGCTGCCCTACAAACTTGAATAATTCTGTCCCCCTTTTGTGAATTAAGTACATATGACCGTAACAGTACGTATATACAGGGTTACCGTAAGGGAAAATGATCATTTTCTCATCCGAGCTCTATTAAGGTTTTAAGAATCTCTTATTATGTATCTTTTAGTGGTAGTATATAGATAAAATTTTATTTTTTTTTATTAATTATTAATTAATAATTGAGTTATTTACTCATTATATGATTAGATCATGAGAAAATTTTACGGGGACTGATTCACTCGTTCTTTACCCTTAATTTGTGCATTACTCTTTCTTTCTTTAAATCACATAAATGAGTTTTGTCTCATTATCAATAAAATATTTAATTATAATTTTTATCCGTTATTTTCAATGAAATCACCTTACTTCTTTATTTTTTCCACTTAACTAAAAGATTTGAAAAATCATATATATAGCAAATGCATGCGTGCACTTCAAAAGTTCAATAGAAACAACTTCAATTTGCTAATGGTGTGTTTATTTATTTATTTTTTTTTTTAAGAATGAGAATGGGAATTAAGAAATAAAAATAAATAATGTGCTTACTTATTTAAATAAGAGATGGAATGAAAATTAAAATAATAGATCTAAAGTAAAATTAAAAATAATTATTAGAGTTTTTATCCTCATGGGGAGGTAGGAATGGAATTCTCATTCCTTTAAGTGACCATATTATCCTCACTTAAATAATAAAATTTCTATTTTATCATTCTTTATATTATTATAGTAATTTTTATTAATATTAATTATAATGGATAATGATTATAATTATAATTATTATTATTATTATTAATGTTATAATAATAACATTATTATTATAACATATTACAAATGGATCACCATCAAAACCTTTCAGGTTACAAGCACGTGTTCCCTTCCCTACAGTCAAACATAACACAATCAAACCCTTCCCTACATCAACCATAAAGCTTCAACGGACCGCACAGCTTCATTTTCCAATTTCTAGACGATAGAGTAAACAAGGATAACCCTTATCTTTCACATAATTATAGTTAGGGATGGCAACGGGAGGGGAGGGGACCAATCTCTCCGTATCAATTTCTGATATTTTGTGTATGTCTTCATCCCCTCTCTATCTCCGTCAAAATTATTTAAGAGAATCTCCATCCCCTCCTCGAATAATAACAGGGGATTCCCGAGGGTCTCCGATCCCCAAATAACTAATACATTTTTTTTATTTTCAATTTTGAGTTAATCATATTAAAGTAAAAAATTCAAATAAAAGTAAAGTTTAAAATATATCTTACATTAATATAAATTACAAAAGTCACATACACGAAATTAGTAAGTAACGCAGCATGCAAGGGATACAAACTATCATAAACAAATTAATAGGCTAATACAAAATTATTACAAATAAAATCAAATTTAGATTCAAAATTAATTTTTCAATGGTGGCGTGGACACTTTATAAATGTGGACTATTCACTTTATAACACAATAATTAAGTCGAAGTAAATCAAGAACAAATATTAGATTAAATTAGATATTTTGAATGGGACCACATGGCATCATTGTCCACAAATATATTTTGTAATATACACACCGATTTCTTGAAGAAAGCAACCTCCTAAATATAAAATAAAATTAAATGATATGTAATAAATCCACGTGGCATCCATCGTCAACCCTTATCTTTCACATAGTTATAGTATACATAATAAGTTTGAATGGGACCACATGGCATCATTGTCCACAAATATATTTTGTAATATACACACCGATTTCTTGAAGAAAGCAACCTCCTAAATATAAAATAAAATTAAATGATATATAATAAATCCACGTGGCATCCATCGTCAACCCTTATCTTTCACATAGTTATAGTATACATAATAAAGTTTGAATGGGACCACATGACATCATTTTTCACAAATATATTTTGTAATATACGCACCGATTTCTTGAAGAAAGCAACCTCCTAAATATAAAATAAAATAAAATGATATGTAATAAATCCACGTGGCATCCATAGTCAACTCCAAAACCCTTGATTAAAATTAAATCCAAGCGACCCAACATGGGCTCCACGCCAACCAAGACCCACATAAAAATGCAGCAAATTAAAAGTAAGCACATATATACGAGTGAGAAAGATGAGCTTTCTAGCTCTCTTGCCTTGATATACTGATTTGTAAGGAAGTCACCGATTCTGAGCTTCAATCCCTGCAAAACGAGCCATTTTTGTTAGTGAGACAAAATGATTTCGTGAAAAATCAGCTTCAATTGGTACTCAGTAGCGAGGGTTTGACAGACGACACACAGTAAGTGATGACCGACGAGTGACTTTAGCTTGATTCTTGAGTATGACTGATGACTGATCTACGAAATTGGGGTCCCTTAATATACGAGTTCAATTGTTTATTTTACATTTATTGGCCTCCTAGGCAGTCATTGAATCAAATGGAAAACTTTGCAAATATCAAGGTAATTTGGTGCCCTCATCTTTTAACTAAATATTAAAATCTTCATTTAATTCATGAGAGTATCAAAAATCCCTCAATATAAATATATTTTTAAAATATGTAACGTCTAAAATAATGAGAATAATATTTATATTAGGGTAAACTATATTCATTATAAATCAAGGAAATTATTTTTGATAATAAATAAATTATATATTTTTATTATGACATTATAAACCTAAAAATATTTTGCAATATAAAATTTTTTGAAAATTCTTTATTTTTTGGAGTTTGTGTCTTTTTTATCAACTCTATGTGGCGAAATGCAATCTAGATATACAGGTCTATAACATATCAAAAAAAAATTTCCCAAGTATTTAGAAGAAATCAACTCTAAAATGTACCGTAAAGGAATTCAAACTCTTATTACATCCATCAATACCAATATGAGAATTAAAATAATTTTTCATTATAGCCGTTGGATAATTTTCAAACAATTATATTAGTAGCAGTACCAATTATTGCAATTACTCATAATTATTTGTATTAGTGACTAATATTAATAGTACAATTTAAATCTGGAAATGGCAACTATATGATAACAATCTCTAATTAAAAATATTTCATACAAATTTTTATGAAATTAATTAAATTACCCTTTATGGTTTCATTTACTCCCTGATTTGAAGTTACAAAAATTTCTATGAATTGTTCTAGGAGCTTATACATGATTACATGTAAGGTTAATATTCGATAATATTGTTTTATTACTAGTATAACGATTAATGGTACTCTTTGTTAGTGATATGCCCTAAACGCCAATCGAATGGTGTTTGCTTTTAGGGAATTATTGTATATGATTAGCATTTTAATATTTGTAGAATGGCAAAGTTATCAACATTCATAAATTAATTTAATGAATATAATTCAATAAGTAAAATCGTTAAGCAACACATTCTCGAGTTTGTCGAGAATATGAAACGTGTATTTTTTGTACTATACTTCTAAAATAGTTCCTAGTAGTGGATTTATGATTGGACATCATAAATTTCTATAAACACTAGTATGTGTTATAACTCATTTATGGTATGTGATACTAAAATGAATGGTGAGTTTCATATCATTGACATGAGATGTTGTTGTGAAAATTTTAATATACTCGCAAGCGCACGAATATAGAAATAGAATAGTGGTAACTAGGTCGATCCCACAGGGATTGTTATAAATTGAAAAGTCTAATTTAAATCTAAAATTAATATTAATTCTAACCTAGTTGAGCAAATTGAGTTTCAAGAGAAATTAAATTAATTAAACTAAGAAAACAATTAAAACAAAAGAGAATTCAATAAGATAAAAATTACCAAGGTTTCGGAATCCACCACTATTCAATTAGTAATTATCTAATTATTAATTAATCCCCAATTTTAGAGTGACAACTCGAAATCAATCTATGTCATCTCATGGATATAACAATTAAGCCCAAGTAATTAAATCTAATGTAGGTTCTTTTTCTGCTTAATAATTTGACATCTAAGAATCTCATGTAAACATATTGAATAACAAAGAGTCAAAGTTTTCCTAAGCACTCTATGTAAACAATTTAATGAAAAACATAAAATCAAAGATAATCATGTATAAACTTTATAGATCTAAGTATAGATTTAATAGAATATTAATCCTAACAATCAATAATGCATGACATAATTGATGAAAAGATTTTAATAACATCTAATTAATTAAGTGAAATAAAAACTATAATCATTAAAGAACATATATAAGGAATTAAATAAATAAAAAAATAATTATTTCATTGAATAGAGTTTCATCCTTAACCTCAATATAAGAAATTTAGCTAGACATACTTGAATTAGGAGCAACAAATAAAATAAATTCACACAGGAGAAGCCGAATTGTTGCCTCAGCTTTTCTTTTCTTTGTCTTGCCTTGCCTTGCGTCTCCCTCCTCCTTTCGTTTCTCTGGCGGCTGTCCTCTTTATTCTAAAGCCAAAGTTTGGCTTTTATATTGTAACACCCTCCTAGAATCCTCAAATCAAAAGGTTTTAAAACAAGTCAAGCACCACCGACTTTGAGCCCACATGAAGCCCACTTGGAATTTTCATTCTTTTTGTAGTGCCATGCAATTGCTTCTCACGTGCAGCCACTTTAACTTTAAATTCCTTCTTTGTTTGCACTAGCATGGAGAATTCAATTTATTGGCTTCGACTTCTTCGGATTGAATTTCATACAGATTTGCTTAACTGCTTTCACAAATTGACTTGGTCTTCAATGTTGTTCAGTTGTTATTCTTTATGCACTTTTCATCCATAATCTCCAATTAATTCTCTATTCAATAAAATAATTCAATTAATTAAAAATAATAAATAAAATTAACTAGCAATTATATAATAAATGGTAAAATATATATAAAAATTATGCTCATCAGATGTCAAGTCAAACACATAGGTACTTGTTGAGAGAACGAGTTTACTAAACTTGACCAAATATAATAAGCCATATGATTTTGAGTATTAATGGCTTATTATACATTGTGATAGACATTATGTTTAGTAATGGTCTTTAGACCTGAGGAATCACAGATGTCTTGTATATAGACATCTCTAATATGTGAAAGCATAATAATTGATTCTTAATCAAGGAAGAGATCTAACAATAACTGTCATGGTTGGGTATGTATGGAGACAAGTGTATGGCCAATATAGAATTCATCACTTTGTAATATACAAAAAGGATGTCCATGTGAGATAATATGAATTGGCATGAGAAATCCTTGGCCAAGGTAAAATATGTTTGAAGGAGTTCAAATTATATTTTCATGCTAAGTTCATTTAGATTTATTTTGAGATAAAACATAAATGCTTAAAACACTAAACCATTAGTCGTGCTTTTCTCTAGACATGGATGATGAAGAGACCAAGACATAGAGATACAATGGAATAGGTTCTATAGATCCAGCAATTCTTGTTATTTGAGTGGTTGTGAAATACTGTTAGGTGTCACTCATGACTTGTAGAAACCTTAAGATCATTATTGGTAAAGCGTATTATCAATGTATCTTAAGATCATTAGAAAAGTTCTAATTGATGACTAAAGAGTTTAGCATCATTTAATGAATAAAGAGTTATCATTAAAATAGTCATACTACCTTATAACAAAAACCCTAAAAGGTCACACGCCTAATAGAAATGAAAAAGGAGTTACTGGAAAATGAGAAGTTAAATTTCCTAATTTTAGGAAAATTGGTATTTATATTATAATTCATTAGGAATGAATATATATATCTTAAATCATATTTAAGATAGAAATTTAGATGCTCCATAAATCCTCAATTAAATATTATGTATAATATCGAGCACGTAAAATGATCATTTTTGACATGTTCCGGTTCATAAATGAGTATGGACTTCTAGACCAATTTTGGGCTTTTATTGGACCTAATATGAATTATGAGAAAGCATTAGAACATGTCACTAAATAAGCCCACAATTAACCATTTGATTTTATCAAAATGGGATTAATTAATTAAAGACAAAATTAATTAATTTAGATATTTATTTATTCAAAATAATTTGATTAAATAAATTATTGAAGCGATAAGATCACATTCAATAAATAATGACTTAGTGGGTGGGTCTAGCATATGATAATGTTTGGTGCCATTATTGAAAAGATAATGATGGTTTTATTTGGTGGAATGAATCATCATGAACTAGCATTCATGTTTCTTCATTATCTCTCTCATTTCTAAACGAAATTTGAAGATTCAAAATCCTATGAACTCCTACAACATTTCTAAGTGTGGACTGATTAGAGACATCACAATTGGAGTGTTTTAACTCAAATTGTGGCAAAACAGAAGCTATTCATATAGAGGTCTATTTTCTGGACAGTGTTCGTAGCTTGCTGTTTTCAGTCATTTTTTTCCTACCTCACGAAGTCGTTTATGAAACTACAAGTGAGGTAAACAAACTTCAATCTTTCCTCTTGATTTTCATTTTTAAATGAAGTCAATTTAATTTTACTGCACAAAAGTTGCGTTTTTCAGGAACCTCATGGACAAATGTTGTCCTTCACTCTTAACATCTATTATTAATGTTTTTGATGAGTATATTTGTTAGCCATTACTATTATAATAATAATAATAATAATAATAATAATTATTATTATTATTATTATTATTATTAAACTGAGCAGATATATGATAACTTTATTAATATTATACTTTTTAAATTCTAAATACAACAATATTTTGTTGGTAATAAATTTTTTAATGATGTAATGATAAATGTTGTTAATTATCATTGCAAATTATTGCCGGTATTATATTATAAAGTTAAGAAAATTAATAATATAACTATAATATTATATTATTAATTTAAAATAAAACAAATGCCTCTTGGTATATATATTTATGGGAATAGGTTCCCAAGTTAACACTCGGAGAACTTTCAGACTGTACTATAAAGTATACGTATATAGAATCCCATTAAATTATAAATCATAATTTGTATATAGATTGTAAACTTTTTCTAAAAATATTATAGGAAAAAGGACATCTATACCCCCAAGGTTTGGAAATGGTCATCAACACCCCCAAGTTTTTAAAGAAGGACACTAATACCCCCTTTTGAACATTATACCATTTACCTCTATTATTCTAAAAAATTGACTTTAAAATTTTTAGTACATACAAATTCTATAAATATTGTAATTTATGCAGTAGACTAACAATATTAAAATATTTAATATTTTAATAAATTATTATATGTAAATTATTATATTTATTTTAATAATATATTTTATTCATTGTAGAGATTTTAAATAAATATTTACATTAAATACGTTCTACAATTAAAAACATTCTCACATACTAATATTGTTAAATTATTATTTTACATAATATTAAAAATAATTTAAATTTTTAATACATTTATTTTAATATTATGATTCTATTTATCATAAAATTTTCTTTAACATAATAAAATATATCTAATAGATTATAAAATATTAAAATATTTTTTAAATATTGAAATTATTTTAAAATGTATATATTATTATATTTATTTTAATATTATATTTCTATTTATTATAAAATATTAGAGTTAATTCTTTTGGGATAATAGAAATAAAGGGTATAATCATCGAAAAGGGGTCTTGGTGTCCCTCTTTGAAAACTTGGGGGTGTTGATGGCCATTTATCCAAAATTTGGGGGTGTAGATGTGCTTTTCCTAAAATTATATAATATATTACTCTAAATAGTATTCAATTATTTTTTTATTTTGATACAACACTAAAAAACGAGTTATGTTTAGACGAGCAAAGCTACTACCTAAATGAAAACATATTTACACATTTTTATATTCTTTTATACGTGTAAATTTGAAAATTATTATTGTTTGTTAAAATATAAATTTGATTTTTTTTTTATTTCAAATCAGAAACACAGATCCTTCAGGCTTTAGGGTTTTGTTTGTATTTTCATACATTAAGATCTATATTTTTGAATAATTGTTTCACTTTTTTTCCGCAATTAATGTCCTTTATTTTTTTCCTTGCCTTATTAGATTATAGTAATTAACATGAATTGTATAACATTTTGAATTGTCACTTAATTTGTTACTATCAGTGTTTCTTTAATGTCTTATGCTTCCAATGTAGAAGGATTGGCGAGGGAAAATATAGGCAGAGCATCTAATGCAAAAACTGTTGTTGGCTTCCTCTCAAGTGGTTGAATCCAAGCGAGGCTGAGAAGCAAGTCAAGCTTCAGCTGTCTGTCTCCAGTTTAAAAAGGGAAGAAAATATATGCTATTAGTGATATTGATTGTCTTATGCGTCTTCCTCTTTGCACATTACGATATGGCACTATATGTAGGTAATTGTGTTTTGATTATAAAGATGTTCAAGATCAAGATTTTTTGGTTTGAACAAGAGTTTTCCTAGGAAAAAGAAAGGAGAAAAATAACTTTAATTTCTTTTTACTTATAGTGACCATGGAAAGCATTAGTTTTAATTGTTAGAATAAGAAATGTTGTTGATTTGTATATAATTATATAAATCTAAATTCACAAGGTCGAAGTTGGATCTTTGAAAATTTTTTGACTGTTATTGAGAGGTCAAGACAAAAAATGAAGTATATGAGATATTTCATAGCATGTCAAAGTGTGTGGAATGCTTTTCCTTTTTACTTTTAATTTATAATACAAAAGCAATTACTTTTCAAAGATTTTTAGATTAATTTTTCACAGAATTTGTTCTGTTTTTAGTTATTTTGTGTTGGCTAATGCAACCTAATTGATTAGTTGATGTCGTATTAAAGTTTCCCAAAATCTTTGAATGTTAACTGATGGTATTGCATCTACATATCTGGTATAGCTTTAAGATAAAATTTCATTTTTTTGAGTGCTATAACAAGATGACGATACCAAGTATATAACTTTTTTTTTTCTTCATTGAGTTATATATTTTTTAGTCCAAATTTCTTAAGCCACGCAATGAATTGAGCATAGAATAAAATTTTGGTAATAAACGGTTTCCTGCTTGCTAAAAAACGACTAACTGATTAATTAAGGCAAGATTACATCCTCTCTGAACGCAATCGACTGACCCTTAGTATATAAAGAACTAACTGATATTGAGTAAAATTTGAAGTTTAAATTCTGGACACTAACGGCAAATAGACTTCTGGAAATATGGTAAGTCGATATCTCTTTTGCAAGTTACTAGATGTCATGACCTAACCCGGACTTGGCAAGATATTGTTCGCTTTACACCCCAAAACGCGTCTTGCCAATTAAGGAGTGGATCACCCCTTATAAACCCAGCATCTCTCTCGTGCTTTAGCGATGTGGGATTCGCCTAGAGCGTTACATACACCCTCGTTAGGGACTCAGTGTCCTCGTAGGTTTGCCCCACAATCTCTCAAGAGGACACGCTGAGCCGCTCTAATACCATAATGTCGTGACCCAACCCAGACCTGGCAAGATTTTTTCCGCTTTGGCCTTTAATAAGGCCCGTAAATTTTTGTTTAAAGGGCACCCATACACCTCAAAACGCGTCTTGTCAATTAAGGTATGGATCACCCCTTATAAACCTAGTATATCTCTCGTGCATTGCCAATGTGGGATTTGCCTAGGATGTTACATACACCCCCCTTTGGAGACTTAGCATTCTCACTGAGGTTTGTCCCATTATTGTTCAAGAGGACATGTGGAGCTGCTCTGATACTATAATGTCATGACCCAACCCAGACCTGGCAAGATATTGTCCGTTTCAGCCCTTAATAAAACCAGCACAATTTTGTTCACGGGGCGCTCATACATCCCAAAACGCGTCTTGCCAATTAAGGTTTGGATCACCCTTTATAAACCCAGCATCTCTCTCGTGCTTTACCGATGTGGGATTCGCCTAAGGTGTTATATTGGAAACTAACGACGATTCAACATCTAGAAAATGATGATCCAACAATTTAAAATTATAGTCACTTGCTCAAGTCAAAATGGCAATTGGTTAAAGGCTAACAACGATCTAATTGTATGTAGAAAGTCAACAACGGCTAGTTTTTCAGCAGCGGCCATAAAATGACTCAATCAAATTCAAATAAAAAGTAATCTAACAATTATAGTTGAGCTTACTACTGAGTAAACAATCTTTATTGAGCTTTAAACTTGTCATTGTTTCGTTGCATCACACTTTGAGCTTTCACTTGTAAACATATATGTTGTGTGAGGGAAAACTCTTTTGTAATCTTTATTTTCGAGTGATTGTGAGTGTGAGATACACTTAGGTTAAGAGATTTAGGACAATCTCTTATTGTAAAGGTTGATTGACACTTGTGAAGTCAATTGTAAAATGTATTGAAGCCTTGGAGGCTTGAATAATAGAATCCTCAAGCCCGGTGAGGTTGGAGGCGTTGATGTAGGCAGGGTTGGCCAAACGACATAAAAAATTGTGTTTGAATTTCTTTTCCCTTATCTCTTTACTTTTTGATTGGATAATCTACTATTTTTTTGAATTTTTTTTAAGATTTGCATTAACTTTTATTCAAGCATAACATAATTTTTTTTTTCAAACCTAATTCACCCTCATCTTAGGTTGCATTGCTAGTATTTTAGGTATTGCCACTCCTGACAATCCTCACTCTAATAAATATAGTATTAACCTCAGTGTGCTAGAGGGTAATGATCTTCCATTAAGTGTGGTGTCAAGAACACGTTATACCAGACAATAATAATCATTCTTTCAATAATGTGGCAAGACCACCCACTAAATAGCTTAGATGCAATCTCTGTCGATACTGAGTCAATATGACCCATAAAATGCTAGAGGAAAATTTTCCTTTAATAAATATGGTGCTAAGTGCTCATTGTGCCAGATAGTAACGATCTTTCATTAGAGAGCTGGTATGCTGAGTAAAATCTAGACAAGATACATTGTTTGTTGACAATGAGTCAAAACAACCACATTAAGTCCAAAAGTAAAAAAAAAATATATTATCTAATTAAGCTCATGGATCATGTTGAGACTTCACCTCAACTCAAATTTAAAACTAAACTAGCAACTCATAATTGAACTAAGGGTAAAATGGTAATTATAGAAAAAAGAGCCAAAAAATGAATTTAGGGATGTCAAATTAGTGGGGAGAGAGCCCACTATTTATAAATATAATGGGTAAATCATGGCTATTGAATGAAAAAAATTCGGACGCTAAGGATTGTGCCACGTGACAAGTTTTAATTGACTGAAACGTATCATCAATTAACACCACCTCAACATTTCAGTCCAATAAGATGCTGCCATGTCATTGGTCAATGCCACGCCAGTATTTTGGTCCAATAGCATCCTGACACATCATTGGTCAATGCCACATTATCAGTCAATACCACATTGTTGGTCCAATAGGATGTTGGCACATCATCGGTCAATGCCACATCTTCGACCCGTATATGTGAACAATGTCATACTTGTGAATAGTACTGCATATGTGAACGTATCGTATAAATGAATAATACCATACATGTGAACAATACCAAATAACCTTTGCTCTTATGGTTTTCGATCGTTCCGAGTTTAAAAATGCCATCCCTTTTGTTGTCCAACTTCTCATTAGTTGTGAAATGGCCAAAATATCCCTAAAATATATAAAATATTTAAATTATAATAAAACACACATAATAAAAGGTTAGAGGATTTAAACACGTAAAAGTTAAAATGTTAGTGAGATTTGGAATACAAAATGATAAATTTACCATTTATAAATATGCATTCTCCACTATTTAATAATGATACTACTATTTTATACTAAAGTTTATTTATTAACAACCAAATTCGAAGCTATTTTTAATAGTTCTTTTGCCATTAGAAAAGTAATACACTTATTTTTGTTTATTATTGATGTCTTGATTGAACAAAAATCTTTTCTGCCTAAAAAAGGTTAGTACATAGTTGTACAAGTAAGTAAAAAAATTATTTTTCTTGTAGTTTGCACATTGTGTTAGATTTATTTCTCACATATTGTAGATTGGCATAGATCATTCTAATTATTTTTCATGTTTTACTGGATTAATATGTGACTAATGTCAAATATTAAAGAGTACTTTTGACAGACTCATTTATTAAGTGATCAAATATTATGTTAATGTGTCTAATTTTGGTATACCCTATATAATAGTCCATTATGGGCAAGTATAATCTTCAATTGTGTTATTTTAGCTCATAATGGAATGGACAATTTTGTATTAACACATGAGGGGTCCCTGCACTCAGCTATAATATTTAAGTGCTTTCAGCTCATTCGGAGTTCACTATTCATAGAATCTGGGGTATGAGTACAGTGCACCTCTCTCTCTCTCCCTTTCTCTTGGGTGATTGTGGTTGTGTGCATAGTGAGCTTGATTTTGCAGCTGAAATTTAAGGTAGAATCACTGAAAATTAGAAGAAAAAAATGTTGGATTCATGAGTAAGAGGCAAGTTGGATAATAAAATTTGGATTCATGGCCAATCAAGGTAAATCTCAAACTTTTATCTAATGAATGTTTTTACTTGGAAATGTAAGATAAAGGGCATAGAGCTCAAATTTATCTCAGCACATAGTTGTACAAGTGTCTACACACACACACACACACATATAACATTACTCTGGAGACTAGGCTACTAATTCACCCCATTTCATGTACTTGCTGGCTGATATTGTGGAGTGAAGTGCATATATATAAGAGTAATGATACAGGCACAAACTCTTGTACAAACTTATTTTGTACAAACTAATGTGGCATTAATTCATTGGTTGAATGAAAATATAAATTAATAAAAACAAATCATATGGGCTAACTGATATTTAATTCAACCAATGAATTAATGCCACATCAATTTGTACAAACTAAGTTTGTACAAGAATTTGTGGCTATATCATTACTCTATATTTATAATATATAGCATCACTCTGGAGAAGAGAGTATTGATCCACCATTTCATGTACTTGCTGGGTGATATTGTGGAGCTGATTCACTTTCATTTTTCCATATATATAATGGTATGTCCACATATAAAATGATAACAATAATAATAAAAAGAGCAATGCATGCTAAATTTTTTATAAATATGATGATAATAAATAAATAATATTATATGACATAAGTATATTTATTTTGAAAAACAAATAATTAATGATCATACAAAATTCAACTAAACATACACACATACAATATTTAATTATATCTTCTCTTACCATATCATATATCATATGATCCTAACCACTACTAAAGAAACGCAAATTAATGAAAAAAATTTTATAACAGATAACATTGTGTCACAAATATATCATGTATGTGTATGACATGTTAATTATATGTTATATGTTAAGATTACATGACTTATTCGTGATTTATAACTTACTGACATAAGTAAATGATAGATATATGTAATGTTGATTTTTTTAATAAATTAAAATGACAAGTCGTTTTACGATACCATCTAACGTTGTTTGCGAAGCATGACAGGCATTGTCATATATTGAAATGACATCATTTCAAACCATGACAGGCATGGTATGCAATGACGTTGTTTTTTATTATTAATTCAATTATTTTAAGTTTTTTATAATAACTTTAATTACAAAAATACCATTGTAATATAACATTGATTTTTACATGATTTGAGTATTCGACGGTGTTTGTGCACTATGATAGACATTTGTCATGAACTTTTAAATATAATTGAAACTTTAAAATCAAATTGTTTTAAGTTAACCCTCTTTTATGACTAATTGCACCTCCACCTTAATTTAAAACAAAACCCAAATGCCAAACGTCTTTCTTTTTAACTCGCACAGCCCCCCTTCAATTTCTCCAAAGGAGCCAAACTAGAACCAGCAGCCTCCAATTCCAAACAACCTAAACGAACCCCCTTCTACTCGGTGCATGCTCACATCTCTATTGCATTTGCTACTAATATCTCCACAACTCCTCCACTAGCTCCGGTTTGTCGTCTCCTCTGTCCCAACTCTTATGTGTTCTTAGGAAGTGATATTTTATAATGAATATTTATTATAATGATTTGATTGTTTTTGTTTCTTATTAAGTTAGAATTAAATTATTGTGAATGGAATTTAAAAATTAGAAAGAAAACTTTTATTGATCATTTCTAGGTTTTTTTTAATTATTGAAGTTATGTTAGGGATTTAGATCTTAAAATTTAATTTTACACCACATAAGGGTTTAAGCTTTATGGCAGTTATAAATTTGTAAATAATTTTCTAGACTGTACTCTATTACTTTATTAGTTCATAAAGTGTTTAAAGTGAAATATATATGTTTGAGGCTTTTTATAGTTCATGTTTTACGTTGAAAGTTATCGGTTAGGTACAATAAGACTACATTAAGATAATTGAGAGTTTTATTGGTGTTGCACTTTCTCAAATTGTATACGTCAATTTGAGGCCATATTGAAGTTTATTAAAGCAAATAATGGTCAAAATAATGGCTGACAAAGCCGGTGGCTTTAACAAGCCAAATTCAAATTGGCTTTGACAGCCACCAATCTAGAAGAATGAAGAAATTTTGAAGCAGCAAACATTGAAGGGG
Source organism: Citrus australasica (assembly GCA_029618585.1). Taxonomy (NCBI): domain Eukaryota; kingdom Viridiplantae; phylum Streptophyta; class Magnoliopsida; order Sapindales; family Rutaceae; genus Citrus; species Citrus australasica. Next base: position 30,782,400 of record JARCIV010000003.1, on the reverse strand, counting down.
AAAAGTGCCACCCAAAGAAAACAAGGAAAAAGAAAAAGGAAGAGTTGAAGCCGTCAAATTTGAATAAAGAAAAAAAGAAAGAAGAAGAAAAAATGGAATTTGGCAGCAGCGTTCTTTGAAGAAGGAAAAAAAAGAATAAAGAAGATAATGGCAGTGAGAAAAAAATATTTTAATAGCCAATTTTGGCTATAAAAAGGGAGAGCTCCCCATTTCATTTTGGCATAAAAAATTTGTGAGAGAGAAAGCAGGGAGCTTGAGAAATTTTAAAGACTTAAAATTGCCTTTAAAATTACTCAAGCTCCTGTGAGTTTAGTGAGTGAGAGATTGGGTTGTATTGAGATTCTAGGTAGTGAGCTAAAATATTACAATACTTGTAATCCTTATATTACTAGTAAAATATTTTCCTTCTATTTTCGCTTGTGAATGTAGGCTAAAAGTCGAACCACATAATTTCCTGGTGTCCTTTTTCTGCTTGTTCTTTATTTTTTTCTTCTAAATTCATTTTATTCGTGGTTCTATTTCACCCACCAATTTTCTAACAGTGGTATCAGAGCTACTAGTTGTATTTTTTTTTGAGTCAGTGGTACTGTTCACGTAAAAATATTGTTCACGTATATGGTACTGTTCACGTATACGGTTCCTGTTCACGTGAAACGGTGGGAGCTAATCTTAGCAAAGTTAGTTCGTGGTGAAAAGCGATAACGGAAAAATACGAAATTGAGAAGTTCAACTGAAATAATTTTTCATTGTGGAAAATAAAGATAAAAGCTATATTGAGGAAAAATAATTGCTTGACAGCAATTGGAGAAAAGCCCATGGAGATAATTGATGACAAGTGGAGCGAGATAGATGGCAACGCTATTTTTATCTACACTTGGTACTTGCGGATGGAGTATTATGCAGTGTGACAGAGAAAAGGACAACAAAGAAAATATGAGATACTCTCACAAAATTATATGAGGCCAAGTCGCTGCACAATAAGATCTTCTTAGAGAGGAGACTCTAAACTCTTTGAATGGCGAAATTTACATCAGTGACTGACCACATCAACGCCTTAAAGATTCTATTTTCACAACTCATAACATTGGATCATAATATAGAGGAAAATGAACATGTGGAGCTTCTACTTCAAAGTTTATCAGATTCGTATGATCAACTCATCATTAATTTGACAAATAATACCCTAGCGGACAGTCTAGTCTTCGATGATGTTGCAACCTCCGTATTAAATAAGGAGAGTATGAGGAAAAATAAGGAAGACAGACAAACAAGTTCGCAGCAAGCAGAAGCACTATCGGTGACAAAAGGGAGATCAACAGAAAGTGGCCCCAGTGGGAATCACAATATAGAAGTAAGAAGAATATTAAATGCTACAACTGTGGCAAGAAAGAGCACGTCAAGAAAGACTGTTGGAACAACCAGAAGAGAAAAGGGGGCAAATAACCTGAGTCATTAAATGCTTAAGGGTGTGTAGGAAGTACCTAGGATGATGGCAAAATTCTCTACAGCTAGGCAATAACTGTTTTAGAAGGTAGAAAACGGTTATCTGACGTCTGGCTCATAGATTCAGGAGTTACCTAGCACATGACCTCTCACAAAGAATAGTTCCACACATATGAACCTATCTCAGGAGGATCTGTATATATGAGTGATGATCATGCCTTGGAGATCGTTGGTATTGATACTATCACAATAAAAATGTTTGATAGTACAATTCACACAATTGGGGAGGTACGACATGACAACGCGCTGAAGAAAAATCTATTGTCTTTAGGAAAAATAAATAGTCATGGGTGCAAAACTCATGTGGAAAATGAAATTATGAAAATTGTTAAATGCGTGCTTGTACTGATGAAGGCATAAAAGATCGGTGTTAATCTATTCATGCTTAAAGGAGAAACACTACATGAAGCTGATGCTTGTGTTGTATCAAATAGAGAAGAGTTAATGATGATATGGCATATCAAACTTGGTCACATGTCGGAACAAGGTTTGAAGATTCTTTCTGAGCGAAAATTACTTCCAAGTCTCAAATCGGTAAGCTTACTATTTTGTGAGCATTGTGTTATAAGTAAGCAGTATAGATTAAAGTTTAATAGATCTATTGCTAGAAGTAAATGCATTCTAGACTTAATTCACTCTAATATTTGGGAATCACCAGACATATCCATAGGAGGTGCAGAGTATATGGTGACTTTCATTGATGATTATTCCACGAGATGTTGGGTGTATCAAATTAAGAAAAAGTCATATATATTTCCAGTGTTTGAAGAATACAAAGCGCGGGTGGAACTTAAATCTAGCAAAAGGATTAAGTGCTTGAGGACAGATAATGGTGGGGAGTATACAGACGACAAGTTTTTTATTTTTTATAAGTAAGAAGGTATTTAGAGGCAGTTCATGGTAGCATAAACTCCTCAACAAAATGGAGTAGTAGAGCGGATGAACATAACTCTTACAGAAAGGATAAGAGCTATGCTGAGGACTGCTGGTCTACTTAATTCATTCTGGGTAGAAGCAGTCAAAACTACTTGTTATGTAGTAAATCAGTCGCCATCTATAGCTATTGGGCTGAAGACAGCGATGGAGATATGGACTGGAAAGCTAGTTGATTACTCCTACATACATGCATTCGGATGTCCTGAGTACGTAATGTACAATACCCAAGAAAGAACAAAGTTATATCCAAAATCTAGAAGATGTATCTTCTTGGGGTATACTGATGGAGTAAAAGGGTATCATCTGTGGGATCTCACTGCCCATAAGATTGTCATCAACAGAGATATTATCTTTTGTATAAGATCAATTTTAAAAAAGAGATGAGGATGATAGCACTGTAAAAGAAAAGTCAGAGATTGTGCCGGTATATGTTGTGTGTTAGAAAGTGCATATTTATAAAGGAGAAAATCGTTATTTTACATATCAAGTATTACTAACAACCCTTACTTTTATGTGTTTAAGTTTATTGTACTTTAATTATGTGTATTTTATTCTAATTGAGTATTTTATGTATTTTAGGGGCATCATAGTCATTTCACAATAAACGAGAGATCAAATGGCAAAACGGACATCATTTTTGAACTCAGGACGGTCGAAAACCTGAGGAGGAGTATAAAAGGAAAATGACACTGTTCACATGTACGATACTATTCATATGTACGGGTACTGTTGGTGTTACTGTGCAAATAGTGGCTGTTGATTGTACTGTGCAAATAGTGGCAGTTGACTGTACTGTGCAAATAGTGGCTGTTGACTGTACTGTGCAAATAGTGGCTGTTGACTGTACTGTGCAAATAGTGGCTGATGACGTGGCGAAATCCTGAGCGTCCAAACTGTTTTTAATCCGATGGCCATGATTTACTCGATGTAACTATAAAAAGGGGGCCTCCCCCCCCTAATTAGACACCTCTGAATCCATTTTTGGGATTCATTTTCTGTAATTCTCTTTCTATCTTGTATTTTCTACGTATTTTAATAAATTTCCATTTTGCCCCTAGTTCAACTATGAGTGGCTAATTTTCTTTCAAGCTTGGGTTGAAGGTGAAGTCTCAACATGTGTCATGGGCTTGATTTGGTAAATTTATTTTCTCTTCCCCTCTAGGTTTTGTGGATGTTTTGACTTCTCGTCGACAAATAATACTAATCTTGTCTAGTACTGCCCTGGTTTCACCGGCTCCCTAGTATAAGGTTATTATTATTTGGCACGATAAGCCCTTAGCACCATGTTTATTAGAGCGTGGTTCATGAGGTGTGGATTCCCCTCTCATGATTTAATTGGTATTAATATGGAATATTTAGCCCATGATGCATGTTGATACGGATCCAGATACCCAAGTACGTCATTTTAATAGATCTCTCTTCAATTTACTCCTGTCATTTCAATTCCAATTTTAGAATTTATTCTTGCCATTTTAATTTAAGTTTTAGCATATTTTAAATCATTTTCCACCTTAATTCCAATCACCCATTCACTAAATTAATTCTATAAATAATTAAAATCCACCTCCTCGTGGGATCGACACTCGTCACCATTGATCTACACTACAACAGATTCGTGCGCTTGCGAGTTCATTAAAATTTGCACAACAGTATATGTGGAAAATAATCCAGAAGATTTGGATTCTTCTGAAGCAGCACCAAAGCGCGAGGAGCAAGAACCAGTCGAGTCCGAGGCTTTAGAAGTTCGTTGGTCAACTCTTGAGAGACGATTGCCAACGTGGCACTCGGAGTATGTCACAGATATTAATGTTGCATACTGTCCTCTAATAGAGGATGGAGAGCCATAAACTTTTCATAAAACTTTAAACAACTCAGATGTTGCTTTGTGGATGACAACAATGCAGGAGGAAATTGAAGCTCTACACGAGAACAAGACATGGGAACTTATATCACAACCACGCGGAAGAAAAGCCATTAGTAACAAATGGGTCTACAAAATCAAACGTGATAGTAATGACCAAGTGGAGCGGTATCGTGCAAGATTGGTGGTGAAAGAATATGCTCAGAAAGAAGGTATTGACTTCAATGAGATATTTTCTCTGGTGGTTCGACTTAGAACAGCAGAGTAGTCTTGACGATGTGCGCTACATTTGGCTTACATCTTGTGCAGTTAGATGTGAAAACTGCATTTCTTCATAGAGAACTTGAAGAAGAAATATATATGCTCCAACCAGAAGTTTTTACTGAAATAGGAAATGAGAACTTGGTTTGCAGGTTGAACAAATCTCTATACAGTCTCAAACAGACACTGAGGTGTTGGTATAAGAGATTTTATTCTTTCATCATGAGCCTTGGATACAACAGACTTAGTTCAGACCATTGTACATATTACAAGAGGTTTAAAGATAATGATTTTATTATTTTACTGTTGTATGTGGATGACATGTTGGCAACAGGCCTTAACAAAATCGAGTCCAAGAATTGAAGGCACAATTGACTAAGAAGTTTAAAATGAAGGACTTAGGACCAACAAACAAGATTCTAGGGATGCAAATTCACCTAGAGAGAATTAACAAAAAGATTTGGCTTTCTTAAAAGAACTACTTGAAGAAAATCTTGCGACGCTTCAACATGCACGATTGTATGTCAATTTTTACCCTACTTCCTGTTAATTTCAAATTATCCTCAAGTATGTCTCCTAGCAATGAAGCAGAGAGGAAGAGGATGTCTTGAGTACCGTATGCATCAACAATGGGAAGTTTGATGTTCACTATAATATGTACTAGACCAAATATTGCACAAGCAGTGAGAGCAATCAGTTGATACATGGCGAATCTTGGTGGAGAGCATTAGAAAACTGTGAAAAAGATTTTGAGAGACATTAGAGGAACCTCCAATGTTGCATTATGTTATGGAAGATCAGAATTTACTGTCAGGGGTTATGTGGATTCAGATTTTACAGGAGACCTTGATAAAAGGAAATCCACTATTGGTTATGTGTTTACACTTGCGGGAGGAGCTGTAAGCTGGCTTTCAAAACTATAAATCATTGTGACTTTATCTACAATAGAAGCAGAATACATGACGGCTACACAAGCTTGCAAGGAAGCTATTTAGATACAAAGGTTATTAGTGGAATGCGGACATAAACAAGAGAAATTTTTTGTGTATTGTGACAGTTAGAGTGCCTTGCACATTGCAAGGAATCCAACCTTTCATTTCAGGATAAAGCACATAGGGGTATAATATCACTTTGTTCAATAAGTAGTGGAAGACGGAAGTGTGGATTTATTGAAAATCCATACGAAGGAGAACCTAGTAGATGTTATGACCAAGCCAATCAATACTGACAAGTTTGTATAGAGTAGATCCTCTTGTGACCTAGCAGAGACGTAAGCAACATGACAATGGCGGAACATAAAGGATGGGTGAAGATTGATTGATCCTCAATCAAATCTCCAAGTGGGAGAATGTCAAAATAATGGTTGACAAAGCCGGTGGCTTTAACAAGCCAAATTTAAATTGGCTTTAACAGCCACCAATCTAGAAGAATGAAGAAACTTTGAAGTAGTAAATATTGAAGGGGAAAGTTGTCGCCTAAAGAAAACAAGGAAGAAGAAAAAGGAAGAGTTGAAGTTGCCAAATTTGAACAAAGACAAAATAAAAGAAGAAGAAAAAATAGAATTTGGCAGTAGCGTTCTTTGAAGAAGGAAAAAGAAGAATGAAGAAGATATGGCGGTGAGAAAAAAATTATATTTTAATAGCCAATTTTGGCTATAAAAAGGGAGAGCTCCCCATTTCGTTTTAGCGTCAACAATTTGTGAGAGAGAAAGTAGGGAGCTTGGGTAATTTTAAAGGTTTAAATTATAAAGCTCTTATGAGTCTAGTGAGTGAGAGATTGGGTGTATTGTGGTTCTAGGTAGCGAGCCAAAATATTACAATACTTGTAATTCTCATATCACTAGTAAAATATTTTCCTTCTGTCTTCGCCTGTGAATGTAGGCTAAAAGCCGAACCACGTAATTTCTTGGTGTCCTCTTTCTACTTGTTCTTTATTTTTTCTTCCAATTTCATTTTAATTGTGATTCTGCTTCCTAACAATAATCCTAGTGCATTTTGCAAAGATAAAATTGATGGAAACTTGGTTTTTGAGATTATCCAACTGATTTTTTTTTTCTCTTAATTGAAATTCTAGGTGGCCGGCAACTAAATTGGTTTTGGATCTAAGGACCCCATGCTGGATTTTGTCTTGAACGTCACATAATTTGTTAGACTGTAGTCGGTTGATGAGGTGCTTTAGTTTTTTGCTTGCTAGTTAAGTTAACATGCGGCGTTTGTACCAATCATCTCTCAAAAGTTGGAATTTTTATGTTTTTAATGGAAATATGGAGTTTGATGTAGCCTAAGAATGAATGATGTTCTAGTTCATATTATGTGATGGATAGTAATTGTATTTAGTTCAAAAGAACAAATAATATATTCATGTTATTATTATGTAGTTTAATTAATTTTAAATTCTTAATCTGTATATATTTATATAATTTTTGGAGCATTTACACATATCATCATCATCATCATCATCATTTATGAAAGAATATATTTCAAAATTAAAATTTAATTCAATAATAAATATAATTAATTGAATAAATTAATAATTAAATAAAATAATTTCGTAATTCCAGCCCAACTCATTTAAAAGTTTTAAAATTTCGTCAAATTTATTTAGATTTTGGAATTCCAGCCAAATTCATTTATATGTATCATTCTCTTGCGATAAATATTAGTCATGCTTTGAAAGTGATTATAATAAATGTTAGTCATGCATGATAACTTATTATCAAAATATTTATGATAGAATTGTAATGAATAATATATCATGCATTGCCTGACATATAAAATCCGTCGTCAAATTTTCTTGACACCAAAATTAACGATGGTCGCTTAACCGTCATGCCATATGACAGATGAGGATAAAAAGTAAAAATGATTACAAATGTCTTTTATTTATATATTAAATCTTCTGATATTCAAAGAGTAAAAACGAGGAAAAAAAAAAAAGATAAAACTACTTGCTGGTGCTAAAGTCATCAACAAAAGCCTTGAGATTCTTATGTGAAGACCCTCCTTGTTTGACGGCATCTCTGGCCAAATCCTTCCATTTCAAAGAATTTCTTCTAAAATCATCTCCTTCTCCCATCACCAACTCCAAACACCTGTTAATCTCATCACTTTCTACAATCCCTTCTTCATTTGCCTTCACTCTCACTCCGGTTTTGCAGAAGTCCACAATAATTTTAGCGTTTGTCCCTTGATCTGTCCACTGAGGAAACGCCACCACAGGCACGCCATATACCAAGCTTTCTAAGCTCGAACTCCACCCACAGTGCGTTACAAAACACCCCACCGCTTCATGTGACAGAACCTCCACTTGTGAACACCACGGCACTATCATTCCCTTCTCATTCAGCTCTTCTTTGTACTTCATCATCACGTCATCTTCTCCTTCATCTTTATCTTTATCTTTAGCTTTATTGTCGTTTTCTCTACTGACCCACAAGAATGGATGGCCACTATCTAACAACCCCCGTGCAATTTCCTCCACTTGACGCTTCTCCAGAACGCATATGGTTCCGAACGCCACGTAGATAACAGATGATTTGGGCTTCGAGCTTAGCCATCCCATATAATACTCTATTGAACTATTCTGGCAAAGATCGCCTCCGTACTGCTCTGTTCCGTCCAACAACGCCGATGCAACTAACGGTCCGATTGCGATCATATTGAACTTATCAATAGCTTTCAAGGTCTCAGCTTCTAATGCGTCGAACGTGTTGACAAGAATTCTTGAATCGGTTTCTTCAACAATTGCCTCCATTTGTTCTTTAAAAGAAGGTAATACGAAAGAGTAAGCATCATTTGAATTTCTGGGATCTAGGAAAGAAGGAAGATCACGGCCGGTGAGTGGCGGCAGTCCCGGTAACTCTATCAAATCATTAACCTTCCCTTCAATTAGATCGCCATATCCATAGAAGTAATAGTAATAAACGTCGAAAACGAGGGCTGGTTGAAGCCAGAGTAGCGCCGAAGGGAGGTGATACGCACGCGCCACTTCAGCAACCCAAGTAAGGAGTTGAGGGTAAACCAAGCAAGTAAACGGTTGACCACCCTCGTTTTGACTGGCCGTGATGAGCTCAGCCAGGGCTTCGGAGCTACGACGCTTGAACTCCGACATGAAGTGCGTCCGATCATTTTGTTTGGAATTGAATCCGTCGTCAAATCCATCGGAGAAGCTGGCAAACGACAAGCCGTCTTCGGGCGTAGGATTATTGGCCATGCGGCGGTACGCGGAGATGGCGGTGGCGAAGGTGACACGTGTGCCAATGCGCGTAAGACGCCTGGCGAATTGGAGGGATGGGTTAATGTGGCCTTGTATTGGAAATGTTAATAGTAGAAAGTGGGGTTGCTGTTGCTGCTCCATGTGCTTGTTTTTTGGCATTTGCGTGCACACTTGAGTCTGAGTGCACATGGTGGGATGTTTAAATAGGGCTTGCACTTTGATAGAATGACGTTCGAGATGATGATTAAACAAGGACACGTATTCACAGCGGATTTTGTCTCAGCCAGGTACAGTTTTCAGTGGACCAAACAACTTTTTTTTTTTGTCAAAACCTTCTAGGAATATGCTACATATGTGTATATATATATATTTATACAAACACAATCATTGAAGATTAATAGTGACTAACAATATAATATCTTATAGACATAAATACAAGACCATATTGCACAATATATGGGATAAGGAAATAAGAATATAAAAAATAATGGAATACACCACAGCATAATGCTAATTAACTACAAAACAGAACAAAAAAACTACAAACCTCAGCTATGATAACCACTTCATCTCAAGTATTCCCAGCCTGACTCTCGATGAGGCCTCAACCCATGCCATCAGCGACGTGGCCAGGTCATCGAAATCTCATTGCACCACCATTAGAATTATTCATCAACTCCAATATAAGCAAACTCTCTCCATTTGAACGCTGATACGATTCTGATCCAAACGGTGAATCGACACCATTTACGATCATATATAAGAGATCTCGGGAGCAGAAAACAAACACCATAAAGAAAAGAAAATAGAAAAATAAAAAAATTAGAAAAAAATTAAAACATAAAATAATTAGGAGACTCAAAATAAATAAAAGAAAAACAAAAGAAAAATATCAAACGAAGGATATCGGCCTGTTAGGAGGATGTGAGCTGTTGGGTTGATGATTTGGTAATTAGTGACTGATGGCGATTGGAGCGATGGTGGTGGCGGGGACGCCGGTGGCAGTGACCTGGGGAAGGTTATGGACAGGTGGATCTGAAAATTCTGAATGCGGTAAGTGCAGTGACGGTGACGGTGTAGATATCTTGACTCGCTGTTAGGCGGGTGAGAAAAGTCACGAGGCATTAGGGTTGGCAATTTAAGGGCCTGGGTCGGGCTTTGTCAAGCTCAGGTTCAGGTCCATATCTTATTTAAAAAGTCTAGGTTCTTTTAAAGTCCATTTAAATTAGGCAGGCTTTGGGCAGATCGGGTTTTAATGGGTCTGGGCTGGGCCTCGGGCGGGCCTGGACTTTTACAAATTTTCAAAAAAAAAAAATTTTAATAAAATTATAAATTTTTAAAATATAATTATCCAATACATAATTATTATTATATTGATTTTGTCACGAGAATGAGGGATTTTGTCACGAGAATGAGGAATTTTGTCACGGGAATGAATTTTTTATTTCAATTTTATGATATATTATTATTATTATATTATATAATTTTTAAAAAAAAAATATATATATTATTTATTATAAAGCCCGGGCTTTTCATTTAGGCCCTTGACTGACCCGTATATTATGGGCTTTGTTAATTATAAGCCTTTATCCATATTTTCAAGCCGCGGGCCGAGCTTAAAGCCCGCGGACCTGGGCCGGGCCAGTACGGGCCTGGGCCGGGCCGGGCTTTTCTACCACCCCTACGAGGCATCTAGTTGGACCATATATTGATGACGCAATACATGGACGGGAGCTGATCTGGACTGCGTGATTGTGGAGCCACAACTATAAGCTTTTTGTGCCTAAATTTGTCTGCTTGTTATTTTGTGTTTTCTGAAAAGTGAAAACCCAACAACTGATTTGGAATCTTGTGGATGCCTATATTCATTCATCGCTGCCCAATCCTACAAGAAATACGTAGAGAACTTGATATTTAAAATACGTATTTTAAAAATTAGAGAAATTGGCCAAGGCTGATTTTACGAGACCTCTTTTTATTAAGAAACTTTAATACTAAAAGAAAAAAAATCATAATAGAGCTCAAAATTCATTTCATTTTAGTTCTTGAATTTTAATAATAATAAAGAAGATCCTAAAATATTTCAAAAAAAAATTTAAAAATAAATAAATAAATGAGAATAATATTATTTTCAAATAAAATATTTAGAATTGAGTATATTAAAAGTTGAGATGACGAATTGATGATCACATACTGCATATGGACTTTCTATTTCAAGAAATTCATTTTTTTTCTTTTCTAAATAAACTAATGTATGTAATAATTTTCTTTGTAGAAGAGAGAGTAAGAAATTTTTTCGTCTGTGATTTTTTAGATTATAAGGTTTACAATTAGAAATTCTTATTTTATTTTTCACTGAATCTACCATAGGTCAATTCCCCTTTTTAATAGAAATTAAAAAGAATACTCAAAGTTAAAGATTCTAACATTAAATAATTAAGTTTTCTTAAGAAACTAAAAAGATAAATAATTTTTTTTTTATTTTTCTTGGAAAAAATAATAATGAATAAATTAATAGTTAGAAAATTTTATTAATTATATTTTTTTAACAATAAGGTTACCAAATATAGATATTCTATAGAAAATAGCTCTTAATTATATGATAATTATTAATTAGAGAGATGTTTAGTAAGTTTTCTCACAATATGTAATTTTAAAAAATCTTATTAATTAAAAAATTATTAATGAAATACTCAAAAAAAAATTAATGAGGTCTTTCTAAATGAAATCTTAGAGACAATTATCATGTTCGCCTATATTTAAAGTCAATCCTGAAATTGACATGGAGAGTTTAGTTCTAGTTAAATATTGCCGATACTCCTCCATAGATGCTATAGGGTACTCGATATGTTTAAATTATTAAAAGAAAAAGTATATGCTTCTCAAGATTTTAAAGATGGAACTTCATATACATATTGAAAGAAAAAGCCATTGACGCGGCTTTACGTTTTATACATATTGATCATTAACTTTATTCTTATGTTTCTTAAATTTTAGTGGATTAATTGCTTTAGCACTTGAGCGATGTCATTTGTTAAACAAGAAATACTTGCTTAAATCAAGCGCAGCACCTAAAGTCTTTCTCTTGACAAACAATATTTATATAAGATTGAATTGTTTGATTATTATTATATTCCTCTTTTTAAATATGTAGCTAGATTACCAATACTTATTTTCTTGTGCTTGATTTATGACGAATGAGTACATTCACTATTACAAAATAGGAAAAAGATGACATGCAATACGTGATGTCATTACTTAATTTAGACGATTTTTATTTAAATTTGAAAATCATCTCTTATAAAATTATTTTTACTTGTAACAAAAAAATTACTCACCATTAAATGATAAATTATCTTTAATTAAATAAAATGTGACTCAAAATCTCCTATTTTTAAAATTTGTCATTTGTTTTCAATTATAAAAAAATAACTTTCCCTTTTTATTTTCTTTGTCTCCAAGGAAATACCAACTCTCTCTCTTTCGTTCTCCATTTCTCTGAAATTTCACAATCTTTATCTGTACAATTCCCTTTCTCCCACATAAAACATCTTCTTATCTCCTACTTCTAATTTGTGAACCCCTAATTTCACCCATTATTTATACATCTTTAAAATAGTAAACCTTAATGTTGCGTTTACTAAACTAAAATCGGAATGAACTAGAATCGGAATGAACATGAATGTGAATGGGTTAGAATGGGAATAGCGAATGAGAATCAAAATAAGTTGTTTACTTGAACTGTAGGAATCGAAATTGGAATGAGTTGGATTGTCATTACTGTGTTTACTTTATCTTGGAATCAGAATCAGAATTAATTAGATTGTAACAAATTACTAAAAAGTACTTAATGGATTATTGTCATAGTTATTATTAACTAATATATTAATTAATTGTAAATTTTTTAATTAATTATAATAACTATAATAAAAATAATTATAACAATATATTAACTAATAATATTAATATTAATTACTTAACTAAAATAATATATTAATTATTGTAATTATTTATTCAAAAATTATAATTATTAATAATTATTGTTAATAATATATTAATATATTAATTAGTAGTAATAATTATATTATTTATTTATTTAATAATATTTATTTTATTACTTAATTAATAATAATAATATATGAATTAGTTATAATAATTATTGTTAATAATTATTATAATAGTATATTAATTAATTAATTACAATAATAATATATTAATTATTGTGATTATTTATTCAGGAACAATAATTATTAAAATATTATTGTTAATAATATATTAATATATTAATTAATAGAAATAATTATATTAATTCATTAATAATAATATATAAATTAATTATATTAATAATTATTATAATAGTACATTAACTGATTAAAATAATAATAATAGTAACTTAATTATTGTGATTATTTATTCAAAAATAATAATAATTATTAATAATATGTTAATTAATAGTAATAATTAATTAATTAACTATAATAATAATATATTAATTATTGTGATTATTTATTCAAGAACTATAATTTTTAATAATTATAGTTAATAATATATTTATTTATTTATTAATCATAATATATTAACTAATTATAATATTATATTAATTAATTATAAAAGAGGACAAAATAGGTATTTTCAATTTTGGAGGAGGGCAAAATGGTCAATCTTGGGAATGGGAGACTCATTCTCATCTCCCCCCATGGGAAATTGGAATCAATCTCTCATTCCTCATTCCCAAATAGTGGTGGACCCCACTATTCCGATTTCGATTCATGCTCCATATTTACAAAGTAAACACCATCAATTATTTCGATTCCGGATTTCAATTCTCTAATTCGGCAAGTAAACGCACCATAACTGTTCACACATGGTTAAAGTGAAGACAAAGAAGAAATCTTTAAGCATTTTACCACATATTTTGAGGAGACTATTATAAAGCTTCGGACCACACTATCAAGTAAAATATTGAAGCGTTCGGCCACCTTTAATCAGATTATTTGTTCTTGGGTGGTCTACATGTGCTCTTTTTTTTTTTTTTTGTCTAATAGCAAATATTGACAAAATGGATGAACAATAAAGTTATCATTGGGGATTAGATTTAATGAATGAGTTTATAATGTTTATACTTGTATATTTTAATGAAAGTAAAAATACCAACATATTTTATCATATATATGTCTAGCACTTAATACAAATGCTCACCCCCATAGCAATCCATTTCTTGTGCTTTTATAATTAGTCTCTGACTTCATGTCCATCAAACTTTACAATTAACTTCTAAGGTATTAATAAACTTTTACAACGAGAAATGATTATATATGCCTTTTTCAATAAACCTTTACACACTCACCAGCACTCATTTTTTGAAACGAAACTGAAGTTTACAAATATTGCACTCTTCAGGAGTATATTTGCAATGATAGCTCAAATACAAATCAATAAATGTGTGTTAGCAAATAAAAAAACTCGAGATTTTTTTTTTGTTTTAAACTCTAACATGGATTGCAAAAGTTCAATTTGAAATGAGTTTTCCTAGGCGGTTTATTTAGATTGATCAATAAAATTAGCCATTATTGACTTTTCAGGCATAATCGGTTTACCGCTCATAATGAAATGGATTGTTGTTTGCTGATGTGGCTAGTTACCGTTATGCATAAGTTTGAAATTTTTTCACAATCAGATTGCTGCTTGGGAGTTGTCGATTTACTATTTAATTCTAGAGAGTTCACTGATTGAAGTCAGCTTGTGGCTTGTGATTTAATCAGTTTGCCATTTGATCCAGAGACCCCTCTATTGGAAGTTAGCTTGCCGCTTACGAGTAAACGGTTTGCCGTTTAATTCTAGAAGCTTATATGAACCCACTTGATTAGCTGCTTCAAGTCTAGTGGTATGCTGCTTAATTTCATAAACATTTCCCAACCTTATCGGCTGCCTGGTTGAAGTTAGTGGTTTATCGTTTGAGTACTAAAAAGTATAGTTTTGTCAAAACCTACTGAAATAGCTATATAAATGTACAAGGAAATAATTGTAATCCTAGCTACCTTTCTCTTTGATCTCATCCCCAACCATGATCTAAGAACATAGATTCCCAACCATACTATACCACTTTGCTGATAACTTTACCATATGAGTGACTGTGTTCGTTCAACTTAAAATAACATTTGTTTTTTGAAACCTTTCAAATCATTCTTAGTAGAGTTCAGTAACTCATTTTATAAGATTATATTTCCACGTAAATGAATTTTTCTTAAAATATAATGAAAGAATAAGTTGAGCTTTAAAATGCTTTGATCATGCATTCATTTGTTCATAAGAGCTTTACAAAATGAAATATCTAAGCTCAGTAACCCTAATGCTCATTCTTGTCTAGATAGAGTTTTGTGCATTTGAATACCTTAAGCTTATGAACAATGCCTTTCATATTCTACCATTAACACATGGTTTGTTATAGTTAAAATTGAAAGACTGTATAACTATATAGGTCAACAAAATGTTCCAAAGGAATGGAGTCATATTGATTCAGTCACTAAAAATTCCCTCAGAAAAGGGTAGTTGCTCTAAGGAACCAAGAATAGAGAAAAAGAACTCCAACAAGAAACAAGTATATATGTAAAATTAGTGCTTTAAGAAGAAATAGGTATATATGAAAAAATAAGTGCACTTTTTTTCCCAAATCTCAAAGTTTAAATTTTTATCACTTATAATGCTATGATTAATACTTTTACACATATATAATACAAGGCAAATCATGCAAGTTAGCAGTGGGCAACAGAAAAATGTTGTAGCCAAAGGTACAATGTTAGAAAAAATTATCCTAATGTGACTATGCATAGAGTACCATTGTACCATTGATAGTCACATATGTTCATGTGGTTGTTAATATTGCAATTAAAGGAGATGCATTTTTACCAAGGCTTAGTGGGTATGACTTAGTTCTTGTTAGCCATGTCACAGGATCCCATGTTGCTTGGTGTCACCGGGCTTTTATAAACTAGGTGTGGCAACCCGCGTGATGGCAATAAGAACTCCACTTAGCCAACCAACCCAAACCCAACGGAAGCAATTTAATAGGAAGCATATCAGCACTCGCAAATGGAGGTTATGCAAGAGCACTTTCTCGCCAACACAAAGAACAACACGCACACAAAACACAAGAACACAAGTATTTGGCTTTTTACAGAGGCACCAACCCCCAACTTTTCTATTTCCGCAATAAGAAAAGATTTACAAACAATTTTAGTTTTATATGCTCAAGGACAAAATGCTCAACTCAAAACTCGTGCCCTAACATACATCCCCATCACTATTTATATACATGGTTTGCAAGTGACACCCCCACTTGCTAAGGTTAGGTGGCGCACTACCCTCACGCCACCTTAAATCCCTCCCCAAGTTTTTAGGTACCCACGAAGCATGATCCTATGAGCACATCTCCACTCCCCTTTGATTTGAGCAACCGCTGCCCACCATGTCCATTAGCAAGGAATCATGAGTTGTAACTGCCACACCTACTATCTTGCTCCTTATTTTTAGGCACATGATCAAGGCCATGTTCTCCCACTCTAGTTGTACCCGCAACTGCCACGCACTCTTAATTTTAGGCCCACTTTTTGGAGAGTTGCAGCCAACCATGCTCCACGTCCAGCAGCCATTGTCCGTACCCAGTCAGCACATGAACGCCTCTCATTTTTGCATGATTAAGCCCCTACGTGCATGCCTCATGTCGCTGCACGTTCATGCGCACTCTGGCACACAAATATGCCACAATCTTGCAGTTGTTCACGCAATCCAATAGTTGACTCGCACACTGTTGAGCCCCATACTCGCACGCCCTGTGCCATGCTCGCTTGCACACTATTGTGCCTCGCGTTTTCGTACCTCAGTGCCTTGTGTTCGCACGCCCATCATGCCCCACGCTCGACCGCCCACTACACCACACACTCGTGCGCCCATTGCACCCATGCTCTTGTTAGATGCTGCGTGCGCCACCCACGCATGCCCTTGCATGCGTTGTCCTGTATTGCTTGTGCCCATGCCACAACGTACGCTTTGCTGCCGCGCCCTAGCCAATGCGCCAACCTTGCCTTGTTTCTGCGCTCACCACAAGCACCCCCATTTGCTGCCAAGACTCGACACAAGGCCCCAAGCCAAGCCACGATTGTTGGCCCCATGACTCACGGCGGTAATACTTGGCCTAAATAATTTGTCATTTGGAATGATGTTGGGGTACATATTTTTAGGTCTATCTCATTTGGCTGGCCCTAAAGCCTCAAGTCTAAAAGGCTTACTTGACGTGCAATTAATATTAAGTTTTGGACTTAGATGAAATTAGCTAAATAATAATATATATGAAAGAAAAAGAAAAGCAAGCTGCAACCGTGATAGAAAAAGGAAGAAAAAGACAAGAGAGAAAAAAAGAGACAATGGTGTAATATTTATTTTTTGAGGCAAGAGTTTCAAGTTTTGATTGGACGATCGGAATGCCATTTTAATTCTATTTTCTCTTAAATTTAGTGGGTAAGTTATTGGCATCACCTCTACAATCCTACTTGTCTTGATTTTTGTTTTATCCTTCTGTTGGTTGTTATTTGAGATACATACTTGTTAGATAGATAAATATTAAGTTGTTACTATAGGCAAAGATTGTTGAGATTCTTGATTTTTTATGTAATCTCATTATTAATACAGTTGAAGCTTCTATCGGACTACCATCCCATGGTTTTTCTCGATTTAGGATTTTCACATAAAAATCTGTGCCTCTTGTGATTGATTTATTGCTTTAGATTGTGTTGTTTTATTTTTTGTTTGTTAATTTATGGTACATATCATGTTTTAATCACAAAAAGGGGACATGGTCTGTTTCCTCTTACTTTGCAATTGCTTGTGTGAGTTCTTTTCCCAACACATCTCTATAATTATTTTTTTTCTTTGATATGTCTTAAATTAATAATAATAATATTTTTTATTATTCTAGTTACATAAAGAAATCTATTAAGAATGTGCAGGAATACAAAGTACCAGCAAAAATAGATGCTCTTTGCAAGTACGCTTGTTGAGGGTTGACTAGATCATCATTTAGTGAAATTTATCTTGGGGTCTTTGACAATAAACAAGCTGAATTATATTTATCAATTGACGACATTGTATGATTCTATGGCGTGGAAAAAATTGTTATTGTTGCACAAAGTAATTAAATTACTTATTTTCTTAGCAATATAATTAGTTATAATTTTTATATATGCAGTGAAGTAATTATTACTTGTTTTCCATAGGCATCTTTACGAGGTCTTGAAGGATCATTACCTAGACCATATTTATAAAATAAATCTAGTAATCCTTCAACCTTTTGCAATAAAACTTGAAATGGTGATGAGACTAGAGCTTGTGCAATGTTATCAAGAATGGAAATACTTGATCTAGAATAGATTATGACATTTCCTTACAATACCAGGTTTGTTATTTTATTGATTGTACATAGCAATTGGATTTTGCTTTCCTTTTCTTTTATAAAAATATGCAAGACAGGTATTTATCACTATATGTAGCAAAGGTTGGATGTTGATTGTTGTGGATCCACACAAATTTATAGTATTTTTTAATTCACTCAGTCATGAACCTCCCCCTGATTTGAAGAACTTTTTATCATTGTAAGTTGTCATTTTTTGTCAATTATAACCCATGTATTAAAACATGTTTGACCAAGTGTGTACTTAATCATGTATCTTAAGTGTTTTCAAGATTTTTGTGGCAAAAATGGGAAATACGAAAAAAAATCCTTTGCTCGGAAGAGGGTTAAGGTATATGAAATTGTACATATATATGTTCGGTTTAAATTTATTTACATATGCACATGACATCGATTAGTTCAAAATTCACATGTAGTGTCCTCAATAAACTACAAATGTTGAATGCCGATATTATGTCATTAGATTTATGAAGTAATCATTGGAAACCAAGATGATACAATAAAAGACTTGGTACTAATTTATAGATTTCATAATGTTGATGCATGTATTAGTATTGACTATTTTGTTTATGATGTATAGTTTGTTGGACGAGATAGTTACAATCAAAAGGATATTGATGAAGTAAAAATGGAGTGGGCAGAGTACATATGACATAATATTTTTCCCTAAATTTTGTAGCACAATGACTTTGCAAGGTTAGTAAATAAATAGTATTATTTTTTATCAATATCTTAGTTATTGTCTTTGTTTCAAAATAAGACATTAAAATGATTAATTTATGAAATTATTTCAATCATTTTGATATTGTAATCAAGGAAGTTCATCAAAAGATTTCACTCACCAACATTCTTTGGATTTGGCATGATTATTGGAGTAGCCAATAGCATGGCCACATTTTGTTGTTCTTGTGAAGGATGTAATAATTTTCTTTTAAGAGAAAAAGAGTTATGGATACCTAGATACTTTAATTTGGAAATTATAAACATAAAGTATTTTTTTTTTAGTATTGTTTATGATGTTTAGGATTTGTATGTGATTTATGCAATTGCTTGATGAATATTTATTTTTATACTATAACTTTTCAAAAAAATTTATTGCACTACATGTTAGCATAAATATTTATAATATTAGTAGTAGTAATAGTAGTAGTAGCAACAGTAGTAGTAATAATAATAATAATAAACAACCATTTTAGATCTTTAGTAATGTATTCATATTATGGTGACTACTATCATTGACATTCATTACTTAAAATCAATCATTTATACTTGAAGACAAGAGAGTTCTTTTAAAACATTAGATGACTGTTTTTTTGAGAAGTAAGTCATCTATGTTGATATTAAGGGAGACCCTATGTTACATTGAATGTACCATACACAACCCACAAGAACCACACAAATTGTGGGACCCACATAATTGTGTGGTTCTTGTTGATTGTGTATGGTACATTCAATGTAACATAGCAAAATCTTGATATCAAACATAGTTCTTTACAACATTAGATGACTTTTTTTTTAAGAAATGAGGAATTTATGATGCTTATTAGATGACTCTCTTTACGACTCATCTTTTGTACTTCGTTTTAGATGACTGCTACAAAGATTACTAATTTTACTTTGTCATCATAAGGTTAGTTTAAACGTCATCTATGTCGTTTTTTGTGGTAGTGAATCTATATATTTTGTAGCATGGAAAATAGAAAATTTATTTAACTTATGTTAATTAAACATAAATTGAATAAGAAAATCCTATGATTCCGTGATTTAAATTATGGCATCAATGCCGTATAAACATAAATTTTATGAAATACACATAAAACTAGTAAATAAAAAGTAAAATAAGTAAATTAGTGAAAGAATGGTAAATTATAGAATTGCAAACAAGACAAGCTCTTGTGAAAATAATATAAAACTTGTAAATCAATATTAAACAAAAAAAAATGATTCATATAATTTGACTAAACAAAGAAAAAATTCACTCATCAATTGAAAAAAAATTGTATTGAAAACAATTGGAATAAGTTTTATTGTATTGTTTAACCATACATTTTATATTCATTCTAGCACATTCATAATTTTTTTTCCATTTTCTATTATAGTATTGTTTACTACTAATTAAGCAAAATTATTTTTCTTGATGTAGATCAAGTCAAAAAAAATATACAAAAAATTATTCTTATATTACTAGACATATATGATTTCAATAAATTGGATCTAATTTTAGCCTTAATAAAATTTCACATATATCATCACATGTATTACATAAACAAAAGAACTATCATTATTCAATTTAGAAACAAAATCAACAAATATATAAGATAATCATTATTATAACGAGTTTTTATTTTATATTTATAAGGTTTTATTTTTTAATATTATTTATTTTAATTTACTTATTTTACCGTCTATTTACAAATCTTATGTTTCATTTACATAATTTATTTCTTATTTTACACATAGTTTACAAATTTTATGTTATATCAGTAAGTTTTTGTTATATTTGTCAATAACACTCTAATTTACCACTCCTATGTTAATTTTCTTGTATTATCTTTCATTTACAAATCTTATTTTTTATTTACTTAATTTACGTTTTATTTTTTACTTTGGTTTAAAAGTTTTATGTTATATTTGTGAGTCTTTGTTTTATTTACTAATAATATACCAATTTACTACTCTTATGTTAATTTACTTATTTTATCTTGTATTTACACTTTTATGTTCCATTTACATAATTTATGTTTTATTTTATACTTAATATTGATTTATAAGTTTTATGTTATATTTGTATGTTTTTGTTTTGCTTACCAATAATGCACCAATTTATTACTTCTATATTAATTTACTTATTTAACCCTCCATTCATAAGAATTATGTTCCACTTACATAATATATATTTGATTTTACAATTAATGTTGGTTTACAAGTTTTATATTATATTTGTAAGTTTTTGTTTTGTTTACTAATAATGCCCCAAATTACCACTTCTATATATGTTAATATTTATTTTACCTTTAATTTATAAGTCTTATGTTTCATTTATTTAATTAATACTTTTTTCACATTTATTGATAATTCACATATTTAATTTATGTTTTATTTGACAGTTATTGATTATTCACATATTCAATTTATGTTTTATTTGATACTTATTAATGATTCACTTATTTATTTGATGTTTTATTTGACACTTGTTGATGATTCAAAAGTTTTATGCAATATTTATATGCTTTTGTTTTGTTTACTATTGATATACCAATTTATCACTCTTATGTTAATTTACTTGTTTTATCTTCCATTTACAAGTCTTATGTTCTCCTTACTTAATTTATGTTTTATTTTACACTTAATGTTAATTTAAAAATTTTATATTAAATTTACATTTCTTATGTTTCATTTAGATAATTTATGTTTAAATACAATATTAATCATGGCATCATAGAATGATTTTTTTTAAATAATATTGGCTCTAAAAGGAAGTTCAAATTGTTTCATCCCCCCCTCATTTCGTGGCCAAAACTAACCCCAGTTAAACGATTTATTAGGTATTACTATGGATTTATGAAGTAAGAAATAAAATTATAAATTAATAAGAGCAATGATAAACATTTCAAATGATAATAAAACTTTATCCTAAATAATGTGACATTCACCATGTGAATTATGAGATAATGTAATTAAGTTAGGATATCTAATACTGTTTTAATAATTACTTTATTGAATAATTTCATGTGTTCAATTATCTCCATCCTTACATTTATTTAAATAATAATATTATATTATTTAATAATATTAAATTTGTTAAAAGTAATAATATTAAACTTATTTAAATGTAATATTATTATATTTAGTTAAAAATTATAGTATCATATTTATTTAAATAATTAATAAAAAAATATTTTATCAATATATTTTTTATTTACTTTGTAATTAAAAATTATAATTTTTCAAATAAGAGTAAAACTGTTATTTGAAACAATTCACTCTCAATTCAAGATAAAGTAAACACATAAATAAGATTTTGATTCTTATTCCACACTTTCATTCTTATGTAATAAAAAATCTACTGCTACTCTCACTGCACATTCTCAATTTCAGAATTCTCACTTCAATCCGAGAAGTAAACGTTACCCTAAAATATTGGACCATTTGCAAAGGGATCTAGTAGTCCTTGAATTCGGCCCATACCAGAATATTTTCTTTGCAAAAATCTAGTATCTTCAGCAGGCTCTCAGTAGTGTTCCTGAAGAGAAAATTCCCCGTGCTGGCAAAACAAAGAAATACCATGCCACTTGGCTTAAGTGTACAAACTTTATTTAATATTCTTGCATTAGCGTTCACCCACAAGAGTACAAAAATCAGTTAAGTTAAGAGAATGAATCATAAAAATTCTGGAATTAGAACCGACTTATACTAGTTATCCACAATGCATTAAGCTAACAAATTAGATTGATCAACTGAAAATAAACACTATATATCTTATAATGTATATCCGTAACAGCATATAATATTAATGGACATTATCATATAATTTAGCTTCACCCAATATTTAATTTGATTAAGCTAAAAAAAATTTCTTTGATTAGCAGTCTCTCACAAGACACTTGAGTTAATAAAAAAATTAAGATAAATTTAAATATAAGGCAAAATTTATAATTTCAAGCACAGTAAAGCATAAAAGGTACTAATTACCAAAGAATGGAAGCGTATAGTTAATGAAGCATAAATTACTAAAAAAGACCGATCTACATCTGCTACTCACTTTGAGTGTAGATTAGAAAATGGTGTTGCCATCTATCTCGTTCCACTTGTCATCAGTTATCTCCATGAGCCTTTCTCTAATTACTGTCAAGCAATTATTTTTCCTCAATACAACTTTTATCTTCATTTTTCACAACGAAAAATTATTTTCGTTGAATTTCTTAATTTCGTATTTTGCTGCCATCGCTTTTCACCACAAACTAACTTTGCTAAGATTGACTCCCACCATCTCACGTGAACAATACCGTATATGTGAATAGTTCCATATATGTGAAGAGTACTCTTACGTGAACAGTACCACCAACTCCAAAAAAAAAAAATACAACCAATAGCTCTGATACCACTGTTAGGAAATTGGTAGGTGAAGTAGGGCCACAACTAAAATGAAATTGGAAGAAAATAAAGAACAAGTACAAAAGAGGATACCAGAAAATTACGTGGTTTGACATTTAGCCTACGTCAATGGGTGAAGACAAAAGGAAAATATTTTACTAGTAATATGAGGATTGCAAATATTGTAATATTTTGGCTCACTTCCCAGAACCCCAATATACCCAATCTCTCACTCACTAGACTCACAAGAGCTTTATAATTTTAAGCTCTTAAAATCACTCAAACTCTCTGCTTTCTCTCTCACAAAAAAATTGAATTGCTTCTCTCTCAATGGGATGCCTAAATGAGGGTGGGAAGCCCTCTTTATATAGCCAAAATTTTGGTTTTTTTTTATAATAAGTCAACATGGTACCACAAAAAATAGCGGGCTGTGTTGAATGGTAAGGAACCGCCCATCTAGATGGGCGGTGCCAGCCATTGACTTTAACATATCGAGCGTGTAACAGGGACATGCTAACAAGGAAGAATTCTATTATCAAATTATGGTTATGAGATGAATTTGCATCCAATCCTCAATCATTTTTTGCAATTCTTTTTTTCATATATATTCTTCAATTACGCAAAAAGGAAACAAAGTGCACGCACACAAAATCTGCCTACTTACAAATTTTTGGCAAAGTTTGTTTCAAATCAATTAACAGCATCAGCATATCTTGAGATTTTCCTTCTACCGTTAATTGTAACACAAAATTATAAAAACAAAATAAAAGGAGGATAGAAGAAAGAAACATCCACCCATACCTTTGACAAGAATGGTTCAAGAACAGTTACAACTTCCACGGACAGATTGAGAGCGAGCACGACAGAGAGGGGGCTGCTGTTGCTGGCCTGCTGCTGCGTGTGCGTGCTGAGTGCCTGCTGCTGCCGTACTGGGGCTGCTGCTGCGGGCTGCAAGTGTTGGCATGCGTGCTGCGGAGAGGGAGGCTCTGCTGTGGTTTGAGTGAGGGGCTGCCGCTGTTTCGTGCTTAGGGAGTTTGGGATTACAATTTAGGGTGCGTTTGAAATTGAGGTTGGGCAGTTGTAATTTTTAAGTTACAGCATTAAAGTGTTTGGTAAACACTAGCTGCTATAACTTGGAAGTTATGCTGATATAATTTTTTACTTGTATGATGGAAAATATATTATATCTTTAATAATTTTGTCAAAATTATTATTTAAAATTTATATTTACTAAATATTACTAATTTTTATTTTAAAATTACAATTTTTTTCCACAGTAGCTATAGCTTAAAAGTTATAGCACCTTAATCACAAACGCATCCTTAGTCACTTGGAATTTTAAGGATTTAGTTTTAGAATCAGGATCCTCTCTTGATCTAATCTTTATCTAATCAAGTACTATTAATATGATTGATGGTTAATAAATGAAAAAGAAAAAATAGTTCAATCTTAACCATTCACTAATATTGAAATATAGGTGGCACAAGATCTATAAAAAATCAGGAGTGCTCAGATTAGGAGAGGATCTCAATCCTTAGTTTTAGGGGCGGTTTTTTTTTTTTTTAATATAATTGCACATGAACCGAAGAGTTTATCTATTCGGTTTGGCTCTGAAACCGAACCGAATTCATAAACCGTTCGGTGGAAGTAAAATGAAACCATCCGGTTTTTTCCCCTTAAACCGAACTTGCAAATAGAAGTTATTCGGTTCGATTCGCCAAAAATCGAATCGAATTTGATTTCCAGATAATTTTTTTTCAACCGAACAAAAGAAAATAAAGAGGAAACAGAAAAGCTCTCCTCTCCTACCTTAATTTCTTAACCGAACATGGCCTAAAGGTAATCAGTACCCTTTATGCTTTACTGTAATAAGAATTATAAATTTTGTCTGTTATATAATCCGATCAAAACCGAGCTTATATTGACGAAGATCAAATCAAAGAAGCTAAGATTTAATAGAACCAGAACCAAGAACAAGCAAGCATTAAAGAATTTGACAAGACCATATAACGTGGTTCGGCAACAAGATGCCTACATCCACGACTGAAATCAGCTCTGCTCTGAAACGTTTATTGAATGAGATGTGTAACAGATGATTTTTGAGATTACAGAGATTAAAACTTCCCTATTGAGATTTTTCTCTCTCTCTCACTAAGCCACTCAAAATCAATCACTAAGACTTTGTAACTGCCAGCTTGTTTTCTTTTATAATTCCAGGAAACAACTTTAACAACTGATGGCCCCACACCAACGCCACCTCATTCACTCTTAACAGAATTTAACTACCCAGGCTTCACAATGTCTTACATTTACATTTATCTTAAAGTTTTTATTAACTCGAGTGTCTTGTGAGTGACTGCTAAACAAAGAATTTTTTTTTTAGCTTAATCAAATTAGATATCGGTTGTGGCTAAGTTATAAAATAATGTCCATAAATATTTGATGCTGTCATGGATACACATTCTAAGATACATTGTGTTTGTTTTCAGACGATCCATCTAAGTTGTTAGCTTAATGCATCGTGGATAGCTAGTACGTTTTGTTCTGATTGATTAAAGTCGGTTCTAATGCCAGAATTTTTATGATTCATTTTCAACTTAATTGATTTTTATACTCTTGTGGGTGAACGGTAATGAAAGAATATTAAATAAATTTGTAAACTCAAGCCAAGTAGACTGATATATCTTTGTTTTCCAAGCACGGGGAATTTTTTCTTTAACACAAACTAGAAGATAAAAGCTTTAATCAATAATAATTACAACGGAATTCCAGCTTATGTCGCTCCCCCTTGGACGACTGAATTGGTAATCTGAAAAGAAACAAACGGAACTTGCCATGTTTAATAAATCTGAAATATCAGTCATTACAATGCCACTGCGCTCAGAAAATCATTTCATCGCTGTCAAGTGGATGAAAAGGCTAATAACTTCCCGATCAGAGATGAAAATCATCATCTATCAAGTACGTTGTCATTGAAATCAACAAGTACAGATGGGGTGGACACACCTTAAATTCTCTGTCTAATGGGTTCCTGCTGCCTTGCACTTGCTAAATTGAGTTACCTTCAACACCAAGAAAGAAAAGCAAGCCGAAGCTGCATTGATTTCATCAATCCATTATTGGCATTCATGCAATCAGACATGCTTCCTGAGAAAGAAAGTCAATGGTGCCAGCTTAAGGAATAAACCACGAAGAAAACCCACTCTAGTCTTCCACTTAATATCAGTCAACTGAGATGCTATTTGAACAAGAAAATGGATCCATCATCTGAAAACAAATGCAAGGAACTATATATCCAAAACAGAAAATATCCAGAAATAACATAAATCAAAATCTGCAACTCTAAAACTATGACAGACAAGCTTGCAAATTTCTTTTGATTACCTATTGTTGTTAGCTGTAAGGTGAATTCAAACACCTGGTTACTAAACGGCGGCGTTTCAAGTTTCTTGATGGCTTAACAAACTCACATGAGAAGCACGACCGTGTTATTACTTTGAAACGGCAAAGAGTGCTAGCGTTTTGGAGTCACTTGAATTAAGTAAATCACACAAGCAGTCACGTGAGCTACAATTGAAGCCAAGTTCATTATACCAGAATTTTTGCACACGTGTCATATAGCTGTGCATTCTGGGTTGATAAGTTTGTTAAGAGACTGGTTTATAAGCTGATGAATCAGGAGAAGCTGCGTGAATGCTAGAGAAATACTGAGAGGAATTGTAGAGAGAGAGAGAAAGAGTTAAATCTTAGCCTTTGTTCTTTTGTTCTCAGCTCTCTGTAACAAACACCTTGAATCTTTCAATGAAAGCCTGCTGGTGGATTCACCCGTGGATGAAAGCCATTAATGGCTGAACCACTTTAAATTTGCTGAGTGTTCTGTTGATTGTTCTCTGCTCTTAGTTGTTCAGTTCTTGTGCTGTTAATAATCCTTTGTTTGATTCAAGTGAGGTTTATTGATTCTTCCAAATCGATTAATCTGTTACATGCAACTCGATTGATCTTGACAAAGGATCTTGGGTAGAATCTGATTTTGTTGTGTGAATCGAACGAATCAGATTCTACACCTATCAACCACGGTGACAATATTAGAGAAATAATTGAGTTGAAAATGGACAATCCTCATTTGATTTTAAAAAAAAAATAGAGGTGATGTGATATATCTTTCAGTATGTAATCTAAACAATAAATTTTTAAAATAACAAAAAATGGCATTTTAGAAAATCTAGACTAGGACAGATCGACTATATTCTCTCCATGGTAGTAAATTTAAGATAAAAATAAAAATTAAGAAGCATTTTTTATCAATTTAGCTAATGATACAACTGTATGAGGGATAAAAGAAAGCACATTGTTGTAGGGGATATGAGATGGAATGGAGCAATAAAATCTACTCCTCTAAATACGATTGTTACTCGTATAAGAATTTCCCATCTATGTTAACGCAAGGAATGTTTGCAATCTTGGGCCACTCTTTTCCTTTATCCCTTTTGCACTCTTTTTTCAGCTTCGGACAAGCTTCGATTGTTAAATCCAGGAGTGAGGTTGGAAGGCCCTCCTCTGGAAAAGATTTAAGATTTGGACATTTAATAAGCAGCAAAAATTCAAGAGAGGTTAGGCTTTGAAAACCTATTGAAGATAGGTATTTCAATTTCGACAACTTAACAATAAAGAGGTTTCTGAGAGAGGTCGGCAACATCATTCCCATCTCCTCGTCCGGAAAACACTCTGCTTCATCACATCCATAAATATCAAGGCTTCTGAGAGAGGTAAGCCTGTGCAACCCCCACTGAATGAGTGGCTTATAAATTTTCACATCAACTCCAATACTAAGTGTTGTTAGATTGGTGGGAAAACCTTCTTCTGGAAAAGATACAATGCTCGGACATTCACTTACGTAAAAATGTTGAAGAGAGTTGAGTCTGTGCATGTCACTGGGCAGGGCTTCAAGCTTCTCACAATCGGCAATCCAAATGCTCTGTAAATTATGCAGGCCACTGGGTATTGACTTCAGCTCTGGACAACTACTTATGTGGAGGTATTCAAGCCCCTCAAGTAGCTGGATTCCTGATGATAAACTTGTGAGCTCTGGGCAGCGCCTTATCTCCAGATGTTTCAGCTTCACTGATGAAGAAGAAGAAGTATCATCATCTCCACCATCGACCAAATGCTGCAAGTTCTTACAATTCTCTATCTCAAGCCTTTTAAGAGATGCTGGTAGCTTGCTTCTTGCAATGAATGTTACAGAATCACAATCTCGGATGTACAAACTTTCCAGTTGTGAATTGTTGCCTATAATTTCCTCAGGCAATGTTTTTAAAGCTCTGGCATTTCCAATTTTAAGAGACCGCAGATTATTGAGAAAAAATTTAATCTCTGGAAATGAAACTAGACTTACGCAGTTTTCATCAATTGACACCTCTTCAGGGGAGGTGATAACTTGCAACCCTTTCTCTGGCTGCTCAAGTTCATGCCATGACGTGATCCATTCAAAATTTCCAATCCGCAAAGTCTCTACTTGATGAAGTCCTTGCTTTAAAAATTTTCTTAACTGCAAAATATTGGAAATAACTGTCACAGAGTCTGCTTCTGTACAATCACTATGTATCATCCCCTTGCATCCGCGTATCTGCAATGTATCATTTGAAATAGTCATAGACTCGATCAACTTTGAGTCAATTGGAGTGCTGCACACAAGTCCCTTGCATTCATGAATTTCTAATTTGCAAAGATTCAGAAAGCTTGAGAATGAAACTACCAACTCTCCACATTTACTAACAACTAGTTTCTCTAATGAAGGGAGACGCTCTGGCAATTTTCCAGAGAATAAGGGACATCTTACCATGGAAAGTTCACGGAGGCTGGAGAATCCTGCAACAATGCCATTTTCTTCCAATTTAGTGTCCCAATACTCCCACTCTGGTAAATTCTCAAAACAGAGAATTTCCAATGATTGAAAAGGCTTTGAGCAATCCTCACCATAAACCTCAGCACCCATGCTTTTCAGTTTCATCAAACCTTTAATAGTAAGATGTTTAAGTGAACTCAACAACCCGAGCGATGGCAAGGATGTGCAATTTTCACAGTTTTCTAATTTAAGAACCTCCATCTTGGAGAAAGATGTATCTCCTATCCAAGAAGGAAATTTTTTTCCACCATAGCCCTCGATTGTAAGTTTCTTGATGTTTGTTCAAGGTTTTAGCATGCCAAGTACAAGGTCTTCTCCATCCTTATTTCGTGAGTTGTCAAACTGAGATCCCCATTGCAATGACAATGCTTCTAGATTCTGCTTCTCGCATAACATCGCTTCGCTTGCCTCCCACGTACGGTCCACATTTTCCAATCCTGAGATGCAAAGTTCTCCGCCAAGAAAATTTAAATTCTTCAAATCCGTCAAAGTGGAAACTTTTCCCTTGCCCACAATAAAATTAGACAACGTTTGAAGACACTTCAACTCCTTCATTCCCGGTGGCATCCCTTTTAGTGAATTTGCACCTTTTATATCGAGATGACGTAACTGAAGCAAATTCCCCATTTTGGATGGCAACTTAATCAAACAATAACAATCTCTTAATATCAATATTTGTAAGTTCAGTAGCAAGCTTGTTGACTCGGGTAAACTTTTGATACTAGAGCCTTCGAGGTTGAGATACCTTAGAGATCTCATAGTGTCAAAAGAAATGGGTAACTGGGTGATGTAGTATCCTTTTAAAGATAGCACCCTTAGCTTCTTGAATTTTGGCAACAACTCCGATAGAAACATGTTAGTAATGTAAGCGGTGGCTCCTATTGTGCTTATTTGCAAGAATGTCCTCAGCTGTGCAAGTTGAGCATTACCGATAACTTCAAATTTATTTTTACCATCACACCATCCTTGATTGTAAGAATAATGACGAACCCTTTCAAATCTTCTCGATGGCTTATTGACCTCTTCTAACCTGAAAATAGTGTCGCCGGCAACCAATTGAGTGAGATCATGAACTAGGTCATGCATTACAAATTTAGAGCTATCAACACATGATTGCTGGAAAATTAACCTTGACACTAGACCTCGAAAACACTCTCTTCCCCATTCTTCTGGCTGCTTATTGTTTTCGGAATATTGCTGGATGACACCTTCAGCTATCCACAAAAAAACAAGCTCATTCTGCTCAAATTCATAATCTTTAGGGAAAATAGCACAATAAGTGTTTGAGGGAAAAATAGGATGAACTGTAAAAGTGCCACGTGTCGATTAAAGGAGCGAGTCCAGAGCGAATTGGGGTACCCCACGCGAATTGGGATACCCCGCGTAAAATAAGATACCCCGTATGGAAAGGGGTACCCCAAGTAGTAAGGGGTATCCCTATACCTTGGGATATCCTACGAAACGGTGTAAGAGAATCCTCCAAAATATCCGCCATGAGCAACGTCTCCGCCTCCTACAAGATTTCATTTGATTTTGTCAGAAAAAGGAATCGAAAACGATATGCAAAAGGGGGGGGGGGAACAGCCGCCTGCCACAGTGCAGAATATTACACCAAGGACAGTGGTCCCCAACCGCCTACCCGACAACTGCTGCAGAGGTACCCTGGGACCACTCGCCTACGCGCGCCACGCTTCCAAATGATGAGATACGCCGCGGGCATGCATATAACGACCTAAAAAACCATGAAAGCAAGAAAAGGACGTGAGCCAAAAAGGGTACGCCACGTGACAGTGGAGGTACACCATATAAAAAGACACCTAGGGTTTATTCTCCATAGGCTTTTCTCCTTCCACCAATATTCTCCATTGACACTCCCACTCCAAAAACCAGGTTTTCTTCAACCTTAAACCCGAATTTACAGAGAGCTAGCTAGCTCTCTCCACCAAAAACACTCGAGTTTGCTAACTTGAGCGTCGGAGTGTGAACGCCAGGGGTACCCCCCCGGCTTCACCTCTAACCTCCCTTTTCATTGTTTTGCAGGTGCGAAGCCCACTTTGGAGAATATCTTGCGTATTGCTGACCTTCCGCAGTCATTATCTCTCACTCCCCTCTTTTTACCTTACCCAAACCTCGGATACACCACATCCCACACAGCAAACTAGTGAGGTACCCCGTCTCCCCCAAAATATTAAATTTATTGTTCTAGATTGGTTTTGGTTTTTCCTTAGCCCAAAATCAGTTGAAAACAATTGGCGCCGTCTGTGGGGAATCGCACAAAAAGCCTTAACCACGGTTACCAAACTAGTTGTTGTGGGTACGCCAATACATGGCACCTGACGTACCTCCCGAAGGTCTAATGGGGGTTCCTACAAGGACGAGAGATGACAACAGTAGTGAAGGAAGTGATCCTGCAAGAAGGGTAGCCCGCATCAGCAAGGGCAAGGGTGTCAAGCAATCGACGGGTGTTCGCCAAGAGGAGGAACCTATTACGCACCAGCGTTTTGAGGATCTCGCCCACGCAATACTTAGGGCGGTCGGATCTCGGGCACCCGAAAGTTCACTTCCACCGGTGACGCTCGAAGCTCCATCACCTCAAACGGACGACCAAGCTATGGTCCAACGAGGGGTACCCGAGCCCAGCAAGCCAAAGCCTAGGCCCTCGAGTACTCGTTCCAAGTTTCAAACCGTGGGTACCCGCGATGAGCGCTCCACCGCCTCTTGCAATTCCCGCAGCAGCCAAGGTACCAGGCGAGCAAAACGTACCCATGAGGATCTCCGTGAGAAACTAAATGCCAAAAGGGCTTCCCAAGTGACAGCGACATCATCGGGTACACCAGGGGTACCCCTCGAACTTGTGGAAAAGATGGAGAACTTGGAAGCCCAAGTGAAGTTCCTCTCCGAGAGGCAAAACATCACAGCTGCACCAGTGTCAATGACCTACCAATCGCCGTTCACTATGAAGATCCGGAAGGCAACCCTCCCCGAGGGGTTCACTATGCCTACCCCAATACTCGGGTACCACTGACCCCTCGGAGCATGCTGAGTTATACCGCGACCAGATGCTTATTAAGG
Source organism: Citrus australasica (assembly GCA_029618585.1). Classification (NCBI taxonomy): domain Eukaryota; kingdom Viridiplantae; phylum Streptophyta; class Magnoliopsida; order Sapindales; family Rutaceae; genus Citrus; species Citrus australasica. The sequence goes on along the minus strand of JARCIV010000003.1, from coordinate 30,750,090 downwards.
GCGTAGATGAGAGCGCCATGTGTAGGATGTTCACACATACGCTCACAGGCCCCGCGAAGTCATGGTTTCGCTCCTTGAAAGCGGGTAGCATATCTTCCTTAAACCAATTGTTATCCGAATTTACTAAAGAGTTTTCCTATGCTTATTCTCAAGATAGGGTAGCCTCCAAACTTGCCTTTATCAAGCAAGGGGAAACCGAGCCTTTGGCGGAGTACATGACGCGTTTCCACCAAGAGGTGCTGCGAACGGGAGCATTTGGAGATCAGCAAACACTTACCCACTTCGAGAAAAATTTGCGGTTGGGTAAATTATGGCGTTCTTTTCAAAAGAAGCGCCCACTTTCATATGGGGAAGCCCGCTCTCGGGCGTTGCAACAAGTGGAGATGGACGAGAAATGTCAATTGAAGCGCCAAGAAGAGAAGGCTGACACCACGAAGGACAAGGAAAGGCCCAGAAGGATGGAGGCCCCAATACCCAGGGTACCCCGACCGCGGAGCCCTCCACGGGTTACCCCGCGGGGACGAGGGTACAACCCACATGTTACCTTGGGGGTACCCCATCCCCCAAGACCACCACTACCGGATCATTGGGAGCCACCACCGAGACCTCGGTATGAATCTTTCCACCCACTGAATCGGTCTCCGGATCAGATCTTCTACCACATTCGGGACAGTGGACTCCTCCGTCCTCCTAAGCCGATGAGGCAGTACCCCAACATGAGGCGTAGCTTGAAGTATTGCGAGTTCCATGAGGACTTTGGTCACAGCACAGCCGAATGTTTTACTTTGAGGGAGGAAATTGAATCTTTGATTCTCAGTGGGTACCTCAAAGAATTTGTTGCTGACATGAGAGAAGCTCGGAAGACCTCAGAGCAAGATAAGGGCAAACGGGTAGCTGAGGGCAGTTCTGAACGAGAGGTACCCCATGGGCACAAGAAAGGTGTGTATGTTCGGATGATAATGGGTGGACCTACTTTGGCGGGCCAATCAAGGAGGGCTATCAAAGGATATGGTAGATCGTTGTCGGTGACCACCAGCATGGGCAGAGAAGTCAACCTTAATGAATGGGGTACACCAAGGATACCCCATCATCCCCCACCTATCCTTTTTACGGAGAAAGATGCGGAGGGCATCTCATACCCTCATGATGATGCCTTCGTGATCACTTTGAAGGTGGCCACTGGAAAAGTGGCGAGAACTCTTGTAGATACCGGTAGCTCCGTCGACATCATCTTTAAAAGCGCCTTGGATCAGTTGTTAATTGAGTCGCCAAAAATCACTCCCTACGCTACGCCTCTCATTGGTTTCGCCGGCGATATGGTTATACCGAAGGGCATCATCACACTGCCGGTTACACTAGGTAAGGTACCCCACTGCATTGTGCATATGATTGACTTTCTGATTGTGGATCACCCGGGTGCATACAACATTATCTTGGGTAGGCCATTTTTGGTAGCAACTAAGGCGGTGGTATCAACGCATTATCTCGCTATGAAAGTCTCCGCCGCCCAAGAAGTTATCACCATTAAAGGGGACCAGCGGTCGGCTCGTGGATGTTATTCTGTGGCCTCTAGAATCCTTACCGCATCGACAAGCCCGTTGGGACTGGAGCATACAGGCTGCTCCACATGGATGGCACAATTGTGAGGCACCCCTGGAATGCCGCGATGCTTCGGAAATACTACTAAAGGACAGTGTCTCAACCTTTAGTCTTTTGTTTCTTTAACGCTTTCCTTCAATGTTCCTGGTGATAGGCCGAATGGGGTACCCCAATTGCCCTATGATGGTCTGTTGCAACTTTTGAGTTTCTGCCATGTTCAAATGAAAAGGGATAGGAGACCTTGTGTTTTTCCATTCTCCTCAGGGTGACAAAGCTGAGTCATGTAATGATCTACGCTTTCGTTATTGATGAATGCAATTCCTATGTACAACAAATATGAAGTGGGTTTCTTTCTCCAGTTGTCGCCATTTTGATCTTTAGCGTGCCGGTTGTGTTCATTTATCGCCATTAAAATACACTAGCATTTGGATATATGTAATCTTCGCCATTCGCCAATCTGAAAAATTGTGAAGAGAGGGAAGGGTCAAAGAAGACCCGCGAGTGAAAAAATCGGCATACCCTAGCGTCATGAGGTTCGGCTTAGGTACGCTAACACTCATACCTCCGTCCCCTTACTCGGCAGAGTAGGGGGTAAACTATCTGAAAATTTGAAGAGATGGAAGGGTCAGAGAAGACCCACGAGTGAAAAAACCGGCATACCCTAGCGTCATAAGGTTCGGCTTAGGTATGCTAACACTCATACCTCCGTCCCCTTACTCGGCAGAGTAGGGGGTAAACTATCTGAAAATTTGAAAAGAGGGAGGGTCAAAGAAGGTTCGAGGGTGAAAAAACCGGCATACCCTAGCGTCATGAGGTTCGGCTTAGGTATGCTAACACCCACACCTCCGTCCCCTTACTTGAGCCAAGTAAGGGGTAAGCTATTTGCGCCAAGGTTTTAATTACCAATTCGAGAGGAGATTCGCCATATTAGTGAGAAAAGTAATCACCAGATTCGCCGTTCAGTATAAGGTATTGAGGGTACCCTATTTCAGAAAAGGAGCGACTAATGTTGGACATCCAGAGGAGTACCCCATTTCAGAAAATGCGAGGGGTACCCCATTTCAGAAAGCAACAAAAACAAAAGAGTACCCCAAAAAAGGTTAACCATCTAGCCAAAACATCCAATTGCCATATAACAAGCATGCAAGCTATCAGAAAATCCAGATAGCATAGTATCAAAAGCAAAAGAGAATCATCAACAGTACAAACATCCCAACAAAACCAAAGAAAAAGAAGCAAAGTTTCAGTGTCAAAGTATGGATAGCTCTAAAAAGCGACAACATAGTAAGCGAAGCCTATGCCGAGGGGGGGCATCATCGCCAACGTCTATCTCCGGGAGCCGACCAGCAGAAGACTCAGAGGTTCCCGGGATAGGAGCAACCGAAGTAGGAACATCCGAAACGGGCAGGGGCTGAATCTCGCGGGGTACCCCAGGTGTCCCGGAAGAGGCACCCGACTGAGAAGGCTTCCTCCTCTCCGCAATTGTCTTCAAAACCGTGGCCTTGTTGACAAACTTTTGCACGCGGGGTACCTTCAGCTCAGGGTCTACACTCCATACCTCCGACATGTTGAGTGAGAACGCATCCTGCGCGATTGTCTTCTGGCGAGACAGTAGCTCCTCGTTTGTGGCCTGCAACTCCGCTCGGTCCTTCTCCACCCGGGCTTTCTCTCCCGAAAGGTCTGCAATGCGCTCATGTAATGACTTGACCTCTTGGGCGAGCTGGTCCTCTCGAGATTGGCGGCTTTGGAGCTCACGCTTCAGCTTGTCCACCTCCGACCGAGCAGCGACGAGAGAGTCAAGATCCGGCAGGCAGTGGCTGAGGAGATAAGAGGCCTGCGAGTCATGAAGACATGTCAGGTATATATGTATGGTGATATAATCGAGAAGAAAATTTTTAAGGATACTCTTGGGGTACCCCAAGAAAGCTTAGCTCCTGGGTAGCCCTCAAGGCTTGGCCATAGCGCTGGCTCAAGCTCATTTTGTCTGTCTCCTCGGCAACCTCGGGGGTAACGCTCTCGGCGGAGTAGTAGAAGCACCGAGCTAGATGGGAAATATCTTTGTTGGAGACCGGGTCCAGCTCACCCGCGCGTAACTCCTCGGGGAAGGCGGACACCATCCCAAACTTTCTCTTCTTCGAATGTGGGGTACCCCTCGACCCGCTCTGTGAGGTACCCTGAGACTTCCCTTTCCCGCTGGGAGCTCGAGGAGGGCAAGAGACTGACGGAGGAGCGGTCGAATCCTGAGATCCGGAAGCACCACCCACAATCGCTGTGAAGAAGGCATCGAAAGCATCCCCCGATGATTCCATCGCTGAACACAAAACACAACAATCATGTCAACTAAGCAAGTACTGAAAACGTCAAAGGCAAGAATGGGAAATAAAAAGGAGGAACAAATTCAAGATGCGGTGGTGATGGGGTACCCCAGTCCCATGGATAACGATAGGGTACCCCTCAACACCCAAGCCATACATGTGATACCCCTAAGGACAGGAGGAGAACTTCGGCCAATCAACCCAGCTCTCAACAATCTACTCTCCTCCAGCACATCACTACCCCTCTGTGCACTGCGGAGTCCCTCCACAAACCTCTCCACTTCCCTCCCCACCTCCTGAATTGGACATGATCCTTTAGCCCAAGTCACGCTTGCAAAAGCGTAAACACCCAAGGTTAGCGAGATATTTATGTGGGAGATAGCAGTAAAGAACTATGAGTAGAGAAGTACTTACTGTCTGCGGTGAAAGAGTTTGGAACCGCCACGAGATCACCAGTCTCGCTCAGAATATCGGTCCCCCACTTGCCCTCGGCCACAAACCACCCCTTCCGGTAACCTTTCTTCAGGACGGGGCTCCCCTCAACAATATGCCCGTGCTCGCCCCACGGGGAAAAGTAAGCCACGCCAGGGCCCTTAGGCTTCTTAAATTGATAAAGGCCCCTCAACTCCCTGAAAGAGATGTCACGCTTCACGACCTCCAGCCACAACACCTGTAAACCCGTGAGTGTCCTCCACCCCGGGAGGGACAGCTGCCCAGGAGCTACACCTAGGAAACTAAACATCCTCATGTAAAAAGGCTGGAGAGGCAGACGAAGTCCTAAGTCGAAGAGGTCGATGTGGAGAGCTATCCCGTCAGACTGAGGGCGCTCAGGCCGCTCATCACTATGGGGTACCCTAAGCTGAACCGACGAAGGAATGGTATATTTATCCCTGATCTGTTCTAGATCCCCTGAGGTGGCTCTCCGAATGCCTAGGGAGAAAGGGTTGCCAGTTTTGGAGAGTGTGGCAAGAGAAGACGTAGAAGGATGCCCCGATGGAGGAGCGGAAGTCTTAGACTTGGATGGCTTACCCTTGTCCTTAAGTGGGGGGGTAGGCCGTTTGCGAGGTAAGCGTAGGCTAACGCGAGGGGTAACCCTCGAAGGAGGAGGCTCGGAATGAGGGGTACGCCTACCCGAGGAATCAGAGGAGGACTTATCCCCCTCGCTAATGGATATATGAGAGGGAGAACCCTCAGGGGGGCTGCTAGCCCTCCTAGCCCCAACCCTACGCCGCTTTTTCGCAGGCGCTGTGTGTTTTTTACCCATCTCTATTTTTCCCCCAACAATATGCCCACAAATACCCCAGCCACACGTCCACAAACCGCCAACAAAACAACACAAAGCGCCATATAAACCGCCAAAAGCACACCCAACAACACGTCCAACAACAACATCACCACAAACCACCCACCACCCATCAATCATCCGATGCAAACACCAACCACAAGCATAAAACAAAACAACAAACCAATAAACAAAAATAAAATTTTTTCCAAAGTGAGCAAGTGGCGCCATTACAAATACGCCGCAAAGACGAGAAACAAGAAATGATACCTCCTGTTACCAGTACAGCAGATCCGGATCGGTGGTCGCAGGAAGACAAAACTGCAGGCAACGGAAAACAGTGAGTATAATAATAATAAAGCTTCGATTTGAATAAATATCTATGTATATATTTACACATAAAAAAAAAAGAAGAAACCGAGAAGACGAAGAGGGGCTGTAGCCCAAAACCAACGCCGGCTGCCATAGTCACCACCGCCGAAAACCGACGCCGAAAGGACAAGAAGAAGCGTGCCGGCCAACAATAAAAAAAAAAAAAGAGAAGAAACCGAGAAGACGAAGAGGGGCTGTAGCCCAAAACCAACGCCGGCTGCCATAGTCACCACCGCCGAAAACCGACGCCGAAAGGACAAGAAGAAGCGTGCCGGCCAACAAAAAAAAAAAAAAAAGACAAGGAAGGAAAAATAACAAGCAACAAACCGACGCAAGGAGGAGAGCCGACCGTCACGCCAGCGTCGGCTGACCGTCGCGACAACCACCAGCGAAACCGAGGCCAACCGACGCCGGTACAGTCGCGAAAACCGCCGGCAAACGCCCAGAAATCAGCCACCCGAAATAAGGAAAATGGAAGAAAAAGAAAGAAAGAAAAGAAAGAAAAGAAGGAAGAAGAAGAAAGAAGAAAAAGAGAAAGAGAGAGGGGATTACCGTGGTTGGAACCGCACCAAAAAACCGCCGGAAACACGCCCAAAATCGCCGGATCTGGAGCTTGAAACCGCCGCTGCAACAGCCGCAAATCACGCCGGAAAAACACTCCAAGCCGACGCCAACCAAGAGGAAAGGAAGAGGGAAAGAAAGAGAGGAAAAGGAAGGAAGAAAAGAGGAAGAGGAGAAGGGTGATGCCGGCCGAGAAAGAGAAAAATGAACAGGAAGGGAAGAAGAAAGAGAGAAAAGAAAAAGAGGATGAAGAAAAAGGGGAACTGGAACGAAGTTTAAGAAACTGTTTGGGGATTTTCAAAACCAAAGGGATAAAGATTGACATGCTGCAGGCGTTTTAATTGAACCTGACAGGATGCGTCAGTCCGAGAACAAAAGTTCCGGGGTGTTTGAGAACTTTTTAAAATTTAAAATTTATGTCAGACGGCTGCCACTTCCCGATAAAAAAAAAAAAAGAGAGAGACACGACTGCTCGTTCTCAAAAAAAAAAAAAGGAGAAAAGTGGCGGGAAAACGAAGAGACAGAGAGAATTTTCAAGACACACAGCATAGTCAGGGGAAGAAATTAAGCAAGTCAACCTCGGACCAGTCATATCGCCACGTGTCACTCACACAATGAGTTTCTTTTGCCTCTAATACTTCTCGTCAAAAAGAAACTAAGGGGCTGTTGTTTGAGGGAAAAATAGGATGAACTGTAAAAGTGCCACGTGTCGATTAAAGGAGCGAGTCCAGAGCGAATTGGGATACCCCGCGTAAAATAAGATACCCCGTATGGAAAGGGGTACCCCAAGTATAAAGGGGTACCCCAAGTAGTAAGGGGTATCCCTATACCTTGGGATATCCTACGAAACGGTGTAAGAGAATCCTCCAAAATATCCGCCATGAGCAACGTCTCCGCCTCCTAAAAGATTTCATTTGATTTTGTCAGAAAAAGGAATCGAAAACGATATGCAAAAGGGAGGGGAACAGCCGCCTGCCACAGTGCAGAATATTACACCAAGGACAGTGGTCCCCAACCGCCTACCCGACAACTGCTGCAGAGGTACCCTGGGACCACTCGCCTACGCGCGCCACGCTTCCAAATGATGAGATACGCCGCGGGCATGCATATAACAGCCTAAAAAACCATGAAAGCAAGAAAAGAACGTGAGCCAAAAAGGGTACGCCACGTGGCAGTGGAGGTACACCATATAAAAAGACACCTAGGGTTTATTCTCCATAGGCTTTTCTCCTTCCACCAATATTCTCCATTGACACTCCCACTCCAAAAACCAGGTTTTCTTCAACCTTAAACCCGAATTTACAGAGAGCTAGCTAGCTCTCTCCACCAAAAACACTCGAGTTTGATAACTTGAGCGTCGGAGTGTGAACGCCAGGGGTACCCCCCCGGCTTCACCTCTAACCTCCCTTTTCATTGTTTTGCAGGTGCGAAGCCCACTTTGGAGAATATCTTGCGTATTGCTGACCTTCCGCAGTCATTATCTCTCACTCCCCTCTTTTTACCTTGCCCAAATCTCGGATACACCACATCCCACACAGCAAACTAGTGAGGTACCCCGTCTCCCCCAAAATATTAAATTTATTGTTCTAGATTGGTTTTGATTTTTCCTTAGCCCAAAATCAGTTGAAAACAATAAGCAAAACATCTCTTCAGCTGAGAAGGAAGATAGTGATAACTCAATCTTAACACTGAGAGAATGCCATTTTGTTGAGGAAGATCCAATATATTGCTGTTCAATATTTCATCCCATTCATCATGTCTCTTGGAACGTAATAGTCCCCCAAGCGTTTTTGCTGCTAGGGGCAAGCCTCCACACTTTCCAACAACTTTCTCGCGAAATAAATCTGAAATTTGTTGTGCAGTAATATCTTGACCCACAAACGCGTGCATCATGAACAGGGACCAGCAATCTTCATCTGACAGGCACTGTAGGTTATATTGTTGAATTGGTTCCATTGTTGCTGCAACATCTGCATGGCGAGTGGTGACAATAATTTTACTGTTTGGTACAGCAGCCAGGAATGGAGCTTTCAGATCTTCCCACAAGCAGTAGTCCTCGTTCCATACATCATCTAAGACCAGCAATAATTTTTTCCCATCAACAGCCCTTTTTATCTGAACCTGCACTTCGTTTAAAGCCTTGAGATCACATGACGCGAAGGTGATTGACTCAAGAAGAGCCCTTGAAATGTTCAACACATCAAAGTCATCAGAGACACAAACCCATGCTTTTACATCGAACTTGGAGTCTTCAACGGCCCTGTCATTGTAGACCTCCCGAGCAAGGGTTGTTTTTCCGACCCCAGCCATGCCAACGATTGGTATTACAGCAAGCTTGGAATGATCACTTGACGTATCAGTCATTACCATTTCAAACATTTTGGCCTTATCTTGCTGCCTTCCAAAAACAGCACGTTCAGTTGACACACTTGAAGTGGGTGCTCTTCGCTGTGCAGTAGTAGTTGATGATGTCCCTCCAGGGGTCAATTGCAATCCAAGATGAATTCTTTGATTGCAGAGTCGATCAAATCGGCCGGTGATATCTTTTATGCTGGACCGCATTTTGCCATTGAAATTAACAGTGTTTCGAATTTTGAAACAACCGAAACAAGCTGCCGGGACGAGCATCTGAACTTTGCGACTGCTTGCTCCATGATCACGATCTGCAATGAACTTGCGATCCAAAGCCTTAGTGGCAAACTCATCAAGAATGTCCTCAGCATCATAAGCCAAGTCTCGGAGATCGTCCAGCCACAATTTCACAGCCTCGTCCGTCAGTTGCTTCTCCTCTGCGTCCATCAGTACAGCCTGAATCATCATCAAACAGTCTTCCTGTTGAAGTGTGAGCTGTGAAACTGGTTTTAGAGAATCTATACGACATGTCAGCTCATGGCTAGTACAGAATACGACTTGTCGGTTAATATCATGCAGAGCCGTATGACAAAGCCATTTGTTCATCCATGTGAGAATAAGTAAAGCACGCGACAGTCACATGCTTAACTTACCCAATACGACTTTGGTGAAGTGCCGTTTTGTAATCTTTAATCAATGTGATTTAGACACGTGGATTGAAGGTTGTTGATTCTGTTATAAGAGCGGGAAAGAATCTGGGTTTAGAATACAGAGGAATAGCTGATGAATGGGGATGCTTTCTGTGGTTCCTAAGGCTTATATAACGAGCCTTTGTGAATGATAAGTCAGTGTGTGAAAAGCTTGTAACATCATCTAAAAGCTTGTATCTTGTTTCCTGGTGATTGAATAAATTTGTTGCTCTGATCTTCAGTGGATGTAAGCCATCTCCAGGCTGAACCACTTAAATTGTTCTTGTGTCATTTGCTGTTCTTTGATTTATTCAGTGTATCTTTTTTATTCTTAATTGTTTCTTAGTCAAATATCAGAGTGTTTAGTGCAGACTTGGGGGATCTTGATTGATTAATTTCGATCAAGTCACAACAAATTGGTATCAGAGCCCAACAACTCTGATTCTTGAACCAAGAAATGGCAACTTCTAAGTTTCAAGTAGAGAAATTTACAAGAGAGAATGACTTCCATCTATGGCGGCGAAAGATGAAAGCTTTGTTGGTTCACCAAGGGCTTGAAGAGACATTGGGGGATCCAAGATCAGAAAAGAAACCCAGCAAGCTCAGTGGAGATGAAATGCAAGATGCATTAGACAAAGCTCATAGCACCTTAATCTTGAGTCTGGGTGATGGAGTTCTGAGGGAAGTGGGAGATCAAACAACTGCTGCAGGCCTCTGGAAAAAATTAGAAGATCTTTATACAAAAAAGTCCTTAACCAAGAGACTTTGCACCAAGAAGAGGCTGTATACACTGCAGATGGAGGAGGGTAGCTCTCTGGCAAATCACATTGACAACTTCAACAGAATCATTCTTGATCTTGAAGATATCAATGTGAAACTGGAAGATGAAGACAAGGCTATAATCTTGTTATCATCACTCCCACCTTCCTATGAGCACTTCGTGGACACATTGCTGTATGGAAGACAGTCAATAACTATGGCTGATGTGAAAAATTCTCTCAGTTCAAAAGAAGTTACAAGGAAATCAGAAGCAAAAGATGGAGAAGGCTTAACAGCAAGGGGTAGACCAGATAAGAAGGATTACAATAATAAGAACAGGAAACGCAGCAAATCAAAGTCAAAGAATAAGAGTCTGAAATGTTTCCAGTGCCACAAGGAGGGACATTTCAAGAAGGACTGTCCAGAGAGAAAGAACAAGGAAAGAGATGGACCCAAGAAGAATGGAGATGCTGCTGTTGCATCAGAAGAAAAGTATGATGATGGCTATGACTCAGCTGGTGTTCTTCTAGTCACTGGAACTCAAACCAATGGTAAGTGGGTATTGGATTCTGGATGTACTTATCACATGTGCCCTGATAGAAATCTATTTTTCAGTTATAGGCAGTTTAATGGTGGGGAAGTTATAATGGGAAACAACTCACTTTGTAAAGTGGTTGGAATTGGAACCATTAGGCTTAAGATGTTTGATGGGGTTATTAGGGAATTAAGTGATGTAAGGCATGTTCCTGAGCTAAAAAGAAACTTAATATCACTAGGAATCCTTGATCAAATGGGCTGCATCATTAAAATGGAATCTGGGATAATGAAGATAATTAGGGAATCCATGGTGATAATGAAAGGGGCAAAAAACAATGGCCTGTATGTGCTGCAAGGGACAGCCATTACAGGGGATGTGAGTGTCTCAACCTGTAGAAATCCAAACAAAACACTAATGTGGCATATGAGATTGGGGCATATGAGATTGGGGCATATGAGTGAAAGAGGGATGAAGATATTAGAAAAACAGGGAGTCTTGGGGGATGATAAGATAGGTTCTGTTGAGTTCTGTGAGGTGTGTGTCCTAGGAAAATCCTCTAGAACTAGCTTCAAAGCTGCAGTGCATAAGACCAAAGGAACCTTAGATTACATCCACTCTGATCTGTGGGGACCAGCACAGACAACTTCTTTAGGTGGAGCTAGATACTTCATATCCTTGATTGATGACTACTCTAGAATGGTTTGGGTGTATCTCTTAAAGAATAAGAATGAAGCCTTTGAGAAATGTAGGCAGTGGAAGGCACTGGTAGAAACACAAACAGGGAGGAAAGTCAAGAGGCTAAGGACTGATAATGGTTTAGAATTTTGTAATCAACAATTCAATGAATTCTGTGCTCAGAATGGAGTGGTGAGGCACAAGACAGTAAGACATACTCCACAGCAAAATGGACTTGCTGAGAGGATGAATAGGACTCTCATGGATAAAGTAAGGTGCTTGCTAATTCATTCAAAGCTTCCTCAGTCCTTGTGGGCTGAAACTCTGATGACAGCCTGCTACTTAGTCAACAGAAGTCCATCCAGTGGCATAGACTTTAAAACACCTGTAGAAATGTGGTCAGGCAGAGCAGCTAACTATTCTGATCTGAAGATATTTGGCTGCCCAGCATTTGCACATGTAAGGCAAGGAAAGCTGGAGCCTAGAGCTCTGAAATGTGTCTTCCTTGGGTATCCAGAGGGTGTGAAAGGCTATAGGCTCTGGTGTTCTGATCTAAAACCACCCAGATGCATGGTCAGTAGAGATGTGGTTTTCAATGAACAAGAAATGCTTAAGAGCTATGCACAAAGGCTTGAAGACTCAGAAAAGGACACCGGGGTACTGAGAGATCAGAATAAGGTGGAGCTTACTGGAAAAACTGGAGATGCAACTTCAGATGAGACATCAGAAGATGAAGAAAGAAATGCAGAAGACTCTGATGAAACTTCACAAAATCAGACAACTTTGCATGATTATCAGCTGGCCAAGGATAGAGAAAGGAGAGAAATAAGAGCACCAAAGAAGTATGCATATGCAGATCTGATTGCATATGCATTAACAGCAGCTCATGAGCTCGATTATGATGAACCTAAAACATACAAGGAAGCTGTTTCAGGGAAGAATGCAGACCAGTGGCTGAAAGCCATGAAGGAAGAAATGGATTCTTTATATAAGAATAACACCTGGACCCTTGTGGAAAAACCAGAAAAGAAAAAGGTGGTAGGATGTAAGTGGGTGTATAAACTCAAGCAGGGTATCACAGGAGTGGAACCAGTGAGATTCAAAGCAAGACTTGTTGCAAAGGGATTCACTCAGAAGGAGGGTATTGATTTTACTGAGGTGTTTTCACCTGTAGTAAGGCATGCCTCAATAAGGATCATCTTATCTCTGGTGGCTGTCAACAACATGCATTTGGAACAAATGCATGTAAAAACAGCTTTTTTACATGGGGAATTACAAGAATATATAGTAATGGCTCAGCCTGAAGGATTCATAGATAAATCAAAGGCTGATTGGGTGTGTCATCTGAAGAAGTCCCTGTATGGACTTAAACAGTCTCCAAGGCAATGGTACCTCAGGTTTGACAGCTTTATGTTAGAACAAAAATATCAGAGGTGCAACCTGGACTGCTGTGTTTACTTTAGAGAAGAATCATGCATGATGATTTATCTGGTACTGTATGTAGATGACATGCTTATTGCCAGTGTAAGCATGAGCATGATAGAAGACCTGAAACAGAAGCTAAAAGGAGAGTTTGACATGAAGGATCTTGGTCCAGCAAGGAAGATTCTGGGAATGCAGTTACACAGGGACAGGAGAACTGGTATTTTGTTTCTCAGTCAAGAAGAATACATCAGAAGGGTAATTGATAAGTTTGGAATGGCAAACTCAAAGCCAGTTCAAACACCCTTAGCCCCCCATTTCAGATTATCAGACCAACTATGTCCAAAAACAGAAGCTGAGAGATCTGAGATGGCTAATGTACCTTATGCAAGTGCTGTAGGCTGCCTGATGTATGCCATGGTCCTAACTAGGCCTGATCTATCCTATGCTGTGAGTGTTGTAAGCAGGTACATGTCAAACCCTGGAAAGGAACATTGGAGGGCAGTGAAATGGATTCTCAGGTACCTAAATGGGACAACAACATATGGAATAATGTATGGAGGACAAAGGCAAGATGACAGTAAGATTGTTGGCTATGTGGACTCTGACTATGCTGGGGATCTAGACAGAAGAAGATCCCTTACAGGTTACCTTTTCACATTCAACAACTGCACTGTCAACTGGAAAGCTCAACTGCAGAGTGTGGTAGCACTGTCAACTACTGAAGCAGAGTACACAGCTGCGGCAGAAGCAGTCAAAGAGGCCATCTGGCTGAAAGGGATGCTTAAAGAGCTTGGTGTTGATCAGGGGTCAATAGTGATAAACTGTGACAGCCAAAGTGCCATATGTTTGAGCAAAAATCAAACACATCATGAAAAAACCAAACACATCGACGTCAAGCTACATTTCATAAGGCTGGAAGTGTTGAAAGCTACAGTAAGGATGCAGAAGATTCATACAGACAAAAATATTGCAGACATGCTGACCAAACCAGTAACTACTGCTAAGTTTAAGCTTTGCTTAGAATTAGCAGGAATCTGTCAGAAGTGAGTAACAGATTGATGAAGAGAAGAGTAACAGATTCATGAAGGGTTTCAAGCTCAAAGTGGAGATTGTTGAAGTGTGAGCTGTGAAACTGGTTTCAGAGAATCTATACGACATGTCAGCTCATGGCTAGTACAGAATACGACTTGTCGGTTAATATCATGTAGAGCCGTATGACAAAGCCATTTGTTCATCCATGTGAGAATAAGTAAAGCACGCGACAATCACATGCTTAACTTACCCAATACGACTTTGGTGAAGTGCCGTTTTGTAATCTTTAATCAATGTGATTTAGACACGTGGATTGAAGGTTGTTGATTCTGTTACAAGAGCGGGAAAGAATCTGGGTTTAGAATACAGAGGAATAGCTGATGAATGGGGATGCTTTCTGTGGTTCCTAAGGCTTATATAACGAGCCTTTGTGAATGATAAGTCAGTGTGTGAAAAGCTTGTCACATCATCTAAAAGCTTGTATCTTGTTTCCTGGTGATTGAATAAATTTGTTGCTCTGATCTTCAGTGGATGTAAGCCATCTCCAGGCTGAACCACTTAAATTGTTCTTGTGTCATTTGCTGTTCTTTGATTTCTTCAGTGTATCTTTTTGATTCTTAATTGTTTCTTAGTCAAATATCAGAGTGTTTAGTGCAAACTTGGGGGATCTTGATTGATTAATTTCGATCAAGTCACAACACTTCCCATTTCTTCAACTCGGAAGCAACCCCACCTCCAAGTTGGCTAACAAAGTTGAGCAAATCACCACCATGGGGAGCCAATCTGTCAAAAAGCACCTGAAAGACAGCTGAGAGTAAGAGCTCTCCAACAGCCATAGTTTAGTTTCGTACTTTTGTTCACAGGAAAGTAAAGGAGTGGAGTGTAGGATCAAATGGGATTGAATGCAAGTAGAGCAAAAATCGGAAGCAGTGCATCAAAAGCCTGCAGAAATGGTTAGATTCAAAACCGTGGACTCCACATATCACGATCATCATCGAAATTTTGAGATGGCCGTAAAATAAACTTCTTTTTCTTCGTTTTTCAAAAGTCTAAGTCTTGCATTGACTGATTCTAGACATTTCCATTTCACACTGCGGTTTTGAAACAGATTTTCTTTATTCATATAATTTCGTGTATGGATTTTCAAGAGTAGCTGTAGAAATTTACTTTTGAGGCGACCAACTTTTTTAGCATGCCGTAGAGTTGAATTTTTCACATATACACAAAAGGTTTATCAGAAAAACTTAAAGAAAAGTCAGTATTTGCTTCTAACACATATTTCCTGCACTGGCCAGTCAAATAAAGTATCTTAGAAAATCTTAAAGAAAAGTCAGTATTTGATTTTAACTCAGTTCCTCCACTGGCCAGTCAAATAAAATTTCTTAAGAATCATTCAACACCAAGAAAGCAAATTGCATCAACATGCCATCTGGCATGTGGAAATGAAAATAAGAGACTCGGGATATTTTAATCCGACCTGTATTTGATCTCAGGCACTACTGCAGGATGT
Source organism: Citrus australasica (assembly GCA_029618585.1). Taxonomy (NCBI): domain Eukaryota; kingdom Viridiplantae; phylum Streptophyta; class Magnoliopsida; order Sapindales; family Rutaceae; genus Citrus; species Citrus australasica. The sequence goes on along the minus strand of JARCIV010000003.1, from coordinate 30,734,981 downwards.
TATAAGAGATTTAATTATATATATGTTTTAAATATTTTATCTACGACTATTAATTAATAATAAATTCAGCCGAAAAAATATTATACTTGAGTCTTGATACATGCATCTGAAGAAAAAGAAATTAAGCCCATAAATCATAGAATAGTTTTCATATAGCTATAAAGAGTCTGAAAATAAGGCTGAAGGAACCAACTTCCTATAATAAATTTCTCAACATGATGAAATTGCCACGATACCCCTCATTACACCCATGCTTGGTGCAGCAAGTGGCTGCACTAGCTAAACACGATGCCGCCGCATTAGCTTCTTCCTTTTTTTTTTTATAGTAATAATACTAAATAAATGTAACTTTTTAATTTAATATAATATTATATAATATAATATTTTTATTTTTTAAATTATTATGATTAATATAATTAATAAATTTATAATTTATTATTCGATAATATTACATTAAATTTTAATTTTATTATGTTAAAAATATAACTAAATAATGTAAAATAATGAATTATTTAGTTATATTATAATAATTAATATGTAAAGTGATTAATATTTAATATGTTAATATAACTAATAATAAATTCCTAAACACTATATAAGAATAAAAATATAACATAATATTAGATTATTTAATTATATTATGGTAATTAATATATAAAAATTGATTATTATTCAACAATTCAATAAAACTAATAATAAGTACTTAAATAATATATAAAAATATAATATAATATTACATAATTTATTTATATTAAAATAATTAATATATAAAAATAATTATTTTAAATAATTTAATTTATTTAATAATAAATATTTAGACATGAATAAATTCGAAATTGATAATAATATAAATAATGTATAAAATATTATTACATATACTACAAAACTCTTCCTTGGATTATTTAGCACATTTATTTTTTTAGTGAATATATTACAGCAACTGTATCACTTTATTATTTTGTGATTATCTTGTGGTATGTATAAGCTTTTATTCTATCATCATAAGATGACTTTTGAACTAATTTTGTAGGTTTTAATTATTTATTTATGCTGTTATACTAGTTAGAGATTAATTGTTCAAATTATTTGGTTCGATTTTTATTGCACATGTTATATATTTAGAAAATATTGAAAAATAAATGTTATGCTTCCAAAAATTTAAGGATATAATGTTCAATTTTTATGAAGAATTATGATATTTTACACATTTATACTTAAAAAATGTTAAATTTCTAAAATTTAAGACTCCTACATTTAGTTTTTTTAAGTACTAATGAATATTATTTTTTAAATATATAATTTATATTAATCATAAAAAATTAATACAATATAGTGTATCACCAAATATAGTATAATTCAAAATTAATACTGTATATTGTAACACCAAATATAGTATAATTCAAAATTAATACAGTATATTGTAACACCAAATATTGTATAACATTATTATAATAAAAAATTAATATAATAGAGTATAATGCAATACACCTGTATTAAAATAATACAATACAACACAATAAAATACAGTGTGTCAAATGCACCCTTAATGAAAATTATACGAATTATTATTATTGTTGTTATTTACCATAAAATCGAATCGAATTGACTTTCAAATTTGTTTGGGTTGAATTCTCCAAACCGAACAGGTTGCAACCCGAACTGAAGCTCATAAAAACTTAAGAAAAATCCGAAACACCCACCCTATATATATATGGGTAAAACTATTTTGCCTCAAGGTAAGTAACCTTTCCCTTTCACTTTTTCTGGGTTAATTTTACTATAATCCATGTTTTGTTGTAAAATTTAAAATAAAAATAAGATATTTGTAAATTTATTCACATAACACATTAGTCCTACTTGTTTTAATTTTAACCTTTGACCAAAGGGTGGGGCAATGTTTTTAATTATTAACTCACATTCCCATCATCGAAGTTTCAAAAAGAAAATTTACTCTATCCATCACCTAAATGTTAAATATATCCTTGTTAAAATAATTTTTTTTATTTTTACTAAATAAATAAGTTAAAAATAATATTCAAAAGTTGATTAAATTGTTTACATATCCACTAGTTTCAATTTCATATCTTTAGCAATTAGCAATTGAATTTTATTATTGATCCAAAGTTATCGAACATGAGATGTTAAAAGAATTCCAAAAGCAGTGTAAAACATAAAATGACTTTGACTCCAAATCCTTGTTAAAAAACTTATAGACTTGTTCAAGTTTGTAGATGTAACTATAATGAAGGGCAATTTTCTTTTTTTTCTTCCACTTTTTAGATACATTCTTTAAAAAAAACACACACACACACATTACTAGTGTTATTGGTCAATTAATATATTTTTATTACATATTCAAATTATTGACTGTCTATTGAATAAGTACTATGAAAAAAAATTAACTACAAATTAAGAACATGAAAATAAATTCTTATTCACATTTATCATAAAATATGGTTTGTAATTATTAATACATTTTTAACATACATTAAATTAATTAATTAATAAGAAAGAGTATCAATTTGAATATATTAATCAAACATAAGAATAAGTAATTTTATCAGTGAAATTAGCTAGGTCAGTAGACCTAAGCGTAAAACATTTAAAATATTATGGACTTATTTGTCAAAATTTTTGAACTTTTTTGCTTTTATAATTTTGTAGCAAAAATTAGGGATTATAGTGTTAATAATCCAACAGAAATTAACATCTTAGCAATTGAGCTATTTTTGGGTTAGATCTTGATGGCGGATTAGGAAATATGATGTTTGGACTATATATTTGTTTACCAATAGCATAGTAGTATATTCTTAGAATTATATTAAGCCACCAATAAGATATTTATCCTCTCATTGGAAGTTCTCAAGCCGAACTGGACGATGTTGGATTTAGAATCTTATTAGATGGAAATGATATTGTGGACAAAACTGTTTGAATATACTAGTATAAAGATCATTCTTAGAGATAAGCCAATATACCATTGGTTAGTGTGAGCAATAGATAGCAGCAGAGCCACATTGGGCTTTATAATCTTGTAAGAAGGATAAAAGGGTTTACACTTTTCAGATATTATTTTTGCCAATTTGCTTGCCTAAAAAAAGGAAAATAAAAGTTATTTTCTTCTCTTTGGTTACCTGGGTGAAATTTTCTACCTTTGGCCCTTGGCATCCCGGTCATGGAACATCAGATTTGATCAAGCGATTAAATCGCTTGGATTCATTCAGAACATTGATGAACCATGTGTGTACAAGAAAATTCAGGAAAAATTTATAACCTTCCTAGTTCTTTGTGTAGAGAATATTCTCCTGATTGGAAACGATATAGGAGTATTGACTACCATAAAGATTTGGTTAGCAAAACAATTTGATATGAAAGACCTGGGAGAGACAAGTTATATTCTTGGTATCAAGTTACTATGAGACCAGAAGAATAAAACTTCAGCCTTGTCTCAAGCGGTCTATATCGATAAGATATTGGCTAGATTTAGCATGGAAAATTCCAAGACTGGTTTATTACCATTCAGACATGGAATTACATTCTCTAAGGATCAATCACCTAAAACATCTGAAGAGATATAGAGAATGAGACGAGTTCCCTATGCAGAAGCTGTGGGAAGTCTTATGTATGCCATGCTTTGCACTAGACATCTGTTTTGCGGTAGGGATGGTTAGTAGATATCAATTTAATCCTGCACCTCAATACTGGACTGCAGTCAAGCATATTATAAAGTATCTGAAAAGAACTAAAAATTATATGCTTGTGTATTCTGGTGATGAACTCATTCCAGTGGGTTATAGTGATTCTGACTTTATGTCAGATAAGGATTTTAGAAAATCAACTTCCGGCTATGTGTTTATAATAGGAAGTGGAGCTATTAGTTGGATGAGTGTGAAACAATCTTGTATCACAGACTCAATAACTAACACTAAATATGTGGCTACATCTGAAGCTGCAAAAAAAGCTATATGGCTCCGCAAGTTCCTACGAAATCTTGAGGTGGTACCTGTTGTAACTGCACCCCTGAAACTATTTTGTGATAATGGTGGTGCGGTAGCTCAATCTAAGGAACCAAGGAACCACAAGAAACAAAACATATTGAAAGGAAGTATCATCTCATAAGGGAATAGTGTAGAAAGGTTATATGACAGTACCCCAAATGGCATTAGATGCTAAATGGCAGATCTTATTACAATGGCCATTAGTGGGAAACCTTTATAACCTGCACTTGGAGCCCTAGAGCATGAGGAATATGCTAGATATGCTTTGAGAGCTAGTGGGAGATTGTTGGGAAATTATGCTCTTTAAAAACATATGTGTTTATTTAATTGTAATAAACATTTTTTCTGATTAATAAAATTAATGAGGTATTTTATTCAAATATCTTAATTGCATTTATATTTGTATTAAAGTCCATTTAATCATATTATATGTATTTATGTGATCACCATGTGGATTCACAGAAGACATAAATACAAGTTATCTTATGATTAAATAAATTTAGTTCGCAGTTGATAAATAAAGTTGGGCACTTTATTTAGGTATAAACTGTAATAAATTCATTGAATGATTTGTCTTAATCATGTATGAATTTATTGATGTAGTACGACTACATTGAACTGGATCACATATGAGATTTAATTAACTTTTTAATAACTGTCAGACTTATTAAATCTCATAGGCGTTGATTTTACTGAAATCTTAATCTTGAGTTAATTATGATTTCATGATTGTGATTGTTATTCCATTTGAGTTACCAATGGGCACGACACATCTTTGTGGTCAAGATTACCCGGTATCTTGGTGGGAGCAATTATGAGTATTGGAGTTATGGATTAACAATATAGAATTTGTACAACACATCTCTTGATAGGTTTTCGGCACTTGATCATAGAATTCTCTGGCCAGAGTGTGTCAACATATTTAGTATGTTGAAAATGATCATTAGAGAAAACCAGTAAGGATCAAGGAATAAGATGTTATTAAATTGATTGGACAGTTGAGATATCAATTTAATTAACGATGTGGTACAAAGGATTGTGCAGTAAAGAAATCAATGTGGCTTGGGACGAATTATTATTAGAGCATACAATTATGGAAGTCAGTTCCAATCTTTTAGTAGAGTAGATTTGGAATTAAATAATTGGGCTAGTTTAATTACAGGCCTAATTATTGTAGCCACTATTGTATGTTCCCAAATGATCCCCGGGTTAGCTCATTTAATTGACTGCACCACTACTGGACTAATTAGCAAGATAACTAGCAATTTGGGTCAAAAGCCTAAATATATCATTTAGTGGGAGGCTCCATTTAATTAGCTTTTGTATAAGGGGCCTTATGTTATTTTACAAGGTGGGTCCCCTATTGGAAAAGTAAATAACGTGAGTTTAATTTTTGATTATTTTGGAGCCTAGGGTTTTCACTAAAAGGAGATATATAAGGCTTATTTTCTCTAAAAGAAGAGAGAAGCCACCTTATACAGATCTGAGAATAAGATTTTTCTCTCCATTTTTTAGAGAAAAATTTTCTCGTGCTAGTTGCTTTGGTAGTGATAAAGGCGCCCACACGTCAAGTGCAGATCGAACCTGAGTCATAACCTAGAAGATCATTGGGGATAGTTCGTGATCTAACTAGCGTGGTGGTGACGGATCGTGATCTAACAGGAGTGGTGGTGGCAGATCGTGATCCAGGAGCCTAAATCACTTCAACGGAAAAAGCCAACTCGGATTTTCAAGGTACGATTTCTAAATTACGTGTTCTTATATATTATATGAGAGCGATCCTTAAAAAGGTTTTATAAAATTTAAAAACCTAATTTTTCCCCAACATCAAGACCATCAAGATAGCAAAAAGGATAATGTTCATGCTACAGTACCACTGCACACACAAAATGACAACACTGTTTATACTATAGTGCCATCTTTTTTGTCATGACCAAAGATTATTTTTCTTTTATTTATGTTGAACTTTTTGTTTATCTGTTTTTTTACAGCATTGGATCAATTCTAGGATGCAGAGCAAAGATACTGCAACGTGATGTTACAAATATAAAAATGGACTATTTCCTGATTGAATGAGGTTATATACAGCTCTTGAGAATCAGTTTTAGATTGCCTTACTACCTGAACCAGAGTAATTTTTTATGTGTTTCGCTTGAAACTCATGACTTCCAACTTCCAAGTATAAATTGGTAGAATCATGGGTTTGGATCTTAGAATACATGTTTTTTGGCTGATACATCGTTAGTTGTAAAAGTTGATGAAAATGATGTGGACAACGATACTCACTAACATTTTGGTCAAGTGAATCATTGGCAATTGGCACCCGGCAACGGGTTATCTAGGCTATAATATTTGGTGAGATTGCTGAAAGACAATCCATCACATTTGGGGACTAGTTTATTTGTATGATGATGGCATTGGTGATATACAAATATTATTCTGGACAAAAATAATTATTGTTACTCATAAATGACAATGCAAGTGGTTTAATTCCAATGATGATCATTATTATCATTTAACACCTGAATTACAATATTGTCAATGATCATTATTATCATTTTGAGAAGTGTGCCTTTATTAAAAATTATAGCACCATTCCACGAGCTCTTTCTTGTCATAATTTAACCCAAATGGATTGTCTTTAAAAGGTTCAAGAAGTTAGATTATTCAATAAACCTCAGGCTCAACTTTTCTTTGTTACCAAATCTCATAACTCCCTTTATCGGGGCTGCTTTAAGAAACACATTATCGCCCATTTTAAAATCTAAGTTCCTCTTACGATTGTTAGCATAGATCTTTTGTCTGCATTGAGCCACTTTCGTTCTTTCACTTATCGGCATACCATTTTCTGGAAGTTGGTTGACCGTTAATGTCCAAAAACTAAACTTTTAATTCTTGTTCGATGTCCATTAGTTGTTTTCTCCTAAATGGTTAGCCGGTTTTATCCAAAATCTGATCTCAAATTTTTACACGATATCAGTTAGTCGATTACACACTAAGGTGGTGTTTGTTTTTTTGTCTGAAATCTGAATAGACCTGAATTAGTCTGAATTCTGAATAGATCTGAATATCCGAATATGAATTATATGTTTGTTTTTTTTCGTCTGAATCTCAGAAAATAAATATTAAGTTGTTTATTTTTTTCAACTTAAAAAGCTGAAAATATGTACTTTTATATTTATATTCTTATTAAATTTGAATATCAAATAAATAATATATTAAATACCACAATATTTTAACATTTATAAGTAAAACTATATTCAAGTGAATACATAATTATTTTGGAATTTTAATATATAAAATATCATAAATTTCAAATTTTATCGTATATAATATAAGAAAGAAAAAACATGGATATTTTTATGTGAAGCAAAAACATGGATATTTTTATGTGAAGCAAAAACATGGATATTTTTATGTGGGGTAAATGTCTATGGGTGAGTTTTGGGATAGACATGAAAAATATATTATAAAGCAAGGATATTTTTTATATTAGCAAGTAATTGACTTAATTAAGGTTTCTCTATTAAGTAAAAAGCCAAAAAAATTGGCTTATTTTATTAAGTCAAAATTATAAAAAAAGTCTCATTAAGTTATAAAAACAAATACCTCTAATTAACTTAATTAATTAAGTTAAGTCACTTTAAGTCACTTTAAGTCATTAAGTTAAAAACAAACGCCACCTAATTGTTAGTCAATTTCATCCAGAGAGGTTGTAATCTTGTCTCAATGCAATCAGTTGGTTGTTTTCTAAGTTAACAGGAAACTGTTTATTACCATAAATTTATTCTTTGCTCAATTCATTACACGGCTTAAGAATTTTGATCCATTTTTAAAGACTTCTTCAAACTTAATCAATTTAAAACGTGTTTGATATCATCAAAATCATCATTATGAAAACATACATGCTAATATTCTCCCCTTTTTTTATGATGACAAGCCTTTCAATATGATTAGAAAAGATTATGTTCTCCCCTTAAGTATATGGCCAATTAATTTTTAACCAAAAGTAAATTTATCCAATTAGTCAATTTCACAACCTTATAAGAATATATCTCGCCCTTCATCATTAAAAAGAAAAGAATGAAGTAAAATAGAGAGATAAGTATAGATATTACCCATGTTGTTTGAGCAAAAACTTCAACAAAACATCCCCTTAAAAAATAAGCATAATACAAAATCAATTAAAAAAAACACTTCCAAATAATCATAAATTGTCTCAACTCCAACAAAAAATGAAAATAATTTCAACTTAATCAAACCAACAACACAAAGTGATATTCAACCCAATAATCAACATGCATATAATCATCGATCATCAAAAACATCAATTCAAATTAGAAATAACCATGCAATCCAAATACCATCATAAAAACTAAAAAAGTAAATATGACATAATAATATTATCCAAAACAAAAAATGAGTGCAGTAATGTATGTGCGAAAGACATAAAGACATAAACTAATGAGGAGGCTGTGATGAGGATCCAGCAGGAGGGAAACCAAGTGTAGTAAGAATACGTCGCTCACCATCCAAAATCTCCTGCTGCTATTCGAGAATCCTACTGAAAATCGATGAATTGAGACTCAAGCTGTTATTGCTACTGTAGAGAAAGTGTTCGGACCTTGCCAAGTATGTGTTGTATCAGGCCCTCAGATGTAGAAGACTCTTAAGGAACATAAGGCTCATCATGCTCCTCTTATTCCTTAGTCTGTCCTTGTGCTGCTACAGCTCTGTGAGGTGCTCAAGGTCTAGTTCCAAGTCTTAAGTCTGGCAACTGATCCTCTGGGTAGACATCATTGAAGACTCTATCATCCTCACGAGCAGCCAACGTATCCTTATTCCTAGAAGGCGGAGTCTTAACACACTCCCCATATCTACTATGAAAACTAATCCCTAAGATAATCTCCTTACCCAGCTTCCTAATCTTAATAAACACGGGCTCAGTCAAGGGAATCTGAAAGTGCCTCAGAATCCTAGTGATGATGCTACCATAAGAAAAGGACTGGTTAGTCACAATAGATGTGGATAACACATGACGTATGATAGTGAATGCTAGTTTTACTTTCCTCATTGGATGAGGGAGTCAAGTAAACCAACATCTAACATAATCACTTTATCATTGTGACCCTGCTTAGGTGTAACCATGTGCTGAACGATACTATGAAGATACGAACCTAGAATGGTAAGAGTTATGACTGAAAGGATAATGAGCAGACGTCATAAAAAAGATTACGTCATCTGTAAATGTTCTTAATTGCCTCTATGCGATAGAATTGACTAAAATAAAGCTCTTTCCTAGAGGTATATAAATCTAACTCCTCATTCGATATCCCAAGCACACAACTTAGCTCAAAAACATCAAATTTTATCCGAACTCTACTACCATGGGTTACTACCCTATCATTTCGATAGCAAAAAGTTACATGTTAGAGTAAAAATGCCCGAACTAAATTTTCACAAACTCTTTCTTCTACACTCAAGGCTTCTTTTTATTGGCCTAGCATTTGTCTAATAGTTCTCCCACATATGGTAATATCCAAAAAATCATTAATGCATGTGTAGTAAGAGGAAATTACCATTTTGCCCATAAAGCTCGTGTGGAATCTTCGAGCCATATGAGGAAATGGGAAATGGAGTTTGCCAAACTCCTAAGTGTTGGTCTTAGAGGAGTTAAGATTCCTCGGAGCAGCCTGTTTGGTTCTAGCACCCCTCCTTGGTGGTTGACCACTGGCCATTATAGTGAAATTTGGGATTTTTGAAAATGGAGGTGTTTGAAGGAAATAGAACCGATTGTAATGAAGTCAGAGGATAAAGGAAGGTATCTATAGGTCAATTTGTTCAAAAATGGATGGAAATTGTTTGGCTAAACCTAGATTTTCAGTTTGGAATTTTAGATTTTCGGGCTTGAAATTGGGTTTTGATTGTGAAAATAAGGAGTTTGGGATAATTAAAAAGCTTATGGAGTCTGGTTCAAGACCAAGGAAAAAATGAAGAAGAAAATGTTATTGTTCTATTATTGCATGATATCGACAAGCCATTTTCTACTTATCGGCGAGCCGTTAGTGTTCAGAACCTTATAAAAAATTAAAGCACCGTATCGATCGACTGTTTTCCTGTTAACAGTGACCGATAACAGGCAAAAGGCACACTAAATTTTTCTTTGTAAATAGTGTGCTGATATCCAATTTTTGTCGAACTGTTATCGTCTAGAATGCATTCCCTTAATTTTGTGTCTTAAAACGATTAACCGTTTATTGAGTAAACAACAATTCGTTTTCTTCAACTATGATTTTGCACATCTATTTTGATTTTTGGCCAAAAATCAAAATTCCTTTCTAGATCATTTCTTAAACGTAAAATGTTTCAGAGGCCATTTAATGCATGATTCATGAATGCATACATAAGTAAACACATCAAACATATCAATCACAAATAACATACAATTAATGCAATCTTTGAAACAAGCTTAGATGCAACATTCATCATGCCAAGCTCATGTCTAATTTTAATGAACTGATATTCACTAAGAGGTTTTGTGAAGATATCTACAAGCTGATTTTTAGTGGAAACAAACGATAATGCAATGTCTTCTTTTTTAACATGATCTCTTAAAAAATGATGTGTAATTTCTATATGCTTGGTTATGTTAGTCTGAAGGGCTATACAAACTATAATTTTGACGATAACAAACATGCGTTATTATATTTCATAATTTCACTAGTTCTTAAAGGGCAAAATTTATTCAAGTAAATCAACTAATCAAGCGAAATCAAGTTTAAGACACTCAACGGACAACGGCACAACCAAGAAAGAGTAATAACTCAAAGTGATCTTCACTACTATAATTCTTATAAAGCCAGTATGATTTAAAGTATGCATGATATAGCATTTGAAAAGCTCAAGATTTTGTTTAATAAATCATCATTTTTTTCATAACCTAAAGGTTTTATAATGATAAGATGAGTAATTTTATGAAATCGGTTATTTTTCAAAATATAAACTAAAATGAAAGAGTTTTGAAATGTTTGATATTAGTAAGTATTGTTTTAATTTCTAGAAATGGACCTATTTACAAAAGTTTAAAATATTTTGAGCTATAGTATAATTTTTAAAAGTTTTAGGCCAATGTATAAATATTAAAATTATAGCAGCTAGCTGGCCAAAATGTGGTGACTAACCGCTTAGGAAGATAGTAGCGGCTAGCTGGCTGAGGGTGGCGGCTAATCGTTTCGGCAAATTTTCAAATTTAAAATTGCAATGGTAACTTGCCACATAAGCCTAGCGGCTAATCGCCTGATTCTAGCGGTGATCTCGCAAGTTTTAGAGGTCAATAACAACTAGTTTGCTTGTCCAAACTATAAAAACTTAAATCAAAATTAAATTTAATAAGTTTTTCAAGCAAAAAATAATTCATACAACATATCTTGAGCTTTCATTTTGCAAATCTTCATATATTATTTCATTGTTGAGCTACCATTTGTATATATACACTTGTGAGAGTGAGTTCTTTGTAATCTTCATTCTATTATCAAAAGTTGAGTGATTTTAAGTGTGAAAAACACTTGGGTTAATAGATTTGAGACAATCTCTTGTTGTAAAAGTTTATTGATGCCTTGAAAGTCAATTATTAAACTCTTGAAGCCTTGGGAGGCTTGGATAGTGAAATCCTCAAGCTTAGTTTGCTTGGACGAGTCGATGTAGGCGGGTTTTGCCAAACCACGTAAAAACTTTCGTGTTTGTTCTTTCTTCCCTTATCCTTTTAATATTGTTTATTGTTAAACTTATTGTTATTGATTTCATTAAGACATTAGTTTAAATTGTTGTGTGGTTTTAATTACTTAAGTTTTAAAAACCCAATTCACCCTCTCTCTTGGGTTGCACAACTAATATTTCAAGTTCTTGAGTGTTGGATAGGATTCTTTGACAGGTTTATAGCACTAGTATTATCACATGAGATAAGAATTTTATCAAGGTAAATGTCATAGTCTCTTAGGGTTTGTTTCATCTATATGGCTTGAGCACAACAACTGTCGGCTGCAATATACTCAGCCTCTATGGTTGAAAGTGCAATTGAATTTTGTTTCTTACTAAACCAAGAGACTAGAGAGTGACCTAAAAAGTGAAATGTTCCACTAGTACTTTTCCTATCAACCTTATATATGGCAAAGCTGGCATCCGAATAATATGTTAAATCTATGTGTGTTCCCTAGGATACCAAAGGCCAAGATCTATGGTTCCACTCAAGTAACAAAATTTTTTTTTACTGCAAGCAAATGAGACTCTTTGGGACAAAATTGAAATTTAGCACACAAGCATACACTAAACATAATATGAGGCCTACTAATAGTTAAATAAAGTAAGGATCCAATCTTATCTCGATATTTTTTTATATGTACCTTGCCTTTTTTATCCTTATCAAGCTTGATAGTAGTGCTCATTGGAATGCTTTTTATCGTTCCACTTTCATAGCCAAATCTTTTGAGCAAACCTTTTACATACTTGACTTGATTTATGAAAATTCTTTCATCATTTTGTTTAATTTGAAGTCCAAGAAAGTACTTCAATTCTCTATTCATGCCCATTTCAAACAAAGATAGCTTTCAAAAAAAGAAAACGTCAAATTCACAATAGAGATAACCCAAAAGGCGAATAATTGAATATTTTACTAATGAAACATATGAAAATAAGCTAAGATAACAAGCCTATTTATGCTAATAGCTATTAAATCCTAGTCCTATACATATAAGACAAATAATCTTAAATCTTAACTAACTAGAATTACAAATATGACTAAAATAAACATACTACGACAAGATAAATCTTGATAAACTACTAAATACTAAATTAATTCAAAATTTAGAATTCTTAATTTATTCTACCTCATATGCTTCCTACATCAGAAATGGTATACGCATTCACCGAACATTCATAGCTAAAACACGTAAAAGGCATTTTAAATAAATAATTCACGTCTACACTTACTTTTTGAGAAAATGGAAAAAAAAAACTCACTTTATCACAATTCAGAAACCAAATTAAAGCATTTTTTTGGGTTGTATAAGCATAATATTCATGAGCCACCACTCTCATGCATCTACCCCAAATCCATCACCTTCCGAAACTCGCATAAGATGTAGCACATAATTCTAGAGAATCCCGTTGCTTTCATTACTAATCATAATTCATATGAATCATTTGTTAAGCGCTTATCATGGAGCCAAATCACTAGTTAACATGATGGCCATCAGACAAAAGCTTAACCAAGTAGTGAGTTTGAGACAGAAATTTCCTATAATGCAGAAATTACACACAAGAACATTTGAACTCTGTGTGCATGTCTAGCAACCTTATAACAAAGATAGCAGCATGATATTCATACAGAAAACCCTTCACTCTCACCAAAGTTAATACCACAAATGCAAACATGCATATCAAGTAAAACAAAGCCAATGGACTGAGTACGGAATTATACCTTTAAATCACAATGCTCACAGAAGTAGTGTTTCCATTTGGTCACAACAGGATCCACAAAAGACTTTCTACAAATATAACAAGCAAAAGGCAATGAATCTCCGTCGTCGTCATCACTCTGGTCAACACCCTCTTCATCTGAATTACCCTCTTCTAAAGCCACTTTTCTCTTTTTAGCCTTTTCTGCTTCCTCTCACTCTTTCTCCATCTGCCACCCAGGCTTATACTCACCTCAATCATGCATAAACTTACATGAATCTCTGTACCCACAATAACCAGTCTCTTTGTAAGACGTGCACTCCTGCCCGAGAATCAAGGCACGAAGTTCACTCAACCACAACTATGATAATGAAGCACCTACTTTCGAGAGTTGAGCGAGGTGATGGACGTGGATTGTAGGAAAGGCCGGATTCAAAGGAAGGCTATAAAAAGGTAACCAACGAAGGTAGAGGGGTTAGATTTTTTTAGATTAGAACTTAAGAAAAGAGCTTTCCATTGAGAGATCATAAAAAGCCATAATATTAGTGGTCGTGTTTCCTAGAAAGGCAAAACCTACGTTTCTGACTTGAGCGTCGGAGGATTTACGCCTGAAAAACACCCGGCGTGCTCTGACCTATTTCTGTGTACGCAAGAGTCTGCGGAGAGAAAGTCTTACGAGGAGAGATCCTGGTCGTGGATGAGCAGAAAAACAGAATCTCTCATCAACATTTTGGCGCCGTCTGTAGGGAGCTGAGAAAAAAACTTCTATTAATAGAGAGAAGAACAGGAAAGGAAGTGAAGGAACAATGGATGTAGGTGGAGGTAGTGCACAAGGAGGTGACTTGAGGCTTAACGAGTCCGTGACGTTGAGAGAGATAGCCAATAAAGCATGGGAAAAAGCAATGTATGAGCTGATGGAACGGATGGAGAAACAGATGGAGACCCTGACAACTATCCTACACGAGCTGAGAATGGAGCGAAGGGGAGTTCAAGAGGAGGGGGTGAGAAGTGGTAAAGTGAACCAGGGCACGATAATATGATGAGAGGTCGGTCCACCAGAAGATTTGGTGGTGAGGTGAGTAACTTATCTCTACAGGGAGTAAGCCATAGAGGAGAAGATCAATCCCTAGGGAGGCATATCTTTGATAACGATGACGGAGTGGCAAATGCAAAAGAAAGAGAACTCCGGCAACACCTGTATGATGTCGAGCAAAAGTGAGATCAGGCTGTAGCACGTGACCCTAGTCGTGCCGTACAGCTGGAAGAAGAAGTGCGCAGATTAGCGCAGATAATAGATGACATACAAGGACGGAGCAGAGCACCTAGTTGGAGGATAATGCTGGACGGAGAATCCCCGCTCTCGACAGAAATCATGAGGGCAGTCATTTCGAGGGATTTTCACATCTCAATCCTCAGATACTCAGGGTGAATCGATTCGTTGGTGCACATAGAGCGCTTTAACAACATAACTGGGGTGCAAGGATTATCTCAAGCTCAAATATACAGGGTGTTCCCACTGTCTCTAGAGGGACGAGCACGTGAGTGGTACCGAAAACTTCATCGAGGGAGCGTTATATCCTTCAAGCAGATGTACTAGGAATGTGGAGAGCAGTTTCGTGGGGTAATGGCCCCTGAAGATGATATGATGGAGCTGAAGAGCATGAAGCAGAGAGAGGAGGAAACCCCTTGGGAATTCATCAAAAGGTTCCATCGCGCTATCCTTGATTTGGGAGCTTTCAACCATCCTCAGGCATTAAGGGGATTGAAAGAATGGGTAAAGATAGGATGGTTGTAGTACAATTTGAGGAGTCCAACCATTCAGACATATTCAGCCGCTTGCTAGCTGGCCAAGAAGGACATAGAGATTGAGGAGGAAAAGGCAGCACGGATTAAGACAGGCCAGCTGGAAGGGTTGAGGAGGAAAGAAAAGAGAGCCCTACCAGGAAATGGGCTGATTAAAATGAAAGACCACTATGCCTCAAGCAGTGGTGCAGGAGGCCGGGTCACTGCTACCCCCTCTAGTTCAGAACGGCACCAATAGGGAAAAGGCGGTGTACATGATCGGCGAGAGCCAAGACTATGGGCAGTATACTTCCTTGAAGATGCCCCTAGACGAGGTGTATGAGGCCATAAAGGAATGGGGATTATTGTACCTCCCTACCCCAATAATAAAGTTACCCAACAGGAGAGATAGGGGACGCTATTGCAAGTTCCATGGCACCCACGGTCATACCACAACCGAGTACAGGGATCTCAGGACTCAGGTTGAAGATTTGGTGAGAAATCGATACCTTGACGAGTTCGTAGATGGGACTTTCTCGATGGTGGTCTCGTCATATGAAGGGGAGCAGAGTAATAGGAACATGAGCAACGAGCAGCCTATGGTAAGAGTAATTACTGGGGGCCCAACGTTGGTGGGAGATTCCAACAAATCGAGAAAGAACTACACTAGGTATGCCATGACTAGCAAAGAAGTGTTCTTCAACACCTCAGCAGCCAAACGAGCAAGAATCAGGCAAGTTTCGATCATGTGGATAGATGAGGACGAAGAATGGATTCTATGCCCACACGAGGATGCCTTAGTCATTAAAGCCACCGCTGCTAGCAAGAAGTTTGACCGAATTCTGGTAGATACGGGAAGCTCGATCGATGTTTTGTTCAAGTCAACTCTGGATGAGATGGGAATAGTAGACCTGAGGTTAGAGCATACTAATACCTCTTTGAAGGGATTTGGTGGAGGAAAACTGGTTCCTCTAGACGTGGTCGAGCTGCCCATCATAATTGGCAACTCCCCGACAGAAAAGACTATGATCTTAGATTTTGTGGTTGTTAATGAAGAGCGCCCTTACTAGATGATCCTAGGCCGCCTCTTTCTGAAGATAAGCAAAGCAGTACTTTCCAACCATTATCTGGCTCTCAAGTATTGGGTGAATTGAGCGGTTGGGGTGGTACAAGGAGACCAGAGAATTGCCCGAAGCTATTACTCCACAGCAGTAAGGGAAGCAATGCAGATCACGTCACTTGATACTCGAGTGGGAGTCAAAAATGGCAGACAGGAGCCTGTAGAGGAGCTGGAAATAGTAAACTTGGAACAAGGTGATTCAGGAAAAACAATCTGAATCGGGTCGAGGCTTAAAGAAAAGCAGAAGCAGGAGCTGGTACATTGCCTGCGAGCTCACGCAGATGTGTTTGCTTGGACACATGAAGACATGCCGGGAATCGACCCTGAGGTCGCCTGCCATAGGTTGGCAATAAGGAAAAATGCTTGGACGGTAAGGCAAAAAAGAAAGTGCTTCAACCAGGAGATGTATGAAGCTATAAATGACGAAGTGGAGAAGCTCTTAAAAGCAGGGTTTATTCGGGAAGTTAACTACCCTGAATGGATATCGAATGTGGTTTTAGTGAAAAAGACTAATGGTAAATGGAGGATATGTGTAGATTTCACAGACCTCAATAAGGCGTGCCTGAAAAATAGCTTTCCCCTACCCAAGATCGACCAACTGGTTGACTCAACAGGTAGGCATGGCCTACTTAGCTTCATGGATGCATTTTCGGGATACAACCAAATCCCAATGTTCGAGCAGGATGAGGAGAGCACGACATTTATCACTAACCAGGGTTTGTTCTGTTACAGGGTAATGTCGTTCGGTCTTAAAAATGCGGGTGCCACATACTAGAGGTTGGTGAACAACATCTTTAAGCCGTTGATTGGGAAAACAATAGAGATGTATGTGAACGACATGATAACCAAATTAAAAATCTCGAAGGAACATGTCGAGCACCTCGAGGAGACATTTAGACTTTTGAGGAAGTACAAGATGAAGCTCAACTTAGAGAAGTGTGCTTTTGGGGTCAAGTCAGGCAAATTCCTTGGGTTCATGGTGAGTCATCGAGGGATCGAGGCGAATCCGGAGAAGATCCAGGCAATCGTGCAGATGAGATCTCCTCGTAACCTGAAGGAGATACATAGCCTTACAGGGGAGGTTAGCAGCACTGAGCCGATTCATATCCAACGCGACAGATAAGTGCCAGGTCTTTTTCCAAGTGATAAGGAGAGGAAAAAAAATGGAATGGACCCCCGAATGCGAAAAAGCCTTCCAGAGTTTGAAACAATATCTGCAGCGAGCACCTTTGATGTCCACGCCGCGAGAGTGGGACGTGTTGTTCTTGTATATGGCAGTATCAGATCATGCTAAGATCTCGGTTCTAGTAAGAGAGGAAGAAAGGGTTCAATATCCTATCTACTACACAAGCAAAGCCATGCTCGATTCTGAGACCAAATACCCACCGTTGGAGAGAGCACTTGTTTTGGTGGTTGCTGCTCGAAAGCTGAGACCATACTTTCAGGCATTTTCTGTCTCGATAATAACAAACCAACCGTTGCGGCAGACTCTGCCCAAGCCAGATGCTTCTGGTCGGCTAGTGAAATGGGCTATAGAATTGAGTGAGTTCGATATAAGTTACAAACCCCGAGCAGCAATAAAGGCCTAGACAATGGCAAACATCGTGGCAAAATTTACAAAGCCCGAAGTAAGTTTGGACGAGCTGGATATGGCTGTAGTCAACGACGAAGATCGGGTATAGCAGATGTCGGTGGATGGATCTTCAGGGGAGCAGGGGACCAGAGCAGGGTTTGTGTTGGAAGGCCCAAAAGGGGAGGAGATCTCTTATGCTGTAAAATTGGAGTTCACGGCCACAAATAACCAGGCCGAATACGAAGCTTTGATAGCGGGGTTAGAATTAGCTAAGGCAATGAAAGCAAATAAAGTGAGAGTCTGAATTGATTCCCAACTGGTTGTCAACCATGTTAGTGAGAAATTTCAACCGAAAGATAGGAAGATGGAACAGTACTTAATGAAGGTAAGACAGATGATGAGGAAGTTTGAGTTGGTAGAGATGATACAAATCCCAAGAGAAGAGAATTATCGAGCAGACATTTTGGCTAGAATGGCTACTGTAGCAAATCCGAAACTGCCCAAGTCAGTCCCTTTGGAGGTGAAAACTAGCCCCAGCATTAAGCAAAATCTGGAGGTGCTGCGAGTATAACAGAAGTGCTCACGGATGGACCCGATAGCCTCGTACATCCGGGATGGGGTATTACCACCAGACACGTTACGAGCTCGCAAGATCAAAGCTCAAGCGTCAAGATACACTAAGATTGATGGGGTGTTATATCGGCAGGGATACACTCTACCGTTCCTCCGATGTTTGGATGAGGACGATGCAGATTACGTACTGAGAGAAGTACATGAGGGAGTTTGCAGAAACCATTTTGGTGCGAGGTCCCTTGCCCACAAGGTTCTGAGGCAGGGATATTTCTGGCCGACGATGCACCAAGATGCATAGGAGAAAACTAGGAGTTACATGAGTTGCCAGAGTTTTACAAATTTCTCTACCCAACCACCATAGAAACTCACTTCGATAGCCTCACCATGGCCATTTGCTTAATGGGGAATTGATCCGATTGGACTGTTGCCCAAAGGACGAGGCAGCAACGCACGTAATAGTAGTGATCGATTCTTCACGAAGTGGGTTGAAGTAGAAGCCCTCAGCAGGATCATGGAGAAAAAGACGACTGACTTCATATGGAGAAACCTGGTCTATAGATAGGGGATCCCATATGCTCTGATAGCAGATAATAGCAGGCAGTTTGATAATCATAACTTCAGAGACTTCTGCCAGAACCTAGGGATAGAACTGAAGTTTTGCTCGCCTGCTCACCCTTAGTCTAACGGACAAGTAGAAGCAGTCAACAAGGTTATCAAGAGGCTTTTGAAAATCAGGCTAAGAGCAAAAAAGGGAGCATAGATTGATAAGCTACCAGGTGTATTATTAGCATACAGGAAAACCCACAAAACAGCAACCGGCGAAACTCTGTTTGCTTTGGCCTTTGGACATGAAACTATTGTGCCCGTGGAGATAGGGGCGGCCACACACCGGACAAATCACTTCGATGAGTAGGAAAACAATGACCATATGTGCTTAAATCTGGATCCGCTGATTGAGAAGAGGGAGCAAGCATCGAAGCGATCAGCTGCCTACCAGCAGAGGGTTGCTCGTTATTACAACTAGAAGGTGCGTATACGAAAGTTCAAGGTGGGCGATTTGGTACTTAGGATGATGAATCAGAACACGAAAGACCCGACACAAGGAGTATTTGGTCCAAATTGGGAGGGACCATATAGGGTCAAGCAGGTCGCTGGACCCGGGGCCTATAAGCTTGTTTGCGCAGATGGCCACGAGGTGAAACGCCCTTGGAACGCAGAACACCTCAAGAAATATTTCCAGTAAGACTCAATCATGTTTAAGAGTTATTTTTACTTGTTATTGTTATTCGCTTTATGTTTAATCAATTTCATGTAAGTCGAGTTCAATAATAAATGAAAGGTGGAGGAATTTCAGTCAGTCGTCATGTATAAAAATTTCTAAGGCATGCAAAGGCTCACTAAGTCTCAAAGCCTATTTTATGGCGAAACCAGAAGCCAAGCATGCCAGGATCTGTTCGACCAAGTGAAGGCGAGCAAACCCTCAAATGTTATAAAAATTTCTAACACATGTAAAGGCTCACTAAGTCTCAAAGTCTATTTTATGGCGAGACTAGAAGCCAACCATGCCAGGATCTGCTTGACCAAGCGAAGGCGAGCAAACCCTCAAATGTTATAAAAATTTCTAAGGCATGCAAAGGCTCATTAAGTCTCAAAGCCTGTTTTATGGCGAGACCAGAAGCCAAGCATGCCAGGATCTGCTCGACCAAGCGAAGGCGAGCAAACCATCAAAGGTAAGACGAGCAACTCCATAAATTTCCAGGCCTGCTCAATGGCAGTACGGGAAGCCGATCTTTTCGGCACCTACTCAACCACAATGTAAGCGAACAAAAAATAAAATAATATGCCAAGAGTTCGAAGAGAAGAAAGCGAACAAGAGGATGGCGAGTCAGTAAGCTAGGTCGTCTCCGCTGGCTGGTCCACCTCAGGAGCAGGGGGGTCTCACCAGTTGCCCTCGGGGGGGTACTTGCCTCGGCAACATCAGCAGGGACTGCACGAGGAGGAGAGGCTCCCTCCTCAGTTGCATTTGGCTCTAACTCTTCGACATCTTCTTTGGCTGCCTCCTCATCCATATATTGAGCAACACCAGCGGCAAGCTCGTCCATCTTTATATCAGGATGCTACTTCCCTAGGATGGCCATGATGCAGCAATAAGAATGCCGAAGCCCCTGGTCATACTTGTTGTCAGCTTCCTTCTCTAGGTTTTCGACCTGAACCTGGTGGGAATCTTTGAGAGATTCGAGCTGAGCCTCGTAAATAGCCTTTTGCTTCTGTAGGTCCTCCTTGACCCTATTCAGCTCCTTCTCAAGAGTGATTGCCTTTGCCTGCGCGAGAGACTCCCACTCTATCAACTTCAGATTCTCAAGGTTGAATCTCCGGTTTTCTTCTTGGCAGCGTCAGCTTTGTTTTTGACCGACTAAAAGTCTTCTCTCATCTTTCGGTCATAGTGGCCAACCTTTCCCTTATAGTAAGTGGCCATACAGCCGAGATGAAAAGCACTATACTGCATAGCCCCCACCAGCTCGCCTAGAGTGCTGCCGTCAAAGTCTTCCAAGTCTTTTTTGCTCACAAGCCTAGAAAACTCATTGATATAGGGGACCAGATGCTCTGCTCGATTGTCGGGCAAACAAGGTTTCGACCCTACTGGTAGAGGAGGAGAAGTGGGATCGGTGGCTGTTCTACTAGTTTCGTCGGCTTTGGTAGGAGGAGGTGGTAGAGTCCTCAAGGGGGGACCTGCTCCGCGATGTTCACCCGTTTCGCAGAGGGAGCATCCTTATTCTTTATTTTGGTCTCGCTTAGCAGCATAAGGTCGAGGACGTTTCTGATTCAAAGCCCCAATCACAGCATCTTCCATTTTAAGATCAATGGACACCAGGCGAGATTCGAAGAAGTTGTAAGTAGATAGCAACTCTCGGCTCAAGCAGGAATTGGCTAACACAGCCTCGACCCGTTTAAGCGGTTCAGGTTTAAGCTTGTAGTGGACACCCCAAGAACCTACAGTTCGAACAAAAATTGGGTTAAAGATAAATAAAAAATGAGAACAATTAGGGATACAAGACATCTAAAGCAAGCAGGCAACCTAGGACCACGAAACGGGATGGGACGCGATAGTTCTTCCCATCAATCTGTGCAACTTTACCCCAGGGACCCCGAGTAAAAGAGAATTTTTTTTCTTCCAATTCCCACCACTACCTGTTGAAAGATCAGTTATGGGCTTCCTGGTCTTGGTACTCGACATGAAGTAATACAAGTCGGCATCTTTGGAGCTGCTCTTTAGCTGGTACAGGTGCTTTACCTCATCAACTGTGGGCTCACTCTGGCAGCATCTATCCCACAATATGAACAGACCATAAAGTACCATTCACCCGTTGGGGTTAAGTTGACCAGGAGCTAAGTTTAACCGACTAAGAATTCGGGCAAAATAGGGTTATAGGGGGCACCTCATCCCAAATTTAAAATTTTCCAGAAAAAGAGTAACGTATCCCCTGGGAGACCGGCTGGGAGTATCTTTTTTTCCTGGAATCCTAAGGGGTATATCATCAGAAATGTCATACCTAGTCCGGGGGTCAATGAGGTCATCTACTGTGGTCGTGCATGTGATGAAGTCAATAGCGTAATGCTCCAATAAAGCCCTACCTCCTACTTTGCTCTTCCTATCTGGTCGCGATGTTCCTGGTAATGACATTTCACCAGAATCTTCGCCTAGGTCCTCACTCAGGGTATCTTCCGAACCAGAAGATCAATCGTCGCTGCTATTACTAGTTGAGGAGGTTATTTGGAGAGACATCCTCCTAACACTAGTCCCAACACTAGATCTAATCAGTTCTAAGGGGATCCCAAGGTCAAAGGCAGGATCGACGAGTAGACTAGGCAAGAAGCCTAACTCGTCGTCATCAATCTCAATTACCTTTTCTTTGCCTTTTGGCATTTCCTAAACTATGACTAGAGCAATATCACCAAACACTACCCAAGCAAAACAGAGAGAAAAGAAATTTTCTACAACTATCCAAGACCGAAGAAATAGAAATGATACCCGCAGTTGTGGCCCAGCCGAATAGAGACAAGGAAGGTAGTTTTTACGCCAAGGGAGAGAGAAAGAAGGCTAAGAGACGAGTTTCCCTTTTGGGGTTTTGGGTTCCCTAATGAGGAACAAACTCTTGGGCTGTCAGCATTTAACAGCACGAATTCCAAGGGTTTCATAGCCATCGATTTGAAATTCAAATGGAGGGATAGATCTCTGCCACATCACCTCGCCCCCAATTAAATATGACACGACTCCTCAAAGCCGTTTCCTATTCTGCGCAAGCTAGAACTGTTGAGTTTCTACTGTTGGTCCACTACGTTACCCAACACCAGAAACTGGGGGACCGATATTTGGGGAATATATTTCGACAAGACCAACCATGCCCTGGACGATGAGCCAGTCTCCTTCTAATCGAGCAAATGAGCAAATGTCTGGTAGTAAGATTCTACAAACAGGAATATTCTGCAGAAGTCTGGTAGCAGGTATCTACTAATAGGAATATTCTGCTCGTTCACGAATGCACCCTCCACGAGACCACAGCGGGAGCCGGCCTCCTACTAGGAGCATAAGGCCATTCTTGTTAGAGTTTGAAGTAGGTAGACCCGGTCAATGGCGGTTGGCAAGATGTGCACTTCTGCCCGAGAATCAAGGCACGAAGTCCACTCAGCCACAACTACGATAATGAAGCACCCACTTCCGAGAGTTGAGGGAGGTGATGGACGATAAAGCCTCCTTATAATAGAGCAGATGAGCAGATGTCTGGTAGCAGGATTCCACGAACATGAATATTCTACAGAAGTCCGGTAGCAAGTATCTACGAACAGGAATATTCTGCTCATTCACAAATGCACCCTCCATGAGACCACAGCGGGAGCCGGCCTCCTACTAGAAGCATAAGGACATTCTTGTTAGAGTTTAAAGTAGGTAGACCCAGTCAATAGCGGTAGGCAAGACATGCACTCCTACCCGAGAATCAAGGCACGAAGTCCACTCAGCCACAACTACGATAATGAAGCACCTACTTCCGAGAGTGTAGGGAGGTGATGGACGTGGATTGTAGGAAAGGCCGGATTCAAAGGAAGGCTATAAAAGGTAACCAACGAAGGTAGAGGGGTTAGATTTTTTTAGATTAGAACTTAAGAAAAGAGCTTTCCATTGAGAGATCATAAAAAGCCATAATATTAGTGGTCGTGTTTCCTAGAAAGGCAAAACCTACGTTTCTGGCTTGAGCGTCGGAGGGTTTACGCCTGAAAAACACCCGGCGTGCTCTGACCTATTTTTGTATACGCAGGAGTCTGCGGAGAGAAAGTCTTACGAGGAGAGATCCTAGTCGTGTACGAGTTAGTTGAGGAGAGATCTTGGTCGTGTACGAGTTAGTTGAGGAGAGATCCTGGTCGTGGACGAGCAGAAAACTAGAATCTCGCATCAACAGAACTCAATAGTACTTGGACTAAAACAATTGAAACAAGTTGCCGGGAAGATGTTCCAAACTCTGCTAGTGGTAGGCTGATCTGGATCCTCTGCCATCAACCTGCGCTTCAAAGCTTCTGTGGCAAACTCACCCAATATGTCTTCTGCATCATAAGCCAAGTCTTGGAGATCGTCCAGCCACAATTTCACAGCCTCGTCCGTCAATTGCTTTCCTCTGCGTCCCTTAGCACAGCCTGAATCATCTTGAGCTTGTTTGCCCATTTCTTGAGATCCGAATCAACCCCACCACCAAGTTGGCGAACAAAGTTGAGTAAATCACCGGAAGCCAATCTCTCAAAAAGCACCTGAAGAAAATGGAATTGATTGCAAGCAAATGCAAACAGAAGCTGATAAGTGTTTGGTGTATGGATGCTGAAAATTGGGATTAGAAACTCAATAGAGTTTATTTAGAACACAGAATTGACTCTGCAGCAAGTGGACAATTTTCGAAATGTTTTTCTATTGACATGCTTTGCATTTGTGTAGAAATTACGTGAAATATTCTAATTCCACTACCAATTGGTGCACGAAATAGTAAAATTTGATGATGCATCCGATGCTTATTAGTAATAAAACATACTAAACTCAAGGAATAACAAACTAAAATATTGTTTTTCGGTTCTCGTCAAAACGGTGTGGACTCCATCGTATACAAGGAAACGATAATGATACAAATGACTGTCTTAATGATTAAAATACGATATTAGTATTTAAAAATGAACCAACAATCATTGCCGTCGAACACTACTTCTCCATCATGCGTAGGAGGGACGTATCCAAGATAGGATCAGCTGGGGCCGTGGCCCAGGCTTTTGAAAATCTTTTATGGTCATTAAAAGGAAAAATAATATTTTATTTATTATTTAAAAAAGTGATCCTACTGAATTATACAATTATGAAAGTATCGTAATTAATTTTAAAAAATTTCATGCTGCCCCAACATTAAATGTCCAATTATAAATAATTTGATCAACTATTAAAATATTATGAGACTTAAATAAAGATAAAAGACAATATATTATGAAGATAAAATTAAAAAACTAATTAAAATTAAAAAAAAATCGCTTTACTCTTTTCATTTCTTCCAATTTCTTTCAAATGCTTTGAATAAAAAACACACTTTCTTTATTTGTTTGTCACGATGTCAATGCCTAAATTTCATTCTAGCTCCCCAAATCAAAAGTACTTTCATTCAATTATTTGGTCTTTTAACATTGATCTTTGAGTTGTAAGTATAGCTAATTCTTTGAGTTTCCCAATTGATCTTTTATCTAGTTTCATAATCCTTGTTTTTATCATGTATTCATGTTTTCTCTTTGTGTTACACTATATGATTATTTTTGATATTATTAAAAGATTATAAGAACAAGTTAAGTGATAACTTAGTTTTGTATATTAGAAAATATTTTTGATTATATTGATATTGAAACTATCATACATTCTTTTCAACTCATAAGATCATGTCGAATAGTCTTTGATGAGAACAATTTTAACAAGTAAATCTATTATCAATGAATATATATAGTTTTGATGCTATATATTGTTATCTAAATTTTTAGAATTATATTATATTTTAAATAGAGTGTTAATCATGTACACGCAAACGCATTCCATAAGAAGTACAATATGCACACGACAAGCTCGCATTTGGAGGTTGTGGAACCCACGATACGGTTTCCCAAATGAGAGCTTGCCACATGCACAATCACACACCTGCATCAAGTTCGATTTTAAATGTCCTCCAACTCAATGAAATCATGGCTACGTCCCTTATAAGTAGTGAAGGATGGAAATTCTTCGGCAAACTTCCTATACGATTGTACACTCTCATGTGCCAATATATTATGTGTTGGATAAAAATACAAAATTTAATATATCTAACAAAATAAGTCTTTGTGAAATCATTAACTAATAATTTAAAAACATGTGACTTTTTAAATATATGAAAAAATAATAAAAGAATTTGTATCTTTATTATTAATTTAAATGAAAAAGAGTAATAATAGAAGCACAAACTAACCAACAAAGTGTTGGCTCCACTGGCAATGGAGTCCCCTTAAGTGGCTTGATTGGGTTTGCTCCCCAGTTCGAGTCGCAGGGAAGTCATCTTTGTTGGGAGAACATGTGCCTCTCGGTTCGAGCGGAAACTTCTAGTCTGGGTTGTGGTACGGGCTTAAAGGTGTCTCCCACAGTTGGAGCCCTCCTCAGGATACCTCGTGATCAAAACCAAAAAAAAAAAAAAATAGAAGCACAAACTATTTGTGCAAGCATAAATGTAATGTACAAACTCATGTAGTGTAACACCCCAAATCTAATACGTGCGGAGCACACGATGAAGAAGATTACTTACAAATCCAAATCCTTACACAAAAATCTCAAACTGAAATAGTTCAAATTTTTAATCAACTAAAAACATAAATCTATGTATCTAATACTAAACAATCTCTCTCGAAGACATAAATATAGCAAAAGTCTCAAAACTCTCAAATTACAAGTTTTTAAAATAAATAAACTTAAAAGAAACACGAGTTTATCCTTCTCTTATTCAACTAGCAAAAGGAAACGAATCTCTAACTCCAATGATAAGCACACCTCTCAACAAGATACTTAATCTGCAAAAAGTAATGACGAGGGGTGAGCTGTCAACTCGGTAAGTAAAATCATTCTCAACGCACTAGACTTCTTGGTACCAAAAATATTGCAAGCCATCTTTTTTATTAAAACATATACCGTATTCATAAATTTTATAAAACGACATATCACAATAAGATGACATAATTTCATAGTAATTCAAAATATCAAACGCAGAGTTAATTATGGAAGCAAATTATAGAACACATATACAGAAAATAAAAGGTTAACTTATGTCACATAGTGTCACCTATATTCCCAGTGACCCGCCTAAAAACAGAATCAGAATCAGAATATTGTGTGCACAGACAAAATAGAAACTCAGTACTGGTCTAGAATATATATATATATATATATAATCAGAATTAGAATCAAAATAACTATGGTCAATGGGACAAAACATTCGGATTAGTTTTTTGTATGCAATGACTTGTACGTGGTCGTTTGTGGCGCTCTGGCCTTCAAGAGGTGGCCCCCATACAATCATAAATAATTTAAATCGCACATGGGCACAAAACATTTGTATCAGATTCATAAATGTTCAGAACAATAGTTTAGGCTTGCAAAATATTTTATAGACAAAATCATAAAAGGTAATCATATAACAAAATAAATTACATATTTAAAAGTATTTATAATATTTTATTAAAAAATTTAGATTTAAAACTTTTACATAAACTAATTTTGTTATGAAAATCAATTAATCTTTTAAGTAGTATTAAAAAAACACTTATAATAATATCAAAATAACCATATATCCAGTACATTAGGAATGAAATTACTTACCTTGATAGCAGAATTTGATCTAACACATCTCTAAGCCTCTAAGAGCCTCCAACACCTTAAACAAATGCAAGATATATTTATTCAAAACTTATTCTAATAACTTGATTCTTTAATTCATACATGTACAGGCCTGATTCTCAGAATTTTAACTCTTAATCTAAAAATCAAAATGACATAACCTTCTCCAAAACTATTCTAGACATCCATGGGTATCTCATGTAAAATTTTCAAGAAGATCCGATACCAAGAACATTTTCAAAACCATTTGTTTCTTGACAGATTCAAAACGGTTTCACAGTGCCTTAACTGAACAGAACGAGTTTCGAGATTTCTATAAATTTGAAACTTAATCACATGAAAAAAATTTAATTTAAATAGTGTTTATGTTGTAATTTTAATTGTCATTTTTTCCTCAATCAAATCTCAATTTTATGATCTGGCAAACAAGTTTGAAAAGATGCCACAACTCGGTTTTTTTGGACTGATACTCGAATTTTCTTGGAAAGATAGATTCTGAGAGAAGTTTAGTAATGGAAACTTGGAATAAATTATTATTTATCTCACTCATTGGCATATGGTTTATGATTACGGCCGATAAAACTGTAGATGCCTCGTTGTTTACGTTTTAGCAATAAACAATATGTCGTCACATTAATAAATAATCAGACGCCATTGCGTCTTTTTGTCTTCTTGAAAAATGACGCATCATCAACAAGAATCAGTTGTAGGATTTGAAATGGCCGTGAATTTTTCATATTTTTGTTTTATTTTTATTATCTAATTTCTTTTATATTTTTGGGTAAAGTGTTTGTAATAATTAGCCCATTGGCCCATTGAAGTTGACTAGTCAAGGTGCGTGAACGGTCCTGATCCGCTCATGACAAAACCATGATTTCTGAAAATATTTAATTACCTAAACAATATTTCAAACAATTTAATCTACATAATTCAGGCCATTTATTTACTTTAATTTGGACCGATGAATGAAATCTTCCGTTCATATAATTAAACTTTTTTTTCCCTGATTCTCAAAGTCCTGTCTTGCACTAATTGATTTGATTCCGATTCTAGAGATTAGACAGCAAAAAAGAAATCAGCCTCAGCAAACACAAGTGAGATATGCGTAATGATTAATGAAAAAAGACGATGATTTTCATGGTTCCGAACTGAAAATCAAAACACTTTGATGTGATTTACTCAAATTCACATCTTCATTCAGATGCTGAATTAACAATGAACTAACTTCGACACAACAAGCAACCTGAAAAAATAATAATAATAAATAAATAAATACATGTAAAACCAGAACTGGAGGTTGGAATAAATTAAATCTCTGCAGCTTGATCAGCTTAAATGCTTAATCAATATTACTTACCTCAACAAGCAACAACAAGGATGTTGTTGACACGGCTTCGACAAATCAAAACGCATGTCTCAGTATCTGATATGGGAAAATAAAATGTCAGTGGCCTTTCCAACTAAAGGCAGAGGACTAATCATAAAATGGAAGAATCAAACTACGTGATGGTATCCAAAATTCAAATGAAAAGCAAAGTAGAAAAAGAAAGGTAGATCATGCACACATTCTAATGAGGTTATTCTTATACCATAAATGCACCAAGATGAAGATCCTCTTAACTCCTTGCGCAGATCCACACACTAGACATTGGCTAGGAGGTATAGGTATTGTTCTTCAGTCTGAAAGCAATTTCTCTCGGTTTAATCAAATGCAGAGAAACACGCAAGGATCAGTAATAAAATGAATGTGCAGAGGCAAATTATTACCCTTGTTAGGATCACAAATTTCAATGTTAATGAAATTTGGTGATCTTGTCAGTCTCATTTTTCAGCTTGATGTTGCATTATCCCTGTTCTGTTGTTTAATCTTCAACCTATCTTTGGTCACAGGACCTGCAGAAAATATATTTTCTTCCGACGCAAGACAGCATGGATTTCACCACTCCATTCTTGGAATTCATACTGAACAAAGCAGATAACTGGACGTGCTGCTCAGGGAGGAAGACGATAGAGATGCAAGAAAGAATGAGACTATGATTATACATATTAAGATTGGGAATAAAACTCCCACTTATTATGCCTCTGCATTTCCAGCCGATTGTCACCCCACTTCAAAACCAGAATGACTTGATCATCTGAAAGAAAACGTAGATTTGGCAAACTTGGTATCAACTTTATCCGAAACAGAAAATATTGAATTGAAACGGGACTAAGTTCACAATTTTCTTTAATTATGATACAACTCCGCAGCTCAGAGCTTATATCATCGAATTACACCTTTCGCGTAAGTGCTAACTCCAGCAGAAAAACCAAAAAAGAATTGAAATTAGATGAGGAACAGAGAAAGCAGGAGAGACCGAGAGAAAAGAAGAAAAATTTGTAATTAATTTCATTAGTTCCTCACTGACGTGTTTCCTTATACATATACCTTTTACCCCTCAACAATACACGCCTAACTAACCAAAAACATAATGATTGGCAAAAATAAACAAACAAAATAACAAAATCACAGCTGTGATCTTCACCCCCTCTTTTAGTTCATTCTCGAATATTCTTTAGGGAATGTAATCTTTGAGGTATGTCAGTGCCCTGCGAATACGAGTTGGACCTTTTATGAGCTCCTCGACAAGCTGGGCTTCTTCCTCTGTTTCAAGTGCTGGCTTATCATTAATCTCGGGCCAAGTTGTATCAAATTACCACTCACCAACCGAAGTTCCGAAATCCTATATGTAATTAGAGCTCCCCTCAGTCATATAAAGGAAGTTCCAACATCCTCTGTTTCCTCTGCTAGCCACCATCGTGACATTCGCAGTTGGTGAAATGTATGACTGATCTAATTGGTTTCTGAGCTATGAATTCTCTGAGTTCATTTTTCCTCCTACGAATTTGCCATCTATGCAAACACGAGGGATGGTGGCAATCTTGGACCACTCTTTTCCTGTATCCCTTTTGTACTCTTTCTCTAGCATTGGACAGCTCCATATGTTTAACCACAAAATTGAGGATGGAAGGCCCACCTCTGGAAATGATGTCAGATTCGGGCAATCATCGATCCACAGAAATTCAAGGGAGGTGAGGCTTTGGAGACCCTTTGAAGATAGCTTTTTCAAGTTTCGGAATCCTATGATGTTCAGAAAACATAGAGAGGTGGGCAACATCATTCCCATCTCCTCGTCTGGAAAACACTCTGCTTCATCATCATCACATCCTTCGATCCACAGGCGTCTAAGAGAGGTAAGCCTGTGCAACCCCCACTGGATGACTGCCTTGTACATTTTCACATCAACTCCTCTAATTTTTAGTTCTACTAGATTGTTGGGAAAGCCTTCTTCTGGAAACCTTACAATACTTGGACATCTCTGCAAATATAAATGTTCAAGAGAGTTGAGTTTGTGCAGGTCATTGGGCAGAGCTTCAAGCTTCTCACAACTCCATATCCTAACACTTGAAATGGTGATGGGAAGCCCTCTTTCTGCCAAGGAAACAAGACTTGGACAGCGCTGTATATCAATCCTCTGTACATTTTGCAGGCCGTCAGGTATTGACTCTAGCTTTTGACAATCCCATATATAGAGTTGTTCAAGCGCCTCAAGTAGCCGGATTCCTGGGGATAAACTGGTGAGCTCAGGGCAACGCCTTATCCCCAGGCGTTTCAGCGTCACTGATGAAGTAGCATCTTCTTCACCATAGACCAAATGCTGTAAGTTCGCACAATTCTCTATCTCGAGCCTTGTAAGAGATGAAGGTAGCTTCCGTCTTGCAATGAATGTTAGAGAATGACAACCACTGATTACTAAACTTTCCAGCTGTGAATTGTTGCCGGTAAACGATGAAGAAGAAGCAACAGAAGCATCCTCTTCACCATCGACCAAATGCTGCAAGTTCTCACAATTCTCTATCTCAAGCTTCTTGAGAGATGAAGGCAGCTTCCGTCTTGCAATGAATGTTAGAGAATCACAGCTGGTGATTCGTAGGCTTTCTAGCTGCAAATTGTTTTCTTTAAACGATGAGGAAGACGATGAAGAAGCAGCAGTAGCAGAAGCATCCTCTTCACCATCTACCAAATGCTGCAAGTTCTTACAATTATGGATTTCGAGCATTTTAAGAGATGAACTCCACAACACGGTCGATGGCAAATATGTGCAGTTCTCACAATTTTCTAAGATAAGGACCTCCATCTTGGAGTAAGATGGATCTCCTATCCAAGAAGGAAATCTTTTGCCACCATAGCCGTTGATTGTGAGTTTCTTCATATTT
Organism: Citrus australasica; assembly: GCA_029618585.1. Classification (NCBI taxonomy): domain Eukaryota; kingdom Viridiplantae; phylum Streptophyta; class Magnoliopsida; order Sapindales; family Rutaceae; genus Citrus; species Citrus australasica. The sequence continues at coordinate 30,703,299 of JARCIV010000003.1, read as the reverse complement.
GTACAGGGTTTTAGCATGCCAAGTACAAGCTCTTCTTTATCCTCATTTCGTGAGCTGTCAAACTGAGACCCCCATTGCAATGACAATGCTTCTAGATTCTGCTTCTCGTATAATATTTCTTCGCTTGCCTCCCGTGAGATAGTCACATTCTCCAATCTCGAAATACAAAGTTCTCCACCGAGAAATGTTAAACTCTTCAGATCTTTCAAGCCGGATGATCGCGTTCCCGTGCCCACAATGAAATTAGAAAGTGCCTGAAGATTCTTCAACTCCTTCATTCCAAATGGCATCTCTTTTATTAAATATGCACCCATTATGTCAAGATGGCGCAAATTGATCAACTTTCTCATTTTGGATGGTAACTTCAGTAAATAATAACAACCTCTTAACAACAAAATTTGCAAGTTAATCAGAGAGCACGTTGACTTGGGCAAATTTCTAATCCATGTGTGAGAGAGGTTGAGATACCTCAAATGTTTCCAACCACTCATCGATCTTTTAGGAAACCCGGTGATATAAGATCTGCTTAAAGATAACACCCTCAATTTCCTACATTTTGGTAATAAATTAGACAATACCAAATCATTCTTGTCATACACACCAGAACTTGAAATTGACACTGGCAGAAATGTCCTCAGATGCTGAACTTCGTGCATTACTTCAAGCATGCTGTTGCCATCATTCACACTACAGTCATAAGAAAAATGACGAGACTTCTGTACAGAGGAGATTGAATTGTTGGCTTCTTCCCATCTAAAACTCGTTTTTCCAGAGACCAATTGGGCCAAATCATGAACAAGGTCGTGCATGACAAATTTTGAGTTGTTACTACTTGACGGTTGGAGTATTGACCTCGACAATAGATCATGAAAATATTCACGACCCAGAACTTCTGGTTGCTTCTTGTTGTTCCTTGATTCTTGAATGATGCCTTCAGCCATCCATAAGAAAACAAGTTCCTTCTCCTCAAAATCATAATCTTTGGGGAAAATAGCACAATAAGAAAAACATCTCTTCAAGTGAGAGGGGAGATAGTGATAACTCAAAACTTAACGCCGGGAGAATGCCATTTCGTTGAGGTAGATCCAAGATTTTGCTGTTCAATATTTCGTCCCAAGCATCATGTCTCTTAGAACGTAAAAGTCCACCAAGAGTCTTTGCTGCCAGGGGCAAGCCTCTGCACTTTCCAACAACTTTGTCACGGAATAAATCGGAAATTTGTTGTGCAGTAAGATCTCTACTCACAAACGCGTGCATCATGAACAAGGACCAGCAATCTTCATCTGACAGGCACCGTAGATTATATTGTTGAATTGGTTCCATTGTTAAGATTAGTTAAATAGAATCTGTTATGCATGCTGACGTGGTTGCTTATGTGGCAAAGTTAGTTTAGTTAGTTGCTCAGCTGGTTTTGCATGTAAACTGAATGGAGTGGTTTCCAGAATATAAAGCATAAAAACGTGTATAACAGATTTACACATGATGAAATAATACAAGTCTTCTTCTCTCTGTTTCTCTGTTTTTCCTTTTCATTTTCTCAGTAAACAAACAGATTCATCATTCTTAATTTGGTATCAGAGCCTGATCTCATGGCTGCTTTCAACTTAAATCAAAACACAACATCTTCATTTTCTTTTACCTCACCAGTCAAACTTGATAGAACAAATTACACAATCTGGAAGTCTCAAATTCTCACTTCTGTTCGTGCAAATGGTCTTGAAGATTTTCTCGATAGCTCAAAACTCTGTCCAGATCCATTCTCATCCGATGGAGTTATCAATTCTGATTCTGATGCAACAGAGATCACTGCTGTCGAAGGAGTTCGAGATAATCCAGCCTTTGTTATCTGGAAACGAAAAGATCAGATGCTGCTGAGCTGGCTGATGTCTTCCATCAGTCTAGAGATCCTCAGTCTGGTGGTAAATTCCAAAACCTCACTTGAACTCTGGATCAGTCTTGAACAACAGTTCGGATATGAAACCTTTGCTAAAAAGGTACATCTGAAAATTATGCTTAATAATCTTAGGAAAGGAGCTATGTCCATGACTGCATTTTTTGGAAAACTAAAGACAATAACAGATGAACTTGCTATGGCTGGTAGTCCTGTTAGTTCACTAGATTTTATCACTCACTTGATCAGTGGATTAGGCCAACCTTACTATCCTGTGGTAGTGTATGTTGAGGCAAATCTTGCTAAGATGACTGTAAATGAAGCTTATTCTATGCTTCTGACTCATGAGGCTAGACTAGAGGCTAATCAACTGAATTCTAGTAAAGAAGCTAAAATGAACTTTGCAGCTAATGTTGCTCAAACTGGACAAAATACTAAGCCTGGACAGTATAATGCTAATTGGAACAAAAATTCAAATGGTAATGGAGGCAGAGGAGGTTTTGGTAGAGGTTTTTCACAAGGTCAAGGAAGAGGAAATTGGAATGGTAATTGGAATAATGGCTGGAATGGAGCATCATCTAGTAACTATCAAGGCAGAGGTGTCGTTGGTTCTGGTAATGCAAATTTTGCTGGTTCTGGAAATGCAAATTTTGCAAAACCTGGTAGTTTTCACAGTAGTAATGGGAGAGGGAGTTTTGATCTTAACTCTGCTGGAGTAGTTTGTCAAATTTGTTTCAAACCCAGGCATACTGCAGCTGAATGTAGAAACAGATTCAATAGAGAATACATCCCTTTCAATTCACCTGTAGGATACAATTCATATCAGTATCCAGCACCAAGGTCTGCATATGGTAACTCAGCACCTAGGGCTGCTTTTGTGGCTGCTTCTGAAGGAGATTTTGCTGATCAAGGGTGGTATATAGACAGTGGTGCAACTCACCATCTCACCAACAATCTTCAGAATCTGAGTCTTGCAAAGGAATATTCAGGTAACCATTTGCTGCATGTTGGTAATGGACAAGGGCTGCATATATCACATGTTGGTTACACTGGTCTTCATACATCTTTAGACTCCATCTTGCACTTAAAAGATATTCTGTTTGTTCCTCATCTTACCAAAAACCTTATAAGCATTTCAAAGTTACTTGAAGACAACAACTTAACCATTGAATTTGTTGCCAATATGTGCTTTATTAAGGACCAGAAGAAGGGAGTGCATCTTGCTCAAGGGATTGCTAGAGGAGGGCTATATCAATTACTGTCAAAAGAGGATTTCATCTCTAGTTCTTCCAGTCCTTCTCAAATTCCTAGCTCCATGCTTTCTGTTTTAAATAAGTCAGCTTGTAATCTCTTAGATAAAGCTACAAATAAAACTTGTACAAACAATATTTTGTCTGCAAATTTGTTACACCAGAGATTTGGTCATCCAAATAAACATGTGTTGAAATGTATTCTATCTTCTCTTTCACTTACTTGTCCAACATCAATGCCTGATTTTTGTGATGCTTGTCAATATGGTAAAGTCCATCAGTTCCCTTTTTACTCAACAGGGATAAAAACAAAAGCCCCTTTAGAGCTTGTTCATACTGATCTCTGGGGTCCAGCACATATTCCTTCATCACAGGGTCATAGATACTACATTAGCTTTGTAGATGACTATAGTAGGTACTGTTGGTTGTTTCCTTTAACCCTCAAATCAGAAGCCTTAGATACCTTCAAACACTTCAAAACTCTTGTGGAAAAACAATTTGGTCATCCTTTAAAGTCACTACAGTCTGACTGGGGAGGGGAATACAGAAACTTTGAACATTTTCTTCAAGAAGAAGGCATAGAGTTTAGACATAGTTGCCCTCATACACATCACCAAAATGGTGTGGTAGAAAGGAAGCATCGCCATATTGTAGAAACAGGGCTGACCTTACTTGCTCTAGCCAAAATGCCCTTATCCTTCTGGTGGGAGTCTTTCCATACAGCTTCTTTCCTTATCAATAGGTTGCCAACACCTGTTTTGAACAACATTTCCCCTTTTGCCAAGCTCTATGGCAGAAAACCTGATTATCATTTCCTCAAAACTTTTGGTTGTGCATGCTTTCCTCTTCTCAGACCTTACAGTCAACACAAGTTTAACTTTCATACACAAAAATGTCTCATGATTGGTTATAGTCCTATTCACAAAGGTTATAAGTGTCTTGATTCAACTGGCAAAACTTATATTGTTAGACATGTCAAGTTTAATGAATCTGAGTTTCCATACTCTAGTCTTTTTCCTTCACCAAATCCAAATGTGTCCTCAGTTCAGCAAAGTCATGTTTCTGGTCAATTCATTTCTTCCACAGTCCTACTCACTGACAGTAATTGTGCTCAGTCTTCTCTTAATCCTCCAACTCAAGATGCAGGCCCTGATTCAGGTATCTTACAGACACCACATCAACCATCTTTTTCTGATCAGTTTCCATCAGCATCTGATCCTGCACCTCAACCAGCTCAAAATATCCATCCCATGATCACCAGATCCAAAGATGGTGTATTTAAGCCTAAATCTTACTTGGCAGCCACCCAACACCTTGAACCACACTCAGTCAAAGTAGCATTGGCTGATTTCAAATGGAAACAAGCTATGCAGGCTGAATTTGATGCCTTACAGAAAAACAACACCTGGATTTTGGTTCCCCGAGATGAAGCTGGGAAAATTGTGGGTAATAAATGGGTTTTCAGGGTGAAGTACAATCCTGATGGTAGCATATCTAAGTATAAAGCAAGGCTGGTGGCCAAAGGATTTCATCAAACACAAGGAGTAGATTTCTTTGAAACATTCAGTCCAGTTGTAAAGCCTTGCACAATAAGAATTATTCTGAGTCTTGCTGTCATGTATCACTGGCCAATTCGACAACTGGACATCAATAATGCTTTTCTTAATGGCATCCTTACTGAAGAAGTCTTTATGCATCAGCCTGAAGGTTTTGTTCATCCTCAATTTCCTTCTCATGTCTGCAAACTTACCAAAGCTCTCTATGGTCTTAAGCAAGCTCCAAGAGCTTGGTATGACAGGTTGAAGTTGTCTTTGCTGACTTGGGGTTTCACTGCTTCAAAATCTGACACTTCATTGTTCATCTTTCACAAAGCAGGGGATTTAGTTGTTCTGTTAGTCTATGTGGATGACATCCTGGTGACTGGTTCAAGTGTTCAGCTTGTTGAAAAAGTTATTCATCATTTAAGTTCAGAGTTTGCTTTGAAGGACCTTGGGGAATTCAACTACTTTCTTGGTCTTGAGGTTACACCTTCAGTTGATGGTTTACATCTTTCTCAATCAAAGTACATAGGTGACATCCTCAAGAAGGCACAGATGATTGAGAGCAAAGGCTGCTCAACTCCCATGAGTTCTACAGAGAAGCTAGTCAAAGATAAGGGTGCTGCTTTTGAAAATCCTTCTTTGTATAGAAGTATAGTTGGTTCCTTGCAATATCTTACTCTTACTAGACCTGAGATTTCGTTTACAGTGAATAAACTGAGTCAGTTTCTTGCCAATCCATCAGTGTTTTATTGGCAGGCATGCAAAAGGGTTTTGAGATATTTGCAACATACAGCTGATCTTGGCCTGCAGTTTTATGCCTTTAGTTCACTCAAAATTTCTGCTTTTTCAGATGCTGACTGGGGTTCTGATTTAGATGACAGGAAGTCAGTTGGGGGATATTGCATTTATTTGGGGGATAATCTAATCTCATGGTCATCTAAGAAGCAACCTATAGTCTCAAGAAGTACAGCTGAGTCAGAGTACAGAGCATTAGCATTGACAGTTTCTCAAACTTTGTGGATTACTTACTTGCTACAGGAGATGAAGATAACTCTATTACAGACTCCAGTTATCTATTGTGATAACAAGAGTGTAGAAGCTTTAGCAAGCAATCCCAAGTATCATTCCAGAACTAAACATATTGAGTTAGATTTGCATTTCATACGGGATCATATAGCTCAAAAAGAGTTGCAGATCAGTCATGTTCCCAGCTATGATCAAGTAGCAGACATCCTTACCAAACCTTTGCCTTTTGATCAATTTAACTATCTAAGATCCAAGCTCAATGTGTTGCCACGACCTTGAGCTTGAGGGAGGCTGTTAAGATTAGTTAAATAGAATCTGTTATGCATGCTGACGTGGTTGCTTATGTGGCAAAGTTAGTTTAGTTAGTTGCTCAGCTGGTTTTGCATGTAAACTGAATGGAGTGGTTTCCAGAATATAAAGCATAAAAACGTGTATAACAGATTTACACATGATGAAATAGTACAAGTCTTCTTCTCTCTGTTTCTCTGTTTTTCCTTTTCATTTTCTCAGTAAACAAACAGATTCATCATTCTTAATTCATTGTTGATGCAACATGTGAATGGCGAGTGGTGACAACTATCTTACTGTTTGGTGCAGCACCCATGAGTGGAGCTTTCAGGTCTTCCCACAAGCCGTAGTCCTCGTTCCAAACATCATCCAAGACAAAAAAGATTTTTTTACCATCGACTGTTTTTTTCAACTGAACCTGCACTTCATTTAAAGCCTTGAGATCACAACTCGAGTAGGTGATTGACTCGAGAATTGCCCTTGAAATGCTTAAGACATCAAAGTCCTCAGAAACGCAAACCCATGCTTTAATGTCGAACTTGAAAGTTTCCACCTCCTTATCATTGTAGACCTCCCGAGCAAGGGTTGTTTTTCCAATCCCACCCATGTCGACGATGGGTATTACAGTAATATTGGCATGGCCACTAGGGGAATTGGCCAATACCATTTCAAGTATTTTGGCCTTATCTTGGTGTCTCCCGAAGACAGTACGTTCTGTTGGAACACTTGAACTGGGTGGCCTTCGCTGTGCAGCTGTATTTGATGATGCCCCTCCAGGAGTCAATTGCAATCCAAGTGCAATTCTTTGTTTACAGAGTTCTTCCAAGCGGCCAGTAATGTCTTTTACGCTGGAGCGCATACTGTGATTGAACTTAACAGTATACCGATTAAAACAACGGAAAAAAGCTACAGGAAGGAGCCTCTGTACTTTGCTATTGCTGGCCTCATGATCATGGTCTGCTATCAACTTGTGCTCCAAAGCACTGGTGGCAAACACATCAAGAATGTCCTCAACATCATAAGCCAAGTCCCTGAGATTGTCCAGCCAAATCTTCACAGCCTGGTCCGTTAGCTGCTTCTCCTCTGCATCGCTAAGAACCGCCTGAATCATCATCAAAGTGTTTTCCCACTTCTTGAGCTCCGAATCAACCCCGCCTCCAAGCTGACGAACAAAGTTGAGCAATTCACCATGGGGAGCCAATCTGTCAAAAATCACCTGAAACAAAGCTGAGAGTAAGAGCTCACCCACAGGCATGGTTTAGTTTTGTACGCTCGTTTGCCGGAAAGTAAAAGAGTATAGGATGAAATGGGATAGAATGCATGTAAAATGAAACTAGGAAGCAGTGCGTCAAAAGCCTGCGGAGATTGATTAGATTCTAAACCGTGTGGACTCACGCGTATCATGATCACCATCGAAATTTCTTTGATAATGACCATAAAATTAATAATTTTTGGCCAAACCTATGTTACATGCAACGTAACATACATCCAAAATTGTAAAATATCTATTGCTACCCTTAGATTCATGGAAACCTCACTAATAGAATTAAAAGAAATACTTTTAAACCTTAAAGAGAAAATAAAAGAAATAAAACTAGAAATAGGAAAAATAAAAATAGAAATAGCTACAATACAGAAGAGCCAAAAGAAAAATAAAAAGGTAGAAAGATTTGAAATATTAAAAACAGGATTTATAGGAACAAGTTCCAATAAACCCACACAGAAACCACAACCAGGAAGCTATGATGACTGGTTTATGAAAACGCAATATCCTAAGATATTGAAAGAATCAGAAGAATTAATGGCAGAAATAAAGAAAAAAGAAAAAGGGAAAGAAAAATTAGAAATAAAAGAAACAATACCAAGTAAATCAAACTCTGAATAATGGAATATTTAGAAAATTTAACTGAAAAATTCAGTGACATAATTTAAGTGATTTAGAAACATTTGAAAAAGAATACCACATAAAAATGAATACATCTGGAGGACCAGAAATGAAACCTAATGTGGCAGAACCTAGCCATAGATATGCAACTAGGAAAAAGAAAAATAGACCTTTTTATGAATACATACCCCAAACCAAAACTACACCTTGGAAAAAAGAATACCAACCTAATCAAGATACATTAGTTCCGATAAGTAATGCTGGAGCATTATTAGATCTAGATTGTAAAATAAATCCTCGAAAAACATTAGCTGAATGGGGAATACAAATGAGATTATTCTTTACATACAATGGAACAAATGATGATTGGAATGTAGATACAGATGAAGAAAAGATAAATATATTTACGGAAATCCTTTTAGCCAGTATGATAGGAAATGTATTTAATTGGTGGAGAGGATTAAGCACTGATACTCAAAGACTTGTAACAGATTCAATAAAAATAGCTTTTAGAAGAAATAAATCATTAGGGATTGAAAGATTAATAGAATTTATAGCAAATGAATTTTTGGGAGAAGATTTGTTAGAAAATTCAGAAAAAGAAGCAAGTAAAGAAAAATTAAATGCTAGACTAAAATTAATGAATTTAACAATTTGTAATATGTGCTATGTAAAAGAATATACATGTGAATTTACCAGATACTATTATGAACAATATGTAAGTCTAGAAGACCAAGAAGTATATAAGACTTTATATTACTCTAAATTATCATATCCATGGAATAGTTATTTTATTAACGAATATGAAAAGTATAATGTAAAAGATAGACTACCAGATACCTTAGGAGCTAGAATAAGATTTTTAAATACAAGGCTAAGTGAGATATGCATGCAAAGAAATTTAATAAAAAAGAGTAGAAACATAACAGAAATATGCTGTGAGAAAACAGAAATGCCAACACAATGGGGTTGTTATGTACCACATAAAAGAAAGAGAAATTGGCATAAAAAAGAGAGAAGATATAAAAAATATAATCATTTTAAAAAGAAATATAAAAAAGCTGGAAGAAAGTATTACAAAAGAAAATACAAAAAACAAATGAAACAATTAGATAAATCAAGATGTAAATGCTGGAATTGTGGAGAAATAGGACATATAAGTATAGACTGCACAAAAAAGAAAGTTAGAATTCTACAAGAAGAATTTGAATCCATAGAAACTGATTTAGAACAAATAAATAATGTATCAGATTATGAAGGAGAAGAAATATACATAATGGAGAATAGTGACAGTGAAAATGAGTCAGAATAATAATTTAGAAGAAAAAGAAGAAGAAATTGAGGAAATAGAAAGAGAAGAAAATAGAAGTGGATATAGTTTGGTATCTACATTTAATAAAGAAAAATACAACAGACTTTTAAAATTAAATGTTGAAAAACCCGAATATAGCGTATTACAAAAGCTAAGAGATTTGTTTAAACAAAAAAGAATAATATTACATGAATATTATGAACAAGAAAAGGCGATAACTATAACACATGCTGAATGAAATATTAGATTTAGTCTAATAAATAAAAGAACTATAGATTTGGCATTAAGAAAAATAAAAAATGAATCAACAAGAGAAAAAATACAATATGTATACCTAACTGAAATACAGATTTTAGTAAAATCTCTATTTAAGGAAGGAGTAGATGGCCCAATAGTATTGTCAATACATGATCAAAGATTCCATGATCCTAGTGTAGGACATTTAGGAACATTAGAAGGAAACTTATGCTATACTAAATTATTATTTACGTGTCACCCAAGATATTGTGTACACATAAAAGATAAAAATATAGATGAAACATTAAGTTTACATTTTAAATTATTAAAAAAGAATTTAATGAAAGAAGGAAACAGATTAATGACTATACATTATTCTGCTCTATACAGTTTTTGTAATTCAAATTATGGAGAAATCTATGGAACTAAACCATACATAGAAATAAATAAAGAATGTGAAGATATAATGACAGTTATAGAACATGTCATACAAGATTATAAAATCCCAATAACCTATGAACTAAATATAAATGATAACAAACAATTTTTAAATGATAATAATGAAAATTCCATTATCCCTATAAGTTTTGCAGGAAAAACTTTGTTAAGAGGAAGTTCATCTAGAAGATTAAGTACAGATAGACAATTAATAAATATAGATAAGCAATTAACAAAACCATTAGTAACTGGTAATATAGTTAAGATATTAGGACAATATTTTAATGGTATAGAATATACAACAAAAATACCTATAATAATTGATACTGGAACAAGTCATAATTATATGAATCATACAAAAAATAAAGGACTTTTAGTAAAAGAAAAGGAAATCTCATACGAATATACAGACTTTAATGGAAATAAACATATTTGTAGACAAGAAGTAAAAATACCATTGATCATAGAAGGAACCAGAATAATTGTATCTTGTTATATAGATTCCTTTATGACTACAGATCCAGAGAAACATATAGTATTAGGAAATAGTTTCCTTAATAGTCTGGAGTATTATAAAATTGAGAAAAATCAAATAACTTTACAAATAGAAGGACAAAAGATAATATGTAACACATGTTAAAATAAGTCTATATCAAATATCCTATGTCAGTTTATATACAAATAAATATCCCAGAAAAAGATATAGATACTTGTGCTTTAATAGATACAGGAAGTGAGATTACGATTATGAAATCCTTTATATCTAATCAGTGGAAACCTAATGGAAGCTTAAAAATTATTGGAATCACAGGAGATAAGCAACAAGTCAATTTATCTTTGCAGAATTATGAAATCCTTTTAGGAAGCAAACTTATACGTATCCATCAAACATACCAATATAACTAGATGGATTGTGATATCCTTTTAGGTAATGACTTTATCCAACAATTTCAATATTATCAGCAAACTCCATATATGATTACCCTTAAAACACCTTGTAATTACATCTTGCGACTCCCCCGCGAATTTAAACCATACAGAGTTCAGCCAGCTCCGCGTGATGATGCTCTTATATATGAAAAACGATATTTAATATTATAAGGACAGAGTTACAATATACAAATAGAAACTATAAAATCACAACTTGAACAAGTATATAAAGAAAACCCTCTAGCACTATGGAAACCAGATCACCCTAGAGCAAAGATAGAATTAATAGAAAATAGAATAATAAGACTAAGACCTACGTTTTATACAGAAGAAGATAAAGAAGAATTCCAAATTCAACTAAAAGAATTATTAAATCTTAAATTAATTAGAAATCGTAATAGTCCGCATAATAGCCCAGCTTTTATGGTTAGAAAACGAGCAGAACAGGTTAGAGGAAAAGCTAGAATGGTAATAAATTACAAAGAATTAAATAAATATACAAAATTTGATGGTTATTTTCTTCCAAATAAAGAAGTATTAATAAATATTGTTAAAAATAAATCTTATTATTCAAAATTCGATTGTAAGTCAGGATTTTGGTAGATAAAAATGGAGGAAAATAGTATACCTTATACAGCATTTAGTACTCCATAAGGTCATTATGAATGGTTAGTAATGCCTTTTGGATTAAAAAATGCCCCACAAATATTCCAGAGTAGAATGGATAAAATATTTAAGAATTATAAATACATTATTGTATATGTAGATGACATATTAATAGCATCAGAAACACTAGAGGATCATAGAAAACATTTAAAGGAATTTGTTAATATATGCATAAAAGAAGGAATAGTCTTATCAGAAAGAAAAGCAGTAATAGAACACAAACGGATAGAATTTTTAGGAATGATACTTGACAAAAATGGGATTAAACTCCAAAATCATATAGGAAAAAAGATTACTGAATTTCCAGACAAACTAGAAAATAAACAACAGATACAAAAGTTTTTAGGATGCCTAAATTATGCAGAAGGATTTATAAAAGATTTAGCAAAAAAGAGGAATATCCTTCAAAAGTTACTCAGAAAAAATAATACTAGGGGATGGAGCATAGAACATACTGAGACAGTAAAAAGTCTAAAAGAAGAATGCAAGGACCTCCCAACGTTAAGACTACCAGAAGAAAATGATAGATTAATTATACAATCTGATGCATCCGACCTACATTGGGGAGCTATACTTAAAACAAATATAAATGAAATATGTAGGTACACAAGTGGGACATTTAACCAAGCTCAAATAAATTACCCTGTACATGAGAAAGAATTACTTGCAATATATAAAGGAATAAAGAAATTTTTTCTATTTTTATTACAAAAACCGTTCATTGTAGAGACGGATAATGCACAAATAAATTCACTCATTAGTAAAACTTTACCAAATGAACCCCAGTATAGGAGGTTACATAGATGGCAAGCTTATTTGTCTTATTATAATTTTAAAATCATACATATAAAAGGTACTAACAATTTTCTTGCAGATTTTTTAAGCAGGAACATAGAATTCGGAAATGAATCCGGAATCAAATAAAACCATCAGTGTAATAAAGACTGAAATAGCCCGGCTCAAAACAGAAGCATCTGATATGATAGATGCAATACACTATTTGAAAGAGGCCTTTGAGGCCCATGAAAAAGGAATACATTTGTTAGAGTCATACATAGAAGACTTGACAAAAGGGCTTACAATAAACACCAGCCCAATAAATACAGATACTGGAAGCAGTAGTGGACCCATCAGAGGAAATAAACCAACCTCTGATCCTTCTCCTACCCAAGTCATAACCATAGAAATTGAACCACCAAAAACCGATTCTCCAAAAAAGTACATCCAAATAAACACTTCCCAAATAGAGAAAGAGGAGGAATCACCTCTGAACCCAAAAGAAGAATAATATAAACAGTTTTCTACATGGGTCTATTCCACATGTTCTCACCAAAATACAATCTTTAGAGCACCAGGAAAAAATATGCAACCCAGGATGATTGCTACAAAAGGGGCAGACCCACTCCTCATAGAGAAAATAGCAAAATATGGATTTCTAGACTTGATATATCCCGATGTAGCCAGTTTTGATGAATTATTGGTCAAAGAAATTTCGAGGTTTACACCAAAGAGACCTATATATTTCAAATTTTACACTATAAGCCCAGAATTCCATCAGAATGTATAATACCAAGCCTTTTACATGATCTCTGTGGGACATATTACAAAAAATTTTAAAGTTGAAGTTGGAACAGAATACACTAGTGTTCCTCAAATAAACAAGTCATGGATAAGAACCAGGAGGGCCAGAGGGATCAAAGCAATATGGAATATAGCAAAAGATCTGTACAAAAGGAATTTTAGAACCATAATAAAATTTGAAAATTATATTCTTGTAACATCAGAAGACGGCCATTCACCATCAGCTATACTGTTAGACTTCATCAATGAAATAAGTACTATGAGATTCCCCAGTAGCAGTGAAACCACACGGCAAGCACACCTGCTCATGGAACAGTCAGACAGATAAATGACAAGCAAAAGATAAAAGATAGAAGATGCTCGTGGCAGACAGGATAAAGAAGATATCCGACATGATAAAAGAAAGTGGCAGACAGGATAAAGGAGATGCCCGACAGGATAAAAGAAAGAAGAACCCGTGATTTCTGTAATGATGTAAAAGCCCAATAATATAAGGGCAATAATGTACAAGTGTTTAAGGAGAAAGGGAAAAGCCCAATAATGTAAGGGCAATAATGTAAAAGTTTTAAATATAAATAAGAGAATGAAAAGGAAGCAAGGCTTCAGAATCTCAGAATTACCAAATCTCAGAATTCATCTCAAAATTCTCATATCTTCTAGTACTCAATGTTGTGCAAATTTTAATGAACTCGCAAGCGCACGAATCTGTTGTAGTATAGATCTATGGTGACGAGTGTCGATCCCACGAGGAGGTGGATTTTAATTAAATATAGAATTAATTTAGTGAATGGGTGATTGGATTTAAGGTGGAAAATGATTTAAAATATGCTAAAACTTAAATTAAAATAACAAGAATAAATTCTGAAATTGAAATTGAAATGGCAAGAATAAATTGTAGAGAATTCCAATAAAATGACGTACTTGGGTATCTGGATCCGTATCAACATGCATCATGGGCTAAATATTCCTTATTAATACCAATTAAATCATGAGAGGGGAATCCACACCTCATGAACCACGCTCTAATAAATATGGTGCTAAGGGCTTATCGTGCCAAATAATAATAATCTTATACTAGGGTGCCGGTGAAACCAGGGCAGTACTAGACAATATTAGTATTATTTGTCGACGAGAAGTCAAAACATCCACAAAAACTAGAGGGGAAGAGAAAATAAATTTACCAAATCAAGCCCATGACACATGTTGAGACTTCACCTTCAACACAAGCTTGAAAGAAAATTAGCCACTCATAGTTGAACTAGGGGCAAAATGGGAATTTATTAAAATACGTAGAAAGTACAAGATAGAGAGAGAATTACAGAAAATGAATCCCAAAAATGGATTCAGAGGTGCCTAATTAGGGGGGGAAGGCCCCCTTTTTATAGTTACATCGAGTAAATCATGGCCATCGGATTAAAAACAGTTTGGACGCTCAGGATTTCGCCACGTCATCAGCCACTATTTGCACAGTACAGTCAACAGCCACTATTTGCACAGTACAGTCAACAACCACTATTTGCACAGTACAGTCAACAACCACTATTTACACAGTACAGTCAACAACCACTATTTGCACAGTACAGTCAACAACCACTATTTGCACAGTACAGTCAACAGCCACTATTTGCACAGTAACGCCAACAGTACCCGTACATGTGAATAGTATCGTACATGTGAACAGTGTCATTTTTCCTTTTATACTCCTCCTAAGGTTTTCGACCGTCCTGAGTTCAAAAATGATGTCCGTTTTGCCATTTGATCTCTCGTTTATTGTGAAATGACTATGATGCCCCTAAAATACATAAAATACTCAATTAGAATAAAATACACATAATTAAAGTACAATAAACTTAAACACATAAAAGTAAGGGTTGTTAGTAATACTTGATATGTAAAATAACGATTTTCTCCTTTATAAATATGCACTTTCTAACACACAACACACCCCCCAACCAGCTTATTGCTAGTCCCTAGCAAATAAAGCGAAAACAAAATTCAAAAATGATTTTTTTTTTTTTTTTTTTTAACACTCTTGCTTATTCAATCAGATTAATGATAACAATCAAATAAGAGTATAAGCATTATCTCAAGTCTAAAGAAACATCACACCCACATCAACCATCCACATGAATTAGCCCAGTAGACTTTGTCGTAGCTACCTTCAAGAATGACATGTCAAACCCCAAAATCTCACTGGAAGTAGTGACACTCTCACAAAGAAATTGAACCCAAAAATAGTCACTCCAATGAATGGTAATTGAGAGAAAATAATAAATAAATGATCTCACATGCTCTCACCAAAAAGAAATATGCCCTTAGCTTAGAAATAATATGATCTCAAGTCAAATAAAATACTAGTCAACCCAATTTATTTATTTATTTATTTTTTTTTTTTTATGCATCATTACATCTTTTTGGCCCATATAACTAGCTTCTACTTCAGATTATTGTTCCCTAAAATCAAGAAGGACTTTTATTAGGACGTAACGTAGGCTAGGGACATGGTTAATAAAGAAGGGAAATAGGAAAAACAAAGTGTATGTTTGAGAAAAATGTAGAGGAAATTATTATTTTTTTTTTTTTTTTTTTGGAATTTGCAAGGTGGATTTCACCTATTATTGTTTTTTTTTTTTTTAACAACATTTTGTTTATGCAACAATTTCTTTCTTCTTTTTTTTTTTTGAACTAGGCATAATTTCACTATACAAAATATTTATTTACATTTTTCTCAAACATAAATTGGTGATGGATCTTGTAAAATATTGGGTAATACTCCAAATTGGAGTGGGTTAAGATGATAAGTTGACAAAGAAATTTTTTTTTTTTTTTTTTTTTTAAAGGCTCAAAAGGGCTAACTATGGGTATTTATAAAAGGGATGGCTAGAAAGGCTCAAACGGATCAAAGACGGCCTTTCCATCATCTTTTAGGACTCTAAATAATCTTCCATATCTACTAATTAAATGGGCTTCCAAATGTAGCAACACGCATTTTTTTTTTCTTTTTTTTTTCTTTTTTTTTTTTTTTGAATCAATTTTTTTTTTTTAAAGGTTAACTCAAAAGAAATCTAGAGATCGTATATACAATAATAAACTGCTAAACTGTATAAAAAATGGGCAAAAGGGGTTACTCTCCAAGAAAAATGATAGGCTCAAAAACTCACTTGGTATTTATTATGACATGTTTATTCCTTTAAGCAACTCATATTTGTCTCCGACATCAACATGTAGAGTAGCAAACATAGTGTAACATCACTTCAAACTAAAGATAATACAAATACTAAAATTTAAAATCATCATGTCATCCAATCTTAAAACAAATCACAAATTTTTTTGTTTTGTTTTTTTTTTTTAAACAACAGTCTACCCCCCAACCTATTCTAAACGTGAAAGGAAAATATGCATGCAGAAATGTAAAAATGATGCAGAAAAACTAATTAGAAAATGATAGAAAACGATTTTTTTTTTTAACTTAAGAAGATGCGTTTCTAGAGGCACTACACTCTATATTCAGCCATCTTTGACTCAAAAAATTTTGTTTGAAAATGTATATTTATAAAGGAGAAATTAAAAAGGAAAAAGAAAAACAAACATCAAAACATAATAAAGAAAAAGATTTTTTTATTTTTTTATTTTTTTTATATTTTTTATCAATGAAGATGCGTTTCTAGAGTCACTACACTCCATATTCAGCCATCTTCAACACAAAAAGTTAGCAACAGTTAGTTTCTACAACAAAAAATTAGTAAAAACTTAACCAATATTCCACAATTGTCGACTATTCCCTCCCCCCAACCAGAACGAAACATTGTCCTCAATGTTTTAAAGGAAAGAAGTAGAGTTTAGAAGACATCACCTGGGTGGTGCAACACAGAAGAAAATATTTACAGGCGGAGAGTTAAATCTAATTTATACTTCTTACTGCGGCTACTGTTACCGTCATCATTTGAACGCTCCAACACAAAGCTCCAGGGGTCTGGCTCTGGTTTATAAGCTTGTAACATGTCAAGTAGCTCATTAGCAGTGTGAGCACAAATAAAAAGTTTTTTCGCACTGGAAGGAATAAAGTAGCTTTTTATTGCATGGTTAAGAAATGCGATAAAGCCATCATAAAAATTATTGACATTTAACAAACCGATGGGTTTCTGGTGAAGGTGCAGATGGGCCCAAGATGCTAGTGTGATACGTGCCTCTAGTGTTGCAAGATCTCCTGGAAGGAAAATAAAAGCATCAGCATGATTAAGCTTTTCAGTTATTCGTTCTTGCATACCTGAGACGACTAACTCTTCTCCAGTCGTTGAGTCAGACACACTGCCCAAAGGTTTTAGGACTCTAGGGATGATGCCTAACACTTGGCTTCCTCTGATAAAAGCAGCTTCTGAGACCAATTTTGATAACCCTCGGTTACCTCCTCCATACACCAAGTGTAATTTTCTCTCTGCTATGCTTCGACCAAGATCTATGGCTGCATCAACGAACTCTTTATGTTTGCCATAGGTAAATCCAGAAAGCACACAAATGTTCTTGAGTTGTCTATTAGGAGTAGCTGCCATTGGAATATTTCTCAAAAACAATTTGTGAGTGCTTAACAAAAAGTCTTATTTAAGAATCTTGGTGACAATGGATTACAACTGTGTATGAGGTGGCAGGTCAATGTCAAATAATGCGTAAAGCACATGGCTCGATAGTCAAAAAGTAAACAGTAAAAAGGAAAAAAAAACAAACAGTAATAAAATTATTAAAGACAATAATGCAAATGATAAAACAACAGTGAAATGAAATAAAATAACAGTAAAGTAAAAGGATATTTACAGGTAGTTGCGACTGTGGCTCACATCTTCCTCTGGTTTTACGTCCAGAAACGGCTTGAACGCCCTCTATGGGTCGAGGATAGGCTTCCCATCCAGTTTTCTTATAAACTGGCAAACAGGGTCTTTTATAGTCAGATTCCCGAGACTATATCGTGCATGCTCTTTCTGGAATAATGGCCATAACTGGAGAATCGCTCCTTGCACATATCCACTGGGATGCGTTTCAAGAGACAGAAGGATATCATCCAATGACTCTTTATTCAAGCCATCCCTAATGAATTGAATCTTATCTTCCCTGTTATCAGACACCATTCCTAAAGAACATCGGTTTTTATTGCAACTCATTCTGGCACACTTATGACAAGCAACAGAAATTCTTCGAGCTCGTCGTTTTCTTGCGTAATTTCCTTTACCACAACCAGGCATGTATGCAATAAATTTTTTGAGGTAACTCACCCGCCAATCGTACTTTCGCCTCGATTAACCAACGGATGTCAGCAGGTATGTTATTCCTCATGAGTAATCGCATGCGTTCGGACCGAGCTTTATAGATCGTAAGGAGGGCATTCTGAGGAAGTGAAGGGAATCGCTTGTGAAGCTTCGCTAGAATCTCGGTTCTGTCCATTCCTTTGCCTCAGAATATCAGTTATTATGGGAAACTGAAGTAACCGACTTGATTGTCACGGAGTACCGTTATCCGCCACTTCACCGGGGTAACAAACTAAAGCACACAAACAGAAAAACAAATTAAACACACAAAGAAAATCAAAATCGTCCTCTTATTGAATTTACCTCAAGCTCCAACTGGATGTCGAAAACACTTTTCTCAATATCTCTGAGTTGGCGTTCTAAACCTTCAACATAGGCTACTAACTCTGGTGGTTGTAGAGCCCAAATGCGATTTGTTTTACAAAATTGAATCTGCCTTTTGAGATGATTTTTGACACGTTGAAGTGGTTTAAGAATGTTCAGGAGGAACGGTCTAAGTAAGAGACTCATGATTAACAATGATAAGAGAAAACTTAATGATAAAACAAACACACTTATGCAAAAATAAATTTCAATTAGCAAAAGAATAATAAAAAGAGAAAAAGAAGGAAAAATCAAACCACCGAAAAGAAAAAAATCAATTCAAATCTGGTGGGTCACTCAAATTTATTTCGGTGTCTTCTCCATGTGGTTGGTATTCTAGATATGGCTTTAATCTTTGACCATTAACTTTAAACGTGACACCGTTCTTTGGGTCCTTAATTTCAATTGCCCCATGTGGAAAAACAGTATGAACAATAAATGGACCAGACCATCGAGAGCGTAACTTACCTGGGAATAGGTGCAAGCGAGAGTTGAATAAAAGTACTTTCTGACCTGGAGTGAAAGATTTTCTCATAATATGCTTGTCATGGAAGACTTTCATTCGTTGCTTGTAAATCTTGGCATTTTCGTATGCATCATTGCGAATTTCTTCAAGTTCTGCCAGTTGTAATCTTCTTTCTGAGCTGGCTTGCTGCATGTCAAAGTTGAATTTCTTGATGGCCCAATATGCACGATGCTCGAGTTCCACAGGTAGGTGGCAAGCTTTTCCATACACTAGCCTGTAGGGTGACATCCCAATCGGCGTCTTGAAAGCCGTTCTATATGCCCATAATGCATCATCAAGTCTTAATGACCAATCTTTTCTGTCCGGCCTCACCGTCTTTTCTAATATGTGCTTGATTTCTCGATTGGAGATCTCCACTTGGCCACTGGTTTGCGGATGATATGGGGTCGCCACTTTATGAGTGATTGAATATTTCGTCAAAAGAGCTTTGAATGCTTTATTACAAAAGTGGGCACCACCATCACTGATTATTGCTCGAGGGAATCCAAAGCGCGAAACAATGTTGCTTTTCAAAAACCCTATCACCACCTTGTGATCATTGGTTCTGCATGGAATTGCTTCTACCCATTTCGATACGTAGTCAACAGCAACCAATATGTATTGATGGCCAAAAGAAAGGGGAAAGAGTCCCATGAAGTCGATACCCCATACGTCAAAAATCTCAACCACTAAAATTGGATTTAGTGGCATCATGTTCCTTCGTGTAATGCTCCCCATTCGTTGACACCTATCACATGAAGAACAGAAAGTGTAAGCATCTCGAAATATCGTTGGCCAATAGAAACCACATTGTAAAACTTTAGTCGCTGTTTTCTTAGCACTGAAATGGCCTCCACAAGCTTGTTCATGGCAGAATGAAAGGATATTCTGAATTTCATTTTCTGGGACACATCGTCTGACAATTTGGTCTGCACAATACTTGAACAAATACGGGTCATCCCAAAAGAAATTCTTTATTTCTGCAAAGAATTTAGCCTTGTCTTGCTTGGTCCAATGCTCTGGAAGTTTACCTGTAACAAGATAATTAACTATATCAGCATACCAAGGTAATACTTCCATACTCATTAATTGTTCATCTGGAAATGACTCATTTAATGTTAAAGGCTCTGTAGTTGTGTCAAAATGAAGACGAGAGAGATGGTCTGCCACAACATTTTCTGTGCCTTTCTTATCTTTGAATTCCAAGTCAAATTCCTGCAAAAGTAACACCCAACGAATTAGTCTAGCTTTTGCATCTTTCTTTGTAAAAAGGTATTTAAGAGCAGCATGATCAGTGAACACAATTATTTTACAACCAATAAGATAAGATCGAAATTTTTCCAATGCAAACACTACTGCTAGCATTTCTTTTTCAGTAGTCGAATAGTTCAACTGTGCATCATTTAATGTCATACTAGCATAGTAAATAACATGGGGAATCCGATCAACTCTTTGTCCTAATACTGCTCCTACTGCATAATCAGATGCATCACACATGAGCTCGAATGGTAAGCTCCAATTTGGGGGCTGAATGATGGGTGATGACGTCAACAATTGCTTTAATTTTTCAAAAGCCACAAGACATGAATCATTAAAGATAAAAGGTGCATCCTTAGCAAGTAAATTGCATAAGGGTCTAGAAACTTTGCTAAAATCTTTAATGAAACGTCTATAAAAACCAGCATGCCCAAGGAAAGATCTTACTTCTCTGACTGTTTTGGGTGGAGGAAGATTAGAAATGAGATCCACCTTGGCTTTGTCAACCTCAATACCTTTGCTCGAAATGATGTGACCGAGAACAATACCTTGTGTTACCATAAAATGGCACTTCTCCCAATTTAAGACCAAGTTCTTTTCGATACATCTCTGCAGAACTAGTGTTAGATGACGTAAACATTGATCAAATGAGTCTCCAAAGACAGAAAAATCATCCATAAAGACCTCAAGGAATCGTTCAACCATATCAGAAAAAATGCTCAACATGCATCTTTGAAATGTAGCAGGTGCATTACATAATCCAAATGGCATCCTCCTATATGCAAAAGTGCCAAAAGGGCAAGTGAAAGTGGTTTTCTCTTGATCTTTTGGTGCAATGGGAATCTGATTATATCCTGAGTAGCCATCTAGAAAGCAATAAAATTCATGGCCTGCTAATCTATCAAGCATTTGATCGATAAATGGTAAAGGAAAATGATCTTTACGTGTGACAGAATTCAACTTCCTATAATCAATGCATACACGCCATCCTGTAGTTACTCTAGTTGGTATCAATTCATTATCAGCATTTGCAACTACAGTGACTCCTGACTTTTTGGGGACAACTTGTACAGGACTGACCCATGAACTATCAGAAATGGGGTAAATGATACCTGCATCTAATAGCTTAAGGACTTCTGTTCTAACAACTTCTTTCATATTAGGATTTAACCGACGTTGCATTTCCCTAGTAGATTTAGCATTTTCATCAAGGTGAATATAATGCATGCAGTCTACTGGATTTATACCTTTTATGTCTGCTAGGGTCCATCCTAATGCTCCTTTGTGCTCTTTTAAAACATCCAACAACTTACCTTTTTGTTCTTCGTTGAGGGATGATGAGATGATTACCGGTAAAGTACTTTTTTCCCCCAAGAATGCATATTCCAGAGTGTTGGGCAATGGTTTGAGCTCAAGTTTTGGTGGTGATTCTGATGATGGGATGAGTTTCTTCTCTGATGGTGCTAGTTGTTCAACTCTTGGCTTCCATTTATTAATGTCCATAGATGGTGCTGAGTCAAGTAGGGCGTTGACCTCATCGACCGATCTGTCAATATCAAAATCCAAACCAAAGTGAGTTAAACATGTTTGCAAAGGATCATCACTAAGGTTTGAAACAAATGTATCATCAACTAGTGCTTCAATTAAATCCACATCAACAATTCCATCATCTGCATTGTGAGGTTGTTTGGCAATGTTGAAGATGTTCAGTTCCATAGTCATGTTGCCGAAAGACAACTGCATATTTCCAGTCCTGCATTGAATGTGAGCATCCGCAGTTGCCAAGAAAGGTCGGCCTAGAATAATGGGGATGTGCTTCCTTGAATCCTGTATTGGTTGAGTGTCAATTACAATGAAATCAACAGGAAAATAAAACTTGTCTACCTGGATAAGCACGTCCTCCACAATACCACGAGGTATTTTCGTGGACCGATCTGCAAGTTGTAACACCACTGGAGTTGGGTGTAATTCTCCAAGTCCAAGTTTCATGAAAACTGAATAAGGCAACAAATTTACACTAGCTCCTAAATCCAACAAAGCATTCTCAATTGTGTGGTTCCCTATGCTACATGAGATAGTGGGGGAACCTGGATCTTTGCATTTTAGAGGAATTTTATGTTGAAGTATAGAACTAACGTTTTCTGTTAAAAATGCCTTCTTTTGAACATGCATATTTCTCTTCTTAGTACACAGGTCTTTAAGAAACTTGGCATAAGATGGAACTTGCTTTATAGCATCAAGTAAAGGGATGTTGACACTTACCTGTTTGAAGATTTCGAGAATCTCACCTGTGGATTTTCCCTTCTTTCCTTTAGCTAACCTCTGAGGAAATGGAGCTTTGGGAACATATTCTCGTGGGTTGGTTTCTTCTTTCTCCTCCGGTGATGAGTCCTCAACATTTACAGGTACAATTTGATTTTCTTTCGTCACCGGCATCTCCACTTTGTTGTCGACTTCTTTTCCTTTTCGCAAGGTCATGACGGCTTTGACCTCTCCATGCTGCTGTGGTGAACTGGTACTTGCTTCATGTACTCCTTTAGGGTTAGGCACTGGTTGACTTGGGAATTTACCTTTCTCAACAGTCATTGCCAAGGTCTGAACTGAAGAAGCAAGTTGTCCCACCATCTTCTCTAGGCTTGAAACTGATTGGGCTTGTGAGTTGAAGCCCGCTCTCAACTCATTTCGTAGTCCATCAATGGTGCGGTTCTGTTGCTCAATCGTGGAGTGAGTAACATTCCTGAGATTCTGGAATGAATCCTCCCATGGTCTGAGTTGAGCGTAGTTCTGGTTCTGGTTCTGATTGTATGGTCTGAATGGTGGCTGAGAGGCTTGAGGATTTTGAGGAATTGGTTGCATTGGTGGAGCTGGAGCTGCTGGTCCATTATGTTGGAATCCTTGAGACCATGAAAAATTGGGGTGGTCTCTCCATCCAGGGTTATATGTGTTGGAGTATGGGTTGTAATTCGATGGTTTTCTCATTACACCTATGGCATTGGCTTGATCTGGATATGAGTCAATGTCATGTGGCTCTGTTGATTTAGCAGTCGATAACGATGCTATTTGTCGAGAGAGACCTTCAATTATCGCTTTGACTTCTTTGATTTCTGAATTTGATTCGCCAATGTGAACCTCATTTACTCCCTTTACCCTTCTAGTATTTCTGAGTGATCGACTCCGTTGTTGGGAATTATCTGCTTGTCGCTGGAAGAATTCCCAAATCTCTGATGCACTTTTGGACATTAGCTCTCCTCCACTTGTTGCCATTAGTCATTCTTGCACATTCGGTAATAATCCCTCCAAAAAGTATTGGCATTGATGCCATTTCTCGTACCCATGATGTGGACACTTCAAGAGTAGCCCATTGAATCGCTCCCATGTTTCGAAAAATTGCTCGTCATCTCTCTGGGTAAACTCCGAGATTTCCCTGCGAATAGCATTGGTTTTATGCACTGGGAAATATTTATTTAAAAATTTTGTAACCATTTGTTCCCATGATGCAATACTATTAGCAGGCAATGTATTAAGCCATGAACGAGCTCTATCCTTCAAAGAAAATGGGAATAATCTAAGTTTTACATCATCATCTGAAAAATTCTCATATTTAAATGTTTGACAAATAGCATGAAAATCATTCAAATGATTATATGGGTCCTCATTTTCTAAGCCATAGAACGTGGGGAGACAATTTAGCACACTAGGTTTTAATTCAAAACTCCTAGCAGCTACATTTGGGTACCTTATACATGATGTGCTCAAATTGGCTAAAGGACTAAAATAATCTTTAAATGGCCTCTCCTGTGGTTCTTGTAAATCCATTTTGTTTTTAATGTGCTTGTGTATGCGAAGTGTTTTCTCTAATTCAAGGTCTATAGGTTCAAGATTAGGTAATAATGACCTACGACCATGCATGCAAAATAAAATAAAATAAAAATAAAGATGGGAACAAAACAAATAAAATAAAGAAGAGGGAGAAATTACGATACTAACCTTATGGCGCTATTACAACCTTACTATAAAAATACACAACAAAAAATATGTGAAATAAATTAACTAAAAATAAATTAATAAGATAAATAAAAATTACAAAGAAGAAATAAAAAAAAATAACTTGAAAATTAAATTACAAAATTTAAAGAAGAGAAAAAGAAAAGAAATACTAACCTTTAGATGTAGATTCACTTTTTTTTTTCTTTTTTTTTTATAATAAAAAAAATGCAAGAAAACAATTAAATGAAAATATTCACAAAAATTAATTCTAAGAATTAAAATTACTTACCTCCCCGGCAACGGCGCCAAAAACTTGTTGTGCAAATTTTAATGAACTCGCAAGCGCACGAATCTGTTGTAGTATAGATCTATGGTGACGAGTGTCGATCCCACGAGGAGGTGGATTTTAATTAAATATAGAATTAATTTAGTGAATGGGTGATTGGATTTAAGGTGGAAAATGATTTAAAATATGCTAAAACTTAAATTAAAATAACAAGAATAAATTCTGAAATTGAAATTGAAATGGCAAGAATAAATTGTAGAGAATTCCAATAAAATGACGTACTTGGGTATCTGGATCCGTATCAACATGCATCATGGGCTAAATATTCCTTATTAATACCAATTAAATCATGAGAGGGGAATCCACACCTCATGAACCACGCTCTAATAAATATGGTGCTAAGGGCTTATCGTGCCAAATAATAATAATCTTATACTAGGGTGCCGGTGAAACCAGGGCAGTACTAGACAATATTAGTATTATTTGTCGACGAGAAGTCAAAACATCCACAAAAACTAGAGGGGAAGAGAAAATAAATTTACCAAATCAAGCCCATGACACATGTTGAGACTTCACCTTCAACACAAGCTTGAAAGAAAATTAGCCACTCATAGTTGAACTAGGGGCAAAATGGGAATTTATTAAAATACGTAGAAAGTACAAGATAGAGAGAGAATTACAGAAAATGAATCCCAAAAATGGATTCAGAGGTGCCTAATTAGGGGGGGAAGGCCCCCTTTTTATAGTTACATCGAGTAAATCATGGCCATCGGATTAAAAATAGTTTGGACGCTCAGGATTTCGCCACGTCATCAGCCACTATTTGCACAGTACAGTCAACAGCCACTATTTGCACAGTACAGTCAACAACCACTATTTGCACAGTACAGTCAACAACCACTATTTACACAGTACAGTCAACAACCACTATTTGCACAGTACAGTCAACAACCACTATTTGCACAGTACAGTCAACAGCCACTATTTGCACAGTAACGCCAACAGTACCCGTACATGTGAATAGTATCGTACATGTGAACAGTGTCATTTTTCCTTTTATACTCCTCTAAGGTTTTCGACCGTCCTGAGTTCAAAAATGATGTCCGTTTTGCCATTTGATCTCTCGTTTATTGTGAAATGACTATGATGCCCCTAAAATACATAAAATACTCAATTAGAATAAAATACACATAATTAAAGTACAATAAACTTAAACACATAAAAGTAAGGGTTGTTAGTAATACTTGATATGTAAAATAACGATTTTCTCCTTTATAAATATGCACTTTCTAACACACAACACTCAACTTTCATATTCTCAAAACATTTTTTCGATCCACAAGAAGAAGTACAACAAATAGAAAAACAATAACCCTTAGAAATATGAAGAGCTAAACTTCTACTTAGCTCTAAATCCTAAACTAATCACCAATCAGATTAGAGACAAGATCACCATAGAAAGGAAAAAGAAACCTAAATTATTCAATGATTCAAATCAGGATGATCAAAATCCACACAGTAAAGCCGCTCGAGTCCGCTTGTCCCGTTTAGGAAAGGAGGCCGTTGAGGGAGTAAGGACGATCAAGGCTGTAGGTCATTGGAGAAAGATCAGAAGGAAAAGAATCAAGGATAAGTTAGGTAATAATTCTTAATTCTTATCTATTGGTGGAGATTGTTGATGATTATTGGTGAAGCAGTTTATGGAGAAAGAGCTGGAAGTGTTAATCATGAGTCATAATATCTTGATAGGAAATTGTAAAGAATATATGGTAAATTCGAATACCAGAATAACATACAATAATTTTATAATGATAACAGATTTTAATCTGGGATCATTCAAACAAAGTTCTTACTTGTTCAGTAAACAAGAATTAGTAAGCACAGAAGAATTACAAGCTGTATATACACTCGAACTCCCTCAAGAGATAAAGCACAAAATCATAAAAACACATAGAAATAGAGAATATGAGTCATAACATAATCATGTTAACTATAGAACAAGGAATTGATATAGCTTTAGCATACATAGAAAATGAAACTAGAGAAATCGGACCATCCTACATAAATGAGATAGTAAATTCAAATAATGAAGAACTTGAAATATAATCTGTAAATCATAAGAAGTATATCGGCTGGAAACCACTTCGGGTTGCGAGCTACTGGTCCAAAGGGCTACTTAAATAGTTGTACCTAGCGGTAGAACAACGCCAAGTACTTCTATGATATAAAATATAAAATGGACATATACAAATTTTATATTTATACATTAAATAATATAGTAATAATAATTGGTACATCTTTGAAACCTGAGTTTATAATAGAAACGGAAGAAAGTTATTATGAATATTACCATACAGAAGTTTTTGATTCAATACCTGATTACATAGAAAATCTTGAAGGAGAATTAGAACCAATAATATCTTTATATATAAGAAATACAGATGGATCTTATAATATATATACTCATAATGGTATGATAATATAATATTATTCGTTTTGTTTTTCTGTCAATATGTTTTTGTTTTTTTGTTTTTCTGTTTTTTAGCCAAAGGCCCCAAATGGTATCAGAGCCATATGATCAGACAACTTAGTAAATAATATATATATAATAAAGTCATTAGAGTCTTTATAATTATATCATAAAACATAATGGACCCTATAGAAGCCATAATAAACAGTCTTTATTCCTTAAAGGTATACAAAAAGGAAGAAATAAAAAATTTAATAAAATCTATAAAAGCTGAGAAAAATAATATAAGAAATATAGATCTTGAACTGACTCATGAATTACAGGAAAGATCTATAGATACAACAGATGGTGAAATTTTAATAGAAAAAAGAATGAAGTTTATAGATGAATTTATAAAATTTCTAATATACTGGTATAAATCAGAAGCATTATGAATCAACACGCATTCAACACAATACATAAATTAGCAGAAAGTATAGATAGTATGAATCTCGGATGGGAAAACATAGTAAATATATACATAAATTTAATAAATCAAAAAATAGAATTATTAGAACAAGAAAGAATGAATGTAATAAATTTAGAACCGGAAATTTATTCCGAATTTATGGATTTATATGAATTTGATAATCATATATTAATGTTTAGAGAAATAAATAAAACCTTAGAAAGTATAAAAAATAGAAGTCTAAGGGATGGAAGAAGACAAATGCACCCATAATCATAAGAAACCGCAAATGATAAAATCAGAAGGACTTAAGTGATATTTGGCCAAAAGAAAAAGACAAAGGACGTAAGATACATTTAGCGTAACTTAGGCGTTCCCATAATTTTTTTATTCTTCTTTTCTCAAAGTCAAAGTCTTGCATTCATTGATTCTAGACATTTAAATTTCCAAAAATACCTATACTTAGTTACTAATATTATTATAGACGGTGCCAAGTGTCATCTGAAATTTGCAACGACGACAATACAAGAGTTAAATTATTAAATTATAAATGGTGTCAAGGCTCAACTTGAGATTTTGATGGTTTGCCACGTCGTGTTACGTTCTGGCTTTAGAGTTTGAAGGATTTTAGCCGAATTTTTTTATGAAACTTTTATTATTTTGTAATTTTAATACTCAAGGACATATAAAAAGGATAAAAATTTATTTCATCTTTAATTCTTAAATTTCAATAATAAAAAAAATCAAAAATTTTAAAAATAAAACGTAAAAAATAGTCAAGAAGATTGATTTTTTTTATTCCATTAAAACCGTTAAAAAACAAACAAACAAACAAATACTTTTTTTTCAAATATAATATTTAGAATGATAGAATATAAAAATTTTAAAATGATGAGTTGATGTTCAAAAATAAAAATAGACTTTATATTTTAAGAAACTAATTATTTTAAATGAACCAATGAATATAATAATTATATTTGTAGAGAAGAGAAGAGAACAATAAATTTTTTTCATTTACTAATTCTTGAGATTATGAGGTTTTTAATAGAAATTAAAAGAAATATTAAAAGTCAAATATGTTAATATTGAATAATTGAAAAGGAATGAAGGTTAAAGAATAATTAAGAATAGAGAGATATCTAATAAACTTTTTGATTTCTTAAAATACGTATTAAAAATATTATATTAATTAGAGAATTATTAAGGAAATACTAAAAAAATGAGGCCTTCTTAAAATATGAGGCCTTAGGCGACGGCCTTGTTCGTCTATACCTAAAGCCACCTCTGGTTACGTTAGGTTGATTAATTTAATAAATTGTTAAATTATAGCTATTACTCTATTATTCTAATTAGTTCTTGGGTACAAGTTATCCTGCTTCCTAAAATTTAGTATGGGATTTCCTAAATTGATCCTCAAATTTTCTATCTTTCAGTGAGCAGAAAATTAAATTTCTTTTAATTCTCTATTCTCCTAATCATGTCTTGCACTAATTGATTTGAATCAGACAGAATATAGGGATTAAACTGATCTTTGCAAGGATTAAACAACATAAAGGAAATCAATCTCAGCAAACACAAGTCAGATGCATGATGATTAATGAGCAAAAGCAGCCATTGATCTCCATTAGCTTATAAAGGTAATTAAACAAGAATCAACCAAAATGATGATCTATACAGGGAGATCGTTTTCTAGGCCTGTTAGTCAGCCTGTTTCAAGCGAGCAGGGACAGAAGCTTCCAAACTTTCTTTTTGACCTACAAGTAGGGGGCACGCGCGTTAGCTGTCACATCAGCATTCCACCAGCGGCATCTTTAACCGAGTTTCGACCTGTGAAATGACCTTTCTGCCCTTTAATTTGAACGACTCATCATAGCCGTTTTGTGATTTTCACAAATTCAATAAACACAGCTTGATGGTGGCATTTGTCTCACCATTTCTAATTGAATGAACTCAAATGCGGGATATTTTGGTACCCTTTTTGTTTTCAAAATTGATACGGCATCCCCCAAGCCTTTGATGTTAGTCGTATAATTGTTCAAAGCTTTTCAAAGCTTTACGTCAACATTGCAATGTCCACTGGAAAACCACTCAAATTACTTTAAGAATGCAAAAAATTTATTGTCTGTGCATTCTAATCCAAGCCTAATTTTGCTAAACTTCTGAAACAAAATGAGTTCGTCATCTTAAACAAACGCGAGGAACTTTAGAATAATATATCTGTTGATGCTGAAATCTGCTCGCCTTATGCCCGACCAGATTTTTCCACCAACGCTTATGTAACCAGTAAACAGAATACTGAATTCTTTTTGCTCCGATGATTGTTCTAGTCCCGGGAATTGGAATTACCCTTCATTCTTCCTCAAAACCTGTGTTCACAAAAATGGATCAGAGACGCCGGTGGTTTTGCCGGCGTAAACCCTCCGATGCCTAAGTTAGCTCAAGGTGTTTATGGGAAAACAATGAACTTCGATTGGGTGACTCAATTAGCTCACAATGCTTTCTAATAAACAGTCTGGTTATATTTTGGCAGAGTTTTCCCTTTACTCTCAATTTTTTTGCCCCCTTCTTCATTGATTTATTCTTCTTTTATAGCCATTGTCCCACGTTTCCGCTTGCCCTTCATCTCCCCTTATTTCGGGTAGTGGTCATTCCTCGCGGGGCTCTAACTGCCATATTGTGTGTAAACATGGGACACCGTGTCTTTCTCAATGGTTCTGGGCATGACGCAACTATCGCGATTTCGTGAGATCGTGTTCCCGAACTTTGGGGGATGGGTATCTGCTTGGTACATGCCTCTAGTCTGTACATTCTTCTGGTTGGCACTCATCCCTGGCCGGCCTTAGATACCAGTGTTCTGCTCGTACTATTTGACCGACGTGATCCATGCCGGGGTGGGGAACATGGCATAGCCGAGCTGGTGCTCTTATCTACTTAACACCAGTCCTCCAGTTTCTAGTCGTGCGAGTAAAACCAGTTGAAAGTAGAAACTTGATAGTCGACTCTCACCAATCCAGGGAACTTCTCATCTAGTCTTCCATTTACTGGGACGAACATAAGGTTTCATCATTCATTTTTTTTTTGAAAAGATTTTGAGCTAAACATGGGCCTGTATGAGCAGGTCCATTGCACATCTGGGCTTGTGCTTTGCCTGGCCTCTTGGAACAGTTATTGACGTGGCAGTTCCCGACTCTTCGGATTTTGAAATTTGAAACGACGGGATATCCATCCTCGAAAAATGGTGAATGAGCTAGCACTCCCATCACCTCAAACATTTCTGTTTCCCCCTTTTCACTTCAAATCCTTAAGCTAAAGCCATTTTTGCCTTACTTATTTGCTCTTCCTTCGTAAGATAATTTCTTCATATTTCACTCACATCTTCTGCTTCTGAGATCTCCATCCTGCTGGATCTTTTCTTCGTTGCCGCAACATCATCAGTACCAGTGTACTTCAAGAATAGCCTTCAACATTTTCTCTGGTTGTTGTTGATTGGGTTTTGCGTTGTGGATTCTGTGTTTGCCTTTGTGTCAATATTCTCGAATTTTTTTGGTCCCTTTTTTTTTTAAACTTCGATATGTTCAACCGGAGGGGAAAAAGGATTGTAGTTGAGAGTGACGAAGAGGTAGAGGATTCATATCCCCACTTGCTTGGACCCGGTGACCCTCTACACTCCTCTCATGATGTAGGTTCCTCTAGTCATAAGGATACCCCTGACAGCCCCCGTCTCGTAGCCACTTCACCTTCCCTCGAATTAGAGATTGTAGGAAACAGGGGTGGCCCCGCGTCGGGCTCGGGTGAGAATCGAAGCTCTGGTGGGGCTGAGGCAGCTGAAGGGATAGATGATAGTGAGGGGAGCAGTTCCGAGCCGAGCCGACCTCCCAAGAAGAGAAATCTTGGTCATAGGGTGGAGGCGGATTCCTACCCTATTGACTTTACAGCCTGTGCCACCACCTCGGATGATCTGTTCAGGCTTAGGACTCTTTATGATATTCCTAACGATGTCATTCTCGTGGTTCCTGGAAAATGTGATATTCCTAGTCGACCTCCAAAGGAGTATGTCACCATGCACATGGAGAGCTTCAAACTAGGAACTCGGCTGCCCCTTCAGCGTTATTTTGCCAAGATTCTGGGTGGTATGCACCTGGCCCCAGGTCAGCTACATCCGAATGGGTGGAGGGTCCTCTGGGCTATGTTTGTGTTATAGGAGAGGTGTGGATCGGAGGAGCCCTCCCTTGTTGAAGTAAAACATCTATATCAGTTGAGGAGTAGCCCGAGAGAAGTAGGTTGGTATTACTTCATGTCAAGCTCTGCAAAGAGGAAACCGATCACTGGCTTCCCCTCCTCCTGTAAAAATTGGAAGAATAAATTCTTCTTTGCTGGGGGAAATTGGTGTCCAGCAGCTCGTTCGCTTGGTGGTGATATTTACATCCCCACGCAATTTGCCACCCCAGGTCGCTCATTTTTTTCTTTAGATTTTTTCTCGGATTGTCACTTATTGGGTTCCTTAACCTTGCTTGCTTTTTCAGAGTCGTGGGGTTTGATCAAGAACCTTGAAGAACGACCTCTGCTCCAGGTAGAAACTGCTCTAGTGAACGCATCTACCTGCCAAGACCTTCTATCACTAACGAACTTGATCGGTTCGGGCTTAGTGGACATAGCTGTAAGAATGGACAACAAGATCCTTAGTGCGATGACCAGGAAACGCAGCCGAGTCCAGAGCAGCTCCAGCAATCCTCTTCCCCCTCCGAAGAAAATCAGTACTGGTCCTTTCAGGGCTCCCGCTCCTGCTCTGCCCCTTCCACCACCTCGTAAGAGCGGTGGGGATAGAACTGCTGACAAGAGTTCTGAGGTCAGCATTCGTTCGAGAGACCGATCCTCTCCTCTCCCATCTCGTGAGCAGGGTGACTATCTGACCCCGTATCAGAGGGACTATAAGAATTCAGTGGGACCAAAAATGGTCGACGACATAGAGAGTATGAGTCTCACTGAACTAGTTGCTTCTGTCCAGAAGGCCTCCTAGAAGCTGGCTACTATAGTCTCTTGTTATAAGAACAGAGTCACGCGCCACGAGAGGAAGCTTCAAGCGGACAACCAAGACTTGAAGAAAAATATTGAGTCTGCTGACCGCTCGAAGGAGAAGCTGCTCGAGCTGCAGAGGCAGGTTGGGGATCTAGAGGAAAAGGTGGCCATGGCTGAGTCCAACTCCACTAATCTTGAGAGTCAGTTGGGTGATCTGAGGTCTGATCTGCATGCTACCCAAAGTGAGAGGGATACCTTGAAGACGGCCCTTGAGGGAGAGATCAGATCTCTGAGTGAGCAACTGGCCGAGGTGAAGG
The DNA here is from genome assembly GCA_029618585.1 of Citrus australasica. Lineage (NCBI taxonomy): Eukaryota > Viridiplantae > Streptophyta > Magnoliopsida > Sapindales > Rutaceae > Citrus > Citrus australasica. The sequence goes on along the minus strand of JARCIV010000003.1, from coordinate 30,670,308 downwards.
GCAAATATGCTGATGTTGATGATCGGCTGGACTCAGAGTACAACTCTGGGCTGACTTTCTGCTATAAGTGCATCATGTCTCTACTCAAGGAAGAATATCTTGAGTTCCAGATGGACAAGTTGGAGGCTGAAGTGCAGAGATATATGGCCGAGGGCGACCAGGCCGATAAGGAACATGATGGCCAGGACCAGGTGGTGGCTCCCTTATATGCAGTGCACGAGGGGGAGACCGGGGATCGGATACTTGAGGTTGGTCAGGGGTCAGTGCCTACTCCTCCAGAGACTGTTCACCTTCTTCCCTCTTCCGATGTTGCTGATCCCTCTCTTCCGGAGATCGTTGATCCCTCAACCGCTGAAGCTGATGAACCTCCTAGGCCTTAGATTGATTTTTGTATAAATCTTGGACTTTCATCTGCTTGTCAATTTTGAACATTTATAAAACTTTGAACGGTTTCTGTTCGTCTTCTTGTCTGTTTTTTGCTTATGGATTACTTTTACAAATTAGACTTGATAGTTTGTTTAACTTTAGCTGCTGGTTCTACTATGGACCGAGCAGAAACAAACATTCGTTAGCCTTAATAGAATTTCGTGAAATAGCCTGCTAGTCCTTTTGGCCACCGAGCAGGAATTAGCACTTGCTTGCTTTAGTGAAAATCTCTTAGAATTGTTTGCTAGTCTTTAGTTGACCGAGTAGGAATAGGCACTTACTTTGCCTTAGTAAAATTTTGTTGAATCATCTGCTGGTCTTTCGTTGACCGAGCAAGAATAGGCATTTACTTGCCTTAATAAAATTTTATAGAATCATCTGCTGGTCTTTCGTTGACCGAGCAGGAATAGGCACTTACTTGCCTTTGTAAATTTTGTAGAATCATTTGCTGGTCTTTCGTTGACCGAGGAGGAATAGGCACTTACTTTGCCTTAGTAAAATTTTTTTGAATCATCTACTGATCTTTCGTTGACCGAGCAGGAATAGGCACTTACTTTGCATTTTCTTATTGTAGTAACGCATGATCCTTGGCTGACATTAGGCCACTTTCTGTGAGGCCCCTTCCCTTTTCTCCTCCAACAGGTCCAGGTTTAAGCAGATCTGCTCGTCATTTTGATCCTCATTGAAGTGTTCCATCCGATGTGTTCCCACTCCAATTTCTGCCGGGATAACTGCCTCATGACCAAAAACTAAGGCAAAAGGGGTTTCCCCTGTGGCAGTTTTATGAGTTGTTCAGTAGGCCCACAATACTCCTGGTAGCTCGTCGACCTAAGCTCCATTCTTCTCTCCTAGCCTGGTCTTCAAGAGCTTCTTTACAACCTTGTTGGCTGCTTCCACTTGTCCATTTGCTTGGGGGTGCGCGGGGGTACAGAACTTCAGGTCCACCCCCAAGTTTTGGCAAAAATCCCTGAAGTTGCTATTGTCAAATTGTCTTCCATTGTCCGTAATGATGGCATAGGGGATCCCATATCTGCAGACGATATTCTTCCAAATAAAATTTGTCGTCCTTCTTTCCGTGATTTGGCTAAGGACCCCCCACTTCTACCCACTTGGTAAAGTAGTCTATCGCCACAATTGCATATATTGCTGCTCCACAGCCTTTAGGAAACGGACCGATTAGGTCGATTCCCCATTGGGCGAAAGGCCACGGGAATGTCATAGCGGTCAGCTTTTCTGGAGGTTGTGCAGGAACCTCTGACAAGCATTGCCAGATTCTGCAGTTCTTTGCCATCCTTTTCGCATCCTGGTGCATGGTTGGCCAGAAGTATCCTTGCCGGAGTGCCTTGAAGGCTCAAGTTCTCGCTCCCAAATGATTGCCGCATATTCCTTCGTGAATCTCCTTTAGCACATAATCTGCCTCCTCGCTATCCAAACACCTCAAGAGGGGCAAGGTGAATCCTCGGCGGTAGAGCACCCCATCGAGTAGCGTGTACCTTGCTGCTCGGAATTTTAACTTCCTTGCTTGCCTTTTGTCCTCTGGTAATATGCCATCATGGATGTAAAAGAGAATCGGGTTCATCCAAGATTCCTCGGTGCTTATCCGCATTACCTCCACTTCCTCTTGTATGCTCGGCAAGGTCCTTACCTCTAGTGGAACTGACTTTGGTAACTTCGGGTCGGCTACTGCAGCCATTCTTGCCAACATACCAGCTCGGTAATTTTCATTCCGAGGTATCTGTTTTACCTCCACCTCTTTGAAAAGTTCAATCAACTGCTTTGCCTTCCTCAGATACAACCCTATCTTTTCTTCCCTTACTTAGAACTGATTACTGAACTGACTGCAGACTAACTGGGAATCTGCTCGGATTTCTAACTTTTCTGCTCTTAGTGCGTGTGCAAACCCGAGCCCGGTGATAAAAGCTTCATACTCAGCTTGATTTTTTGTGAGCTGGAATTCAAACTTCACAACATATGTTAGTTCAGTCCCTTCTGGGCTTCGTATTATGATCCCTGCCCCGGACCCTTGTTTACTACACGACCCGTCAACCGTTACCAGCCACATCCCTTCTGACTTCTCCTGCTCTATTAGCTGTTCCTCCTGAGCTTCTTCCCCTAACTTAGCTCGGTCTACCAAAAAATCAGCCAAAGCTTAGGCTTTGATTGCTCATCGGGGTCTATAGGATATATCAAACTCGCTCAACTCCACGGACCATTTTACTAACCGACCAGAGGTGTCCGGTTTTTGCAGCATCTGCCGAAGGGGTTGGTCAGTCATCACAACTATCGAGTGAGCCTGGAAATATGGTCGGAGTTTTCGTGCTGCTGTTACCAAAGCCAACGCCCATTTTTCCACTGAGGGATACCTGGTTTCTGCATCTACCAAGGCCTTGCTTCTGTAATATACTGGATGTTGCTTTCATTCTTCCTCCCGAACTAACACCGAGCCGGTTGCCCATTTGGATAACGCCAAGTACAGAAACAGCTGGTCACCCCTTCTCGGGGTTGACAGTAACGGGGCGCGGGCCAAGTATTCCTTTAGCTGTCTAATCACCTCCTCGCACTCTGATGTCCACTCCATCTTTCTCCTTTTCTTTATGGTTTGGAAGAAAGGGTGACACTTATCCGTGGCCCGCGAGATGAATTGTTTCAGGGCTGCCAATTTCCCCGTGAGGCTCTGCACCTCCTTGATTGTTCTTGGGGACTTCATTTCTGTTACTGCCCATATTTTCTCTGGATTGGCCTCGATCCCTCGGTGGCTTACTAGGAATCCCAAGAACTTGCCTGAGCTGACCCCGAATGCACATTTGTCTGGGTTCAGCTTCATCTCGTACTTCCTTAGCAATTCAAAGGTTTCCTCCAAGTGCTTCACATGATCCCCCGGTTCTTTGGACTTAGTGATCATATCATCCACATACACCTCCATAGTATGACCGATCAGGGGTTTGAAGACCTTGTTCACCAACCTTTGATAGATAGCCCCTGCATTTTTTAGGCCGAAAGGCATCATCCTGTAATAAAACAAGCCCATGTCAGTTATAAAGGCAGTATTTTCCTCATCCTGCTCGTCCATGGGTATCTGGTTGTATCCAGAGAATGCATCCATAAAGCTGAGCAGATTGTGACCCGTTGTAGAGTCCACCAATTGATCTATCTTTGGTAGGGGAAAATTGTCCTTTAGGCATGCCTTATTGAGGTCTGTGAAATCCACACACATCTTTTATTTCTCATTGGCCTTCTTCACCAATACCACATTGGAAATCCACTCCGGGTACCTGGCTTCCCTTATGAACCCGGCTTTCAATAGCTTTTCTACTTCGGCATTTATGGCTTCGTACCTCTCTTGGTTGAAGCGCCTCATTTTCTGCTTTACCGGCCTAGCCCCCTTCCTGATCGCCAATTTGTGGCAGGCTACCTTGCGATCAATTCCCGGCATATCCTCATGAGACCAGGCAAATATGTCCGCATGGGATCGTAGGCAGTTCACCAGCTCACCTTTCAGTGCCTCACCCAATCTTGACCCGACCTTGATTACTCTGCTCGGGTCATTCTTGCTAACACAGACTTCTTCCAAGTCCTCAACAGGTTCCTGGCGACCCTTTTTAGAATCACCTCGGCTATCCAACGAGGTAACCTGCAGCGTCTCCTTGGCTGCTGTAGCATAGCAACTTCTTGTCATTCTCTGGTCACATTTGACTACTCCTACTACTCTGTTGATTCTGTACTTCAATGCCAGATAGTACGTGGATATAACGCATTGGTTGACCCTCATGAACGGCCTTCCCAGTATCATCTGGTAAGGGCTTCTCTCCTCCACCACGACAAAGTCCAGCATCATCGCCTTTTCGAACGGTTTTGCCCCCATAGTAATTGGGAGTTTAATAACCCCTAGGGGAGTTAACTGTCCCCCTCCGAATCCCTTCAGGGATGTGTTTGTCCCTTTAGATCACGACATTGACTGATAGTGTGACCGTGAGTGTTGTGGAATTTGCAGAATCTGCTCCTATCACGTCGGTGAGTAGATTTCGTTATGAGGACTGGTGGGTATAGCAAGCCTCGTCCTTCTATCCTCTCATACAATTCCTCTATCGAAATTTTCAATGGAGTGTATTGTCTATATGCCGAGCTCTGGTCGACTAATTGGACCTCTCGGCTATTATGAATATCACCCCGGGTTGGTGCCATTGGCCTTGAATGGATTGCATGCAGCGCCCTGGGATTGTTGTGATTAGGGTGGGCAACCATCTATATGTACTCTTGCTGCTGTTCCGGGAATGGGGGGCGCTGATGTTGAGCTCGGCTGTGCGGGAACTGCTGCGGCCTTTGAGCTATGGGGTAAGGACGAGACCGAGCTGGTACTCTGACCATTACTGAGGATTCCCCGGCTCGCTTTCCCCCTCCACCTCCATTCGGGCCTCTCCGCTCTTTTCGTCTCAGCTCTTCCAGCTGCTCAATTTTTAACCTAGCCGACTTTTCCTCCTCAATCTCTATATCTCGCCTCGCTTGTTCATACCCCGCCGAGTAGCTCTGTACTAGGGGACTTCTCAGGTTGTACCACAGTCGGCCTATCCTCACATCTTCCTTTAATTCTCTCAGCGCTTGCGGATGATTAAAAGCCCCCAGGTCCAGCACAGCTCGGTGGTATCGTTTCACGAAGTCCCGAAGGGATTCATGCTCTTCCTGTTTCATCCCCATGAGCTCTATCATGTCGTTCTCTGGGGCTACAGCTCCTCGGAACTGCTCGGCCAACTCCTGGCACATTTGCTCATACCCCTTTATGTTCCCTCGTGGCAATTTACGATACCATTCTCGGGCTCGTCCTTCTAACATCAACGGGAACACTCTACACCTCTGCGCTGGTGTGAGGCCATGCACCCCTGTCATGTCATTGAAATGTTCGATGTGCACCAGCGGGTCGCTTTGCCCGGAATACTTGAGGTCAGGGAAACGAAAATCTCTCGGGATTATAGTGCCCACAATCTCGGTTGACAATGGAGATTCGTCATCCAGCATTATCCTCCAGCTCGGGTGCTTTTTCTTGCCTTGAATCTCCTCCATTACCTGCGCCAATCTGCGCACCTCTCCCTCCAGCTCTAACGCACGGTCAGGATCGCGTGCAGCTATCTGGTCTCGCTCTTGCTCGGCATTCTGCAACCGCTGCCTGAGCTCTCCTTCATCAACGCTGGCTCCTCGGCCATCAGCTTCAAAAACCCGTCCAGGACGGGATTGGTTCCTCTCTTCGCCTACGCGCTCCCCTGTACCTTGACCAGTACTTCTATGGGGATGCACCCCACAAGGTTGGTCCACCGGTGGATGGATCTCCTCGACTCCACGCCTTTGGAGGCTGGGTTCTGCCGCGGCATCTTCTCTCCATATGGGGGTTTCGTGGTCCCTCCTCCGTTCCTCTCTCAACTCGCACAATACGGCCGTGGTGAGAGTCTTCATTTGTTTCTCCATCCGCTCCAATCGATCTTGCATCATCCTTTCTCGAGCTTCACTCGCTATTTCCCGGAGAGTGATCGTCTCGACAGTTTCGTTGTCGTCCCTTACAGCATCCTTCCTAGACGCATCCATGTCCCTCGTTCGCTGCTTCTCCGGTCACTTACTAATTTGGTGGTAGCTTTTATTCAGGTCCACACAGACGGTGCCAAAATGTTGATGTTAAAATCTGCTCGCCTTATGCCCAACCAGATTTTTCCACCAACGCTTATGTAACCAGTAAACGGAATACTGAATTCTTCTTACTCCGACGATTGTTCTAGTGTCGGGAATTGGAATTACCCTTCCTTCTTCCTCAAAACCTACGTTCACAAAAATGGATCAGAGACGCCGGTGGTTTTTCCGGCGTAAACCCTCCGATGCCTAAGTTAGCTCAAGGTGTTTATGGGAAAACAATGAACTTCGATTGGGTGACTCAATTAAAATATGGCTCACAATGCTTTCTAATAAACAGTCTGGTTATATTTTGGCAGAGTTTTCCCTTTACTCTCAATTTTTCTGTCCCCTTCTTCATTGATTTCTTCTTCTTTTATAGTCATTGTCCCACGTTTCCGCTTTCCCTTCATCTCCCCTTATTTCGGGTAGTGGTCATTCCTCGCGGGGCTCTAACTGCCATATTGCGTGTAAATATGGGACACCGTGTCTTTCTCAACGGTTCTGGGCATGACGCAACTATCGCGATTTCGTGAGATCGTGTTCCTGAACTTTGGGGGATGGGTATCTGCTCGGTACATGTCTCTGGTTGGTACATTCTTCTGGTTGGCACTCATCCCGGGCCGGCCTTAGATACCAGTGTTTTACTCGTACTATTTGACCGACGTGATCCATGCCGGGGTGGGGAAAATGGCATAGCCGAGCTGGTGTTCTTATCTACTTAACAATATCCAAAACAGCAGATTTCAGAATTTGACAAAGCTCAGAGTTCTCTGTATTGCCTTTTACCAACATGAGTTCTAAAAATAATTTGATCAACCATTAAAATATTATGAACTTAAATGACGATAAAAGACAATATATTATGAAGATAAAATTAAAAACAAAAGGAAATCACTTTCTTCTTTTTATTGTTTTCGATTTCTTTCGAATGCTTTGAATAAAAAACACATTTTTTTGTTTATTTGTCACAATGTCAATGCTTGGATTTCATTCTAGTTCCCTAAATCAAAAGAACTTCCTTCAATTATTTAGTCTTTTAACATTGATCTTTAAGTTATAAGTGTAGCTAATTCTTTAAGTTTTCCAATTGATCTTATATCTAGTTTTAGAATCCCTATTTTTATCAAGTATTCTTGTTTTCTCTTTGTGTTGCACTTTATGAATATTTATGTTATTATTAAAAGATTACAAGAACAAGTTAATGATAACTTGGTTTTGTATATTGGAAAATATTTTTGATTATATTGATAATGAAACTATCATTTATTCTTTTCAATGCATAAGATCCCATTGAATTGTCTTTGACGAGAACAATTTTAACCAATAAATCTATTATCAATCAGTATTATAGTTTTGATGTTACATATTGCTATTTAATATTTTAGAATTATATTATATTTTAAATAGAGTGTTAATCAGGTACACGCACATGCATTCCATAAGAAGCATGACTGTGCACGTGACAAGCTCGCATTTGGAGGTTGTGGAACCCACAATACAGTTTCCCAAATGAAAGCTTGCCACAGACACCTGCATCAAGTTCGATTTTAAATGTGTCCCAACTCGATCAAAATCTTGGTTACGTCCCTGATGATTAGAGAAGGATGGAAATTTTTTGGCAAACTTCTTGTATGGTTGTACGCTCTCATGTGTCAATATATTATGTGTTGGATAAAAATATAAAATTTAATATGTCTAACAAAATAAGTCTTTGTGAAATCATTAACTAATAATTTAAAAATATGTCACTTTGTAAATATACGAAAAAAAAAATATACAAGCATTTGTATATTTGTTATTAATTTAAATGAAAAAGAGTAACAATAGAAACACAAACTATTTGTGCAGCATAAATGTAATATGCAAATTCATGTAGCATGAAGATATGAGTTGGATAAAAGTATGACATGACAATTTTTTGAAATTTAAATAGCATTTATGTTGTAATTTTAAGTGTCATTTTTCCTCAATTAAAGCTCAATTTTGTGATAATTTAGAGTTTAATTAAATTGTCCATCCACTTCTACCTAAGGTAGCGCATACTTGAAATTGAGCATTTTGTTAAATAATTATTTAAGAAAAAATGGAATATATATTCTACAACAGATGAAAATTGAATAGCCATTAATTTCAACATTGAATAAAAATAACGAATATTAAACTCTTCAAAATAATGAGAATAATTAATCACAATAATGAAGATTGAAGGGCACTTTGATGCTTTTGCTTATCGTCAAAACCTTGTGGACTCCACCGTATAATGCATGCTTTAAAGAACGCTGTCATAACCACTTTATATTATATTGTATAATTCGCATATCAGTATTTTAATTTGGACTAAAGAATGGAATCTTCCTTTCATATGAAATAACATTCGTGGTAATTGCTTTAAAATTTTATTTTTCAAAATTAGAGATCGAGAAATTGATCTTGCAAACAAGTTTGAAAAGATGCCCGAACTCAGTGTTTTCTTGGACTGATAGTCGAATTTTCTTGGAAAGATAGATTCTGTGAGAAGTTCAGTAATACAATAGAAACTTGGAATAGATTATTATTTATCTCACTCATTGGTATTTGGTTTATGCTCACAGCTGATAATACTGTAGATGACTTGTCGTTTACTTTTTAACAACAAACAATGTATGTCGTCACATTAATAAATGATCATTTGTCTTCTTGAAAAACGACGCGTCATCTACAAGAATCAGCTGTAGGATCTGAAATTTGAAATGGCTGTGAATTTTTCATATTTTTATTTTTGGGTACAGTGTTTGTAATAATTAGCTCACTGGTTGATCTTCGTGCACACGAAGTTGACTAGTCAAGGTGCGTGAACGGTCCCGATCCGCTCATGACAAAACCATGATTTCTGAAAATATTTAATTACCTAAACAACATTTCAAATAATTTAATCTACATAATTCAGGCCATTTATTTTCTTTAATTTGGACCAATGAATGGAATCTTCCGTTCATAAAATTAAACTTTTAATTTGCAGTAACTGATTTGATTCCCATTCTAGAGATCAAACTGCACTTTTAGCAGGCCGCAGCTATTTTGCGTCATGGGTTTCGTACCCAAGTCGTTTGTCTTGTAGCAAGGTCACCGTTAAATTTAATCTCGTGGCTCCAGAAGAGACACACAGACGCAAGGGACTAACCTGAGATAAAGGCAATGGGCCGGTAACACTGCAGGAGTGCAGGGAATCAACTTTTTGACCAAACAAACGCCTGTAGTGGCTGGTAGTTGTAACAGTAACGCATGTAAAATAATAAAAAAAAAGTGCATGCAAGTATTGGTTAAAAACAAGAAGTTGGAAGCGTGCAAGTATGGGTTGGAGTTAAAGGTAATGAATTGCGTGCTTGGTGGGAAAAAAATGCGAAATATCAAATGTAATTTTAAGAGTAGCTTGGCATGAATTTACAGTTGAGTTAGTGTATAATTTGATTTTGTGAAAAATTTGCGTATGAGTTGAGTAAATGAAAATCATATAAAAAAAATGTGAAGAAAAATTATGTAGTGTGTAATAATAATAATAATAATAATAATAAATGATCAGACAATGCATTGCAAAAGTAATTGGTGGGGAAAAAAGGGAAAAATTCTCCTTTAACCTGAATAATATGTAATTTTAATTTTATCCTTAGAGTATAAATAATAGGCCATGCCATTTTCAAATTTGAACAACAACAACAACAACAATAATAATAATAATAATAATAATAATAAAACTAGTAATGCTTAATATTATAATTATGACGACGACGATGATAATTTGTGTAATAATAATAATTTTAAAAATAGTAAATCATCAACCAAGAAATGAAGGCTTTTTTGAGACGACGGATCAATTAAAAGAGGAAAAAAGAAAGAGAAAAATATCTTCGACGCTCTATTTTAACTATTTTTGTTGACAGTCTAAATTGTTTGTTGTAAGTAATAGAAATTATGAGTTTTATAGTTTGTTACAGAATAAGACCCAAATAAATTAGCATAATTAAAAAATTGCGTATTAGATGGATTGGAAAAGGATTTAAGTCTGTAAATATGGAAAAAATCGTGAAATAAGGAGAAATAGTATATATTAAATTAAAATTATAAAACTAAAAAATATAGCAATGGTAGTGAGTAGTACAAAAAAATGTAAAATTTAGATATAGCTAAATTAACACAATATTATATCTAATTCGATAACAATTTGAAAAAAAAAAGTAAATATAGCTTCGAAAACATTAAGAAATAAAAAGCAAAACAAAAAACATAAGCTAAACAAAAATTTTTGGCATATAACACTGAACTTATCCCCGACGGCATGCACAAGGCATAACTATTTCACTTCACCACTTAAAGTAATTAAATTTAATTGCTTACTTTCTTTTGAAGCTTCTCGAGTTTCATAATTTTTTGATGTTACACCGAAGCTATGAAGTTTGAACTTAGAAATTGATAATTTTAGCTACATTTGATGTACTGATCAAAACGAATGAAAATTTGTATATCGGTGTGTTAAAATTAGAAATTATGAATATTATCATAGCTTAATATTAATTAAGATGTTGTTCAATTATGATTTTAACTGGTAGTAAAGTTAATTTTACATTAGAAAAATTAATTTAAAAAATAAAATATGAATGAGATATTTGTTTATATAATTACTGCGTAGATTGGATGAAAAAAAAATTGCATCTACAAATTAATCCGGCAAACGATGGATTACATATGGATTGAGTCTTATTTGGATCCGATCCGTAAAAATATGAATTGAATTTCGATTCAGTTTCAATAATAAGTGGATTTAAATACATAAGATAGTCTCTGTTTAAAGAAACATGAAAAACTTAGTCTTGTGTATGGTTTTGTCCAAATCACAGCTGCTTTGTAGTTTTGAGCAGCATAGTAGCAGAATGAAGATTTCTAGCTTCAGATCGTCAGAATTCTTTTCATCAACCAGTCCCAGATGAGGTTAACAATGCCCTGCCTCTCTCAGCTAGCTTCAGGCTCTTACTAAATTGATGTGCACTCTTGACAAAATAAATAAGAAGAAAACAATCCAAATCTTGTGTTAGTTTTTGTATGCCTTGATCTAATAAATCAAGCAAAAAATACTGCAGTTCAAATGCTGGTTAGTGTTAGCTCCAACAGTTTTCACATTTCAGAATCATACAATTTACCAATGCAAAAATGATAAGCAGGAGGACATGTTTTTCTCAATTACTGAAGTACACATAACAAACTATTTTCAGCACAAAATACAATCTTCCATCTAAACAGTATAGGGGAAATTTGAATGACTTGAAGTTTCATATAAAGGCTGGATTTTTTTATTTTAGCAAGAAGAGTGTCAAACCAGTGTTCAGGATGGAAGAGATTGAATATCCCTATGATTCACCATTTGTTAACAAATGGAAGAAAAGTGAAGTTTCATATAAAGGTTGGATTTTGTTATTTTAGCAAGAAGAATGTCAAACCTATGTTCAGGATTGAAGAGATTGAATATCCCTATGATTCACCATTTGTTAACAAATGGCAAAAAAGTGAAGCCAGCAAGCCTAGCACACACCCTTTCGAAATTGAAAAATGCAAATCATTGTTCCTTACATCAATATGATAGAATGTTTGGAGCTTAAATCATTAAAAATCAAATGATTACAAACGTAGGATTATTCTAAAAGTATTTTAGAGCCAAGAAAATTGCAAACATAGCTAGCAAGTATATAGCCACAAAAAGGTATTCCACTTCAGGTTAATAATGATTGCAGGCGAGAAGTTTTAGGATAAATAGTAAGTTCATTGCAAAGAACAAAAAAAAATGGGGAGCCGAATCTCCAGTCTAAGAAAATATACATGGGAGCATTAAAAAATGACAATAAGAGTTAATATCTAAACTATAACTTGCCAATAAACTCTAAAGATCCCTGAAAATGTAGAGCAAGATAAACTGCATACCACTAAAACAGATCTACAAGATCCACACTTGATACTAGATGCATATCTAAACCCTCAAAAATCCACAATTCTTATCAAGCCATGCACCCAGAGGCACATTTGAACTATCATCCACACAAGAAAATCAAACCTCTTCCTTCAATTCTCATCCGATTTGAATACAAGTCCATCCACATTTGTATGACCTAACAAATATCCAAAATAGAAAGAAAATGAAGAAGAAAAAGAAGCATAGACCTTCAACACAATTGGATTGAGAAGAGTACGAGAAATGATGTACAAAATCAATGGTTTCCCTATCCTGTTTCAAATATAACGCAGAGTAATCACAAATTGATTACTCTTTACTAAAAGGAAACTCTAAAACAGTTCCAAGAAAAAATTGTAGTTCCACTCTTACTTAAAGATATGAATAAAGAATTGAACTCAAACTAGGTTGCTCCTGAAGGTTTTCAACTAAAACTTTCTTCTGACTCAAAGTCATGCGAAAGGATATTCCCTTCCCCTCTGTGAAACTTCAGTTTAATGATTTCAATTAAATCTCCATACTCCAAAGGGTAGCTGCTATACAGAATTAGATCAATTAAATATTTGCCAAAATCTCACTACTCCCACATCCATATAGGCCCAACAGTGCACAATACTACAACATTTCACTCACTATGCTCATAAACCATCAACAAAACCTTAAAGTAACAGTAGGTTCTTTTATACAAAATGGTTAACTTAGACATCACTGTCATGATTTTTGCCAGTGAACTGCCAAAGGTACTAGAAATTACCTTATTCAATAATGGCACATATTCAAACAAACCAGTCACAAGGATAAGAGATGGAGGAAATATGAAACTTGATAGCACTACAACATTTCACCCACTATGTTCAAAAAATCCTGCCTTTTCATGCCTATACACTAATTATTAATTTGATGTCTATTGATTCACATATATTTCTCTATCAAAATCTAAATCACCTGATGAAGGTTTCCTTCTATCAGTTGCATAATTACTAACATATCAATTTTCATAACATAACATACTCCCAATTTCTACTTCTTCCTCCCAATTTCTATTTTACAACCAAACCTAACATTCTATGCCTATTTTTACTTGTTCATGCGTACCCAATCAATTACCGTCTACTATTTATACACATGGACTCAAATTAAGAGCCACATATAAATATTCACAGTCAATACATACCTCAATGTCAGTATTAAGGCTCCCGCAGACAGCTGATTGCTACGAAATTGCGAGCAAATATGACCTCCAAATATAACTCTCCACAGAATTCGCTACAGTTTATCTCTGCTCACTTTACTCCAACACCACTCAAATGGTTGTATTTTAACCTACATGATAGCAAATGACAACAACTTCTAACCTAACGGCGTAATTTATTCATCAATTAAATCCCCAGTTTGCGCCACAGTACTCGTAATCTGCTTTCTACCCACTCACCCTCTAATTCAATAATTTTTTTTTCAAACCCCAACCTAAGAAAACTAACTGACCCACTAATTCAAGCTTCTAAAAACAGTATGAGTATCACAGCACACTTCAGCCGTGGGGAGAAAGACGTTCATTACCATTTCTTTTTTGTTTTACTGGTACTATTCTTCTACCCGGGTACCCATTTTTAAACTGTTAAATCTCAATCATCAAGTGTATTTGCTACCAATCTAAAGGCTTATTCGCTATAGGACAAAAGACGGGGGTACCAAACCCCTGACGCAAAGTAGCTGGATCCCTTTTAGCAAGAATTAAACAGCAAAAAAGAAATCAGCCTCAGCAAACACAAGTGAGATGAGTCACGATTAATGAGCAAAGAGAGAGATTTTCATGGTTCCGAACTGAAAATCAAAACACTTTGATGTGATTTACTCAAATTCACATCTTCATTCAGATGCTGAATTAACAATGAACTAACTTCGACACAACAAGCAACCTGAAAAAATAATAATAAATAAATAAATAAATACATGTAAAACCAGAACTGGAGGTTGGAATAAATTAAATCTCTGCAGCTTGATCAGCTTAAATGCTTAATCAATATTACTTACCTCAACAAGCAACAACAAGGATGTTGTTGACACGGCTTCGATAAATCAAAACGCATGTCTCAGTATCTGATATGGGAAAATAAAATGTCAGTGGCCTTTCCAACTAAAGGCAGATGACTAATCATAAAATGGAAGAATCAAACTACGTGATGGTATCCAAAATTCAAATGAAAAGCAAAGTAGAAAAAGAAAGGTAGATCATGCACACATTCTAATGAGGTTATTCTTATACCATAAATGCACCAAGATGAAGATCCTCTTAACTCCTTGCGCAGATCCACACACTAGACATTGGCTAGGAGGTATAGGTATTGGTCTTCAGTCTGAAAGCAATTTCTCTCGGTTTAATCAAATGCAGAGAAACACGCAAGGATCAGTAATAAAATGAATGTGCAAAGGCAAATTATTGCCCTTGTTAGGATCACAAATTTCAATGTTAATGAAATTTGGTGATCATGTCAGTCTCATTTTTCAGCTTGATGTTGCATTATCCCTGTTCTGTTGTTTAATCTTCAACCTATCTTTGGTCACAGGACCTGCAGGAAATATACTTTCTTCCGACGCAAGACAGCATGGATTTCACCACTCCATTCTTGGAATTCATACTGAACAAAGCAGATAACTGGACGTGCTGCTCAGGGACGAAGACGATAGAGATGCAAGAAAGAATGAGACTATGATTATACATATTAAGATTGGGAATAAAACTCCCAACTTATTATGCCTCTGCTTTTCCAGCCGATTGTCACCCCACTTCAAAACCAGAATGACTTGATCATCTGAAAGAAAACGTAGATTTGGCAAACTTGGTATCTACTTTATCCGAAACAGAAAATATTGAATTGAAACGGGACTAAGTTCACAATTTTCTTTAATTATGTTACAACTCCGCAGCTCAGAGCTTATATCATCGAATTACACTTTTCGAGTAAGTGCTAACTCCAGCAGACAAACCAAAAAAGAATTGAAATTAGATGAGGAACAGAGAAAGCAGGAGAGACCGAGAGAAAAGAAGAAATATTTGTAATTAATTTCATTAGTTCCTCACTGACGTGTTTCCTTATACATATACATTTTACCCCTCAACAATACACGCCTAACTAACCAACAACATAATGATTGGCAAAAATAAACGAACAAAATAACAAAATCACAGCTGTGATCTTCACCCCCTCTTTTAGTTCATTCTCGAATATTCTTTAGGGAATGTAATCTTTGAGGTATGTCAGTGCCCTGCGAATACGAGTTGGACCTTTTATGAGCTCCTCGACAAGCTGGGCTTCTTCCTCTGTTTCAAGTGCTGGCTTATCATTAATCTCGGGCCAAGTTGTATCAAATTACCACTCACCAACCGAAGTTCCGAAATCCTATATGTAATTAGAGCTCCCCACAGTCATATGAAGGAAGTTCCAACATCCTCTGTTTCCTCTGCTAGCCACCATCGTGACATTCGCAGTTGGTGAAATGTATGACTGATCTAATTGGTTTCTGAGCTATGAATTCTCTTAGTTCATTTTTCCTCATACGGATTTGCCATCAATGCAAACACGAGGGATGGTGGCAATCTTCGACCACTCTTTTCCTGTATCCCTTTTGTACTCTTTCGCTAGCATTGGACAGCTCCATATGTTTAACCACAAAATTGAGGATGGAAGGCCCACCTCTGGAAATGATGTCAGATTCGGGCAATCATCGATCCACAGAAATTCAAGGGAGGTGAGGCTTTGGAAACCCTTTGAGGATAGCTTTTTCAAGTTTCGGAATCCTATGATGTTCAGAAAACATAGAGAGGTGGGCAACATCATTCCCATCTCCTCGTCTGGAAAACACTCTGCTTCATCATCATCACATCCTTTGATCCACAGGCGTCTAAGAGAGGTAAGCCTGTGCAACCCCCACTGGATGACTGCCTTGTACATTTTCACATCAACTCCTCTAATTTTTAATTCTACTAGATTGTTGGGAAAGCCTTCTTCTGGAAACCTTACAATACTTGGACATCTCTGCAAATATAAATGTTCAAGAGAGTTGAGTTTGTGCAGGTCATTGGGCAGAGCTTCAAGCTTCTCACAACTCCATATCCTAACACTTGAAATGGTGATGGGAAGCCCTCTTTCTGCCAAGGAAACAAGACTTGGACATTGCTGTATATCAATCCTCTGTACATTTTGCAGGCCGTCAGGTATTGACTCCAGCTTTTGACAATCCCATATATAGAGTTGTTCAGGCGCCTCAAGTAGCCGGATTCCTGGGGATAAACTGGTGAGCTCAGGGCAACGCCTTATCCCAAGGTGTTTCAGCGTCACTGATGAAGTAGCATCTTCTTCACCATAGACCAAATGCTGTAAGTTCGCACAATTCTCTATCTCGAGCCTTGTAAGAGATGAAGGTAGCTTCCGTCTTGCAATGAATGTTAGAGAATCACAGCTGGTGATTCGTAGGCTTTCTAGCTGCAAATTGTTTTCTTTAAACGATGAGGAAGACGACGAAGAAGCAGCAGTAGCAGAAGCATCCTCTTCACCATCTACCAAATGCTGCAAGTTCTTACAATTATGGATTTCGAGCATTCTAAGAGATGAACTCCACAACACGGTCGATGGCAAATATGTGCAGTTCTCACAATTTTCTAAGATAAGGATCTCCATCTTGGAGTAAGATGGATCTCCTATCCAAGAAGGAAATCTTTTGCCACCATAGCCGTTGATTGTGAGTTTCTTCATATTTGTACAGGGTTTTAGCATGCCAAGTACAAGCTCTTCTTTATCCTCATTTCGTGAGCTGTCAAACTGAGACCCCCATTGCAATGACAATGCTTCTAGATTCTGCTTCTCGTATAATATTTCTTCGCTTGCCTCCCGTGAGATAGTCACATTCTCCAATCTCGAAATACAAAGTTCTCCACCGAGAAATGTTAAACTCTTCAGATCTTTCAAGCCGGATGATCGCGTACCCGTGCCCACAATGAAATTAGAAAGTGCCTGAAGATTCTTCAACTCCTTCATTCCAAATGGCATCTCTTTTATTAAATATGCACCCATTATGTCAAGATGGCGCAAATTGATCAACTTTCTCATTTTGGATGGTAACTTCAGTAAATAATAACAACCTCTTAACAACAAAATTTGCAAGTTAATCAGAGAGCACGTTGACTTGGGCAAATTTCTAATCCATGTGTGAGAGAGGTTGAGATACCTCAAATGTTTCCAACCACTCATCGATCTTTTAGGAAACCCAATGATATAAGATCTGCTTAAAGATAACACCCTCAATTTCCTACATTTTGATAATAAATTAGAAAATACCAAATCATTCTTGTCATACACACCAGAACTTGAAATTGACTCGTACACACCAGAACTTGAAATTGACACTGGCAGAAATGTCCTCAGATGCTGAACTTCGTGCATTACTTCAAGCATGCTGTTGCCATCATTCACACTACAGTCATAAGAAAAATGACGAGACTTCTGTAAGGAGGAGATTGACTTGTTGGCTTCTTCCCATCTAAAACTCGTTTGTCCAGAGACCAATTGGGCCAAATCATGAACAAGGTCGTGCATGACAAATTTAGAGTTGTTACTACTTGACGGTTGGAGTATTGACCTCGACAATAGATCATGAAAATACTCACGACCCAGAACTTCTGGTTGCTTCCTGTTGTTCCTTGATTCTTGAATGATGCCTTCAGCCATCCATAAGAAAACAAGTTCCTTCTCCTCAAAATCATAATCTTTGGGGAAAATAGCACAATAAGAAAAACATCTCTTCAAGTGAGAGGGGAGATAGTGATAACTCAAACTTAACGCCGGGAGAATGCCATTTCGTTGAGGTAGATCCAAGATTTTTCTGTTCAATATTTCGTCCCAAGCATCATGTCTCTTAGAACGTAAAAGTCCACCAAGAGCCTTTGCTGCCAGGGGCAAGCCTCTGCACTTTGCAACAACTTTGTCACGGAATAAATCTGAAATTTGTTGTGCAGTAAGATCTCTACTCACAAACGCGTGCATCATGAACAAGGACCAGCAATCTTCATCTGACAGGCACCGTAGATTATATTGTTGAATTGGTTCCATTGTTGATGCAACATGTGAATGGCGAGTGGTGACAACTATCTTACTGTTTGGTGCAGCACCCATGAGTGGAGCTTTCAGGTCTTCCCACAAGCCGTAGTCCTCGTTCCAAACATCATCCAAGACCAAATAGATTTTTTTGCCATCGACTGCTTTTTTCAACTGAACCTGCACTTCATTTAAAGCTTTGAGATCACAACTCGGGTAGGTGATTGACTCGAGAATTGCCCTTGAAATGCTCAAGACATCAAAGTGTTGGAAAATTATGTTCTTTAAAAGCATATGTGTTTATTTAATTGTAATAAATATTTTTTCTGATTAATAAAATTAATGAAGTATTTTATTCAAATATCTTAATTGCATTTATATTTGTATTAAAGTCCATTTAATCATATTATATGTATTTATGTGATCACCATGTGGATTCACAGAAGACATAAATACAAGTTATCTTATGATTAAATAAATTTAGTTCGCAGTTGATAAATAAAGTTGGGCACTTTATTTAGGTATAAACTGTAATAAATTCATTGAATGATTTGTCTTAATCATGTATGAATTTATTGATGTAGTACGACTACATTGAACTGGATCACATATGAGATTTAATTAACTTTGTAATAACTGTCAGACTTATTAAATCTCATAGGCATTGATTTTACTGTAATCTTAATCTTGAGTTAATTATGATTTCATGATTGTGATTGTTATTCCATTTGAGTTACCAATGGGCACGACACATCATTGTGGTCAAGATTACCCGGTATCTTGGTGGGAGCAATTATGAGTATTGGAGTTATAGATTAACAATACAGAATTTGTACAATACAGAATTTGTACAACACATCTCTTGATAGGTTTTCGGCACTTGATCATAGAATTCTCTGGCCAGAGTGTGTCAACATATTTAGTATGTTGAAAATAATCATTAGAGAAAACCAGTAAGGATCAAGGAATAAAGATGTTATTAAATTGATTGGACAGTTGAGATATCAATTTAATTAACGATGTGGTACAAAGGATTGTGCAGTAAAGAAATCAATGTGGCTTGGGACGAATTATTATTCGAGCATACAATTATGGAAGTCAGTTCCAATCTTTTAGTGGAGTAGATTTGGAATTAAATAATTGGGCTAGTTTAATTATAGGCCTAATTATTGTAGCCACTATTGTATGTTCCCAAATGATCCCCGGGTTAGCTCATTTAATTGACTGCACCACTACTGGACTAATAAGCAAGATAACTAGCAATTTGGGTCAAAAGCCTAAATATATCATTTAGTGGGAGGCTCCATTTAATTAGCTTTTGTATAAGGGGCCTTATGTTATTTTACAAGGTGGGTCCCCTATTGGAAAAGTAAATAACGTGAGTTTAGTTTTTGATTATTTTGGAGCCTAGGGTTTTCACTAAAGGGAGATATAAAAGGCTTATTTTCTCAACAGAAAAAGAAAGGCCACTTTATACAAATCTGAGAATAAGAATTTTCTCTCTATTGTTGAGAGAAAAATTTTCTCGTGCTAGTTGCTTTGGTAGTGATAAAGGCGCCCACACGTCAAGTGCAGATCGAACTTGAGTCATAACCTGGAAGATCATTGGTGACAGTTCGTGATCCAACAAGCGTGGTGGTGACGGATCGTGATCTAACAGGCGTGGTGGTGGCGGATCGTGATCTAACAGGAGTGGTGGTGGCGGATCGTGATCTAGGAGCCTAAATCACTTCAACGGGAAAAGCCAACTCGGATTTTCAAGGTACGATTTCTAGATTACGCGTTCTTATATATTATATGAGAGCGGTCATTAAAAAGGTTTTATAAAAATTTTAAAAACCTAATTTTTCCCCAACAATTGGTATCAGAGCCATCTCATATTAATATATAAGAATTTCGTATGAAATTAATCTTGAAATTTATGTATTAGAGTGGCACATTTTATTCAGATATATATTATTTGTTTAATATATGAATAAAGCATGTTATGGTTTGTCTTAATTCATGATTAGTTTTTCTGTTGTATTTTCCGTTTGGATCTGTAACAAGAGGGGTGGTTTATTATCACCATAATTCCCTCTTGATTTATTTTTCAGTAATAGAAATTTTGTAAGCCAAAATTGGCATAGGAAATTTGTAATTCATCACTGGAAAACGAATTCAAAAATCAAGATCGGAACATGGAGGCCGGAAAATTTTGGAAACTGCGGCAACGAACCAGCAGCGCGCGGCCAGCAGTGCGCGGCAGCAGCTCACTGCTCGCAGCACACGCTGCCAGCAGCGCACGCTGCGCGCACAGCAAGCTGCAGCGCGCGCTGGCGCACGCAGCTCGCGCAGCTGCAACGCGCGCGGCCAGCGTGGCCAGTGGTGCGCGCTGCATGTGCAGCAGAAGCGTGCGCCGGTTTGGTCTGTTTCCGGTGATGTGGTGACGGTCGGCTGGCGTCGGAGATGCGTGAACAGTCGCTGTCGTTTTTGGAGTTGGCGGCTGGGGAAGAAGAAAGAAAGAAAAATATGATTTTAGGGTTTCATGGTTTTTATCATGAAGGGCCCTATGGTTTCATAAGTTTTCTTTTGGGCATATACGTTTTAATTTTTTGTATTTAAGTCCAAAAACGATTTGGGCTTAATGAATCCTAGTTTTAGGCCCAATTTTAATTGGGCTTAATTGATTAAAAATGCATAGATAAAATTAAATACATTAAATTTATTTTTGGTCCAAAAGTTTTATTTTAATAAAAAAAAATTTATTTATTTATTTCTTTTCAAAAATAAAATTGGACCAATTATAAATTTTAAAAGCCCAATTTCTCCTAGTCCATTAACAAAGACAAGCTTGTGGAAATGGACATTGACAAGAAGCCCAATGAAGATTAAGCTTAGGGTTAATGTATTTTTCATTAATAGGAAAGCCATGAATTAAGATTATTTAATTGTTATTCTATATGTTATGTTTTGGATGATAACATGCCATGATAACATGTCATATAGAATAGGAAGTGCCACTCTATGCATAATGATACATGTCATTCATTAAATAATGAATTTCACTATATTGTTTGATATTTGCCTATGCTTAATAATATTGGATATCATCTAGATAATATTATAAGAAGCATGCAATTAACAATATGTACGTTTTAAAAAGGAAAAATCAATTTTAAAATATTGAGTGGGAGAGGGAAAATTCAAGATAATTTTTCCCACGGGCTCCATTGTTAGTTCAATAATAAAATTATATATATACCTCGACTTCATGATACGGTGATGCTCCCTACGGAGGATATATATATTAGACATTTTATTTGATGAACTTCTTCAAAGATAAAATTGAAATATTTTTCAATCAATTGTTCGCCCCAACGGTGACTATTGATATGAAAAATACGTAGATTGAAACAATGGTTATACACTCAACTAAAATTTGTTATTAACCTTCCCAACGAAGCTCTGTTAACAAATTAAGGCCCAAAAGGATAACGATAATTATTTATCATGTCTCTACATGAAAGTAAATAATCTAATGCATAATTGGGTCTAGTAAGTGTAGACATGACTTCCCTAACGGATAGCTTGTCAAAGCGGTGCTAGATTATCGTTACAATAAATTAAAATGCATTTATGATTTTTTGCATTTTTGTCATTTATTGTGAATTTTTTTTCAAATATTTATGCATGTTTATTTTGTTTTGTTTTTCAGAAAATGTCTTCCATCAACCCATTATTAATTATCCTTGTTAAAAATGAACTCACTGGTGAAAATTATTTAGATTGGAAACGCAATCTATTTAATATTCTCACTGCTAAGGGAAGCAAATATGTGTTGACCCAGCCTTGCCCTCCTGAACCATCGTTATACGATTATAGAAATCAGAGGGAGCCTTATGAGAAATGGTGCGAAGCTAACAAAATGGCTAAGCGCTATATATTGGCTTCGATTTCTGTGGAACTGCATAAGAAACATCGGAGCATGGAAACAGCCACTGAAATAATGGCTAGTCTTCATCAGATGTTTGGGCAAAATACCCATTTTGCCAGAGAAGCAGCATTAAAACGTATTACGGATGCTAAGATGGAAGAGGGCACAAAAGTTCGTGATCATGTCCTCAATATGATGGACTATTTGAATGAGGTAGAGATTCATGGTGTCCAAATCAATGATAAATCAAAGATTAACACAGTGATTGAATCTTTACCTGATACATTCAAAGAGTTTAAGGTCAGCTATATCTTAAACAATAAAGATATGACCTTAATTGAATTAATGCACGAACTACATGCTATAGAAGAATTTTATCATAGCAGAAAACTTCCTGAAAAAGGATTCTCTTTAAGGCTTAAGTTGAAAGACAAGAATGAGCAAGCAAGAGTGTGGATCGACAAACTGTCCACTAAAAGAAGTGGCAAGCCAAAAGGCAAGTGTTACAAATGTGGACAGAAGGGTCACTAGAAGAAAGATTGTCCTAAGATTATTAAAATCAGGTATAGGAAATCTTTAAGCTTCCTAATTAGTTCAGATTTCTATTGATTCATACAATGATGAATTCTGAGATAACTAATCTTATTTGTAATTCATTTATTTGGTTTTCAGGAAACCAAGAGATTAAGTGAAGAAAGCTTCAAACAGCAGTTGAGGACATGCTAGTTTATATCAATTGAAAGCCTAGATCAATTGTACAAGACTTTAGTGTTGATATTTGTCTTTATTTTTCAAAATATTAGAGGAATTTAATTTCGGTGACTTGTTTTAATAAACAGAAGTACACTGTTATTTTTTTATCCTCTGTTTATAAAGACAATTTATATCATATAAGTCTATTGATCTATTCAAAGCAAGATATAATGATAAAGAGTATATGCATCTATCTAAGAAAAGAAATGTTTCTTCAAACCAAAATCACCTCTGCTATTTATGCTTAAGTCATATAAACTATAATAAGATTTTAAGAGAATTATTAATGATAGACTTGTTGGCCTATTAAGATTGATCATTGTAACTCTATAAATCTTATTTAGAAAAGTAATATGACAAGGATGCTCTTTTTGAGCTAAAAGCATAACATTGTATTTGATGATTTAGCGCATACAAATGTATACGGACTAATCAGTTTACATGTTATAAGAGGTTATGAGTATTCTATCAATCTTGTTGATGAATATTCATTTTAATTTATGTTTGTCTAAAGGCGTCATAATTCCATTGCTTTTGAAATTCAAAAGAGTACGTGGATAAGACAGAAGCAATTAGACAAGGAACATAAAAGAACTTCGATATGATCGAAACATAGAATATCTCTATGGAGAATTCTAGCACTATTTAGTTGTCAATGAACACTATGATACAATAGTGTAATTAAATGGAGAAACAAGATTCTTTTGGATAAGACAAGATATATACTAAGTGGTTTATCATTTACCTTTTTTATTCCAGATACTAGTAATTGAAACTACAAAGTTTTGTTGAACTTAGTTTCATCTATCTCGGTGTCTACTACTCCAAGAAATTATGAAAAAGTCACAAACATGGTTTGAGACACATTCGTATTTGGAGTTTACTAGTATTTCTACTAGAATCAGAGATAGAGAAGATGGATTCATGTTCAAAAGCTTGCATGTTTTAGGTATCTTAACGGAATAAGGGAAAGTCTGAATTATAGTCCTCAAGATAGGAATGTATTATAGAAATATTCTTTACTTTCTTTGAGGAAGACTATATAATGACTTATAACCTAAGAGTAAGGTAAAACTAGAGAACTAAAAGAGATCAGGTTGTTGCTCAGCTTTCAGCACCTGTTATAGAACAGGAAGAACAGCAACAACCAGCTGATCAATACAGGGTTATCCTTGAACAACCATCACTTTTAGAACCTCGTCGTAGTGGGAGGGTAACTAGGTTACCTGCGAGATACATGCTTTTGGGAGAAACCTATACGGCTATCTCAGATGAACATGTACAAGATCCCACTAGTTACAACGAAGCTCTAATAGATAGAGATGTTGAATTTTGAAAAAGGCCATGAATCAAGAAATGGGATCTATGTATTCCAATAAAGTCTGGGAACTTGTAGAGGCACCAAATGGGGTAAAACCTATAGCGTGCAAGTGGATCTACAAGAGAAAAAGAGGAGTAGACGGAAGGGTGGAGACATTTAAAGCTAGATTAGTAGCCGAAGGGTTTACTCAGAAAGAAGGAATCAATTATGAGGAAACCTTTTCTCCGGTTGCTATGCTTAAATCCATCAGGATTCTGCTCTCCATTGCTGCAGTGCTAGATTATGAAATTTAGCAAATGGATGTCAAGACTGCCTTTCTTAACGGGCATCTTGAAGAAAAACATCTACATGCAGCAACCAGATGGATTTATACAAAAAGGCCAAGAACACATGGTATGTAAGTTGCAGAGATCCATTTATGGATTGAAGCAAGCATCCCAGTTATGGAACATCAGATTTGATCAAGCGATTAAATCGCTTGGATTCATTCAGAACATTGATGAACCATGTGTGTACAAGAAAATTCAGGGAAAATTTATAGCCTTCCTAGTTCTTTGTGTAGACAATATTCTCCTAATTGGAAACGATATAGGAGTATTGACTACATTAAAGATTTGGTTAGCAAAACAATTTGATATAAAAGACCTAGGAGAGACAAGTTATATTCTTGGTATCAAGTTAATACGAGACCGGAAGAATAAAACTTCAGCCTTGTCTCAAGCGGTCTATATCGATAATATATTGGCTAGATTTAGCATGGAAAATTCCAGGACTGGTTTATTACCATTCAGACATGGAATTACATTCTCTAAGGATCAATCACCTAAAACATCTGAAGAGATAGAGAGAATGAGACGAGTTCCCTATGCAGAAGCTGTGGGAAGTCTCATGTATGCCATGCTTTGCACTAGGACCAGACAAATATTTTGCGGTAGGGATGGTTAGAAGATCTCAATTTATTCCTGGACCTCAATACTGGACTGCAGTCAAGCATATTATAAAGTATCTGAAAAGAACTAAAAATTATATGCTTGTGTATTCTGGTGATGAACTTATACTAGTGGGTTATACTAATTCTGATTTTTTGTCAGATAAGGATTTTAGAAAATCAACTTCCGGCTATGTGTTTACACTAGGAAGTGGAGCTATTAGTTGGATGAGTGTGAAACAATCTTGTATCACAGACTCAATAACTAAAGCTGAATATGTGGCTACATCTGAAGCTGCAAAAGAAGCTATATGGCTCCGCAAGTTCCTACGAAATCTTGAGGTGGTACCTGTTGTAACTGTACCCGTGAAATTATTTTGTGATAATGGTGGTGCGGTAGCTCAATCTAAGGAACCAAGGAACCACAAGAAACAAAACATATTGACAGGAAGTATCATCTCATAAGGGAATAGTGTAGAAAGGTTATATGACAGTACCCCAAATGGCATTAGATGCTAAATGGCAGATCTTATTACAATGGCCATTAGTGGGAAACCTTTATAACCTGCACTTAGAGCCCTAGAGCATGAGCAATATGCTAGATATGCTTTGAGAGCTAGTGGGAGATTGTTGGGAAATTATGCTCTTTAAAAGCATATGTGTTTATTTAATTGTAATAAACATTTTTTCTGATTAATAAAATTAATGAGGTATTTTATTCAAATATCTTAATTGCATTTATATTTGTATTAAAGTCCATTTAATCATATTATATGTATTTATGTGATCACCATGTGGATTCACAGAAGACATAAATACAAGTTATCTTATGATTAAATAAATTTAGTTCGCAGTTGATAAATAAAGTTGGGCACTTTATTTAGGTATAAACTGTAATAAATTCATTGAATGATTTGTCTTAATCATGTATGAATTTATTGATGTAGTACGACTACATTGAACTGGATCACATATGAGATTTAATTAACTTTGTAATAACTGTCCGACTTATTAAATCTCATAGGCATTGATTTTACTGTAATCTTAATCTTGAGTTAATTATGATTTCATGATTGTGATTGTTATTCCATTTGAGTTACCAATGGGCGCGACACATCATTGTGGTCAAGATTACACGGTATCTTGGTGGGAGCAATTATGAGTATTAGAGTTATAGATTAACAATATAGAATTTGTACAACACATCTCTTGATAGGTTTTCGGCACTTGCTCATAGAATTCTCTGGCCAGAGTGTGTCAACATATTTAGTATGTTGAAAATGATCATTAGAGAAAACCAGTAAGGATCAAGGAATAAAGATGTTATTAAATTGATTGGACAGTTGAGATATCAATTTAATTAACGATGTGGTACAAAGGATTGTGCAGTAAAGAAATCAATGTGGCTTGGGACGAATTATTATTCGAGCATACAATTATGGAAGTCAGTTCCAATCTTTTAGTGGAGTAGATTTGGAATTAAATAATTGGGCTAGTTTAATTACAGGCCTAATTATTGTAGCCACTATTGTATGTTCCCAAATGATCCCCGGGTTAGCTCATTTAATTGACTGCACCACTACTGGACTAATAAGCAAGATAACTAGCAATTTGGGTCAAAAGCCTAAATATATCATTTAGTGGGAGGCTCCATTTAATTATCTTTTGTATAAGGGGCCTTATGTTATTTTACAAGGTGGGTCCCCTATTGGAAAAGTAAATAACGTGAGTTTAGTTTTTGATTATTTTGGAGCCTAGGGTTTTCACTAAAGGGAGATATAAAAGGCTTATTTTCTCAACAGAAAAAGAAAGGCCACTTTATACAAATCTGAGAATAAGATTTTTCTCTCTATTGTTGAGAGAAAAATTTTCTCGTGCTAGTTGCTTTGGTAGTGATAAAGGCGCCCACACGTCAAGTGCAGATCGAACCTGAGTCATAACCTGGAAGATCATTGGTGACAGTTCGTGATCCAACAAGCGTGGTGGTGACGGATCGTGATCTAACAGGCGTGGTGGTGGCGGATCGTGATCTAACAGGAGTGGTGGTGGCGGATCGTGATCTAGGAGCCTAAATCACTTCAGCGGGAAAAGCCAACTCGGATTTTCAAGGTACGATTTCTAGATTACGCGTTCTTATATATTATATGAGAGCGGTCATTAAAAAGGTTTTATAAAAATTTTAAAAACCTAATTTTTTCCCAACACAAAGTCCTCAGAAACGCAAACCCATGCTTTAATGTCGAACTTGAAAGTTTCCACCTCCTTATCATTGTAGACCTCCCGGGCAAGGGTTGTTTTTCCAATCCCACCCATGCCGACGATGGGTATTACAGCAATATTGGCATGACCACTCGGGGAATTGGCCGATACCATTTCAAGTATTTTGGCCTTATCTTGGTGTCTCCCGAAGACAGTACGTTCTGTTGGAACACTTGAACTGGGTGGCCTTCGCTGTCCAGCTGTATTTGATGATGCCCCTCCAGGAGTCAATTGCAATCCAAGTGCAATTCTTTGTTTACAGAGTTCTTCCAAGCGGCCAGTAATGTCTTTTACGCTGGAGCGCATACTGTGATTGAACTTAACAGTATACCGATTGAAACAACGGAAAAAAGCTACAGGGAGGAGCCTCTGTACTTTGCTATTGCTGGCCTCATGATCATGGTCTACTATCAACTTGTGCTCCAAAGCACTGGTGGCAAACACATCAAGAATGTCCTCAACATCATAAGCCAAGTCCCTGAGATTGTCCAGCCAAATCTTCACAGCCCGGTCCGTTAGCTGCTTCTCCTCTGCATCGCTAAGAACCGCCTGAATCATCATCAAAGTGTTTTCCCACTTCTTGAGCTCCGAATCAACCCCGCCTCCAAGCTGACGAACAAAGTTGAGCAATTCACCATGGGGAGCCAATCTGTCAAAAATCACATGAAACAAAGCTGAGAGTAAGAGCTCACCCACAGGCATGGTTTAGTTTTGTACGCTCGTTTGCCGGAAAGTAAAGGAGTATAGGATGAAATGGGATAGAATGCAAGTAAAATGAAACTAGGAAGCAGTGCGTCAAAAGCCTGTAGAGATTGATTAGATTCTAAACCGTGTGGACTCACGCGTATCATGATCACCATCGAAATTTCTTTGATAATGACCATAAAATTAATAAAAAAAATTTCTTCTTTTCTCAAAGTCAAAGTCTTGCATTCATTGATTTTAGACATTTAAATTTCCAAAAATACCTATACTTAGTTACTAATATTATTATAGACGGACAAGAGTTAAATTATTAAATTATAAATGGTGTCAAGGCTCTACTTGAGATTTTGATGCTTTGTCACGTCGTGTTACGTTCAGGGTTGGCTTTAGAGTTTGAAGGGCCTTAGGCGAAATTTTTTTATGAGACCTCTATTATTTTATAATTTCAATACTCAAGTATATATAAAAAGGATCAAAATTTATTCCATCTTTAATTCTTGAATTTCAATAATAATAAAAAAAACAAAAAATTTTAAAAATAAAACGTAAAAAATAGTCAAGAAGATTGATTTTTTTATTCCATTAAAACCGTTAAAAAACAAACAAACAAATAAATAAAAATAATTTTATTTTCAAATATAATATTTAGAATGATAGAATATTAAAATTTCAAAAATGATGAGTTGATGTTCAAAAATAAAAATAGACTTTATATTTTAATAAACTAATTATTTTAAATAAACTAATGAATATAATAATTTTATTTGTAGAGAACAGAACAAGAAATTTTTTTCATTTACTAATTCTTGAGATTATGAGGTTTTTAATAGAAATTAAAAGAAATATTAAAAGTCAAATATGTTAATATTGAATAATTGAAAAGGAATGAAGGTTAAAGAATAATTAAGAATAGAGATATATCTAATAAACTTTTTGATTTCTTAAAATACGTATTAAAAATATTTTATTAATTAGAGAATTATTAAGGAAATACTAAAAAAATGAGGCCTTCTTAAAATATGAGGTCTTAGGAGACGGCCTTGTTCGCCTATACCTAAAGCCACCCCTGGTTACGTTAGGTTGATTAATTTAATAAATTGTTAAATTATAGCTATTACTTTATTATTCTACTTAGTTCTTGGGTACAAGTTATCCTGCTTCCTAATATTTAGTATGGGATTTCCTGAATTGATCCTCAAATTTTCTATCTTTCAGTGAGCAGAAAATTAAATTTCTTTTAATTCTCTATTCTCCTAGTCATGTCTTGCACTAATTGATTTGAATCAGACAGAATATAGGGATTAAACTGATCTTTGCGAGGATTAAACAGCATAAAGGAAATCAATCTCAGCAAACACAAGTCAGATGCATGATGATTAATAAGCAAAAGCAGCCATTGATCTCCATTAGCTTATAAAGGTAATTAAACAAGAATCAACCAAAATGATGATCTATGCAGGGAGATCATTTTCTAGGCCTGTTAGTCAGCCTGTTTCAAACGAACAGGGACAAAAGCTTCCAAACTTTCTTTTTGACCTGCAAGTAGGGGGCACGCGCGTTAGCTGTCACATCAGCATTCCACCATCGGCTTCTTTAACCGAGTTTCGACCTGTGAAATGACCTTTATGCCCTTTAATTTGAACGACTCATCATAGCCGTTTTGTGATTTGCACAAATTCAATAAACACAGCTTGATGGTGGCATTTGTCTCACCATTTCTAATTGAATGAACTCAAATGCGGGATATTTTGGTACCCTTTTTGTTTTCAAAATTGATACGGCATCCCCCAAGCCTTTGATGTTAGTTGTATAAATGTTCAAAGCTTTTCAAAGCTTTACGTCAACATTGCAATGTCCACTGGAAAACCACTCAAATTACTTTAAGAATGCAAAAAATTTATTGTCTGTGCATTCTAATCCAAGCCTATTTTTGCTAAACTTCTGAAACAAAATGAGTTCGTCATCTTAAACAAACACGAGGAACTTGCGAATAATATGTATGTTGATGCTGAAATCTGCTCGCCTTATGCCCGACCAGATTTTTCCACCAATGCTTATGTAACCAGTAAACGGAATACTGAATTCTTCTTACTCCGACAATTGTTCTAGTCTGGGGAATTGGAATTACCCTTCCTTCTTCCTCAAAACCTGCATTCACAAAAACGGATCAGAGACACCAGTGGTTTTGCCGGCGTAAACCCTCTGATGCCTAAGTTAGCTCAAGGTGTTTACGGGAAAACAATGAACTTCGATTGGGTAACTCAATTAAAATATGGCTCACAATGCTTTCTAATAAACAGTCTGGTTATATTTTGGCAGAGTTTTCCCTTTACTCTCAATTTTTCTGTCCCCTTCTTCATTGATTGGCACTCATCCCTGGCCGGCCTTAGATACCAGTGTTCTACTCGTACTATTTGACCAACGTGATCCATGCCGGGGTGGGGAAAATGGCATAGCCGAGCTGGTGCTCTTATCTACTTAACACCAGTCCCTCAGTTTCTAGTTGTGCCAGTAAAACGAGTTGAGAGTAGAAACTTAATAGTCAACTCTCACCAATCCAGGGAACTTCTCATCTAGTCTTCCATTTACTGGGACGAACATAAGGTTTTATCATTCATTTTTTTTTTTGAAAAGATTCTGAGCTAAACATGGGCCTGTATAAGCAGGTCCATTGCACATCTGGGCTTGTGCTTCGCCTGGCCTCTTAGAACAGTTATTGACGTGGCACTTCCCGACTCTTCGGATTTTGAAATTTGAAACAACGGGATATCCATCCTCGAAAAACGGTGAATGAGCTGGCACTCCCATCACTTCAAACGTTTCTGTTTCCCCCTTTTCACTTCAAATCCCTAAGTTAAAGCCATTTTTGCCTTACTTATTTGCTCTTCCTTCATAAGATAACTTCTTCATATTTCGCTCACATCTTCTGCGTCTGAGATCTCCATCCTACTGGATCTTTTTTTCGTTGCCGCAACATCATCAGTACCAGTGTACTTCAGGTATAGCCTTCAACATTTTCTCTGGTTGTTGTTGATTGGGTTTTGCGTTGTGGATTCTGTGTTTGCCTTTGTGTCCATATTCTCGGATTTTTGTGGTCCCCCTTTTTTTTTAACTTCGATATGTCCAACCAGAGGGGAAAAAGGATTGTAGTTGAGAGTGACGAAGAGGTAGAGGATTCATATCCCCACTTGCTTAGACCCGTGACCCTCTACACTCCTCTCATGATGTAGGTCCCTCCAGTCATAGGGATACCCCTGACAGCCCCCGTCCCGTAGCTACTTCACCTTCCCTCGAATTAGAGATTGTAGGAAACAGGGGTGGCCCCGCGTCGGGCTCGGGTGAGAATCGAAGCTCTGGTGGGGCTGAGGCAGCTAAAGGGATAGATGATAGTGAGGGTAGCAGTTCCAAGCCGAGCCGACCTCCCAAGAAGAGAAATCTTGGTCATAGGGTGGAGGCGGATTCCTACCATATTGACTTCACAGCTTGTGCCACCACCTCGGATGATCTGTTCAGGCTTAGGACTCTTAATGATATTCCTAACGATGTCATTCTCGTGGTTCCTTGAAAAGGTGATATTCCTAGTCGGCCTCCAAAGAGGTATGTCACCATGCACATGGAGAGCTTCAAACTAGGAACTCGGCTGCCCCTTCAGCGTTATTTTGCCAAGATTCTGGGTGGTATGCACCTGCCCCCAGGTCAGCTACATCCGAATGGGTGGAGGGTCCTCTCGGCTATGTTTGTGTTATGGGAGGGGTGTGGATCGGAGAAGCCCTCCCTTGTTGAAGTAAAACATCTATATCAGTTGAGGAGTAGCCCGAGAGAAGTAGGCTGGTATTACTTCATGTCAAGCTCTGCAAAGAGGAAACCGATCACTGGCTTCCCCTCCTCCTATAAAAATTAGAAGAACAAATTCTTCTTTACTAAGGGAAATTGGTGTCCAGCAGCTCGTTCGCTTGGTGGTGATATTTACATCCCCACGCAATTTGTCACCCCAAGTCGCTCATTTTTTGCTTTATATTTTTTCTCCGATTGTCACTTATTGGGTTCCTTAACCTTGCTTGTTTTTTCAGAGTCGTGGGGTTTGATCAAGAACCTTGAAGAACGACCTCTGCTCCAGGTGGAAACTGCTCTGGTGAACGCATCTACCTGCCAAGACCTTCTGTCACCAACGAACTTGATCGGTTCGGGCTTAGTGGACATAGTTGCAGGAATGAACAACAAGATCCTTAGTGCGATGACTAGGAAACGCAGCCCAGTCCAGAGCAGCTCCAGCAATCTTCCTCCCCCTCCGAAGAAAATCAGTACTGGTCCTTCCAAGGCTCCCGCTCCTGCTCTGCCCCCTCCACCACCTCGTAAGAGCGGTGGGGATAGAACTGCTGACAAGAGTTCTGAGGTCAGCATTCGTTCGGGGGACCGGTCCTCTCCTCTCCCATTTCGTGAGCAGGACGACTATCTGACCCCGTATCATAGGGACTATGAGAAGTCAGTGGGACCAAAAATGGCCGATGACATAGAGAGTATGAGTCTCACTGAACTAGCTGGTTCTGTCCAGAGGGTCTCCTATAAGCTGGCTACTATAGTCTCTTGTTATAAGAACAGGGTCACGCGCCACGAGAGGAAGTTTCAAGTGGAAAACCAAGACTTGAAGAAAAAGGTTGAGTCTGCTGACCGCTCGAAGGAGAAGCTGCTTGAACTGCAGAGGCAGGTTGGGGATCTGGAGGAGAAGGTGGCCATGGCTGAGTCCAACTCCACTAAGCTTGAGAGCGAGTTGGGTAATCTGAGATCTGATCTACAGGCTACCCAAAGTGAGAGGGATACCTTGAAGACGACCCTTGAGGGAGAGATCAGATCTCTGAGTGAGCAACTGGCCAAGGTGAAGGTCAAATATGCTGATGTTGATGATCGGCTGGACTCAGAGTACAACTCTGGGCTGACTTTCTACTATAAGTGCATCATATCTGTGCTCAAGGAAGAATATCCTAAGCTCCAGATGGACAAGCTGGAGGCTAAAGTGCAAAGATATATGGTCGAGGGCGACCAGGCCGATAAGGAGCAGGATGATCAGGACCAGGTGGTGGCTCCCTTAGATGTGGTGAAGGAGGGGGAGACCGGGGATCGGATACTTGAGGTTGGTCAGAGGTCAGTGCCTACTCCTCCAGAGACTGTTGACCCTCTTCTCTCTTCCCATGTTGCTGATCCCTCTCTTCCGGAGATCGTTGATCCCTCAACCGCTGAAGTTGATGAACCTCCTAGGCCTTAGATTGATTTTTGTATAAATCTTGGACTTTCATCTGCTTGTCAATTTTGAACATTTATAAAACTTTGAACGGCTTTTGTTCGTCTTCTTGTCTGTTTTTTGCTTATGGATTACTTTTGCAAATTAGACTTGATAGTTTGTTAAACTTTACCTGCTAGTTCTACGATGGACCGAGCAGAAAAAAACATTCATTAGCCTTAATAGGATTTTGTGAAATAGCCTGCTGGTCCTTTTGGCCACCGAGCAGGAATTGGCACTTGCTTGCTTTAGTGAAAATCTCTTAGAATTGTTTGCTAGTCTTTACTTGACCGAGCAGGAATAAGCACTTACTTTGCCTTAGTAAAATTTTGTTGAATCATCTGCTGGTCTTTCGTTGACCGAGCAGGAATAGGCATTTACTTGCCTTAGTAAAATTTTATAAAATCATCTGCTGGTCTTTCGTTAACCGAGCAGGAATAGGCACTTACTTGCCTTTGTAAATTTTATAGAATCATCTGCTAGTCTTTCGTTGACCGAGCAGGAATAGGCACTTACTTTGCCTTAGTAAAATTTTGTTGAATCATCTGCTGGTCTTTCGTTGACCGAGCAGGAATAGGCACTTACTTGCCTTAGTAAACTTTTGTGGAATCATCTGCTGGTCTTTCGTTGACCGAGCAGGAATAGGCACTTACTTGCCTTTGTAAATTTTGTAGAATCATATGTTGGTCTTTCGTTGACCGAGCAGGAATAGGCACTTACTTGCCTTAGTAATAAAAAATTTAATGAACTTACTAGCAGGGGAATTTTCTGCTGAATTCATCTTTATTGGAATTTGAACGTATTACAGAAATGCTGGACATATGCATGTACAACTAGTCATCATGCATTGAACATAAATAACTTATAAAAGAAAGATAAACACTTAGCATAGCCTTTCGCTTACTGGAAATACTTTTTCAAGTGCTCGGCGTTCCACGATCTCTTCACATTTCATCCATCCGGGTGTGCCAGCTTGTAAGCTCCTGGTCCAGTCACCCGTATCACTCTGTACGGTCCTTCCCATTTTGGGCCGAGCGCGCCATGGTTAGGATCCCTTGTGTTTTGATTCACCTTCCTCAGTACCCAATCCCCTGCTCGGAACTGCCTCACGCATACATTCTTATTGTAGTAACGCATGGTCCTTGGCTGACATTGGGCCACTTTCTGTGAGGCCCCTTCCCTTTTCTCCTCCAACAAGTCCAGGCTTAAGCAGATCTGCTCGTCATTTTGCTCCTCATTGAAGTGTTCTGTCCGATGTGTTCCCACTCCAATTTCTGCTGGGATAACTGCCTCATGACCAAAAGCTAAGGCAAAAGGGGTTTCCCTAGTTTTGTGAGTTGTTCAGTAGGCCCACAATACTCCTGGTAGCTCGTCCACTTCCTCATGTATGCTCGGCGAGGTCCTTACCTCTAGTGAAACTGACTTTGGTAACTTCGGGTCGGCTACTGCAGCCATTCTGGCCAACATATCAGCTTGGTAATTTTCATTCTGGGGTATCTGTTTTACCTCCACCTCTTTGAAAAGTCCAATCAACTGCTTTGTCTTCCTCAGATACAACCTCATTTTTTCTTCCCTTGCTTGGAACTGATTACTGAGTTGACTGCAGACTAACTGAGAATCTGCTCGGATTTCTAACTTTTCTGCTCTTAGTGCGTGTGCAAGTCCGAGCCCGGTGATAAAAGCTTCATACTCAGCTTGATTGTTTGTGAGCTGGAATTCAAATTTCACAGCATATGTTAGTTCAGTACCTTCTGGGCTTCGTATTACGATCCCTGCTCCGGACCCTTTTTCACTACACGACCCATCAACTATTACCAGCCACATCCCCTCTGACTTCTCCTGCTCTATTAGTTGTTCCTCCTGAACTTCTTCCCCTAACTCAGCTCGGTCTACCACAAAATCAGCTAGAGCTTAGGCTTTGATTGCTCCTTAGGGTCTATATGATATATCAAACTCACTCAACTCCACGGACCATTTTACTAACCGACCAGAGGCGTCCGGTTTTTGCAGCATCTGCCGAAGGGGTTGGTCAGTCATCACAACTATCGAGTGAGCCTGGAAATATGGTCGGAGTTTTCGTGCTGCTGTTACCAAAGCCAACACCCATTTTTCCACTAAGGGATACCTGGTTTCTGCATCTACCAGGGCCTTGCTTGTGTAATATACTGGATGTTGCTTTCTTTCTTCCTCCCGAACTAACACTGAGCTGGTTGCCCATTTGGATAACGCCAAGTACAGAAACAACTGGTCACCCCTTCTCGGGGTTGACAGTAACGGGGCGCGGGCCAAGTATTCCTTCAGCTGTCTAAACACCTCCTCGCACTCTGATGTCCACTTCATCTTTCTCCCTTTCTTTATGGTTTGAAAGAAAGGGTGACACTTATCCGTGGCCAGCAAGATGAATCGATTCAAGGTTGCCAATTTTCCCGTGAGGCTCTGCACCTCCTTGACTGTTCGTGGGGACTTCATTTCTGTTACTGCCCGTATTTTCTCTGGATTGGCCTCGATCCCTCGGTGGCTTACTAGGAATCCCAAGAACTTGCCTGAGCTGACCCCAAATGCACATTTGTTTGGGTTCAGCTTCATCTCGTACTTCCTTAGCAATTCAAAGTTTTCCTTCAAGTGCTTCACATGATCCCCCGGTTCTTTGGACTTGGTGATCATATCATCCATATATACCTCTATAATATGACCGATCAGGGGTTTGAAGACCTTGTTCACCAACCTTTAATAGGTAGCCCCTCCATTTTTTAAGCCGAAAGGCATTACCCTGTAACAAAACAAGCTCATGTTAGTTATAAAGGCACAGTATTCTCCTCATCCTGCTCGTCCATGGGTATCTGGTTGTATCCGAAAAATGCATCCATAAAGCTGAGCAGATTGTGACCCGTTGTAGAGTCCACCAATTGATCTATCTTTGGTAGA
Source organism: Citrus australasica (assembly GCA_029618585.1). Classification (NCBI taxonomy): domain Eukaryota; kingdom Viridiplantae; phylum Streptophyta; class Magnoliopsida; order Sapindales; family Rutaceae; genus Citrus; species Citrus australasica. The sequence goes on along the minus strand of JARCIV010000003.1, from coordinate 30,634,082 downwards.
GAAAAACTGTCCTTTGGGCATGCCTTATTGAGGTCTGTGAAATCCACACACATCCTCTATTTCCCATTCGCCTTCTTCACCAATACCACATTAGAAATCCACTCCGGGTACCTGACTTCCCTTATGAACCCGGCTTTCAATAGCTTTTTCACTTCGGCATTTATGGCTTCGTACCTCTCCTGGTTGAAGCACCTCCTTTTCTGCTTTATCGGCCTAGCCCCCTTCCTGATCGCCAATTTGTGGCAAGCTACCTTGCGATCAATTCCCGACATATCCTCATGAGACCAGGCAAATATGTCTGCATGGGATCGTAGGCACTTCACCAGCTCACCTTTCAGTGCTTCACCCAATCTTGACCCGACCTTGATTACTCTGCTCGGGTCGTTCTTGCTAACACAGACTTCCTCCAAGTCCTCAACAGGTTCTTGGCGACCCTTTTTAGAATCACCTCGGTTATCCAACGAGGTAACCTGCAGCGTCTCCTTGGCTGTTGTAGCATAGCAACTTCTTATCATTCTCTGGTCATCTTTGACTACTCTTACTACTCCGTTGATTCTATACTTCAATGTCAGATAGTGCGTGGATATAATGCATTAGTTGACCCTCATGAACGGCCTTCCCAGTATCATTTGGTAAGGGCTTCTCTCCTTCACCACGGCAAAGTCCAGCATCATCGTCTTTTCGAACGGTTTTGCCCCCATAGTAATTAGGAGTTCAATGACCCCTAGTGGAGTTAACTGTCCCCCTCTGAATCTCTTCAGGGATGTGTTTGTCCGTTCCAGCTTCACATCTGATATCCCCATGTCATTCAGAGTCGATTTAAACAGAATGTCGACTGAACTCCCCATATCTACCAGAATCCGCCACAATTCTGCACTAGCCACCATCACCTTGATCACCAGTGCATCCTCACGAGGATATAAGACACCTTCTTCGTCAGTCTCTGTCCACATAATGGGAACTTGCCGTACCTTTGCCCTCTTGGTTGTTGGCAAATTGAAAAGGACCTCTTTGTTGGCCATGGCATATCTCCCATAATTCTTTCGTGCTCTGTTCGAATCTCCGGCCAATGTCGGCCCTCCTGCTATCATACGAATCGTCGGCGGTTCACGCTCCAGGCCCCTTTCAACTTCTTCATCCCGCGTGTACTGTGACTCGACGACGGGGAACACTCCATCCACATACTCATCCAAGTATCGGTTTCTCACCAAATCTTCCACCTGAACCTTTAGATCACGACATTAACCAATAGTGTGACCGTGAGTGTTGTGGAATTTGCAGAATTTTCTCATATCACGTCGGTGAGTAGATTTCGTTATAGGGGCTGGTGGGTATAGCAGGCCTCGTCCTTCTATCCTCTCATACAATTCCTCCATCGAGATTTTCAATGGAGTGTATTGTCTATATGCCGAGCTCTGGTCGACCAATTGGACCTCTCGGCTATTATGAATATCACCCCGGGTTGGTGGCATTGGCAGCTGATCTGGTTGTCCTGCCCTTGAATGGATTGCATGCAACGCCCTGGGATTGTTGTGATTAGGGTGGGCAGCCATCTGTCTGTACCCTTGCTACTATTCCGGGAATGGGGGGCGCTGATGTTGAGCTCGGCTGTGCGGGAACTGTTGTGGCCTCTAAGCTATGGGGTAAGGACGAGATCGAGATGGTACTCTGACCATTGCTGAGGATTCCCCGGTTCGTTTTCCCCCTCCACCTCCGTTCGGGCCTCTCTGCTCTTTTCGTATCAGCTCTTCCAGCTGCTCACTTTTTAACCTGGCCGACTTTTCCTCCTCAATTTCTATGTCTCGCCTCGCCTGTTCATACCCCGCCGAGTAGCTCTGCACTAGGGGACTTCTCAGGTTGTATCACAGTCGGTCTATCCTCACACCTTCCTTTAATCCTCTCAACGCCTGCGGATGATTAAAAGCCCCCAGGTCCAGCACGGCTCGGTGGTATCGTTTCACAAAGTCCCGAAGGGATTCATGCTCTTCCTGTTTCATCCACATGAGCTCCATCATGTCGACCTCTGGGGCTACAGCTCCTCGGAACTGCTCGGCCAACTCCTGGCACATCTGCTCATACCCCTTTATGCTCCCTCATGGTAATTTACGATACCATTCTCGGGCTCGTCCTTCTAACGTCAACGGGAACACTCTGCACTGGTGTCAGCCCCTGCACCCCTGTCATGTTATTGAAACGTTCGATGTGCACCAGCCGATCGCTTCGCCCGGAATACTTGAGGTCAGGGAAACGAAAATCTCTCGGGATTATAGTGCCCATAATCTCGGTTGACAACGGAGATTCGTCATCCAGCATTATCCTCTAGCTCGGGGGCTTTTTCTTGCCCTGAATCTCCTCCATTACCTGCCCCAATTTGCGCACCTCTCCCTCCAGCTCTAACGCACGGTCAGGATCGCGTGCAGCTATCTGGTCTCGTTCTTGCTCGGCATTCTGCAACCGCTGCCTGAGCTCTCCTTCATCAATGCTGACTCCTCGGCCATCAGCTTCAAAAACCCGTCCAGGACGGGATTGGCTCCTCTCTTCGCCTACGCGCTCCCCTGTACCTTGACCAGTACTTCTATAGGGATGCACCCCACAAGGTTGGTCCATCGGTGGAGGGATCTCCTCGACGCTACGCCTTTGGAGGCTAGGTTCTGCCGCGACATCTTCTCTCCACATGGGGTTTTCGCGGTCCCTCCTCCGTTCCTCCCTCAGCTCGCACAATACGACCGTGAGAGTCTCCATTTGTTTCTCCATCCGCTCCAATCGATCTTGCATCATCCTTTCTCGAGCTGCACTCGCTATTTCCCGGAGAGTGATCGTCTCGACAGTTTCGTTGTCGTCCCTTACAGTATCCTTCCTAGACGCATCCATGTCCCCCGTTCGCTGCTTCTCCGGTCACTTACTAATTTGGTGGTAGCTTTTATTCAGGTCCCCACAGACTGCGCCAAAATGTTGATGCTGAAATCTGCTCGCCTTATGCCCGGCCAGATTTTCCACCAACGCTTATGTAACCAGTAAACGGAATACTGAATTCTTCTTACTCCGACAATTGTTCTAGTCTCGGGAATTGGAATTACCCTTCCTTCTTCCTCAAAACCTGCGTTCACAAAAATGGATCAGAGACGCCGGTGGTTTTGCCGGCGTAAACCCTCTGATGCTTAAGTTAGCTCAAGGTGTTTACGGGAAAACAATGAACTTTGATTGGGTTCAATTAAAATATGGCTCACAATGCTTTCTAAAAAAACAGTCTGGTTATATTTTCGCAGAGTTTTCCCTTTACTCTCAATTTTTTTATCCCCTTCTTCATTGATTTCTTCTTCTTTTATAGTCAGTGTCTCACGTTTTCGCTTGCCCTTTATCTCCCTTTATTTCGGGTAGTGATCATTCCTCGCAGGGCTCTAACTGCCATATTGCGTGTAAACATGGGACACCGTGTCTTTTTCAACGGTTCTGGGCATGACGCAACTAACGCGATTTCGTGAGATCGTGTTCCCGAACTTTAGGGGATGAGTATCTGCTCGGTACATGTCTCTGGTTGGCACTCATCCCTGGCCGGCCTTAGATACCAGTGTTCTGCTCGTACTATTTGACCGACGTGATCCATGCCGGGGTGGGGAAAATGGTATAGCCAAGCTGGTGCTATTATCTACTTAACAATATCCAAAACAGCAGATTTCATAATTTAACAAAGCTCACAGTTCTCTGTATTGCCTTTTACCAACATGAGTTCTAAAAATAATTTGATCAACCATTAAAATATTATGAACTTAAATGACGATAAAAGACAATATATTATGAAGATAAAATTAAAAACTAATTAAAAATAAAAGAAAATCACTTTCTTCTTTTTATTGTTTTCGATTTCTTTCGAATGCTTCGAATAAAAAACACATTTTTTTGTTTATTTGTCACAATGTCAATGCTTGGATTTCATTCTGGTTCCCTAAATCAAAAGAACTTCCTTCAATTATTTAGTGTTTTAACATTGATCTTTAAGTTATAAGTGTAGCTAATTCTTTAAATTTTCCAATTGATCTTATATCTAGTTTTAGAATCCCTATTTTTATTAAGTATTCTTGTTTTCTCTTTGTGTTGCACTTTATGAATATTTATGTTATTATTAAAAGATTACAAGAACAAGTTAATGATAACTTGGTTTTGTATATTGGAAAATATTTTTGATTATATTGATAATGAAACTATCATTTATTCTTTTCAATGCATAAGATCCCATTGAATTGTCTTTGATGAGAACAATTTTAACCAGTAAATCTATTATCAATCAGTATTATAGTTTTGATGTTACATATTGCTATTTAATTTTTTAGAATTATATTATATTTTAAATAGTGTTAATCAGGTACACGCACATGCATTCCATAAGAAGCATGACTGTGCACATGACAAGCTCGCATTTGGAGGTTATGGAACCCACAATACAGTTTCCCAAATGAAAGCTTACCACAGACACCTGCATCATCAAGTTCGATTTTAAATGTGTCCCAACTCGATCAAAATCTTGATTACGTCCCTGATGATTAGAGAAGGATGGAAATTTTTTTGGCAAACTTCTTGTATGGTTGTACGCTCTCATGTGTCAATATATTATGTGTTGGATAAAAATACAAAATTTAATATGTCTAACAAAATAAGTCTTTGTGAAATCATTAACTAATAATTTAAAAATATGTCACTTTGTAAATATACGAAAAAAATTATACAAGCATTTGTATATTTGTTATTAATTTAAATGAAAAAGAGTAACAATAGAAACACAAACTATTTGTTCAGCATAAATGTAATATGCAAATTCATGTAGCATGAAGATATGAGTTGGATAAAAGTATGACATGACAATTTTTTGAAATTTAAATAGTATTTATGTTGTAATTTTAAGTGTCATTTTTCCTCAATTAAATCTCAATTTTGTGATAATTTAGAGTTTAATTAAATTGTCCATCCACTTCTACCTAAGGTAGCGCATACTCGAAATTGAGCATTTTGTTAAATAATTATTTAAGAAAAAATGGAATATATATTCTACAACAGATGAAAATTGAATAGCCATTAATTTCAACATTGAATAAAAATAACGAATATTAAACTCTTCAAAATAATGAGAACAATTAATCACAATAATGAAGATTGAAGGGCACTTTGATGCTTTTGCTTATCGTCAAAACCTTGTGGACTCCACCGTATAATGCATGCTTTAAATAACGCTGTCATAACCACTTTATATTATATTGTATAATTCGCATATCAGTATTTTAATTTGGACTAAAGAATGGAATCTTTCTTTCATATGAAATAACATTCGTGGTAATGGCTTTAAAATTTTATTTTTCAAAATTAGAGATCGAGAAATTGATCTTGCAAACAAGTTTGAAAAGATGCCCGAACTCAGTGTTTTCTTGGACTGATACTCGAATTTTCTTGGAAAGATAGATTCTGTGAGAAGTTCAGTAATACAATAGCAACTTGGAATAGATTATTATTTATCTCACTCATTGGTATTTGGTTTATGCTCACAGTTGATAATACTGTAGATGACTTGTCGTTTACTTTTTAACAACAAACAATGTATGTCGTCACATTAATAAATGATCATTTGTCTTCTTGAAAAACGACGCGTCATCTACAAGAATCAGCTGTAGGATCTGAAATTTGAAATGGCTGTGAATTTTTCATATTTTTATTTTTGGGTACAGTGTTTGTAATAATTAGCTCCCTTGAATTTCGTCTTCTTGTCTGTTTTTTACTTATGGATTACTTTTGCAAATTAGACTTGATAGTTTGTTTAACTTTAGCTGCTAGTTCTACGATGGGCCGAGCAGAAACAAACATTCATTAGCCTTAATAGGATTTCGTGAAATAGCCTACTGGTCCTTTTGGCCACCGAGCAGGAATTGGCACTTGCTTGCTTTAGTGAAAATCTCTTAGAATTGTTTGCTAGTCTTTACTTGACCGAGCAGGAATAAGCACTTACTTTGCCTTAGTAAAATTTTGTTGAATCATCTGCTGGTCTTTCGTTGACGGAGCAGGAATAGGCATTTACTTGCCTTAGTAAAATTTTATAGAATCATATGTTGGTCTTTCGTTGACCGAGCAGGAATAGGCATTTACCGAGTAAGAATAGGCACTTACTTGCCTTTGTAAATTTTGTAGAATCATTTGCTGGTCTTTCGTTGACCGAGCAGGAATAGGCACTTACTTTGCCTTAGTAAAATTTTGTTGAATCATCTGCTGGTCTTTCGTTGACCGAGCAGGAATAGGCACTTACTTGCCTTAGTAAAATTTTGTAAAGTCATCTGCTGGTCTTTCGTTGACCGAGCAGGAATAGGCACTTACTTGCCTTAGTAATAAAAAATCTAATGAACTTACTAGCAGGGGAATTTTCTGCTGAATTCATCTTTATTGGAATTTGAACGTATTACAGAAATGCTGGACATATGCATGTACAACTAGTCATCATGCATTGAACATAAATAACTTATAAAAGAAAGATAAACACTTAGCATAGCCTTTCGCTTACTGGAAATACTTTTTCAAGTGCTCGGCGTTCCACGATCTCTTCACATTTCATCCATCCGGGTGTGCCAGCTTGTAAGCTCCTGGTCCAGTCACCCGTATCACTCTGTACGGTCCTTCCCATTTTGGGCCGAGCGCGCCATGGTTAGGATCCCTTGTGTTTTGATTCACCTTCCTCAGTACCCAATCCCCTGCTCGGAACTGCCTCACGCATACATTCTTATTGTAGTAACGCATGGTCCTTGGCTGACATTGGGCCACTTTCTGTGAGGCCCCTTCCCTTTTCTCCTCCAACAAGTCCAGGCTTAAGCAGATCTGCTCGTCATTTTGCTCCTCATTGAAGTGTTCTGTCCGATGTGTTCCCACTCCAATTTCTGCTGGGATAACTGCCTCATGACCAAAAGCTAAGGCAAAAGGGGTTTCCCCTGTGGCAGTTTTGTGAGTTGTTCGATAGGCCCATAATACTCCTGGTAGCTCGTCCACTTCCTCTTGTATGCTCGGCGAGGTCCTTACCTCTAGTGGAACTGACTTTGGTAATTTCGGGTCGGCTACTGCAGCCATTCTAGCCAACATATTAGCTCGGTAATTTTCATTTCGGGGTATTTGTTTTACCTCCACCTCTTTGAAAAGTCCAATCAACTGCTTTGCCTTCCTCAGATACAACCTCATCTTTTATTCCCTTGCTTGGAACTGATTACTGAGCTGACTGCAGACTAACTGGGAATCTGCTCGGACTTCTAACTTTTCTGCTCTTAGTGCGTGTGCAAGTCCAAGCCCGGTGATAAAAGCTTCATACTCAGCTTGATTGTTTGTGAGCTAAATTTCAAACTTCACAGTATATGTTAGTTCAGTCCCTTCTGGGCATCATATTACGATCCCTGCCCCGGATCCTTGTTCACTACACGACCCGTCAACCATTACCAGCCACATCCCCTCTTACTTCTCCTGCTCTATTAGTTGTTCCTCCTGAACTTCTTCCCCTAACTCAGCTCGGTCTACCACAAAATCAGCCAGAGCTTAGGCTTTGATTGCTCCTCGGGGTCTATATGATATATCAAACTCGCTCAACTCCACGGACCATTTTACTAACCGACCAGAGGCGTCCGGTTTTTGCAGCATCTGCCGAAGGGGTTGGTCAGTCATCACAACTATCGAGTGAGCCTGGAAATATGGTCGGATTTTTCGTGCTGCTGTTACCAAAGCCAACACCCATTTTTCCACTAAGGGATACCTGGTTTCTGCATCTACCAGGGCCTTGCTTGTGTAATATACTGGATGTTGTTGTCCTTCTTCCTCCCGAATTAACACCGAGCTGGTTGCCCATTTGGATAACGCCAAGTACAGAAACAGCTGGTCGCTCCTTCTCGGGGTTGACAGTAACGGGCGCGGGCCAAGTATTCCTTCAGCTGTCTAAACGCCTCCTCGCACTCTGATGTCCACTCCATCTTTCTCCCTTTCTTTTTGGTTTGGAAGAAAGTGTGACACTTATCCGTGGCCTGCAAGATGAATCGGTTCAGGGCTGCCAATTTCCCCGTGAGGCTCTGCACCTCCTTGACTGTTCGTGGGGACTTCATTTCTGTTACTGCCCGTATTTTCTCTGGATTGGTCTCGGTCCCTCGATGGCTTACTAGGAATCCCAAGAACTTGCCTGAGCTGACCCCGAATGCATATTTGTCTGGGTTCAGCTTCATCTCGTACTTCCTTAGCAATTCAAAGGTTTCCTCCAAGTGATTCACATGATCCCCCGGTTCTTTGGACTTAGTGATCATATCATCCACATATACCTCTATAGTATGACCGATTAGGGGTTTGAAGACCTTGTTTACCAACCTTTGATAGGTAGCCCCTATTTTTTTTAGGCCGAAAGGCATCACTCTGTAACAAAACAAGCCCATGTTAGTTATAAAGGCAGTATTCTCCTCATCCTGCTCGTTCATGGGTATCTGGTTGTATCCGAAAAATGCATCCATAAAGCTGAGCAGATTGTGACCCGTTGTAGAGTTCACCAATTGATCTATCTTTGGTAGGGGAAAACTGTCCTTTGGGCGTGCCTTATTGAGGTCTGTGAAATCCACACACATCCTCCATTTCCTATTGGCTTTCTTCACCAATACCACATTGGAAATCCACTTCGGGTACCTGACTTCCCTTATGAACCCGGCTTTCAATAGCTTTTCCACTTCGGCATTTATGGCTTCGTACCTCTCCTGATTGAAGCACCTCATTTTCTGCTTTATCGGCCTAGCCCCCTTCCTAATCGCCAATTTGTGGCAGGCTACCTTGCGATCAATTCCCGACATATTCTCATGAGACCAGGCAAATATGTCCGCATGGGATCGTAGGCACTTCACCAGCTCACCTTTCAGTGCCTCACCCAATCTTGACCCGACCTTGATTACTCTGCTCGGGTCGTTCTTACTAGCACAGACTTCCTCCAAGTCCTCAACAGGTTCCTAGCGACCCTTTTTAGAATCACATCGGTTATCTAACGAGGTAACCTGCAGCGTCTCCTTGGCTGTTGTACCATAGTAACTTCTTATCATTCTCTGGTCACCTTTGACTACTCCTACTACTCCGTTGATTCCGTACTTCAATGCCAGATAGTGCGTGGATATAACGCATTAGTTGACCCTCATGAACGGCCTTCCCAGTATCATCTGGTAAAGGCTTCTCTCCTCCGCCACGACAAAGTCCAGCATCATCGTCTTTTCGAACGGTTTTGCCCCCATAGTAATTGGGAGTTCAATGACACCTAGGGGAGTTAACTGTCCCCCTCCGAATCCCTTTAGGGATGTGTTTGTCCGTTCCAGCTTCACATCTGATATCCTCATGTCATCCAGAGTCGATTTAAACAGAATGTCGACTGAACTCCCCGTATCTACCAAAATCCGCCGTAATTCTGCACTAGCCACCATCGCCTTGATCACCAGTGCATCCTCACGAGGATATAAGATACCTTCTTCGTCATCCCCTGTCCACATAATGAGAATTTACCGTACCTTTGCCCTCTTGGTTGTTGGCAAATTGAAAAGCACCTCTTTGTTGGCCATGGCATACCTCCCATAATTCTTTCGTGCTCTGTTCGAATCTCCGACCAATGTCTTGCACTAATTGATTTGAATCAGACAGAATATAGGGATTAAACTGATCTTTGCAAGGATTAAACAGCATAAAGGAAATCAATCTCAGCAAACACAAGTCAGATGCATGATGATTAATGAGCAAAAGCAGCCATTGATCTCCATTAGCTTATAAAGGTAATTAAACAAGAATCAACCAAAATGATGATCTAGACAGGGAGATCGTTTTCTAGTCAGCCTGTTTCAAACGAAAAGGGACAGAAGCTTCTAAACTTTCTTTTTCACCCGCAAGTAGGGGCACGCGTGTTAGCTGTCACGTCAGCTTTCCACCAGCGGCTTCTTTAACCTAGTTTCGACCTGTGAAATGACCTTTCTGCCCTTTAATTTGAACGACTCGTCACAGCCGTTTTGTGATTTGCTCAAATTCAATAAACACAGCTTGATGATGGTATCCTTTTTGTCTCACCATTTCTAATTGAGAATGAACTCAAATGCGGGACATTTGGGCACCCTTTTTGTTTTCAAAATTGATACGGCATCCCTGAAGTCTTTGATGTCAGTTGTATAACTGTTCAAAGCTTTACGTCAACATTGCAATGTTCAAAATTGATACGGCATCCCCGAAGCCTTTGATGTTAGTTGTTTAACTGTTTAAAGCTTTCCAAAGCTTTACGTCAACATAGCAATGTCCACCGGAAAACCACTCAAATTACTTTAAGAATGGTCACTTGGGCTTGTAGTCCAGTGGTGAATCATTGCCCTCAAAATTAAACATGACTATGAGGGCAATGGTTCGAGTCTCCACGGACTCAACCTCCCTCAATTAAATATAATTGTGTGGAGACTTGTTATAACGTCTTTCTCCCTTACGAAATGCAAGTGGAGTAGAGACATCCCTCCTCTGTGAGGGGTATTTGGATGTGCATGTACTTCATAGAATAAAAATATAATGTAATAATGTAAGTCCCATGTATATATATCTGATTGTAAATATCAGTGTAATGACCTGCTGTCATAGCAGCTGTATATATCTCTGTGTAATACAGTAACCAACTGATGCTTAATCAGTTTCAAAAAAAAATTACTTTAAGAATGCAAAAAATTTTATTATTGTCTGTGCATTCTAATCGCAACCTATTTTTGGTAAATTTCTAAAACAAAATGAGTTCATCATCTTAAACAGCAGATTTCAGAATTTGAAAAAGCTCAGAGTTCTCTGCGTTGCCTTTTACTAGGGGTGGGCACGGGTCGGGTTGGGTCGGGTTGATGCTCAACCCGACCCAACCCGCATGTGGAACGGGTTGAAAATTTTCAACCCAACCCAACCCGTTACATATCTCAACCCAACCCGACCCAACCCGCAGTTTTGCGGGTTGGGTCGGGTTGGGTTGATTGGGTTAGATTTTTTAAAAAATTTATTTTTATAGTATAATTAAATAGTGATAAAAAATAAATAAATTAATTAAAAAATTAAAAAATACAAATATTAAAATCTTTAGAACAAATTCAACATTTCAAAGTTTTTATATTTATATTTTTTAATTTTTATATGAAATATCAAAATTTATATAATAATTTTTATATACATTCGGGTTGACCGGTTAGGTTAGGTTGATTGGATTGAGTTTTTGAAAAAAATTATTGTTATAGTCTAATTAAATAGTGAACAAAAATAAATAAATAAATTAGATAAACAAAAAAATTAAATATTAAAATCCTTAAAACAAACTCAACATTTCGAAAATTTTATATTTATATTTTTTTAATTTTTATATAAAATATCAAAATTTATATATATTTATATGCGGGTTGACGGGTTGGGTTGGGTTAAAATTTTTTAACCCAACCCAACCCAACCCGCAAATAATGCGGGTTGGGAATTTAATAACCCAACCCAACCCGTTTATTTTATCAACCCAACCCAACCCGCAAACAATCACACGGGTTGGGTCGAGTTCACGGGTTGGGCGGGTTGATGCCCACCCCTACCTTTTACCAACATGAATTCTAAAAATAAGCGAGTTGAAAAACTGTCAATATAACACCTGTAATTTACTTTTTTTAATTTTTTATAATATGTATTTTATATAATCTTGTATGTTAGGCTAATGGCAATTAAGTATGTTTTAATTTTTATATTTTAAATGACTTAATTTTTTATCTAATTTACCAATTTATTAAATAGTGGTATTAAAAGTCTTGATTTTATAAGAACTCGTCTTACGTAATTTTTTTCAAAACCCTAAAGGCTAACAAAGAAAAGCATACAGTAGAATACACAAGAGTGAACTTTTACACAGTGAAACCCATTGGCTAATTTAGATTCTGAAAAGCAGAAATCAGGAAACATCAATTAGATTATATTTTGTAGAATTATGTCTACAAGTAACTGGTCTGTTTTCACGTGCATCTAAAAACGCCTTTAGAATTTAGCCAAGTAATCACTTTTAGAATGTAATTCAGCATCAGCTCTTTTAGCCCTCAAAAGCCCGTTCAAGCCCCCTTGGCGGCATCATGCTAAATGGCTTAACCTCAAGATCATCTTACAGAGATGAGGATATGTTTTTGAGGGAGTTATTATCTTCGCTGTTCGAAACAAGGAAGTAGAATCCTCGAGCTTGATGATACGAAGCACAATTAGATGAACATGCAAAGGCACTATTATAACGCTCGAGTCAGCTTCACTCTCAACAATGCATGTAAATTAAAAGAAGAAGATAGAGCTTTCTTTCATAATCGAAGAGAGATAACTAATCCCCCCCTGAGTCAGACTTTGTCTCCACTTATAGCCACTCTCAAGTGGCGAGATATTAAAATCCGTTCCGGGTCTAATCTCCCGAGTCCGTTCTCAGGGACAGGGATTAATCCCAACGTTTCATTCTTACGCCTCATTTAAATTTTGCACTTGATCTTGTTTCCGAAGCCTATTTGCTCCTTGTCAATGTTTCTGCTTAATGTTGCATGTGATGTTTCACATATTTAATTCCAAACCTTATTGCTCCGAAGTTCATTCAAGATCAATTATTTTTTATTTTCTTGATTGAGTAATTTTTAAATAATTTTATGAAAAATAAGCATTAAAATTTATTTAAATTTGACCCATTGTTTAAAAAAATTAAAAAAACTATTATTCTTCATTTTATTATTTAGATCTAAATGAGACGCATGAAATATTATTGATCCTCTAAAAATAAGACCCGTATTCGTATGATGTCAAATTTTAAAATATACTGAAAAACAAAAATGAAATTTTCTTAGATAGCCCACAAGCCTAATCAACGGGTACTGGCAACGCTATGAGACATGAAAGCCATTTCAACAATAACAATGCCAAGTGCTTTGATGTAGTTGCTTCCTCCTGTCAAAACCGTTTGGACTCTCCACCATACAATCAAAATATTGAAAATGATGATCCAAATTAACTTAGTAATAACAATTTAAAAATTATTAGATTAGCATGTAATTTGGACTAATGAAACTGCAGTTACTTAAATAAGCTTCTGTTATTGTTGTTGCCCAAATGTATAAAATGTTGCCGAAATAATTTTTCTCAATAAAGCCCAATCAGCGACCCTCTTCTTTGTCATTTTTCAAGTTCCTTTGTTGTAGCTCATATATTAGCTTAACGTTAAAACGCCCAAGCCAAAATGCATGCTTTATTATCATTTTTTTAATTTTCTAATCAAGCATGCTTCTTTGTTAAGTTCGAATGGGTAAATGGGCTGTCAGTGGGCTTCTATCCCACTGCCATCGAACTGGTGGGCTCAACATGGTCTTGAGTCCGAGCCTTGAGCTAGGATTCTTTCCCTTTTCAATTATATACTAACTGTATTCAATTTTTTCCTTTTAATTCCTTCATAATTAAGTAGGAGCAGATATCTCTCTAAAAAATTTATAATTGATATTCCTAAAGGTAAAAATGTTCAAATTAACAAATGAAAAAAATTGAATTATGCCATAATAATATTAATCTAGGTAAAATCTTTGATTATAAATATATCAATAAAATTCTACTTAAATGATCTATACATCTTTAAACACAGTTGCATGGTAGTGCTCCGAACACACTAGTGAAAATTGTACATAAGAGCATTACATGGACTCGCCGCGGGACGTCCATCACTTGTCAGCAAATATTGCTACTTTTTAAATTACATATGAACCATGCACCTTCATTTTTTATTTTTTTACAAATGAATTGATTAATGAGTAATTTTATCCAACTATCTTGGTTTTATTTTTCCTCGATAAAGGGCATAATCTGTCAAATTAGCCTTTTACTCATGTTGAAATGAATGATGAACTATTAACTTCTGGTTGGAAAGGAATTAGAAAAGAGAAGAAAGATGAAAAAGAGAGAGAGAGAGAGACAAAAAATGAAGCAAAAAGAATAATGATCTTTCATTCCATTATTTGCCATGATATGGAATACATATCTTTTTCCTTATTTTTTTTCTCTCCCTTCCTTTTCTCTTTTCTCATTTCCTTTTAGGTAACGTTTACTTTTTGGATTGAAGTAAGAATCCTAAGAAGTAGGAATCCTAGGATTGGGAGTATGGAGTGGGAGTGAGAGTAGGTTGTTTACTTGCACTAGAATGGAAGCATGGAATGAATATCAGAATCCAATTTATGTGTTTACTTTATCTTGGATTAGGAGTAAATAGTTTCAAATTACAATTTTATCCTTATTTAAAGAATTATAGTTTTTAATTACAAAGTTAATATTATATTTAGTGAATAAACATTTATTTTATTATATTTTTAAATTTATAATAATTATTAATATTCTCAATTATGAACATCACAATTTTTTATTAATTTTAATTTTAATTATATAAATTAAAAATTGTTGATAAGGGCAATATAAATGAAATGTTTTTACTATTAACATAGTATGAAATTAATATTTTCTTAGAATAAACTATTTATTAGTATTAATTATTAATATTAAATAAATATAATACTATTATTTTTAAATAAATATAATAATATTTTATTTTCAAATAAAGATGGTATATAGTAATATTATTAATTATCTATTAATATAATAATATTATTTTAAGTAAATTAAACTTAGAATCAAACCCAATTATTATTTAGTTAAATATAATAATATTATTTAAATATTTATTAAATATAATTATAGTAAATTTAATAAAAAGAAGAGTAAATATAAAATAAAATTTTATTTTATTTAATATAATTATATTAAATTTATTATTTATTAATATAATATTATTGAGTACAAAATTAATATTTTCTTAGAATAAACTATTTATTATTATTAATTATTAATATTAAACAAATACAGTACTATTATTTTTAAAATAAATATAATAATATTATATTATTAAATAAAGATAGCATATAGTAATTTTTATTAATTCTCTATTAATATAATAATATTATTTTTAAGTAATTTTCACAGATAATCAATGTAAATTATTATTTAGTTAAATATAATAATATTATTTATTTTATTTTATTAAATATTAAATATTAAATTAAATTAAATTAAAAAAGAGTAGAAAAGGATAAGGTAGGAGTGGATTCCCACTCCCACTCCCCATTCCCCACTCCAAAAATGAGTGAAGCCCACGAAATAGGATTTCCAATCCTTTCCCAATTTATTGAAGTAAATACTAGAGTGGGAGGAATCCACACTCCTTACTCTCACTCTATAAAGTAAACACAGTCTCTTCAAACCAAATTGTATTTATCGAAGAATATATAAATTAAAATTGATGTTAAAGTCATTTTCATAAGAGTTAGGGACCACAAGTTTTAATTTTCCTCACAAAAGGCTTGATTTGTCTATATATATCAAATTAGTCTTTTACTCGAAATAAAATAATTCATAAACTATTGAATGTATTTGTAGGGCTATATAAATAGATATGACAAAAATTCTCACGGGGACGGATACGCTCAGAGATTTTTTCCATTCAAAGAGAGTATGAGGATAATTGCATACCTAATTTCTTATTCGGGGAAGGGGCGGAGAAAATTTTTTACCCAATTTCTTATTCGGGGAGGGAACTGGGATGAGGTGGAATCCCCATCCCCTATCCATTTCTCCATTTTAATTTTTAATTTAATTTTTATTTTTTAAAATTACTAGTAAATAAATAATAAAATTTGAATTATAAAATTATAAATATTGGTAAAAATAACAAATATCAAAATATTTATATTATTAAACTTTTAGGCCTAATTAACTAATTAAAGTCCTAAATTTTTATTTAGGACATTAAAAAAACCGGATAAATTCTATTAGCCCAAAAATTTTGTTTTAATTTTAATATTCATTAAATGTTTTAAACTTAAATATATTTTTTTATTTATTTTTAAATATTATAATTGCCCATAGCAAATCACAATTTTAATATCTAATTTAATCTAATCTAATCTAATTTAATCTAATATTTGCTCTTAATTTGCTCCGACTTAACTATTGTGTTGTAAATGAATAGTCCACATTTATAAAGTGCCCACGCCACCATTGAAAAAATTAATTTTGAATCTAAATTCGATTTTATTTGTAACAATTTTGTATTAGAGTATTAATTTATTCACGATAGTTTGTAAAAGAAGTTTGTATCCCTTACATGCTGCATTACTTACTAATTTAATGTATGTGACTTTTGTAATGGATATTAATGTAAGATATATTTTAAACTTTACTGTTATTTAAATTTTTTATTTTAATATGATTAACTCAAAATCAAAAATAAAAAATGTATTAGTTATTTGAGGATCGAGGACCCTTGGGGATCCCCTGTTATTATTCGGGGAGGGGATGAGAATTCTCTCAAGTAATTCTGACGGGGACGGGAAGGGAACGGGGACATACACAAAATATCGGGAATGGATATGGGGAGATTGGTCCCCTCCCCTCTCCTCCCCATTGCCATCCCTATATATAAGCTAAAATTAAAATTAAAACTATTTTCATAAGATTTAGGGACCATTAGAACTATTAGTCGCAAAATAAAGAATTTTATTCTTAACATATAGGGAATGTTCTTGCGCTCTTGACATATAAGGAATGTTCTTACGTGAGACGTCAAAATTAATTCTCTTTTATAAGTATTTATTCGTAAGTTTGGAGTAAATCATGCCTAACAAGTTATCATTGATACATGACCGAAGTATGTTATAATTATATGAATTTACATCGTCAGTCGGAATATATCAGTACTATTAACTAAGTAGAATCTTATATAAATTCAAAAATCAAAACAAAAAGATTCAGGGATCTACTTGATGCAAAATGAACAATAGTGTCCTTAAATGAAAAAACAAAAACACTCAGGGACCTCATGTTATTAAGTCAATGATTAATGCGCAAATAAATAAATAACTGCCATGTGTAAGGCGCAGAGTGTAAATAGTGGCCTTGCTCTTCGTGGTTGCTGTCTTGAACTCGTCAGATATCTTTCAAAACTTCATCAACTGTCAGGTAAATCTAAATCTCGTTCACTTTGATTCTGTCAAGTCAATACAAATCTGAATGAATCTTGAGTTCATGAGTGGATCTGCTTTATGTATAAATCTATACATTGCTCATCGAAATCTCATTTGCTGATGCTACATGCAACATGCTGATTCTGCCTTTTGTTTCATTTTTTATTCCTTCTTTTTTTTATCATAGATTTGCCTCAAGAGATGTTTAGATCATTGATGTTTGAGTCATTTTAGCAAATGGGTTGACTTTGTTTTTGGCATTCAATCAAGAAGTTTTGCATCTTGACATGATATGATCATGCTTGATCCATAATTATTCATTGATTATATTTATAAAAAAAAATCTTTCGAGATTGATTGGTCTCAAAATCATCTAAAGGAGCGGTCTTTGATTGTTTCTAGGATCTGATTTTGAAATTGAACGTAAGTAGGCAGGCTTGCATTTGTTCTGTTGTGAGATTAAATGTTGGTGATCAATTCTCTAATCTCGATTTGCTTGATGTTCATGCAGTCATGCTCAGCAATTTTCCTTTTATGTTGTCCATTTTGTTGGAGTTAATATTAAATATTTGTTGTTAGTAATCATTCAGTTTTGTTCCCCCTGCTTTTAAGAGCACTGAATGCTTTAAGATTGCAGGTTTTACTTTGGAAGCGTTGATTTCTGTTTTTTTTTTTTTTCTTTTTTTTGGTTATGATGCAATTTTATCTTTTCATTGTTTGGTAATAGTTGTTTCGGAAGGTATGGCATCATCTGATAAGCCGGAAGTAGTTGAAAGGGATGTTAAGGAGAAAGGGCACAAGGAGGATGACAAAGAAGAGGGAAAAGGTGGATTTATCGAAAAAGTCAAGGATTTTATCCATGATATTGGTGAAAAGATTGAGGAAACAATTGGATTTGGGAAGCCAACTGCTGATGTTACTGCAGTTCACATTCCTAAAATTAATCTTGAAAGGGCAGATATTGTTATTGACGTGCTCATTAAAAACCCGAATCCTATACCGATCCCTCTAATTGACATAAACTACTTGGTTGAGAGTGATGGAAGGAAATTGGTTTCTGGATTGATCCCAGATTCTGGAACTATTCATGCACATGGCGAGGAGACTGTCAAAATCCCTGTTACTCTGATTTATGATGACATTAAAAATACATATGATGATATCAAGCCTGGGATGATTATTCCATATAAGATCAAGGTTGACCTGATTGTAGATGTGCCGGTTTTTGGAAGGTTGACTCTTCCACTTGAGAAAAATGGAGAGATCCCCATTCCTTACAAGCCCGATATTGATCTCGAGAAGATTAAGTTTGAGAGATTCTCATTTGAAGAAACTGTTGCAATTCTTCATTTGAAGTTGGAAAATAAGAACGACTTTGACTTGGCCCTGAATTCACTTGATTATGAAGTTTGGCTATCAGATGCGAGCATTGGAGCTGCTGAACTCACAAAATCTGCCAAAATTGACAAGAATGGGATTAGCTATATTGATATTCCTATCACCTTTAGGCCCAAGGACTTTGGCTCCGCACTTTGGGACATGATCAGAGGAAAAGGTACTGGTTACACCATGAAAGGAAATATTGATGTGGACACACCTTTTGGAGCTATGAAGTTACCAATCAGCAAGGAGGGTGGTACTACGCGCCTCAAGAAGAACAAAGAAGATGGTGGTGATGACGACGACGATGATGAGGTATGTTAAACCTGTTGCTTTCATGTTGAAATCCAGCATCTCATACTCGACTGTACTTCAGCATCTCATGCTTGACTGTACAGTTATGTTGTTCATAATTGACTTTTTCTGTATCATGGATAAATAATTAGAAAAGCATAACTTCCTTAACTTAATTCACTTTGAATTTCTGGAGAATAAAGGTTACATAAGTATGACTCTGATTTGCTTATCCTTTGCTTGGTGGGTCTCAATAAATGCTTCCTTCGCGTGTAACTGTCTATATTATTTTTCTTGTAACTGTCTATATTATTTTTCTAATAACAGTCTCGTAAAATCATATATTATATATGATTAAGGCTGGAGTTTTTATCATTTATCAATCCCATTTTAACTATATTATTAAGTAATCTCTCAATTTACTGGCCATAAATGAATGCATGAGAAATGAGCAGGAATTGAGGGATTTATAGAGAATTATAGGAGTTCATATGATTCTAGAAACATATAAATGCAGCTACTCATGTTTTGGAGTAGTCATCAAAATAAATGGATCTGTACATGCAAAATATTTGCACTATGTTATACAAATTAGCTTTCAAGATGGTGCATGGTCCACTGACTATAGTGAAGTAAATTTAAGCAGAATCAGATTAGGTATTTTAGAGTTTGGTATCAAGGCCATTATGCCTAAAACATAAGCATCTAGCGCTTAGAAATGTGCTATTCACTTCAATAGGGATAATGTTGTATGCAATGTAGGAACTCCATCAACTTTAGAGAAAGCCTCTTTTTGTACCATATATATGAGTATATATCAGACACTTAATGCAATGTTCTGATAGATGGTTTTGGTTGTGTATCTAACTAAAATCTTAATTTCTTTTTTCTGTGCAGGATTAGAGCAGCTGCTGATGGGGGACAGTAGTGGTTCATATGAGTTGCTGTGTTATTTACTTATTGGAGATTTGTTCATTATAATAATAGATCAATAGACACTCGAGTTCAAAGTATCAACTTCTTATGTTAGCATAAATACTTTAGAGGAGAAGTTGGTATTGTGTGTTTATGCATATGTATGCTGTTGTTACAGTGATCGGTGTTGCATTGTGTGGCATTTGTTTTTTTATCAGCACAGCCACTTACCGGTAGACTTGTCAAAACATTTAGTCCTTATTTGGTTGGATTTGCTTGCTTGTTTCTTGCTTTCTGCCTGCAAAATATTAGTCTAATGACAATGTGTTTGGTGTATATGTTGAATCAGTGTGCTACATCTTCTCGACTTCTAAATTTTCCCTCTAAAGGATGTAAAATTAATTGCATTGGTGTTGGAGCCAATTACGAATGCATAAATGACTAAACCTGCTGCGTAGAAGGTTATTGGTGAGTTTGAGTCTTGTGAGGCCTAAACAGCCACAGCAAAAGCCTTGGATGGCAAAATTTTCTGTATTGCTGAGTTTAGAAAGCCAAATCACCGTTGCTTTTTATGCGAGCAATTAAGGGTTAGCGATGTAAATGTTTACACCAGAGCTTACTTGATTCACTTGAAGGTAACCTACTGGGTTGTGACCAGCTTTCCTTGCAAGCGTGTATTACTGGATTTTCTTAATCACAGGAATTATAAAAAGATAACATTTTAGGATGAGAACAGTGTTGAAATCACTCTCAAATATGACCTAAATCATTGTTATGTTACATGATTTTGCAAGATTATTGAAAAAAATCAATTGGATCATATACAAAACTAGAAAAGCAATAAGAAGAAAGATTATGAACTAAAAATGAAAAGGGTTGCACTCAGCCTTTGGCCGAGTGGTTAGGGCTCAGCAGTTCGAACCTCCACAAAAGTATTGTGGGGGTATTTCCTTTTTCAATTAAAAATTGAGTAAAGACAGTCATCTTTCTTATTTATGAGTGAGGAATTGACATCTCTCGAATATTTGTGAGGGTTAAAATTTAGGTATCGTTTTATTAGCATTGATGTAAATTGGTCCCAGTAATAATCTGATTTATAAATATTAATTATACTCTCATATAATATGAGTTATAATTTAAATAATAGAATCGTGTAATTAAAAAAAAATGAAAAGGGTTGTTTTAAAAGGAGCATAAAATCTTATCTATGATCTTCCCTATTAAGAACTGGGCAGGCATGCTACGCTGGCCTGACAATATCAATTATGATTTCTGAATCCAAATCCAAAACACAGAACAAAACTATGAGCAGGTGAGCAAATGTGGTTTGTCATCTGATTCAAGTAGATCATGTGACACAAATGGCCCAAGATTGTGGGGTCAAAGGAATAATAATTCTGATTAAAGAAATCATGTAATTCGAAATTGGGCTTAGGAAGCCTATTATATTTGGATTTTACACCTGCCACACAAACCAGCGTAGGTTGAAGTTCAATGCTTATTGTATCAAGAAGGGTGGTCTTTGGATTCCCAATATCTTTCATGATCTCTGTTCATTCAATGGATCAAATCATGGAGCACATCTCCCATTGATATCCTTTACATTATTGACCCAAAAAGGTTAAAAGGAAACGAAATAAATTCCTTGGAATTTAAAGGAGGAAGCAGTAAGAATGGTTATTTAAGGCTACTCGAGTTGAACCACCTACTGTTGATTTTTCCTTCTTTTTTTTTTGTTTGATTGTTTGTGATTCACGCAGCGTGCTATAATTATCATATTACTTTAAAATAAACGAGTTGAGGTGATCATTTTTTTTCCAGGAAAATAAGGTAGAAATATCCCTCTAATATTGTAGAGGGAAAAAAAATATCTGAATTAAGGTATAAATTAGATAGTTATGTTTAAAATTGGAAAAAAAACTAAATTTAGGCGCTATTGAGATTAAAATATCATATGTGAAAGATGTAAGTTTTATCAATTGCTTTAACCGTTGTATTTTCAATATCAAGTTAAAGTAAAACAACCACAAACAGGCTCTCCAAATCTTCTTGGTTATGCAAAACTTGAAAACCCAATTAATAATTGTAATTAACAAGATGGAATTCTAAAATTTATACAAATATTAATTCTCTTTCTTTCCAAGGGAAAAAATAATGGAGCATCTCTTCCACCTGATATCTTTGGCATTATTGACACAAAAAATTTCATTAATATGGTTACTTGGAATCTAAAGCAGAAGCACAAAGCAGTCAAATTAGTCATATTATAAGGTTTTTAGTTAATCTCATCTTTCATCTTTCATGGATAATTTTTCTGGTATTTTCATATCTTTGATGATATTGCCTCTTTTAAAAGAAAAAAAAAAAAAGAACATATACATGTTATTATGATAAATCTGAGGTGACTAGATTGTGGAGTGCAGTACCTTTTGGAATACCAATATTACTCAAACAGATTTCCGATAATCCAAAAGCACTTCTTTAATCTATCTTATCATGTTTAGTTAAAGTACACCTTTCAATTGATTTTTTAAATAAACAACCCTTAAAATTTGCTTAGAATTGTATTATATATTTTCAATATTGAAATTACAATTTAGTGATTAAGTCGTTTGTTGAGACCTTGCTTAGACAAAATTAACACTATACATAGCACAACGAGAATATTTAACACATTTAATTAGAATTTTAAAAATGAGTTAATCTATTATTGTATCAAACTTATGGTGCCTAACTATATGAATATGATTTCAAACCTACTCCATTAAGGAGTGTTTGATGGTGCGATTTGATGTTGAAATAACTACTTGAGAAATGAAAATTCGCTTGGTATACTCACTGCAAAATCAATATATTTAAAATCTGAAACACGTTAAAATTATGACTTTATAATGTATGATCAATTTGACTTGCAAAAGTTGTATAGTTTGGAAACTCAAATTTCAGCCATATGAATATATATAAAATATTCTCAGTTTTTATGAACCAAATTATTGGGCATACATTCATATTTTCTAATAATTAAAACATTATTTTTTTTCAAAAAAAAAAATAGGAAGGAAACAAGAAATTAAGAAGAAACTCCAAATACAGTATAGGTAATTATTTTGGTGCATGGCCACATGGTTTCCCGGTATCTTTGGTCAATGACCAAAATAATGGAGCATCTCTTGCAGTGACGTGTTTTAACTTTATCAACCCACTAAAACAAAGAGAAAGGACACAAATTTCATAAATTTGGTTAGTTGGAATTGTTGCCAAGAAGCAATCAGACCGGTTATTTGGGGTTAAGCGATTTGATCCATTCATTTTTCTTTAATTTTGTGGTTTCAGATTCTCTCTGCAACTCATCATAATAATTTTCACTTTGAAAAAGAAAAAGAAGATAGGCCAAAGTTGTTTTCAATTTTGGATAATGCTGCCAAGCATTTATGGACCTTTATCATCTAAAGTTTTAATCAACCTATGGGGAAAAGAAAAAAAAATTAAAAGAATAATGAGAAGTTAATAAATAGGGTATGCATGTATTAGAGTAATGTGTTAGGTTTAACAGTGGTGTATCAGAGATTTTGATGGCGTATGATGGGGGTTTGTCATGTAATTTATTGTGCAGGTTTTTAGTAAATATATTTTTTTTAATTATATGAGACTATTGCTTAGAATATAACATATTACATAATATTTTAATTAATATTTATAATTACATAATAATTGGAGTTAATTTTTTTTAATTACATGAGACTATTGCTTAGAATACAACATATTGCATAATATTTTAATTGGTATTTACAATCACATAATAATTAGGACTAGTTTACGTTTATATGATATCAACTCTTATAAAGTTCAGCATAGTATAACTCAAATTTTGATTCTTTCTAATATTTGAGGGACTTCAATCTTCACCCACGAGATGAGGAAGAAAATTTAAATTAAATCTTCACAATTCTTCTGTAAGTCTTTGAACCACTTCCCTTACACTTGTGAGGGAGTGGCTGTAACCACTGGGTTAAGGCCCAGTGGTTTTGGTAAATCACCTTTTAAGAGTAGCTTTTCAAGAGTTTTTGCGGATTTATTTTTATTTTTATTCTTTAGCGATTTCTTGGTTAGATCACTAAGTCTTATAATTCAATTTTTTTTCAATTGCAAGGTGTTCTTCACCAATAACTGATATTAAATCTTAATATTCAAGTGATTTTTTTCTTTTTGGATATAAGGAATTTGTGTTATATTATTAGGTGTTGTAATTATTATGACTTGATTTTTAAATTTTTCTAAAGGAAAGCACTTAGATTATAACTCATATTATATGATATTATTACTAATGTTTATAATAAGACAATTACTGAAATTAGACTGAGATTAGTTTACATTAAATCTTATATAAGATTGTCCAGATTTAACTTTTTTTCTCCCTCTAATATTTAAGAGATGCCAAGGCACTTAGATTACATTAAATCTTATATAAGATTGTCTAGATTTAACTCTTTTCTCCCTCTAATAGTTAAGAGATGCCAAGGCACTTAGATTTCGTAAAAGAGAAGATTGACTTTACTTAAGGGACTAATTTATATTAAATCTAATATAACACTATCTAAATTTTATCTTCTCTCTATAATATTTGAGAGATATTTAATTTATTCACATTTCATAAGGGAGAAAATTAGCTTTACTCAATTATTTCATAAATAAGAAAGGAACTTAAAACCTTATAATTACTTTTATAAGGGTTCGAACACTTACTTTCACACATTATTAGAGTAAGTGTTCTCCCACTAAGTTAAAGACCTATTGGTGCCTTTAAGATTTGATTGGAAATGAGTTTTCAAAAATTAAAACATACAACACAGTATTTTTTATATAGTTCAGTGCTAATCTCATATAAAATTTCTAGAAGAGAAAAAAATAAGTTGACACAATAGTAAGAGGAAAACTCGCTTGGTGGTTCAATATAAAGAATATTGAGTAGTTGGCCAATTTTGAATGAATGTGTTTCCAATTAGCAAGTAAAGTGCATGAGATTGTACTTTTTGAAAACATTGTTGAAAACAGAACTATAAATTGTCAATAGTGGAGTTTATATTCCTGTAGAAATTAGAAATTCTCTTTTACTTTTCAATGATTTTTGTGTTGTTGAAATTTCAAGTCTTAAAACACTTTAAACTCGTGTTTATGAATTAACAAATGATTTAAGTTTTCTATTGGCCTATTTATTAGAAAATTATCAGCTAGAGTCATATAATACAACCAACACATGCAATCTGCTCTAAGAAAACAAGCATAAATAAAAATAAAGAGTAGAAACCAACAAAAAGAAGATATGGGAAGTATGTAATATCTATAAAAAAATATATATAAAATTTGTCAGAAAAAGATCCATTAAAAATTTATTACAAGACAAATGTGGGATTCTGTTGGACAGTCGAAGCTGAATCACCACACTTTAACAAAAAATAAAAATAAAATGGATCTGTGCCAGATTTTTCATTTTTTTTTTGTCAACAGAGTTTTTCTTTTCAAATTAAAGCAAATTGATTTGAAAAACCCCATTAAAAAAGAATCATTAATTTTATCACGCTAGGAAAAGACTAATAAGAAATACAATTACAAATACCAATGAATGAGAAATTAGTTGTTTATTTTTGATAAGATCAAAACAAATTCAAAACCAAGAAACCCAGTCAAAAAAATTTCAGCAAGAAGAAAATTTATGTTGGAAGATTTTGTGTGCACAATCTGTAATACTAATTCAACTCACGGCAGCATAATTGGTCAGAAATCAGAAGCAGCCATTGACAATGAATTGGAATTGGAAAAAAGCACTTCGTCTTTGAATTAATCAGATTCTATCCATGCATGCATTGCTGCAGCTTCCTTGAACTTGAAGAATATATTCATCAACTACTAAGAAATGTAAAATTTGGTTCCCTAACGCAATTGCAAAGGGACCCACATATCATCAGCTTAAGGAGCACTTTTGGAATATTGTAATAGGTGGGGAAGGAGTTTGGTGTCTATGGAAAAAGCCCTAATTCTCTCTGTCTTCTGCTTTGCCAAATTCCACAAGCTAAACAGGCAAAACGTTTTTTGTTTGTTCTATAAAATTACAAAGGGAAACTTCCTTCACAATTTCACAACTATTTTTTTTTTATTATTAACCGTTTTTACACTGTCTTCTTTGAATATTCTCTATATATATTAATCTAAATTTATCCCAATTTAAAAGGATCATTATGATATGCATGATCATATGATATATAAGTAACAAATGATCAAGATATGAATCTTTTATACTCTATTTTACATAGAAGATGATAAAATTGAAGCAATAGATATGATGGAGTTGTTCTACTACGGTGCACAGATACTGATTTTTAGATTATAACAGTAAGTAAAAATTTAATATTTATTTGTATGATCATATGGTCATTATCAGTGTTCCACTATGAGAAGTTTCAACATAACCGACTCTAAATTTAATTGCATACCAAATAGAAGAAATATAGTTATCACATATTTCAAAAGTCTCACTTTACTCATCAAGAACATATTCGTGAAGTGTGATGTTGAGTTTCGTATTAGAATTGTATTTCAATTGGTGAACTCCTAACCCTAATATATGATGCAGACTCGTAGATAATGTGTTAGATAATTACCATTTTGATATCCTTTCAATTCTTCAAATTACTCGCCTAACATTTTCGTAAAAGGGGAAAAGAGAGAAAAAGAAACAACTTTGATTACTAGTACTACCAATAACTATAAATTGTACTATCTCTCATTGTTAACTGGAAATAATTTTAATTATTAGTTTATAAATTTTGGGATTTTATTAGTCAAGTAAATGTATTTTGGATCATGAAACCTAAAACTGATTGGTAAAAGCGAACGGCGCCTGCACAAAGTCTAAAAGTAAATCCCTGAAAAAAACAAAACTCCGAAGAATGAACGACGCGTGATATCAAATCGAGTTTCCATCAAATCTTTCTCTAGCAAGCCCTAAAACAAAACATGTAATACTTTGGGAAATTTACACCCGTTCACTTATTTATTTTATCCTTTTTAAAAATACACAAACATTTTTTTTCAGCGCGCCACCTGAAATTTATTTTTTATTGCATTCGTCCACTTCCGTCTAATTTCCGTTAGTCAATTTAACGGAATGTTAACGAAATGACTTTTTTACCCCTCAAAATTACAATTTAACCCAAAATAAATGGAAATTGAAGATAAATTAGATGGATTTAATTTTTTTTCAAAGGTGGATGCTAGAAATTGGAGGAAAATAGTGTTTGTTGATTGCTAAATTTAAAAAATTTGTATTTATTTTTTTGAGAGACAAAAAAATAAATACACAAAAAAATACAAATTTTTTAAATTTAGCAAGCAATAAACACTATTTTTCTCCAAAAAAATAAATAAATTTTTTCTAAATTTAGCAAGCAACAAATATTATTTTCCTCCAATTTCTAGCATCAACCTTTGAAAAAAATTAAATCCATCCAATTTATCTCTAATTTCTATTTATTTTGGGTTAAATTATAATTTTGAAGGGTAAAAAGGTCATTCTGTTAAATTAACTAACGAAATTAGACGAAAGTGGACGACTGCAACAAAAAGTAAATTTCAGGTGGCGCGCTGAAAAAAAAAATATTTATGTATTTTAAAAAAAAACAAAATAAATAAGTGAACGATTGTAAATTTTCCTAATACTTTTCTTAATTCGCAGATCAGTTTCTAGACGTACACACCACAAAGTCTTGCCTTCAATTCTTCTAATAGTGGTAGTGGATGATGCATGCACGATCCTAAATTCCTAAAAAAGATCTTCCAAAAACATTCAATCAAATCAACACCTGAATTTGCAATCCCGCGGCAAGCAGCTTGTTTTCAAAACAAGTGGAGTCTGGATAGGGCATGCAATGCCCATATTGATCCAAATCTTACACTTGCGCAAATAATATATTATATTAATGTCTCTAGCTTACAATTAATTAAAAAAGAATTAAAAATAAAAATTCAAACTATATATTGAAATACGTGACAAGGATACATGGGTTTTGTACGAGGAATTGAATTGCAAGTTGCATGGAGATGCACTGAATGGAAAAAGGGCAACGAATGTCAGAGCATGGCATGTGCCCATCTCATGTTTTGCATATGAGCAAATGTATCTCATTGTCACCTTTACGAATTTTAATTAAAGACATTATTGTGGTCTTATCTATGTGTGTATATGTAGAGTGCCACTTGACGTGAAAATTTGTTTGCAAATATAAATAATAGACTGCCATTTCTTGAACCCCACTAGCCTAACCACATCGTTTAGGCAGGTTAATAATTTATAATTTGGACTAATATGATCAACTTGAGTAAGACAAGTTGAGAATGAGTTTCTTTACTTGCATTTTTGTAGTTGCATTATTGTGACTTTTCTGAAAGCAAATCATACAATCAGATAAAAGGAATTATAGGATAGTTTGAATTTTTTGTTTGTTGGTGTCATTGATTAAAATTCTTTTTGTTCTATAGATCCAGGAAATATTGGAGATAATATTGATTCAGAATATAAATCTTTTTGTTTAAGAATGGATTTTGTTAAAATGTAAAAAAAAATGGGCAAGCGTGGATTTTTTTTAAATTAAAATACTGTATTACTATATTAGAAGTATTTTCGAATTGGGTAAAATTCAAAATTTTCATAATTAAAAAATTAATAATTTCATAGATCAAGGACTATAAAGGTTCTATTATGAATAAATCTTGTGTTGTTGATACGATTGGTTCACTCTTATCACATCCAATTAAATTCTTTGTCTTATGCCCACAAGTTGTACAACAATCAACGTATATTTAAATTGATTTATTTCGCTGTCGAGTTTAAAATAAAATAGAACATACAAACCTAGAAGAAATAGTTAAAGAATATATAAAAAGAAAGGATAAAATAAACGCTTAAAGACTGTGCGAAGTAATTAAGAAACATATATAGCCAAGAAATTTAGCTAAATGGGCCCATTTGAGATAAATAAATACAGTTACGTGCAATGTCCACTTGACTTGGAACAATACAACTACTATAAATCATTAATACACCAAGTTTTTTCTAAGATTCTCCAAGTTTTTACATTGTAACACATCTTAATATTAATAAAAAGTTTATGAATACCTACACTATGATTTCAGAGATCTTGTATCCTATAGATGGACATCATTAAATGATTAAATTTTGTAATTTTTTTAATTATCTAATAATATTTAAATTATGAAATACAATACTTCTAAAATTACCTTTCATTATTAAAAGATCGTTGTCAATATGATTATTATAAGATAAGATATGACTATGATACTTCATAATCACTCTACCTCACATCTTAGACACTATCATACTATCGCTTTATTTTAGTGGTGCTATTTTTCTTTTTTAGAAGAATAAGTTGTCTTCATATAATTATAATCTAATTGAATCATTTAATAACTTCAAATGGATGATTTTTTTTCCCCTAGCATAACATTTGAACATATTCACATTTCATTAATTTATTAATTTTTTTATCATCCAACGATAGCTAAACAATAGATGAAATAACCTTAGTGATGGTGGTTGGACCGTAAGATGTATTTATTATTCACTCACATAATTAGAAAATAGAAATTAGAAATGAATTAATTTCGGAGGCAATATTAATGGTAATGGGACCCATAAATGGGAATAAGAAGCAATAAAGTAGGTGGTGATATAAAAGGAAAGAGAGAGAGAGAGAGAAAATGTGAATTTCTAGAGAGATGTTTAATTTTAAAAAGCTTGATAAAGAGGAAAAAAAAAAAAGATGTCCAAGGGAAGTGAACCTTGGGAGACACAACTCAACACACTCATTCATTTTTTTCCAAAACCAGCAACTGGGTTTTGTCAGCAGCAACCCCACTTGTAGTCTTAACATTTGAAAATTCACTGAATCTAACCGCAAAAACATAATAATAACAAAAAAAAAATTTAATTTTAATAAATCGGTGAGCAATTAAAAAGCTCTTGCAATTAAAATTGAAAATCAAATACGTTTAGATACAAATTCAGTGAAACAAAGCAAGGCCAAAATCCTATCTAAATTCAACTTTCCATTCCTAATACAGATTCATTTCGTTTTCACTTTCCTCATTCCTTCCTTGTAAACTTCAGCACCGCAACATTTTAAATTCTCCTTTTTTTTTCTCTTTCTTTATATTTCCATGTAATTGTTTTTGAAAAAGAAAAAGGGGAAATTGCAAGTACGGAGAGAAGGAGAGAGAAATTTTTTGTAGGATAAAAAAGAGGTGATTTCCAGGTTGAGGCCTTGTGGGCTTCAGTATTGAGGTTCAAAGATTGCTTAAACATAAACAAAGTTTCACCGGGGAAATTTCATTTTGTGACCCTTCGTGCCATCATAAATCATAATCACCTTCAAGCTCTAATACATCAAAGGTATTGATTTTCCCTCACAAGTTTGTGAATTCATTCCTGGGTATTGTTTGTTTTATTGTACTTCATTTATGGCGAATTGGGTTTGTTGAAATCATTTTCTTTGCACTTTTCTTTTCAGAAACAGGCCTAATTTTTGGTACTATTGGGTATTTTTTAATGTTTTCGTATGATTAAAGACGAGTTTTTGTGGCTGAAAAATTAGGGCTTGATTTGGTTTCGTATAAGATGATGTTTTATTATTGTATGCTGATTGAGTCTCTTTTTCTTTGTTGAACTAACAGGAATTTGAAGAACCGTTGGATCACTGGGGACAAAAAGGCTGGCAGCTGAATTCTCATAATCTTTGTTGGGGGTTTGGACTTTGAATCTTATTAAGTTCCAATTGTGATCATTAGATATTAGTTTTTGAGAAAGATAAAGAGTTTCTTCAAAGATAAGTAGCCATTTGCACATTTGAATCTGCTTGTTGGATATTGTCAAGGAGGCTGTTGGAATTAGGCCACATTTCAGAATCTGGTTTCATCCTGGAGCGCTGGGCATTTGAAGGCATTCTGTGATCATCGCTGTTTAAAATTTGGCCGCATATTAGAATCTGGGTTCTTATCGGTTTTCAGTACATATACCCGACCACATTTTGATATCTGGGTTGAGCTGCATTTTAGCCTTAGTATTTAAAAGGACTTGATCTAATCTGGGGTCTTGGTGAGCCGGGGCAACTGATCATAGTAAATGAATTCTGATAATTCTGAGTCGAGACGGAGACTATCAAAGAGCATTATAAACTTGCAAGATCGATATCCGACCAGCATTATGGATCGTGGTGTAAGAAAAATTGCAACTCCCCCGGTCGAGAAGAGGAAAGTTGAGTATCACCGAAGTTACTCGCAAGGGGCATCCAGAAGATTGTTTTCAGCAAGCTATTTCACCCTGGAATCATTGCTTTTGCTCGTATGTCTGACGGCCTCATTGCTGATCCTGCCATTGGTACTTCCGCCCTTGCCGCCCCCACCATTCCTGCTGCTTCTGGTTCCTATAGGTATTCTAGCCGTGCTTTTGGTCTTGGCATTCATGCCTTCTAATGTAAGAGATATAACTTCCACGTACGTGTAAATGGTGTTGCTGTTCATAATCGCACCCGTTTTAGGATCATAAATATTTTTGTAAGTCTTTTGAAGTCAGGAAAACACGGATAAAATTTGTTTGTTATTTTCTAAATCATCAGCCTGTCACGTTAGATTCCTCAGCCTTGAAGATGCACAGATTGTCTCTCGACTCAAGTTTGTGCTTATACCATTGGCTGAAAGACAATACTGTAACCGCAAGATTAGTGACATAGAAGTAGAACCTTAGAATAATAAGTCATGAGCATATCACTTCTTGTAACAAGCTCATGTTAAATGTTATTTGGAGCATTAGTATTACACGTTCTAAGTTTTTCGTTTCATGTTATAAGTATCTCGTTTCGGGTACTTTTGACCAAGTTTGTTTACATTCGATGTTACAAATTTCCAGCTTCCATAAGATTTAGAGGGTTGAATGAAATTTTCGTCAAACTCCAAATCCCTTGTGGTTGTCAAGTTGTTTTATAATAGTAATGCAGGGTACATGAACGTTAGTAGTTTATTATTTTGCCACAAGGAAACCAATCTGTGGCACACGGTTTGAATTTAGATTCAGTCGGCTAAGCATATATTTCTTGAAATGGTTGCATGAATAACATACATGCATAAAGCCATGATTTATGTTTATTTTGGTGGTGGTTCTTTTTAAAAAAAAAAAAAATTGGGATGATCCATGAATGTCGTTGGTGGCATGTGACTCGCTGATTGTAACAATCCAACTGCATATTGCAGACCCAAATTGAAGAAAAATGCAATGCATTTGAAGAAGAATGTAATTAATACCAAAGGGCTTCTTTATGATTTTATTCATTATCACTACTGATCTTATGCATCTTTCAATTCTATATGGATGTAAACGGGATTTAAGGTCCATTTGCTTTTGTTTCCTTCCTTACTTCTTCTTCTTCATTTTTTTTAAGGGTGGTCATTTGTTGCTTATGACACCATATATCAATCGATTAATTGTATCATGTTGACTTAATTTTTATCAGTATAACTATATTTATTCTTACCATATTTTGAAATTGTTATAGTTATATTCATACCAAATGATATAATTAATTAAGGGTTGAGTTTGTGTTTAAAATTCTCGACCCAGTTAATAAATGAGATAAATTTATGTAAAGATAAATTTAACATGATGTGTGAACTTGAATTGCTACCCCAATGCCTAGCTAGCAATTCCCATGCTACTAATCTTGTTTCCTTAGGAAAAAAAAAATGGGGGGCTGTAGTCATTGGAAAAAAAGAAAATTATAGATATCAGAATTTGGTGAGTATTTTATACTCCTAAAATTACAATAGTTCTTGGAAGAGCTGATAAACATTTGTCATTTTATATGATTCAAAACATAAAATCTTATGCATTCCAAGAAAATCTTTACAATGCTGGCATAATCTTATCTTTACAAAATTTAAATTAAAAAGATTCTTTAATAACGAACGTTGAAATAATTAATTAACTTTTTTGCACCAATAAATTAAGAATGTTGGAAGTGACGAGATCATAGCATCATAGGTGAAATGGAGCATGACATTATCTCATGATTTGGTCACTTGCTTCATTATTGACCAAACCCATTAAAAAAATAATAACAAGAGCTTGATTTGATCCGCCTAGGCTGGTGGCTACTTTTCCAGAAAAGGGAAGTAAAGCATTTTTTTATTGGCTTTTAAAGGTTCATAAATCAAACAAGTTGAGGTGAGATCTTTCCATTTCCATTTCCAAATCCAAATGCAAGGCGACAATTTCAAAAAGCCATTTTTTTCCCTTTTTTTTTTTTTTTTTTTAATTTTGTGGAGATTTGTGCATACCAACCAGAGAGACCATTAGGCGAAACAAGAGGGGGAAAATTTTACAGATCTAAGACCATTTTCTTGATCAAATTCATATCCCCTTCCACTGGCTGCGGTCAAACACCATGTGGAACACCAGTTCTTTTGGGGCTAAAGAATTATTTAAACAACATCTAAGCCAACCAAGGGCTTAAGTGGGTTGGAGTTGAAAGTGCGTTTTGTTGTCGACATTTGAAAGCAAAAGCATATCAGCCTTCCTAAGTTTAATTTTTATGACTATTTGGATTTGCAACATTTATAACGTGTTAAAAAACAAAGACTTTTCTTTTCTCATTTTTTTAAATAATGCCTAAGTTTCCACATGCATGCTCCATGGATTATGAACTTTTAAGTAACTTTCGCACAGCTCATTTTAAGTTTTTAACGGGCCACTAAAGTTGAAATTCTCTAAAAAAAAAAAAATGGGAGCTACAAAATTAATTTAGGATTTCTCCAACTTCCTACCTTTAAAAAAAAAGTCCACAAGCATAAAAAGAGTTCATTCAAGTCCCCTCGTTGTATATTTAAAGGGGGAAAAGGAATTGGTATTCTATCCTAGATAGTCAAGCAGTGGCATAACAGAACTATCTACAAATTTTCTGTTGTAAATACTGGTAATTGGATCAGAAGGATTTGGAAAATGAACAAAGAGCTTAAGAACAAGAAGAGTGTTACAATATACATTCCCATCATATATTAACTCTTTTTGTGTCAAACAGTTGCTTTGTGTCTTACAAAATAGATCAACACTCATATCCATCAAAATATCACATATTAAGCCACATGAAAATTGCAGACTACAGAGAGAACTAAGGATTTCAGCCAACCACATGATGGAAGGAAAATTGGACAAACATTTAAAGCTTTGCCGTTGCCTTAAACACAGGTATTATGTTATTATTATCTATAACACATGGACATATCACATATGGAGGTAAAAAGTGAAGTGAAATTCTTAAACCCGAGAGTTAAAATATGCTAACCAGTGCAAGCAGGTTGGACCAAAAATGGAGGGAGGTGATGTTCCAAAATTGCCAAGAGCTGTCTGCCATGGCTTACCTCTTCCAACACCCCACCTCCAAGCCTTCTCACGGCTTCAACAAGTTGCCCTCTTAGCCTTTGAGATAGCAAATGACCACCTGCCTTGACACACTCTCTATACAGTGGCAGGTATGCAATTGCCACCCTCAGAGGGCCTGGCAGATCTCTTAAGCAAATAGGAGATTCACCCCACTTCAAAATCCTTAATAGATTCATGTAATGGACATCCCCTTGCTTTAATCCATCCAAGAAAGCTGCCTCTGACCAGTGCTCCCGAAGAAAAACCTTCAGGTCAGGAGCAACACCCTCATCATCAGACCTAGCAATGCTGTCTGCAACTGCATAGGTAGCAGCTGGGTCACCTAAGAAATCAGAATGGAGAAGAAATGCCACACCATCAAGAGAACCACCACTCCTTTCACCAGCAGCCTTGAGAATCTCAATGCTGAGGGCCGCTAGGACATGCTGAGGGACATGAGGGAGGAGATAGGCAGCAACTTCAACTTGGCTACTGGAAGTGGCAGCTGTAAGGGCAAGGCAGAGATCCATATCGCGGCAATCCCTTTTCACAAACCACTGGACAACCTGCATGCAACCCCTCTCAGCTGCTCTCATCAAAGGACCCAAGAAAGCCACGGCGTTACCTTCTTCCACCAGACACTCCATTGTACCAATCTTGCAATAATGTGAAGCAAAACCCAAGGCCAGATCGACATCAACATCCAAACTGTTCCTTTGGGCAATCTAATCAAATAAATCCAGCATAGCAAAAGAAAATTATGAACAAAAATGTTAGTTAATCTTGGCGAAAGCATAACAAATTATAGATCACAAAGTAAGTTTCATGCAATGAAAAGCACAATTTTTTTTTTAAACACACTGCTTAAATTTTATCCTTAAAAGGAAAGTGGAACAGTCATGCATGGGTGAGCATCATGTATTAATGGATGCAGTGAATAGTGTTTTTCAAAATTTCAAGGATGGACAAATATTTGTGAATGGAACAGTTTATTAACCTGTACATTGACAGAAACAGTAAAAGTTAGTAGGGGAAGGGGAAGCAAATTTCATGACAAAAAACTCTTTATTTGAAATGTTAATAATTTGCATTCACTTTCCCTGTGCGAACTCCTAAGTTTATTGGATCATCAGACAAAAGCTGACAAGGAAAAATAAGAGTGGAGCTAAGGTAAGAGTCCTATATGCTGTAAAATTTGAAAATCTATATGTTTCTTGTGAGGAATAAAACAGGTTCAACCTCTAATGTACTACCATGTAACTTGGTTATGCTCTATATAGCACCAAATTTGCTTATAGAAGTGTTCAAACTATTTCTGACAAAACATATATTTTTCGAATGCTGCTAGATCTATCCAACTTGCTGAAACACACTTGTTGTATAAGTTAACAGTGAAACTTTACGATAGAGAATATATCTACCTGCAATAAGATGCGAACAAGTTCTGTACTCCCAAATCGTGAGGCTTCAAGGAAACACTGGTTAACATTGTCTGCACCACCTTCCACCAACAAACCCAGCAGTCCTTGTATCACAGTAGCTGATATCCCAGATGCCCAACCAGGGTCAAAAGAGCTAGAGAAGAGAGTAAGAGGAAAGCAAGCAGCATCGAAAGCCTCTGTGAAATCTTTTCCAGTAAGTTGATTGCCTGCGAGATCTAGGAATGTCTTAAATGCGGATAACTGGAGTTGGATCTCAACAGCTGAACTGTGACTCACTGCATCACAATTGTCATTGCAACGAGAATGGAAGCCTATACATCTGAGAGCCCATTCAGTAAACTTTTGAACCTTAGCACCAGCCTCAGCCTTCAGTACCTCATCTCCATTGCACTCCTGGAGACGCTCATTGAGCCTGGTGAGATGGGACAATGAAGTAAACAAGTATGCCAACAGTATGTTAACAGAAATGTTCTAACAGATATGTTGACAAAACATCAGATGTTGCAAAAATTTGATGTACTAACATCAAATGAATTCTAAGGGTGAACAAGAACTCAATTTTCATTCCCTGCAGTTTAGTGTAAATACAGTTCACACCCTCTTCAGACAAGGGAGTTTATTTTCAACTAGCAAACCTTCCCAAAAGTAGAAACCAATTCATAAGAACAATGCAATGAATGTCTAATTGTATATTTGCATGTAAATATTTTTCCAAAAGCACATCAACAGGTATACACATAAAAGCCATTTTTTTTGCCTTTCTTTGGGAAAAAAAGAAAAGATTTATTTTTGTAATAGAAATGAATTAAAGGTAGGATTTTATCCAACATCTAAGACAGAAGTCAAGAACCGTCTATTCACGTTTGCCCCATCAAAGAATTCTCAAAACAACGAAAGGAAACAAAACAGTTTACAACAGGGAGGGAGGCAGGGCAAAAAGATTGTATTTTTGATAAAGCAACCCCAGGAAAGGATTTCACTGTACTCCTAGTTTCTATATTAAGTATTATTAGTTCATGTTCACACACTATCAAGCAATCGATGGTGAGAATTGCATAATTATGAATCCATCAGTCAAATATACAGTCAATCTATAATCTGATTAGTGCATTTGAAGTTCTGTTGCTTAGAATTGATTTCTGATTCAAGCTCATCCATTGCATTCTAAGTAGCTAGTTTCATGTTCTGAGAAGGTTAAGAAATACTTCAAAAGTATGTTATCAGTTATTTTCCAGCACTTAGTTGAAGTAGCATTAACTGATATGGTTTATTGCTCAAGCTTTGTGCCTTCTCTTTTCCTCTCTTTTTCTCACTCTGATTCTTTACAGTATCTTTTCCACTCTTAATTCAGACTCAAAACAATTCTCTTAATTCCTTGCATACAAAGCAAGCTTTTTCTCCAAATGCATAGACCCATCAAACCAAACAACAGCCTGGTTTCTTTTATAGATTAATTAAGGAAATATACGTGCATCAAGCAGGCCCTCTTGTTCAAAGAGTCCATTTAAAAATTCTGATGAATTCCACCGAACAAAAAGAAAAGAGCGGAGGAAAAAAACTATTCTTCCATCTATTACTAAAAAGTATGAACTTGATTACCTCTGGGCCATAACAGTTACTGTGTCTTGAAGACTCATTGTTCTGCTCTGGCAAGCTGAAACACATGAGGCAAGAAATGAAGTCCTGAGAGCTGCTCTTGTAAAGTCATAAGCACCATTAGCAATTATCTTCTTAATCAATCCTGTCACTCCATGAAGCTCTTGCTGTGTCCTCAAGAACCAAATGGAGTCCAGCGTAATGCATAATGCATCATTAAGGGTATGTGGATCTGCCAATAAAATCAGACTCTCCGCAAGTTCCCAATCATGGGAACTCATCGCACTTTGAAACATCTTGCCCAGCTCAACCCTCTCTGATTTACTGAGTTTTTTTTCATGCCCAATTTTCTCCGTAGCAAAATCAGAATCTGTTGCAATTATCCTCCTTGATTTCAGATTCTTTGCACTACAACTACAACCACTGGATATTCTTGACTCTTTACTAATCAGGGGTGCTTCTCTGGAAAACACAACATTACTTCCCTCGCTTCCTTCCGATGTAAAACCATGAACTTCATTCGCTGGAGTTCCAGTCTCATTCTCATCAGCTTCCATTTCAGCACAAAAGGGTTCTTCATGATCAATCCCATCCTCCATATACATATTATCGTTCTTCGAGACGAAAAATCTCTCCTTTACCATTCTTAACCTCTACACAACCCTGCCAATCCTCGAAGATCTAAAAATTCCTAATGAAATAAACACTCAGTCCTCATCAAACAACAATTGATACATTGAAAAGAACAAAAGTCAAGCACCTTATATTGGCAATACTTTCAAAATGACTCCTTCCTCAAAATCCCTATTCCATCAAAAAACAGATGCCTATTGCCAAAAACTTTGAATACCCTGTTTTCCTTATATTCCTTTTGTCATTCAACTATTCCGGATATCATCCTTAGGCAAAAAAGCAAACTGAACCGAAAATTCCACTTACCAAAAGAACAAACCGAAAAAAGAAGATATTTATACAACAAATATCATAATTTGCTCTTCTTAAAAGATCTGAATTGACACTAACCAATCATCAAAACATCAAAGCAGGCAAACCCAAGAAATCTAACACGGAATAAACAAACAACTCAGACCCACCAAAGTTCCATTAACTACGAAACCCTAGAAACCCCTTTCTTCACAAAATCCACTGCAAATTTTCATTGAACCAATAACAACCCTGAAAAAAAAAACCCCCATGTGCATCAATATATGAATAAACAAACCCAGAAGCAGAAAATGATTATACAAAGCAATTGGAGAAAAAAAATCATTAGCTGTGGATTACGTCAAAAATTCAATAAAAGTTAATAAAAAAGATTAGAAAAGATGTAGAAACAGCAATACATGAAAGAAATGGAGCTAACCAGATTGAGAAATGGGAAGACAGATGAAACTCAGAGAGGGGAGAAAGAAACCCACTCTGTTTTGGGTGGTTTTGGGAGGAGAGAAATTTAGATACCAAAATAATTGGCTATTTTTTAATGGAATTAATAAAAGCTGGCCCTAATGTTCTAAGGTTTCATGATTAAGGACCAAACTTATTTATTTTTATCTGATAGGTCCCCAATCCTGTCTCATGCCATCCCACCCAAAGTAATCGTGTCCACTTAAATTTGAAAGTTTGCCACTTTGACTCCTTACTTTCATGGTAATGAAGTTGTCGGTTTGATTCCTTATTTTCACGATAACAAGGTAATTAATTAAACTATTCTTTAAAAAATGGTAATTGTTACGTTAGAATAGCTGCAACTTAAAATAATTTTTAAAATTATTAAATGCACGTTGTTACAATTATTTTAAATTTAACTACATGCATCAAACGATTTTGTGGATTGGTCTACGTTAGAGATACTCCAATATAGCTAAACCCAAAAAAAAATATAGATTTACTATTATTTTACCTTTATAATTGACTAAAGTATTACATTTTAAAGTTTTTATTATCAATTCTAATATTATATTTATCACATGCTCTAATATGAGTGAAATTCAAATGATAATCATATAGTATAATTTCAAGAGATTTTACAACTTATTCAAATATTGTGATATTAAGAATTGAGATAAATACTTAAATAATATTAACACTATTATATTTTTATATTGTCATGCTTTGTATATTACTATGTATATGCTAGTTACTTAATATAACATCCTCGTAAATGTATTGTGTTTATATAATAATACATGTTGATGCCTTGACGGTCACGGTCACACCGACAATTAACAAAGCCTTCCATGGTGATTCAATGCTGTTGGGTTACTTGAGGGTTGGGTCATTTCAATATGGGATAGGGTCCTATTGACATAAATATACAAACTATATTCTTATTTGAGAAAATATAAATCACTAACTACTCCCATGTTATTGTCTTTTAAAAAAATGTTTTTTTTTTGTGATGTTGAATTTCTTTTAATTTGTTTTTTTGGGGGTAAGTTGGAAAGGGTGAGGTGTATTAATTATTTGAGAGAGATGGAGAAAGAGAATATTTAATTAAAGAATTGTGAATAAAATAAAAAATATTTTGTAAAAGAAAAATTAGAAAATATCAAGGAGAGAGGGTGTATGAAAATGAGAGTCACAAAAAAGGACAGGTCACGGAGTGGGGCCCATCCATGCAAACACTCCCACTACAATCATTACACATATTCCTCTCGCTCTCGTCCAATTGCCCATTGTCCACCCTCTTCTCTTTTGTCCACTTTCACCTTTCTCTCTTTTTTTTTTAATTTTATTTTATTAACAATTATTTATGATGTGAAGTTATTTTATCTCAACGGTCGGTTACGTTGAAATTACTTTACAGACTACAGTGGAACACTGCTAAGATTACAAAAATAAATATTAAATTTATATTTATTAATATAATTTAACGGTTATCGTCAATGCTCTGAAATAGAATTACTATACCATAACAACTATCTTATTTTAAATATTATATTAATTTTATGTTATCTAATACTAGATGATTTGACATCCTTAAATAATATTTCGGACTTTAAAAATCTATTATTTAATTATATAAAATTAATAATTCAAATTTTATGTCAAAATTTTAAGAAAAAATTAAATTAAAATAGGCTTATTCGTAATTTGTTATCTTACACATTCTTGTACATTTATTTATAGATTGATCTTTGGTAAATATGTCGAACAAATCCATTTGATGGATTAAGCAACCATACCAAATCTTCGTATAATTAAAGAGAATGGTACAACTCGGAACATACATTATGAAACATAGAAATGACAGATGAGAAATAGTTAATAAGTAATAATTAACGTTTCATTTGGTATTGCCATTGTGATTTTTTTTAAATACTGATTACACATTAAATTATTGTATTATACAGAAATATATAATTACTATTAAAATAGACATTACACTGATATTTATAATCAGATATATAACTTGGGACTTATATTATTACATTAATTCTGTGAAGTACATGCTCAAACATATGACCTTCACAGACGAGGGATGTCTTTGCTCCACTCACATTTTATAAGAGAGAAAAACTTACAAATTAACTGTACATAATTTTTTATGTAATTGAGGGAGATTGAGTTTATGAAGACTCGAACCACTACCTTCATAATCATTTTTAACTTTGAGAATAGTTCACAACTTTGAGAATAGTTCACAACTGGGCTAAAGTCCAAGTGACCCATATTGTGACTTTTAAATCACATTAGTTGTGAAATAAAAAGAATTCTTTAAAACTCTTAAAAATGTATTCCTCTTCCAAAAAGTTTAAATTTATCTTGGGAAGCTCAAATGAGTGTTTCTTAATCTATTTTCTTTAATTGACCACCAAAATCAAAATATAAGAAGATTAAGAGTAGATTTAGATTTTGCCCTTCTCACCTTTCGGAGAAACAAATATGAAGTTCATATAATTGGGAAATCTTAATTTATGACCCGACAAATGAAACCATAAGAGAGTTGCTCTCTTCCTGTTCATTTCTTCAAAGCTTGAAAGAAAAATACTCTGGGGAATGTGAAAAAAAAAATTGTAAAAGAAATAAGATAAGGGAAGAAAATGAAGTAACAAAAAGGGGCAAAATAGTCTGCACATTGTGCATTATAATAATAATCGTGGCGGTGAGCCCACGAATTTATATTTGGTTGGCAGTGTCCAAGCTAGTGGGAACTGAAATCAATCTTTTGTATTTTACTCTAAAAACATGATAAATTTTACGGAAATGAGGTGATGGGCCAACATCATCACTGATAGAAACTCTTTTAGTGGTTGATTAAACGACTTGAAATTGCATAATTACATCGTCTTTAAAGAAAGAAGTTTGATGATTAATAAACAAATGTCCACGTCTTCTTCTTTTTATTTTATTTTCTTTGAAAAAGCCCAACCATAAATATAAGAATGGTGAATACTCACCACTGAATGAGTATTGTGACTATTATCTCACGTTTCTTTAAAAATCTTTGATATTATTAAACGATCTATATGATCGAAAGGGTAGTTTAGTTGGCTGATCTCTCCTGTCAGTTTTCAAAGAAATTAGTTTAATTTGAAGTGGAGTCGGATGAGGTGAAGTGTATGGTAAAAATAACCTCACAATTTACACCATTTAGTATCATATTACTTTAATACGATACAACTTTTTGCCACTATCTTATTGAATAATAGACTAATACAAATAGTAAAGATTAGTGAGAACCATGTTAAGGAGATTCAGACCCGTTTGAGATTATTTTTATAATTTCTAAAAGTGATTTTGTAAAATAAAAAGTTAATTTTGATGTTTGATCATTTTTAAAAAAATTAATTTTGACAAAATTATCTTATTTTATAGCACATTTTGAAAAGCGAGGAGGGGATAATTTTTTAATTTGAGAATTAATTTTATACTTAGTGCGTGTTTGGGTTAGCTTAATTAAGCTTTTTTTTGGCTTTTAGAATTAAAAAAAGTCTTTTGGGGGCTATTTGGGCATCAAATCAAAAGTTATTTTTTAATCTAAAAGGTCTTCGGGAGAAGTCATGATTCATAGCTTTTCCCAAAAGACATTTTGAGAAACTTCTTTCTCATTTATTACATTTTTTATAATTCTTAAACTAACCTTAAATTAACAAAGGAACAAAAAAAATATTACATCCATATCGAGACCCTTAAACCCTATTTCTTATGTATTTTTTTTGTTTTGCCTCTTCATTATTCAACCAAAAAAAAAATAACAAAAGGAGAACAATTACTACGCTAATCTTCTTTCAAGTGAGAATTTTTTTTTTGTAATCTCATGCTTTAATTTGCATCTTATTGTTAATTTTTTAATGTGTGTGTGTGTGTACGGAAATATCATACTTTGATTATACGAAATTAAACGGAAATCTCATTCGTTGATTCTTT
Organism: Citrus australasica; assembly: GCA_029618585.1. Classification (NCBI taxonomy): domain Eukaryota; kingdom Viridiplantae; phylum Streptophyta; class Magnoliopsida; order Sapindales; family Rutaceae; genus Citrus; species Citrus australasica. Next base: position 30,591,528 of record JARCIV010000003.1, on the reverse strand, counting down.
GTCCATTTGGTTATACTTTATTTAATTATTTTTTGAAGTAAATTTATAAAGCTGACTTAGAACAAAGAGCAATGTTTTGCGAATTGGTGGAATATGGAGTAGAAGTTAAGTTGCCGAATTAAATTTAATTAATTTTGTATTATTAATTTATAAAGTTTTTGTTTATTTCACATGGGTTTTTATTCATGTGGACATATAGAAGTGTTATTGTTCATAATGTAAAGTGAGGAATTGCATTTAGTTCGAATTGTTCAGAATGAAGAATATTGTTTGATCTGCATATTATATGACATGCATGTGTAATAACAAGTAACTGAAATTAAATTTACAACAATTGATATTTAATATTTTGAAGATATTGATAGTTGTGGTATCAGTTACTATCGAATTGTGTTTATGTTTGTTGATTTTCTATTATTCTTGCTCTGATTTGGTGTTGCTGATATGTCTATTGACAAATATCTATTAGCCTTAGCTATAATTAGATGACAACTTATGGTGTCTCCCAAGGTAAATCCAAAGCTATTTGGGATCCAAAATCACATGAGATTTGGGTTAATTTGGCTGTGTAGCAAGTGAGAGCTGGTAATAGAAGTGGAACACATTTAAGTAAGTAAGGTTGGAAAAATCTTATAGAAAAGTTCACAGCGGCAACCAATAAAAATTATGATCGAAAGCAACATAGGAACTGTTGGGATATTGTGAAGAAAGAGTGGCAGATATGGGATGCATTGGTGAGGAGAGAAACAAGGCTAGGTTGGAATGTGGGGAGACAAACAATAGAAGGTACAAATGAATGGTGGGAGGCTAAGTTACAAGTAGGTTATTTAAATTCAAGTTATTTTAAGTTTAATTCATGTATTAAATTTTTATGTCACTAATTCTAAAACTAAAATAACAAAAACACCTAGAAGCTACAAAATTTCGGATTAAGGGCCTAGACCATACTTTTTATGTTAGATAAATTATTTCGTGATGTTACAGCAACATGAGTAAGAGCTTGGGCATCAACTTATGGTGTAACACTACCTTTATACAATCATTCTAGTTTTGAAAATATCATTGAGGATGACATTACTTCGATGGATAGTGCAAATTCTAAAGAAGTCAACCATGATGAAATATGATGTAGTGACCGTTTGGAAAATATTTCACCAAGAAGAAAGCAATTAAAGAAAGCTAACATGAAAAGATCTATTTCATCTAAGTTAACCAAACAACTTGATGAACTTTGTGAGGCAGTTAAGAACAAGGATTCATATATACATACTAATCCTCCTGGTTGTAGTGTTCAGGAGGTTCTCGACAAGTTAGGATGCCAACCAATGTCTCCTTTATTCAAGTTAGGCATTCATTTGTTCACAAAAAAGGCAAATACAAAGACTTTTGTTGCTTTGAGTGAGCCAGAGTATCAACTTGAGCGGTTGAAGGATCAACAAGATGACATCTTAAATTTAGAAACTATTTTATTTCTATGTTAGTTCTTTTTTAATTAAATTTGTGCTAGTGTTTTTGTGTTACTTTAGATTAATGTATTGTTTCAGGATTTTTTAAATTTGTAACAACTTTTATAAACTCGTCTTTGCTATTATGTTATCATTTGACAATGATTTTTTTTTTGCTCTCTTGTTTTGTCTAATTCAAAGTTAAAGTTGTAAGATTTGTCATTTCCTTTTTAGATTTCATTTTTATGTTTTAAAGACAAAAAATGCAAATCAAGTTTGGGGTTCGAGTCTTATGAGAGGAAAGAAGATTATATTTCAAATGATGAAGAATCATCAACTAACATTAATGTTGATGAAAATGAAGCAAGTGAAATGGGAGTGGTTCGTGAAAATATTGTTAGGGAACTTATACTTAGATAAACTTAATTTAGTTATTTTTGTTCTTTTTTTATAAAGAAAAACGGTACTTTAATTTGTAAAAGTTTAACTAGATTGATCAAATAGTTATTTTTAAATTTAATAAGTATTTATTAGACTTAAATATTTAAGGGCATTAATGACTTTATAATGATTAAAAGGTCTTTTTTAGATGGCCATCCAAGCACTTCAAAAAGATCTTCTCGTTAAAAAAAGATCTTTTACTATGGTCATCCAAACAGCAAAAATACTATAGAGCTTTTACTTATCTTTTATTTTAAGTAGAAGCATAAGCAAAAGCTAACCCAAATGGACCCTTAACATAATTCCATGTATATCTTCATATATATATATATATCTATATATTGTAAAAATCTAAAATTATCCTTATTAATTAGGAAATAAAATCATTAACTTTAAATGGATTATTATTATTATCAATTATATTGAGATGACAAAATAAAAAATAAAATCAATAATATAAAATATTTATTTCTTTTCAATTATTATATATAGAAAATAAAAATATTTTATACGCATTTTTATAAATGTGTAAATAAATTTTATTTAATATTATCTCTAATTTAGATATCTATATTCTTACAACAATTTAACAATAAGATTTACTAAACACGTACAACTGAAACTTTTAAAAATAAGTTTGATTAAACATTTAACTGTTCTCTTCACAGCTAATTAGTTTTACATCACAGCTAGTAGCATTACCAAACTGACCCTCAATTTCGATAATATTATAAAAAATATATAGATATTCTTAAATGAATATACAAATAATATGTAATGTAATATTAATAATATTCAAATTTGATTAATTTCAAACGGTAGTATAATTAGTTTGGCCTTTAACAATAAGCAAGAGGTCAAAAGTTTAATTGTAGAAGACATATTATTAATGAATAATGGTAAATATACAAATTACTTAACATATGATTAGTCGAACAATTTATTATATGACTAGTTGAATAAAAATTATGTCCAATGCATTTGGAGACTTGGAGTTTTGCCAAGTCTTAGTGCACGTAGTGTCAAAGATTTTAGGGACGGCCGGACGGTGGAGTGTAGGTGCTCTCTAGGATTTGGTCGGATGCTTTGAAGGGGATGGCCCAACCATGGCCTATTGGGCCCAAAATGGTTGGGTAGACTTTGTGCAATGAAAAGGCTCCATCCCAAAGAGTGGCCCATCATATCTAAGTTTTAACTTTTAATGATGGCTTTGTTGTATGTTTTGATTTTGTTCAAAGGTTTTGTTTGTTGCATTAAATTCAAAAACCAAATAATTGGTGATAAATGTTTAAGTGTCTAAATTAAAAAGAATAATAATGTTTTGTGTCCACACACAGCAAGAGAGAAATCTATTCAAATAATCATCTATTTCATATCCTAATGGTCTAGAGTGTGTGTGTATAAGTATAAATGTATATTGAAAAATAAGTTAATTGACGGTCTGTTTAAGAAGGAGAAGAGCAAGTTGTTAGGATTTGGAGAATGGTTGGTTATAGTTACAATCATCTAGCCATCAATAATAAAGTCGTTGTTCACTTTTGGTGCATTTATTTTATAAAATAGGAATGAGGTGGAATGAGAATAGATTGGGAATGCGAATGAGTTGAAATGAGAATAATGAATGGGAATGAGATTTCAATGTTTATTTTATAAAAATAAATGAGAATGGAGAATGGGAATAAGAATTAATTTACCAAAATACCCATAGTATTAATAATTAATAAAAATAATTAATTTATCATTATTAATAATATTATAATTATTGTTGTTGTTATGATTATTATTATTATTATTAAAAATAATTAGTAATAACTAAAATTATAAAGTTAATAAATTTTAATAATAATAATATTATTAAATATTATTAATTTTATTGTTTTAGTTATTATTAATTATTGTTAATATTATTTTTATTAATATTATCATTATTAACATTTATTATTATTATTAAATTTTATTAACTTTATTATTTTAGTAATTATTAATTATTATTATTATTAATTTATTATTAATTTATTATTTTAGTTATTATTAATTATTATTATTATTTTTATTAATAATAATAACAACAACAACAATAATGATAATATTGTTAATAGTGATGATAATAATAATAATAATAATTAATAATAACTAAAATAATAAAGTTAATAAAATTTATTATTATTATTATTATTGACATTTAAAATAATAAAATTAATTGTGATTTGAATGAGAGTACTTTGGGAAATATGAAAAAAATTAAAAGGATACAAAAGTAAATATATATTTCATTCTCATTCCCTCATTTTCATTCTCAACCCTCCCATGGAAATGAGATTTTCATTCCTTATTTTCAAATTATGTGGGACTCACACATTTTATTCTCATGCCCCATTCTATGAAGTAAACACACCATTATTTCTTGAGTAATGATACAGTCACAAACTCTTATACAAATTTATTTTGTACAAACAGACGTGGCATTAATTTATTAGTTGAATGAAAATATAAAATAATAAAAACAAATCATGTGGACCAAGTGATATTTAATTCAACCAATCTTATCATGCCACATCAGTTTGTACAAAATAAATTTGTACAAGAGTTTGTGGTTATATCATTACTCTTATTTCTTTTGTGTGTACCATTAAAGGACAAAATAACGATAATTGAGTCATTAACTAAAAATAACTCATTAATTATTTATGAAAAAATTAGATGAAATCCAAGTGCATCAGTTGATGGCTTTTTCCTAAGAATTCAATCAAATCTTTTAAAAAGAAAAGGGCCAAAAAAAAGTGGAAAAAAGAAAACAAAAAGAGTAAACGTTTAATTTGTATATAGATAATTTTAAGCAATTTATTCAACTCATTAAAACATGAAGATGAAATATCTTATGATGTAATTAGAATACTTATGAGGTAAGTGAAAAAAAGAAAATTATGATGATACAAATTGTGATGTAAAAGATAGATTTTATGAATTTAGTAGATTGTTATGTAATTGTTTTTAGAATAAACTGTAAAGATCAATTTAAATTTAAGAATATTAAAAAGGGGGACACAATTATTTAGCAAAATGAGTTAAAGGCAAACTTTGGAAGATATTCTTTTGGAATTTCCCATTTAACAGACAAAGCACCTCCTTCTCTCACTCTAATTCCTTTCTTTGCTTCTATTAATATTACTCCCTTCACCTTGCCCTAACCCACAAAACCCTCTGAATCAGAAATCAAAAATCAAAAATCAAATCATCAACATGGATGAAGAGTATGATGTCATCGTCTTGGGAACCGGTCTCAAGGAATGCATCCTCAGTGGTCTCCTCTCTGTTGATGGCCTCAAGGTCTTAAATTCTTATTCGCATGTTACTCAATTATTATCCATTTTCAATTTCTGTTTTTTTTTTTTTAAATTTTTTTTCGATGATTTGTTGTGATTTTCTTTCATGGGTTTGTTTTGAACTTGATTTTGGTATCTGTGTTTGTTTCTGATCTGATGGATCTGTTTGTTCTGATTCGATCTGATTCATTGTTTGATGTTCGTTGATTGAAGATTTTATTTTATAAGCTGTCTAGATCAGTTGGTTTTGTCAATTATGCAAATCTGTGTACTTAGTTTGAATTAAAGAGTGGTGATTGGTGGAAGAATTGAGTGGGATTTTGGTCTCTTTTAAGAATCTAAATGGAGTTGTTATATTTAATAAGTTATTTTTTACTGTTGTTTAATTAATTGATTTTCATTATGTAAGTAATTGAATTTAAAATAGTTGATTAATTTCGGCAAATGAATTTTATTGCACTTATTTGTGCACTACAATGTGATTAATGATCATTCGCTTACCTGATAAGCTTACACTTTTCTTCTCTGAGTGAAAATGAAAACTTAAACATTTTGAAAGACGATTCCTTTCTCATGGAAGCTTAATAAATTCCATTTCTTTTTGGAGCCTGTCTCTATTTGTGCACGTGTAAGAGCTGTATATTGTTTACTAGTGTATTGCACAATTCTCTATTACATTTATTATTTGTAAAAAGCTGTGCACTTAATCCACAATTTTATGCATTTTCATTTGTTTTGATTTTTTTGTTTACATGTCTTGTGCGTAGGTCCTGCACATGGACAGGAATGATTATTATGGAGGAGAGTCATCATCGCTCAATCTCATTCAGGTCTGAGCAAATGAACCTCTCAATAACATTCCAATGTGCTTCCAGTTCACTATTATGCATCAGACAATTTTGTTAACTTTATTTATCAACAGCTCTGGAAGAGATTTAGGGGAAATGAACAACCTCCTGCTCACTTGGGCTCTAGTAGGGATTATAATGTTGACATGATCCCGAAGGTGAATTTTTCCCTCACCACTTTTCTGTCTCGTCATTAATTGCCTGTACAGAACGTTCTTTCTCTTCATTTAAACTTGCTTGTATTCTACTGATTTTTCTTATTTTGGCTAGTTTATAATTGCAAATGGAGCTCTTGTTCGTGTCCTCATTCATACTGATGTTACAAAGTATCTGTACTTCAAAGCTGTGGATGGCAGCTTCGTCTATAATAAAGGAAAGGTATAATATTAAATTGACATATTTGAATTTTTCATTTGTTTAGGTTCTATATATACTTGATTGTAATTTGAATTGCTGGTATATAAACCTGCTGCAATAGGTCCATAAGGTGCCAGCAACTGATATGGAGGCGCTCAAATCTCCACTCATGGGTATTTTTGAGAAGCGCCGTGCACGCAAGTTTTTCATTTATGTTCAAGATTATGATGAAAATGATCCCAAAACACACGAGGGAATGGACTTGACCAGGGTGACCACTAGAGAGCTGATTGCGTAAGCCTCTGCACTTATTTGTTACTGCTATATATCTCTGCATTGATTTTTATCATGATGAGTTGATAATGCAAAGTCTGATTTAGGTGATGTTAAATGGGCTTCTCTATCTCTGTTTCAGACGTTTGTAGATATGTTTAATAGAGTACATGATGTTTTGTATGTGTATTTAATAGCTAGACTGAAAGCAAGATATTTTTTACATAGTTTTATACAAATGAGAATAAAACAATGACTTGCACAATGAAACTTTCATTATTTATCGATTTGTTACTGAGTTCTTGGGTAGAAGTTATAAATTTTTCTGCTTGTTTTGTGATGTTGATATCCATTATTCTTCAGTAAAAGAAGAAATGCGGTATTAAGCTGTTTTACTCAACAGATTGATGGAGATAGTATGTTGCTGACATTTTGACAGGAAGTATGGTCTTGATGACAACACTATTGACTTCATTGGTCATGCATTGGCACTTCATAGAGATGATCGTTACTTAAACGAACCTGCTCTTGATACAGTGAAGAGAATGAAGGTCAAAACAGCATCTGATTTTTTTTTTTAATAATAATTATTGTCAACTGCAAGTTTTTATTATATCATGGATGTCCTGAAGTTTTATCTTTACTGGTTTTTGTGTGCGGTAGTTATACGCAGAGTCTATTGCACGATTTCAAGGAGGATCACCATACATTTACCCTCTGTATGGGCTTGGAGAGCTGCCTCAGGTCTACCTCTCTCGCTCACATATAAATTATGGTGTAAAACTGGTCCCGCAATCAAAGTTAAAATTAGTTGACTAAATTTGATTTTCTTCATTTTCATTAGGCCTTTGCTCGGCTTAGTGCTGTTTATGGTGGGACGTATATGTTGAATAAACCTGAGTGCAAGGTACCTTATTGTTCTTCTCAACTTGCTATTATCCTATTCTTTTATGAAGAAGATCCCCGTGATTTTTTTAAAAAAATTTTCAAGCTGGATGTTATTTGGCATGTTTTTCAAATGCCAGGTAGAGTTTGATGAAGAAGGTAAAGTAGTCGGTGTCACGTCAGAAGGGGAAACTGCAAAGTGCAAGAAAGTTGTTTGTGATCCTTCCTATTTGTCCAACAAGGTAATCATTATAATGTTCATTGGTTTTATTTTGATCTTCTTGGTGAGGCGAATCTTGAGGTTTTAAAGCATCTGAGCATTCAGGCGAGCCACTGGTGGTGTTATACTTAGTGGGTTTATATGCCCCACCCCAAGTCATTTTGAACCTGGGGACAAAAGTTGGTTACTTGTGACAAATTATACCTAATTTGATCTTGCAACTGCGAACAGATAAATGCTAGTGCAATTATGAGCAGAAATGCAGAATGTGTATCATTGAACCCAGATTCGTCTCTTGCTTTTTTATCTAATCAATTGTGATGTCTTGTAGAGAAGATTTCTTGATTTACAGAAAATGGTGTCTTTTTGAACAGGTGAGGAAGGTTGGCAGGGTTGCTAGGGCAATCGCTATTATGAGCCACCCAATCCCAAACACCAATGATTCCCATTCAGTGCAGGTTATCCTTCCGCAAAAACAATTGGGTCGTAGATCAGACATGTGAGTTCTTTTAAAATATTGTTGAGAAAGATTTGTTATTGTAAGTAGATGGAATAACATTACCTGTACCCCGCTTATTCATTCTAACTTTTAATTCTCTGATTGGACTTGTAACTCCCTTGCCACTTCCCTCAACCGCAATAAATCTGAAAAGTCAAAAACCAAATTGAAGTTTTGTGCAGTAAGGCTTTGGGGTAGTGTTTCTTTTGCATGTTTTACGCTAATTTTTTGTGTTTTTTGTTGTTGAGCAGGTACCTCTTCTGTTGTTCCTACTCCCACAATGTTGCTCCAAAGGGCAAATTCATTGCATTCGTATCGACTGAGGCAGAGACTGATCATCCACAGACTGAACTTAAGCCTGGAATTGATCTTTTGGGTCCAGTCGATGAAATATTCTATGATATATATGACAGATATGAACCAGTTAATGAACCTTCTTTGGACAATTGCTTTATCTCAACGGTGAGTATTTCTCGAGTTTCTTTTTATGGTTCCAATGACGTTGATCGCCATGTTTCTGTATATATTATAAATGGTTGCAATTTTTCAGAGCTATGATGCCACAACACACTTTGAGTCAACTGTCACGGATGTACTGAACATGTATACCATGATAACCGGAAAGGTAAGTAGCATATTGTGGTGATAACTATTAACTACTTGGCTTATTCAATTCCTGTCTCTAGATCCAAATTCTTACTCGTATGCTTTTTTGCAGGTTCTTGACCTCAGTGTGGATTTAAGTGCTGCCAGTGCTGCAGAAGAATGAGGAATCTGCAACTCCCCGTTCATGTTTGCGCATGTAATGCCGTCAGTGGGATAAAGCTCGAAAGAATGTGGGGGTTGGACACTTGGACTTTGTCATGGTTTCTGTTTCTCATAGTTGGTGATTTTATTATTATTATTATGTAATGGAATCGTGTTTTAATTGTTCGCCGAGGGAACTAATGTGTAGATTTCAAACATGCATCTTTAATTTGCTTAAATTATATCTTAAATTTTTCAGCTTGATTTTATCTTGCCTAGGCATCAGCCCCATATGCGCCTTAATTGTATGTTGCTTTGAAATTCCCTTTTCAAAATTATCCTTTGTTGCCTTTTTCTTGCGAGTGAAATTGTTTTATGGTTGCTATTATGAAATTTTCTCCCAAGATTACACGACAGATCATCTGAAGGAAATTATTTAAAAATCACTCGGTCATAGTTGATGGGACATTGAGAATCCGCTTTGATTAAAAGACTCGGACTGTGGCATTAATTTATAAAGCAATAATTAGATTTTGTCTATCTCTATTTTTAAAAAAGACAAAATTAATTTATAAAAGGAAATAAAGTTACATACAACCTTTTAAACTAATTTATATTTGAGATGAAGATCAGTATAATATTATTATAACTCGTTTATATGGGAAATCAGCTTGACCGAAAATGAAAAAGAAAATAAAATGAATTTAAGAGTGAGGTTATTTGAATTCATAATTTTACTGATTAAACTTGTTTTTTCAATATACCCACCATTAAAATTCAAATATTAGAATTTTACTCTATACACTTGATAAAATCTCAAAAAATGACCTCAACTAAAATATCGTTCTTTTTATTTTATTTTTTATTTTTTATATCTATTATTAACTTCTCTATCTTTATTTGTACAACATCAATCTCTCCAGCTTCCCTATAACTGGTAATTCCTTGTCTAGCTTCATATAGAGTTCAGATTATTTTTAATTAATTGACAAGAGATTAAAGCCTAAACAGGGCCATCTTCTTAAAACCGAGGACAAATTGAACTTTTTATTTTTCTCCTAGCCCTTATGGTTTTGTTTCATATATAATACTATTGGTTTTACTGTATATATAAGTTCTTTCTCAAGCAAAAACTGAAGAGAGAATTATGGTTCTTTGTAAACTATTTTATGTTTTTTGAGAATTCTTCTGTAAACTATTTTATGTTTTTTTTTTCCATTAATGAATCTATATGTGGGAGAGAAAGCAGATTTGGTTTATCAAAAAATGGGTGTAATTAAATTATAGTTTTCATTTGTTCAATTTGTTTACATTCTATTGTTCATTTATGTGATGTTATTTAAGGTTAAATCATTAATTAAAAATTTTATTAAATGATATGTTCAATAAGTAAATTAATAAATTCAAATAGTCTCATCTTAAATTAAAATCATATTTAGATGAGTAGGTTTTCGCTGGACTCATTTTTATTTTACAACGGCCCAGTAGCGCAATACCTCAGCCCATGAAAATTTTCTCGTTTGTCATCTTCACTACTTACGCCGTGTAAACAAAAACCCTCTCTCTTTCCTTCGACATCCCGCGCTTTCCAACAGACGGTACCGCAAGGAAGCTCTTTTTTATTTTATTTTATTTAATAATTTAATAATTTACTTAGCTTGAGATGGGTAAAATTTTATTGTGTTTAAGTTCTAAACTAAAATTTTTAATTGTTTTTGACAGACATGAAGCTTGACGTTGACGTATTACGTTATCTCTCAAAGGATGATTTCAGGATTCTCACTGCCGTTGAAACGGACATGAGAAATGTTCGTTCTTTAATTTTATACTTATATTTTAGTTTTTTTTGGAATTATTAGTATAAGAGTATATATTCTTTTTAACTCATTTTTTTTTTCTCTTTTAACTTTCGGCATGAAATTGTACCTTTCAGAACTCGTGCATCGCATTGCTTCTCTCAAGTACTTACTTTACTTCTCAATATTAAACTTACCCTTTCGTTATTTATTTCTTGTTCAGTTTATTCATTTCGAATAATTTCATAATTATATGCACAAGTATGTATGGGCATGTATGCATATAGAAGGTGTTTTTGCTGATTTCTTTTACATTTTCATTTTATTTTAACTTTCCTCGTTGCTTTGCCATCTCATTTCATGTTGGGTGAAGCTTATTCTCTGCTTGAGCAGGCTTTGGAAGAACATGGTTTCCCTTTTTCCAAGTGCTGTGGACTGTAATAGGAATTGTGTGATTATGTATCTAGTCCACGGCTATCCACTGTAAGACTTCCCTTTTTACTTCTAAATATGTTTGCTTTTCATACAATTTGCATACGGCTGTTTATTTTGTTTCTGTTTCTACTTTAAAAAGTGTAGTAATTTATTTCTTATGTTACTCTGAATTTAGCTCCTGTTAGACAAATATGAAGAAGTGAAAAATTATTTACAGTAAGATGGCTGTTTATCATTAAGAACTGGCGAGGCACTATTAAAAGTTTGGATAAAATTGTTCAGCTGGGAATGGATTATGACTGTTTTAATATTTATTAAAGTTTTTAGTGAGTTTTTTTTTAATATTTGGTAATTATATCAGCTCTATCTGCTCGTTGCAGTGTGTAAGTGAATCAATTACAAAATCCAGAAACTGTTTTGAAACTATCATTGGTCTTGTAGTTTGATTGGCAGAACATGGTCTTATTCACTGTGATGTCAATGAATTCAACATTATGGTATGCACTTCAGGCTTGGTCTCAGTCTTCTATTTTTAGTTTTGCAGTGTGTTTGTCATTACTGATTAATTGGGTTTATGTTTTCTGCTATGTCGTTTCCCTTTTATTTTCCTATTGGGTTTTATGCATCCACTGGAAGATGTTGTAATACTTAATGCCTTAGGCTTGCTATTTTAGCTTATTGGCAAGTATCTTACTCATCTTTTAATATTTTTACCTTTTAGATTGATGATGATGAGAAGGTAATGATGATTAATTTCCCACAAATGGTGTTCGTATCACATCAGAATGCTCAGATGTAAGGAATACTCTCTGTTTAATAGCATGTTGAATTTTACTCATATCTATCTAATTTCTGGTCATTGATGGTTATCTTGATTAAATTGGTTAAGTCTGAGTTTTACTATTCACATGTATCATATCTTGTATGCATTCCTGATACGGTTGTATTTTTCAGGTACTTTGACCTGATGTTGAATGCATCTTTAAATTTTTCAGAAAGAGGTCAGTTTTTTTATTTTGCTTGACTTGATGGAACTCTGACTCTAATGGGTTAATACGTGATTTGCTTAGACCTGTAAGATAAAGAAAATTATTGAACCGCTATTCCATGTTATTCTCTTTAAGATTTGAATAGAGCGTATGTTTTGTCAGGGTTGCACTCTTAAGTTCTTTGGCATTGTGTGAGGCGTACTCAGGAACACGAGATGGGCTATATATAGCTTGGATAATGCCCTTGAATGTATCTTGCATTTGAATTTAGCAGATTTTATCCTAGACTTCTGTCTTTTAGTTGGCTGATGCAAAATTTCAGCTATGTTAATTTGTTGAGTATTAACTAGTTTCTATAATGTATTCATTTTCTCTACCCAGGTTCCACCTAAATTTCCAAGAAACCACGTATGGCGATGATGGCTCAGATATAGACACAGAAGAAAGCAGTAGGCTTTCCTTTGCTTCAATATCTAAAACTGCTGGCTTTCTAGTCAAGGAACTTGCTGCCAGTGGTTTTACCGGAAAGGATCAGGATGTCATTGAGAAGGTGTGGTGAAACATATCTTATCACATTCATATGAATGCTCATGCATCTGCATGAAGATATAGATGGTGCGTGTGCTTGTGCATGTCGTGCTTGAGCACATGAGCATGTCCTGAGAAGGGGATAGATGGCAAGATGGTAATTTTATTGTAGGATGCTTCATAGCTTGTTTGCATTGCTGATTTGCTAGATCAGATTCCTTTTGATAGTTTAGAGTCCTGAGACTTCTTGTTTTAGCTCAGTTGTGTGTTAGAAAATAACCTGGAAAGCATAATACTTGTATCAAACTGATATGTATCGCCATATATTCCTTTATATGTGCTCATTTTGCCAATGGCCATCACGAATAGATAGAGAGCATTCAAAAATATGACTAGCTTTTTCCATGAGAGCATAGTGATTGGCATGTTTAACTACAATGCATTGTGTTGGTACTTATAATCTCTTGTTTGGTGTGGGTATTGTCATTCATTTATTCCATTATGTATGTTCTTTTATTTTTCTGGACCGTTGGTTTGGCCTGTTTCTGTTGTTTTCTTATAACATGTACTGTGAAAAATGTTTCCAAGTGTAAATCAGGGCATTACATTGGAATACTTGATATGCAGTTTATCGAAGGAGGTATTAAGAAGGAGTCAGGTTCTAATGATGAAGGAAGTGGCGACAGAAATGAATCTGAGACGAATGGAACAAATGTCAATGGTCTTGATTCTTTACACTTGGCAGAACAGGTACGATTCTTATGAGCACTTTCTGGCTTTAAATATTCAAGAGATTTAACTTAACTCAGAAGTTGGGTGTAGTCTATGAGTGAAAATTTTTCCTTGGTATGGTGAGGGATTGTCTTGACTGTTCATGGCGGGCAACTTGGTGATCTTCAAATTTAGAAAGGACAATGACTATTGTTATTATATTTGAATGGTTGAGGTAATGGACATTAATGCTCTATAACATAAGGTATAGACTGGATGGATTAAACTTTTAGGATATGTGTTGTTTGAAATGATCAAAGTAGTGGAAAGTTACGGATGAGTCAATAGAAATTAGCAATCCAAAAGAACAGTTTTTGGGCTGTGATGTGTCGAGTCATCAACCTTCAGGATGACAGTGACAGTGGTCCTGCTGGAGGATTCAATTAGTTGAATGATTGAATGAAGGGATAAAAAACTCTGAAGTATATAATTCATGAAGTTGCGCTATAGTTCAAAAAGTAACACGAGTCGTGCTAAGACCATATTTGTTTTGTCTTTTACTTTTTGCAATCTGATTTGCTTTCTTTTGTAAATGAATTTTAGTGGTATTTGTTTCATCTAGTGTTATACCTTCTTGCATTGATATTGTAAATTCTCGCGCAGGGTGTGATTCACAAGGATCCAGCTTTAAATAGCAAAAAGGAAGGTGTAAGTGAGGAGAATCAACAGAACTCTGAAGCAGGCCGAGTTAGTGAACCTGATAGGCATAATGCTAGTGACAAGGTATTACTCGGGAAATTACCCTTTCGCACATGGTTTCAAATATACATTAAGTGTGCAATTTGTCTGGATCTTGGATACTTGATTTGCTTACGGCCATGTGGTAGTCTGTAGTTAACTACATGTCAAAATATGATGTGATGCTGATGATGAACCTTCAAAGGGATCTGATATAAATGAAAGAAAAAATAAAATTCATGATTGAGTCCTTAGGGATGCTAAGGATAGTATTAGGGTTTAAACTTGTCTTTTTTTTTAGATTTAATTTTAATTTGGTCTCCTTTCAATTAGTGGTTTCTTAAAGAATTCATGTAGTCTTAGAATTTGTTTGTCTTGTCGGTTTGTTATATCAGGTTTGGGTCTGTAGGTACTTGCCCATTCGTTAATTCGGAAGTCAATTAACTTTGGGCTTGTTGATTGTATCTTTTCTTTTCTTTCTTAATAATTTCTATATTACAACTATATGTCTTTTCTGATGGCCAAAATTGGGAGCAGTTATATTTTGTGAATATTTTGAAATAGATTTGTTAGTTTATTTTTGTTCTTTTCAGGAAGATGATGATGAGTCTGTGAATGAGAATGATGCTGAACTCGTGAAGCAGATTGAGAAGCAGAGAAGACGTGCAGTAGCAGCTGTGGGGGATGAAAGTCTCTTGCCTCAAGAAATTCCTACAAGGATAAGGGTGGCAAATCCTCCAACAATTCCAAAATCGAAAAGCAATTAAACTGGTGAAATAGACGAAGAATCACTCATGTAATCTAAGGCATAGAGTGATACACATACATAAAAGCTATAACAGTACTTCTGCAAGAAAGAGCACCTGATAAGTGCTTCCCATCGTCGTATGAAAACAAAAACAGACCTGTCAAAAGACTATCGGAATGAAAATCGAAAAAGCAGCAGGAGAAACACCATCAACATTATAGGCTTAGTTTTCATAAATTTTCAACTTTCATTTCATTTGTGGCTATTGGAGATGGGCATATCTTCTTCCATTGAAGATTACTTGTTGCTTAGCTTTTGCAGTTGAATTACAGAAGGAGATTCCTCTTTATGACCCACCTTGCTTTAGCCATCAGCTGCATTTTTGTTTGTATTTTTCTTTTTAGCCATCCTAGCCCAACCAACAAGTCCGTCTTGAATGTGTTCATCAAATATTGCCGCCTTGAATGAACTTCCCATCTTCATTTTCACAAATAAAAGTTAAAGAAGAAAAATTTGTCAGGTCCGATTTTATAACCACCACAAAGTTTAGTTGCGTACAACTCTACAGTTGAAACGATGATAAAAAACACCATACGGCAAAGACATCATGTCACGAGTTTCGAAAAATTAAGGTGGTTGGTTACGATTTTACCTGAGTGACAATAACATAGAGTGGCAGGGTACTGTAGCTGCAGATAAACTGAATGAAACATCTGAAAAAGCAAATATATTTCACATTCAAATGTAGGAATGCAAGGCATTGTGAACTAACACAGAAACATGGGGAGGACAGTAAATAAGTTCTAATTTTTACCCTATAACCAGTCTAGGGATGATAAATCGAACTTGTCCCATTGTGCAAGAATCAAAACCATATTGAACCTGAAACAAATTAATGATCATTATTTTGAAGCTACATACTTACATACATACATACAGATACTTAAAAAAAAAAAAGGAGTATTTGATGATCATATTCTTACCCATATCCAGAAGAAAAATGCAAGTTCAAAAGAATTTTGGAACAGAATGATATGAATGAGTATTAACACGATCCGGGGTCTGTTAAACCAGAAGTGATCATCTGAAGGTTGAACTACTAAATCTCCTTCAATGGCTATATGTTTCTCAGCAACCTCACGTGCTAATTGTGATATTATGTGCTCTAGCTTAGTGCCCACGGCAAGTAGAAGCTGCATTAAAAAAGGGGGGGGGGGGGGGGGGAGTACCAAATAAATTCCAGGGCATCACTATCAGAGCAAGTCTCCATGAAGTAAATTACTGAATACATAAAAATGTATAATTGCGTATGGAGATAATTTAACAGCATTGTGTGTTTGGTTCACTTACAATGAAGGGAACAAATGCTATCCAGAAATACGTATGCCATCCTGCAGAAGAAAATTGGAGTTACACAATTAATGGACACAATGCTATGGCATTTAAAATGCCATAATTAAGGAATTGGGTGAATGACACTTTCTACGTGGTGGATAAATTTTTAATTGCTAATTTTCTCCCCCGTTTTAAAACATTACCAAGAAAAATTAATTGGTGAAACCTAAATGTGATATTTTAACATATAAATTAATTATTGGACATGTACAATTGAAAACTATTAAATTTCTATGATAAAAGGTCACATTTACCTATCAACAATTATTTTTTTCAGTAAGCAGTTCATTACCGCAAATGAAATGAAGCATTAAAATTTTATGAAAGGACTCCAGTCATAATATCAAATTTTGTACGAGGAATGAAAGAGTCATTCTCTCGTAATATATAAATTATATAAAATACAGCTTACCATCGATATTGATCAGCAAGAAAATGACAACAAATAGCCAAAGATACCAGCTGCAGTCAACCAACAATTGTTATTTGTGAATCCATCAAAGAAGACAAATAGATTAATGAAAATTTTAGAATGGAAAACTATGAACAAAATGGAAAGTTATTTGTGACCAATAATTATACCTTATTCCAACAACTTTCTTAAAATCGGCTTCAAGTGTACGCATCAAATACTTGTGAAAATTAAACTTGGGGTTTCCTCTGCAATGAGTCTAAACAGGAAATGGATTAAGACAACAAATTACCATAAAAGGAACCAAGTGGTAGAAAAAACACTTGATAAATTACCATAACGAAGCCAAGCCGCAATGTGGTGTAATCTGATTTTGTGACAGAGCCGTAGAATTGCTTGAAAAATGAATGCTGCACAGAAGACGCAACAAAAGGAATTAAAAAAAGGTGGGTAAAAAGAATAAAGAGATGGAAATCTTGTGTGTTTATAAGTGAACTCACCAACCAACCCATCAAAACATAGCTTTTTCCGAGACCCTGAAAGCGATTCTTGATGAAATCATGATCTTGAACTTGAATGTATCTTCTACTTTGAACTGCAGAAATGTTACTTGCATTAGAAGCAAAGAACATGAAAGTTAAGAACCTGTATAGGGATGTATTATATTTCAATCTACGATATTACATCAGAAAAATTTGTAGTGCTACTGCAGCCTAGATATCTGGCCAAAATGAGTCGAATTTGTTTCCATAAAATATTTAAAAGAAACATACACATGAGAGGACTTGTACTCTTCCTAACAGGCGAACATAACAATGCGGGTATCTGTTTTTAATGTCTTCCCTAATTATGCTCACAAGCTAAGGGGACTTGAACTCAAGTGATTTACTTAGGTGGTTTGCTAATAGATGACTGTTAATATACAATAGAGAAACTGCTTAACTCAAAAGGTTAGAGAAACCGCATAACCAAAAAGTTTAAGCTGATAGGTAAGGGTCTAACAATAATTTTTAGGACTAACCTTAACAATTCCCTTCACATGAAATTGGACTAAGACTTGAGATAGAAGCTCGTAAATGGGTCAAAAGACAAAAACTCGAAAGTGAGTCAGGAAATTAAATATAAATAATTGAAAGAGATTACACATAGGGGTATCAAATTGGAGAGACTAGCTCTTAAAAAAATCACTTGACTCAAAAGTTTAAGCTGATAGGTGAGACTTAATAATTATTTTTAAGACAATAAAGATAAAATTCTTGAATGTGTAAATAGATGTAATTTGGTGGATGAAAAAGGATTACCCGTTGCTAGATTATGTTCTTCTTTTGAAGTTGAATCCTCCCACTGTTTCCATTTGCGTATCTAGAATATAAAGTAAACGTATATTTTAAAAAATAAACATTAAGCATTTCTCATGAGTTAATTGAGGAGAAAATTTTGAAAAATTATGAAGTTAATATATAAATTGGGAGAAGTTATTAGGTACCTTAGCTCCTCCAAAAAGAATGGTTAGAGCACAGAAAGTGACATGAACAACGGCTAGCACAAAGATGAATATGTGAAGATGATGCAACGCAGTGATGGATAGCAATGGCGCCTTCCCCTAAAACATATGAATTAACAAAGAGAGGATTAAAACTAAATTTTAATTTTACAATTTCCTATGTCATATCAGAAGTTTCTAATTTAGATATTAATTAATTAAGCTATAAGAAACCTCAATTAAAATTTTGTGAACTTTGTCTACAGGGTAAAATTTTGGCTGATTTTGTGACAAGTGCTAATAAGAAACCTTGATTAATGATAAGTTTTTCAAAACAACAAACTTATACGTATGTTTATTATTCCTTGTTCACATTTTATGATCAACGTGGATATTCACTAAAAAATTAAGGGCATTTTGATTGAAACACTTTAGTGTAATAATAAGCGAGATTTGGTTTCAGGATTTTAAGCGATCTTACAACTTAAACCAATTTCTATTTGATTGAAGAATAGGTATAGTGAAATGAACGATGCATCAAGCATAGGTGGGTTAATTAATTAAGAATCAAGATATTTGAAACGTCCTTCAAAACATTGATTAGATAACAAATATTAACAAATATTATTCTTTGTTGCGAGAGAGAGAGAGAGAGAGTGAGAGAGAGAGAGAGAGATCGTGGAGCTCTAATTTTAATATTTGAGAAATATGATTAAGGAGATCATGTACACAACAATTTTGGTCCTTGACTTTTCGCCTTTGATTTGCGAATAATGAATGAACATGGGATCTGTTGTTTTCAGTTTCAGAATAAAATTGGTTGGCTCCAAATCAGAGCTTAAATCATGTTTGATAGTGACGTGCTGTGACTTTTAAACACCTATTAAGATTGAAGTTGAACATGTGCATCTTAAAAGTTATAACACTAAAATGTTTGATAAAAATTAATTGGTGTAGTATGGAAGCTAAATTGATTTGTTTTTACACTTGTATGATAAAAAAATTATTTTATCTTTACTATTTTTTTTAAAATTATTATTTAAAATTATATTTACTACATAATATTAATTTTTATTTTATAATTACAATTTTTTTTGTTCATAATAGTTGTAGCTTTTATAAAACCTCAATACCAAATAGGATCTTAATTTATAACTATTATGGAATAAAAGTTAAATTTGTCTGTTTGTGGGAAAAATAAGAAAGATAGCAGAACGCCACGTGTCGACGAATGGAATAACTTCAGTGCAATTCGAGATACCCGACATGATTAGAGGTACCCCGCAAGATTAGAGGTACCTGCCATGATTTGAGGTACTCGGCATGATTAGAGGTACCCGGCACGGTCAGAGGTACCCTGCATAACTCCAGAGTAACTCGAGGTACCCCACATAGACTGGGGTACCTCGTATAATTCGAGGTACCCGGAATAACTCTAGCATAATTCAAGGTATCCGGAATAACTCCAACATAATTCAAGGCACTCGGAATAACTTGAGGTACCTAGCATGATTAGAGGTATCTGGCCTGATTAGAGGTACCTCGCATGATTAGAGGTACCCGGTGTGATTAGAGGTATCTGGCCTGATTAGAGGTACCCGGTGTAATTAGAGGTACCCGGCGTAATTAGAGGTACCCGGCTTAATTAGAGGTATCCCGCGCAATTAGGGGTACCCGACGTAATTAGAGGTACCCGACTTGATTAGAGGTACCCCGCGCAATTAGAGGTACCCGAAGTAATTAGAAGTACCCGGCTTGATTAGAGGCACCCCGTATAATTAGATGTACCCGGCGTAATTAGAGGTACCCGGCTTGATTAGAGGTACCCCGCACAATTAAAGGTACCCAACATAAATAGAGGTACCTCGCACAATTAGGGGTACTCCACATAAATTGAGGTACCCCATGTGACTCGAGATACCCGGCAGATCAGATGCAGGAGGACCCTCCGAAAATATCCGCCGTGAGAAATATCTCAATCTCTTAAAAGATATTATTCGATTTTGTCAGAATTAGGAATCAAGAACGTCGTACCAAAATGGGGGGACAGCCGCCTGCTATCTCTACCAAAAGTGAAGGACATTGTCCCAAGGACAGTGGTCCTCAGCCGCCTACCCGACAGCTACTGCAGAGGTACCCTGGACCACTCTCCAGCGCGCGCCACGTTCCCAAAGGATGAGAAACGCCGCGAACATGCACATAACGGCCCAAAAATCATAAAAAGGTAAAATGACCTTAGCCAAAAAGGGTACGCCACGTGGCAACTGAGGTACTCCATATATAAATGTGCCTAGGTTTCATTCTCCAGCATGTTCTCACTCACCATTAACACTCACACTCTAAAAAATAGGCTTTCTTGAACCTTAAACCCTAATTTACAGAGGGCTAGCCAGCTCTCTTTGCCATAAAAGCTTGAGTTTGCTAACTTAAGCGTTGGAGTGTGAACGCCGGGGTACCCCGGCTTCACCTCTAACCTCTATTTCATTATTTTGCAGGCGTGAAACTCATTTTGAAGGACATCTCTCTTGGTTCTGACCTTTCATCATTTTTACCACTCCCTCTCCCCTTCTCACCTCCCCTGAATTTCAGGTACGCCGCACCGCACACAACAAACCAATAAGGTACCCCATCTCCCCCGAAAATACAAATTCATTGTTCTAAATAGATTTTGGATTTTCCTACCCCAAAATCAGTTGAAAACATTGTCAAAGAAAAAGCTTATAGATTATATTAAATAATAAATTTTGTGTTAGATTTTATATTTAACAGTTATTGCAAAAATTACGAAATAAAAAATAAAAAAACTACCGGCTGGGTTTGCGAAGATACAACCCAACGAGTTGCTGGGTTATGTAAAAGTCCAGTTGGTGGAAATCAGACCCAAACGGGTCCTTAGTTTTATCCAACTTCCATGCCATGTGCATAAAATATTCCTCATTGTTTTTATATAAAATGGTTTAAGTGCGGACGTATGAATTTCATAAAATTTGAATTTAAATTGGAATTTGGGTTGTACAATACCATAAGATAATTTAATAGTAATTCGAATGTCCGGAATTGTTGAGTATGACTCTATACATACATATATATATATATATATATGTGTGTATGTATGTATGTATCAATATGTGTATGTATGTATGTATGTATCAATATGTGTATTTATGTATGTATCATTAACATATTGTTTAATAAAGACAATGCCAGAAATGTAACTTAACAGAGTGAAACTAACAAATCACGAGCTAAAAAAGTAAAGAATTGAATGAGAGAGAATTTAGTTACCTTGCCAGCACAGTAATCGCTGGAGGCTGAGGACTCGGCGAGAAGGCGGCGGCCGGCACCATGATGAGAAGTAAAGGAAGAGAATAATGACTCAAAATGGGCAGTAGATTTTGTCGCAGCCTTGGGTTCCTTTTTGTCACAAGGCAACCATTTACTTGCTAACTCCTCAGATATGCAGATTTTAGCAATCATTCCTTGAAACACTGTCAGTAGCAATGATATAAACCCCAAGAGCATCAACTCTGCATCAACCCCAACACCAATTTGAAAGTGTAAAAGATCAAGGAAAAGAAGTTAAAAAAAGAAAAAAGAAAAACATCTGCACCAAATCATTATGAGCATCCATGGTTATGGTAGCTTAGCTAGACCTTCTTTGATTTTCTGCAATGCTTCAAAAAGAGGGTTTTGGTTGTTTTTCTTCAACACCTACATGAAAATTTGATCAAAACACAATTTAAACAATTTAGTATACATGCATATTGCTAGCAAAATTAACCGTATCAATACATGAAATTGAAAATTAATTGATGTGTACATGCCTTGCCAATGTAATGGAGAAAACGTTCCACTGCAAGAGATATGATAACAATGACACCACAGACTAAGGCCACTACCCACGTCGGCGTGTACTCCAACGTTGTTCCGCCTTCTGCCATTGATGATCTCTGATCAAGCTTCTCTGCTCTTTGATCTTAATTCTCTAAGGAAAATCCAGATCTCTGTTTGTGATAATAATATGGGTAATATGGGTCCGCCTATGTTGCCACTGTTGCACATTACAACAGCTTTTGTTTTTTGTGACTTAGTTATTCTAAAATTTCATGGAACCCTTTGCACTCTATTTTATTTCATTGAGCTCCTAAAAGTACCAAATTTATCCCCTCAAACTTTTTAAATTCTCAAAATACCCCACAGTTAATTAGAAAACACAACCAGCAAAATTAAAAAAATAACAAACACAACCAACGTTTCGACCCATTGATGCCTCCATAATCCATTGCAGCCAAGAGGAAGAATTTTTTAGTTGCATCCAAGATGTTGATGGCTGTTGCAAGAGCACCGGTGCCGGTCATGCTTCAAAGTCAGCACTAGGATCGGTTCTAGCTTGCCGGTCGTCGTTGGTCTTCACTGTCCATGATTTAGCCCGCTGCAGGTCACGACCTCATCACCATCTTCAAAGAGCAAATCTCCACCTCTCATTCTCCTCGTCGTCTTCGTCTTTACCGGCCGTCTTCAAGATGATGATGATGATGCCGACGTCGTGGATGATGATGCCGCCACCGATTCCCATTTTTTGTTGCCGTTGATGACGACGACAATGTTTTTTATTATTATTGTTATTTTTTAAATGGATTATTATTATTATTAACGATAAAAGCTTATAATTAATTAATATATTAACAATAATTAATAATAATTATTATTTAAATGGATTATTATTATTATTAACGATAAAAGTTTTTTAATTAATTAATATATTAACAATAATTAATAATAATAATAATTTTTGAGTTAAATTGTTAATAATAATAGTTAACAATAATTATTAATAATAATTAATTTTTTAATAATAATCACAATAATTAAATATACTAAGTAATAATTATGATAATAATTAATTAAGTACTTTATGGTAGTTTGTTACAACTTAACTTATTTCGATTATGATTTTAAAACAAAGTAAATACATTAATTGTAGTATAGCTTATTCCAATTACTATTTTTATAGTTCAAATAAATAATTTATTCTAATTACAATTTCTCATTTTGATTCTAGCTCATTTTGATTTCAACTTATTCTGATTCTATCTCATTTTGATTCTTATTTAGTAAACAAATCACAAAATTGTAAACATTTCATATATTTTTTTACCCGTTTCTTCTTCCCCTCCCGTACTTTCTCTTTGTGGTGAGTTCTAATAGTGGTTTCAATTGTCGATAAAAGTTGTTGAGGAAGAGAAATTGATAGTGGAGAAGGATGAATTCAAAGGGAATTTTTTTTATTTTGTTAAATCTTTTATCATTAAAGTCTTAATTATTATGAGCTGATATTGTAAAGAAGATGATTAATCATATCCTTGAAAATTTTATTGATGATAAGTGATGGAAGATGAGCTATTATGATTCCTCCAAGAGAGAAAAGAGTTTCTTTTAGTACTAATTTAAGGGTATTTTTATCTTTTTATTGATATTAGTGTGTTATGATGATTAATGTGTTGTGGTTGTAAACAAAAACTCATTTAATACTTATAAAAAATGGTAAATAAAAAATAGTGTGAAGTGAAAAATTAAATTTTGATAGTGTAGGTAAATAAAAAATATCATAATACTTATAAATAAATTGTAAATAAAATAGAGTATATGGGGTTCAATGAGATGTTACAATAACTAATGACAAAAGATTGGAAGCTGGGTACAGGGGGCTTACTAGTTGTAAATAAAATAGAGTGCAAAGGGTTCCATGAAATTTTAGAATAACTAAGTCACAAAAAACAAAGAGCTATTGTAATGTGCTGGCAACATAGGCGGACCCTAATAATATAAGATCTTCAAGCATATCATGAGATGAAGTTGGAAAGTCATGCTTCCCACTACGACTAGCATAATAGAATCCTGATTTAAATATATATATAGTTCTGTTAAATTATTATATATTTCAAGAACTGCTAACTCGAATACTTGTCAAACATCAGTTTGATTTAATTTGAAGCCAAATATGGAAGCTAATAGTCGGGCAAAAATGTTAAAGAGACTAAAGGCTGAAAAAATGCGGATAAAATGAGTTATAAAACCATATTATAATATTAATTGATTCTTTTGTCTTTTTCCTCTAATATCATATGCTGTTATAGTATATTTGTCAAAATTTTCTCATATTTTATGTCCAAATATTAATGATCAAAATAGGGGACACTTGATCCCCAATATTTGTAATTTTACCACTTTAGTAATTAATATTTTTTAGTACTTGTTACATCCATAAATATTAAAATTGTAATAAATTTTTTTTTTAGATTATGTTACTATTGCTAAATTTACTATTAGTCTTATATAATGTGTTAGTCAAAAGATAGAAGAATTTAATATATTAAAAGGTTATATGTCTATTAATTTTAGTGTATGGTTGAGATTTAATTACTCTTTATTTTTTATTTTTTGGAATAATGATGTATTTACCTTTTATTTAAACCACAGTGGAGCAGCTTGAGGTAAAACCCCCCAAGGCCCCCCACCAGCCCCCGGCCCCCCCACCCCAACCAAAAAAAAAGTTGGCTTTTATTCTGAAATGATCTTTGATTCCTTACAGCACGTGAAAATGAAGCGCAGTTCAGTTTAAATCGGAAAAGGATACTCTCACAACAATTACACAAATAATTGCACAAAACTGTGAGTTTTGAAAAAATATAATTACAAAATTTAGATAAATTTTAAAAATTAATCATATACATCCCTATTTCATTTGAATTTTGGGTCTAGTTGATTTCCACAAAATATTCCATTAATAATGGTAGATATAATTTAATAATAGATAGAAATACAATAAAAGATAGGCCAAACTTATGTTACAAGCAACATATCATACATTCAGAATTATAAAATATCTATTAATACCTTTAGATTGATGGAAATCTCACTAATAGAATTAAAAGAAATACTTTTAAACCTTAAGGAGGAAATAAAAGAAATAAAACTAGAAATAGGAAAAATAAAAATAGATATAGCTGCAATGCAAAAAAGCCAAAAGAAAAATAAAAAAGTAGAAATATTTGAAATATTAAAAACTGGATTTATAGGAACAAGTTCAAATAAACCCACACAGAAACCACAACCAGGAAGTTATGATAGCTGGTTCATGAAAACACAATATCCTAAAATATTAAAAGAATCAGAAGAATTAATGGCAGAGATAAAGAAAAAAGAAAAAGGAAAAGAAAAAATAGAAATAAAAGAAAAAAGTATCAAGTGAATCAAACTCTGAATAATGGAAGATTTAGACAATCTAACTGAAAAATTTAGTGATATAAATTTAAGTGATTTAGAAACATTTGAAAAAGAATACCACATAAAAATGAATACATCTGGAGGACCAGAAATGAAACCCACTGTAGCAGAACCTAGCCATAGATATGAAGGTAGAAAAAAGAAAAATAGACCTTTTTATGAATATATGCCACAAACAAAGAATAAACCTTGGAAAAAAGAATATCAACCTAATCAAGATACATTAGTTCTGATAAACAATGCTGGAACATTACTAAACTTAGACTGCAAAATAAATCCCCGAAAAACATTAGCTGAATGGGGAATACAAATGAGACTTTTTTTACATATAACGGATCAAATGATGATTGGAATGTAGGAACAGAAGAAGAAAAACTAAATATATTTACTGAAATCCTTATATCCAGTATGATAGGAAATGTATTTAATTGGTGGAGATGATTAAGCAATGATACCCAAATGCTTATAACAGATTCTGTAAAAATAGCTTTTAGAAGAAGTACAGCATTAGGTATTGAAAGGTTAATAGAATATGTAGCAAATGAATTTTTAGGAGAAGATTGGCTAGAAAATTCAGAAAAAGAAGTAAATAATGAAAAATTAAATGCTAGACTAAAATTAATGAATTTAACAATTTGTAATATGTGCTATGTTAAAGAATACACATGTGAATTCACTAGATATTATTATGAACAATATGTAAGTCTAGAAGATCAAGAAGTATATAAGACCTTATACTATTCTAAATTGCCATATCCATGGAATAGTTATTTTATTAATGAATATGAAAAACATAATACAAGAGATAGACTTCCAGATACTTTAGGAAGTCGAATAATATTTTTAAATACAAGATTAACTGAAATATGTATGCAAAGGAACCTGATAAAAAAGAGTAGAAATATAACAGAAATATGCTGTGAAAAGACAGAAATGCCAACCCAATGGGGTTGTTATGTACCACATAAAAGAAAAAGAAAAAGGCATAAAAAAGAAAGAAGATATAAGAAATATAACCATTTTAAAAAAGAAATATAAAAAAGCTGGAAGAAAGTATTATAGAAGAAAATATCAAAATCGAAATCAAAAGAAACAATTAGATAAATCAAAATGTAAATGTTGGAATTGTGGAGAAATAGGACATATAAGTACAGACTGCACAAAAAAGAAAGTCAGAATTCTACAAGAAGAATTTGAAGCCATAAAAGCTGATTTAGAACAAATAGATAATTTATCAGATTATGAAGGAGAAGAAATATATATGATGAGAAAAAGTGATAGTGAAAATGAGTCAGGATAATAATTTAGTAGAAAGAGAAGAAGAAATAGAGGAAATTGAAGAATTAGAAAGAGAAGAAAATAGAAGTGGATATAGTTTGGTAGCTACTTTTAATAAAGAAAAATATAACAAACTCCTAAAATTAAATATTGAAAAACCTGAATATGGAGTAGTACAAAAATTAAGAAATCTATTTAAGAGAAAAAGAATAATTTTACATGAATATTATGAACAGGAAAAAGCAGTAACTGTAACACAAGCTGAAGGAAATATTAGATTCAGCTTAATAAATAAAAGAACTATAGATTTGGCATTAGGAAAGATAAAAAACGAATCAACAAGGGAAAAAATACAATATGTATATTTAGCTGAAATACAGATCTTAGTAAAATCTCTATTCAAAGAAGGTGTAGATAGCCCGATAGTATTATCAATACATGATCAAAGATTCCATGATCCGAATATAGGGCATCTAGGAACAATAGAAGGAAATTTATGTTATACAAAATTATTATTTACTTGTCATCCAAGATACTGTGTGCATATAAAAGATAAAAATATAGATGAAACATTAAGCTTACATTTTAAATTATTAAAAAAGAATTTAATGAAAGAAGGAAATAGACTAATGACTATACATTACTCTGCTTTATATAGCTTTTGTAATTCAAATTATGGAGAAATTTATGGAAATAAATCATACATAGAAATTAATAAAGAATGTGAAGATATAAGTACACTTATAGAACCTATTATACAAGATTATAAAATTCCAATAACCTATGAACTAGATATAAATGATACTAAGCGATTTTTAAATGATAATAATGAAAACTCTATTATACCAATAAGCTTTGCAGGAAAGACTTTATTAAGAGGAAGTTCTTCTAGAAGATTAAGTATAGATAAGCAATTGACTAGACCATTGATAACTAGTAATGTAGTTAAAATATTAGGACAATATTTTAATGGTATAGAATATATAATAAAAATACATATATTAATTGATATTGGAACAAGTCATAATTACATGAATTATACAAAAAATAAAGGACTTTTAGTAAAAGAAAAGGAAATCCCATATGAATATACAGATTTTAATGGGAATAAACATATTTGTAGACAAGAAGTAAAAGTACCATTGATTATAGAAGGAATAAGAATAATAGTAATTTGTTATATAGATTCCTTTATGACTACAGATCCAGAGAAACATATAGTATTACGAAACAGTTTCCTTAATAGTCTAGAATATTATAAAATTGAGAAAGGACAAATAACCCTACAAATAGAAGGACAAAAGATAATCTGTAACACATGTTAAAACAAGCTTATATAAAATATCCTCTGTCAGTTTATATACAAATAAATATCCCAGAAAAAGATATAGATACTTGTGCTCTAATAGATACAGGAAGCGAAATTACAATTATGAAATCATTCATATCTAACCAATGGAAACCTAATGGAAGTTTAAAAATTATTGGGATTACAAGAGATAAACAACAAGTGAATTTATCTTTAGAAAATTATGAAATCCTTTTAGGAAGTAAACTAATACGTATCCATCAAGTATATCAATATAATCAAATGGATTGCGATATCCTTTTAGGCAATGATTTTATCCAACAATTTCAGTATTACTAACAAACTACTTATATGATTACCCTTAAAACCCCTTGTAATCATATTCTGCGCTTACCTCGCGAATTTAAGCCATACAGAGTTCAGCCAGCTCAACGTGGTGATATTATTATATATGAAAAACGATATTTAGTATCATAAGGACATAATTATAATATACAAATAGAAACAATAAAATCACAACTTGAACAAGTGTATAAAGAAAACCCTCTAGTATTATGGAAACTAGATCATCCTAGAGCAAAGATAGAATTAATAGAAAATAAAATAATAAGACTAAAACCTATGCTATATACAGAAGAAGATAGAGAAGAATTCAAAATTCAACTAAAAGAATTATTAAATCTTAAATTAATAAGACATAGTAATAGTCCACATAATAGTCCAGCCTTTATGGTTAGGAAGAGAGCAGAACATGTTAGAGGAAAAGCTAGAATGGTAATAAATTATAAAGAATTAAATAAGTATACAAAATTTGACGGTTATTTTCTTCCAAACAAAGAAGTATTAATAAACATTGTTAAAAATAAATCTTATTATTCCAAATTCGATTGTAAATCAGGATTTTGGCAGATAAAAATGGAGGAAAATAGTATACCTTATACAACCTTTAGTACTCCTCAAGGCCATTATGAATGGTTAGTAATGCCTTTTGGATTGAAAAATGCTCCACAAATATTTCAGAGCAGAATGGATAAAATATTCAAAGACTATAAATATATTATCGTATATGTAGATGACATTTTAATAGCATCAGAAACACTAGAAGACCATAGAAAACATTTAAAAGAATTTGTTAATATATGTATAAAAGAAGGAATAGTTTTATCAGAAAGAAAAGCAGTAATAGAACACAAACAAATAGAATTTTTAGGAATGATACTTGATAAAAATGGGATTAAACTCCAAAATCACATAGGAAAAAAGATTATTGAATTCCCTGATATGCTAGAAAATAAACAACAAATACAAAGGTTTTTAGGATGTCTAAATTATGCAGAAGGATTTATAAAAGATTTGGCAAAAAAGAGAAATATTCTTCAGAAATTACTTAGAAAAAATAACACTAGAGGATGGAATCTAGAACATACAGAAACTGTAAAAAGCCTAAAAGAAGAATGTAAAGATCTCCCTACATTAAGGTTACCAGGAGAAAATGATAATGTAGTTATACAATCTGATGCATCTGACCTACATTGGGGAGCTATATTAAAAACATATATAAATGAAATATGCAGATACACCAGTGACACATTTAACCAAGCCCAAGTAAATTACCCAGTACATGAGAAAGAATTACTTGCAATATATAAAGGAATAAAGAAATTTTCTTTATTTTTATTACAAAAACCTTTTGTTGTAGAGACGGATAATGCACAAATAAATTCACTCATTAATAGAATTTTACCAAATGAACCTCAGTACAGAATGTTACATAGATGGCAAGCTTATTTGTCTTATTATAATTTTAAGATTATACATATAAAAGGTACTAATAATTTTCTTGCAGATTTTTTGAGCGAACATAGAATTCGGGAATGAATCCTGAAATGAATAAAGTTATCAACACAATAAAGGTTGAAATAACCCGACTCAAAACAGAAGCATTTAATATGATAGATGCAATAAACTATTTGAGAGAGGCCTCTGAGGCCCATGAGAAAGGAATACATCTGTTAGAGTCATACATAGAAGACCTAACAAAAGGGCTTACAATAAACACCAGCCCAATAAACACTGGTATCGGAAGCAGTAGTGGACCCATCAGAGAAAATAAACCAATCTCTGATCCTTCTCCTAACCAAGTCATAACCATAGAAGTTGAGCCTCATATAACTGATTCTCCAAAAAAGTACATCCAAATAAACAATTCCCAAATAGAGAAAGAGGAAGAATCTCCTCTGAACCCAAGAGAAGAATAATATAAACAATTTTCTACATGGGTTTATTCTACGTGTTCTCACCAAAATATAATCTTTATAGCACCAGGAAAAAATATGTATCCCAGAATGATTGCTACAAGAGGAGCAGACCCACTCATCATAGGAAAAATAACAAAATACGGGTTCTTAGGCCTCATATATCCCGATATAGACCTTAAAGAAATAGCCAACTTTGATGATTTATTAGTAAAAGAAATCTCAAAGTTTGCACAAAAGAAACCCATATATCTCAAATTTTACACCATAAGTCCAGAATACCACCAGGATATAGAATACCAAGCCTTTTATATGATCTCTGTTGGTCATATTACCAAAAATTTTAAAGTTGAAGTTGGAACAGAATACACCAATGTTCCTCAAATAAAGAAGTCATGGATCAGAACTAGAAGGGCCAGAGGAATCAAGGCAATATGGAGCATAGCAAAGGATCTATATAAAAGAAACTTTAGAACCATCATAAAGTTTGAAAACTATATTCTCATAACTTCAGAGGATAGTCATTCTCCATCAGCTATACTACTGGACTTCATAAATGAAATAAGCACAATGAGATTTCCCAGTAGCTGTGAGACTATCCAACTAGCCCATAAGCTCATGGAAGATGACGACAAGACCGGCTCATGGCAGACAAAAATAAAAGATTCCCGCGTGATAAACCACTTGTGGCAGACAGAATAAAGCAGATAAAAGAAAAAGTAGATGCCAGACAACAAGAATCCATTAGCGATGGCAGACAACAAGAATCCACTAGCTAAAGCAAGGGACAAGTGTTACGAATAATGTAATCCTTGTATTATTTAGCCCAATAATAGAAGGGCAATAATGTAATCTTAAGGAAAAAGCCCAATCATAGAGGGGCAAGAATGTAAAAGAGACATGTAAGAAAGTTTCGTTATAAATAAGATCAAAAGAAGAAGAGAGGGCTCTCAGAGCTTATCATTCAGACAATAATTCAATTATTCTCACTATCTTCAACAATTCTTCGTTTCTCTAAAAACAATAAACAAGAAAATCATTCCACTACCTCAAGATCCAAAAAACCAAAAAACCAATCAACAATAGATAATAAAAACATGAAGAGCTAAACTTCTTTTTAGCTCTAAATCCTAAAACGACATCATCAATTAAATCAAAAACAAGATCACAACAGAAAGGAAAAAGAAACCTAAATTATTAGAGATCTAGAGCATGACGATCGAAGTCCATACAGTAAGGCCACTCTAGTCCGCTCATCCCGCTTAGACAAGGAGGCCGTTGAGGGAATCGGGATGATCAAGGTTGCAGGTCACTGGAAAAAGATCGAAAGGAAAAGGATCAAAGATAAATTAGGTAATAATTCTTTACCCTTATCTGTTGGTGGAGATTGTTGATGATGATGATTGATGAAGAAGTTTATGGAGAAGGAGCTAATTTTTGGAAGTGTTAATCATGAATCATTATATTTTATTAGGAAATAGTAAAGAATATATGGTAAATCCAGAAACCAGAATAACATATAATAATTTTATGATGATAATAGATTTTAATTTAGGATCATTCAAACAAAGTTCTTATTTATTTAGTAAACAAGAATTAGTAAGCACAGAAGAATTACAAGCTGTTTATACACTTGAACTTCCCCGAGAAATCAAACATAAAATCATAAAACACATAGAAATTGAAAACATGAAACATAACATAATCATGTTAACTGTTGAACAAGGAATTGATATAGCTTTAGCATACATAGAACAAGAAAATAAAGAAGTTGAACCATCATACATATATGAGGTTAATTCAGATAACGAAGAAATTGAAATATGAAAAGTATATCGGCTGGAAACCATTGGATGCGACCTAAATATTCAGCAGTTATAAGTCTGAAAAGGGGCCAAAGGACGATTTTAATTGTCATTCCTAGGTAGAACAACGCCAAGTACTTTTCTAATAATCATAATCATAATGATTTTTATCTTTAATACCTGAATTCATAATAGAAACAGAAGAAAATTATTATGATTTTTATCAAATAGAAGCATTAAGTTATGTCCCTGACTTCATCAGAAGTCCAGAAGGAAAATTAGAACCAATTATAGCATTATACATAAGAAATTTAGACGGGTCTTATAGTAAATATACCCATTAAGAATAAGATTGATATATTCTTTATTAGTAATTTTGTTATTATTTTTATTTCTGTTTTTTTGCATTCTGTTTTTCTTCATAGCGCACCAGATGGTATCAGAGCCATATGATCAAACAAGTTAATAAAATATATAATGAATATAGAGTTGTAATCACGTTATAAAAATTTAATGGACCCTATAGAAGCTATAGTAAATAGCCTTTATTCCTTAAGAGTATATAAAAAGGAAGAGATAAAAAATTTAATAAAATCTATAAAAACTGAGAAAAATAATATAAGAAATATAGACCTTGAATTGACTCAAGATGTATTAGAAAGAAACATGGATACTACAGGTGGTGAAATATTAATAGAAAAGAAAATAAAGTTTATAGATGAATTTATAAAATTTTTAATATACTGGTATAAATCAGAAGCATTATGAATCAACACGCATTTAACACTATACAAGAACTATCAAATAGTATAGACCGTATGAATCTTGGATGGAAAAAAATAATAAATGTTTATATAAGTTTAATAAATAAAAAACTAGACATGTTAGAACAGGAATGAATGGGAGTAATAAATTTAGGACCGGAAATTTATTCTGAATTTATGGATTTATATGAATTTGATAATCATATAATAATGTTTAGAGAAATAAAGAAAACTTTAAAGAAATTTAAAGATAGATGTAGAAGAGATGGAAGGAGAAATTCTCCAATCAATCAAAATTAATAAAATTCATAAATCCCAAAAATAACACAAAACTTTAAAATAATTTGCAAAGAAGCCCTTATTGTACTAACCTTTGTACTCACTTTTGTGAGAATATCGTTGTTGGTTTAAACAGCAAAAGTTAGAGATTATGTATCACTCAATGCCAGTTTTTATTTATTTATTTATTGTTTGTTCTTGCCAAGTCAATTTGAAGATTGCCACACGTTGTTTCTTGATACAGTGCAATATCATCCACGAAAAAAAAAATTCATTCACACGATTTTAAGGAGAAAACAATTACCAATGGGCCTTTGGTCCAATGGGAGAAGCCTTGCACTTACAATGTTGAGCGCAAGGGTTCGAGCCTCCATAAGAGCATTATGGAGGTTAGTTTCAGTTCTTCCTCAATTATCAATTAATTGAGTGGAGACAGTCTCTCCCTTACGAAATGTGAGTGGAGCAGGCACCCCTCGAATATTAGAGAGGGTTTAAATATCTGGGCATATACTTCAGTGTGTCAATGTATGATGGTGGTCCCAGTTATATAGTATGATTGTAAATATTAATTGTAACGTCATGATGTAATGTCAGTAATATCTGTGTATAACAGACTTAAAAAAAAAGGAGAAAACAATTTGATATTTTGGTCACTTCTCATTTCGATGATACTGAATTATTGACATGCCAAGAAAGATCTAGCAAACTGAGAAATTCTAGAATACATTAAAGAACTTACTGATATTTGTATGACATATGTAATTACGTTTAATATAACTATTATTTGCATAATAATTTTCTATAATAAATACACACATGTTATAACATTATTTTATTTGTTGTATAATTGATATGACATCTCTAATGTATTTTAATTTTTTCTACAGACACTACAAATGAGCTCTTTTGGGTGGAGTGCCTAATTATCTTGCAAACATTAATTGTCATACACACAAAAAAAAAACACCCACATTTACATAATAACTTTCTATAAGTTGATGACTCTAATGGGTAAAGATAACAACGCATGATAGCAAGGAAGGCATTGCGCCCAAGAGAGGTCACTCCTGGTGTCTACTTAAGCTTAAACCTTATGAGGCGTGGTACCAATTTAGAGCACATTAGATACTCCCCCTATCACCCAATTATGCTTGTCGACTATACATGAAATTGATGCATCTCCAACAACATATAGAGGCAGAACTATGTTTGACCTCTCAGGATTACAATTTTATGTTATAACTGGGTGAAGTTTACGGGTTCTCCAATATGTTCTTCACTATAGGACCTCAAATTTTTACCAATTTTATGGTAAAGCTAATTTAAGTTTTACAGTTTCTTGAATATGTCCCATCAAACCAAGAACTTGGTTCCTCAACTAGATATAGAATTTTTAAATAAATTCCAGTGTGGAGCTCTGTTAGCAATTGATGTTGCTACCAAAACCAAAAGGTGAAGCTCCTGGGTTGACTTAAAGCAATTATTAGTCTAATGTTTCAATTTAACAATTGAATTAATGGATCTTCTAACCTCTAATTATTATTATTTTTTTGTAAAATATATTTAATGTACAAACTGATTCTAGCTAATAGTATGTTAAATTTTATCACTTGATTAAAATTAAATTAAGCTAATATCAAAGGATATTCAAATTAACTACGGTATTAGTTCTAATGATTAACCTCAAAAATGGAAAAGGTTTTATAGATTCTGGACTTTTTCTTCAATTCCCGCGAAAACTTATGTTCACCTGGACTTTTGATAAGCATATACAGGGCTTGGGAAGAACCCAAAAAAAAAAAAATCAGAGAATGTAAAAAACCTCAAAATCTTCTTAAGGATCACATGCAACTCAGGGTTTACGGTTTACAATATAGTTAATGTTGCCAGCTCATAAATTTGCAAATGCCATTATCAAGTTCAGAAGTCACGAGTAAGCCTATGTGATCGATCTTAATCACAAAAGGGTACTCGATTATCCAATTTCGTAGGGCAGCGGGAAGCTGGTGGAGTCTACACGGTGTTTAGTTTAATAATCAATTCACATTAGGATTTTGATGTCTTATTGTATCTACCAGTTTTCTTTTCAACAAAAAGTTGGACAGCCGTAGAAAAATAAGTGTCATTACTCATCAGTCATCGATTAATCTTCACCAGTTTAGTCCAATGAAGTTTACACAGTGACGACAACATTTGAATTATCGGAGAGTGTTAGTGGTGTAGTCCACAACAGCTATAAAAGAATGAATGCTGTTGAGTCTACGCGGTCTTCAATCTTATCCGTTCTCTGCTATACTCGCTTTTGCTTCTTCTTTCCATTATTCAACATCCATTCAGTAAATTGTTGAAGCATGTGGCATCCAAATTCAAGAAAGCATGCAAATTTTCAAAGAGCTACCAAAATTTGCTTAGGTTAGGTGGAATAGTAGAGGGGTTGGTGCAATAGTGCCATTGTTTTCCCTATAAATAGATGACATTTCTTCCATTCTAAGCATTCCAAAATTGTTAAGCTTATAAGTTTTTAAACTTTTGAGAGAAGTGAGAGAAGTGTGTCTGGGGAATTTATCTTTCCTGCAGAGTGTGAGAGTACTGGGTATATTTGGGTTTCTGGGAAGTGAGATTCGTTACTCAAATATTGTACTCTATTAATTGTTAAATAAACAATTATTCTTTCCTGCCTCCGTGGATGTAGGTTTAATTACCGAAACACGTAATTCTTGTGTCCTTTATTTTTCTATAATTATTTGGTGTGCTTGATTTCGCATTCCGCGCACAACAAGTGGTATTAGAGCCGACGATTCGTACTTGGGGGGATACGGTACTGTTCACATACGGTACTATTCACGAATTTGTACTTGGGAGATAGTCTATTGTAAGTAGTGTGTATTTTTTCATGTCTAGGAAAGTTCTGTCAACAAAGGCGATAAGAGCCTAAGGATTCTAGTTTTTAATTGGGACCGAGTTCCCGTCCAGTCTCATGGGAACTTTTCTAGTGCATTTATTCACGCGAAATTAATATCATAGAGACTGTTTTTCAAGTGGAAATAGTTCGTTGAGAAAATGGTAGAAGATGAAACTTCCAGAATTGGGGAGAGATCTACCGAGACTATTTCAAGAGACACTTTAGGTGGGAGGCAAGATTTGTCAAATCGCTATTCAGTACATGTTATAGGAGGCTAGAAAATTGATGTTGAAAAGTTTGATGGGAAAATCAACTTCGGCATGTGGAGGCGCGAAGTTATGGATGCCCTTATTCAAATCGATCTTGATGTTGGTCTAAAAAATAAAAGACATTTGTATGATGAAGAAATTTGGGATTGTATGAACGAGAAAGCCTGTGGCCAGATCATATCAGATCTTGTTTGACCAAAGAGGTAAAATACTTGGTGAAAGATGAGGAGTGTGCGATGACTTTATGGTGTACATTGACGGAGAAATACTTGCTGAAAAGTCCTGAAAATCGCATTCATGCAATGAGCCAAGTATATGTCTTTCGAATAAAGCATGGGGTGTCAATGCATGATCATGTCTCAAGATTTGAAAAGTTACTTGCTGATTTGAAGAATCTTGATGAAGATATTAAGGATGAAGTCGATGCTATGATTCTGTTACACTCACTACCAGAGGAATATAACCATTTTGTGACTACTTTGATATATGGGAAGAGTGTGATTTTTTTTACAGATGTTTTCACAACATTGACTAGCTTAGAGATTCGGAATAATGATAAAAATTCTGAACGAGCATCGTCTGAAGCTTTGGTGAGCAGAGATTGGGCGATAGAGAAACAGAAGAAGTGTGGTGGAAAGAATTCTCGATCCAAATCGAGAAGCAGAAATGTAGCTCGAGACGAGTGTGCATTTTGTCATGAAAAGGGCTATTGGAGGAAAGATTGTGCAAAGACTCAAAAGAGAGATGGGAAGAAACCAGCAGCAGCAAACATGGCATGGAAAGATGAGGACTCTAATTATTCACTAAGTATTACTCCTGCAGCATACGTGGCTAGCTCGAGCGAGTGGATACTTGATACTGGAGCAACTTATCATTTGTGTCCTATTAAGGAATGGTTTACGGATTTTCGTAATTTGAAATCCGGTGCAGTTGTGATGGGGAATGATCAACCTTGTCGTACAATGGGGATAAGAACAATTTGTCTAAAAATGTTTGATGGAATGATCAGAGAACTCAAAGAGGCTAGATTTGTTCCAACTTTAAAGAAAAATCTAATTTCAGTGGGTGCTTTGGAAGCTAAAGGTTACAAGGTTACAATTGAAGATGTCACAATGAAGTTTACACATGGGGCTATGGTGATTCTGCAAGGGGTTCGGCGTCAAAATCTGTACTATTTAAAGGGAGGTACAATTGATGAAGCAAATGTTATTGAGGCGCACAGTGACACCACCAAGCTATGGCATGTACGACTGGGACATGCTGGAGAGAAGTCTTTGCAAACTCTGATGAGACAAGGACTCTTAAAAGGTACCAAAACCTGTAAATTAAATTTATATGAGCATTGTGTAGTAGGCAAGTAAACAAGGGTCAAGTTTGGTACAACTAATCACAATATTCATGAAATCCTTGAATATGTTCATAGTGATGTATGGGGACCAACCAAGACTGCATCAATTGGTAGAAGCCATTATTTTGTTACATTTGTTGATGATTTCTCTAGACGTGTGTGAGTGTACACCATGCGAGCAAATGATGAGGTTCTAGAGATTTTCTTAAAATGGAAGAAATTGGTGGAGACTCAAATTGGCAGAAAGATTAAAGTATTACGATATGATAATAGGGGTGAATATACTTCTGATCCATTCTCGCAAGTATGCCAGAACGAGGGTATTAAAAGACATTTCACGGCGAGACATACTCCGCAACAGAACGGTGTGACTGAGCGTATGAATCGTACTTTACTGGAGAAGGTACGGTGTATGTTATCTAATGCTGGTTTAGATAAAAAGTTTTGGGCTGAAACTGTGAGCTACGCAAGTCACTTGGTAAACCAGTTGCCTTCTGCTGCAATTGGAGGTAAAACTCCCATGGAAATGTGGTTTGGAAAGCATGCACAAGACTATGATTCCCTTCGTATATTTGGGTGTCCAGCTTATTATCATGTCAAAGATGGTAAACTGGATCATCTTGCTAGAAAAGCTATCTTTGTGGGATTCAAAGGTGGAATAAAGGGCTTCAATCTTTGGGATCTCGAAGACAAAAAGTTTGTGTGTAGCAGAGATGTCACATTTGATGAAGCTTCAATGATGAAAGCTTCAAGTTCTCAGCAGGTGGAGAACAAGACCAAAGAGGTATTGCAGCGGGTGGAGTTTGATGCAACTCCATATGTACCAGTTAGTTCTACATCAAAGAAGGGTTCAACTATGGAGGTGACACCTAGAGTTAAAGAAGAGGTTGTTTCTTCTGATGTCCCATAAAATGAAGAAACAATTGATGATGTAGATAATGATGATTTTATAGCAACAATGAGGCCAAGAAGAGAGATAAAGAAACCCGGATGACTTACTAAAGACATGGTGGTAGCCTATGGTAACATTGCAGTCTTCTGTACTAATCAAAGGGCGATATTCCTTGCGAAGAATAAAAAATATCACGCTCAGACAAAACACATAGATGTGAAATATCATTATGTGAGAGAGATTAATAAGAGTGGTGTTGTGTTGTTGAGAAAGATCGATACCAAAGATAATCCATCAGATATGTTGACGGGGGTAATTTCTGGAGTTAAGTTTCAACATTGCTTGAAACTAATTCAAATCATTTGCTTGTGTTAAGATATGTCCTTCGAGAATTT
The DNA here is from genome assembly GCA_029618585.1 of Citrus australasica. Taxonomy (NCBI): domain Eukaryota; kingdom Viridiplantae; phylum Streptophyta; class Magnoliopsida; order Sapindales; family Rutaceae; genus Citrus; species Citrus australasica. Next base: position 30,552,472 of record JARCIV010000003.1, on the reverse strand, counting down.
TAAACTACGGTTGACTTGATCCCAAATTTTGGGTACGTAGGTAGTCACAGAGATGCAGCCACTTTGAGGATGATGGTTCGTTGGTAGTTGGCTCAGATTTGGACAAATTTTCGCTGAGGTAGAGAATTGTTGAAAAGTCATGCATGTGGCATCCAAATTCAAGAAAGCATGCAAATTTTCAAAGAGCTACCAAACAATTGAAGAAAAAAAAATGAAAAGTTGGCAAATTTGTCAAATGGACACCATTGATAATTTGCTTAGGTTAGGTGGAATAGTCCATTGTTTTCCTATAAATAGATGACACTTCTTCCATTCTAAGCATCTCAAAATTGTTAAGCTTATAAATTTCTAAGCTTTTAAGAGAAGTGTGTCTAGGGAATTTATCTTTCCTGCAAGTGTGAGAGTACTGGGTATATTTGAGTTTCTGGGAAGTGAGATTCGTTACTCAAATATTGTACTTTATTAATTGTTAAATAAACAATTATTCTTTCTTGCCTCCATAAATGCAGGTTTAATTACCAAATTATGTAATTCTTGTGTCCTTTATTTTTCTATAATTATTTGGTGCATTTGATTCCGCATTCCGCGCACAACATAAACCCTGTTTCTTTTTGCCCTCACTCTCTCACTCTCTCTCTTTCCCCTTTGTTTCCATTTTCTTCTTTTGCTGGTCCTTCGTGCACGTGGTCCTTACTTTCCGGCCAACAAACTAAACCATGGCGGAGCTCTTACTCTCTGCTTTCTTTCAGACTCTGTTTGACAAGTTGGCTTCCACTGATTTTCTCAACTTTGTCCGTCAACTTGGAGGTGGAGTTGATTCCGAGCTCAAAAGGTGGGAGAAAAAGCTGAAGATGATTCAGGCAGTACTTCACGATGCAGAGGAGAAGGAACTGGTAGACGAGGCTGTGAAGTTATGGCTAGATGATCTCCGAGACTTGGCTTATGATGCTGAGGATATTCTTGATGAGTTCGGTACTCAAGCTTTGAAGCGCAGGTTGATGGCAGATGATCCTGATCAGCCCACCTCTAGCAGAGTTCGGAACATCTTTCCTCCAGCTTGTTTCAGTTGTTTCAGTCCAAGCACAATTGAATTCAATTCGAGTATGCGGTCCAAGATTGAAAGCATCTCTGACCGGTTGGAAGAACTGTTTAAACAAAGAATTGAACTTGGATTGCAATTGGCTCCTGGAGGGACTTCGTCAACTGCTGCTGCTCAGCGAAGACCAGCCAGCTCAAGTGTGCCGACAGAACGTGCTGTGTACGGAAGAGATGATGATAAAGCTAAAATACTTGAAATGGTGTTGAGCGATGAGCCAAGTGCTGCCAACTTCCGTGTAATCCCCATTGTCGGCATGGCTGGGGTTGGAAAAACAACCCTTGCTCGCGAGGTCTACAATGACAAGGCCATTGTTGATTACAAGTTCGACCTCAAAGCTTGGGTTTGTGTCTCCGATAACTTTGATGTCTTGAGTATTTCCAGGGCACTTCTCGAGTCAATCACCTCCAAAGCTTGTCATCCCAATACTTTAAATGAAGTGCAGGTTCAATTGCAAGAAGTTGTGGATGGGAAAAAATTCTTGATAGTTCTGGACGATGTTTGGAATGAGGACTACAGCTTGTGGGAAGACCTTAAAGCTCCTTTTCTCGCTGCTGCACCATACAGTCAGATAATTCTCACAACACGACTTTGGCATGTTGCATTAACAATGGGACCTACTCAATATTATAATCTCAAGCTCCTCGCAGACGATGATTGTTGGTCTTTGTTTATGAAGCATGCATTTGAAAGCAGAGATATTAATGCTCTTCAAATTTCAGCACTATTTCGTAAGAAAGTCATTAAAAAGTGTGGAGGATTACCCCTAGCAGCAAAGACTCTTGGGGGCCTACTGCGCTCTAAGAGAGATGATGCATGGGAAGATATATTAAATAGCAAAATATGGGATTTACCTCATCAAAGAGCCATTCTCCCTGTGTTAAGATTGAGTTACCATCATCTTCCTTCTCATTTGAAAAAGTGCTTTGCTTATTGTGCGATTTTTCCTAAAGATTATGAATTCGAGGAGAAGGAACTGGTGTTTTTGTGGATGGCTGAAGGCATTATTCGTCAGTCAAAAAACAATAAGCAACTGGAAGATTGGGGCAGTGAATGTTTCCATGATCTAGTGTCAAGATCAATTTTTCAACAATCAAGTGTTGATTCTTCCAAATTTATAATCCACGACCTTGTTCATGATCTTGCTCAATTGATTTCTGAAGAGACCATTTTCAGGTTAGAGGAGGCCGGTAACCTATCAAGAACGCGAAAAAGGGTCCGCCATACTTCTTACCCTCGTGGTGATTATGATAATAAAAACAAGTTTCAGGCTTTTAATGGAGTTGAACATCTGCGAACATTCTTGCCGGTAGTCATCAGAGGTGGCCCCGATACTTCTTACATAAGTGATATGGTTCTATGTGAATTGCTGCCTAGGTTTAAAAAGTTGAGGGTGCTATCTTTAGAAGGGTATTATATTACTCGATTACCTAATTCAATTACCAATTTGAGACTTTTAACATACCTCAACCTTAGTGGCACTAAGATCAGATTTTTACCCGAGTCTACAAGCTCGTTGCTGAACTTGGAAATTTTAATATTAAGAGGTTGTTCTCGTCTGATCAAGTTGCCATCCAAAATGAGGAAGTTGATCAATTTACATCATCTTGATATAAGAGGTGCAAAAAAACTAGACAACATGCCATTGGGGATGAAGGAGTTGAAGAATCTCCAGACCTTGTCAAATTTTATTGTGGGAAAGACTGGTTCTATGTCTGGTTTGAAAGATTTGAAAGATTTAAAGTTTCTCCGTGGAGCACTTTGTATCTCGGGATTGGAGAATATAAAAAATTCGCAGGATGCAAGAGAAGCCGTGTTATCCGAGAAGCAAGATCTGGAAGTATTGTCGTTAGAATGGGGGTCGCAGTTCAACAATTCTCGAGATGAAGTAGCAGAAGAAAATGCACTCGACATGCTCCAACCTCACAAAAGGATAAAAGTTCTCACAATCAGACAATATGGTGGCAAAAGATTTCCATCCTGGATTGGAGATCCATTGTTCTCCAAGATGGAGGTCCTTAAATTGGAAAACTGTGAGAATTGCATATCATTGCCTTCACTCAGGTCGTTGGGTTCGCTTAAAGACCTGACCATCAGAGGGATGATGAATCTAAGAACCATCGGCTCAGAGACTAATAGGGAAGGCTGCTCAGCGTCTTTTCAATCATTGGAGATTCTTCATCTTGAGAATTTGCCAGAATGGGTGCGTTGGGAGACCGCCAGTGTTACTGAAAATGAGCACGTTGGAATGTTTCCGCACCTCCATGAACTTTCCATCGTGGGATGTCCCAAACTCTCAGGAAAATGGCCAGAGCTTCTTCCTTCTTTAGAGAAACTTGTTGTTAGTAAATGCCCGGAGTTGGTAGTTTCGGTCTCAGACTTTCCGATGCTCTGTAGATTTGAAATTGATGGATGCAAAGGACTGGTGTGCGGCAGTACTCCAATTGACTCTAATTTTATGAAGTGCATGACTATTTCAAATAGTTCATTAGAAATATATGGATGCAGAGGGATGGTTTACAATCATGGTCCAGGTGATTCTGTAACAATTTCAAATATCTTGGAGTTCGGAAAACAGTTGAAGGGAGGATTTGAGGGAGTAGAATCTCTGGTGATTGGTGATTCCATAGAAATCAAGTCATGGTGGCAGCGTTCGCATTTCAGATATATGAAGCCAGTAGAAGGGTTACATGTCTTAACCCACCCTGAAGAGGTATCAGTCGAAGAAAATTGCACTAGTCTTGTTTCATTTCCAGAGTTAAAATTCCATCCCAATATTTTGCGGTCTCTTAAGATTGAAAATAGCAAAGCATTAAAATCCTTACCTGGGGAAATGATGGGCAACAATGCACAACTTGAAACTTTGTACATCGGCAACTGCGATTCTCTAACATTCATAGCAAGAGGCAAGCTTCCTTCTTCTCTTAAAAGGCTTAAGATACGGAGTTGTAAGAACTTGCAGCTTTTGGTGGATGATGAAGAGGGTGCTTCTTCTTCTTCTTCTTCTTCTTCTTCTTCTTCATCGTCTTCTTCACCGGTGACACTGAAACTGCTTGTAATATACAGTTGCCCTGAGCTGACCAGGTTATCATCTGGAATCCAGCTACTTAAGGCGCTTGAAGAGCTCCGGATATCTAAATGTCAAAAGTTGGAGTCAATACCTGCTGGCCTGCACAATTTACAGAAAATTTGGATAGACGATTGTGAGAAGCTTGAAGCCCTGCCAAGTGACATGCATAAGCTCAACCCTCTTCGTCGTTTCTCCATAAGTGAATGTCCAAGTATTGTATCGTTTCCAGAAGAAGGTTTCCCCACCAATCTAGCGTTTCTCAGAATTGGAGTCAATATGAAAAAGTTGACCGAGGCAGTCATCCAGTGGGGTTTGCACAGGCTTACCTCTCTTGCACGCCTCTGGATTTCAGAATGTGACGAGGAGATGGGAATGATGTTGCCAACCTCTCTAAGTTGGTTGATCCTTCACAGATGTTGGAAACTGAAATGCCTATCTTCAATGGGTTTTCAAAGCCTTACCTCTCTTAAATATCTGTGGATCGATAATTGCCCCAGTCTGGCATCATTTCCAGAGGCGGGCCTTCCATCCTCACTTTTGAGGCTAAAAATTGATGGTTGTCAAATGCTGAGAAAAGAGTGCAAAAGGGGTAAAGGAAAAGAGTGGTCCAAGATTGCCAACATCCCTTGCTTGGAGATGGATGGCAAATTCATACACGATCCAGATTCAGATCCAGATTCAGATTCTGAGTAGTAGATAATATTAATTATTGCTTCATTCGATCTTATTATCGTCGTCTATAGAAATAAAAGGTCAGTTGATTTATTTCTGTTATCCAGTTATCTAAATGATCCTCTGCCTTAATTTGAAATTGCCACTCATTTTCTTTTGCACAAATCAGATTGTACGAACATGTTGAGGAGATTTGTTTTGTCCGATTGTTGCGTCAACAATAACCTCAACCTGTCACGCCACAGAAGCAGAGGTGCTTTAATTACAGTTTGAAATTAATGACTAGCTGCTACCATATAGAAATAGTCGGTTCTAATTCCATATTTTTATGATCCATTAATTTCAACTCATTAATTTTTTTTCCCTTTTACTCTAGTCTTACGGGTGAAAGGTAATACAAAACAGAAATGGTATTTGTCGCAAATTTTTAATTTATTGTTTCCATCATATAGACATATAGATATTTTTCAAATCAACGATTTCATGGTTCTTCTTTCTTTGCTCATTGCATTCCCCAGACAGATGGAATGCAAGTTGACAGTTAAACTTATGAGCATAGTCAAACTTTATCAATATTGTTGTTTTGGATTTGAACTTTGCAAATTTTTTTTCCCCAACTTGTCCTTACTTTGATGGAAATCCCCTTTTGGAGATTTACAATTTATTTACCTATAAAGGAGATTAGTACGGTTTCTTTTCATTAACTACAGTTATTTGATTTTGGTATTTCGTATCTGAAACTTTCAGTGTTTTTTTTTTTGGGTCAATCTTTTGTACAGATAATAGGCAAATAAACAGGTAAGATCATAGACATTTATGATTCATTTTGTTTTCGATTTTTTTTCTTAGAGGGAAGAAGTGATCAGTTTCAATCCAGAATTGGAGAACAGCTATGGGCCTGCGCAACTGTGAAGTCTTTGCAATTTTAATGCAGCTAGTGACACGTCATTGTTGATGCGCGAAGCTTCTAGCAGTTCAAGACATACCCTGTAGTCTTTATGGTCGATTTTATCGATTCCAGAGAACAGAAGAGATAATCCAGGTTTGGTTCATGCAATTAGAAGCGATGAAGCAAATGACGCCTTCAAGCTGGACTCAGAGACTAATGACACCATCCATTTCATCAACTTAAAGAGTTTTGGCTTTGATAATGTCATTTAATCGAAATTGTATCATGTCTCAATTGCTACCATTAGTTTAACTTGCTCGTCAAGTATAGAACCTCTTTCAAGTTATGTTTGGGTTGCATTTGATGGTGTTTATTAAGAAGGATAAATGTTGTCATTATATTAAAAAAACACACCCAGGTTTGCACCAATTTTGTCCCTCTTTCCGCCTTGGCTGATAATAATGATTGCATCATATATGTAATGCGTTCAAAAAGTTTAACAAAAACTCGAATTAAGACACGGAAGACAAAGAGAGAGAGAGAGGTATACATTCCTGAGGAGTTTTCAATTTTGTTCGAAGGTCTGCAGAGCATAGTTCAGAAATTTGCACAAATACTCTCATTTATCAGAAATTATGAGAGAAGAATTTGGTTTGAGTCCCGTAACAGGACTGAAAACGGCCGAAGCCTCAGTGGCCATTTATCTATTTAGAGTTTTACTTCTTGCATCCCTCTGATCTTCTTATGAAACCAAATTTTCAGTTAATCTTACTCTAATTCCAAAACAAAATCCTTCTTTTTTTAAAATAGACTATTATATTTTTCTATTTTTTTAATTGATATTCTCTCTGTTAAAAGTCAAAGAATTATTATGTTGCTTTTCTCTTCTTTTGTAATCTTGATGTCTAATATATATAAATTAACGCAGTGTTTACTTTTTAAATCAGAGTAAAAATCTTGAAGAGTTGGAATCTTATGATTAAGAGTGTGGAGTGAGATTGAAAGTAAGTTGTTTACTTACATTAGAATAAAAGTGTGAAATAGGAATTAAAATCTTATTTACCTATTTACTTAGTCTTGAATTGGAGTAAATTATTTTAAATTATAGTTTTACCCTTATTTAAAGAATTGTAGTTTTTAATTACAAAGTAAAAAAATATATTTGTAAAATAAACTATTTATTTTATTATTAATTTTAATTATACAAATTAATAATATTAAATAAACATACTACTATTAAAATTAAATAATTATAATAATATTATATTTTCAAATAAAGATAGTAGATCATGATATTATTAATTCTCTAGGAATATAATTATTACACTATTTAAATAAATATGATATTATTTTTTAAATAAATCTAACATTACTTTATTTTAATAAATATGATTGTATTATATTTAATAAAAGAACGATAAAAAGAGATGAGGTAGAAGTAGATTCTCACTCCCACCTCCCCCATGGAAGTGAGAATCTTAGTCTTCACTCTAAAAATTAGTAGAATCCACGGAGTAAGACTCCCAACTTTTTTTAATGTGTAAGTAAATATTGGTGTAGAAGAAATCTACACTCCCCACATCTACTCCAACAAATAAATGCAACATAAAATGATTAATATCCTTTCATTACACCAAGTATTGCAAAATTACAAAGCACTATACCAATTATTGAAGGATAATACTTCACTACGTTAACTTTTTAAAAATAACAATTTATTATATTTTTGCCCTATCGTTAGTCTAATGATGATGTCACATTGACGTCATATGTGCAGAATTGTATTTTCATTGAATGAAAGAAAAATTTGTAATTGAGTCTTAGTGTTATTATCTTTTTACTATATTAAGTATTATGAAATAACAAAATACTACGTGAATTACTGAAAGGTAACACTTAACTGCATTAACTTTTTAAAAATGATAGTTGACTATGTTTTCTTCAATTTACAATTGATCATGCAGTAGATAAATAACAAGGTAATATTATCATTTAATTATCATGTTAAATTGCAGCGACAATGATATGTTGTTTCACAACAAGAGCAAGGCAAAATTATAAATTCACATGGTATTGATTTGTATCATTTTTCTTTTTATTTTAGGAGTTATTCATTATGTGTAAAATTGATATTTTATAAGTCAACTGAGGAGTCAATTAACAGAAGTGATAGACATATAGTAAAATATTAGTTTTAAAAAAGTTAATGTAGTGAAACATTATTTTTTAATAATTCGTGTAATAGTTTGTTATTTCACAATACTTAGCGTAGTGAAAGGATAATAATCCAAATTAAAAAAGTTTTTTAGGTAATGAATTTTCAATACTTATCATATTGACTTAAATTAAATGTATTCTGAATCATAATTTGAAAGTAATCTTCAAGTACAAAAATGTTTAATTTGTAAGAAATAGAAAAAAAATTAAACTGTTCTAAATTTGTGCAAATCACTTGGTTAGATAAGAAGTGACAGTTAGTAAAAAAAAAAATTGTGTGGATTGATTATGCATTCAAGTAATTTGTAAGAAAATATGTAAGTGGATTTAGCTATATTCATATTTATCTTTAAAATCACTCGTATAATAACTTGTAAAAGACAAATTTTACTCAGTACGCCTTTCATGATCCTAAATTAAATATTATTTATAATGTATTTTTGTTTTTTTTCTTAACATTCATAAAAAAATAGTAATAAAAAATTCATAAAAATAATTTTAATACCATTTTTTTCTCTGAAGAACTAATTTAACTATATTTTTATCATCTGCATATGAGACAAAGAAGAAGAATTTATATGTCGCCGTCCCACCACCTCGGGGGGTTGGGCCCACTACTGGTTTGCCATTCTTCCACCTGTTGTTGGTTTGATTGTGATGGGCAACCCACTGTTTAAAGAAAAAGTCAATAATTGTTTTGAATTGAATCCATTATATTTTGGAATGAACAACCAAGGCACTATTTAGTATAATTTCTTTAGACAGAGTTTTTGTAAACAGAATTTTTGATAAATATAATTTAACTATTTATTTATCAACGAGAGTTTTTATTAAATATTATAAAATTATTTTGTTAGATAAATTTTTTAAAGTTATATTATAAAGATATCATAGATAATTTAATTATTTAAAGAAGTTTTACAATTCCTACTCTAAAAAGTTCAAAATTTTAATTTTTGTTAATAGAAATAAAATAATTATTTAATTCTCAAAAGCATTACTCAAAATACAATAAAACAATACTCAAAATTTTAAAAAATATTCTAATACTAAATAAATACTTTTGACTATTTCATAAATTATACCAACCATATACTAACACTTTCACTTCACTTTAAATTATTACTGTGAGGTGGTATGGAACTGCCCCATGTCAGTTTCTCTCAAGATAAAGAGTTCTACAAGCAACCATTTTCTGTTTTTCTTTTTAAAGGCAACCAGTGAACTTAATGAATGAATTAATATATTTTGTATTCAAACTACACCATGGCAAGAATTAATTCAATGGAAGAAAAGAACAGTGAATTATAGTAGTGGATGAGATTACAACGATCTTCTGAGACCGATGTCCTTTTTTCAACATTCATTTTAAAAATAAATATATCTTTTTCAGCTATAAATTTATTATATATAACTATACATTTTTCAGAAAAATTATATTTCTCCCTAGTGTTATACATATAAGATACGATACTGAAGAAAAAAAGTAATGTACAATTCTAATTCTAAAATAAATTCAAATTTTACAATATTTTAATGTCCGGACTCGTTGAGCATAATTTATCATTAACATGTTCTTTAATAAAGACTATGTCAAAAATAGTAACTTAACAGAGTGAAACTAACAAATCATAAGCTAAAGAAGAGTTGAATAAGAGAGAATTTAGTTACCTTGGCAGCACAATAATCGCCGGAGGCTGAGGATTCGGCAAGAAGGGGGCGGCCGTCACCATGATGAGAAGTAAAGGAAGAGAAGAATGACTCAAAATGAGCACTAGATTTTGTAGCAGCCTTGCGTTCCTTTTTGTCACCAGGGAACCATTTACTTGCCAACTCTTCAGATATGCAGATTTTAGCAATCATTCCTTTAGAACACTGTCAGTAGCACTGATATAAACCCCAACAGCATCAACTCTGCATCAACCCCGCCGTCAATTGGAATGTGTAAAAGATCAAGGAAAAGAAGCTAAAAAAAAAAAAAAAAACTCAACTCATGTAACATTTCTTTAGTGTATTTTAAAATATGTAAACATCTGCAACTAATGATCATAAGCATGCATGGTTACAGTAGCTAGCTAGGCCTTCTTTGATTTTCTGCAATGCTTCAAAAAGAGGTTTTTGGTTGTTTTTCTTCAACACCTACATGAAAATTTGATCAAAACACAATTTAGTATACATGCATATTGCTAGCAAAATTAATCATATTAAAACATGACATTAAAAATTAATTGATGCGTGCACATGCCTTGCCAATCTAAAGCTTATAAATAAATGCTCATCCTAGTTTTCCAATATGGGTAGTTATTACTGTCAAAGAACGGTGATATAGTTTTGGACTGTTCTTCCCTATATGTTGAGTCATTTTGGGTTGCCATGAATCTTTTACTTTAGACGGTTAAGTCCTAATAAGAGAACTAAGTTCTGATACCAAATGAAATACTATCTAAGCAACCCAAGAGGAGGGGTGAATTGAGTTTCTAAAAATTATGCAATGCTTGAACAAAACTTAGTGAAAATCTTAAACGAATTTAAAACAATAATAAATAAATCAACCAAAATGTAAAAAGATAAGAGAAGAGAGATTCAAACATAAATATTTTTACGTCGTTCGGTCAACCTTGCCTACGTCCACGCCTCCAACCTCACCGGGCTTGAGGATTCCACTAGTGCAAGCCTCCAAGACTTCAAGAACTCTTACAATTGACTTCACATATATCAATTAACCTTTACACCAAGAGATTATCCCCAATCTCTTAACCCAAGTGTATCCCAACACTTATAATCACTCAAAACAAATATTACAAAAGTTTTTTTTTCTCTCACACAAAATATATGATTACAAATCTAAGCTCAATGTATGAATAAATGAAACAAGAACGAATTTAAAGCTCAATGAATGTTGTATTATCGTTTACAAGCTCAATGGTAATGTTGTGATTAGCCCTTGTTTGAATTTGATTGAGCTTTTTATAGTTGGAGCTAAAAAATAGCCATTATTGACTTTCTGCTCGAAGTCGGATTGCCGTTACCTAGAAGTTGGATCGTCGTTACCTAGAAGTTGGATCACTGTTTTGACTTGAGCAAGTGACTGTTGGACAGATTTGCAAATTATCGGATCACCGTTATTGAAATATCATATTGCCGTTATCGTCCAACGATCTGTAAAAAAAATGCCGGTTTATCGTTTTCAAGAAATCGGTTTGCCGTTAGTGTCCAGAGGCTAATTTTCAAGTTTGTTCGATGTTAGTTGGCCGTTATCAAGAATTTGGATCGCCGACATCGTCCAGAAATTAGTCACCAAGTCTGTTTGATAGCGATTAGCCGTTATCAAACTCTCGAATTATGGACAGTGTCCAAACATAATAACCAAGTCTGTTTTGATGTCGGTTAGGTGTTATCATACTGTCGGATCACCAACAGTGACCAGAAGCTATTTTAATAAGGGCATGAATTTGAAAAAAAACTTTCATAAAATCATTTTTCATTTAAGTATATGTCTTTGCTCTTTAAGAAATGACGATTCATTTTAAATGTATGAAAACCTTTTGAGCTTTTAAAAACTTAATCAATCTTAATCAAGTTTGTTATCATCAAAATCAATATTAAAGATATATTTATGTTAACAATCTCCCCTTTTTTATGATGACAAACTTTACAAGAAAATATTTATGCAATTTTACTCCCCCTAAATATGTGCTCCTCCTAAGTATATGGCCAATCAATTTTTAACCAAAAAAGAATTTATTCAACAATATCATATATAATTTATCTCCCCATTCATCATAAAAAAGAAATGAATGCGAGAAGATTAAAGAGAGAATTGCATATATTACCCATCATGTGCGAAAATTTTGACAGAATCTCCCCTTAAAAAATGAACATATCTTAAAAAACAAAAGTAGTTAAAACACTTCCATAGAAACTTCGATTTATCAACCAACTCCAAATTCACCAATTGTCTAACCAGAGAAGTAATATACCATCAAAATCATCACAATCACAACCAGGAACACTAACATATCATCAAAATCAACAAAATCACAAATAAGGTTCAAATAATCAACACATCAGCACAAAAGCTACAAGATACATCCAAAACATAAAACAAATGAGATGAGTAGTTTATGTGCGAAAAACATCAATGCAGAAACTAAGATGGGGGCTGCAAGGAAGAATTGCCAGGATGGAAACCAAGGTAATCAAGGGTGCATCGCTGACCATCAAGGAGTTCCTATTGCTGATTTATAATCTGCTGCTGAAATGTTTGAAATTGGGATTAGAGTTGCTGCTACTGCATGGAGAGAGTATCCATTTTGTTGAAGAGCTACTGGAAACGGTCCTCAGAAACGAAAGGTGCCTCAGGATGCTTGTTGAGTGTTAGAAAGTGCATATTTATAAAGGAGAAAATCGTTATTTTATATATCAAGTATTACTAACAACCCTTACTTTTATGTGTTTAAGTTTATTGTACTTTAATTATGTGTATTTTATTCTAATTGAGTATTTTATGTATTTTAGGGGCATCATAGTCATTTCACAATAAACGAGAGATCAAATGGCAAAACGGACATCATTTTTGAACTCAGGACGGTCGAAAACCTTAGGAGGAGTATAAAAGGAAAAATGACACTGTTCACATGTACGATACTATTCACATGTACGGGTACTGTTGGCGTTACTGTGCAAATAGTGGCTGTTGACTGTACTGTGTAAATAGTGGCTGTTGACTGTACTGTGCAAATAGTGGCTGTTGACTGTACTGTGCAAATAGTGGCTGATGACGTGGCGAAATCCTGAGCGTCCAAACTGTTTTTAATCCGATGGCAATGATTTACTCGATGTAACTATAAAAAGGGGGCCTTCCTCCCCTAATTAGGCACTTCTGAATCCATTTTTGGGATTCATTTTCTGTAATTCTCTCTCTATCTTGTACTTTCTACGTATTTTAATAAATTTCCATTTTGCCCCTAGTTCAACTATGAGTGGCTAATTTTCTTTCAAGCTTGGGTTGAAGGTGAAGTCTCAACATGTGTCATGGGCTTGATTTGGTAAATTTATTTTCTCTTCCCCTCTAGTTTTTGTGGATGTTTTGACTTCTCGTCGACAAATAATACTAATCTTGTCTAGTACTGCCCTGGTTTCACCGGCTCCCTAGTATAAGGTTATTATTATTTGGCACGATAAGCCCTTAACACCATATTTATTAGAGTGTGGTTCATGAGGTGTGGATTCCCCTCTCATGATTTAATTGGTATTAATATGGAATATTTAGCCCATGATGCATGTTGATACGGATCCAGATACCCAAGTACGTCATCTCAATAGATTTATCTTCAATTTATTCTTGCCCTTTTAATTCCAATTCCAGAATTTATTCTTGTTATTTTAATTTAAGTTTTAGCATAGTCTAAATCATTTTCCAACTTAAATCCAACCACCCATTTATAGAATTAATTTTATATATAATTAAAATCCACCTCCTCGTGGGATCGACACTCGTCACCATTAATCTATACTACAACAGATTCGTGCGCTTACGAGTTCAATAAAATTTGCACAACAAGTTTTTGGCGCCGTTGCCGGGGAGGTAAGTAATTTTAATTCATAGAATTAATTTTTGTGAATATTTCCATTTAATTGTTTTCTTGTATTTTTATTATTATTAAAAAAAAAGGTGAATCTACATTTAGAGGTTAGTATTTCTTTTTCTCTTCTTTAAATTTTGTAATTTAATTTTCAAGTTATTTTTTTTATTTTTTCTTTGTAATTTTTATTTATCTTATTAATTTATTTTTAGTTAAATTATTTCACGTATTTTTGTGTATTTTTAAGGTTGTAATAACGCCATAAGGTTAGTATTGTAATTTCTTCCTCTTCTTTATTTTTATTTGTTTTGTTCCCATCTTTATTTTTATTTTATTTTATTTTGCATGCATGGTCGTAGGTCATTATTACCTAATCTTGAACCTATAGACCTTGAATTAGAGAAAACACTTCGCATACACAAGCACATTAAAAACAAAATGGATTTACAAGAACCACATGAGAGGCCATTTAAGGACTACTTTAGTCATTTAGCTAATTTGAGCACATCATGTATTAGGTATCCAAATGTAGCTGCTAGGAGTTTTGAATTAAAACCTAGTGTGCTAAATTGTCTCCCCACGTTCTATGGCTTAGAAAATGAGGACCCATACAATCATTTGAATGATTTTCACGCAATTTGTCAAACATTTAAATATGAAAAATTTTCAGATGATGATGTAAAACTCAGATTATTCCCATTTTCTTTGAAGGATAGAGCTCGTTCATGGCTTAATACATTGCCTGCTAATAGCATTTCATCATGGGAACAAATGGTTACAAAATTTTTGAATAAATATTTCCCAGTGCATAAACCAACGCTATTCGCAGGGAAATCTCAGAATTTACCCAGAGAGATGATGAGCAGTTTTTCGAAACATGGGAGCGATTCAATGGGCTACTCTTGAAGTGTCCACATCATGGGTACGAGAAGTGGCACCAGTGCCAATACTTTTTGGAGGGATTATTGCCGAATGTGCAAGAATGGCTAATGGCAACAAGTGGAGGAGAGCTAATGTCAAAGAGTGCATCAGAGATTTGGGAATTCTTCCAGCGACAAGCGGATAATTCCCAACAACGGAGTCGATCACTCAGGAATACTAGAAGGATTAAGGGAGTAAATGAGGTTCAAATTGGCGAGTCAACTTCAGGAATCAAAGAAGTCAAGGACATGGTTGAAGGTCTCGCTCGACAAATAGCATCGTTATCAACTGCTAAATCCACAGAGCCACATGACCTTGACTCATATCCAGATCAAGTCAATGCCATAGGAGTAATGAGAAAACCATCGAATTACAACCCATACTCCAACACATATAATCCTGGATGGAGAGACCACCCCAATTTTTCATGGTCTCAAGGATTCCAACAGAATGGACCAGCAGCTCCAGCTCCACCAATGCAACCAATTCCTCAAAATCCTTAAGCCTCTCAGCCCCCATTCAGACCATACAATCAGAACCAGAACTACTCTCAGCCCAGACCATGGGAGGATGCATTCCAGAATTTCAGGAATGTTACTCACTCCACAATTGAGCAACAGAACCGCACCATTGATGGGCTACGCAATGAATTGAGAGCGGGCTTCAACTCACAAGCCCAATCAGTTTCAAGCTTGGAGAAGATGGTGGGACAACTTGCTTCTTCAGTTCAGACCTTGGCAATGACTGTTGAGAAAGGTAAATTTCCAAGTCAACCAGTGCCCAACCCTAAAGGAGTGCATGAAGCAAGTACCAGCTCACCACAGCAGCATGGAGAGGTCAAAGCCGTCATGACCTTGCGAAAAGGAAAAGAAGTCGACAATAAAGTGGAGATGCCGGTGACGAAAGAAAATCAAATTGTACCTGTAAATGTTGAGGAATCATCACCGGAGGAGAAAGAAGAAACCAACCCACGAGAATATGTTCCCAAAGCTCCATTTCCTCAGAGGTTAGCTAAAGGAAAGAAGGGAAAATCCACAGGTGAGATTCTCGAAATCTTCAAACAGGTAAGTGTTAACATCCCATTGCTTGATGCTATTAAACAAGTTCCATCTTATGCCAAGTTTCTTAAAGACCTGTGTACTAAAAAGAGAAATATGCATGTTCAAAAGAAGGCATTTTTAACAGAAAACGTTAGTTCTATACTCCAACATAAAATTCCTTTAAAATGCAAAGATCCAGGCTCCCCCACTATCTCATGTAGCATAGGGAACCACACAATTGAGAATGCTTTGTTGGATTTAGGAGCTAGTGTAAATTTGTTGCCTTACTCTGTTTTTGTGAAACTTGGACTGGGAGAATTACACCCAACTCCAGTGGTGTTACAACTTGCAGATCGGTCCACGAAAATACCTCGTGGTATTGTGGAGGACGTGCTTATCCAGGCAGATAAATTCTATTTTCCTGTTGATTTCATTGTAATTGACACTCAACCAATACAAGATTCAAGGAAGCACATCCCCATTATTCTAGGCCGACCTTTCTTGGCAACTGCGGATGCTCACATTCAATGCAGGACTGGAAATATGCAGTTGTCTTTCGGCAACATGACTATGGAACTGAACATCTTCAACATTGCCAAACAACCTCACAATGCAGATGATGGAATTGTTGATGTGGATTTAATTGAAGCACTAGTTGATGATACATTTGTTTCAAACCTTAGTGATGATCCTTTGCAAACATGTTTAACTCACTTTGGTTTGGATTTTGATATTGACAGATCGGTCGATGAGGTCAACGCCCTACTTGACTCAGCACCATCTATGGACATTAATAAATGGAAGCCAAAAGTTGAACAACTAGCACCATCAGAGAAGAAACTCATCCCATCATCAGAATCACCACCAAAACTTGAGCTCAAACCATTGCCCAACACTCTGGAATATGCATTCTTGGGGGAAGAAAGTACTTTACCGGTAATCATCTCATCATCCCTCAACGAAGAACAAAAAGGTAAGTTGTTGGATGTTTTAAAAGAGCACAAAGAAGCATTAGGATGGACCATAACAGACATAAAAGGTATAAACCCAGTAGACTGCATGCATTACATTCACCTTGATGAAAATGCTAAATCTACTAGGGAAATGCAACGTCGGTTAAATCCTAATATGAAAGAAGTTGTTAGAACAGAAGTTCTTAAGCTATTAGATGCAAGTATCATTTACCCCATTTCTGATAGTTCATGGGTCAGTCCTGTGCAAGTTGTCCCCAAAAAGTCAGGAGTTACTGTAGTTATCAATGCTGATAATGAATTGATACCAACTAGGGTAACTACAGGATGGCGTGTATGCATTGATTATAGGAAGTTGAATTCTGTCACACGTAAAGATCATTTTCCTTTACCATTTATCGATCAAATGCTTGATAGATTAGCAGGCCATAAATTTTATTGCTTTCTAGATGGCTACTCAGGATATAATCAGATTCCCATTGCACCAAAAGATCAAGAGAAAACCACTTTCACTTGCCCTTTTGGCACTTTTGCATATAGGAGGATGCCATTTGGATTATGTAATGCACCTGCTACATTTCAACGCTGCATGTTGAGCATTTTTTCTGATATGGTTGAACGATTCCTTGAGGTCTTTATGGATGATTTTTCTGTCTTTGGAGATTCATTTGATCAATGTTTACACCATCTAACACTAGTTCTGCAGAAATGTATCGAAAAGAACTTGGTCTTAAATTGGGAGAAGTGCCATTTTATGGTAACACAAGGTATTGTTCTCGGTCACATCATTTCGAGCAAAGGTATTGAGGTTGACAAAGCCAAGGTGGATCTCATTTCTAATCTTCCTCCACCCAAAACAGTCAGAGAAGTAAGATCTTTCCTTGGGCATGCTGGTTTCTATAGACGTTTCATTAAAGATTTTAGCAAAGTTTCTAGACCCTTATGCAATTTACTTGCTAAGGATGCACCTTTTATCTTTAATGATTCATGTCTGGTGGCTTTTGAAAAATTAAAGCAATTGTTAACATCATCACCCATCATTTAGGCCCCAAATTGGAATTTACCATTCGAGCTAATGTGTGATGCATCTGATTATGCAGTAGGAGCAGTATTAGGACAAAGAGTTGATCGAATTCCCCATGTTATTTATTATGCTAGTATGACATTGAATGATGCACAGTTGAACTATTCAACTACTGAAAAAGAAATGCTAGCAGTAGTATTTGCATTGGAAAAATTTCGATCTTACCTCATTGGTTGTAAAATCATTGTGTTCACTGATCATGCTGCTTTGAAATATCTTCTCACAAAGAAAGATGCAAAAGCTAGACTAATTCGTTGGGTGTTACTTTTGCAGGAATTTGACTTGGAATTCAAAGATAAGAAAGGCACAGAAAATGTTGTGGCGGACCATCTCTCTCGTCTCCATTTTGACACAATTACAGAGCCATTAATATTGAATGAGTCCTTTCCAGATGAACAATTAATGAGTGTGGAAGTATTACCTTGGTATGCTGATATAGTTAATTATCTTGTTACAGGTAAACTTCCAGAGTTTTGGACCAAGCAAGACAAGGCCAAATTCTTTGCAGAAATAAAGAATTTCTTTTGGGATGACCCGTATTTGTTCAAGTATTGTGCAGATCAAATTATCAGACGATGTGTCCCAGAAAGTGAAATTCACAATATCCTTTCATTCTGCCACGAACAAGCTTGTGGAGGCCATTTCAGTGCTAAGAAAACAGCGACTAAAGTTTTACAATGTGGTTTCTATTGGCCAACTATATTTCGAGATGCTTACACTTTCTGTTCTTCATGTGATAGGTGTCAACGAATGGGGAGCATTACACGGAGGAACATGATGCCACTAAATCCAATTTTAGTGGTTGAGATTTTTGACGTATGGGGTATCGACTTCATGGGACCCTTTCCCACTTCTTTTGGCCATCAATTTATACTGGTTGCTGTTGACTACGTATCGAAATGGGTAGAAGCAATTCCATGCAGAACCAATGATCACAAGGTGGTGATAGGGTTTTTGAAAATCAACATAGTTTCTCGCTTTGGATTCCCTCGAGCAATAATCAGTGATGGTGGTGCCCACTTTTGTAATAGAGCATTCAAGGTTCTTTTGACAAAGTATTCAATCACTCATAAAGTGGCGACCCCATATCATCCGCAAACCAGTGGCCAAGTGGAGATCTCCAATCGAGAAATAAAGCACATATTAGAAAAGACGGTGAGGCCGGACAGAAAAGATTGGTCATTAAGACTTGATGATGCATTATGGGCATATAGAACGGCTTTCAAGACACCGATTGGGATGTCACCCTACAGGCTAGTGTATGGAAAAGCTTGCCACCTACCTGTGGAACTCGAGCATCGTGCATATTGGGCCATCAAGAAATTCAATTTTGACATGCAGCAAGCCAGCTCAGAAAGACGATTACAACTGGCAGAACTTGAAGAAATTCGCAATGATGCATACGAAAATGCCAAGATTTACAAGCAACGAATGAAAGTCTTCCATGACAAGCATATTATGAGAAAATCTTTCACTCCAGGTCAGAAAGTGCTTTTATTCAACTCTCGCTTGCACCTATTCCCAGGTAAGTTACGCTCTCGATGGTCTGGTCCATTTATTGTTCACACTGTTTTTCCACATGGGGCAATTGAAATTAAAGACCCAAAGAACGGTGTCACGTTTAAAGTTAATGGTCAAAGATTAAAGCCGTATCTAGAATACCAACCACATGGAGAAGACACCGAAATAAATTTGAGTGACCCACCAGATTTGAATTGATTTTTTTCTTTTCGGTGGTTTGATTTTTCCTTCTTTTTCTCTTTTTATTATTCTTTTGCTAATTGAAATTTATTTTTGCATAAGTGTGTTTGTTTTATCATTAAGTTTTCTCTTATCATTGTTAATCATGAGTCTCTTACTTAGACCGTTCCTCCTGAACATTCTTAAACCACTTCAACGTGTCAAAAATCATCTCAAAAGGCAGATTCAATTTTGTAAAACAAATCGCATTTGGGCTTTACAACCACTAGAGTTAGTAGCCTATGTTGAAGGTTTAGAACGCCAACTCAGAGATATTGAGAAAAGTGTTTTCGACATCCAGTTGGAGCTTGAGGTAAATTCAATAAGAGGACGATTTTGATTTTTCTTTGTGTGTTTTAATTTGTTTTTCTGTTTGTGTGCTTTAGTTTGTTACCCCGGTGAAGTGGCGGATAACGGTACTCCGTGACAATCAAGTCGGTTACTTCAGTTTCCCATAATAACTGATATTCTGAGGCGAAGGTATGGACAGATCCGAGATTCTAGTAAAACTTCACAAGCGATTCCCTTCACTCCCTCAGAATGCTCTTCTTACGATCTATAAAGCTCGGTCCGAACGCATGCGATTGCTCATGAGGAATAACATACCTGCTGACATCCGTTGGTTAATCGAGGCGAAAGTACGATTGGCGGGTGAGTTACCTCCAAAATTTATTGCATACATGCCTGGTTGTGGTAAAGAAAATTATGCAAGAAAACGACGAGCTCGAAGAATTTCTGTTGCTTGTCATAAGTGTGCCAGAATGAGTTGCAATAAAAACCGATGTTCTTTAGGAATGATGTCTGATAACAGAGAAGATAAGATTCAATTCATTAGGGATGGCTTGAATAAGGAGTCATTGGATGATATCCTTTTGTCTCTTGAAACGCATCC
This sequence comes from Citrus australasica, assembly GCA_029618585.1. Taxonomy (NCBI): domain Eukaryota; kingdom Viridiplantae; phylum Streptophyta; class Magnoliopsida; order Sapindales; family Rutaceae; genus Citrus; species Citrus australasica. Next base: position 30,532,295 of record JARCIV010000003.1, on the reverse strand, counting down.
CAGTGGATATGTGCAAGGAGCGATTCTCCAGTTATGGTCATTATTCCAGAAAGAGCATGCACGATATAGTCTCGGGAATCTGACTATAAAAGACCCTGTTTGCCAGTTTATAAGAAAACTAGATGGGAAGCCTATCCTCGACCCATAGAGGGCGTTCAAGCCGTTTCTGGATGTAAAACCAGAGGAAGATGTGAGCCACAGTCGCAACTACCTGTAAATATCCTTTTACTTTACTGTTATTTTATTTCATTTCACTGTTGTTTTATCATTTGCATTATTGTCTTTAATAATTTTATTACTGTTTGTTTTTACTGTTTGCTTTTTTACTATCGAGCCATGTGCTTTACGCATTATTTGACACTGACATGCCACCTCATACACAGTTGTGATCCATTGTCACCAAGATTCTTAAATATGACTTTTTGATAAGCACTCACCAATTGTTTTTGAGAAATATTCCAATGGCAGCTACTCCCAATAGACAATTCAAGAACATTTGTGTGCTTTCTGGATTTACCTATGGCAAACATAAAGAGTTCGTTGATGCAGCCATAGATCTTGGTCGAAGCATAGCAGAGAGAAAATTACACTTGGTGTATGGAGGAGGTAACCGAGGGTTATCAAAATTGGTCTCAGAAGCTGCTTTTATCAGAGGAAGCCAAGTGTTAGGCATCATCCCTAGAGTCCTAAAACCTTTGGGCAGTGTGTCTGACTCAACGACTGGCGAAGAGTTAGTCGTCTCAGGTATGCAAGAACGAATAACTGAAATGCTTAATCATGCTGATGCTTTTATTTTCCTTCCAGGAGATCTTGCAACACTAGAGGCACTTATCACACTAGCATCTTGGGCCCATCTGCACCTTCACCAGAAACCCATCGGTTTGTTAAATGTCAATAATTTTTATGATGGCTTTATCGCATTTCTTAACCATGCAATAAAAAGCTACTTTATTCCTTCCAGTGCGAAAAAACTTTTTATTTGTGCTCACACTGCTAATGAGCTACTTGATATGTTACAAGCTTATAAACCGGAGCCAGACCCCTGGAGCTTTCTGTTGGAGCGTTCAAATGATGACGGTAACAGTAGCCGCAGTAAGAAGTATAAATTAGATTTAACTCTCCGCCTGTAAATATTTTCTTCTGTGTTGCACCACCCAGGTGATGTCTTCTAAACTCTACTTCTTTCCTTTAAAACATTGACGACAATGTTTCGTTCTGGTTGGGGGGAGGGAATAGTCGACAATTGTGGAATATTGGTTAAGTTTTTACTAATTTTTTGTTGTAGAAACTAACTGTTGCTAACTTTTTGTGTTGAAGATGGCTGAATATGAAGTGTAGTGGCTCTAGAAACGCATCTTCATTGATAAAAAAAAAAAAATCTTTTTCTTTATTATGTTTTGATGTTTATTTTTCTTTTTCCTTTTTAATTTCTCCTTTATAAATATACATTTTCAAACAAAAAATTTTTGAGTCAAAGATGGCTGAATATAGAGTGTAGTGCCTCTAGAAACGCATCTTCTTAAATTAAAAAAAAAATCGTTTTCTATCATTTTCTAATTAGTTTTTCTGCATCATTTTTACATTTCTGCATGCATATTTTCCTTTCACGTTTAGAATAGGTTGGGGGGTAGACTGTTGTTTAAAAAAAAAAAAAAAAAATTTGTGATTTGTTTTAAGATTAGATGACATGATGATTTCAAATTTTAGTATTTGTATTATCTTTAGTATGAAGTGATGTTACACTATGTTTGCTACTCTATATGTTGATGTCGGAGACAAATATGAGTTGCTTAAAGGAATGAACATGTCATAATAAATACCAAGTGAGTTTTTGAGCCTATCATTTTTCTTGGAGAGTAACCCCTTTTGCCCATTTTTTATACAGCTTAGCAGTTTATTATTGTATATACGATCTCTAGATTTCTTTTGAGTTAACCCTTAAAAAAATTGATTAAAAAAAAAAAAATGTGTGTTGCTACATTTGGAAGCCCATTTAATTAGTAGATATGGAAGATTATTTAGAGTCCTAAAAGATGATGGAAAGGCCGTCTTTGATCCGTTTGAGCCTTTCTAGCCATCCCTTTTATAAATACCCATAGTTCGCCCTTTTGAGCCTTTTTCTTTGTCAACTTATCATCTTGACCCACTCCGATTTTGGGTTATTACCCAATGTCTTACAAGATCCATCACCTATTTATGTTTGAGAAAAATGTAAATAAATATTTTGTATAGTGAAGTTATGTCTAGTTAAAAAAAAAAAAAAAAAAAGAAACAAAAATTGTTGCTTCAAAAAAAAAACAATTGTTGTTAAAAAAAAAATAATAGGTGAAATCCACTTTGCAACTTTCAAAAAAAAAAAAAAAAAAAAAAAAAAAACTTCTATGCATTTTTCTCAAATATACATTTTGTCTTCCTTATTTCCCTTCTTTGTTAGCCATGTCCCTAGCCTACGTTACGTCCTAATAAAAGTCCTTCTTGATTTTAGGGAACTATAATCTGAAGTAGAAGCTAGTTATATGGGCCAAAAAGATGTAATGATGCATAAAATAATAATAATAATAATAAAATAAATAATTAAATTGGGTTGACTAGTATTTTTATTTGACTTGAGATCATATTATTTCTAAGTTAAGGGCATATTTCTTTTTGGTGAGAGCATGTGAGATAATTTCTTTATTATTTTCTCTCAATTACCATTCATTGGAGTGACTATTTTTGGGTTTAATTTCTTTGTGAGAGTGTCACTACTTCCAGTGAGATTTTGGGGTTTGACATGTCATTCTTGAAGGTAGCTACGACAAAGTCTACTAGGCTAATTCATGTGGATGGTTGATGTGGGTGTGATGTTTCTTTAGACCTGAGATAATGCTTATACTTTCATTTGATCGTTATCATTAATCTGATTGAATAAACAAGAGTGTTTAAAAAAAAAAAATCATTTTTGAATTTTTGTTTTCGCTTTATTTGCTAGGGACTAGCAATAAGCTGGTTGGGGGGTGTGTTGAGTGTTAGAAAGTGCATATTTATAAAGGAGAAAATCGTTATTTTATATATCAAGTATTACTAACAACCCTTACTTTTATGTGTTTAAGTTTATTGTACTTTAATTATGTGTATTTTATTCTAATTGAGTATTTTATGTATTTTAGGGGCATCATAGTCATTTCACAATAAACGAGAGATCAAATGGCAAAACGGACATCATTTTTGAACTCAGGACGGTCGAAAACCTTAGGAGGAGTATAAAAGGAAAAATGACACTGTTCACATGTACGATACTATTCACATGTACGGGTACTGTTGGCGTTACTGTGCAAATAGTGGCTGTTGACTGTACTGTGCAAATAGTGGCTGTTGACTGTACTGTGCAAATAGTAGCTGATGACGTGGCGAAATCCTGAGCGTCCAAACTGTTTTTAATCCGATGGCAATGATTTACTCGATGTAACTATAAAAAGGGGGCCTTCCTCCCCTAATTAGGCACTTCTGAATCCATTTTTGGGATTCATTTTCTGTAATTCTCTCTCTATCTTGTACTTTCTACGTATTTTAATAAATTCCCATTTTGCCCCTAGTTCAACTATGAGTGGCTAATTTTCTTTCAAGCTTGGGTTGAAGGTGAAGTCTCAACATGTGTCATGGGCTTGATTTGGTAAATTTATTTTCTCTTCCCCTCTAGTTTTTGTGGATGTTTTGACTTCTCGTCGATAAATAATACTAATCTTGTCTAGTACTGCCCTGGTTTCACCGGCTCCCTAGTATAAGGTTATTATTATTTGGCACGATAAGCCCTTAACACCATATTTATTAGAGCATGGTTCATGAGGTGTGGATTCCCCTCTCATGATTTAATTGGTATCAATATGGAATATTTAGCCCATGATGCATGTTGATACGGATCCAGATACCCAAGTACGTCATCTCAATAGATTTATCTTCAATTTATTCTTGCCCTTTTAATTCCAATTCCAGAATTTATTCTTGTTATTTTAATTTAAGTTTTAGCATAGTCTAAATCATTTTCCAACTTAAATCCAACCACCCATTTACAGAATTAATTTTATATATAATTAAAATCCACCTCCTCGTGGGATCGACACTCGTCACCATTAATCTACACTACAACAGATTCGTGCGCTTGCGAGTTCAATAAAATTTGCACAACAATGCTCAACTGGCTCGGTTGTTTCCTTATCCTGAGATTAAGTTGCAGCAGCTCAGCGAGGGCCATGAGGTCTAGCTTCAAGTCGGAAATCAGGTAATTCATTCTCGAAATATATATAATTAAGCATTCAATTATCATCCGGGGCAACCAAAGTGTCTGTATTGTTAGAAAATGGTGTCTTCACCCACTTATTGAGTTTCTTAAAAAATCCAATCACAGAAATGATCTCTCTACTCAGCTTTTGGGTCTTGACATAAACAAGCTTAGTGAGAAGTACATTAAAGCACCTTAAAATCCTAGTAATGATGCTGCTATAAGGAAGGGACCGGCTGGTCACTGTGGGTATGGACAACATATGACGCAAGAATATAATATGACAAGCTCACGTGCCGCCTTCAGATGAGGGAATCTAGTAAACCAACATCAAGCCTAGTTACCTCATCACTATGACCCTGTCTAGGTGTGACCATGTGTTGGAGTATGCTATGAAGTATGTGAACCTTGAATGGTAGAAGCTAAGACCGAAAGGACAAAGAATAGAGGTCATCCGAAAGATCATATCGCCTACAAATGTTCCACACACCATCCACATGACGAAAATCATTAAAATCAAGCTCTTTCTTAGTGGTATAAATGTCTAAACCCCCATATCAAATTCCAAGAATACTACATAGGTCAACCTCATCAAACTCAATACGGACTCTACCTATGGATGTTATAATCTTAATTTTTCGGGTAGCGGAGAATTCCATATTGGAGTAAAATATCAGATCAAATTTTCATAAACATTTTCATCTATACTCAATGCTTCTTCCCATTGAACTAGAGTATCTTTAATAGAATGTCCACAGATAAAAATATCATTAAAAAGAGCAATATCAGTGCAAAAAGAGGAAGTTACGGGTTTACCCATAAAATGTTGATGAAATTGAGTCGCCAAGTGAGACAGAGGAAAATGGATTTGCTTAAATTCCCGAGTATTAGGCCGAGAAGAGTCATGAGATTTTTGACTAGTGTGTTTGGCTCTTTTGCGTCAAGTTGAAGATTCGCCGCTAGCCATTATAGATAAATTTTGGGAATTTTTAAAAAGTGTGTGTTTGGAAAATATTAAATCGATGGAAAAGAAGATGGTGAGTATAAAGATTGATTTCAAGTAGAAATTTGACCGAAGATGGAAGAAAATCTAGTTAAATCAAGCAAGAAATGGTCCCCTGGTTCTAGGGTTTGAAAATTGGGATTTTTTTATTTCAAAATCAAAACCAGGTTTTAATCGGTTCAAATGGTTCTAAAGAGGATAATAATTGATTTTATGACTCCAATTTGGTGAGAAAAGACAAGAAAAAGGGTTGATTTGAAAGAAGGAGAGAGTTGTTGTCGACGGGTTCAGAGGAAATGGTTTAGGACCAAGTGAGAAATGAAAAGAAAACAGTTGACTATTCTATTATCTCACGATATCGGCGAGCCGACAACATCCAGAACCTTATTTTATTTCTGACGCGATATCGGTTAACCGTTATCCTATTGACGGTGAATCGATAGCTTCTAAAATGTATAGAAAGAATTTCTTCAAAAACGGTGAGCCGTTATTGTGAAATCAGCGAACCGTTAGCATCCATAATGCTTTCTTTAGTTTCTGTCAATAAAATCGTTAGCCATTTATTAAGAAAACAACAATCTGTTTTCTACAACTTATGATTTCGCACATCTAGTTTAGCTTTTGGCCGGCAATTAATTTATTCCAAGACCATTTCATTGATCCAAAATGTTTCAAGGGCCAGTTTAATGCATGATTCATGAGTTCACATGTTTTCAAATAACCAATTAATATAACCATTCAAAGATTAATATTTCAAACACATCACTCATCTACCATGCTCACGCACATAAAAAATCATGAATAAATCAATTTTAATAGTCTCACTAACATGATTAGAGATATTATTGCGAAAATTTCATTATCCCAAGCTCATGCTAAAATTTTGAAAAATATTCTTCGCAAAGAGGTTTTGTAAAATTATCAGTAAGTTGTTTTTCCATAGATATAAATTCTAATGCAATATCTCCTTTTTGAACATGATCTCTTAAGAAAGGATGCCTAATTTCTATATGCTTGTTTCTAGAGTGCTGAATGAGATTTTTTGATAGATTTATAGCACTAATGTTACCACACTTGATAGGAATCTGTTCAAGATTAATGCCATAGTCTCTAAGTGTTTGTTTCATTCAAAGGGCTTGTGCATAACAACTACCTGCAGCAATATATTTAGCCTTGGTGGTTGAGAGTGCAACCGAATTTTGTTTCTTATTAAACCATGAAACAAGTGAATGACCTAGTAAATGGCTAGTTCCACTAGTACTTTTCCTATCGACTTTGTAACCGGGAAAATCCGCACCTAAATAACAAGTTAAATTTATATAAGTTCCTCAAGGATACCAAAGCCAAGATCTATAGTTCCACTCAAATAACCAAAAATTCTTTTTACAGCAAGCAAATGAGATTCCCTGGGACATGATTGAAATCTTGCGCACAAACATACACTAAACATGATATCAGGTCTACTTGCAGTTAAGTAAAGTAAAAAGCCAACATACCTCGATACATTTTGATATCAACTTCTTTGCCATTTTCATCTTTGTCAAGCTTGGTTGTTGTACTCGTTGGAGTGCTCTTGGTCTTTGAATCATTAATGCCAATGACACAACTTAAAAGTAATATTAAACTCCCAAGTATAAGAGTGTCGTGTTGTAATATAACTCGGTGAGTCCGAGGTCGATCCACAGAGAAAAGATTTAATTTGTTTATTTTATTTTATCTAAAAATTGAAATTAAAACTTGAATTTAAATAACTTAATTTAAGTGAAACTATGGAATTAAACTAGTTAGGGTTATGGATCCACTCTTAGGAATAAATAAAACTTAATAAATTCTTTTTGCCAATTTATTTAAATTTATTACCCAAAAGATTAATTATACAAATTATTATTATTTTCCCTTTAATTTTATGATGGATTAAGTATTTATTTTGCCAAAATTTATTTTGTCTACAATAAGTCAAAATACCATTTCACCATGCCTTATATTAAGATCTTAAGAATTTATTGTGCCAAATTCATTTGTTTGTCTACAATAAATCAAAATTTCAAAATATAAAACATGTATAAAATTAAATAGAAAATAATTTAATTTATAAAATTAAAAATAGAATTTGATTAAATCATATTTATTACCTAAGAGTTTCACCTTCCCCTAACTAATATTATTTTGTTAAGCATAATTAAAATAAAAAGGAGTAGAATTGAATTACTTATAATTAAAAGTAATTAAAACAACTAAAATTGGAAATAAAACTAATTTTATTTATAAAAATAATTATACAAAATATTAACAACACACCTGGAAATGAAGATTACAAGGAGATGGAGAGAATTTGAGAAGAAGAGAGTTGTAAAGAGATGATTCAAAACCTAAAAATGAGGCTATATTTATAGAAAAATAAATTCCTAATCTAGTGCTTTGTGGTCCATCATAAGCTTCATGCATGTGCTCCTCACACGTGGCACAATCATAGCCATTGAATCATGGACGGTTGAGATTTAGTCAAAATTGCCAGCTATCCCATGCACTCATATCTATTGTAAGCTCATTTCATCATCCAATCAGTGCTCGGTCAACTGGAAAAGTCAACTTTTTTTATACAAGCCCAATTTTAAGCCGATCTTGATCGATCTTAAGGTTTTCGGACCTCCGGAATTCAAATTTCACCTCCATTTTTCTGTTTGGAGCCTCGAAGTTCGTGAAATTAATATTTTTCCTAATAAACACATAAAAATACACAAAATTAAATATATTTAAAACATAATTAATAATTCCTAACATATTACATAAACACAAATATAAATTATAACATAAGCATAAAATAACATATTATCGCTTGATAATTCAACAATATTTAATACTAATCAGCCAACTCTCTTGAGTAGGTCTTTCATATACTTAGCTTGATTTATGAAAATTCCTTCCTCATTTTGTTTAATTTGTAGCCCAAAGAAGTGCTTTAACTCTCCCATCATACTCATTTCAAATTCTTTACTCATACAAGATGAAAATTCTTTACTCATACAAGATGAAAATTCTTTACACAACAATTCATTAATAGAATAAAAGATAATATCATCAACATAAATTCGAACAACAAGTATGTCTTAGTTCTTATGCTTAACAAAGAGAGTAGTATCCGTTTTACCCATCGAAAAACCGTTATCCAACAAGAATTTCTTAGGCCTATCATTTCATACTCTAGGTGCTTGCTTTAATCCATATAGTGCTTTTGACAACTTGTAAACATGATTTGGAAACTTTTCATTTTCAAAACCATGGGGTTGTTTAATATAAACTTTCTTCATAATATAATCATTTAATAAAACACTTTTTACATCCATTTGAAATAAAATGAAATCTTTATGACATGCATATACTAAAAGCATCCTAATGGATTCTAGTCTAACTACAAGTGCAAATGTTTCATTAAAATGAATTCCCTCTTCTTGGTTGTAAACTTGAGCCACTAATCTAGCTTTACTCTTTACAATCACACCGGATTCACCCATTTTATTTCTAAATACATATTTAGTGCCTATAATGGACTGATGTTTCGGTTTATGAACTAATTCCCACACATTATTTTTCTCAAATTAATTTAACTACTCTTACATTGCCATAATAAAATATTCATCATTTTCCGCATCCACAAAAGATTTTGTTCAATTTGAGATATGAATGTAGCATGCTCACAAGTATTTCTAAATGATGATCTAGTTGTTATGCCACATGAGGGATCTCCTAAAATTAAGTGTTTAGGATGAGAAGAAACATACCTCTACTCCTTGGAGAGTGATTGAGAAGTACCTTCATTTTGCTATGCATTCATTTACTTAAGATTATTTATTCATAAAAACTATAAATGACATATTTGGTTTTTCCTGTAAACCCGATAACTAACTTGAGCGTTAGTGGTTTTACGCTGGAAAAACTTTCGGCGCCTCTAACCAGCAGCTTCCCGCCAAATAAATTTAATGCTAATGTAGAAATCTAAGATCAAGTCACTAACCAACACATTCGAATTTTGGCATCAACAGGGAGATTCACCATTTAGCATTATTCTCCAACATACTGCTCTATTACGCCCATGCATGTCGTCTATGATCTGTACTAATCTCTACACTTCTCCCTTCAACTCTATAGCTCAACCAGGATCACGTGCAGCAACCCAGTCTCGCTCTTGCTTGACGTCATATAAGTGATGTCGAAGCTCCCTTTCTTCAGCATTTGCCAATCTGTCATCATTTCCCGTATTCTGTCTGCCCTAAGGTTGATCCCCCACTTCATAACTTCCCCCCTTAAAGATTGCTCAATGGCCCCATCACCAGACCTCCCGGTGATTCGACCTCTCATTGGGGTAGTCTCTTCACCGTTGTTCCTCATGTTAGCATGCCTTGGTGTAACTTTGTAACTTCTCATTCCTTCTACGTGAGTTCCTCTTTGCCCATTTCTCAGCTCATGCAAGATGATTGTTAAAGTCTCTATCTGTTTCTCTATCTACTCCATTCGTTCATGCATTGCTCTTTCTCGTGCCTCGGTAGCTATCTCTCTCAGTGTTACGGACTCACTGAACCCCAGATCCCTTTCTAGAGCATTACTCCCACCTACATCCATGGTTACCCCCTTTCTCCTTCCCTTCCTTCTTTCCATTAACGGCAATGTTTTGTTCAGCTCCCTACTGACGGCGCCAAAATGTTGATGTAAGAATTTGGTCTACTCGTTTGCGACTATAATCTCTCCTCAACACTTGAATTTGTAATTAATTGGGGATATTTTCACGTTGCTCCTTCTAGACGAGCAAAGCTACAAGGTTTACTGCTCCTCTTTAACAAACTCCTGTACACACAAAAACCAATTAGAGAAAGATGAGGGTTTTCCCAGTGTAAACCCTCTGACGCTCAAGTCAGCAATCTGGGCTTACTTTGGAAAAGCTTTGCCACCGATCTTGTGGATCTATAATGATTACTTAAAGCACTGAAATCTCTCTGAATTCTCCCAAGGTCTCCACAAGAATGCCTTCTAGATTTTCTTTAAGTCAATTTTTAGTGTTTTAGTGTCCAACCTTTTTACCTTCTTTTGTTGCCCCTTTTATAACACTTTTGATAATTCGGCCCCTACGACTCACGTTCACCACTTCACCTTAGTCCCCAGTAGTGGATTCTTGAACGTTGTGGTTGTTTCTTAGTGGACTTCATGCCTAGATTCTCGGAGAGTAGCACATGTTCTAACAACTGCCGTAGGCTGGGTCTACCGACCTTGGCCCTAGTAGAAAATATCCTTGGTGCCTATCAGAGAACCCCTGCTCATACCATGGTCCCAACAGAGGGTCTCTTCACTGACAAACAAAAGACTCCTGCTTCTGGACAACACATTACTCCTCGCCTATGAGAATAATAAATCCTCGTTTGAGTATAGCTGGTCACGTCGTAATATACCCCCAAACAATGGTGCAAGGTTTCCTTCTTGGATAGGAGATCCATTGTTCTCTAAGATGGAAGTCCTAAAATTAGAAAACTATTGGAATTGCACATCATTGTCGTCCCTTGGGTTATTGAGCTCACTGAGAGAACTCACCATTCAAGAGCTGACCAAACTATAAAGCATAGGTTCTGAGGTTTATATGAAATGTTTCTCAAAGCCTTTTCAATCATTGGAGATTCTAAGTTTTGAGAATTTACCAAAATAGGAGTATTGGGACACCAATATCAAAGGAAATGACCATGTTGGCAATGTTGAAATATTTCCTCGCCTCCATAAACTTTCGATTATGGAAAGTCCAAAACTTTTTGCAAAATTGCCTGATCTTCTGCCCTCCTTGGAGACACTTGTTGTTGCTACATGTTAAAAGTTGGTTGTTTCATTATCAGGCTTTCTGGTGCTCTGCAAATTAGAAGTTGATACATACAAATAACTAGTGTGCAGAATTCCAGTGGACTCAAAGTTAATAGACTATGACTATTTCAAATAGTTCGTTACTTATAACTTGGTGTAAATGGATACTATATGATAGTCTATCTGACTCTTCAATGTTAAAACCCATGACTATTTCAAATATTTTGGAGTTTGAAGCCAGGATTTGAGATATTAGAAACTTTGGCAATTGGCAGTTTTGAACATATCAAGTCATGAATGTAGGATGAGATCTTCAGATCGGATAAGAAACCTGGCCAAGGGCTACATATGCTTGCTTACCCTGAAGAGGTGTCAATTGAAGAAAACTGCAAAAGTTTGGTTTCCTTTTTGGAACTATTCCCCCCCCCAAATAATCTACACTATCTTAGAATTGGAAAGAGCACAACTCTAAACTCCTTACCTGAGGAAATGATAGACAGCAATTCACTATTCGAAAGGTTGCGTATTAGCCATTGTGATTCTCTAATATTCATCACAAGGTGCAAGCTACCTTCATCTCTTAAAATGCTTGAGATATAGCATTAGAACATGCAGTGTTTGGTTGATGGTGAAGACGATGCATCTTCTTCTTCTTCTTCATTGCCTTCTTCAACAATGATGCTTAAACACCTTATGGCTTTGGATTGCCCTAAGCTGACTAGTTTATCATCAGGAATCCGATTCCTTCAGGCGTTTGAATACTTCTATATGAGGGATTGTCCAAAGCTGGAGTCAATTCCAGATAGCCTGCACAATCTTAACTTTTTACAGGGCACTTATATAGGGAATTTTCCAAGTCTTGTTTCATTCCAAGAAAGAGGGCTTCCCAACTGCATTTCAATAGTTGTGATTGCCAATTGTGAGAAGCTTGAGGCCCTGCCTAATGAAATGCACAGACTTAACTTTCTTAAACATTTGAGAATAAGGCAATGTCCAAGTATCTTTTCATTTCCAAAAGAAAGCTTTCCCATCAATTTAGCTTCCCTCATAATTGGAAGAGATGTCAAAATGTACAAGGGACTAATTTAGTGGGGATTGCACAGGCTTATTGCTCTTAGACGCCTCGAGATTGATGGTTGTCATGATGATAAGGTAGAGTGTTTTCTAGATGAGGAGATGAGAATGATGTTGCCCCCCTCTCTAACTCATTTAACCATTGCGGGATTCAAAAAATTGAAAAACCTATCTTTAATGACCTCTCTTGAATACTTATAGATCAAGAATTGCCCAAATCTCGCATCATTTCCAGAGTTAGGTCTTTCATCATCACTTATGCAATTATACATTAATGATTGTCAACTACTGAAAAGGGAGTGCAAAATGGATAAAGGAAAATAATGGTCCAAGATTGCTCACATCCCTTGTGTTTAGATAGATGACAAATTCATATACAAACCACATGAGTCAACAAACGAGAACTTTTAACGCAAGATTCATTCTAAATATCATCCCCTCTAATAAGTGTTAAGTAAATAAGAGCATCAGCTCAGCCATGCCATCATCCCCACCCCGGGGTGGATCACCTCGGCCAAATGGTATGAGCAAAATATTGATAATGAGCCTTCTACTGACATGGGCCAACAAGAGACGAGTACCAGCTAGAGGAATATACCGACCAGATACCCATTCCCCAAAGAGCGGTAACACGATCTCATGAAATCACGACAGTTGCGCTATGCCCAAAACCGTTGAGGGGGACATGGTGTCCCACGTTTACCCGCAATGTAGCAGTTAGAGTCCCGTGAGGGGCTGCTACTACCCGAGAAAGGGGGGCATGAAGGGTGAACGGAAACGGGGCACAACGACTATAAAAAAAGGGAGAAACAAATGAAAAAAAGGGACAAAAAACTGAGAGAGAAGGGAAAACTCTGCCAAATTGAAACCGAAGTATATGTTACATAAATTTTCAGCGAATTGCCAGCAATTACAGAATCTAAATTAAACTGTTTTCCCGTAAACACCTTGTGCTGACTTAGGTATCGGAGGGTTTACGCCGGCAAAACCACCGGCGTCTCTGATCTATTTTTTGTGAACGCAGGCTTAGCAAAATAAGAATGGGTGATTCCAACCTAGTGACGAAAGTAATCGTTGAAGCAAGGAGAAAGTCGCATCTTTTCTACTGAGCATATAAACGTTGGTGGAAGAGTTTGGTCGGGTAAAGGGCGAGCAGATTTCAACATCAACAACCAGGTTAGACGATTTTTAATATCTATAATGATGTTTTTTATGTCGTTAATCATATCACAGTATTTTGATTAAGCAGTTGTATAACTAAGCCTCTGCCCTAAACTGAGCCACTCACTTATTATCAATTTCACTCGTTAGATTGTATGTTGAAGCTATTTGGTTTATCGATGTTATGTCAACAAGCAGCTAACACTTCATAGTGGTAGTTTGTTAAGGTAATTAGTACATTTTCCATCAATAAATTACAATTTGCTTTTGTTAGAATTTATAAATTTTTTTCTTAAATTTCATCCTCACTTTTGTGCATACACATATCGAAATTGTCCAATATAGCTCACATCCCTAGCATTAGGATAGACAGCAAAATCCTTGCACTGTTTTACATCTGCAATTCTTAATGTTGCAATACTGCTCTGGTGGCACCTCCTTTGGTCTTAATCTTATTGTCCTTTCCATTATTTCAGAGAAGGAATCCTGAGAGAAAATTTTAGGTATCAGCATCTTAATGAAGATTGCATAACCTCACATCTCTCAAGTATATGTTCTCCTGCTGATGACCACCTAGAGGTAAGAAATCCTGTGAGAAAATGATAACCTTGTTGAGGTAAGAAATTCACGATAATGTAATTTCTGATATTCTAATTCTATTTATTAGAATTTGTACATCCTAGTTATTACATGCTTGTAAGATGCTGTAGCTAAAGTATCTTTCACATTGGACTTGTTTTACTTTATTTTCCAAGTGACTTGTGAACACATCCTAGCTACTGGCCAAAGGCTCCAAGAAACGTCTGATGGAGAATTAATAACCCTACATGTGATGCCCGTAATTTGCTTTCCTCTTTCACCTTATTAAATTGGTTAGAATAGTTAATATTGGGTGTTTGTGTGTGAGTAAAACTTTCCATTGATAGGTTTTATGTTGAAATCCTCTAAGTATGTAAATTGTCATGATTTTTCGAAGTTGGGTTACTGGTGCTGGAAAATTCCAACTTTCAGCAGCATGTCTCACTTCTAGAAATTTTTCCATAAGGTTACACATCTTTAAAAATTATGGAGATTTTTAAATCAACGGATCTATGTCTCATATGATTGCATATTTAATTTTGTAATTTTATTCATTATTGTTAAATTATTAAAAATCATAACATGCGGCTACTGCAGATCTGGAAACTATTTTCCATAATTGCAAAACCTGAAACATGTAACAGTTTAGGCTAATTTATGAACATTATATGCCATGTTAGGATTTTATAATGAAATTTCAATATTTCCTCTGTCTTTAAAAATAACTAGAATCACGATTTTCATGCATGTAAAATAAAATATATGAATTTTTGAAATTATGTCTTCAAATATGGAATTTCTGGACAAGATAGATGTTCTTGGAAATAAAATGCTTTTAAAATAGTTTCAAGCGTCCAAAAGTATGAATTTTAATTATATGCGCCAAAAATCCTAAGTGGTAAAGGTCTGTTTTGGTTAATACGGGACAGTTTTGTTACTTTGGTGAAAGGTCAATATTCTGACTTTATTTTAACTTGCGTTTATTTTTGTGAAATTTTGTATGCAATGTTATGCATGTTCACAGTACCTCTGTAAATTTTCATGGTTTTCCGACATGTGTATAGGTTATTAAAAATCAGCGTGTGTAGGATACCCTTATTTATGTCTAGAATATGTATAAATATTATGATTTAAGGATGTTTGGGATTATATTTAAGGTTAGAGATAATATTAATAAAGATAATTTTATGATGATTATAGCACGTGGGTGAGCTCGTTGGTTTCTTCTTGAGGTTTTGAGTTGGTTTCTACGGATCAAGGTAAGTAGATTCGTGCATCATATACTTTATAATAAATGCAATTTATGTTATAAGAATTATGTTTAAATGGAAATTTTTACAAAACTGATTTCAAAAATATTTAAATGAATTTTGTAAAATAAAAAAACTTTTAAATGAATTTATAAAATGTATTTTAAAATAATTTTTTTAAAAAAATTAATTTTCTTAAACAAAATGTTTTCTTAAAATTTTTTTAAAAGAATTTAATGATCAAAGAAAGGTTCTTAAATGTTTTAGAAGACTTTAGATGCTATTTATGCAAAGGTGTAAAGTAGATTAAAAAAATATATTTTTTGGCTCATGATTCGTAGTAATGTATATGATGCTAATGTTATGATATTATGCAATGTTATGGCCAACTTGCTGGTATGATAATGATCTTGTGCATAATGATGTTACGAACAATACTGGGTATAGTACCCTGAATGATGATGATTACGAGGTATGAGCTACCAAATGTTTATGTTTTAATGGTTTTTATGAATTTTTTAATGTTTTTAATGCTTTTACATGAATCCATCCCTTAAGCTAAATGAAGATGTTATAGAATGTTTAAAGGTATGATGACAAAGGTTTTCAAATATTGTGCATAGATTTACTTACCGAGTTGATGGTTCACCCTCGTCTCCAATATTTTACAGATTGATTAGAGATGTGGCTTGGGTACCTAGATGGAGATTTTTTTTTCTTTTTAGTGGACCTTTGGAGTTGCTTTAAAGAATAGTTTTGACTAGACTTTTTATTTTGGATTATATACTTTTCCTTGGAAACCTTATTTCATATGTTTTACGTAAGGATTCAGTTGGAGTATGAATAATGATTTTCTATCTTAGGATTTATTAATAAAAATAAATAATGTGAGGCTTCATTCAAATTTAATCTTGTACTTTCATGGCTAAATTTTTGGGGTGTTACACTGCAAATCCTAATAATGCCAGTCATTGATCCTTTATACCTTGAACCATGCTGAAGTAGACACTGACATAGTATAAGTCAACAGCAATTTCAATGCAGCAAGCGACACGTGATTGTTGAAGCGCAAAGTAAACTTCTAACAGTAGAAGACATACCCTGCAGTCTTCGTGATCATGTTTGGTGTCTTGGTGATATATTCCAGAAAACAGAAGAGAAGATCGATCTTTTCGTTCATGTAATTAGATATGATGAAGCAAAAGACATATAATACAATTTTAATAAAGATGATCAATTCATTTTTGAAATCTTCAAGATTCTGGTGGACAAATATCTTAACGTATGAATGAACTTCTTGCAACTGCTGTAAATTTTCATTTTTGATTTTCCACGTTATTGTAAAATCTTTATCTCGTGATACTGCTGTGTTAGGGCCTCCTTGCTCTTAATTTTGTTGTCCTGTTCATTGTTTAAGGGCAGGAATACTGAGCAAAATCTTGGTATCAGCATCTTAGTGAAGATCACATGACCTCACATAGTAAATGTTCTTCTGCTCATTGTTGGCGAGTCTGGATATTAATGCTTGAGAAAATTATAAACTTATTTAGTTGAGGTAAGATTTCCATGATAGTGCAGTATCTGATATTCTAATTGTATCCATTAGAATTTTGTGCAAGCTACTGTATTATATATTTGACGTTAGTTGCAGTAGCTGAGGTACCTTTTCGCAATGCACTTGTTTAACTTTGTTTTCCTGGTGACTTGTGAACACACCGGCTGATAGAGGCTAATGACCCTGCTACAAATCCTGGCAGGCTGTGGTAGTCATCGATCCTTATGCCATGTACCTGCACCCTCACACACCGTGAAGTCATTGGAATTTTAATGCAAGTAACGAGTAACCATACGTGATTGTTGGGGCCTGAAGCTTCTAACAGTTCAAGATATACCCAGCAGTCTTCATGGTTGATTGTATCAATTCCAGAAAACAGAAGAGAAGATCCAGGTTTCGTTCATGCAAGTAGAAACGATGAAGCAAATGACACCGTCAGGCTGGACTCAGAGATTTATGGAGATCACCATTTCATGAACTCAAGAGTTTTTCTTTGATAATGTCATCAAATCGAAAAGCGTCATGTCTCAGTTGCTACCATTAATCTAACTTTCTCATCAAGTTATAGAACCTATTTTAAGTTACGGTTGGGTTGCATTCGATGCTGTCTATTAATAAGGACAAATATTGTCGTGGAATCAAAAAATAAATGATGCGGCACTCAAAAGATGGATTATAAGACATTAAACAAAAATATTTTAAATGTTTGAACATGCCACCTTAACAATACTCCAAAATCAAATTGAATTTTGTTTACAATAACTTAAATTTTGCATCTATAGTACTTACTCATGAACAAGGTTTCCTCTCAACACATTCTCATACAATCACAATCACCAGAACTAACTAAACTAGGTAGTACTTCCCAAATATTGGAGAAATCAAACTATTATTTGCAAAACTGCTGCTGCTTCTGAGGGAGAAGTGATGAATTAAGTTTGTTCAGTTGGATGGTTTTCTGAAAGAAGAGAATGTGGATGAATATGATCTGGAGAGCATTGATGCAAGGGAGCTACTTCTTGATAAATTGCCATCAAGTCTATTCCTTCTTTCAATGTTCTTCCTTGCTTTCTTGGCCCAATGAATTAGCCCTTCTTGTATGTTTTCTTTGAATATAGCCTTCTTGAATTTACTTCCCATCTGCACCAAATAAATCAACATTAATTTTTGTTGTAAGCATAAATTATTCTTGTATTGATTGTAAGATTCAACATAAAATCTGAATTTTATAACGTTTGAATTTTCATGTTAGAAAATGAATCATAATAATTTATCCAACTCACCTGGACAACAATTGCATAAAGTGGTAGGATACTATAGCTGCAGAGAACCTGAACAAACACCCTAAAATGCAAAAATGTAATATAATCAAACACGCACACATATATATAGATATATTCATATATTTCATTTTTATGAGTGGTAATTTATAATTACACACACATATACATATACATATACTCATGTGGGTGTCCTGACTTTTTTTATGCAAATATGTTATTAAGTCATATTATTTAATAGAATCGATGTTCAATTCACTATTAAACTATTTGGTTTAATAAATCACTGTTCAATTAACTATAAAGCATATGACTTAATAACGGACATGCATGGAAAAAAAAAACGAACACCTGCACATGAAAATTATATATATTTTATACGTACCCAATGACAAGTCTTGGGATGATATATTCTACTGATCCCATGATGCAGGAATGAAAACCATATTGAACCTGAAATACATTAGTTGGGTGCATTAGATGAATCAATTATATATGAGAATTGAGACTCATTAATAATACGTTAAAGTTCAATAATTATTTAATTATGAAAATTGGGAAATATTAGAACTAATATTTCTTACCAAAATCCAAAAGAAAACAGCAAGTTCAAAAGAATTTTGGAAAAGAATGATGTGAATAAGTGTGAGAACAAGCTTGGGTTTGTGCAACCAGAAGTGATCATCAGAAGGCTTAACGACTAAGTCCCCTTCAACAGCCATATGTTTCTCAGCAACATCTTGTGCCAATTGTGTCAGTATGTGCTGCAGCTTAGTCCCCACACAAATTAAAAGCTGCAATTTTGTAAAGAAACATTTACAATATCAAACGTTAATTAATTAGATACTAATAAATACTTGGAATTAGAAATTTCTGTAGCTCTAAGCTCTCCTGAGCTTTTAAAAGTTTTATATCACGTGTCAAATAAATAATTTATTACTGAAATTTAACCACAAATTAGCCGTAAGAATTTTGTTAATGAAAATAAGCTCAGATCAAAATGAAACATTGTTAATATTTGTACAAAAGACATTTGTTATGGGGAAAACTTACAATTAAGGGAACGAATGATATCCAAAAATATGCATGCAAATCTGCGGAAGAAGAAAAAAATTAAAATTAATCCATACAAACATGAAATGACAACATGAAAATCATTTGAAATGTAAAAAACATTACCTTTGTATAATTTAATAGCACCAAGTAATAAATAAAATTGGATCTGAATTTTAAAACAGGTACGTAGAAATGTACACAGAAATTTCTATGGAATATGAAATCGCTTACCCTGGACATTGGCCAATAGAAAAATAACCACTATCACCCAAAGATGCCAGCTGCAATCAATCATTGAACTCAATAATTAGTAGCATCCTCCAAGCTAGCTAGTTAGAAAAATCATGTAATCAAGTTTCTTGTTGATGAATTTTTTTTTTTAACTTTTCAACTAATATGCAGTATTCATACACATACCTTATTCCAACCACTTTCTTAAAATCAGCTTCAAAAGCACGGGTTACATAGTTGTGAAAATTGAACTTTGGATTAGTCCTGCAATGATTCTATCAGAAAAATTAGTTATAACAAAGGATGAATAAAATTGATTGAAAAATTTTATTCCAAGTTGATGAAAACTCACCATGACGAAGCCATGTCTCAATGTTGTATAATCTGCTTTATTCACTGATACAAAGAATTGCTTGCAAAATGCTTGCTGAAAAATCAAAATGATGCCATTATATACTTTATAGCTTATTTTGAATTTCAATCAAAATTATTTTAATATTAATAAAATGTCCAATAATTTTTAGAAGTAATTATAAAACTTGTTTAAGATTGCTTATATAATTTTATTTATTAAATTCATTTTAATACTTTTTTTATTATTATTACAAAATTTCAAACTCAATGTTTAGGTTAATTTAACACCATCTAGCAATACATAAAAGATAAAACCAAATCTTGCCAATTTTTTTTTTATCTGAACCACGAGGTGGTTCCGAGTGGCCTCTAATTATGAGAGACGCCATTAAGCCCGTACCACAATCCAAACTAATCCCCGCTTGCACCGGGTCAGCCCGTAAGGGGTAAAGTGCTGGCCAAAGTGGTGACTCATATGAGAATAGGGCTTGAACCCCTGACCTCTCTTAAGGAGTGAGAGTGCTAAACTACTCACAATAACCAAATTTGGTTCAAATCTTGCCAATTTTGTTTGTTCTTTAAAAATAATTAGAAGATCATCATTACTCACCATCCAACCAATGATAGCGTGTCTCTTTCCAACACCTAGGAAGCGATTCTTCACAAAATCATGCTCTCGAACATTGGTAAGTTTTCTTTCCAAAACTGCATAAATAATTCTTTCATAATCAGAAAGGTCAATCGCGCGGGATGGTATAATTTTCTTTAAAACCAAAAAACAGTGGATGTCAATTGAACAAAATGAGAGAGAAAAGGAAGGAAAAAGAATTAAGTATACCAGGATTTTCGCTTGCCTTCAATTCCTCTATGATAGATTCTTCCCATTTTCTCCATTGACGTATCTAAATCGGAGTGGACTTAAATATAAGCAAACCTCAAATATACATTGAAGGAGAATATGCCAAATTATAGTATTATACCACGAAATGGTATAGTTGGAAAAACTACTCGTACATTATAGCGATCGACACTACAACGAGACAATATGTGATTTTGTCTAGTAATCTACAATTTTAATTTTACTGATCGGGTACTACAAACTTAGGTCATATGTGCTATTTTTAACAGTAGAGTGTCGACAACATTTTTCATAAGATCATTTCTGAATGGATAATAAATAATAAAATCAATTCATACCATAAGTATGATAATAAATAATTTGTGATATATCAGTTGAGACACAAACTAAATATTCCAAGTGCTTATGTTGCAAAAAATTATTTGTGTACCTTTGCTCCTCCAAAAATAACTGTTAAAGCACAGAAAGTGACGTGTGAAACAGCTAGGACAAAGATAAATATGTGAAGATGATGTAACGCTGTTTCAGATAACAGAGGAAACTTTCCCTGCAAATTGATTAAATGAAACCAATTATATGTTAGAGAAACTAAAAAATCACAAATGTGAATGTTAATTAGTACAACACCACCATTATTATTTTACTAAAATATTTTTTTTTCAGTTATACATTGTTACTTCGTTGTGTTACGTAATATTTTTGTGCAATACAAATTTATTTTGCTATGTCGTATTGCAAAAAACAAAAAAAAAAAATTGTTTTTTTGTCTAATACGAATGTTTGTCATAAGAAACAATGATGGAATGATGTTAACAAAATTTAGTTACCTGTTTTTTGCAATAGTATTCACCAGACTCAGAGGCAAGGAGGTGACGACCAACGTGAGGATGAAAATGAAAGGAGGGATCTGATAAAAACTCCGAATCATCTTTTTTTATACCATGAATAGGATGAAGTTTAGTCCTCTGATTTTCTCTGCAAGGCAACCAGGTCTTGGCCAGTTCCTTTGGTATGCAAATTTTAGAAATAAAACCTTGGCATACTGTTAATAGCAACGATATGAACCCTAACAACATCAATTCTGTACCAACACGATCACATGAACATTATGAATTAGAACGAGGATTAATTGTTTTTAACATTATGTAAATGTACAAGTTGCCCTGGCAAAATTAAAAATTCAAGCAATTAATCAAATTTCCAGCAAATTAATCATTACAATAATGAGTCACAATTTTATTTAAATTCCTCTCAGATCAGCAAATACTATGTCTCTAGTTAATTTCTCTATCAGTTTTTCCTACTTTCATAGTTTTTCTTTACCCCTTGTAACGTACATTCGTCAAAACTTTACAAAAAAATGAAAATATTATTGTAATAAACAATTCAATTTTTTTTTCTAAAACATTATGGAGGTAAATAGCAAAAAATGAAAAAAAAATTAGTGAGGAAAACAGTAATCTTCTTGTAAATAAAGAGAGAAATTGGAAGGGCTAAAGACATACCTTCTTTGATCTTCTGTAAAGCTTCATAAAGGTTTCTCTGGTTCTTTTTCTTCAACAACTGCGAAATTAAAACAAAGGATCATCCATAATTGACTCTCAATATTCGTTAAGAAATTGAATGGAAGAAAAGAAAAAAGTAAGAAAACAAAATTGTAGTTTAGGGATATCATATCACACTAATAAATTGATAAATATACAAAAAAAAAAAAGAATCTTTACATTGAGATTTAATTATAAAAAAGAAAAAAAAAATGAAAAGAGTGAAAACGTGCCTTGCCTAGTTTATGTAGAAGGCGTTCAACAGTTAGAGATATAACAACGATAACACTGCACACGCCGCCAACCACCCACGTCGGCGTGTACTCTATCGTTGTTCCGCCTCCTGCCATTTCCTCGGAGTTCAACTCTCCGGCTCTCTCTCTCTTTCTCTTTATTTAGACTCACTAATTTTCTAGAACATCATTAAAATAATAATAATAATAACAGAACTAAAAGGATTGCATGTATTAGTTATTATCCTATTCAACCTCCGAGATTTCTGGCCGTTTAAAGTCATCCCTTGTCTTAAACCAGAAGTGCAGCATTCCAAAAATAAAAAAGAATTTGGAAACTTGTAGGTACTGAGTTATTTACAAATTTTAAAAACAATTATATATGCACTCTAAGATCAACCAATTATAAGTAATTAGATATCTGAAGAGAAACTTTAAAATAGTTTTGTCACAATTTAATGGACCCCGTGTAAAATTTTTCTTTTAATATGACATTTTTTTATGATTTTCAATCAGGGTCGCCATTTTTTTTTAATCCTTATCGATCGGTTCATTCGTTACAACTATAATTGCAGTTTAGACATGGCCTTTGTTGTTGTTGTTCAAATCCTGACGCAGCAAGATTAAGATATCTTATCTAACTGCAAAATTAAATCATTTTTTTTCCATAAACTTTTAACTATAACACGGTTATAGTCGTGTGATTTTTAAATAATTTTTTTTAATTGATCGTCTAAAATCAAAAAATTAATTCCAGCCCACCCGTACCTTTTAAAACAAAAGTATTGTAGAATTTTATTATCATTCAAGTCGCTTTCAATTTTTTAATCCACCACTTTCGTTTTGGTGTTGAAACGTTAAAGGCACCAATGCTAAGGGTAAATATCACAATTTAACGTACAATCAATATTAGAGAAAAGTCTATCACATGTACAAATTAAAACGAATCAATTTTTATTTTAAAAGATCATATTTAGCCATTCACCCTTCAATAGTTTGCTTTTCCATTTTTGTTAATTTATGAATAATATGAATGAAAATGTGTATTATAAATTAACGATATACCCAAGTGATTGAGAAAGAAAAGAAATTCTATGATGCAATATATATATGTATATGTATAGTGCGGAAAAGTCTGGAAAAACTTTAAAAGCTTAAAGTTGTAAGGTTTTAAAACCGTGCAATTTTAAAGTTTTCCTGAACTTTCCCGCACTTTAAAATTATGTATGTATAGGTGGTGTAGAGCAAGAAATTGAAGAAATCCTAATTAAATTGAAATTATAATATTTCGGAATATTTTAATTAATTTGTATTCTAGTTTAATTGTGTTTCCTATTTAGAGTCTTATTGTTTAGATATTGCTTATTTGAGTAATCTTTCTAATTTAGGTATAAGTCTTATTAAAATAGGTTTTCTAATCAAATTAGGTAAGTCTTAGTTAGTATAAATAAGTGTCTTTTGTAGCTTTTACGAGTAGAGATTCGATTTCAATAATATTTTCAATTTTCAAATCTCTTTGTGAGTATTTGAACAGTTAATTCTTGGTATTCTACGGAATCAACGAGTCTTAACCCCTAAATTCACAGTATTCTTTTGAATCAATGTGAATTTAGTTGTTCTTTTATTTCTTCTCCAGAATCAACATAATATTTTGAAAATTAAACTTCCGCTGCATTAGGTTGACATCAGAGCAAAAAGCCTGGTTCTAAACTATCCTCAATACATATCCCTTTTTTTTTCCTTTAAACCCGTAGCTTCCAAAAAAAATGAAGCAGAAATGACAGCCGCCTCAACCACCGTCCATGGCTACTGTCATTAATTTTTGGTCGCCGTTGCGACGACCAGCCACCACCATCCTAGTTAGAGGACATTGGCCATCAAGAACCAGCCTTCAACGCCGTTATTCGACCCCTGAAATCACCAGAATCTACCAAAACCTGTGCAATGCCGTCGCTGACCGATCGCCAATTTCGGCTGCACATCGGCCAGCACCACTATCATCAATCCACTCCTTGCCATCATTTCATCCTTTCTCACCCCTTCCGCGGCCGATCGACGAATCAGTTGCCAGAATCGAAACCGACACAAAACCGACACAAAATCGCCACTTATATCTCCAATTTCCAGCAAAAAAATTAACTTTTTCCAAAAACAACCACCACCACCATCATATTCACCAACCATAAATCTTTCAATTCGTCCATCCTTCTCTAATTTTCCGACCACCGTCACCGGAAACCCCATCTTATACTTATTTATGCTTTGGCCCATAACTTTCTAATGTTCAAAACATTCTGTTGATTCTGGAGAATACTGGAAAAAAAAGTAACAACTAAATTCAAGTTTATTCAAAAGAATACTGTGAATTTAGGGGTTAAGACTCGTTGATTCCATAAAATACCAAAAATTAACTGATCTAACATCACAAAAAGATTTGAAAATTTAAAATATTATTGAAATCGAATCTCTACTCGTAAAAGCTACAAAAGACACTTATTTATACTAACTAAGACTTATCCTAATTTGATTAGAAAGCCTATTCTAATAAGACTTATACCTAAATTAGAAATATTACTCAAATAAGCTATACCTAAACAATAAGACTCTATATAGGAAATACAATTAAACTAGAATACAAATTAATTAAAATATTCCTAAATATTATAAATTTCAATCTAATTAGGATTTCTTCAATTTCTTGCTCTACATCATTCCTGCCAGGGTGGAGAAAATTCGTCCTCGAATTTTGTATGTTGTAGTCTTCAAGAACATCTTCATATGTAAAATGATTAATTTTCAAAATAGAGCTTCGACGTACACAATGAACTTTAAATTTTTCAACTTTTGTAATAATGTCCATCTAATCACTCCAATGGCGTAAAATAAATTCTTCTATCAACACTTTCTCTAATAATGCCTTCTTGTATTGTTCGCATCGAACTTCAATATAGTTGAGGAAAAATGATTTCTTCTCATAATCCACTAACTGTTCAAAAATATTATAACTCTTTGTGTCTTCTTTTGGCAGATAACAACAAGAGATTGTATTGACAACTACCTCCTTTTGCTCCACAAGATCAAAAGATGTATGAACAATTACCTCTTCTCGTTCCATAATGTCAAGATAGTCATCAAATTTCGGTGGATGATCCAAATTAATGTTTATGTGTGAAGAATTTGTTGTAGACATGAATGGCCAATTAATATTCTCCTTGGAAGGAATAATATTATCATGTGAAACAAGGTCACCATCTTCCTCATTTTCCTCATAACATGCATCAAACAACTTCGTCAAATCCATGTCCGTGCTTTATGTGTAAAGATTTTCTATTTCGAAGTTTCTCTAAATCTTGAGAAATCAAACGCAAAGTCCTCAACATCCTACTTAAAATTTTTTTCAAGACAAAATCTTCGTGGTGATGTTGTGGTTTCATGATTCAATTTTTTAAATTCTTTTTTTTTTCTATTTTCTCTCCTCTTTTTTGTGTGTGTGTGTGTGTTTGGGTGTTTTGATTAGAACAGAAAATCAAAGGGCAACACTGAAATTGAAGAAAGTTCTGGGCCAAAGTATAAATAAGTAAAAGATGGGGTTTCCGACGATGGTGGTGGGCAAATTGCACGAGGATGGATGGATTGAAAGATTTATGGTTGGTGAATATGATGGTGGTGGTGGTTTGTCGGAAAAGTTAATTTTTTTTGCTGGAAATTGGAGATATAGGTGGCGATTTTGTGTCGGTTTCAATTCCGACAACCAGTTCGTCAATCGATGGTGGAAGAGATGAGAAAGGTTGAAATGATGGCGAGAAGTGGATTGATGATGGTGGTCCTGGCTGACTCGTGGCCGAAATTGGCGATCGGTCAGCGGCGGTGTCGCACAGCGGAAATTTAATATTCAAAATATTTCGTTGATTCTGGAGAATATCGAAATAAAAGAACAACTAAATTCATATTGATTCAAAAGAATACCGCAAATTTAGAGGTTAAAACTCGTTGATTCCGCAGAATACCAAGAATTAACTGTTCAAATACTCACAAAGAGATTTGAAATTTTAAAATATTATTGAAATTGAATCTCTACTTGTAAAAGTTACAAAAGACACTTATTTATACTAACTAAGACTTACCTTAATTTGATTAGAAAACCTATTTTAATAAGACTTATACCTAAATTATAAATATAACTCAAATAAGCAATACCTAAACAATAAGACTCTAAATAGGAAACACAATTAAACTAGAATACAAATTTATTAAAATATTCCTAAATATTATAAATTTCAATCTAATTAGGATTTTTTCAATTTCTTACTCTACATCAATGGGCTTTAAAGGATGATTAGATATAAAATATGTTTCAAATAGACTTCATTCTTAAATAAAAATTCATTCTCACATCATAAGAGAGATTTGAGAAAATGACAAATCTATTCACTCTATCAATAACCAAACCCCATATAACGTATCATAAGGGATTTTCCTATTCTTTCTTTTATAAAATTAACAACTTTAACACAGAGATTTTACATACAATTATACTCAGGGTGAAAATTGTAAAACAAAAGAAGCTAGCTTGCCTTCCTTAATTCCTTTGCTATGTATGTTTATATAATAATATTTCCAAACATCAAAAAACTAAAATATTTAGAAAGCTTTAAGCTTATTGCGGAATGAGAGAAGATGAATTATTTGGGCTGATTGGGCTCTCTTCACTTCAGAAGCCCATTGGAGTCATTTATGAGCAGTGTCTGGTACAATTTCACTTGCATTATTGCCGTCTTGATCTATTGCAGAATTTTGCTCGCTTTGTACATTTGTCATCTGAATTGACGCAGAAGAATCATCTTTGTGAACCACTTGATTTGAGCCCTTAGCAGCAGCCTTTCTCAATCCCATGTTCTTCTTTGCTTGCTTGGCCCAGCCAACAAGGCCTTCTTGTATATGCTCATCAAAGATAGATTTCTTGAATGAACTCCCCATCTTCATTTCATTACCAAATGAAACATATTGTCGTTACCTTTGTTAGTGTTGATTAGCCTGATACGTTTGATATTAACATTGCACAAATTAATGATTATATATACTCACTTGTGTGACAATTGCATAAAGTGGCAGGGTACTGTAGCTACAAAAGAACTGAACAAACAACCTGAAAAATGAGACTGGCATGAATAAAAAATTCTGCCCAATATAAAAAAATAAATAAACAAATAAGTTGATAGTTGAAGCGACAGAGAAGTCAAAGCTGTTAGTTAACAATCCCTGGCGGTCTGAAAATTACACTAAAGTAAATCTCGAAAGACCTTAAAAACCTCCAAGTGTTAGACCAAATGATTATCAAACAGTTTTGTTTAACTAATCATCTAAGTTCGAATTCTAAGAAAGGTTATAGGCTAAAAATTTCATGTGGATTTTCCCAGCCCCTCTCACACTCTCATGCTTAAACTCAAATATCAAGTTAGGCTCCCACAGTAGCACTAAAGATTAGTTTGACAGTAAGACATCCTTTTGTCCTTGTAATTCTTGACCTATTTGCTTGATGAATTCCCTTGCCTTGCAAGGTTTTTAAAATAAAATAAATATTAGATTAAGAGTCTACCCGATGATAAGTCTCGGAATGATATAACCATAAGGTCCCATAATGCAGGAGTGGAAATGATATTGAACCTGAAAGCAATGAATAAAAGCATCAATTAATTATGATCAATATAAGCTAAGTTCATTAACATTATAGCGAAGAAATTAGCTTTTGATGGCTGTGTTTGAATGTTCGCTTACACAAATCCAGAGGAAAACCGCAATTTCAAATGAATTTTGGAATAGAATGATGTGAATTAGTACGAGAACGAGGCGAGGCTTGCGAAACCAGAAGTGATCGTCTGAAGGCTTAACATACAAGTCTCCTTCAATGGCAACATGTTTCTCCGCAACCTCATGGGCTAACTGGGTTATTATATGCTCTAGCTTAGTTCCCACAGCTAGTAGAAGCTGCAATGAAAGAGAAAGGAAACACCATATACTTTCATATGGACTAACTATTTGATAATTAATTATATAAATTAAACAAAGAGAAACAAATTAATGAGCATATTTTATATTTTTAGATTACTTACGATGAAGGGAATGAATGATATCCAAAAATATGCATGCCAATCTGCATGAAACAAATTAAAGAGGGATATATAATATTATTTGAAAAATAATAATTAAAAATAAAACTTAAAAAATGGGTAAATATATAGTTATTCTTTTTCAGATTTCTTCTTCATCTATAATTCAGATTGGAGCAATGCAACATTATACTGCTGCAATCGGTAATCTATATATGAACAATTATAGAATACACTTACTATGAACATTAAGCAGCAGGAAAACCACCACAAATACCCATAGATACCAGCTGCAATTAGTGAATGTAAACAATTAGTAAGATATCTACCCAACAAAAATAATCAAAATTTGCAAGTTTTTAATATACAAAATTAATTTAGTGCACTAATCAAAGTTTTGTGGACATAATTAGAATGGTTCTTGGACAAATTAAAACAATCCCAAAAGCAGGCTGTTTTAGTGTTCAAGGTTTAGAATATAATGAGCAATGTGAATTGTGCAAGAAATTAAGTTGTGGCCAATCACCTTATTCCAACAACTTTCTTAAAATCAGCTTCAAGGGCACGCATCATGTATCGGTGAAAATTGAACTGTGGGTTTCCCCTGCAATGATTCTAAAATAGGAGAAATTAATTAATTATGATTTATGGAAGTCGAAAATAAATTAAGTATTAGGCAATTAAATATAGGACTACAAATCAATCACCATGATGAAGCCGAGGCGCATGGTAGTGTAATCTGACTTGTTCACTGATCCATAAAATTGCTTGAAAAATGAATGCTGAAATAAGATGTTGATGAAACAACAATTAATTTGCCAGAAAAATAGGGATGAGATGATCAACATACATAGTTAATTCAGCAAGCAAATGTACAAAATAAAAATTCATTGAGGTAAAATTATCGATTCATAATAATATAATTAACGTGCTAAATAATTAATTAACACATACCATCCAACCTGACAAGCGATCACTTTTTCCAACACCCCGAAAGCGACTCTTGATAAAATCATGCTCATGAACATGGGTAAATTTTGTTTTGAGAACTGCAAAAATATTACTTGCGTGAGAAGAAATTCATCGACTAGAGGGAAAAAAAAAGACAGCAACACGCTCGTGATTTAGCAAAATGATTACTGAGACCCCCTTTTAACACGATCATTAAAGTATTATTACCTTCTTCTGCATCAAATTCTTCGTTTGCAACAGAATCCTCCCAGTGTTTCCATTGACGAATCTAAATTAACCTCGGAAAAATATTTTGTAAATCAGAAACTCTAAATGACACAAAAATTTTACAATAAGAACAAATTAAAATGAATATGTATATGGAACTTACTTTTGCTCCTCCAAAAAGGATAGTTAAAGCACAGAAAGTGACATGTGCGACGGCCAGAACAAAGATGAATATGTGAAGATGATGCAATGCTGTTATAGACAGCAAGGGGACCTTTCCCTGTTAATTCAAATGAAGGTTAATTAGAGGAAAAAGATTTAGAGTAGGATACATATTACGATGCTTTGCATATAATTGCATAGTCTTATCAATTGGTGTTGCTTGTAATCAAATCATTTTTAAAATAATTTTTGCTTATCTCTTTTTCTTTCTTTTTTTTTTTGAAATATTACATGAGAAATTTTTTTAAAAAAAAAATTCTATAATTTTGTTATGGTTCAATTTGTATTAATCCACAATATGCTGAACCTACTCCTAAATTAATATTTAAAACAAAAATATTCCCATTTAACAACGAAGTTTTGACAACTTTTTGAAACAATTTCGACTATAATATGAGAGTTTTGACTATTTTTTTATGTACCTAGATAAGTAAGGAGAGGAATGGCAAAAAAATCTAACTCGACCCAAGCATTAGTACTTCAAATTAGACTTGGTCCGACTTAAGTGTATTTTTTAAGTACTTGGGCCGAGCTCGGGCCTCATCTAAAAAGTCTGAATTCAGCCCAAAAACTTGAAAAATATTTAAATTTTTTTAAAATATATATTATTTTGATTAAAATATAACTTTTAACGTATACTTAATACACCCATAACATATATTTAAAGTTTTTTTCATCAATTAAGCCCAACTTTTAAAGGCTAAACTAACCCAAACAAAAAAAAAAACAAACAAACAAATTTTATAGACTATAAATTATAAACCATAATGAAAAAAATTTAAAAATGTAAAATGTATAGATTCGAACTTTTGGGCCCGGCCCGAAAATCCTGACTCGAGCCGGGCTAAAACCCGAGAAAAGACTTGCTAGGCCCGACAAAAAAGTTTAACTTGTCAAAAAATGAGATCAGCAAAAAAGAAGAGCCCGATGATTATTGTCTAAAGTACGTGAAACTGCAAAGAACTTTCAAACTAAGTACGTGTGGTCGGTGGCGCGTTTGAACATCTTCCAGATTCGAGAAGCATTAGTTTGGTGCCAAGTCAACTTTACTTTAAAAAATAAATTAATTATGTAAGCCCCAATCTTGTCTTAAATCTTTCAACAACCTATTAAGCATGTTCCAGTTCTAGTTGAAAAGGAATGTACAGCATTATATAAATTCATCGTAGCAGGTCGGAAACTCCACCAAATAAAAAACTGAAAGCCTTGTTGCATCACGATCTAGTTTCAAAGTCAACATTCACATACATAGGCTTAGTTAAATATAGGGTTATTTTCGTCCTGCACCCAAATGTTTCGACATTTTTCGCCTCGCACCTAATTGTTTCAACAATGTCACTCTACACCCAATTCCGTTAATTTGACCGTTATGTTTAACGGAACTATTTGAAATTTAAGTAAATGACCGAAATACCCTTTATCTCATTTTATTCTTTTCATTTTATTCTTCTCTCATAAGGGGTATTTCGGTCATTTACTTAAATTTCAAATAGTTCCATTAAACATAACGATCAAATTAACGGAATTGGGTGTGGAGTGATATTGTTGAAACAGTTGGGTGCGGGGTGAAAAATATCGAAACATTTGGGTACTAGTTAAAAATAACCCTTAAATATATGCTGTGAAAAAATATCGCACATCCTCTTGATCAAAATTCTTTGTATACATGCTAAAAGGCAACATATATATATATATATATATATATATATATATATATATATATATATATATATATATAAACTCTACAATGAGATTTATAAATAGGATAATGGTTTTTATATAATTTTTTTAAGAAAAACTCAGGTGAGTAATTAGTAGTTAATAAATAAAAATATAAAAATAGTACTTAATATAATATTTTTAAAAACTTATAAGAGTTTAAATTAAGAGAGTATCTATTAATAATTTTTTTACATTATAATCTCTATTATTTTACGGGTGAATGAAACCATTACATTGCACTCACTTTTGTTAATTTAAAGTAGAAGTAGAGACAATTAGATACCTTTGGACAATTGCCCTCAGAGGCTGCATCAGCTAGAAGGCGACGGCCGGTGCCATGGTGCGCACTAAAAGCAGAGAAAAAGGCCTGAAAATGGGCGGCAGTCTTGGTATCCTTGTCGTCCTTCTCCGGAGCACAAGGCAACCATTTGCGTGACAAGTGCTCGGGCATGCAAATTTTGGAGATTAGTCCTTGAAACACTGTGAGCAACAGCGATATAAAACCCAATAACATCAACTCTGCATCAACAAATTAAATTAGCTCAACGCTCGAGATTGATTGGGGTGCTATGACTTTTAACCCACGGCTAAAATAAAAGCACGTGAATGTGCTTCGAAATTAAGCCGAAGCACAATACCTTCTTTGATCTTCTGTAAGGCTTCAAAAAGTGGTTTCTGATTCTTTTTCTTCAATATCTGAAAAGGGGAAAGAGAGTCAACTAATGAGTAACAACTTAAAAGGATTATACATACAACGTTAGCATTAAGAAATTAATAAATTGCTCTTTTCCATGAATAATGTAATCCATGCCTTGCCAAGATGATGGAGGAGGCGTTCAACAGTAAGAGAAATGATAACGATGACACTGCAAACTACGGCAACCACCCACGTCGGCGTCTGCTCTAAAGTCGTTCCACCTTCTGCCATTTCTCCGGCGAAGGTCAAGATTAGTAGATTAGTTCCTCTTGGAACAAGTAATTAAGAAAGCAAGAATATGTGTGTGTGTGTATATATATAGAGGAGATATGAAAGAGAGTGTATAATTGATGGAATTTTGAAGCTGGTGTGGTTAGTGGTTATAGAAGGGGCTGATCAAATAGTTGTAATGTATAAGATTTCAACAGGGGCCGCTCCTAAAGTCTTGACTAATTAATTTGTTGTAATTTTTTACATATTTTTAGAAACGCGGTCACACGACGGAGCTATCATAGACTTTAATGATTAATACGTGTAACTACGTCCATTCATTCCACTTAATTTGAGGCCCCGTTTTTTAGAAATTGAGCTTGGGCTACATTATTAGAGTGTAGGGGTGCTTACAATTTAATCGATTCAATTTGTTTGATCAATAAAAGTTTGATCTGCACAAATTTGATCTATGAATCAGTAGATTAGATTAAAATTTCAGAAATTTACAGTCAGTGGATTGGGATATGAATTTACTTCTTTAAATATACAAAAATCCACAAATTAAAAAAATAAAACCTGTAAATGTGGCATTACTAGGAAATACTATAAAAGGCATAAAGATTGGCATAAAGATTATCTTTCTACCTTTGCAAGAATGGAATAATTATTTTGACAAATCATCCAAACTCTTAAGTTTCAACATTTGTATAAATTTAAATTCATAATTTTAGTTAGGTTTCAGGTAGTGATATAAACAAATGAGACTTTTTCTTTGTGGTATGTTTATATTTTGAAATTTTGAATGTATTATTATAATTTTTTAAATAATTAATTTAATTAAATCTTAATCAATTTTTAATTTAAGCAATAGTTAAATTAATTTTTTATTAATTTTTTTATTGAATTAGTTCATAGATCAGATAGAATTAAAAGTTATTTATCCATAAACCAATCTACAAAATGGTAAATTAGATATAGATTGGCTCAAATCCGCATCTGATCTGCAGACAAATGGATTGGATTGAGAAGTTATAAACCATAAAATCGTGAATTGGATATGAATTCATGTTCAATCTGTAAAATATGATCTCAATTCGCAAAATCCAATTTGTGAACACCCTTATTAAATTATATAGTAAACATTGTAGTTTAAAAGTTAAGTTGGTTTAATCTAGCACTTGTATTATGGAAAATCTATGATATTATTATTATTATTGTCAAAATTATTAGTTAAAAATTATAATGACTACTATTAACTTGTATTTAATAGTTACAATTAAAAAAAAAATCGCATCTTAGCACCAAACATAGCCTAAGGAATTTTTTCCTTTTTTTCTTTTTTCTAAAAAAAGGAGGTTCAAAAAATGGGATTTCAACAAGCTATGCCCTACACTCTGAATATGTATATATATATATATATATTTAAAATGCTTTTTATTAAGAGTGATGATATAACCACAAACTCTTATACAAACTTATCTTGTACAAATTAATGTGACATTAATTTATTAGTTGAATAAAAATATAAAATAATATAAATAAATCATGTAGGCTAAAAAATATTTAATTCAATCAATTTTTATCATACCACATTATTTTGTACAAAATAAATTTATATAAGAATTTGTGACTATATCATTACTCTTTCATTAAATAGTATGTGTAGTATGTTTTTATATATTAACAATAGCGCCGAGGTTATTAAAATTTTTCACATAACGCAGCGCGTAAACAAATGAACCGCGTTCAATACAATGCTTTGGAAACTTCTCATTTCCCTCCTTAACACGTTGGGACTCAGTTGATTACTCCGCCATAATTAATTCTACTAAGTTAATTATTGTATTAATTTTTATTACAAATATTATAATAATGCACAACAAAACAGTTTACATCATTATACATTGCTAATTTGCTTCACTTTTCACACACGGTTTATACATAATCATATAAACGCGTAAATGGTGAAGTGAGCAGCGATGAAAATTCCTCATTAAATCAGCTTAACTAACTTACCTAATTTACAATTTTACCATATATACACACACTCACATCCAAGGAAGCAAAAACGAATCCTCTCCATTTTTTTTTCTTTAATCTCGTGTCAAGGCTCCGGCTAATAAATGTCTTTTTCACTACAACTCTTAAGCTGCAAGTAATCACATTAGGAAAAAAAAAAAATTCCAAGCCAGCCGCTATAGTGACAGAATCAACAACAGCAACAACAACTAACAAAAAAACAAACATGTTATGAATAGTCATATAAACAGAGTCTGATGAGAAAAAAAACTTCGTCAAAGGCCGTGTTGAAAATCATTGCATGAATGATGACTTCGCTAGTTACATATTAATGCATATATAGATCATATTGACTAGCTTTAATTAACTGGCCTACAAAACGTAGTCGTAACGTTTAATATAAAAAGTAGTGAGATCGACTCTCCTCAATTTATCTCATCGCCCATCATTTTTTTGATAAATCTCATTTATTTCAAACATTTTTTATCATTATATAAACTGTATTGATTATGAAATTCCATAATTAACTTTTATCACATAATAATCAAATTATGACTACACTACTTCTGAATAACATTTATTTCATTAACACAGAGCCGGACTTGGGAGCATCGAAAGTTTCACTATCTCCATTTCTATTAAAAAAATTCCCCAAGGATAGGTCAATTCCCAAATATATATTATACATGCATCTATGCATGCCTGAGTCAAAATATTTTTGATTGGAGAAATGAGACTTGAGAGTTGAGATGTTACCTTTAAATAGAATAATTCGACCTTATTTTACAGAATTTCAGATCTTTCTACTCTTAATTAATTTATTAATTAAATCTCTCATGGGAAACTGATGGGTTTATTTTTAATTCCTTTTGAGAGATACCTTAGGTAGCCTTTACCCAAGAAAATTTTGTACCAGTTGGCACTCGTGAATAAACATTGTTAAAGTTCGAAGAAAAGGTCCCCAACATAATAACTTACACGTCTGCCATCATAAAAATTATCTTGACACATCAATCCTCATAAATATAAGGTAAAGACAGTAAATTTAATGATTTCAATCAATACAAATTTAACATCATGTGATATACTTGAAAAAAAAAAAATCATGTGATATTAGCATTTGCAGGGCTTGACACATGATTAGCTACTTATCTTGTAGTGGGCTTGGAGTTATGGGCTAATCACACTATGGGCCTCAAATAATGGCAACACTTGTAACTTAGCCTTGTAGTGCGATGCATTGGGGCACAAGGTATGCGAGTCCAAAATCTATTGAGTATAGAGTTATAAAATTCTCCAATTGAATAAATTTTGTAGCAGTTAGCACTCTTTTTGCTCAATGTTTATTGTAAGCAATGATGTATGGCAATATTGTACCACTTTATGCAATTGTCACACAATACAAGCGAGTGACAATATAAATCTACCTTCACTTTGTGCAATATTATGTCATATGTTTCAGGCTAATAAACACAAGGATTCTGTCGTTCATTTCAAGAAATCAATCTTTGATGAGCATATACAAGAAGGGCCTGTTAGTTGGGCTAGGCAATGGATCAAGGGGGCCATACTGGGCCTGTAACTTCTCGGGACTCTCATGGGCTACTGAAATAATGGGTGCCTTACAGTTGATCTCCCTACCCAGTAAGCTTAAAACTTTTCTCAAAATCTTTAATTTTAGAGAAATATATTACACAGCATATGGCAACTATTAGTTAAGAGATGAAAGTGTCATTCACCCTAATTTGAATCCGTTATACTTTCAGGCTTATGAAAATAAAATAAAACTATTTTAGATGTGCAATTATCAGAATATTATATAGGATCTTATTGACCAACTTATCTAATAACTGCAGAGGAATTAACTAAATACTATCAAAATTCACAACAAAAGAGTAACAACTTGCTTTATCAGGATCAGAACAACAAAACTGACCATATGTGTAGACTGCAAAACGGCAACTCTGGTGAAGTGATGATTTTGCCCAGCATTTGATTAGATGATTCTCTATGAAAGCACATATATGATCAACAATATGCACAGGTGAAAAATTAAAATCCATACTTATAATGTAACAATAGAAATAGAAGACAGAAAATTGAATTTCATAACTCTCTCTAAATCCCGAATCCAACCAAAAACATGTCCTCAAGTCAAGGTAAGAGCAAAATTAAAAAGAAAGAACAAAAATTTCATAATATTGAGAGCTAGTTGTCAGTTTTCTTCAAATATTGTGCCTCTCTCGCTGACATAGATCCCGTCAAGGAATTTCCTAATGTCCTTGTTCTTCACATGGCATTTCTGTCAAAATAAAAGATCTAGCGGTCAGAACGGGGAGATTTCTAACACACACACACACACACACAGAGGCCAACCTGGTTGATCAGAGCAGCAGACCGAGACACAAGCTCAATGTCATTCCCATCAAGAATGAGTTCATCCTTAACCTTGTCAGACCGAACAACAGTAACACCATCAAGCATATCCACTTTGCGAACCTGATCTCGTTTTTCACCAAGCAATAATAACAAGGCAAAGCTCTACATCAATCAACTACACATCTAAGAAGCAAGTTAAGTTTTCTTCTTTACTACTAACAAACACACAGACCATAAAATTATATTTACATATGGGTTAGGACATTTTAGCTTTATTTTTTCCCCTAAAAATTAGAATATTTCAGCTTAAAATTTTTTACTAAAAATTTTAACACAAATCTTGAGCCATTGATTTCAAAAAATCCAATGATGAATGAATAACCATCGGTAAATGCTATTTTGACTTTCAATATCTACCACTACCATTGGATTGTTTTGACTCAAAGTTTGTGTCAAAATTTTAAGTAAAAATTTTCAGTTGAAATAACCGCACCCTATATATACGTGTGTGTAGATGGGTATATACATTTATATAGAGTAATGTTCCATCAAGGGATCCCATACATCTATATGTATATACACCCACACATAGAGCCCGGCACCCACAAATACATTATACATTCACACATTTTAGATTCTCCATGACCTTCTAAATTAGGCACCATGTAAAAATGCCAAACCAACTAATTAGTATTTTAATTAACCAAAACATGTCTACATATTTTTTCTCAATTGTCACAAATATACATATATATATATATTACATTATGGGGCTACTGAGAATCTACACATTTATAAGTCTACAGAGACTAAATCGAAAATCTAGGACCAGCCGAACAAACCGACATTAGTAAGTGACTGACCTTCTTCTCCCCAAGAAAGTTTCGGATCTCGATGGACTTGTTCGCATTGCCGATGGAGGCGTTGATGGGGAAGTGAGCGTAGACGAATCTCATCTTGTAGCGGTATCCCTCGGTGACACCGGTGATGAGATTCCCGACGTGGCTGAGGGCAGTCCTGATGGCGGCGCTGGTCTTGCGAGAACCGAACCAAGCGTCGATCTTGAGCTTCCGCTTCCCGGTTTCCTCGTCGGTCATCAGATGGAAGTCGAGATTCAGGTGCTTGAAATCCCGGCTGAGCTTCCCTCTGGGCCCCTCAACCTCGATGATCTTAGCATTGATCTTGATTTTCACCCCGTCTGGGATGTCCATCGTCTCTGATGATAGTATTGTCTTCATTTTTCTATCAACCTGCTGCAAAGCCTGCAACCCAAAAAACCAAAACCCTAGCTCCAAGCTTATGTTATATAAAAATTTGGGTGAGTTACCGAAAGAAAAGAGAAGGATTAGGGTAAAATTTTATTCACACTGCATTGAGCAACCTTTAGCAAAATACGGGCCTGGGCCCAGTATAGACGGGCCAGGGTCGGGCTGGTGAGTCCGGTTTTTGTTAATAAAAAATATTTTTTATTGAGATTTAGCTATTAAATATTGTATTAAAAAAAATTTAATGTTTTAAATAAAAAGTAAAAATAGTAATATTTAAGCACAGTAGTATATTCTTGTATAACAATAATGGAAACAAATTAGTGAGTGAGAAAAAAAAAGAAAAAAATAGCAGTAGAGCAAACAAAAATCAAATTAATTATTAAGCCCACTAATTCCTTCAATATTTCATTTTTCGATTCAGATGATCAATTAAATAAAAATTTCTAAAACAACATAATTACACCTATAGAGGCAAACTTGGTGTTCGTATGTGTGTGAGCATTAATGTATAATCATTCTTAGGTGTAGACGCTTTCATTTTTTTTTAATGCAGGCATATTATTAAATTGTGCGGCTTAATAGAATTAATTTTCAATGTACTATAAAATCATACGGCTAATAGCAATTAAAACTAATTTTATTAAACTGCACGGCTTAACAACATATCCACATGAAAAAAAATAAAACCGCTCACTTTAGAGAATGACTCTGTGTGTGTGTGTGTGTGTGATGATATAAATTGTGGAATCATATATGACTTTTAGTATCCATAGGTTTCATTAGTTATATTACGAATTTTGAGTTGACAATAATTGAACTTACAAATTGGGGTCTATAAAGTAATCTTTTAGACATATTACTAATTCTTTTTTATTTTAAACTCGGGCTCCGGACATCTCAAAAGAAAAAATAAAATCGAGCTATGGGCTAGGCACAAGCATTTTTTATAGAGGAGGTCTTTTGACATCCCTTCAAAATTGTTCACAAAATCCATTTTTAATTGAAGGATGGGTCTATTGGCATCCCTCTTTTTTTTTTTTTTTTTTTTTTTTGAAACTGATTAAGCATCAGTTGGTTACTGTATTATACAGAGATATATACAACTGCTATAACAGCAGGGCATTACACTGATAATTACAATCAGATATATATACATGAGACTTATATTATGACATTTATCCTATGAAGTACATGCCCATCCAAATACCCCTCATAGAAGAGGGATGCCTCCACTCCACTCGCATTTCGCAAGGGAGAAAGACGTTGTAAGAATGCTCCGTACAATTAAATTTAATTGAGGGAGTTTTTTGAGTCCGTGAGGACTCGAACCATTGCCCTCATAGTCATGCTTAACTTTGAGGGCAATGGTCCACCACTGGGCTACAAGCCCAAGTGGCATTGGCATCCCTCTAAACACTTCTTGACATCTCTTTTCTTTATTAATCCCATTAAAATATTTATATTATAAAATTCTTTTAACACCTCTTTTAATGACAAAAATACCCTTAATTGAAATTTATTAGTATAAATCTCATTATTTAACTTTTATTTACTTTTACCTGCACCGATATTCTCAAACACACCTTCGCATTTGACCTGGAAAATCACTTCATTACATCTTCCTTTGTGATGCAGCCCAAATAATTGGTTCCCCGAGTCATTTTATTTATTTATTTATTTTAAAATTAATTGTTATATTCTTGTTTAGTTCATAATCTTGTTGATCCCTTAGTTGTGGATTTTGAGACAACTAACCATCCATTGAAGAGAGAGAGAAGAAAAAGAAACTATTGCTCCACTAAACTTTTACTTTGATTCGGTAAATCACCGAAACACTACATAGCAAACACTTTGCTCCAACGCATGACAATTCATTCAAACTGATGATGATGCTTAGCAAACATTTGGCCACCGTGCATGCAATTCTAAGGCCAAATGTTATTTGGTTTATCGACAAAGATGTTGAACGCAAGCATCTGAAACTTAATTTCTCTCTTCAGGTTTGAAAGTTTCTTCTTTGGGTTTGCTAATGATGATAGTTTGATCTTCTATTCATTTATCCATTTTACCCGTTTGCATGGTTATTTTCTCCTAAATTTGAAACTCTTAAATTAGGGTTCAAGAAAGAGAAGAGAGTTTATACTAAATGTCGTATAAAGAATTTTTAAGGAGAAAAAATTGTTCGACTTTTGAGTGAGGATTTAATTAAAAATTATTCTATTATATAATTTTAATAAACGTTAAAATCGTAAAATAATTAAAGAGGTGTTAAGAGGTATTTGGAGTG
This sequence comes from Citrus australasica, assembly GCA_029618585.1. Taxonomy (NCBI): domain Eukaryota; kingdom Viridiplantae; phylum Streptophyta; class Magnoliopsida; order Sapindales; family Rutaceae; genus Citrus; species Citrus australasica. The sequence goes on along the minus strand of JARCIV010000003.1, from coordinate 30,491,930 downwards.
GTGCCAATAGTCCCACCTTTAATTGAAATTACTTAAAGTAATCTAATACTGTTATAAAATAAATAAATAATAGAGAAAATATTGAACTAAACAAAGTACTTAAGAGTACCTTATTATTAAGCTTATTATTGATAAGCTTTTCAATTTTTGTTGTTACAAAAACAAAAGAATACATTACATATATATAGATTTGGATAATTTGTTGATGTGGGATAAATGGTGAAAGTTTACCATTGTGTTTACAACACTCCCGCTCGAACTTCACCATTTAGGTATTTATTATGTGTGCTTAATATTGTCTCGTTAAAACCTTGCCACCAAAACCCAGTGGAACAAAACCTAGTCAAAAGAAAAAGAGTACAGTGCACATTTATCTAATATAGTTGTAGAAACTCATATCTTCAAACTATGCTCCCTTTGATGAAATAACTCCTCAAATGTCATGTATTAAGTTACTAATTTGTTGAGTTGACGCATGCCAGTATTGTGGACTAATTTCTTAAACATTGATGTCGGCAAAGATTTAGTGAAAAGATTAGCAAAATTATCAGTGGAGTGTATATGTTTGACATTAATTTTCTTGTCCTGCTGCAACTTATGAGTGTAGAAGAACTTTGCTGTATACTTGGTTCTACCTCCCTTGATATGTCCTCCTTTAATTTGAGCAATCCAAAAAGCATTGTCTTCATACATAATTGTTGGAAAATCAGTTGTGAATGTCAAATTGCAAGTGCTTTGAATATGATAGATAATAGACCGCAACCAAATAGACTCTCTGCTTGCTTCATGTAGCGGAAGGATCTTTAAGTGATTATAAGAAGTGACAACAAAAGTTTGCTAGTAGATTGTTGTGAAATTGTTGTGTCATTGTAAGTGAAAACACATCCTGTTTCTGAATGGACTTTGTGGCGATCAGATAGGTAGCATGTGTTTGCATAATCGATAAGATCAAGATTCTCTATTGGTTGACTTAAATAAAATAACCCCAAGTCTGTTGTTTCGCTAAGATATCAGAAGATACACTTGATGCCCTTCCAATGTTTACGTGTTGGCACTAAGCTGAATCTTACCAATAAGTTCACAGAGAATGAAATGCTTGGTTTGATGCATAGAGCTAGATACAACAAAGTACCGATTGCATTTAAATATAGTATTTCTGGACCAAGTATCGCTTCGTCATCCTATTTTGGTCAAAATAGGTCTCTTTTAGGGTCAAGAGGCCGAACAATTATAGAAGTGTTTAGCGGATAAACATTATTTATATTGAAACACTTTAAATTTTTTTCAACATAAATGGATAAGCACTCTATTTGTTTTATGGTCGATCTGCAAACTCAGACAATATTTTGTTTTCCCCATGGCTTTTATTTTAAATTCTCTTTTTAAATATTTAGTAGTTTTAAGAGCTCTTCAGGAGTTCCAATTAAATTCATCAACATAAACTGCTATAATTGCAAATCCAAAGTTAGATTTTTTAATGAATAGGCATGGGCAAATAAAATCATTTTTGTATCCTTCTTTAATTAAATATTCACTCAAACGATTATGCCAATGTTTCCATATTGTTTCAGTCTATATAAGAATAGTTTAACTTGATGAAACACATATTACAATCCTTTAATTTAAATAATTTAGGCATTTCGAATCATTCAGGTATTTTACGTAAATATTAATGTCAAGTGACCCATATAAATATGCAGTCATTACGTCCATAAGATACATGTCAAGACTTTTTTAGACTGCTAAGCTAATTAAAAATCGAAACATAATAGCATCCATAACTGGGGAATACGTATCTTCATAATCAACATCAGGTCCCTATGAGAAACGTTGTGTAACTAGTCGCGCTTTGTATCTAGTGATTTCATTATGCTCATTATGTTTCCTTACAAATATCCATTTGTATCCAACGGGTTTCACATCTTCAAGTGTCTGGATTATAGGTCTCAAAACTTCACGTTTAGCTAAAGAAGTCAATTATGCATGAATTACTTCTTTCCATTGAGGCCAATCATGTATTTGTCTAGATTTATCAACAGTTTTAAGCTCAAAATCATTTGTAATTTCAGTAGCTACTATGAATAAAAATACATTGCCGAAGTTTATTTCATTACAATCCCACTTTTTTTTTGTATAAGTGTTGTTTGTATATTTTTCTTCATTTTTATGTTTTTGTATCTCTGTAGGGGTTACTGTCTCATCAGAGAGTTGTACCCTTTTAAGGACCATCGATTCTTCTAGTGATTAAGATAATGTGGGTATATTTATAGCCCAAGCATTATTTTGAACAATATCTTGATCTTTCATTCTCCTCTTTCGAGAAGCACTGTCTTTGGAACCAAGTGATCCACCATGTTTATGAAGTGTAATAAATAACTCATTAGCTACTTTTACACTTGATTGTTCAACAGGAACAACTACCCCAGTTGCTATACTAACAGCTGGAATATATGACTTGGTTACTTTTGCTGCATTTGTAAATGCATCTGGCAATTGATTTGCAATTTGCTGTAACTATATTATCCTTCATATTTCATTTTCACATTGACTGGTATGAGGGTCTAAATGAGACAAAGTGGAAACTTTCCAAGAGAATTCATTTGTTACTTTAGGAGGTTTTCCATTTCCCAATGATGTAAAAATTATCTTATCAAAGTGATAATTTACAAAACATGCGGTGAAAAGATTACCCATTATGGGTTCAAGATATCTGACAAGTAAAATTGAGTGAAAATCGATATAAATCCCCAAACGATGTTCAAGTCCCATATTTGTGTGTTAAGGCGGTGATATATATATACAATACAATAAAAAATGTGTAGATGAGAAATGCCAGGTTGTTGACCAAGTACAAACTGTGTTGGAGAATATTGATGATAAGCAGTGGATCTAAGATAAACTAATGTTGTAGCATATAAAATAGCATGATCCTATGTAGATATCAGTAATTTTATACGCACAAGTAAAATTCTTGCAATTATCTGTAAACGTTTAATTAATGATTTTGCCAATCCATTTTTTGTATGTACATGTGGAACCGAATTCTGAATATCGATACCTGCTGATGTACAGTAATCATCAAATATCTTAAATGTAAGCTTGCCAATATTATCCAGATGTATGGTTTTGATTGGATAATTTGGAAATCATGCCCTTAATCTTATAATTTGGTAAAGTAATCTTGCAAATACAACGTTATAGGTAGACTATAAATTTTAAAAGCAATCGTATGTGTTTGGTAAATTTTCCTACTGAACTGCTACAAGAATACAAGAACTAAAATGAACATAATGTTTACCAAGATTTGTTTATAAATAAATAATGTTTTATGGTGTATATTACTGATTGATAATTAAAATAACTTTTTGTTTATTTTATTTTATTTTATAATTTTCTCAATATAATTGATATCTACTGTTGGTGGCAAAATTTGAACAAAACGTATTCACAGCATGGCAGTATAGGAATATTGCACGTGACTTTTAAGTTTTTGAAAAGAATGAAAGAGAAGTTGAAGAGATGAGGGCAAAACACGAAGATCTCAAAAAATTAACTTCAACCATCTAAATCACATGAAACTTACAGAAGATACCCCCTACAACACATCAAGCCCACCACATGTCAATATGAGACCATAAAAAACAATGATAGTATAACAATAACTCCAAGAAACATTATCACAGTACAATCTCCACTTGGACTTTCTCTAAAATACCCTACTACAGGCTATAAGATTTAGATATGCAAAGGGGAACCCAACGTAACTGCCTACCTCATCTCCAGTAAAATTACATACCTTTCAACCCAATTGGTTCATTTTAGGGACACACTACCAATAAGGACAATCCCTCCTCAAGTAGGGGTTTTAGGTAATTTAGCATTTCTTGTTAAAGATCTTAAGCTTGAAATACTAACTAGGCAACCCAAGAGGGGGTGAATTGGGTTTTTATAAATTAATAGACTAAAAAACAAATTATCGCAAAAATTCAAAACGAAATTAAAACAATAATAATTAAATTGATCACAAATTAAAAGGATAGAGAAAGAGAGAATCAAACACAACGATGTTTACGTGGTTCGGCCAATCCCGCCTACGTCCCCGCCTCCAAGCTTTACGGGCTTGAGGTTTTCACTAAGCAAGCCTCCAAGGCTTCAATTGCTTACACTTGACTTCCAAGGTGTCAATAACCTTTACAACAAGAGATTATCCCCAATCTCTTAACTCAAATGTATCCCAACACTCACAATCCCTCAAAATGAAAGATTACAATTTGTTTTTCTCTCACACTAAATCAAAGATTACAAGTTGATGCTCAAAGTGTGAATAGATGAAGTGAAACTATGTTTCTAGCTCTTGTGAAGATTGCAAACTCGAGTATAAGCTCAATGGTTGTGTTGTGATCAGTGTTCTTTGAATTTGAATGAGCTTATTTATAAGTAGAGCTGAAAAACTAGCCGTTATTTGCTGTCTGCCCGAAAACGGTTCACCGTTAGTAGTTAACGGTTAACCGTTTGTTCTGGTCAAAGTTACCGTTAAGCCAGAATTCAAATAAACGGTTTGCCGTTTTTAAGTTACCCTTTCGCCGTTAACGTCCAGTGACCTGAAAGAGAATACCGGTTATCCGTTTCAAGTAATCGGCTAAGGCTTTGCATGAGATGACTCTCTGGACGTTATTGGTTAACCGTTTGTAAATAAACGGTTCACCGTTAGTACACAGTAACCTGCAAAAAGAGCAACGATTATCCGTTTAAGTAAACGGCTAAGGCTGTGGGTTACATTACTCTCTGGACGTTATCGGTTAACTGTTTATAAATAAACGGTTCACCGTTAGTGTCCAGTAAGCTCTTCATTTTCGTTTTTCACTAATCGGTTAAGGCTTAGCAGACTTTTGCTCTCTGGTCTTAATCGGTTAACCGTTTGTAATAAACGGTTCACCGTTAGTTTCCAGTGACCTTGCCATTTTCCGTTCTTCACTAACGGTTAGAGCCTAGGCAAACCTTTGCTCTCTGGTCGTAATCGGTTAACCGTTTATAAGAAAACGGTTCACCGTTTATAAGAAAACGGTTCACCGTTTTCTGCCAGAACCACATTTTAATCCTGTTTTTGCAAAGAATCATTTTCCAAATTAAGATCCATCTTTTATAAGCATGAAAAGAATAGTTTTTATGACTTTCATTTGTTAAGAAATAACTCCAATAAATTTATCAAAAAAACATTTAAAGTTTGTTATTATCAAAATCAATATTATTAACATATTTATGTTAACAATCTCCCCCTTTTTGATGATGACAAACTTTGTTCAAAAAATTTGGCTCCCCCTCAATATATGGCTCCCCCTTAGTGTATGACCAAATTAAGAAATGGTCAATAAAATGATTTTTGCTCAAGTAAGCATTAGAAAACATCATCATCATTTTAAAATCTTCCCATTTATAAAATGCACCATTTCAAGTTCATTCTAAGCATTTTCAAATCATTTTTAAAAACACTTAGGAGGTTCCCAAATTATCTCCCCCTTCATCATCAAAAAGAAAGAAGAGAAAGAAAAGAAATGCAAGTCATTTGGTAAGCAAAAATTTGGGCAGAGTTTCCCCTTAAAAACGAGCAAAACCAATAAGATACATGAGAGAAAAACACTTCCAAAATTGTCATTCCAATCAACTCCATCTCCAACCCAACAACTCCATAAGTAAACCAAACACTTCAATAATCAATAATCTACAATTCATATCAATTTCAACCAAGATATCTAATATCAAAATCCGCCAAATAAGCATAAAACTATGGCATCAAAATTCATAAATAGCATAGAACAGTAAACATATACATGTCAAAATGCAAACAGTCAAAACATGAACTATATGTGCGAAAATAAAATCTAGGCACTAATGAGGAGGTGGAGGAGAGGATGAGCTCCCCGGATCATAGCCAAGAATGCCGAGAAGAATGCGCTGAGCATGGATGATCTCAAGCTGATGATCGATGCTCTGCCGCTGGAAAGTATCAAAATCAGATTGCAGCTGCTGGTGGTCTCGCTGGAGTGTGTCACAAACGGATCGCAGCTGCTGGTGGTCTCGAGAAAGAGTATCCAACCGATCAAGAATCAGCTGCTGCATACTGTTTGGAGCCGGTGGCTGAGCGGGAGGTGGCATAGAGGTAGCTGGCTGCTCGGGAACACCAGAAGGCTGCTCAGGCGCAGCTGATGGTTCCGGAACAGCTGAGGGCTCAGGTGCAGGAGGTGGCTTAGAGGCGGATGGAATGTCAGCATCCGTGGCACGCTCCTCAGGGTCAATGTCAGCGGGAGGCCAAGGGACAAATCGGCGACGTGGAGGAGGTGGCTGAGCGCCTAATCTAAAGTCAGGAAGCTCATCGGGCTGATAGACATCGTTAAGCATCCTATCGTCCTCCGGGGCTATCAAGGTGTCCCGGTTTTTAGAGCTGCTGGTTTTGATCCACTTTCCATTCTTCCAAGAAAAACCGATACTCGTCATTGCCTCGGGACCCATCCGTTTAGTCTCCATATGACCGGTATCTTGAAGAGGCACATGAAAATAGCGGAGTATCTTGGTAATAATACTACCATACGGAAGCAGGCGGTGATTAACCGCAGGGGTACTCAACATGTGTCGCACAATAATATACGAGAGGTTTATAGGACGATCTGAAAGTAGGCTATCTAGGATGCCCACGTCCAACCTCGTGACCTCATCCGTGTGACCTCTCCTAGGTGTCACTATGTGCTGTAAGATAGAATCAAGAATACAGACTTGGAGAGGTAAGAGTTGAGACCGAAACGGAAGCAGGCAGATATCATCAGTTAGGTCTCTACGGCGACAGATATGACGGACTGCATCCGTGTGCCGAAAATGGTCAAACCACAGAATTTTCCTAGAGGTGTAAATCTTATGTCCCTCATGAGAGATACCAAGAATTTCACCTAAATCGATATGATCAAATTCAATAGGAACACCACTAACTTGAGTAACTACCCTATGTTGAGTGGTATGAGAAATATCCATGTTCGAGTAAAAAACTCGCACTAAGTTAGGGTAGACTCGCTCATCAAAATTAATACCATTCTCCCAAGGCAACAACATATTCCGAACACTTCTATTACACACAATTAAGTTCCGGAAACCATTAAGGTTAACAAAGGAGGAGTCGAGTACCTTTCGCCCATCGAAGCGGTCCTCGAACCGTTTCGCTAAGGGAGGAGTGAGGAAGTGAATCCTGGTGAATTCAGAGACTTCTCTAGGCTGAAAGGGGTGAGCTGAAGGTGTAGATTTGCGCCGGACACGTCTCCGAGAGGGTTCAGCCATGGAGGAGTATGGTGGAGTGAGCACAGACGAGAGAGAGGAAAATAAATGGTGATTCGGATGAGAGACTTGAAAACGGTGAGAGCCTAAGAGATTAACGGTTAGAGGGTAACGATTTAGTGAGTTACTGCCAAAAAACGGTTCACCGTTTGTAGCAAACGGTGAAAGGGTAAGAAGACAGACACAAAGCTCTAGTTTCTGGAGCTGAACGGTTCACCGTTTATGGGAAACGGTTATCCGTTTATTTTAACAAAGTTTTCCCACATTTAATTTTAATATACGGCCAGCAACTAATAAATTCCCAGATCATTTAATTGATCTAAAAATATATTATGAGCCATTTTAATGCATGATTCATGAACATGTTTTCAACCAATTTATTCATACAATCAAAACATAACAAGCCAAATTCATCAATTAACAATCAACCTCAAGCAATTCATGACCATTACTTCACAATTACAAATCAATCAATTCAGTACACTCAATAGCATGGATAGAGACATCAATGTGAAAATTTCATCATCCCAAGTTCATGCCGAATTTTTGAAAATTGTTCTTCACAAAGAGGTTTAGTAAAAATATCGGCAAGTTGTTTTTCTGTAGAAATAAACTCTAGTGCAATATCTCCCTTTTGAACATGGTCTCTCAAGAAATGATGTCTAATTTCTATATGCTTGGTTCTAGAGTGTTGAATGGGATTCTTTGAAAGATTTATAGCACTAGTATTATCACACTTAATAGGAATTTGTTCAAGATGAATGCCATAATCTCTCAGTGTTTGTTTCATCCAAAGTGCTTGTGCACAACAACTTCCGGCGGCTATATATTCAGCTTCGGTTGTTGAAAGGGCAACAAAATTTTGTTTCTTACTAGCCCATGAAACAAGTGAGTGTCCTAGAACAAAACAAGTTCCACTAGTGCTCTTCCTATCCACTTTATGACCAGCAAAATCCGCATCCGAAAAACACGTTAAATCTATATGAGTTCCCCTAGGATACCAAAGGCCAACATCTATGGTTCCAATCAAATAACGGAAAATTCTTTTAACAGCAAGCAAATGAGATTCCTTGGGACATGATTGAAATCTTGCACACAAACATACACTAAACATGATATCGGGTCTACTTGCAGTCAAATAGAGTAAAGATCCGATCATACCTCGGTACATTTTGATATCCACTTCTTTACCTTTTTCATCTTTGTCAAGCTTGATGGTAGTGCTCATAGGGGTGCTTTTTGCCGTTCCATTTTCATAGCCAAACCTTTTGAGTAGATCTCTCACATACTTGGCTTGGTTTATAAAAATGCCTTCCTCGTTTTGTTGGATTTGAAGTCCGAGAAAGTACTTCAACTCTCCCATCATGCTCATCTCAAACTCTTGACTCATACATGATGAAAATTCTTTGCACAAAAGCTCATTAGTAGAACCAAAAATGATATCATCAACATAAATTTGAACAATAAGTATGTCTTGGTTCTTATTCTTAACAAAAAGAGTTGTGTCCGCTTTTCCCATTGAAAAATTGTTATCCAACAAGAAATTTTTAAGCCTATCATACCATGCCCTAGGAGCTTGTTTTAAACCATATAAAGCTTTGGATAACTTATACACATGATTTGAAAATTTCTCATTTTCAAAACCAGGAGGTTGTTTCACATAAACTTCCTCCATAATATATCCATTTAAGAAAGCGCTTTTGACATCCATTTGATATAGAATAAAATCTTTATGACATGCATATGCTAATAACATTCTAATGGATTCTAATCTAGCTACAGGTGCAAAAGTTTCATCAAAATCAATTCCTTCATCTTGGTTGTAACCTTGAGCCATTAGTTTAGCTTTATTTCTTGCAACCACACCGGATTCATCCATTTTATTTCTAAATACTCATTTAGTGCCTATAATGGATTGATGTTCCGGACAAGGAACTAATTCCCATACATTATTTCTCTCAAATTGATTCAACTCCTATTGCATTGCCATAATCCAAAATTCATCATTTTCGGCATCCTTAAAAGATTTTGGTTCAATTTGAGAAATGAATGCATCATGCTCACATGTGTTCCTAAGAGATGATCTAGTAGTAACGCCTCGAGAGGGATCTCCTAAGATTACATCTTTAGGGTGAGAGGAAACATACCTCCACTCCTTGGGGAGTGTTTGAGAGGTACCTTCATTTTGCTCCACATTTTGTCCTTCATGATGCTCCTCTTGAATTCCATTTATTGTGTCTTCTTGGTTGTCATTTGATGCTTCTCCTTGTTGTTCTTCTGCATTATCATCAACAACTCATTTCTCCGCAGAGGAGGGGTTAGACTCATCAAAAGTAACATGCATAGATTCCTCCACAACTAAGGTTCTTTTGTTATACACTCTATAAGCTTTGCTTGAATTTGAATAACCAAGAAAAATACCAACATCGGATTTTGAATCAAATTTACCAAGATTATCTTTTGTGTTCAATAAAAAACATTTGCATTAAAAAACTTTGAAATAGCCAATGTTGGGTTTTCTATTTTTCCAAAACTCATATGGAGTTTTATTAAGATTAAGTCTAACCAACACTCGATTTAAAACATAACAAGCGGTGTTGACGGCTTCGGCCCAAAAATACTTAGGCAATGAGTTTTCATTTAACATGGTCCTAGCCATTTCTTGAATAGACCTATTCTTTCTTTCTACTACTCCATTTTGTTGTGGAGTCCTAGGTGATGAAAATTGATGTTCAATGCCAAAATCATTACAAAAATTTTCAAATGCATGATTTTCAAATTCTCCACCATGATTACTTCTAATGCAAGTAATAGAATAACCTTTTTCATTTTGAACCTTTTTATGGAAAATTCGAAAAGCATCAATGTCATCATCCTTATTAGCTAACAACACCCATGTGAATCTAGAAAAATCATCCACAATTACAAAAGCATAATATTTGCCACTTAAACTAGCATACCTTGAAGGTCCAAACAAATCTATATGAAGTAATTGTAGTGGTTTTGATGTAGAGATATGATTCTTGTTTTTGAAAGAAGTCTTGATTTGTTTTCCAAATTGACATGCTTAATAAATTCTATCTTTTTAAAAACTGATTTTTGGAAGACCTTTAACTAAATCATTTTTCACAATTTTTGAAATCAAATCCATGCTAGCATGTCCTAATCTTCTATGCCATAGCCAACTATCATCATGTAATGCGGAAAAGCATTTATCAAGAGTAGATGCACATTCTATGTCAATGGTATAAACATTACCACATCTATTACCGATAAACAAGATTTTGCCATCACATGCATTCTCAATAGCACAACTTGATTTATCAAAGACAACTTTATAACCTTTGTCACATAATTGGCTAATGCTAATCAAATTATGTTTCAAATTTTCAACCAAACACACATTCTCAATTAAGGTTGAAGATACTTTACCAACATTTCCAATTCCAAGGATTTTTCCTTTTGAGTTATCTCCAAAAGATACGTCTCCACCATTTTCAATTTTGGTGAAGCTTGAGAACCAAGAATAGCTCCCTGTCATGTGTCTTGAACAACCACTGTCCAAGTACCACTTATTCTTCTTCTTCTTCAAGCCCTGCAGAGAAAATCTCAAGTTTTAGGTACCCAAACCTTTTTGGGTCCTTGAGAGTTAGCAATGGTTCCTTTTGGAACCCAAACACATTTCATACCATAATATGCATTTCCCTTCACTGCACATCTATTTTTCATATGACCATCTTGATTACAATAATGACATGTAATTTTATTGCTAATAGATGTATTCCTCACAAAATAGCTCTTGTAGAATTTTTGTTTCAAATTTGGTTTATAACCAATGCCACTTTTGTCAAATACACATTTTTGTGAGTTTAGCAAATTATCCAACATCTTTTGTCCATTTGTAAATTTCAAGACAATCTCATTTAACTCATTACTATTTTTCTTGAGCATTTCATTTTCATTTTTCAACTCATCTATGTGTGATTCTAAGTGCTCATGTATGATGTTAGGCTTCTCATTTGATAATGCAATTTCATCATGCAAAGTCTTGTTTCCTTTTTCTAGGCATACAATTTTTGCATTCAAAGATTCATTTTCATTTTTAAGCTTTGCAATTTCCTTTTTAAGACATGCATTCTTTTTACCAATCTTCATCAATTCATTGTGCAAATCTTTAAAGGCATCATACAATTCATCATAAGTATGATCACTTACCTTATTGAGATCATCATCATCCCCCATTGCCATAAGTGCTAGGTTTGAGACTTCTTGCGATTCTTCCTCATCACTTGAGTCTTCCTTGCTATCATCCCAAGTTGCAACCATGGCTTTCTTCTTGTGTTTGTTGATGAGTGGACACTCCGATCTAATATGGTCAGGCTTCTTGCATTCATAGCATGTGATTGTCTCCTTCTTCTCCCTAAAGTTTTTGAAGTTTCTGAAATTTCTTCGCTCTCCGGTTTTCTTGAAGAATTTTCTGAACCTCCTTGCTAGCATGGCCAACTCTTCATCATCCGGTTCACTCTCCCCATCACTCTCATGTTTTGAGGCTTTGAGAGCAATATTTTTCTTCTTCTCCTCATGCCCTTTTTCTGCTGCCAAATCTTCCTCATATGAAATAAGAGAACCAATTAAATCATCAAGAGGTAAAGTATTTAAATCTTTAGCTTCCTCAATGGCAGTCCTTTTTGGTCTCCATTCCTTAGGAAGAGACCTAATAATTTTCTTGACTTTTTTACTATTTGAAAAAGTCTTCCCTAGAGCTCCTAGAGTGTTCACTATATCCGTGAATCTAGTATACATAGAGTACACATTTTCATTTTGCTCCATTTGAAACAATTCATATTGCCTAGTGTACCTAATTATTTTAGATTCTTTCACTTGATTTGTGCCTTCATAGACAACCTCAAGTTTGTGCCAAATCTCATTAGCACTTTCACAACTAGACACTCTACGAAACTCTTTCTTATCTAGTGCACAAAATAAGGCATTCATGGCTTTAGAGTTTAGAGAGGCTTTTCTCTTTTCGAGTTCATTCCAATCCCGTGATGGTTTTGGAATATCTTCTCCGACTTCATTTTTAGTCAAGGGCATAAAAGGACCATCACAAACAATTTCTCAAATTTCATAATCTAAAGCTTGTAAATAAATTCTCATCCTAGTTTTCCAATAAGGGTAATCATTTCCATCAAAGAAAGGTGGTCTAGTGGTGGATTATCCTTCCCTAAATGTGGAATCATATTGAGTTGCCATTGATCTTTAGCTCTAGACGATTAAGTCTAAACAAGAGCACCAAGCTCTGATACCAAATGAAATACTAACTAGGCAACCCAAGAGGAGGGTGAATTGGGTTTTTATAAATTAATAGACTAAAAAACAAATTATCGCAAAAATTCAAAACGAAATTAAAACAATAATAATTAAATTGATCACAAATTAAAAGGATAGAGAAAGAGAGAATCAAACACAACGATGTTTACGTGGTTCGGCCAATCCCGCCTACGTCCACGCCTCCAAGCTTTCCGGGCTTGAAGTTTTCACTAAGCAAGCCTCCAAGGCTTCAATTGCTTACACTTGACTTCCAAGGTGTCAATAACCTTTACAACAAGAGATTATCCCCAATCTCTTAACCCAAATGTATCCCAACACTTACAATCCTTCAAAATGAAAGATTACAATTTGTTTTTCTCTCACACTAAATCAAAGATTACAAGTTGATGCTCAAAGTGTGAATAGATGAAGTGAAACTATGTTTCTAGCTCTTGTGAAGATTGCAAACTCGAGTATAAGCTCAATGGTTGTGTTGTGATCAGTGTTCTTTGAATTTGAATGAGCTTATTTATAAGTAGAGCTGAAAAACTAGCCGTTATTTGCTGTCTGCCCGAAAACGGTTCACCGTTAGTAGTTAACGGTTAACCGTTTGTTCTGGTCAAAGTTACCGTTAAGCCAGAATTCAAATAAACGGTTTGCCGTTTTTAAGTTACCCTTTCGCCGTTAACGTCCAGTGACCTGAAAGAGAATACCGGTTATCCGTTTCAAGTAATCGGCTAAGGCTTTGCATGAGATGACTCTCTGGACGTTATCGGTTAACCGTTTGTAAATAAACGGTTCACCGTTAGTACACAGTAACCTGCAAAAAGAGCAACGATTATCCGTTTAAGTAAACGGCTAAGGCTGTGGGTTACATTACTCTCTGGACGTTATCGGTTAACTGTTTATAAATAAACGGTTCACCGTTAGTGTCCAGTAAGCTCTTCATTTTCGTTTTTCACTAATCGGTTAAGGCTTAGCAGACTTTTGCTCTCTGGTCTTAATCGGTTAACCGTTTGTAATAAACGGTTCACCGTTAGTTTCCAGTGACCTTGCCATTTTCCGTTCTTCACTAACGGTTAGAGCCTAGGCAAAACTTTGCTCTCTGGTCGTAATCGGTTAACCGTTTATAAGAAAACGATTCACCGTTTTCTGCCAGAACCACATTTTAATCCTGTTTTTGCAAAGAATCATTTTCCAAATTAAGATCCATCTTTATAAGCATGAAAAGAATAGTTTTTATGACTTTCATTTGTTAAGAAATAACTCCAATAAATTTATCAAAAAAACATTTAAAGTTTGTTATTATCAAAATCAATATTATTAACATATTTATGTTAACAAAGCTTGCTCTGGTTGGACAATTGTCCTTTGAGAAGATTTAGATATGAGAAGGGGACCACAAACATAGATGCCTACCCCTTCTCCAGCAAAATTAGATACCTTTCAACGCAATTGGTTCATTTAAAATGAACCAAACAGGGTAGGGGACACACTGCCAATAAGGACAATCCCTCAAAGGATAACTGTTCAACCAAAGCAAGCTCAAGAGCTTCAATAAAAAATGCTAAATTACCTAAAACCCCTACCTAATGAAGAAAAAAATCAACAACAACTTGCCACGTCTCCAAAACAACACAAAGATACCCTTAGGAGCATGCTACCTTTTAAGATCAGGTCTGTCTCACAAAGGGAGCAAATTCTCTCACTCACACAAACAATCAAATTTCTTATTATTTAGGGTTTCTCTCAAACCCATCATCTCCGTCAACCTCCAACTGGCTTGATCGTTAGAGTGTCATTGTCGGCCACCATTGGTGTCACTTCTAACGGTCTTTTTCTTTGATTTCAAGTTGTCTTAGCCATGACCTTCCACAAAATGATGTTCCTGAGTAGTCTATCTTGCCATTGCCAAGAACCACTTGTAGAGGATAAGCTCTCATAAAGTTTTAAGCCAAACTAAAATTAGACCAAAATATTCATTATGATAATGATCTCCCAAAATTTAATAATTTAATTTCCTAATTGAATGAGGATAATTTTAAAATTTTATAATATATGTGAGGATATATATGTAAGAATGGCAAAATTCCCTATGGGTTTGGGTGGAGAGTTTTTTCATATGCGTTGTTGTGCCCATATCTTGAATTTGATAATGAAAGAATGATTGGATGTGACTAGTAATAGTGTTGAAAGAATTCATAATAATGTTGCTTATTGGACATCAACACCCAAAAGAGAGGAAAAAGTTTTTGAACTTGCCTGCCATTTGAATATCCAAAGTAGTAAGAAGTTATGTCTTGATTGCAAAACTAGGTGGAATTCTACTATTTAATACTTCATACTGCTTTGATATATAAAAATATTTTCTCTCATTAAAAACAACGAGAGTCAAAATATAAATATTTGTCTTCTGAAAAAGATTGGAAGTTGGCGAAGGAGATTTGTAATAGATTGGAAACATTTTTTGAAGTGACTGAGTTATTTTCTGGTACCTAATATCTTACAACCAACCTTTACTTTCCAAAGATTTGTCAAATTAAGCTATCGATTTCAGAGTGGCTTATTTCTCCATGTGATGTAAGAAAGGATATGGCATTATATGTGATAGCAAAATTTGACAAATATTGGAATGTGATTCATGGGATAATGGCTATAGCCATTGTTTTAGATCCAAGATTCAAGATGAAGTTATTAGATTTTTACTTTCCAAAAATATACCAAAATGATTCTTCATATGAAATTGATAAAATTCGCACGATTTGTTATGAGCTGGTGACAGAATATCAGTTGAAGAATAATAATAGAGAAGAAGTTTATCAATCTACAATTGCTTCATCTTCTCAATTAGAATTGGTTTTGGGAAAGGTGGATCCTTTGGCATAATTTGACTTATTTGTTTAGTAATACCACTAGTGATGAGCATGTTAAGTCAGAGCTGGACCATTATTTAAGGGAACCTGTCTTACCTTGGTCTCCTAAGTTTGACATATTGGCTTGGTGGAAAGCAAACAGAAGCAAATATCCTACTTTGCATGCTATTGCTAGAGATATTTTAGCCATTCATGGTCCTACAGTTGCTTCTGAGTCTACTTTTAGTACCGGTTGTAGGTTCTTGAGTTCACATCGTAGCAGATTACATCCTAAAACATTGGAAGCTTTAATGTGTGCTCAAAATTGATTATGGGCAAAAATAAAAGGTATGTTGTGTGAATAAATAATTTGCATTAAAGTGTGTGTGTGTGTGTGTTTAATTCTATTTGATTTTAATTTGGTTTTAGCACGCTATTGTTCATATGTGAGAAATCTGTTTATATTACCAGGTTCTAATTTTGGTTCTTTTACAAAAAAAATAGATGCAACTCATTTTATGAAGATACAGATGAGGTAAAATTCTATTTGAATGAGGTTAATCATCTTATTTATTATAAGTGTTTACAAATGATGTATGACAATACCTTTTCTTAAATAAATTTGTAGTGAACTAACAGACAATAATTTTATTATTTGATATTGTAGGATTAAAGTGACAATCATAAGTTATATGAATATGATAAAGAGAAGATGAAGCCAAAGAAAGAAGGATTTGAAACATTTGCTATACATTTTTGTTCTTTTAGTTATGATTTATCCAAATATTTTGTAGTTTTGATACTGTTTCAAACTTTTGAAGTTTTTTTCAATAATTTAAATACTTTATAAAATGGTGATGATTTTATTTTATTTAAGTCTCTAATTTTTTATTTATTGAAATTATGTATCCATACATATTGTAAAAGAATTAAATAAGTAAATGAGGAATGGGGTGGGAATGGAGAAATCATTCCCCACATGAAGATTCTTCATCCCCACCCCAATAAATTTATTAGGAATGGGGTGGGAAACAGGGGTTAAATTTTTTTATGGGCTAGAGAATGGGATAGGCCTCCCCACCCCCACTCCACCCCATTGTCATCCCTATATATATGAAATTATGATTGTCAAAATTAATTTTTAATAAGCTATTTTTTTCTTTTTTTTAAGATCTATAAGATGAGATAATTTTTCTAAAAGTAATTTCTTAAAAAAATTTACTAAATATCAAAATTAACTTTTAAAATTTTAAATTATTTTTAAACCTTCTAAAAAATCTCAAACAACCTCTAAGTGTATTTTAAGAAGTAACATCGAGAGGGGGGGGGGTGAAGAGGGTGTTAAAAGCTCCAGCTCTTTTGGTACCCTATCTACAACTATTCTCAAGTTTAATTCGCTGGTTAAAAAATTAAAACCATTAATATTAGAGGAGGAAAGCTTTAATGCATTAAAGCAAATCGTTTTAGAGCAATATTTTTTTTCTTAATTAAAAGCAAATAGGCATGTGATAAGATCGAATTAAAGGTTAATATTTATTTAAAATGAGTTTTCCGTGAGTCCCAAACTCCCAATAGAGTCAACACCCCATTTTTCTCTTTCTCATGTGAAAAAAGAGAAAAGATTCATTTGGAATAAACAATTACAGAATCATTTGATTTGGATTAAAATTAATCCTTCCTATAACTCATTCAGGTTTTTTTTTCTTTGGAAAATAATGCTTCATTAGACAAAAACATTCCAAGAGAATTGCAATTTCAAGAGGCACATCTTTCAGTCATGTACAAGACTTTGATTGACAAAGAGCCGGTTAGTAACAATGTGAGCCACTGAGTTACAGGGCCTCGGTACATGTTTCACAACAAACAAACTTTTGTTACAAATAAGAGCTCTAATGTCATATATAGCCCAATCAATTTCCAAATTGTTAATGATTTTCCATGATATAAGATTAATGATGTTAACTAAATCAAATTCAATCACAAGTGGAGTAAGCCCCAAATCCACTATCAATTTGATGTCTTCCAATATTGGACTAGCTTCCGTAAATTCAATATCACCCGAGAAGGATCTTCTACAAATTGAAGCAGCCATTAACTCTCCCTTAGAGTTTCTAATAACTACTCTACGTTCGGTGAAACCTTCAATCTCACTGATAGCTACATCTGAATTCAACTTGAACCAATTATTGTTAGGAGGAGACCATTTTTCTTCTTTAATTACGAGAGATTAAGGGTGATCAGAATCTAATTTGATTCGCTTAATTTGCCTTATCTGTAGAAATTCGATCCGTAAAAATCCTATCCATGGATTGGTGGATTTAATTGAATTAAAAATTTAAAAATCTGTAGTCAGTCAACTTGATATGGATTTAATTTTGTAAATCAACAAAAATCTACAAATTTCCAAAAAAAAATATATTTATTTAATAAAAAATAAAACTTGTAAATATGGCATTAATACTTACTAATAATAAATAAGTTAAAATATAGATACATTAACACTATATTATATCTTATCTGATAATAATATAAAATAAAAAATAACTAAACAAACAAATATAGCTTTTGAAGCAGTTAATTTTCATGTATTGATCTAAACAAATGAGATTTTTTTATTTTTGGTGTGTTATATTTTGAAACTTTGAATGTATTTTTTAATTTTATTTAAACAATTAATTTATTTAAATATTATTTAATTTTGAATTTGATTAGTAGTAAAATCATTTTTATATTATTTTTTTATTTAGTTAATTCATGAATAGTACAAAATTAAAAATTTTTAGCCAACAAACCAATCCGCAAAATGATAGATTTGGTCAAATTCGCATCCGATTTGCAAACTTATGGATTGGATTTGAATTGAATTTCACCAATCTGTGGATTGAATTGAATTAAAAATTAATAATCTGTATAATCGTGGATCGGATATAGATTGATGTTCAATCCACAAAATCTAATTGGCGAACACCCCTACTAGAGATGCTTCATAGGGTTTAACATAAGTAGCTTGAGCATCCTTGTAAGCATGAATTAAACTATCGACCTTTACCAAAGTACTCAAAGTATCATTCGCTCTCTTTTGAACAAGTTAGAACCACAAAAACCTTCAAATTTTTCCTTAGATAATAAAGAGTGCAGGCAAGCACTATAAAAGTCATTGAAAGAGTTCTAATTTAAAACATCAGCTAAAGTTGAAAGTTTCCGTAGCTTTCTGGCCATCCTGCAAGACAAAAAGGCATCGAAAGCGTCTTCCTTAGCTATTTGACATCTTTGACAATTAGGAGAATCTAGTATTTTTCTCCTGTGTAAGTTATATGTTGTAGGTAGAATATTCAAAAAAGGTCACCACATGAAAATTTGAATTTCATTGGGAAGAGATAAGGATCATAAATGCTTCCACCGGCCTGAGGTAAAAGAAGAAACAGGAAAGAGATTCTGAGTAACTAAGCCCCAAGGCCATATGATTAGAAATTGATTGAGATTTTTCTTAATAATTTTTATTATGGCATAACTCAAATCCTCACTTAATACTGAAAGGAGATTTATCTACTCCAGAGGGAGATCTATCTACTCCGAATATAAGGAGATAAATGGATCCCTATTAAGAAGGGAATAGAGCCCTATTAAAAAGAGAATAGAATCTCAATAATTTTTGGGATCAAACCTATGCGTTCTTATGTGTATGGATTACCAACGGGCTACAAGCCCATTAACACCTAATAACCACTTATGACGGCATAAAACTTTCTCCTTTCATAATGCCACACTAATTGGTTTGATCTCGGCACATTAGGTAGCGGAATTATAACAGTATCTTCAGCATCTATCGACATAAAATGTCTTCGAATCAGGGACTCATTCCATGATTGATCTGACTTGACATAATTAACAAAATGAAGTGAACTTTGGCTTGACCCAGGGAACAATTAATGCCTCATTTATTTGTTTTAAGTTTTCCATTAATTTCTACTTGACAACAAACATAAAACACGTCAGCATTTTTACTATTAAAATACAATTTTTTGCGAACTCACATTTTTTAAAGCAAAAGTGCGATGTAAAATAATTTCCTCTCGTTTTCGTTTTTGTTTTGTTTTAGACCTAAACTATTGAGACTAAATCCACCCCAAGAACACTTAACTCACTGACCCTGACTTAAGAACCTTTCAAGAATCACTACAATGCACTAAGAATCAAGAATAAGAATCTAGATCAAAGACAAAATGCACACACGAATTAAAGTGGTTCAGCACCAAATTAATGATACCTACATCCACTGAAAACAAGCACTGTGATTTCACTTCTTATTACTTTCAAGAGTTACAGAGAGCATTTACAAAAATGGAGAATACAAGCTTTTCATAACTCTCTCTCACATTCCCTATCAATGTCCTCTCTCGTTTTCTGTCTATTGTAAAATCCAGAACTTCAGCCCTTTTATCAACTGATTCTAGATCCCCTTCATCAGAGACTTTTCCCGCTAATGTAAGACAATTATCAACCTCAGTCATGTGCTTGCAGCGTGTCTCTAATAAGTGTTGTGCGCGGAATGCGGAATCAAGCGCACCGAATAATCACAGAAAAATAAAGGACACAAAATTTACGTGGTTCGGCAATATGCCTACGTCAACGGGAGCAAGAGAAAAATAATTGTATTATTAACAATTATTTGAGTACAAATTTGAGTAAAGAAATCTCACTTTCCCAGAACCCAAATACACCCAGTACTCTCACACACACTTTCCAATTGCTCACTCTCAAAAGCTTAAAAACTTATAAGCTTCACAAATTTGGGATGATAAATAAATGAAAATCTCCTTCTATATATAGGCTTGAGGCTAGTACTATTTCACCTAACCTATACAAATATGTCAATGGTGTCCATTTGGCAAATTTGTCTATCCATTTTTTCTTCAAATGTTTGGCAGCTCTTTGAAAAATTGCCAAATACAACTTGCAATTTGGTGCCGACTTTGAAAAATCTCTACAATTGTTGGTGTAACCAACAATTTGACTTCAACAAATTATGCTACCAACCTTGACTTTTCAATAATTCTCCACCTCGGCGAAGATTTGTCCAAATCTAAGCTGACTACCAACCAATCATCATCCCCAAAGTGGCTGCATCTTTGTGACTGCCTACGTACCCAAAATTTGGGATCAAGCCAACCGTAGTTCAAAATTCCCGAAGGACATAACTTAACACAATCAAAGGATTTGAATTAGTGTCAAGCAATGTTGAAACTTAACTCCAGAAACTATCTTCGTCAACATATCTGATGGATTATCTTTGGTATCGATCGTTCTCAACAACACAACACCGCTCTCGATAATCTCCCTCACATAATGATATTTCACATCTATGTGCTTCGTCCGAGCGTGATATGTTTGATTCTTCGCAAGGAATATCGCACTTTGGTTATCACAAAAGACTGCAATGTTCTCCTCGATTACTCCCAAGTCACCTAACAAGCCTTTCAACCAGATTGCTTCTTTTACAACTTCAGTTGCTGCCATATACTCTGCTTCCGTAGTGGACAGAGCAATTGTCGATTGTAGAATCGACCTCCAGCTAATCGGACCTCCACCCAATGTGAATACGTAGCCCGTTGTTGATCTTCGTTTGTCAAGGTCTCCAGCGAAATCAGAATCACAATACCCAACACATTGTTGACCACATTCCTTCTTGAACAATAATCCAACATCAACTGTCCCATACAAATATCGGAGAATCCACTTTACCGCAAGCCATTGAGTTTTACCTGGATTGTGCATGTATCTACTAACCATGCTCACTGCTTGAGATATATCGGGCCTTGTGCATACCATAGCATACATAAGACTACCCACAACACTAGCATATGGAACACGAGCCATGTAATCGTGCTCCTCTTGAGATCTAGGATATGAAGAAGAGCTTAATTTGAAATGAGGAGCTAGAGGTGTACATACCGGTTTAGTTTTGTCATCCATACCGAATCTTTCTAGCACTTTCTTCAAATAAGACTTTTGAGTCAACCATACGCTCCCATTCTTCTTGTCTCTATGAATCTCCATCCCAAGTATTCTCTGTGCATCACCCAAGTCTTTCATCTCGAACTCAGAAGCCAGCTGCTTCTTTAATCTTTCAATCTCATCTCTATTCTTCGAAGCTATAAGCATATCATCGACATAGAGTAACAAATAGATGAAAGCTCCATCTGGTAGTTTTCTAAAGTAAACACAATGATCGTGTTCACTTCTGGTGAATTTCTGCCCTTGTATAAATTGATCAAATTTTTTGTACTACTACCTTGGCGATTGCTTCAGTCCGTACAAAGATTTAATCAACATATACACATGATTCTCTTTTCCAGCAACTCTGAAACCACAAGGCTGAATCATATAGATTTCATCTTCCAAATCTCCATGTAAGAATGCCGTCTTAACATCCAATTGAGACAACTCTAACTCATATTCTGCAACTAAGGCAAGTAGGATACGAATGGAAGTATGTTTTACAACTGGAGAGAAAACTTCATTATAGTCAATACATTCCTTTTGAGCAAAACCTTTTGCCACGAGCCTTGCCTTGTATCGAGGAGTTGTTTGATTCGGAGATCCTTGCTTTTTGGTGTAGACCCATTTATTGCCAATAGCCCTTTTCCCCTTTGATAACTTTACAAGTTCCCAAGTCTGGTTTTGATGGAGAGATTTCATCTCTTCCTTCATGGTTAACTTCCACTGATTACTTTCACTGCTGCGTAATGCTTCACTGAAAGTGTTGGGGATGTCATCATCAATAACTGGAAATGCATAAGCTACCACCATATCTTTAGTAAGTCATCCGGGTTTCTTTATTTCTCTTCTTGGCCTCCTTGTTGCTATAAAATCATCATTATCTACATCATCAATTGTTTCTTCATTTTGTGGGACATCAGAAGAAACAACCTCTTCTTCAACTCTAAGCGTCACCTCCATAGTTGAACCCTTCTTTGATGTAGAACTAACTGGTACATATGGAGTTGCAGCAAACTCCACCCGCTGGAATACCTCTTTGGTCTTGTTCTCCACCTACTGAGAACTTGGAGTTGTCATCATTGAAGCTTCATCAAATGTGACATCTCTACTACACACAAACTTTTTATCTTCGAGATCCCAAAGCTTGAAGCCCTTTACTCCACCTTTGAATTCCACAAAGATAGCTTTTCTAGCACGAGGATCCAGTTTACCATCTTTGACATGATAATAAGCTGGACACCCGAATACACGAAGGGAATCATAGTCTTGTGCATGCTTTCCAGACCACATTTCCATAGGAGTTTTACCTCCAATTGCAGCAGAAGGCAACCGGTTTACCAAGTGACTTGTGTAGCTCACAGTTTCAGCCCAAAACTTTTTATCTAAACCAGCATTAGATAACATACACCGTACCTTCTCCAGTAAAGTACGATTCATACGCTCAGCCACACCGTTCTGTTACGGAGTATGTCTCATTGTGAAATATCTTTTAATACCCTCGTTCTGGCATACTTGCAAGAATGGATCAGAAGTATATTCACCCCCATTATCAGATCGCAATACTTTGATCTTTCTACCAGTTTGAGTCTCCACCAATTTCTTCCATTTCACAAAAATCTCTAGAACCTCATCCTTTGCTCGCATGGTGTACACCCACACACGTCTAGAGAAATCATCAACAAATGTAACAAAATAATGGCTTCCACCAATTGATGCAGTCTTGGTTGGTCCCCATACATCACTGTGAACATATTCAAGGATCTCACGAGTATCGTGATTAGCTGTACCAAACTTGACCCTTGTTTTCTTGCCTACTACACAATGCTCACAGAAATTTAATTTACAGGTTTTGGTACCTTATAAGAGTCCATGCCTCATCAGAGTTTGCAAAGACTTTTCTCCAACATGTCCCAGTCGTACATGCCATAGCTTGATGGTGTCACTGTGCGCCTCAACAACATTTGCTTTATCAGTTGTACCTCCCTTCAAATAGTACAGATTGTGACGCCGAACCTCTTGCAGAATCACCATAGCCCCATGTGTAAACTTCATTATACCATCTTCAATGGTAACCTTGTAGCCTTTAGCTTCCAAAGCACCCACAGAAATTAGATTTTTCTTTAAAGCTGGAACAAATATAACCTCTTTGAGTTCTCTGACCATTCCATCAAACATTTTGAGCCGAATTGTTCATATCCCCACTGTGCGACAAGGTTGATCATTCCCCATCACAACTGCACCGGATTCCAGATTACGAAAATTCGTAAACCATTCCTTAATAGGACACAAATGATAGGTTGCTCCAGTATCAAGTATCCACTCGCTCGAACTAGCCACGTATGTTGCAGGAGTAATACTTAGTGAATAATCAGAGTCTTCATCTTTCCGTGCCATGTTTGCTGCTGCTGGTTTCTTCCCATCTCTCTTTTGAGCCTTTGGACAATCTTTCCTCCAATGACCCTTTTCATGACAAAAGGCACACTCGTCTCGAGCTATATTTCTGCTTCTCGATTTGGATCGAGAATTCTTTCCACCACGTTTCTTTTGTTTCTCCATCGCCCAATCTCTACTCACCAAAACTTCAGACGATGCTCGTTCAGAATTTTTTTCATTATTCCGAATCTCCAAGCTTGTCAATGCTGTGCAAACATCTTTGAAGACGATCACACTCTTCCCATATATCAAAGTAGTCACAAAATGGCTATATTCCTCTGGTAGTGAGTGTAACAGAATCATAGCCTTGACTTCATCTTTAATATCTTCATCAAGATTCTTCAAATCAGCAAGTAACTTTTCAAATCTTGAGACATGATCGTGCATTGACACCCCATGCTTCATTCGAAAACCATATACTTGGCTCATTGCATGAAGGCGATTTTCAGGACTTTTCACCAGGTACTTTTCCTCCAATGTACGCCACAAAGTCACCGCACACTCCTCATCTTTCACCAAGTATTTCACCTCCTTGGTCAAACAAGATCTGATCTGACCACAAGCTTTCTCGTTCATTCGATCCCAAATTTCTTCATCATACAAGTGTCTTTTATTTTTCAGAACAACATCAAGATCGATTTGAATAAGGGCATCCATAACTTCGCGCCTCCACATGCCGAAGTTGATTTTCCCATCAAACTTTTCAACATCGATCTTCTGGCCTCCTATAACAGGTGCTGAATAGCGATTTGACAAATCTCGCCTCCCACATGAAGTATCTCCAGAAATAGTCTCGGTAGATCTCTCCCCAATTCTGGAAGTTTCACCTTCTACCATTTTCTCAACGAACTATTTCCACTTGAAAAACAGTCTCTATGATGTTAATTTCGCGTGAATAAATGCACCAGGAAAGTTCCCAGGAGACTGGACGGGAACTCGGTCCCAATTAAAAACCAGAATCCTTAGACTCTTATCGCCTTTGTTGACAGAACTTTCCTAGACATGCAAAAATACACACTACTTACAATAGACTGTCTCCCAAGTACAAATGGCCGTTTCTACCGTATTCGTGAATAGTACCGCATGTGAACAGTACCATATGTGAACAGTACCGTATCCCCCAAGTACGAACCGTCGGCTCTGATACCACTTGTTGTGCGCGGAATGCGGAATCAAGCGCACCGAATAATCACAGAAAAATAAAGGACACAAAATTTACGTGGTTCGGTAATATGCCTACGTCCACGGGAGCAAGAGAAAAATAATTGTATTATTAACAATTATTTGAGTACAAATTTGAGTAAAGAAATCTCACTTTCCCAGAACCCAAATACACCCAGTACTCTCACACACACTCTCCAATTGCTTATTCTCAAAAGCTTAAAAACTTATAAGCTTCACAAATTTGGGATGATAAACAAATGAAAATCTCCTTCTATATATAGGCTTGAGGCTAGTACTATTTCACCTAACCTATACAAATATGTCAATGGTGTCCATTTGGCAAATTTGCCAACTATCCATTTTTTCTTCAAATGTTTGGTAGCTCTTTTAAAAATTGCCAAATACAACTTGTAATTTAGTGCCGACTTTGAAAAAATCTCTACAATTGTTGGTGTAACCAACAATTTGACTTCAACAAATTATGCTACCAACCTTGACTTTTCAATAATAAACAGGTTTGAAACGGCTTCTTACTTAGTCGTTTTGAGAGACTAAGTATTTCCTTCAGCTCACGTGTCAGACATGTGAGCTACTTATAACATTGAACGACATTCTGGCTTATGTCGGTTTCGTTCCAAACTCTTATCAGACGACATGTCACGCTAACACGAAATCAACATATGATATGTCGGGACTGAGTATTCAGTTCATATTTCATTAATCTCCACTTTGAACTCAATACTTCAAGTTACTCCACAGTGTTTTCTTCCTCACTATTGCATCGTTAGTTCCTGCAAATCCCTGCTAAGTTCATGCATAGATTGAACTTAGTAGAGGTTACTTCCTTGGTTAGCATGTCAACTGGATTCTCCTCTGTATTAATCTTTAGAAGCTTTACAACACCTCTAGAAACTTCAAGCCTCACAAAATGGAGCTTCACATCAATATGTTTAGTCTTCTCATGATGTGTCTGGTTTTTGCTGAGGTGAATTGCACTCTGACTATCACAATAAACCTCAACTGAGCCTTGTTCAGTTCCAAGTTCAATAACCATCCCCTTCAGCCAAATGGCTTTTTTGAGAGCTTCTGCAGCTTGTATATTCAGCTTCTGTAGTTGACAAAGCCACTACATTCTGTAATGTAGCTTTCCAGTTGACTATACATCCCTCCAAAGTAAACAAATATCCTGTTAGTGACCTTCTCTTATCGAGATCCCCAGCAAAGTTTGAGTCTACATAGCCTACCAGGATATTTCCTTCATTTTCAGATCCACCATATAACAAACCATACTCTGCAGTGCCCCTAAAGTACCTCAATATCAATTTTACTGTCCTCCAGTGGTCAATCCCTGGGTTTGACATAAACTTACTCACCACACTTACGGCATGTGAAATGTCTAGTCTGGTTAGCACAATTGCGTACACGAGGCTCCCTATAGCATTTGAATAAGGGATTTTTAACATTTCTTGTTGTTCTGCAGCTGTTTGGGGACACATAGCTGCTGATAGCTTGAAGTGACTTGCCAATGGTGTTTGGACAGGTTTAGATTCATTCTTACTAAACCTAATCAGCACTTTCTCAATGTAATCCTTTTGAGTCAGAAATATTGTTTAATTCTTTCTGTTTCTGATGATTTCTACCCCAAGAATCTTCTTTGCAGGCCCAATATCCTTCATTTCAAATTCACTGCTCAATAACCCTATTAACTGATCAATCTCTGCTTTGTCATGACATGCAATCAACATATCATCAACATACAGAAGTTCTGGATTCAACTTCCTCATCCATTACCCTTTTCCATTCCAGACTATTCTTCCTTGTGATTGCCTCTTGATAAGTCTTTGGTTCATCATCATTGATCTCATGAGCAGCTGATAAAGCATAAGCAATTAAATATGCAACTACAAACCTCTTTAGTGGTCTGATTGATCTCCTTTTTCTGTCCCTTGTTAGTTGGTAAGTGTTACTTCCACTCTCAGTTGATTATGATTCTTCTTCAGCATAAGATCCATCATTAACCTCTCTTGATTCTTCTGTTGTGAGTGTTTCAGCCTTTTTACCTTTAACATGCTCCACCTCAAACTAAATTTTCTCATCTTCAGCTTCTGGCTTCTTTTCTTTAATCTCAAAACTCATTCTTTTGTTCAATATTTCTGCTTCATTGAAGGTCACATCCCTGCTAATTATGCACTTTGGTGGTTTGAAATCAGTACACCATAACCTATAGCCTTTGACCCCCTCAGGATAGCCTAGAAATATGCACTTTAAAGCTCTTGCTTCTAACTTCCCCTGCTTCACATGAGCTATGCTCCACAGTCAAAAATCTTGAGCTTAGAGTAATCAGCTACCCTTCCTCACCACAGTTCCATTGGTATCTTACAGCCTATAGCTATTGATGGACTTCTATTCACCAAATAGCAGATTGTGTTTAAGGCTTCTGCCCAAAGAGCTTTTGGTAATTTTAAGTGAATCAACAAACATCTCACTTTCTCCATTAATGTTCTATTCATTCTTTCAGCAAGACCATTTTGCTGAGGAGTGTATGTTACTGTTTTATGCCTCAAAATACCATTCTTCTCACAGTATTCCTCAAACAACTTGTTACAATATTCCAGTCCATTATCTATTCTCAATATTTTCACCTTCAAATTTGTTTGGTTTTCAACCAAAACTTTCCACCTTTTGAACCTTTCAAGGACTTCATCTTTAGATTTCAGAGCATAAACCCACACTATTCTAGAAAAATCATCTATAAAGGTCAGAAAAAATTTACAACCACCTAGAAAGGTTACCTGTGCAGATCCCCACAAGTCAGAGTGTATATAACCTAGCTATTCTTTGGTAGTGTGAACTGCAGATTCAAACTTTATCCTGGAAGTCTTCCCTAGTATACAGTCTTCACAGAATCCCAAAAAGTTCAATTGATCTTTCCCAAACACCTCTTTCTTTTCCAGTTCCTTCAACCCCTTCTCACTCATATGTCCTAACCTCAAGTGCCAAAGCTTATATTTATCCTCACCACTCTTAGTTATACTTGCATCCCCAATGACTGTCTGTCCATTCATAATATACAGGCCATTGTTTTTGTTACCCTTCATTATGACCATTGAGCCCTTCATCACTCTCAACACACATTTCTCAGCCTTCACAGTACATCCCATGATCTAACATCCCCACAAAAATTTAATTTCTTTTAAGGTCAAGGACATATCTGACTTTTATGATTTCCCTCACCACACCATCAAACATTTTCAGGCTAACAATCCTTATACCAACTACTTTACATATGAAATTATTCCCCATTAATACCATACCACCATCACATGACTGATATGATATAAAATAGTTTCTATTTGGACACATATGAAATGTGCATCCTGAGTCAAGAACCCACTCACTTTGAATTCTTTGGAAGCTATGAGCACCTCAGCTGTTTCATAACTGGATTCATCTGTGGCAATTGTTGCATTTCCTACTTTATCCTTTGAATCTTTGATCTTGGACTTCCTCTCAGGGCAATCCCTTTTGAAATGCCCTTCCCTGTGACAATGGAAACATTTAAGTTACTTCCTTGTTTCTTTCCTTTGCCTTCCTTCTTCTCAGGTCTGCCTCTGGCCATTAAACCCTCACTAGATTCACTGTCAGCCTTCTCTTGTTTGTCTTTCAGTTTCTTTGTGCCAAGAGCTAATTTAACCTCTTCCAAAGAAAGTGTTTGTCTCCCATACAAAAGAGCATCAACAAAATGCTCATATGTTTTAGGCAATGAGCTAATTAACAAAAGTGCTTTACTCTCATCACTCAAGCCTTCATCAATAGTCTCCAGAGCATCACATACCTTGTTAAACTCATCAATATGCTCATCAAGTGATGATCTTTCAATCATCCATAACGAGAACGTTTTCTTTTTTATGTACAACCTATTTGCAAGAGATTTTGTCATATACAGATTCTCTAACTTTGTCCATAGCCCTGCAATAGTTCTTTCTTTTGCAACCTCCCTCATCACAGAATCCCCTGAATTGAGAATGATCGTACTCCTTGCCTTCTTATCAATCTCAGCAGCTTATTCAGGAGTTGTAGAAGAAGAGCCCTCAATTCCCTCTTTCTTGGAGGCTGGTTCACTGGCATCTCCCAAACCTTGAGTGATCAGCAAAGCCTCCATCTTGATCTTCCACATATTGAAATCATTCTGCCTAGTAAACTTTTCCAGATTGATCTTGGTACCCATTTCTTGAATCTAAAGCCATAGAGCAGTAGCTCTGATACCAATTTGTTGTGTTTTAGACCCAAACTATCGAGACTAAATCCACCCCAAGAACACTTAACTCACTGACCCTGACTTAAGAACCTTTCAAGAATCACTACAATGCACTAAGAATCAAGAATAAGAATCTAGATCAAAGACAAAATGCACACACGAATTAAAGTGGTTCAGCACCAAATTAATGATACCTACATCCACTGAAAACAAGCACTGTGATTTCACTTCTTATTGCTTTCAAGAGTTACAGAGAGCATTTACAAAATTGGAGAATACAAGCTTTTCATAACTCTCTCTCACATTCCCTATCAATGTCCTCTCTCGTTTTCTGTCTATTGTAAAATCCAGAACTTCAGCCCTTTTATCAACTGATTCTAGATCCCCTTCATCAGAGACTTTTCCCGCTAATGTAAGACAATTATCAACCTCAGTCATGTGCTTGCAGCGTGTCTCTAATAAGTGTTGTGCGCGGAATGCGGAATCAAGCGCACCGAATAATCACAGAAAAATAAAGGACACAAAATTTACGTGGTTCGGCAATATGCCTACGTCCACGGGAGCAAGAGAAAAATAATTGTATTATTAACAATTATTTGAGTACAAATTTGAGTAAAGAAATCTCACTTTCCCAGAACCCAAATACACCCAGTACTCTCACACACACTCTCCAATTGCTCACTCTCAAAAGCTTAAAAACTTATAAGCTTCACAAATTTGGGATGATAAATAAATGAAAATCTCCTTCTATATATAGGCTTGAGGCTAGTACTATTTCACCTAACCTATACAAATATGTCAATGGTGTCCATTTGGCAAATTTGTCTATCCATTTTTTCTTCAAATGTTTGGTAGCTCTTTGAAAAATTGCCAAATACAACTTGCAATTTGGCGCCGACTTTGAAAAATCTCTACAATTGGTTGTGTAACCAACAATTTGACTTCAATAAATTATGCTACCAACCTTGACTTTTCAATAATTCTCCACCTCGGCGAAGATTTGTCCAAATCTAAGCTGACTACCAACCAATCATCATCCCCAAAGTGGCTGCATCTTTGTGACTGCCTACGTACCCAAAATTTGGGATCAAGCCAACCGTAGTTCAAAATTCCTGAAGGACATAACTTAACACAATCGAAGGATTTGAATTAGTTTCAAGCAATGTTGAAACTTAACTCCAGAAACTATCTTCGTCAACATATCTGATGGATTATCTTTGGTATCGATCTTTCTCAACAACACAACACCGCTCTCGATAATCTCCCTCACATAATGATATTTCACATCTATGTGCTTCGTCCGAGCGTGATATGTTTGATTCTTCGCAAGGAATATCGCACTTTGGTTATCACAAAAGACTGCAATGCTCTCCTGGATTACTCCCAAGTCACCTAACAAGCCTTTCAACCAGATTGCTTCTTTTACAGCTTCAGTTGTTGCCATATACTCTGCTTCCGTAGTGGACAGAGCAATTGTCGATTGTAGAATCGACCTCCAGCTAACCGGACCTCCACCCAATGTGAATACGTAGCCCGTTGTTGATCTTCGTTTGTCAAGGTCTCCAGCGAAATCAGAATCACAATACCCAACACATTGTTGACCACACTCCTTCTTGAACAATAATCCAACATCAACTGTCCCATACAAATATCGGAGAATCCACTTTACCGCCAGCCATTGAGTTTTACCTGGATTGTGCATGTATCTACTAACCATGCTCACTGCTTGAGATATATCGGGCCTTGTGCATACCATAGCATACATAAGACTACCCACAGCACTAGCATATGGAACACGAGCCATGTAATCGTGCTCCTTAGACCCAAACTATCGAGACTAAATCCACCCCAAGAACACTTAACTCACTGACCCTGACCCAAGAACATTTCAAGAATCACTACAATGCACTAAGAATCAAGAATAAGAATCCAAATCAAAGACAAAATGCACACACGAATTAAAGTGGTTCAGCACCAAATTAATGATGCCTACATCCACTGGAAACAAGCACTGTGATTTCACTTCTTATTGCTTTCAAGAGTTACAGAGAGCATTTACACAAATGGAGAATACAAGCTTTTGATAACTCTCTCTCACATTCCCTATCAATGTCCTCTCTCGTTTTCTGTCTGTTGCAAAATCCAGAACTTCAACCCTTTTATCAAT
Source organism: Citrus australasica (assembly GCA_029618585.1). Taxonomy (NCBI): domain Eukaryota; kingdom Viridiplantae; phylum Streptophyta; class Magnoliopsida; order Sapindales; family Rutaceae; genus Citrus; species Citrus australasica. Next base: position 30,460,429 of record JARCIV010000003.1, on the reverse strand, counting down.
TGATCCTGGATCCCCTTCATTAGCGACATTTCCCGCTAATGTAACAGAATTATCAACCTCAGTCACGTGCTTGCAGTGTGTCTCTAATAAGCAGGTTTGAAACAACTTCTTTCTTAGTCGTTTTGAGAGACTAAGTATTTCCTTTAACTCACGTGTCAGACATGTGAGCTACTTATAACATTGAACGACATTCTGGCTTATGTCGGTTTCGTTCTAAACTCTTATCAGACGACATGTCACGCTAACACGGAATCAACATATAATATGTCGGGACTGAGTATTTAGTTCATATTTCATCAGTTTTCAACAAGAATCCTAAATAGCATATAACATTTGTCTTGTTGAAAGGTCAGAGGTTATTTTATTCGAGAATAATGATAATGAAAATGCAAGAAAATTGTTCAAAATTGATCAAGGTTCAGTTTAACTAGATTACAATAGTAGAGCTTGTTTTTTCTTTAAATCTAGCTAACTTTGATTTTTTATTTTTTATACGTCTCTAGCCTTTCTTTACATATCTCAACGCTCAAGTCATGAGTGGTGCCGTATATATTTCCATATTTTTTGTTGCATGACTATGACTTTTAAGGAACTTAAAAAATGTAACCCATAATTTGAAACATGAAATTGAAAAAAAAAATAAGTCGTTGTTAGATTACTGATGTTATATCATAATTTTACCTAATATAACTAACAGATGTGAAACTAAGACTACTTAAAGTGTGTAGTAAAGCAAAGAAAAAAAAATTAAGCCACATTTTTTTGATGGAAAGCTTTGAGAAAACCCCTCCCCCACCCATGGCTGATGATCGCTCCACCAAGAAGGCTAAGTTTAGGGCTCAAAATGATGTTAGTGATACTTCTGAGCGCCTCTCCTTTCGAGACCAATTAATGAAGTCATAAAAGGATACAGAGGAAGAGTTGTTTGGCAATGACGAAGATTTAGATTTAAATCCGGAGGATGTAATTTTTATGAATACTGATTCTATGCCATCCATAACTTTTTCACCAAAATTTCATGAGCAGTTGATCAAGCCTTGGCAGAACACAGTTGTGGTTAAACTGCTGGGTCGCCGCATTGGATACAGGGCTTTGTGTAACAGATTAGAATCGTTGTGGAATTTGACACCGGAATTTAATATCATTGATCTAGAGAATGATTTTTACTTGGTTCGTTTCAAGAATGCAGGAGATGCGGATTATGTTTTAACCTCTGGACCTTGGACTATTATGGGACACTATCTGACGGTTCATCCATGGTCACCTCACTTTGATAGTTCTAAAGGGGAGATAGATAAAGTGGTGGCCTGGATTCGTCTCCCGGCATGGCTCTGAATTATTACCATAAGAAAATACTCCGACGACTTGGGCAAATCATTGGTTCGGTTATCCGTATTGATTATACTACAGAATCTGCACAGAGGGGTAAATTCGCTCGAATTGCAGTAGAAATAGATCTTAAGAGCCCTCTGATTTCACAGGTTCATCTGGATGGTAAAATACAGAGAGTTGAATATGAGAATCTTCCGGTTATTTGTTTCTACTGTGGGAAGTACGACCATTACAAGGAAGCCTGTTCAGATAGGGAGAATAATGGACCGATTGAGGACGATGTGCCTATCCCAGGTGGTTCGGCAGAACAGCAGTGGATAAGTAAGGCCGGAAATGACAGTAGAAATGAGCCAAAATTCGAGCCATGGATAGTAGTGGCTCGCAAAGGAAAGCCAAGAGTGGAGAAGGAAAACAATTCCAATCAGGCAACTGAGTCTAACCACGAGGAGAAGCAGGATGCCCATATGGTACGGACCCATAGAGATAGGAATACAATTAATCTTAGCCCTACTTTGTTGTCAAAAAATAAACTCACTAGATGGAAGGATGTCCACAAATCAGCTAAGCCAACAGATCCGGGACACATGGGAACATCTACTGGACTGCATGCGATAACCCATACTAAAGAAAACATAGCCCCTCAAAGCCCTATTCACACACATGTCTCACGAGGTGTTACCAACCTCCATGCAAACCATGCAAGCCTCAATCCTTTACCTCTGCATGTGTACGTTCCTACTAGTTTAAACCCCCTCCATCACTCGACCATCTCTTTCTCTACTGATTACGCCACTGCACACTTCCCTTATGCTGATGTCCATCCTAAAACCTCCAATGGCCAAAACAGTGCTGGTGGGCATATCACTCTGTCTGAATTAGACGGTGACCCTCCTAATCTAACGGGTTTAGCTGCTAACATGGACATGGAGGACAACGCAAATGATAGTGATTATGTGGCTACAAGTGAGGACGGAGCTGACTCTTCAGAAGGTGATGTGTCCAGTGTTGAAGAAACGGTCATGGACCTAGCGGAAGAGGCATCTCAGTAGCTGCAGTAAGGTTCTATTTTCTCCAATCTTTATATCATGAAGATAAAATTCTGTTTTGGAATGTACAAGGGGCGGCCTCGAAGGGTTTTCGTCGCTCTTTTAATACCCTTAAAAAAATTATGGCCCTTCCATGGTTATTATAATGGAGCCTAGAATCAGTGGGAGGGAAGCCGATGATTTTATTAAATGCAGCGGATTTGAGTATTCTCATCGTATTGAAGCTACGGGTTTTTTCTAGAGGTATTTGGATCCTTTGACGGGGATATTTTGAAGTGGAAGTCTTGTTCAATCATAAGCAATTCGTCCACTTCAAAATTTCAAAGAATAATATTCTTGAAACTTAGATCACAGCTGTGTATGCGAGCCCTAATCATATTTTACGACCGCAGTTGTGGGATCACCTTGAGTTCTTGGCTAGAACGGTTCATGGCCCGTGGCTGGTGGGAGGCGATTTCAATTCCATTCTTTGTGCTGATGAGAAGAAAGGTGGCTCTACTCATATTTATGGGTGTGTGGTCTGTTTAAGAGTTGGTTTAATAAGAATGGAATGTTTGATTTAAATTTCCATGGACCCCGTTTCACTTGGTCTCGTGGTTTTCTTATGAAGAGGCTGGACAGAGCTATTTCGAATACAGAGTGGCTAAACAAGTATCCAGACAATGCAGTTTTACACCTGCCAAAAATTGCTTCAGATCATAGACCCATCTTAGTTCGGTTTAATAATGATGCCAGTAGCGCTAGGGGACAAAAACCTTTCCGTTTCTTGGCTGCATGGCTTACAGACAATTCTTTTGGGGGGTTTGTCTCTAATGCTTGGATTAATAGTTTGTCGTATCTAAATGTTGTTGATAACTTTGTGAAAAAGGCCTTGGAATGGAATAGAAACCATTTTGGGAATATTTTTCAAAAGAAGCGATGGATCTTAGCACGCCTGGGGGGGATTCAAAAGGTGTTAGAAACTAAGTCTCAACGAAGTTTGGCCAGGTTAGAGCTCAGGCTGAAGAAGGAGTTAGAGGAAATTCCTACACAAGAGGAAATTTTGTGGCTTCAAAAATCTCGTAAAGACTGGCTTATTCAATGGGATAGAAATACGGCTTATTTTCACCAAAAAAACGTTGGCCAGACGTAGAAGAAATCGTATCACAACTATCCAGAATGCTAATGGGGAATGGATTGTGGATAATAAAATTATTAAGTAGCATGCTATGGATTTCTTCTCGACCCTTTATACTAGTGAGACTTTGGCTTTCCGTTCATATCCAGTCAGGGGCTGCTTCCCTATCCTGGATACAAAGCTCACTCAAGGGCTCATTGCTCCCATCGAGGATAATGAAATCCGGTAGACTATCTTTAGTATGAAGCCACTAAAGGTACCTGGCGTGGATGGTCTTATGCGATTTTCTACCAATCCCAATGGCATATCGTTGGCCACTCTTTCTGTAATTTTATAAAGAATAGTTTCAGCAGCGCCAGTATTTCGAAAGAAATTAATACTACGCTTCTAGTTCTCATTCCAAAGGTTGATCATCCAGTTAATCTAAAAATGTATCATCCGATTAGTTTATGCACAGTGGCCTACAAAACCATTTCTAAAATTGTGGCTAACAAACTGCAGGCCCTAATGCCGATTCTTATTGGTCCTCAGCAAACTAGCTTTGTGCATGGCCGTCTATCACTGATAATATTGTGATTGCCCAAGAAATTATTCACTCCATGCGCAAGAAAGCGGGGAAGAAAGGATTCATGGCGATTAAAGTGGATCTCGAAAAAGCGTATGATAGACTTAACTGGGATTTTATTTATGAGACGCTGCAGGAAACGGGACTACCCAGAGATCTGATCCAGATCGTTATGGAATGTATTACTTCGGCTACAATGAAAGTATTATGGAATGGTGAAGCTTCTGATGAGTTCGTTCCCTCCCGTGTATACGGCAAGGAGACCATATTTCCCCGTACATTTTTGTTCTTTGTGTGAAGCGGCTCAGCCATGGGATTAATAGAGCTGTCACTACTGGGGATTGGCGGCCAATTCGACTTGCTCGTCGTGGTACCCCCCTTACTCATTTATTTTTTGCTAATGACCTCTTACTCTTGGCTGAAGCAGATATTGAACAAGCTGGGGTGATAAATATGGTCTTGAATAATTTTTGCCAGAGCTCGGAAGCAAAAGTAAATAAGACTAAATCTCAAGTTTTCTTTTTCAAAAATATTTCGGCTCGGGACATGAAAAGAATTGGGGCTGAACTTGGTTTCTCCGTAACCAAGGACTTGGGCACGTACCTTGGGATACCGCTGCTGTATACTCATGTATCACATCATATATATCATAACATTATTGACAAAGTGGAAAGGCGTCTGTCGGGCTGGCATGCATCTCTGTTGTCTTTGGCTGGCAGGATAACCCTTACTCAAACAGTTTTACAAGCTATCCCGGTCTACGCAATGCAAACAACTAGCCTCCCCACTGGAATTAATATGAAGATTGATAAAGCGTGCAGGAAATTCATATGGAGTGGAAACTCAAATCAGCAGCGGATGAATATGGTTAGCTGGGATACTTTGTGCAAACCAAAGGCTTATGGAGGCTTAGGACTTAAGGAGCTAAACATGATGAATAAAGCGCTATTAATGAAGCTCAGTTGGGGAACCATCTCAGCTAAGGAAAGCATATGGGTTCAGGTCCTGTGTACAAAGTATGGGGTTAATAATTCCAACCCCCCTCTGTCCTTGCCGACTCACTATGGATCTCATATGTGGAAAGCTATTGGAAGGATTTGGAGTGATACGATGTTAAGTAGGAGCTGGTCTGTTGGTGATGGTAAAAGAATCCGTTTTTGGTGGGACTGTTAGGTGTATAAGGATAAGCCCCTTGCGTACCAGGTCACTTCTCCTATTCCCGATCACCTCTTTAGATTAATGGTTGCTGATTGTGTGGCAGCGAATGGGCAATGGAACTGGGCATTATTTGATCATTTTCTCCCTCACACGGCCATCATGAAGATTGCGTCCATACATCCTCCCTCAAATTTGCTAGGTCCGGACCAATTTTATTGGTCGCATTCTAAAAAAGGGAACTTCTCGGCCTCCTCGGCTTATAATGCTATCAGTCCTCCAAATAATTCTTTACAGGATACTAGTTTGAATATTGTTTGGAAGTGGCAAGGCCCTCAGGGTGTTAAAGTTTTCATTTGGTTAGCTCTTCATGGTCGGTTGAAAACCAAAGCTGAAATTGCAAGGCGTCACATGGTGATAAATACTGAGTGTGATAGATGTGGGGCCCCGGTTGAGGATATCTTGCATGTTTTAAGTGACTGCATGGGTACGAAAGGTTTTTGGTTTCGAGTGATTCTTGTAGCAATGAGGCAGCGTTTTTTCCAAGCTCCTTTTAAAGAATGGATGAAGAATAATCTCCAAAATGCATGGCCTATTTCTGGAGACCGAAATTGGGTTTGCTTCTTTGGTATACCGATATGGAGACTATGGTTTTGGAGGAACCAGTTCTGGGTGAATGGATTAGCTATGGACAGTTTATCCATGGTTAATGATGTCAAGGCTCGCACGGAGGAGGTGATTTTACTTCAAAGGTCTTCTTTGAGCTTGACAAATAAAAAAGTCAACAAATGGATTGGTTGGTCGCTTCCGAATTGGCCATGGTGCAAGTTGAATTCAGATGGTGCCTGCAAAGTGAATGGTGTAGCTGCTGCAGGGGGCCTGATTCGAGACCACAATGGTCATTGGGTTGCTGGATTTGGGATGAATATAGGGAATTGTTCAGTGACTATGGCGGAATTATGGGGTTTTTACCAAGGGTTGATTCTTGCATGGAATAAAAGGATCCGTTGGCTTTGTGTTGAGGTTGATAGTCGCTGCGTTACTCAACTTGTGAAGAATAACATGGTGAATCCCAATGAGTTTTCTACTCTCATTCGTGCTATTCAAGACCTCACCAGACGCAACTGGCGGGTGGAGATTACTCATGTTTACAGGGAGGCTCATTTTGCCGCGGATTATTTGGCTATTTTAGCTTGTTCCTTCCCGCTAGGACTTTATGTTTTGAACTCTCCTCCTAAAGGAGTGATCCAGTTTATATCCCAAGACACTTATGGAGTAGTCTATCCCCGTCTTGTTTTTTCTTCGCTCTTTAAGAGCCCCTCTTAATAAAAAAAAAAAAAGTGCGTAGTAAAGCACAAGAATATGATTGTAAAAGCTGAATAAAGTTGAAAAACATTTAATTATTTGACATAGCATTGTACTTGGGGTCATTATAACAAGATCTAGTACGAATTAATTAACATGAAAAATCATTTTTGGCACTAGATGATATTCTAGTCCAAATGACTAGAGAGACTTAAATAATTAATCTTATAAGAAAATTAAAAGAGTAGTGTCAATACCACTCGCAAGTCTAAGGCAACCCGAGCACACCCAAATTATTAGAATTTTTGAAAATTCAAATATAGAGTTAACTTAGTAAATAAATTATCTTTGAAAAATAGTAAACAAATTGAAAAATTATTAGTGTTGGCATTGCAATGCCTTGATATTGGAAAAGTCTTTGATGTTCTTATGACATTGCTTTTTTTTTCTATTCATTCATTTCCACGTGTATTTCTCAATTAATTATGATAATACACATACACATGATAAAGAGTGAATCGAAACATAACAATGCATCAAGGATGCATTTGGTACAATGTATTGTATTATTTAATACAGTGTATTGTTGTATGTTATAATGCATTAACATTGTATTATAACAATATTCTATAATGTTTGGTGTTACACGATATTATATTAATTTTATATTAATATAAAATTTATTTTTATTTTACTATTATTTATAATAAATAAATTATTAAATAATTACTTTTATATTAATTAATAATATAGAAATATAATAAATTATATTAAAATAAATTATATGATAATATTATTTTATTTAATAATACTATATTTTATCATATAATTTTTTTATTATATTACTATTAATGATAAGATAATTTATTTAAATAAAATATTTATTTTCATGACATTATAAAATAGATGTGCCTCAATTGAAGCATTGACTTTTGCCTCAATTGAGACAAAAGCTACTGCATTCCCCTCGGGCTGCGTAATGCACCTAAATAGCCAATTGTGATGTATTATAATACACCACAAATGAGGTCCCAAATTTTACTAAACATTTCCTTACTAATAATTAACGTGAATAGTATTATAATACCATATATGTTTAGGTTACAAACACACCCCAAAAGCACTAAAGACCTTCTTAATAACACATGTATAAGAACGAAAATTTAATCCATTAAATAGGTCCACAAACTCAAATCATCGTGAATTTTTTTTGGCTTAATATATACCCGTCTTATTTTATTCAAATGCTTTCTCTCCTACAGTTCATAAGATACATCCGAAAATCTGAAGTTGTTTGAAAATTATATTTGAATAACTTTTGATGTGTTAAAAATAAAATAATTATACATAAGCACAATAAATATCTTCCTTGGCAACGTACAAATAAATTGTTTAATCTCTCAAGCTTCTCTAAGATTTGAATTCAAATGACCAACTAAATAAAATTTCTTAAAAATTACTCGCCATACCACTGAAGGTAAATTTGTGTGGTGATATACAGATATATACATATGAAATCATTACAAGTTATTCATGAAAAAATGATATTAACATTCTTTTCTATGTGGAAACAAAATATTTAAGTGCTACTATGTGAGCACAATATTAACTATTGACGTAAATCATGAAAATGAATTTGTGTGATTCCGCATATACGTTTTTATTTATACAAATAATGAATTATAAAATATTTTCCAACTAGGCAATTAGCATCTTATTAGTACTCATAAATTCCATTAGTGTGATTTCACATATACGTATTTGTTGATACAGGTAATAGAATCGTACGATATCTCGTTAGTGCTCATAAATTGTATAAGTTATTCTAATAAATTTGGACTAATAATACTTAAACATAAAAATGGTGTCTAATTTAAAAAATAAATAAATTTATTTATTTATTATTTAAAACTCGGTTTTGGCCAATCCTAGGCTACAACGACGATTCTCAAATTTAGTTCGTTGATTAAGAAAGAAAAACTATTAACATTGGAGTAGGAAAAAGTTAATTTGAATTAAAAATAATTCTTCTTATATTCACTCATATTGGACGATTAAAAATTTCCTTTAACACTCATCAGTAAACTTTTTTTCAGTTATTTGACTTGACATATTTAACAAGATGAAGTGAACTTTGGCTTGCTCGGAGGAAAAAATTTACGCTTTATTTATTTGTTTGAATTATTCCTTAATTTCTTATCGACCACATACAGAAAATGTTGAAATTTTGACTTAGAATATAAAAGACAAGTTAAGTTTTCAAAGCATGAAAATCTTGTTCATGCAATTCGGTGATGTTGAAAATTGAAGATAGCAACAAATTACACATACAATTTTTGACAAATATGCATGACTTTAATGCAGCAATGCAAGTTCCAACTCAATCTTTTGGCCAATTGAACCCAACTTGGTGCAAAATGCTCTCTATAAATAGAGATGCATTTTGCAATTGTAAGCATCCCAATTTGAGAGAAGTAGAGAGCAATTGCAAGTGAAACGATTTGAGAGATTTGAGAGAGCTTCCACTTGAGTGTTCTACTGAGATTCTATTTTGGTGTATTGGAGTTTTGGATGTTGAGAGTTTTTCCCAAATTTTGTAAATTCTCATTTATTAGTAAAATTATCTTCCAATCTTTACCCGTGGACGTAGGCATTACGCCGAACTATGTAAATTATTATGTCCTATTTTCTTTGTATTTGTTTATCACCACATTTATATGTCTCCAAAAGTCGTAGTTACCATAATATTAGTAATTGTTTAACCCGCGCTTCCACAACAATTGGTATCAACGCCGAAAGTTCATGTTTGGGGCATACAACACTGTTCACGTATATGAACTGTTCATAGATACGGTATTGTTTATATATACGGTACTGTTCATATATACAATATTGTTCATTGATACGGTGGAGACAGTCATTTATACTTGGGATACAGTCTACTGTAAGTAGTGTGTATTTTTGCATGTTTAGGAAAGTTATGCCAACAAAGCGATAAGAGCCTAAGGAGTATGGGTTTTAAGTGGGACCATTGTGACTCCTCCATTCTCCTAGAAACTTTTCTGGTGCATTTATTCACGCGAATTAAACATCATAAAAACTGTTTTTCAAGTGTAAATATTTGTTGAAGACACTAATCATTTGAAATAAAAATGATGGCAGAGGCGGCATCCTCGTCTTCATCAGCAAGGATTACTATGACTATTGCAAAGTTAAAAGTGGGGAAATTCGATGGTACCAATAATTTTGGTATGTGGCAATGTGAAGTGTTTAATGTCTTATATCAGCAAGAGTTGGACATTGCTCTTGAAGAAAAGTGTGACATGATGGATGACAAAGAGTGGACAAAGATCAATAGACAAGCACGTGGTACTATTCGCCTATGTCTTATTAAAGATAAAAAATACTCTGTCATGAGGGAGACATCAGCAAAAAAATTATGGGAGGTACTAGAACAAAAGTACATGAAGAAAAACCTTGAAAATAGCCTTTATATGAAGAAAAAACTCTATCGATTCACATATGTACCTGGCATGTCGATGAATGACCATGTAAACTCATTCAACAAGATATTACCAGATTTGTTAAATCTCTATGAGAAATTTGAACATGAAGACAAGGCATTGTTGCTGTTAAATTCCCTTCCTGATGAATATGATCATCTCATCACTACTTTGCTTCATAGGAAGGACAGTGTCACATTCAATGTTATATGCAGTGCGTTGTACAACTCTGAGACCAGAAAGAAAGACATAAAGGATCACAGAGATACAGTTGCAAAAGCATTGACAGCGAGAGGCCATTCACAAAGCCGCAAACCTAGAAAAAGAAGCAAGTCTAAAGGGAAGCATGCCAAAGATGAATGTGTTTTTTGTCCCGAGAAAGAGCATTGGAAAAAGAATTATCCCAAGTTACAAAAAAGCAAGGCTTCTTTTGATGCATGTGTAGCAGAGCATGATGATAAGTCAGACTTTTGTCTAGTTGGCATGATATTGACATGTCACTCAGATGAGTGGATTTTGGATTCGGGTTGTACTTATCATATGTGTCCCAACAAGGGCTGGTTTTCTAGCTTCAAGGAGCTAGACGGTGGACTTATTTTTATGGGCAATGACAATGTTTGTAAAACTATGGAAATAGATACAATCCAATTAAATAATCATGATGGCTCAATTCAAGTCTTGACGGGTGCTCACTATATACCAAGTTTCAAGAAAAACCTTATTTCATTAGGAGTCGTAAAATCTAAAGAGCTCACAATCACTTTGAGAGATGGATTGTTGAAGGTAGTAGCTGGTGCACTGACAGTGATGAAAGACACAAGAATAAATAACTTGTATTATTTCTAAGGAAGTACAGTTATTGGATCAGTATCAATAATTTTTAGAAAAATTACAGATTCAGAAGCAACCAAATTATGGCATATGTGTTTGAGACATGCTGGTGAAAAAACATTGCAGACATCGGTGAAGCAAGTCTTATTGAAAGGTGCAAATTCTTACAAATTGGAATTTTGTGAACATTGTGTTCTGGGCAAGCAGACAAGGGTCAAGTTTGGTTCAGCAATTCATGATACAAAAGAAATTATGGACTACATTCACAGTGACGTGTGGGGATCTACCAAAACAACTTCTTTGGGATGTATGCACTATTTTGTTACTTTTGTTGATTATTATTCAAGAAAAATGTGGGTGTATTTGATGAAGAATAAGAATTAAGATTTGGGCATATTTCTAAAATGAAAGAAAATAGTCGAGATTCAGACTGGTCGAAAGGTCAAAAGATTTCACTCAGACAATGGTGGTAAGTATAAGAATGATTCATTTCTAAAAATTTGTCGAGATGAGGGCATTGTGCGACACTTCACTGTTCGAGATACATCACAGCAGGACGGGATGGCAGAATGCATGAATTGAGCTATACTGGAGAAAGTTTGATGTATATTGTCCAATGCTGAATTGGGCAAAGAGTTTTGGGCTGAGGTAGTTGTATATGCGTGCCATCTGATCAATCGTTTGCCATCAACCTCAATTGAAGGCAAAACACCCATGGAGATGTGGACTGGTAATCCTACCACTGATTATGATTCTTTACATGTTTTTTGTTCCATTACTTATTATCATGTAAAAAAATCTAAGTTAAACCCAAGAGTAAAGAAAATATTATTCATGGGTATAACTGGGGGAGTAAAGGATATCGTCTCTGGTGTCCTATTACAGAGAATATTATTTTCAGCAGAGACGTGACTTTTGATGAATAACAACCATGTTGAAACAAAAGCATTCTCAATAGATGACCAGACCAGTAGAACTTTGCATCATGTGGAGTTTGAAAAGGTTTAAAATGATTCATCTGGTATCGAGGAGACGGATAGTAATTCTTCATCGACTGAGGATGATGAAGAGGTTTTGACCCAGGAACCTTCAGAATAACAAGATTCAATTGCATACAAAAGACAACACAAAGAGATTTGCAGACCTGCTCGCTTTGTTGATACGGTGGCCTATGCACTTCCAATTGCATTGAGGCACTTCCAATCACTCATATTGATTGTGGACAATAAAAAATTTTCTTTAACACTCACCAGCAAACTTTTGCCTAGTTTTGACTTGACATAACTAACAAGATGAAGTGAACGTTGGCTTATCTACGGCACAATTTATCCCTTATTTATTTGTTTCGAGTTTTCCTTTAATTTTTATTTGACCGCAAGCGGTCAGTGTTTTCACAATTAAAACACCATTATTTTTAGGAAGCTCACATTTTTCAAAACAAAAATGCGATGTAAGATTTCTCCACGCTTTCGTTTTCAACAATAATCACAAGTAGCAGATAACATTCATAATGTTGAAAGGTCAGCAGTTATTAATAACGAACATGCAAGAAAATTGTTCAAGATAGACCAAGGTAGCTACTATAGAATACAGTTTTTTATCTCACTAACTTTTTTTTTTTTTTCATTTTTTATATTTCTCTAGTTTCTGTTTTTCTTTACATATCTCAACTCTCAAGTCAAGAGTTTTTTGTTACACTATTATGACTTTTAAGAAATTTAAAAAAAAATGTAATCTGTAATTTGGAACATTTAGTAAAAAAAATTTTAATTCGTTGTAAGGCTATAAATGTAGTAACATAGTTTTATCTAATGTGATGACTTATGCGAAACACAGTCAATTTAAAGTGCGAACTGATAGCATAATAATAGGATGGCAAACGATGAATAAATACACGTTGTTGAATGTTGAAAAACACATAATGATTTGACGTAGTATTGTACCGGGTGTCGTTATAACAACAACGGGTCTAAATTAATTAACATGAAAAATCATTTAATGGCATTAAATGATGCTTGAATTCAAATAACTTGATAGACGTAGATAATTAATACCATAAGAAAATTTAAAAAAAAGTAGCGTTGTATCACTGGCAAGTCATACTTGACACCCAAATTCTTAAAGATTTTGAAAATTCAAATTTAGAGTTAACTGAGTAATAATTAAAAATTAGTAAATAAATTGAAAAATTATTAATGTTGACCATACAATGTCTTGACAACACATTTATTTAAGTGACACTTTAATCCATTAAATAGGCCAACAAACTCAAATCATCGTGACTTTATTATTATTATTATTATTTGCTTAATATATACCCTTCTTTTTTTTATTCAACTGCTTTCCCTCCAACAGTTCATAAGGTACAATAAAAAAATCTATAGTTGTTTAAAAATTATATTTAAATAATAATAATAATAATAATAATTCAAGCACAATAAGTATATTCTTGGGTAAAGCCTAAATCAATTGTCTAACCCCCGAAGCTTCTTCAAGATTCCAATTCAAATGACCAATCAAATAAATTTTGTTGAAAACCACTCGCCAAACCTATGGAGACAAATTTGTGTGGTTACCTATAAAGATAAAAGATACATATGAAATCAATACAAGTTACTCATGGAAACAATTATATCAACAATCTTTTCCGTATGGAAACAAAATATTTAAGCGCAACTATGCGAGCACAATATTAGCTACTAACACAAATGTGTCATTCCACATATGCGTGTTTATTTATAAAAATAATGAACCATACAAGATCTTCCAATTAGGCAATTACCGTCTTATTAGTACTCATAAATTCCATTAGTGTGATTCCACATATACGTATCTGTTATACAAATAATAGAATCATACAAGATTTTCCAATTACCATCTTGTTAGTGTTCATAAATTGCATTAGTTACTGTAAGAAATTTGATTTAATAATAATTAAACATGAAAATGGTGTCTAATTTAAAAAAAAAAAATTATCATTCGTATACCCTTAGTTTACACCGTTATCAAAAATACTACAAAATTTTGAGGGTGTATCAATCATCTACCCTAAGTTGACAAAATGTATCAGCTATCCACTAAACCATTACTTGCCGCTTAAATATAATGACGTTATAGGGGTAATATAGTCTTTTCATATGATACAAGTGATAATTTAAGGGTATACAAGTGATAATAAGATAATTTAAGGGTATACAAGTGATAATTTTCTTTTTCTTAAATTTAAGTTTCAAGGGTAAAAAAGTATTGTAGTATTTTTTATAACAGAGTAAATATAGAGTATACAAATGATAATTTTTCTTTAAAAAATATATTTAATTGTTTTTTATTTTTAAACTCGTGCCATGGGCTGGGCATGAAAGTTTCCAATAGGGCCTGGGCTGGTTCGTCGATTAAGAAAGAAAAACAATTACTACTGGAGTAGGAAAAAATTTATTTTGAATTAAAATTAATTCTTCCCATACTCCCTCATCAGCAAACTTTTTTTTTTCAGTCTTTTGACTTGACATGATTAACAAGATGAAGTGAACTTTGGCTTGACAATTTGCGCCTCATTTATTTGTTTCAAGTTTTCCTTTTATTAATTTCTTGACCACAAACAGAAAACAGGTCAGCATTTTTACTACTCAAATACAATCATTTTCCGGCACAAGCATTTACATTTTTAATTATTTGACACACCTTTTTTAATGTTGAAAAAACATTTAATTATTTGACATAGTACGCTACTAGGTGTCGTTCTAACAAACAAAAGAGAGTTACCCATAAAAGGGGAATAAAAGAGTAGTGCCCAAGTCTAAGGTGATCCAAGCAACACCAAATTCTTGAAAATTTTGAAAATTTAATTTCAGGAATAAATAAGTAGTAAACAAATTATCTAATATAGTCAATAAATTGAAAAATTATTAATGTCGACCTTGCAATTTCTTGGTCGTGAATCACAATTTAATCCATTAAATGGGCCTACAAACTCAGCTCATAGTGACTTTTTTCTTTTTTCTTTTTATTTTTCGCATAATAGATTTATGTACATCTTATTTTTATTCAACTGCTTTCTCTCATACAATTATTAAAGAATTGTGAATCAAAATCTTAGTTCTAGCACTTTAAAGGAGATGAGTTTAATACTTAAAGAATTGTGAAAAAATTATTAAAGTTATAACCTATTTATGGTAGATTAAATAAAACGCTACTCAAATAAAGCAAAGCCTTAAATCCCATCAAATCTCAACAGAGCCACACCAAATTCTTGAAAATTTTGAAAATTTAATTTTAGGGATAAATAAGTAGTAAAAATATTATCTAAATAGTAAATAAATTGAAAAATTATTGACGTTGACGTTGACGTTGACCTTGCAATTTCTTGGTCGTGAATCACAATTTAATCATTAAACGGGCCTACAAACTCATATCATCGTGACTTTTTTCCTTTTTCTTTTTTCTTTTTTCTTTTTTAGCTTAATATATTCATATACATCTTATTTTATTCAACTGCTTTCTCTCATACAAGTCATAAGGTACAGCCAAAAACTAAACTTGCTCCGTTGGATCAATATCTTAGTTCCAGCGCTTTAAAGGAAAGAGTTTGATTATTTTAAAAAAAAAATTGAAAAATTACGAAAATTATAACCTATTGATGGTAAATTAAATAAAAATGCTACTGAAAAAAAGCAAAGCCTTCAATCCCATCAAATCTCAACGGAGGACTCGAACACAAAACAAAAATTAGAAAAATCTAACCAAATTAAGAAAAAAAAAATTAAATACTTCCTAAACTTATCTACATCTAAATTCATTAGATGTGTACAAAATAAAATACATTAAAAATAATATTACTATTTGTATTCCATTCTTGTCTTTTCTAAGAACATTTTATTGCTTAACGTAGACGGGGTTGCAATCAATTCATTTTTCAATCAATTCATTTTTCAATCAAATCATGAGGGGACAGCACGATGCAGTGGAAGATAGACTAGGCCAACCGCAAGTCAAGTGAATAATAAATTTTTTATAAAAAAAAAAGAAAAAGAAAAAGTCGTGAAGTTTCAATAGCTAAGCCAATTGGCAAAACATTTGTCCCTTTGAAAAGAAACACTTTATTTTTCTACACCATTAACTAAGGCATCGAACTTTTGGTTTTATTTGATAGTGACGATGAACGAACTTTAAACGTATCGTCAATGGCATGTGCTTGGAAGTTGGAAAAAAAAAAAAAAGAAGAGTGAACTCACTTTCATGATAATCGAAAACGACTACTTATGAATATAAAAAGGCCATGGGCTTTCGAATGCATTATTGGTGTCATTTTAACTTACGGAGTACGCTAATGCATGCATCAAATCATTGTAAATTCAATTGTAAAAAGTTTAGAGCATAATAAGCTCACTAAGAACATATATAATATTATAATGGGTTATTTTAATTGTATGGGTTATTTCCTTGTATGCTCTTTAGACAAAAACTTTTAAAAATAACACTCAATGTTTAGAATTTAATAAATTCATAATTTATATTCTTACATATAGTAGCCGAAAGCCACTAGAACACCCTCTTTTGGCGAAATTAAACATTTTCTTTCTGATGATTTAACACCACCAGATTCCCTCCTCGTGAATTTAATAATTTTCCACTAACTTTCAATCTTTTTTACTTTAAAATTAGTGCGTTCGTTTTCCAACGGTTGAATTTGTTTATTATAAGCAAATAAATTATATTTTTAAAAAGTGTGTCAAATTGTTTAATATTGTAACGTCAATGGCGTTGGTCTTAGAATAGTGGGAGAAATTTGGATAATTTCACCAAATTTTGGTCATTTTCTCAAAGTCTCAAATTCTTACATCGAATACAAGATTATAAGTAATTAAGTATCGTAATAAACAATTTTTCTTTTTTATTCTTGTATGAGATAGATATTGAAAGTATACATACGGGGCTTATGTCGATACATTATGTATCTAATTAATGTTCACAATTATGTATCATATATAAAATTTGGAGGAAAAACTCATAAACCCATATGATGCTCTTATGCTCTATTTCATTTTTGTTAATTAAATAGTGATGATAACAAAAAGAATAAAATAAGAAAGTGATATGTGAGACGGACAAGGACATGGGATAAACAAAACAAAACAAAATAAAATAAGATAATCTTTTTATATTAAATTGCAATAAAATTGGCAAATAACAACATCACACAAGTCACTCGAGTTTTTTTAGAGGCTCAAGTGTCGATTAGGTGAAAACAACATTAAAAAAAAAATTGACTATGTTCTCTACACTTACAAAGCTTTATTGATCGATAATTGACCCCAAATATTTTGTCTCGAAGTAAATAAATCAAACGAGCCAAATGATAAAAAGATGAATGTGATAATTACAAATTGGAGCTAGAAACCATTTTATTAATAAACATGAAAGCGATTGAGGAATATGGACATGGGATAAACAAAACAAAACAAAATAAAATAAAATACGTTTTATTGATCGATAAGTAGCACCGAACCTTTTGTCTAGATGGAAATAAATCACAGGAGACAAATGATAAACCGCTGATTGCAACAAAGAGCAAGAAACCATTTTATGCACAAGAGAAATCGTGGCAAGATACAAGAGCTAGAGATTGTTTTTAAATTTTAATTTAATAAATTACATACGTAGTGTTTAATGAAATAAACAAATCTGCCGTTGCCGTCTTCACCGTTGCTTGATCTCTTTAGAAGCTGCACGATAACATTAATATATGAATTTGTACGAACTAATTTGCATTATAGTTATTTATGTTACATAAGCAGCATTGTTAATTTACTTCATTTTTGTATTGATGTAACATCACATTTACCAAACTTTAAACCCACTTGAGATTGATGACGATAGGACGGCTGGCAAAGACATGTAGCGTGTTTCATGCACGAGATTTGTGATGATTAAAAGAAAAAAGTAAGGATTTCTAAATCACTTTATTACTTTAAAAAAATAATGATTTCTGCGCGGCCTTTTTCTTTTCGTGTATTAAATTATTTAGTATTTAAAAATTATATTAGATCTTAATTAATTTATATTTGAATAGAGTATGACTACTAAAATCGTAAAATTCTCTCAATAAATATTTAATGCAGTCTCATTTTTTTTTCAAAAATTCATGCAGTCATTAAGAAATTGTGATAAAATTATGTAGTACCTATTTAAAAATTTATAGTTTCATTTGAATTTTAAGAGCTGGTTTGATAAATTTAGAGTTAGGATACATAACGATCGAGACTTAGATATTGAGATGTGATGAAAAATGCTAAAACATAATATTGCCATTTTTTTTTGTCAAGATTCATTAATTATTATAAAAACTTTAGTCAAAAACCAAGTGGTAAAAAGACAATTTTCCCTTAAAAAAAAATTCGTTAACCAAAAAAAAATCGAAAATGTCATAAAAGATTCGTTGTCTGTGTGCCATTATGTTACAATAGATTTATGCATAATTCGTATAATAATTTCGATTTATCAATGGTGGGGACTCAGTGAAGAAGTGGTTTCTCGTTAGTTTGTGAGGACACAACGCACCATGATAAATTGGCATTTGATCACCAACAAAGAAAGAGTAAAGTGGTTTTCTGTTAGATTGTAACGAGATGATGCTCTATGATAAATTGATATTTGATAACGAATAAAAAAAAGAGTAATAATAGATATTTTAAATTTTTTTAATCTCAAATTTATCTAAACTAATATATCAATTTGATAATTTTTTACAAAATTAAGATGAAAATTTTGAAGTATGTAACACTTCTAGAAAAAAAAAATGGCAAATGTTACTTTGGACGGCTCCACGATTACATAATGGTGTTTCTAGAAACATTTTGCTTTTTGGTACTTACATGACAGCTAAGTTCAAGCTTCAAATACATCTCAACCGTTCAACGGATCAATGATTTTTTATCATCTTTGATTAAATGACGCCCAAGTGTTCGGGGGTAAAATTTCTCACAAATTTGATGGAATAAATTAATTCCATTATTGACTTAAGGGCTTGACCCAGATTTAAGCAGTGTTTTTTTTTAAGTTAATCTTTCAAAACAAATTAATTTTAATTTTATCCACCCCATTTTTTAAAAATTATTGTCATTTTAAGTCTAAATATATATAAGATTCTATTTAAATAAAATAAACTCTGGATGAAGAACAAAATGATCGAGTCGGTATTGAGAAAAATAAACATATTAAATTTATAACTGTTTTCTTTTCTTTTCTTTTTTTAAATTAATTACTCTATATTTTCTTGGGAGAAAAAACTCAAATCAGAATAGAGTTTTGGTCTATTGTAGATTTATATCTAGTTGGCTGCGACGTCAAGCCTTCTAAATTTTGTATCACTCATGCCATGTGGAAAGACGTAATAGAATCCAAGTTTTTTAGCCAAGCACGCAACTTGCAAGAAACTTTTTCTGATACATCAACTTTTCAAAAGTCAAGAAACACCAAATAAAAAATATAGTATTTAGGACTAATTTGACAATAACGTAGTTTTTAAAATAATTATTATTAAACTATATTATATAAATACTCTAAAGAGAATCAGTTAAATATTTATTAAAATTTATTTTTAAAAATTTAACAAGTTTTAAAAGCAGCCACATTTGCTTGATAAATCATATTGTTCAACTGCTGTAAAATTATAAATGATTAAATTGAGTATAATTTTGCGTAAAATTTATTTACACGTGTATAAACATGTGTCTAAAATATCTTTTATTTTGTATATATAATATTGATAAGTAAAATAAATCTTTTATATTATTAATTTTATTCTTTATCTTGTTGTCTCAGTATAATTGTAATAATAATAATTTCTTTAACGTTGATGATTTTATTTCTTAATTAATAAGGATAATTTTAGATTTTTACAATACATATGAGTATATATATAGAATTGCATTAACTATAAAATTAATTGTCGAAATTAGATTTGGAAAAGCTACTCCTTCCCTACTTTTCAAAATCTGTTATAAGAAGAGATGATTTTACCAAAATTGATTTAAAAAAAATTACTAAACATTAAAATTAGCTTTTAATTTTTTAAAATTACTTTTAAATCTTCTAAGAGCAATCCCAAATAAGCACTTAATATCTTGAACATATGCAATAATTTATTATGTCTTAAGTGTGATGGACTGAAATAAATAGATAGGTGAAGATTTGTACCCAAATTTATCTATATCTAATTAAAAGTGTGAATGCGGCCCATTAAAATTTGATTTAATTCTTGAATTAAATTCAAAATATAACTGCATCCCCATTAATCACATATTAAATTCTGAATTTCATTCAATTTTAAAATATGAATTAAATTGACCGTTACAATCTCAAAATAAATTATAATTTAATTAGTAGTTGCAAACTATGAAATTTAGAATTGATTAGATAATTAATTTCGAATATAATTAGCCCCACAAATTTTATGCATAATTGATTTCGAATTTAATTAGCCCCCACAATTTTCATAACTCTTATTCTTATTCAATATAGTTAACAAATGTATTTTGAGCGTTAATTTTTTGTTCACCCCAACATACATCATTTTATCTTTGAGTGTATAAATGTATTATTTTAGAACACTAATAAAAGGAATTCTGAATCATTCGTAACCAAGTCGTGATCAAAATTTTACTTCAAGATAAAAACTCATGCTAGTTTTCCAACAGTTTACATCATACAGTTACTCTTGTACTAGAAATCGATATATAATAGAGATTAAGGGTGTGTTTACTTGAGGGTTTAGAGAATGCGAGTGAAAGAATGTAAATAAAACTCATGTTTACTTGATAAAATATAATTTTGGAATAAGAATTAAATGGATTCCACACAATTTGAAAATAAGAAATTGGGAATCTCATTTCCATTAAGGGTTGGGAATGAAAATAAAGGAATGGGAATGAAATATGGGTTTAATTTTATATCCCTCTAATTTTTTTATATTTTCCAAATTACCCTCGTTCAAATCACAATTAATTTTTATTATTTTAAATGTCATTATTATTATTATTAAATTTTATTAACTTTTTTATTTTAGTTATTATTAATTATTGTTATTATTATTATTATTATTATTAACAATTTATTATTATTATCATTATCATCATCATCATCAAAATATATTAAATTTATTATTTTAAATGTCATTATTATTACTATTGACTTTATTATTTTAGTTATTATTAATTATTATTATTATTATTAAAATTATCATTCTTAACAATTTTATTATTATTATTATCATTATTTACTAATTTTAAATGTCATTATAATAATAATAATTATTATTAACATTTATTATTATTATTTTAATTAATAGCATTTTTATAATAATATTTATACATGTATTTAGTTAATAAAAATTATATTATTTAATACTATGAGTATTTTGGTAAATTGATTCTTATTTCTATTTCTCATTTTTATTTATTTTGTCAAGTAAATACATTAATTATATTCCAGCACATTCTCATTCTCATTCCCATTTATTTTTGTTAAATAAACATTAAAATTTTATTCTCATTTCAGCCCATTCCATTTCCATCTCATTCATATTACATTAAATAAACACACTATAATTACCAAACGTCTGGACCTTAAGTAGAATCCAGAAGAAAAAGAAAATCCTTGTGATAAACAAGATGATCAAAAAATACAAGCCACATGTCATAATTTCTAATTTTGCCAAAGAGATAAAAAGACCCCTCATATAAAAGACAAAAGGGAAAAGTCAATTTTATCCACGATATACGAGTCGCCAATTGGCAATTGGATTGGGCACCACGATGAAGTGCTTCTAGAAGGATATTACAAATTGGCAATTGGATTTGGGCACCGCAATGAAGTGCTTCTAGAAGGATATTACTTCAGCTCTTTAACCTTTGGCTATTGCTTTATCGTTTCCAAGATATTGATTGCCTAAGGCTTATTCTGTGGTGGGGCTTTTGTCATAAATCACCATGGCACGCCCTCAGAAAAATTGAAGACACGAACAAACTGCGCCTCTGTTACTTGGTATTAGAATGAAAAATTGACAGTGACTCACCATGGCACCAGCTCCATTTCCCCTTTATTCATGCTCATAGCTAGCGGCCATTGCTTCTGCATGTGGCTGCTTTTGTGCAGGCTAGCTAGCTAACATTTCTTTGCCTTTTGCTGCAAGAATAAGATGTTTATAGTAATAACCACTTTCCTCTTCCATTATTCTGTTGCTTTTTTCTCAGCTTTTGTCTTTGTCCGAGTCAGCTGATGCCACAGAGAAAGATGGTGGCCAACTTAGATATTGCCGTAATTTACAACACCAAGATTTAATGTTAGTCATTGAAAGTGCACGATCTAAAAATAATCTAAAAAAAGAAAGTGGTGCTTTTATATATATTATTGATCTCCTCGCGAAAATCTAAATTTGAATGTAACAATTTGGTCTAAAAAAAAAGAGGTTGCGATACGGATTTAAAAGTGTCTCTCACAGTTGTGATCCATTCAGGACCACCTCGTGGTTCAGACAAAAAAAAAAAAAAGTTAAACTAATGGGACCAAAAAAAATATAAAAGAAATTAAACGAAGCATATAGAAAGAGAAAAGAATTCAAAGAGATACGGATTTAAAAGTGTCTCTCACAGTTGTGATCCATTCAGGACCACCTCGTGGTTCAGACAAAAAAAAAAAAGTTAAACTAATGGGACCAAAAAAAATATAAAAGAAATTAAACGAAACATATAGAAAGAGAAAAGAATTCAAAGAAATCTAAATTTGAATGTAACAATTTGGTCTAAAAAAAGAGGTTGTGATACGGATTTAAAAGTGTCTCTCACAGTTGTGATCCATTCAGGACCACCTCGTGGTTCAGACAAAAAAAAAAAAAAGTTAAACTAATGGGACCAAAAAAAATATAAAAGAAATTAAACGAAGTATATAGAAAGAGAAAAGAATTCAAAGAGATATTAAAATGAATAAACTTAATTTATGTTGGTTTTAAAGTAAAGTATTGTCTATTTGCTTATATTTTTAGTGATTTTACCACTGTCATTGATGAAATAAAATCTATCTTTTCTAAATTTTTACTAAATTAAATTTTATTCATAAATGAGTTAATCCCTCAAAATTTTCTATTTAAATAAAAAGCTATACATGTTTATAGCTTACATTTCAAAGAGATTTTTATAAGCTTCTTCATAAACCATTTTTATTTTACATTAATTTTTTGATGAATCCTGATAACGTTATTAATTCTTCAAATGTGATAGGAATTAACGAAATAAAATAATTCTTTTTGGCTCATTTTCCACATTTATTTTTTCTTACTGCTGTCACTATTTTTATTCAATCAGATAATTTTAATCTTGCGCAACTACTGTTACTACCATTGATCAGGTCAACAATAGCACCGTGAAATTATGAGATATGAGTTATTTGTAAAATTTATTAAACGTTTTGAATGAAATATTCGAACCAATGCTCTTTTTAAATGTTCTATAAAATTTTTCAAATAATGTATTAGACTCGGTCTTCTACTTAAATATTAGAAAGAATTGCTGTTTTCAAAGCTTCAATAATGAATTAGAAGAATACATTTATAAAATGATGAACTTGCGAGCCTCTATTTATATTGCATCAAATCAATCTGTTGATGTTTTTATACAACAAGTTTGAAGTTTTGAAAATTTATTTAATTTCATCTTTTTAAAAAAAAAATTTAGTTGTATGTTTTTTTATAACTTATGTATGAATTTCAAACATTTATATTTGAATAAAAAAAAGTGAACTTTTATGACTTTTATATAATTGGAAAAATGTTTGAATGGAAAGTAAATACCACATCCCAAAAGTATTTCTATTAAATATAATTATTTCCTAAACTATAAAATCTAATCCCTTTATTCATTTTAATTTATAAAGAAATAAATATCAAATAATTATGTTTATTTTAAGATATTCTTTATTTTGATATTAATAAAAACACGTCATCTAGACATTTATAGTCAAATCTATTTACACTTCAACCAAATTTAAATTTATTCAGATTTTAAACAAAAAAATAAATGCTACCTTAATCAAATTCAACCTTCCTCTTTTTTCTAGTAATTGAGCATAATTTTTTCTCTTATATACATTGCATCGAACCAATCTGTTTCTATTCTTTTGCAATAAGTTTATTGAAAAATAACCAAAGGAAAATAATATGTAATTATCTTCGTTTTGTAGATAATTGAGTTTGTTATGCATGGTCTGGCCTAAACTTAATCAAATTTAATAAAAAAAATTTAACTAACTAAGCATAACTTTTTTTTCCTCTTACGCACATTAGTGGTGCATTTACTTATTGGATTTAAGAATGAGAATCCATAATCGGAATAAAACTTGCGTTTACTTGATGAATTTGGTGGGCCTCACAACAATTTGGAAATTAGGAATGAGAGTTTAATTTCTGGGGGACTTGGGAATCAGACTTACATTCCCAAAATTTTACATTCTGCCCCCATTAATTTTTTATTATTCCAAAAATGCCCTCACTTCAAATAAAAAATATAAATAGCGAAAAATAAAAACAAAAAATCCTTAAAACATAAACTCTCTCACACGAGGATCCCAGCCGAACGCCATTGCAGCTACTTCCATCACCATCGCGGTCAAACTCATCCACCATCTTCGTCGTCGCTGGTCTGTCGGTTGTGGACAGTAGTTGGTTACCATTTTCATCTCCATTGGGCCATCTCGATTTCGTCTCCGTCTCGGTTTCGTCCCTGTCTCGTTTTGTCTCCATTTCATCTTCGAATTCGTCTCTAATGGCTACGGTTCCAATCTAATGATCATCTGCTAACGATGACGATTTGTTGCTGCCACTGTTGATAACGATGATGATTTCGATTTTGATTATTGCTGTTATTTTGTTTTTTGGGAAAATGGACTATTATGGATTTTGATTGTTATGATTATGATGATGATGATTATTGTTATTAAAGAATATTATTATTGTTAATGATAAATTATAATTAATTAAAATATTAATAATAATTTTAACAATAATAATATTTATTGCTGCTGTTGCTGCTGCTACTATTATTATCATTAACTTTTTAGTAATTTATTACTATTTAACTCATTTCGATTCTGATTCCTACAGTTTAAGTAAACAACTTATTCTGATTCCTATTTCTTATTTCCATTCTAGCCCATTCTCATTCTTCTATTTTGATTTCAGCCCATTTTGATTCTCATTTAATAAACGCACCATATATTGAATCATTCATTTGATGTTTTTATCAACAAGTTTGTTGTCAAAGAAATAAAGAAAATGAATGCTTAATTATCTTCATCTTTTAGGTAATTGAGTTTGTTATGCATGGTGTGGCCTAAACTCAATCAAATTCAATCATTTTCTATTTCTACCAATGTAGCGTAGCATTTTCGTCAATTATTGTTAAATGCTTTGCGTCTGAACGAATAAAGAAATATTCAACAGAGTTTGTAAAAGGTTAATTTTTAAAAGTTACCTATAAAATGAATTAAACGTCTAACATTGGAGCTTGAATAATGTATGAAATAAGTGACATTTCTAAAACGGATGCCAGTTTCTCCTTACTAAAATAATATATATCACTTGTCTCTTACTGTTTTCACAATAACTAAGACGCTTAGGGAACATCATAATTTTACAATATCATCTTTATTTTCAAACACGCTTCTATTTATATTTATTATTAGTTAAATAAATCATATAAATTAAAATTAAATATTAAATATTAAATATTAAGAATAAAAAATATAGGTTTTGGTGTAAAAAAATTAATATCCAGATATTTTTCTTATACTTTTTTGTTATTTTTAAATTTTTATAATAAATATATGTTTATATTTTTAAGATAAAATACCAAGCAAATAATTCATTCACCCTTAATTTCCCTTAAATTTTTTATCAGGAGAGTTATTAACTATTATAAAAATAGCAGGAAATTAATTGGTATATATTAGTTTCAGTAAGAGGAAATTGAGAATATCCCATTATAAAATAAGAGTAATGATACAGCCACAAACTCTTGTATAAATTTATATTGTACAAACTGATGTGACATTAATTCATTGGCTGAATGGAAATATAAAATAATATAAACAAATCATGTGGGCCAAGAGATTTAATTCAACCAATGAATTAACGCCACATCAGTTTGTACAAAATAAGTTTGTACAAGAGTTTGTGGCTATATCATTACTCATAAAATAAACACAAAAAGTCAAAAACTTTGGGTGGGAATATTTTCACCCCACTATTTTTTTAAATTCACCCTACATTTAGCAAATAATCACAGCAAGTTCACTGTATTTTTAAAAATAGAAATCAGTAAAAATTTTGTACAGTTAGTCAATTAAATCTTTTTTTTTTCTTATGCTTCTTTGACTATATTTGATCATAAACTTTAGTATAAGTTTTATTTTACTATATTATTTTTATTATATTAAATGACCAAATTGTCCTAATAAACATGATAATTGTATCTAATTATTTACGTATTTAATTTTATGACTTATAATATAATTTTTTAAATGAAGTCTGATTATTATTTTCACTGCTCTTACACTTAGATGATATAAATTTGACAGTTCAGTAATTTATATGATTATTGTGCCCTAAAACCCTTATGTTAGTTTAATTAAACTTTAGTAATTAGAAGTAGTATTAGAAACAATGAGTTTGGTATAAAATTAGAAAATTATTAAAGTTAAAGTAAATTTTTAGAAGTTTTACCTTATAAGGGTAAAATAGTCAATCTAAACTTATGGCAAAGTAATCTTTATAATCAATTATAATAAAAAATAACTCACGAAAAATTAAATTAAGATAAATTAAATTAATTAATTCCCAAAGTTCTTTATTTTAAAATTTTAAAAATAATGTATATTTTTGTAATTATTTTTTAAAAATAAGATGAATTCATAAAAACTATGGGAGGAAATCATTACCCAAAACTTTAATAGTTCAATTGCAAATGTTTCTACATACATTGCAAGAATAAATCTGTGTTTCTTTTCTTTTTATGCAACAAGTTTGTTGCCAAAATGTGAGAGGTACCTTCACATGCCCATCCTATAAAAGGGCACTAAATTAAAGAAAGCTACAAGACAACATTAGGTCCCATGCATTCCATGCCTGCTAGAAGCAATTGAATTTACGATATGTTTCCAAATTAATCAAAAACATGTGAGATGGTCCTGCAATTATTACACATTGCAATTATTAGATATTGGGGCCGGTTTCTAGCCAAAAATTAGGCAGCTTCTACGTGCTCAATAAGGCAAGGCTCCCTTTTTCTTTTGTCAAAAGATCTGCTATTTTTTAATATTTCGATCAAAAAGATTGGCGGACGATGGTAATAATTATATTAATTAGTTAATAATAATATATGAATTCATTATTATTATAATAATAATAATTAATTATTGTAATTATTTATTTAAAAACTATAATTATTGTTATTAATATATTAATATATTAATTACTTAATTATAATAATATGTTATTAATTATAATTGAAGAAAAAATAGACATTTTAAATTTTGAATAGGGTAAAATGGTCAATCTAGAGAATAGGAGACTCATTCAATCATTCTCAATCCCCCCTTGGGAATGAGTCTCTCATTTCTCGTTCGCAAATTGTGGTAGGTATATGATTCTGATTCTAATATCCGATTCTATTTTGTGAAGTAAATACTATTAATAATTCCGATCCTAGATTTTGATTCTCTAATCTGGTAAGTAAATTCAACATTAAATGAATTGAGTAAAGAAAAGCTTTCTTGACCATTAGTTTGAGACATCACATGCAATTCCCTTAGTTCTGCCCTTGCTATTTTTATATATAGCAAATGATATTTTTGCTTTATTTTGGTTATGGTTGCTTAATCAAATTCGAGTTTATGAATATAATAGCAAGCGGGGCTCAAGAATGATACAATTAATCTGAAAAAAAAGGAATTTCTCTTGATGTGAACTTACTTTTATATTTGGAATTAATGATGATCTTTATAAAATATAGAAAAACTAATATCATAATAACAGTTTAATAATAGTCATTGTCATAACGTGAGCTATTCATGTAAAGTTCACGTCCAAAGAGGATTATGATTGAAGTCTTTGAGAATTAAATTTAAAAGAATGGTTGTGTTAAAAATTAAATAGTTATAAGATGGATGGAGTTATTTGAATCCACCAATTTATTCCCTACATTCTCTTTTAATTAAAAATTTTATTTTTAAAAAATTACTTAATTAAATTTTTTTTTCTCTTTCTTTTCTCAATTTCATAAATTCTCATCAATTAATTTAGATATATTCTTTTACCTACAAATAATTGATGTCACTAGTTAAGAGGAATGAAACCCATTATTTAAAAATGAACATCAACAAATTTTTATCAGTTATGAAAGTTAATAAATATAGAAATTAATTTTATTAAAAACAGAAGCTAATGAAAATCAAGAAAAGTTCTTATATGTAGAAAGTATGAAATAGAGATTATAATATATTTAAAAAGATAAAATAAATTAAAAGAAAGTAACATTGAGTGTTCAATTTGTAAAAAATGAAAATAGAGATAGAAAATTAAATTGTAAGCTAGAGAGAGAGAGAGGGAAAAAGATTAGTGATAGGTAATTTTGAGATTTTTGGGTGTAGAGAAGAATTTCATAGGTTCAAATAGCCCACCCTACTTGTAGTAACAAGCAATTAACTAAATAAGACCTAATTAATCATATAAAATTATGAGGTAAATATTATTGTAAAAATGATTTATTTGACTTTAAAAAACACTCATGCAATTAAATAACAACAAAGATTTTGTTTGGATTAATTTGTTGATAGATATTATATTCTGAAGTCTATTAAAGAGTTAAATAAATGTATTTATACTACAGTATAGAGGTCTATCGAGATCAACTCAATAATCTTCTTTTACTAATATTTAAAATATATATATATATATAAATAGAAAAGAACAAAA
The DNA here is from genome assembly GCA_029618585.1 of Citrus australasica. Classification (NCBI taxonomy): domain Eukaryota; kingdom Viridiplantae; phylum Streptophyta; class Magnoliopsida; order Sapindales; family Rutaceae; genus Citrus; species Citrus australasica. Next base: position 30,431,556 of record JARCIV010000003.1, on the reverse strand, counting down.
ATTGAATTCCCATAAGATGATGAGAAAACCCGGAACTTGTGCCCTTAGTAGACCAAGACTTCGTTGCAATCTAATGACTGCATTTGAAAATTCTTATTCCATGAAACTAAAGTAGGATTGGAATTTGGAATAATCAAGAAACACAAATTAATAATAATCATAATAAAAGAAAAGTCAAAAGATATACAATACATACAAAGATCCAACTCATAATTAATTACAATACACAACACCGAATCAAATTGGAAAAAAGCCAAACCTGTACAAAACTCGATGACTCATTACTTAAATGTCCAAATTCGAACCAAAAGCCACGTCTCACATGCCTTGAGGATGAGATAGACCCTTTTCACCACTTAATATCTGCTTGTAATAATTTAGCTCATGACCTAGTTAAATTAGCTCTTAAAAAATTAAAATCATGTATATGATTGGATAAATTTTCAGTTGAAATCTTATATTTATACTCTTCTTGAGGCTATGAAAGGAATACTTTCTTTTTTTTAAAAAAATATCTGCTTATAAATATATCCCCACTTACATTACATACACACCCTCACTCAATCTAAATCTACTTCTCTCCCAACTTTCAATTCACAAAAACCAATCTCCTTTTTTTTTTTTTGGTGTCAACAATCTCTAGCTTTGCAAACTTCTATATTATAAACAAAAAAAAAACACTTCACTTCAACTTCAAGCCTCAAGGCCAGTTGCAAAATTGGAAGCCAAAAGAAAAAAGGAAAAAATGGGGAAAGCTGAAAAGAAGCAGCAGCAGCAAGAAGTTCAAAACTTGATTCCAGGGCTACCTGATGAGATTGCAATGGAGTGTTTGATAAGGGTGCCTTACAAGTTCCATAATGATCTCAAATCAGTTTGCCAAAGATGGCTTAACTTGATTTCCAGTCATTCTTTTTACAGAGAAAGAATCAGATCAGGCAAAGCTGAGCATCTTGTTTGCCAAGTCCAGCCTCTGCTTCTGTCACCACCAAATCCAAAAGATTCTTCATCAGCAACAACCCATTTGGTGTCTGACTCCGCCGCAAGAATCACAAGCACCAAGAAGGATCAACAACAAGATGATGACGATCATGAGTTGCATCAGCAGCGACAAGAAGTTCATAGGACGCCACTGCAATATGGGCTCACAATCTTCAATGCTAGCAATGGAACATGGGAAAGGATAAGGCCTAACGTTGGGAGAATCCCAATGTTCTGTCAATGCGTGGCGGTTCCAGCTTCACGAAAATTATTGCTGATAGGTGGTTGGGACCCCACAACACTTGAACCGGTCCCCGACGTGTACGTTCTCGACATGGTTAACAATTCTTCTCGATGGCGTCGTGTAAAGCCTATGTCAGTTGCAAGATCTTTCTTTGCCTGTGCTGTTGTGGGAGCTTCAACCGTGTGTGTTGCCGGAGGGCACGATGGCCAAAAGAATGCTTTGAAATCAGCTGAGGTCTATGACGTTGAAGCTGACGAGTGGAGGATGTTGCCTGAGATGAATGAGGAAAGAGATGAGTGTCAGGGGGTTTGCTTGGAAGGTGATAGATTCTTTGTTGTGAGTGGATATGGCACCGAATCCCAGGGGAGATTCAAGCCTGATGCTGAGTGTTACGATCCTAAAACTGGGTCTTGGTCAAAATTTGATCATGTTTGGCCATTTCCAAGCTTAAGCCCCAGGGGCAGCACTGCTACAATCACTTCCAATAGGCTGCAGCAGCATCAATGGTTGTGGTTTTTGGGGAAAGAACAACAGCAAAATGGGGAAGTGGTGAAGGGCAAAATTGTCAGCTCCATTGTGCCACTTCCCAAAAGTGTAACTGAGGGATCATCATCTCCTTGTGTTAGTGTGACAACACTTCATAACTCTCAACAGCAGCAGAAGGTGTTTGTGATGACAGGCAATGGTGGCAGAGGCTGCTCATCATCATCATCATCATCAGCAGCAGCACTGTCATCATTTATATGCAATGAATGTGAAGGAGAAGGTGCATTCATTATGGAGAGAGACATAAGCAATGGTAACATCAAATGGGATCATGTTCATTTACCAGTTGGGTTTTCTGGGTTCCCTTGCTCTGCCTCTTTTCTCCTAATCTAATCTGAGAAAAATTTGATCTTCCTTTTTTACCAATTTATTTCCTATATAAAAGATGAATATCGTGTTTTGTACAAGGGTGTTTTTGGTTTGTTCTGTGCGATGCTTTTTTTTTTTTTATAGTAATACTAGATGGGAGTTTAAAAGGTGTAAACATCATTACGCCTAGAATAGTTGGTATCTGTTTTTAGAAAACACGTGAATTGTTTCTTGTGAGATTTGAATGCATATAAGCCTTATATGGAAGTATTATCTAACTTTTTATGAAGTTTGTTTTGAGTATCATTCAAGTAGTTCCAAGTGCTGCACTCTTCATATAAATGAACATTATGTGCGTCACAAACTCTAACGCAAAGCAGAGACATAAGCACTTAATGCACTGAACCTGCAATTGAAAAGATTGAATTATTGAAGTATGCAAGCATTGTTGTAAAGTTCTCTGAAAAAACCATTGCAGACTAAAAGAGTATGTCAAGATGGATGCTGATGATGTTTCCAAGAGTTATTAATTGCCTTCATTGACTGTGCTTAATTATCAAGTCAATAATTAGAAAAGTCGGGATGAGAAATTTTGAGTGACAGGGACGACGTTCATTTGCAAAAAGTAAATGTCCAAGCAAGCTGAGATTTAACATTTGGATCAGCATTGACGAAGCTATTAATTGTGCCATTGACTGCTTCAGACGGGCCAAGTATATCCCTAAATACTTTCAGCCTCCTGAGTCCTGCCCACACTTGCACTGATGGAGAAAAAGGATGAAATTTGAGGGGTTTAACATTTGACACTGTAACAAAAAAATTTGTAAAAATTTCTGCTGTAACATGCAATTGTTATGAAGTAATTTCACCCAGGAAGTGACTATAACATTATAAAGTAGGAAACCAGCAACATCTCAAATGCTAAAATACTAATCCCTAATGGGATACTTTGCATCAATATATTACAACATACATATTTGGTCAGTAGTATGAACAGCTTGAAAATAATTTAAAAGAATCAAGGCTAAATGTAATTTCTACACAATGTTGAATTTGACGAGTTCCAGAATAAATGAGCAGAATCATACAAGCCGACTGAATATGTTGTCATTTCGGTTGTACTAATGAGAGAGGCATTGTCGAACCAGGATGCTATTGACACCAGGATGCTATTGACAACAGTTGGGAAGTAAAAGCCGTGTACAAGCTTCCAACCCGACAGCCTTTCGAGACGTGTAATAATTTACAACTCAAAGGAGTTGCCAGTCATCCTCATGTGCATTGCCTACTGCATCGTTCATGGACATCACACCTAAGGAATCATCCTCTGGAACCCCACCAGTTTCGCCCAACGCATCACTGTGATTGACTGGTTTTTTATGAGTTTGAGTCACCGTGAATAATGGAGCACCATTCGACTCCTCTGCTAGCTTGGATGCCCGGGCACAAAAATCATCAAAATCATCTGCCAACCACAATGGGAAATAAACAATACCACTGTCAAGATGACTAGCAGAGCCTTGTCCTAGATGTAAATTACCTCCAACCATACCATAAAATTCATTCACAAGTAACCAGCAAACCTTTGTCCCTACAGTAGAATCCTATCGCCAATGATGGATCAATTGAATCCAGATGAATGTGCCTAATGACACTGGAGCAATCATTCAAATATTAGTAAGAAAAGATGTATTTTTAACTATAAGCTTAGGCCTAAAATTGAAGAGAATCACTTACTCGCTATGATATGTTGAAGTGTCAGCCTCTAGATCATCCTTTCCAATATTTATAACCTGATAACCAAACATTATTAGAAATTTTAATCAGGCTTCATATTACAACAATCAACTCAAAGTGAAATAGCACTACAATCAATTACCAACAGAACAGAATAACCAAGCATCAAATGCACATTTCTACATAGCCAGGCGAGAAAGAGAGTGGAGGAGAGAGAATAAGCCACATTCCATATCACAGTATTATATTCCAATGGAAATTCATTGGAAGCCATTTTACATACTTTGCACAAACAACTGAAAGAAAACTGACATCCAAAAGTTCCACCATAAAGATCATATAAGGACCGCATGTATGAGCAAAGATATGGGTTTATGCTGGAGAAAAATAGCCACTGAACAAAGTTAATTCATGGACGCATCAATGCTGTCCAGGCATTTAAGAGGTCTCCAATAAGCAACCATGATTTTCTAACGGAACGAGGTAAATAGTATTGACTTCCTGTATATTCACTTAACAGAACGAGGTAAACAGAATGAAAGAGAAAATTATAAATCACTTGACATAATGATGCTGTACAAGCCTATAAAATTTAGCCACCTATGCATATGACGTTAAATAGTGATTGATTAATAACAAAATAGTCAATTAATAACTTTACCGGCTGAACGTCATGTGGATCAAGGTAGATAGCGCTTTCTTCTTGCACACCAACAATGTAAGTTGAGGCACCAGGTTTCCCACCCACGATGCCAAGGCTTTGGGGGAAGGTGAATGTCAACCGCAAGGTTGGAATGTACCTGAAAAGAAATTAAGAAATTTCAACTACGAAATAGGTGTGGCAAAAACCCAAATAAAAATTCCAAATTTTTAGCTTCTTAGTTTTGGTTATGTAGCAGTAAACTGAGGGAAATTTACTTCAACAAATTTGTGAAAATATCTCATATCATCAGCATCCGAAATGTAGCAATGGAGAATGCATTAAGTAGAAGTTATTTTGATGTCTTAAATAATTGCTGCTGCATCATTTCACCATTGGACTCAACATATGGAAATATTGCAGACCTAAAAATTGTATAAACTACAAAATCCATAAAAAGAGGCATCATTTTGTTTTTTAATAATTATTAGACCATGTTAAGAATTTGCCTAGGACAACCGTAGAAGGAATTTTGTAACAAGCAAAGCTTCCTTAATCTCATTCAAAAGCTCTATGACAATGGCCTCTTATTAAGGAAAGTTTTCTGAAGGAATGAGAATTTTGGTGTCAGTTTAATTTTTTGCAGCACCTGCTTCTCCATATTTTGAGTTGAGACATACATTGAATATTGTTTTTGTTTCCTTTCAGGCACAATTGGATAGCTTGTCATCTTTGACATATTTTTTGTTATTAGTACAAATTTCCTTGTTTCCTCAGAAAAATAAATTAAAAAAAAAAGAAAAAGATGAAGAAGAAGAAGAATAAGTAAAATACAACAAATTCATTTCCAAAGCAAAGCAAACAGGGTGGTAACCAAAAGCAAAACTCAATAACACATCCTTCTCTCAATATACACCAAAGGGCAAGGATGCCCGTAGAGAAAACAATCCATTGGTCTGAAAAATCTACTTGAAAGACTTCAGAAAGAAACAAGTGCATCCAGCCTACAAACAGCCAGACCTCTACTTTTGCAAAAATATGGTCTTTGAAAACAGGAGTAAAATATTATATGTGAATCTTGGTTAATCCTTCAATGGTCTGAAGGAAAGCTAATCCAACAACGAAATTATTCATAAACATTATAAAATAGACCAACCTGGGATTTACTTTCTCAAGTCCGAGAACCAAGGGAACAAGCAGAAGAATCGGCGCCCAGTCAGATTGACCTTTTGAAAACACAGAACAATGTCTAGATACATCGTCAATACACACAACTGGAGCTCCACCTCGCTCCCCATCTTCATCACCTGAAACAACATAAATAGCCATTGGAAGTGACTGGCATCCAAGGCCAGTTTCCGCTCTCTGACAACGAGCTAGAGCTTCCCATGAGCGACACATGGCATATGGGCCAACCCATGATCCAGCTGCAAGGCCATAAGCCTTTCCAGCTTGAAGAAGATTGTGAATGGAGAAAGGTGATGTCTCAGAATCACCAAAAAGGTGCAAGATCTCAACATATTCACGATCAAATGGCTGTATTATTGTAAACACATCAGTTTGAACATACCTAATAGTTCATCCAATTTTCAAAAATACTATCAAAACAGGAAAGTGGGTGAACAACGTTAAATAGCTTTTCTCTTACCTTCTGCAAAGGTTTTCTCCAAGGTCTCCCCAATCGATGAAAAAGCAATGCCTGTTCAAAAGTAAAATGGTCACTGCTAAATAAAAGCATCAGACAATTAAAATAAGAAAATAATATCATGAGTTTATGGAACACTGATCTAACATTACAATGATTGAAAATGTTTAGTTGTAATAATGAAACAACATATACCTGTGCAACAAGCATCTGACTACTTCGAAGCATGCAACCCCAGCCTACATCACTTGTAATCTTTGAATCACCAATAGGATCAAAACCTGTAGATGGACCATTCAAACCCAATTAAATACCAAAGTTTGCAAATCTGATGATCCATAAAAGACCAACATTGCATGATTTGAACCTTTACGATATGAAATCAGAATTCTTGATGAAAAATCTTGATTGAATTCCGCTAATCCATTGTTACCAGCTGCATCACCCAAGGCCTCATCCTGTGCAATTTTATGGCACACACCAAGAAGCCATATGTCACTGGTTGAGCTAGAAATTCCAGTCCTGCTCGGCCCTAGTACACGTTCATGTATTCTCCTCATTGAGCCAGCAGTCACTAGTCTCTTCACAGCTGCTGTCCACCCATTACTTTTATTATGAACTGCCTTCTTTTCACTAGCTGACGACTCACTATACGTTTCAAAGACTGAGAAAGCAGAATTAAACAAGCTTGACAACAAGGAACCCTTGGATGACTTACTCTCACTAGATCCCGGCTCTGAACCAACAGATGCCAAAGATCTGTTTGGTGTATCAGGTGTACTTTTAGAAAAACATTTTGAAGCACCAGCCTTTTCACGAAATCCCTTCATTACCTAGTCATGCATCGACATGAGGCCGCGAAATTGGGCTCACGAAAGCAACCCAATTTACAAAAATTTATCTGCAAAACAAAGTTGAAAGATGAAAGGAATTCTCACAAAAACCATAACACAAGAAATATACATATCAAAGAAGAAATAAAGGAAACAAAAGACCAAACTCATTAAGGGTAAGTCGAAACCGCCATGCTTCAATTTCAATTTGAAAGCTTAACAACTAAAGTGTTTGGTATATGCCCACTACCACGTCGCAGCTAATATTCATTAACCACCCAGAACTTTTACTTGGCAACTAGTGATTCCATCCGAGACAAGTTGCCGAATCCAAGAAGCCTCAATCCCTAGCATACCATAGGTCTGGGGCCAAAGCAATAAAATATAAACTTCAAAATGACGAAAAGAAAAACCTCATCAAATTAGTGGCTTACAATTAAGCAGCTTTTTTAGCCGGATTGCTTCAAAGACTAAAGAATTAGTTCACCTCTCTTCCTTCCCTAATGCTATTCACTTCTAAGTTAATATCCGAAACTCTAAAAGCTCACAGCTCTAAATGGTTATCTCTACAGACTTCAGCTAGTTCTGTGTTCCTTAAGATTTCTGTAGAAGCTAAAGAATTGGATGAATTACACAAATCACATAAACACATAAATATTGAATTAACCAAATAATAAATTACATATAAAACTAAGATAATATAAAATCTAAGATCTAAAAATATTACAATAATTTAATAAATTACTCGTGGTTTGATGATTCGATCAAATCAAAACAATTCATCTCGAATGAATTAAACGAATAAAATAAATAAATTTGCACCACAGAATTAGCCAAAGCAAGAGCAGATATTCATATATTTATACAAATATGCAGGCTGTAGATAGATGGATTACCGGAACGAATCAATGATTGGTTTCAACTTCTCCTTGAATTTTGAACTTGAAAATTGAAATCCTTTTTTTCTGGTACAAGGCAAAATATCGAAAACCGTAAACAAAGAGGAGAATAAACGATGAAAAAAAAATCTTTATTAATAATGATTTGGACTTTTTGAGCCGAGACTTGATATTAGAATTGCACATGTGTAATAACGCTGTCTTTCAAATTAGACATGCACATGCGTAATAACGATGTCTTTCAAGTCACATTGGGCCCGGCCCGGCCCTCTAAATTAAAAGGTGCTTGATCGGATGTTATGGTTTTCTTAAGTTACATTTTTCATGGTACTTATAGGGGTGTTCAGAATTTAATCGATATTCGTAAAAATTTAATATGGAAAAGTTTAATCCGTATATTGGTGAATTGAATTAGATTAAAAATTTAAAATCTACAATGGATGGATTGAATGTGAATTTAATTCTGTAAATTCATAAAAATCTGTAAATCCGCAAAAAATAAAAAAATATTTATATAATACAAAAATAGTTATATAATAAAAAAAATTAAACTTGTAAATATAACATTATACTTACTAATTAATAAATAAGTTAAAATATAGTTGTATTAACACCATATTATTTCTTATCTGAAAAGAATATAAAATAAAAATAATTGAATAAAGAATATAGCTTCCTAAGTAGTTAATTTTCATGAACTAATCTAAACAAATGAGATTTTTTTCTTTTTAGTGTGTTATATTTTGAAATTTTGAATTTATTTTCTAATTTTATTTAAACAATTAATTTATATAAATCTTATTTAATTTTGAATTTGATCGGTAGTAACATTATTTTTATATTAATATTTTTTATTTAGTTAGTTTATGGATATGACACAATTAAAAAATTTTTAGCCCACAAATAAATCCACAAAATGGTGATTGGATATGGATTATGTCTAATCCACATCTAATCCGCAAACGTATGGATTGGATTTGAATTTAATTTTACCAATCGGTGGATTTGATTGGATTAAAAATTTATAATCTACAAATCATGAATCGGATATGAATTAATATTCGATCCTTGAACACCCCTAATTACTTACAATCAGGTTCTTCTTTAGTGTAAAAATGAGTGATGGAGTAGTGGTGCCAGCCGGATAATAATGTGGAGGCCCCTAAATTTCAAGTCACAAATAACGACGCACATTTGTAAAATGAAAATTGTCGGATATATAATTGAGGTATTTGTTAATTATTAAATTATTATCATAAATTTTTAGGTGTTTGGATAACAATCTTGTGGTCCTGCTTGGGATTGAGGTGTTATACCTTTTAAGTTACAGCTGCTGTAGAAAAAAAGTTGTAATTGTAAAACAAAAATTAATAATATGTAGTACATATAAATTTTAAATAATAATTTTGAAAAAATTATTAAAAATATAATAGATTTTCTATTATACAAGTGAAAAATCATATCAACATAATTTTCAAGTTACAGAAGTTAGTATTTATCAAACACTTTAGTACTATAACTTTTAAGTTACAGCTGCCCAACCTCAATCACAAACGCACTCTATATCAACATCCATGAGTGTTATATTTATATCCATGAGGCAACCTTAGATATTAAGCAATTACTAAGTATAGAAATATTACAACCTATTGGATTCTTACTCTTTACTTTTGTTGCCACCTCAATTGAATTAACTTAATCGAATTTACATAGCGATCACCACTGATTTCTTAATTGCAACCTCGATGTTACTTGTGTCTACCACTCAATTGATTTTACTTGGTCGAATATGCTTAGTGACACTGCTTATTTCTTATCTGTAATTTTGATGCAAAACAACTTCTTTATCCCAAAAAGGCCAATCAGCTTAACTTAGTCAAATCTATTTAACAATCACTGTTCATTTTCTTATTTGTTATCTTAATGTGAACTGACCTCTTTATCCCAAAAAGACCAATTAACGAAGGATGTTAATAGAATGATTTAGGACCAATGAGGTATGAAAACAACATAGATGGGGAGCCAAAATTATGTTATTGCTCGCACGTTCCTTTGAATTTCTCGCACTTGAAACTACTTTGTTCAGCCCCGGGAGCTCGTGAGAAACAATAGCCAATTATGGGCTCAATCTATATATATATAAAGCTGTGACTACAAGAGCTGATGTGGCACCACCATTCCTGATCATTTTATATTTTCTATTATCTAAAATATTGGTGGATATTCTTTGTACATGTTTCTTCCTCTTTCTATTTAAATCCAACAATATATAACCATTAATAATAATTAATTATAAGTCTTTTGAAACATTCATTTATTTTATTATACTAGCAATTAAACTTTAGTGGCTTAAAATACATTAATTAATTAATATAGGAAGAGAGGTTATTTTCCTTCAACAATGCCACTAAGGTCTAATTTCAATGTCATAATCTTATATTTAATTATGCAACCTTTTGTTGAATGCCTTTTGGCTTCTTCAATTTTTATTATGCTAGTAATTAAACTTTAGTGATTTAAAATACATCAACTAATTAACATAGGAAGAGAAGTTCTTTTATCTTCCCTCAACCTCATCTTTTTATGTTCTCTATTATCTAAAATATCTAAAATATTGTGGATATTCTTTGTACATGTTTCTTCATCTTTCTATTTAAATCCAACAATATGTAATCATTAATAATAATTAATTATAAGCCTTTTGAAACATTCATTTACTTTATTATACTAGCAATTAAACTTTAGTAGCTTAAAATACATCAATTAATTAACATAAGAAGAGAGATTCTTTCATCTTCCTTCAACAATACCACTAGGGTCTAATTTCAATGTCATAATCCTATATTTAATTATGCAACCTCTTGTTGAGTGCCTTTTGGCTTCTTCAAATTTTATTATGCTAACAATTAAACTTTAGTTATTTAAAATACATCAACTAATTAACATAGGAAGAGAAGTTCTTTCATCTTCCCTCAACCTCATCTTTTTATGTTCTCTATAATCTAAAATATCTAAAATATTGGTGGATATTCTTTGTACATGTTTCTTCCTCTTTCTATTTAAATCTAACAATATGTAATCATTAATAATAATTAATTATAAGCCTTTTGAAACATTCATTTATTTTATTATACTAGCAATTAAACTTTAGTAGCTTAAAATACATCAATTAATTAACATAGGAAGAGAGGTTCTTTCATCTTCCCTCAACAATGCTACTAGAGCCTAATTTCAATGTCATAATCTCATATTTAATTATGCAACCTTTTGTTGAGTGCCTTTTGGCTTCTTCAAATTTTATTATGCTAGCAATTAAACTTTAGTTATTTAAACTACATCAACTAATTAACATAGGAAGAGAAGTTATTTCATCTTCCCTCAACCTCATCTTTTTATGTTCTCTATAATCTAAAATATCTAAAATATTGGTGGATATTCTTTGTACATGTTTCTTCCTCTTTCTATTTAAATCCAACAATATGTAATCATTAATAATAATTAATTATAAGCCTTTTGAAACATTCATTTATTTTATTATGCTAGCAATTAAACTTTAGTAGCTTAAAATACATCAATTAATTAATATAGGAAGAGAGGTTCTTTCATCTTCCCTCAACAATGCCACTAGAGCCCAATTTCAATGTCATAATCTCATATTTAATTATGCAACCTTTTGTTGAGTGCTTTTTGGCTTCTTCAAATTTTATTATGCTAGCAATTAAACTTTAGTGGCTTAAAATACATCAACTAATTAACATAAGAAATGAGATTCTTTCACCTTCCATCAATAATGCCACTAGTGCCTAATTTTTATGTCATAATCTCATTTTTAATTATGCAACCTTTTGTTTAGTGCATTTTTGCTTCTTCAAGCTCTCTAAACACTAAATATTTAAGAGTTTTTACGTTTAGATTTTTTTAATTTATTTAATCAACATCCTCTGTAGAAAAATACTTGTATTTTTATTGTTTGATTTATTTGAAGTTTTGGTATTGTGTGCTTCATGGAGTACTCTTTTCTTCATGAGTTGAATAATGATAAAGATAGTTGGATGATAAGGGTTAGACTTTATAGAATATGGAAGTCTACTAATACTAAAAAGAATGGAGAATTGATTAGTATTGACATGATTTTTATTGATGAAAATGTTGTATAAAAAATTCATTCTCCCATTATTTTCTTGAATTTTTTTCCCAATTGTTTCACACTTAATGTAGTATGTGTTTTTTTTTCGAAGGAAAATCTAATGCATGCAATAATCAGGAAAACTTTAGTGACAAGGTTTAAGCACATGTTGAGTGAGATTCTTTATATAATGTCAAGAATTTGAAAGTTGTTTTAACTACAGGAGAGTACAGACCACTTTCAAATCAGTATAAAATTATTTTTCTTGATTGTAACTTCTCTTAAGATGTTAGAAGGAACTGTCAAGATTTCGATCAATGGATTCCAATTCGTATCTCCGAATTTGATTGATTTACGTGTGAATGATAACACAATCCTCTCAGGTATTTTTTTTAATTATTAATGTTTGTTAATCTTTAAGTGCATATTAGAAATTATGGAAAATTATCAGTCATATACCCTTAAATGACATACATATCAAACGTGTGTGAACACTTTTTAAGTGTATCACTCGTATACCCTAAGTTGACAAAACACTTCTGTCGTCCACTAATTCGTTAAATTCTGTTAGAAAGTTAACATAATTGTGGCAAATTGACTATTTTGCCCTTGAAACTCAAAATAAGGTAAAAAGATAAATTTATCCCAAAATTAATGTAAATTTTCAATACACAATTTTTTTATTTTTTTATTTACAATACATTTTTTTACTAAAAAATAAATTATCAATGGTACATATTATTAATAATTATCCATAAAAAAATATCCACATCATACCATAAAAAATTATTAACAACATATTATTTACAATTATACATATTATACCATAAAAATTTTCAGTTGGAGCTTGAAGGAGTAGATCTTCAAAAATTTAGGTTAAATTTTGGAGGAGTAGATTCAGTTGTAAAGTAGTTTTTTTTTAGTAATTATTAACAATTATCCGATAAATAGGATGACATGTCATTTTTATCAATATATATCATATGACATGTCATATTTTACTAGGTAAATAAGATGACAGGTCGTTTTTTTAAATCAAAGTTTCGTCAATCTTAAAAGACTAAATTACCCTTATGATGTTAGCGCTTGCAAATGGAAGTTAACGGATTGGTGGATGGCAGAAGTGTTTTGTCAACTTAGGGTATACAAGTGATACACTTGAAAAGTGTTCACACACGTTTGATATGGATGTCATTTAAGGGTATATGACTGATAATTTCCCAGAAATTATTAATCCTTATGTTTTAACATGATTATGTTATTTTTTCATAATATTACAGATGTTATCAGAAGTTTATGTGGTGTGAGTGATATTAAGATCGTTGGAGTTGGTTGGAAAAAATGAGATACAAAATTTCTAACATATTAATAAGTTGAATATAATCAAGAAAACTATGACTTTATATTTTTTAGTTATTGTTTTTTTAGTTATTTATGTTATTTTTTAGTTATTGTTTCTCTTTACATTATTAACTTTTGTTAATATTTATGGATAGCTCGGTAACAACAAAGATTACTTTATGGGGAAAGTTAGGGGAGATGTTTGATCTAAACTTGTACAAGAAAGACGAGGGTCTTTGTATTGTGATAGTAACTTCTACAACTATTAAAAAATTCCAAGGTGATTATTTTATTTAGATCCCACTAATTAACATTTTCAAATGCAATGTGGCTATCTTAATATTATACACAAATTTGGATTTTGTTCAACTTTCGTTTTAGGTTTACATTTGCTCTAAACATGTGAGGTTAGTTTCTCTACCACAAGTGCAAGCAAAATCTACATAAATCTTCAAATGTATTATGTAGCATCATTAATTGAAAGATTTTCTACCATCTCCAACGTTGTGCAAGTTATTGAAAGTTCGAATGTGAATAAGATTACTTTTGAGGAAGAGATGTTCCTCAATATGATGAGCATTAAAGAATTGTTGGAGGCTGATTGGAGTTCTCAAGTGAAAGTGGTTTTTCTATTTTTCTTTTTTCCTTCTCATCCATTTGTATTATTTGTTCCTAAATGTTGGAATGTCCTTATTATTTTTGTAAATGTTTATTGTTTACTTGTAGGAATATATTGTTATTGTACGGGGCAAGATTAGAGAAATAGACAACTCCTTTAGATGGTACTATGTTTCGTGCAAAACATGCATAAAAAAGGTCATGCCTACTAATGGTATTTATATGTGTGGCACTTGCAAAAAGGAATGTGACTATCCTCTTGTGATGTAAGAAAAATAATATAATTTTTTTAAATCTTATTATGTTAGTTTTTCACTCTAATTCATTATTCTAATGTAGGTAGAAAATACATATAAAAGTCATGGATAAAACTGCAGAGACAACTTTTGTCTTATTCAATCATGTAGCTGAGAAGTTACTTGATACATCAGCTCATAGGTTGTTTAATATACTATCTTTATATAGTAGGGATGTCCCTGCAGAAATTCAAAGCCTTTGTGGAAAAAATTTTGTTTACAAACTAAAATTGAATGATTACAATTTGAAAGAGGGACTTGAGAATTTTACTACGTCAAAGCTTTTCACCCCTGATGAGAAATTGGAACTAGAACAAGAATTGGAGAAGGACAAAAAGGTATTATCTACCTATGCTATGTGCAATTTGTAGGCAATTTATGTAATGTTAAAAAAAATTTTAATTGTTGTGTTTTTTGTAGGAAAACAATACAGATCATGAAAATGTGGAAATTATGAAAGAAATTAATGACATTCCCAAGAAATAGTAATTTTATTTACTCTTATTTCCCAATTGTTTTCTTTTGTGATTAAAATTAGCATGTTCAGCTTACTTATAATTATAATTTCCTTAATTAAAAAATTACAAGATCCTCATGATATCTTATCAAATAATTTGGAAGATTCTGTGGGAGATTTTCATGTCACTAATGCTGTTAAGAATAGAAAGAGAAAAAACCAAATTATTGATGATGATGGAGTTAGTGATGGTGGAAGTAATCAATACACAAAACATGTTTAGTGTTGTTGTTGGTCTCTCTCTACACGTGTGTTAGTCTTTTGACCTTTTTCTTTTTAGAGTGGTAATATTTAAGTGTGATATGATATGCCTTATTTTTCTGTCTATATATGTATTTGTTTTGAACGATTGGGAGAACTTATTTTTCTTGTGTTATATTTCTTTCTTGGCATCTTGCTCCGTTCTGCAGATGAATGTAGATAATAAATTGGTAGTAACAATGCAAAAAAAGGCTTATCATCATCAACAAGAGTGATAGTAACACAAAGAAACTCTAGGTGCAAATAATTGGATTAATCTCTACACTTCACTTGCGATAAAATATAAATTTAATTTTCGTAATCAACAATTTTTGTTACTTTGAGTTTCAGACTTTCAGTCACCAAAATCTGAAAAATGAAACCCCAAAGATCTAATTCGAAAGCTCAATATTGAGATCAATAAGTTAAAAATAATAGTTATATGTATAATTATACCACTTAACACATAATGTTTCTAATTCATTGATTGATATTGTGAATAATCACTTGGGTAAATTTTGAATTATTCCAAATTGATTATTTTTAAATTACTTCATTATTTTTAAAAACTTCAAATTATTTTTATTTTTGCTTTAAAAATGAGGGGAGAGAGGTAATTTATATTTTTTAAATTATTTTAATTATGAATATTTTTTAAATTATTTTCCTTACTAACATTATTTTAGTATGATTAGTCTACTAAACAAATGAAACTATTCATATTATATTTGTATTTATTGAAAAAAAATTAATTTTCAGTTGTTTTGTTAACTCTTCAGTGAAGAAACCCTCCCTAAATTCTCTATCTTCCATCACAAATCAATCTCCCGAAGTTTGTTGTTGATCGGCTTTATAAAGTTAAAGTTTGTAATGCAAAACCGAAAATCATTTTTTTCGTTCATTTGTTGCCCTCTCTTACTCTTTCTAACCATTTTAACCAGCCACAACTTGGTCAAATTAAGTGACTCAAGTCCCCGCACGAGGACTTAAATGATGGAACTAATGAATTGGGCACCTGAAAACTCTATGTTTTGCTCTGTTTCTGATATATTAACGTCCAACATGTTCCTGGCCTCAAATTCCAAAGTTATCCAAAATAAATTTAGGAGGAATTTTTTACTTAATTTACATTTTAGTTGCCTAAGAAAATGTTTTTGTCCTCCAATAATAAATAAAATAAGTAGGAACTTTGAAAATTCAAACACAAAAAAAAGCCCCTTTGAACCGTTGGTTTTTTATAGTTGCTGTATTCAAGAATAAAAAAGTGAAGGAAAAGATGATAATGTATTAAATCTAAAAATAGCATTGAAAAAGAGCCAAAAAGGAAATATGATAATAATAATATCAATGTCCCTATATTTTATCAAATAAGGATATTGTTTATCAATTTATATCAAATAGGTTCCTAATCGAGATTGAATAAAGATTCAATGTTGATCTAATTTTTGCGTTGAATTTTATAAAGGTTTGTCGTTTGATTAATAGTTTTTAAATAACAATATAGATACAACTAAATTTTAATCATATATTAATATAAATATACACATAAAAAAAATTAAAAAATTAACACTTAATCTAGATTCAACAAAATTGGATTTTCAATGACACATATTTATAGTTTAATAATTGAAAGGTGTTTTATTAGTGATTGTAAAAGAGATTGGGACTTATTTGATGCAAATAGACAATATATGTTTATAAAACATTAAAAGGAAAAAGCAATAGATCCAATTATTATCACTCTGAAAAGAAAGCACATTGTTTCAAATCTTCACAAACTATAAAATACAAAAATGGACAGTTTATTTCTTCAAGTCATAACATATAATTTAATTAATATAAGAATGAAGGTTCTTTCATCTTCTCTCAACAATGCCACTACTAAGGCCTAAATTTAACACCATAATCTCATTTTAAATTATACAACTTTTTGTATCAACTTTTTTATATATAGATAAGTCTTAGCGAATAATTAATTTTCGTCTTAAATCTAATTAACATTAATTTAAAGAATTGAAACTTAAGACGGTTCCTTTAGCAAATGTTAATTGCTAACAAGAAGTTTAAGATTTATTAAGTGTTTAATTGCAACCCATTAACGGTTTTGACAATGATTGAGGTTTAAAAGAAATAAAGAAAGAAATGGGGAGACATGGTATTAAATTGGTTTTATTATCAACAATTAATTAATCATTAAATCATTTTCAATTAATTAAAAAACGTTTAGACTCACAAGAACCTGAGGTAATAGCAACATTATCGACTGATGATAGTCTTGAAGATGAGAAAGACGCAAATTGCTATAAAACACATCATTTGCGTACCAAATTCACCCAATAATTGAAAATTTACAAATTTCTCATAAAATTTAAACCTAGATAAAATAAATAATAAGAAAACAATAGTTAGCTACCATCAATAGAAAAATGACAGTCGGGTAAAAGACAGAAGATTTGGTTGAGAAATCAATACTATTACAACACTCATGTTGTTATCCATGTCTCTTAATTAATTATAAGTCTTGACTACAAGAGGTGATGTGTCATTACTATTTCTCATCTTCTTATATTCTCTATTATCTAATATATTGGTTGAGATTAAAAAATAATTACATTATAAAATATTAAAAATAGAATATAATTATTACATTACAAAAGATTATATGTCTCTTCCTCTTTCTATTTAAATTCAACAATATATAACCATTAATAATAATTAATTATTAGTCTTGAAATATTCATTTATTTTATTATGCCAACAATTAAACTTTAGTGGCTTAAAATACATCAATTAATTAATATAAAAAGAAAGATTCCTTCATCTTCACCCAACAATGCCACTAGGGTTTAATTTTAATGTCATAATCTCATATTTAATTATGCAACCTTTTGTTTAGTACCTTTTGGCTTCCTCAAATTCTATAAACATTAAGTATTTAATATTTGTGGCATCATTATTTCTCATCTTTTTATATTCTCTATTATTTAATATATATTATTTAATATATTGGTTGAAATTAAAAAATAATTACATTACAAAATATTAAAAATAGAAAATAATTATTAGATTACAAAAGATTACATCTTTTTTCCTCTTTCTATTTAAATTCAACAATATGTAACCATTAATAATAATTAATTATAAGTTTTGAAACATTCATTTATTTTTTAAGCCTACAATTAAAATTTAGTGGCTTAAAATACATCAGCTAATTACTATAGGAAGGAAGGTTCCTTCATCTTCCCTCACCAATGCCACTACTAGGGTCTAATTTTAATACCATAATCCTATATTTAATTATGTAACCTTTTATATTTGTTTTTTAAATATGATAAGCATTAGTGACTAATTAATCTTCAATGTCAAATCTAATTAACATTAATTTAAATAATTGAAACTTAAGACGGTTTCTTTAACAAATGTTAAGTGCTAACAAATTTTAGATTTATTAACATCCATGGAACTAGCTAAGAAGGTCCACTACTCTATTTTTTCAGTTGATCAATAATATCAAAACTCTCTTATTTTTGCCCAAACTACTTCTTCTTCTTCATATTTTCTCCGCTAAACCCAGTTAATGTTAATAAACTCAACTCTCTCTCTCTCTCTCTCTCTCTCTCTATATATATATATATTGATTTACGTTTTTTTTCAATGCATGCTTTGAAAGCTTAGACCCGTTTAAGAATTATTAGTAGACATGTTTTATCAGTGTCATCTTAGGATGACAAGAGGATCATATGTCTATTAATAATTCTTGAATTGTCCCGACTTGGACAGTTTGGGAATGCATAAGTTTTTTAGTTCCAAGTAGGTGAAGTTTTGTTTCACGTAAAAGGAAATTTCGATAGCTGCTCCTCATGTTCTCTAGGTACATACTAGATGAATGCATAAATCTAGGTCGTGTACTTGGAGAACTATGGGGAGATGTTGTCGAAATTTCTATAAAAGTGGAAGAAACTTCACCTACTAGGAACTGAAAAAAATTATTCATTCTTGAATGGGATTTATTGGACCACCTACCATTTGTAAATGTGAAGAGAATGTTGGAAATTTGGGAAGTGAGTTGAGTTGGTAAATGTAATTGGTTGTGGTTTTGCTGAGTTGAGTTGAGTTGCTAAAGAAATCATTGTTGGCTGTTAACAATCATAGATTCTCATCAAACATTTAGTTGAATGTTTCAAACACACATACTATCATGCTTTAATTTCTTTAGAGTATGAAATGTTTGAAGTTTGATTATTGATTCTAATTGGGCTATATATAATTTTATTTTTGGTATTTTAGTACAAATATTTCATAATTTTGTAGAAACTATTATATATTAGTGTTTAGAAAGTGTTAGATATATTCTCTGTCTAATATAATTTTAATATATTTTGTGATGAAAATAAAATACTCCAAGAGCATCCTATTGCATAGATTATTTTATAATGTTAATGATGCAAATATATAATTCACATATATAGAGTATGGAGCGTAACTTTAGATCGTAAAGTAAACAAATATTTTTATGATCAATACTAGCTATTGATGATCAAGCTTAATTAATTGTGAGCTACTGCAAATCAATTAAAAAGCTTATCACCAAGTTTAAGTTGCTATGGTAGTAATATATAAGAGTGAAAGTGTTGGCTCCTGTGTTTAAAGATGTTTGAAGAATAAAACAATGTGTGGATTAATTATTTGAAAATCAATTTGTATGTAATCAAATTTTAGCATCTCAATTTCTCTAGATTAATTTAATTTGATTCCAATTTGTCAATGCATTCTATTTGTTTATCCTTATCGAATAAGTTTACTCAATTTCATTATTATGAAAACTTAGTTTTAAAGATAATATGTTGTTCTTATTTTCATTAACACTGGGTTACCTTGTTTTAACAGATTACTGCTCACTTGTTTATAGTAAGAGTGGGACTATTGGCACCCCTTCAAATACCTCTTAAAATCCCTTTATTTATTTTACAAATTTAACTTTTATTAAAATTACATAATACGATCATTTTTAATTAAATCCCTACTCAAAAGTTAAATATTTTTCCCTTAAAAAAGCTAACATTTTATAAATTAAAAAAGTTACTTTTTTTCTTAATTTTTGGATGAGGAATTTACCATCGGTGGCTGCAATGAAGAGAATAAAAAACTTTTTTTATTTGAATGGAAGAAATCATGTTGTTGAAATGGGATTTAATAACATAAATAAATAAAATTATAGTATGAAGTTTACACTAATAAATTTTAATTAAAAATATTTTTTTCATTGATTATGGTATTAAAAAAAATTATAATTTTTAAAATATTTTAATAAATTAATTAAAAAAAAGATGTTAAGAAATACTTGGAGGGGAGCCGATAGTCCTCACTCTATAATAACCATCGCCACCTCAATTGCATGCAAATCTTGAAAGCAAATTAGTCCCACTCTATAATAATCATCGCCACCTCAATTGCATGCAAATCTTGAAAGCAAATTAACTTGCGTATACTTAAAATTCAATTAAAATCCTCCACGTGTGCATGCGCTGCCAATTTTGAACTAAAATTGAATTTATTTGCTTCCCAATTCTCCTCCTGTAAAAGCTTGCCACGACCTAATGAGTGTACTAAACTACTAATTGTCTTTCCTTCTTGATTGGCTTGCACTCGGTGCATCCAAAAGAAAATTTTCTTATATGCCACTTCTATTTCCGATTAATAAAATATTTTTATAAAATAAAGGATAAAATCTCGTTTAGTTTTTTTATTTTGATATTAGTATTTATTTAATTTTTATATTTTTAAGAATATTTTAAAATATCTTTGCCGTTAAGTATTGATACCCTTACTGTTAATTTTTATTCTTTTTAATTTTTTTGTAATATTATCCTCGTACAATAAAATTTCTTCTTTATTAGACATTAATAAAAAGAAAATTTAAATTATCAATTTAAACCAAAAAAATTTAAATTAATTTTTTGGAATACCTTACGAGCAGTTAATATATTAATTTTTTTATTAATGTCAAAAAAATTAGTAATTAATTTTTTTACAATATTTATTTTTTTGACATAGCTTCCACAAAGATAAATATATATTGTCTTTGTTTTTATTTTATTTTTGGGTTTAAATTGGTATTTTTATTTATTATTAATGTCCAAAAAAGAAACAATATTGCAACAAGGGTAATATTGTAAAAGTAAGTTAAAAGAAATACAAAGTAACGACATGAGCGTCAATAGTTTGACGGCAGGGATATTTTAAAATATTTTTAAAAATATAAAGATTAAATAGACACTAATCTCAAATTATAGAAACCAAACAAGTTTTTATCCTAAAATAAACACCAAATCTACGTGGGAAAGAATCCTATTAAGATATGTTTTAACAAAAACACCCTAATACAATAAGCTAACTAGATTATTTTTTATTATACTGGACTTACGATACCCAAACTACACCCAAAGACTTAACAATCTTTATTTGACATCCTTGTGACAAAAACCTTTAGGAACGGTTAAAGTTCATGAAGTTATGATTAAATCTTATGTTTGGTGCTAAAATGTAAGTTTTGGAATAAATTGTAATAGGCCTACAACTTAGTCCTAAATAGTGTGAAAAATATATCCTAGATTACAGTTCTAAGACTAAATCTTATCCTAAATATTCATGGCATAATGAATAATCTAATTTTTATAATTAATCTTTATTTTATTTAACTAATATTATAAATAAGTAATCCATATTCAGATTAAATTACACTTTTATTTTATTATAAACTTATATAAATATTAAACAACAATATAATTGTAAATTTGAATGTATAATGTTTTCAATTGATTTTGGGGTAGGAAAATCCAAAATCTATCTTAAACAATGAATTTATATTTTTGGGGGAGATGGGGTACCTCACTAGTATATTGTGTGCGGTGCGGTGTATCTAAAATTCCAGGGAGGCGAGAAGGGGAGAGAGAGTAGCAACAATGGTGGAAGGTCAGAAACAAAAGATGTGTCCTTCAAAATGAGCTTCACGCCTGAAAAACAGTGAAATAGAGGTTAGAGGTGAAGCCGGGGTACCTCGGCGTTCACACTCCGACGCTCAAGTTAGCAAACTCAAGCTTTTATGGCAAAGAGAACTAGCTAGCCATCTGTAAATTATGGTTTAAGGTAGAAGAAAACCTATTTTCTAGAGTGTGAGTGTTGATGGTGAGTGAGAACATGCTGGAGAATGAAACCTAGATGCCTTTATATATGGAGTACCTCATCTGCCACGTGGCGTACCCTTTTTGGCTAACGTCCTTTTGTCGTTTTCATTATTTTTTGGACCGTTATCCGCATGTTCGCGGCGTATCTCATCTTTTGGAAACGTGGTGCGCGCTGGAGAGTGGTCCAGGGTACCTTTGCAGTAGCTGTCGGGTAGGCGGCTGGGGACCACTGTCCTTAGGACAGTGTCCTTCACTTTTGGCAGAGGTAGCAGGCGGCTGTCCCTCCTTTTAGCACATCGTTTTTTATTCCTAATTCTAACAAAATCGAATAATATCTTTTAGGAGGTGGAGATATTTCTCATGGCGGATATTTTTGGAGAACTCTCTTGCATCCGTTCTTCTGGGTACCTCGAATTACGTGGGGTACCTCTTATTATACGGGGTACCCCTATTTGTGTGGGGTACCTCATATTATATGGGGTACCTCCATTTGTGTGGGGTACCTCTAATTGTACAGGGTACCTCAAATCACGTCGGGCACCTCGGATTGTTTGGGGTACCTCAGATTGTGCTAGAATCATTCCATTAGTCGACACGTGGTGCTTTACTGCCTTTCCCATTTTTCCCTCAAACAACATCCCCCTAGTTTTTTTTGGCGAGAAATATTGGAGGCAAAAGAAACTCATTGTGTGAGTGACATGTGGCGACGCGACTGGACCGGGGGTAGCTTGCTTAATTTCTTCTCTTGGTTAAACTTTGTGTACTTCGAACTAAAAATTTTCTCTCCGTCTTTTCCTTTTCCCGCTCTCTTTTTTTTTTGACGATGAGAACCAACAGTTGTCTTCATATGTCTCTCTCTTTTTCCTTGGGAAGTGGCAGCCGTCTGACATGCAGTTTGAATTTTAAAAATACTGATCTCACTCAAACATCCCTGAACTCCCTTCTTGGGCAACGTGTTCTGTCAGGTTAAATTAAAAACTCCTGATGTGTGTTAATCTTCTCTCATTTATTTTGAAAATCCCAACAAAATCTCCCACCAAATTTAATTACTTGCAGTGGCTTTTTACTTACTCTGGCTTTTAAAATTCAAAAACCATTCAAATCAATTCAACCTCCAACATATTTTTTTTTAAACAAATCACCTTCTGCACGTTTTCATTCCCCCTTTATTCTCTTTCATTTTGCCACTCCCAAAAACTTTTCATCTTTCTTCTCCAAATTCCAACGCCTCCCCATCTCCACTTTTTCTTCTTTATTCTACTTTTTCCTTCTTGTCTTTTCGTCTTCCATCTCCCCTTTTTTTTTTTTGCTTGCTCTCAGCCCACTATCACATTTTCTTTCTCTTTTTGCATTCCTCCCTTTCTCTTTTCTTTTTCTCCTTCCAGGCAACTTTCACACCACTTTTTTTTTTAGCCGACCTTGTAACGACGGCATCTACCGAACGGTTCCGGTGGCGTGACGACGACATTCGGCTGGTGGTGTGGTGATAACCTTGTGGTAAGCCATCTTCTACCCATTTTGCTTTTTCATTTCTTCCCGTGGTCTCTTTTTTTTTTTATGCTCCTCTCTTTTTGTTTTCTTTTAAATCACCTTGGAGGCTTTTCTCGCTGTTTTTTTTAAATTTTTTTCTCCTCTCTTTTCTTTATCTCCTTCAAGGCTTTTCTCTCTTTTTGTTTTCTTCCAGTGGCTTTTTTGCATTTCTCTTTTTTTATTTTCTTCCAGCGGCTTTTTTGGTTTTCTCTTTTTTTTTATCTCCAAGCTTCCTTTTTTTTTACTTCCTCTTTCTTTTTTTTTATCTCCAGGCTTCCTTCTTTCTTATTTTTTTTTGTTTGACTTCCTCTTTTTTTTTTTACATATCTCCATGCTTTCCTCTTTTTTTTTTATCTCTAAGCTCCCTTCTTTTTTTTATTTCCTCTTTTTTTTTATCTCCAGGCTTCCTTCTTCTTTTTTTTGTTTGACTTCCTCTTTTTTTTTTATTTCGGCCGGAGTGCTTCTTTCTATTTTTCCGGCGTCGGTTCTTGGTGATTGGGGCCATGGTTGTCGGTGTTGTTTCTTGGTTGCAGCCCTTCATTTTTTTTATGTATTTATTTATTTATAAATAATTACATATATTTAAGCTTTATTTTTTATTTTTATACTTACTGTTTTTGGTTGCCTGGAGCTTCGTCTCCCCGCGACTATCAATCCCGATCTGCTGAGTTGGTGAATCATAGGTATCCTTCCTCGTTTCTCCTCCTTTTGGCGTATTTGCAGTGGCGTCATTTTGCACACTTTGAGAGAAAAATTTATTTTTGTTTGTTTGTTTGTTTTTTGTTTTTTTTTTGTGGTTGGTGTTTGCATTGGATGGTTGATGTGTGGTGGGTGGTGTTTGGTATGAATATGTTGCTGTTTGGGAAACATGTGGCTTGTTGGATATATTATTGGGGGCTTGCAGTTGTGTTGTTATTGGGTGTACTGTTGGGTGTATTGTTGGTGGTTTGTGGATGCGTTGCTGGGGGTTTGTGGATGTGTTGTTGTTGGAGGAAGTAAATGGGTAAAAAACATACGGGACCCATGAGGAAACGACGTGCAGTTGGGGCTAGGAAGGTTGACAGCCCTCCTGCGGGTTCTCCTTCTCACATCTCTATTAGCGAGGGGGATAGGTCCCCCCCTGACTCCTCGAGAAGTTGTAATTCTCGTTCTGAGCCTCCTCCCCTTAGGATTACTCCTCGTGTCAGCCCTCGTTTTCCTAGTAAACGGCCAACCCCCCAACCTAAGAAAAAGAGTAAGCCATCTAAGCCCAAGGTTCCCACTCGTTCCTCGGACCAACCTCCCACATCTTCCCCCACTACACCTTTAAAATTTGGCAACCTTTTCTCCCTAGGCATTCGGAGGGCCACTTTGGGGGACTTGGAACAAATTAGAGCTAAGTATAATATTCCTCTGTTTGTTTAGCTTAGGGTACCCCATGCGGATGAGCGACCTGAGTGTCCACAGTTCGCCGGGATAGCTCTTCATATTAACCTTTTTGACCTAGGACTCCGCCTCCCGCTCTGGTCTTTTTATATGAGAATGTTTAGTTACCTGGGGGTAGCTCCTGGGCAGCTGTCCCTTCCGGGGTGGAGGACGCTCACGGGCTTACAAGCATTATGGTTGGAGGTCGTGAAGCGCAACATCTCTGTTCGGGAGCTGAGGGGCTTTTACCAATTCAAAAAACCTAAGGGCCCCGGCGTGGCTTACTTCTTCCCTTGGGGTGACCACGGTCATATTGTTGAGGGGAACCCCGCCTTAAAGAAGGGTTACCGAAAGGGACGGTTTGTTGTCGAGGGTAGGTGGGGGACAAAAATTATGGACGAGAAGGGCGACCCTGTGGCGGTTCTCAATTCTTTCAATACAAACTGTAAGTATCTCCCTTACTCATAGTTTTTTATCGTAATCTTTCATATGAATGTCTCGCTAACCTTGGGTTTCTATGCTTTTGCAAGTATGACATGAGCTAAAGGATCGTGCCCAATTCAAGAGGTGGGGAGGGAGGTGAAGAGATTTTTGGATAAACTCTATGGTGCACAAAAGGGTAGTGATGTGCTGGAGGAGAGTAGAATGTGGAGAGCAGGACTGATTGACCGAAGTCCTCCACCTACCCACGAGGGTGACTCATGTATGATTCGGGTGTTGAGGGGTACCCTATTATTATCTACGGGACTGGGGTACCCCATTATCACCGCGTCTTTATTTTGTTTCCCCATTTTTCATTTCCCATTTTTGCTTTTGTAGTTCTTAGTACTTGTCCGGCTAACATAACTTTTATGTTTTGGGTGCAGCTATGGAATTGGCGGGGGACGCTTTTGACGCCTTTTTTCCAAGCGATAGTGGGAGGTGCTTCTGGATCTCATGATTCGGCGGTACCCCTGAAAGGATCCCGACCTCCTCGAGCTCCCAGTACAAAGGAAAAATCTCAAGGTACCTCTCATAGCGGGTCAAAGGGTACTCCTCGCGCGAAGAAGAGGAAATTCGGGCTGGTTTTCGCATTCCCTGAGGAGTTGCACGAGGGTGACCTAGATCCGGCTTCAAACAAGGAGGTCTCGCACTTGGCTCGGTGTTTTATTACTCCGCTGAAAATGTTACCTCCGAGGTTGCCGAGGAGACTGACAAGATGAGTTTGAGCCAACGTTATGGCCAAGCACTTAGGGCTACCCAAGAGGTAGGCTTTCCCTGGTATCCCGGGTGTACCCTTCAAATTTTTTTTTTATATATGGCCATACATATATAGTTAACATGTCTTTTATGACCCGCATGCATCTTTTCTCCTCAGTCACTGCCTTCCGGACCTCGACTCCCTTGCCATCGCCCAGTCAGAGGTTGACAAGTTAAGGGGTGAGCTTCAAAGCCGTCAGTCTCGCGATGATCAGCTTGTTCGAGAGGTCAAGTCTTTGCAAGAGCACATTACTGACCTATCGGGAGAGAAAGCTCAGGTGGAGAAGGACCGAGACGAGTTGAGGGCCACCAACGATGATCTGTTATCCCGACAAAAGACTATGGCGGAGGATGCGTTCTCACTTATCAGGTCGGAGGTGTGGAGCGTGGATCCGGAATTAGAGGTACCCCGTGTGCAGAAATTCGTCAACAATGCCACAATTTTGAAGACGATTGCAAAAAGGAAGAAGTCTTCCCAGGCACGGTCGGGTACTTCTTCCGGGTCGCTTGGGATACCCCGCGCGCTTCAGCCATTGCTCGCTTCGGATGCCCCTACTTCGGCTGCTCCTATCCCGGGTACCTCGGAGTCCTCTGCTGGTCGCCCTCTGTAGACGGATGTTGGAGATGGCGTTCCCCCCTCGGTGTAGGCTTTTTCCACTGTGCTCTTGTTTTTCGGATCTATCCATATTTTGACATTTGGACCTTGTTTCTTTTTTTTTTGCTTTCTTGGGATATTTGTATTATTGGGAATTCTCTTTTGTCATGATACCATGATACCATGCTACCAAGTTTTTCTTCTACTTTGCATGCTTGTCATTCCGCAAATGAATGCTTGGCTAGACTGTTATCTCGTACATTTTCAGGGTACCCCTTTTTTTCTGAAAGGGGGTACCCCCGGTACTTTATTAAATATTCAACATCATGTGCTTTTTTTTTCTGAAATGGGGTACCCCCTGTACATTACACAAATCGGTGAATCTGGTGTCTGCCTTTCCCAGCAACCATGGCGGATCTTTCTCAAACGCGTAATCAAAACATTATCGCAACATCTTTGATCAAACGTTGAAAACGCAATTGGTCCAACCAATCACTTTCTTATTCTTTCGAAGTTCTCTTCGAATTCTTTAGATATCTTACCCCCTACTTTGCTCAAGTAAGAGGACGGAGGTGTAGGTGTACTCATACCTAAGCTGAACCTCGTGGCACTAGAGTATGCCGGTTTTACTCCACCCTCAGGTCCTCTTTGACCCACCCTCTCTTTGTTTAGGTAGCTTCGCTAAGCTTCCGCAGAAAGGCTGCCCCTGGGCTATTCATTCCGTTGCCCATCTTGGCGTTGCATAGATCGTCACGATCTAGGCATATCAGGTACCTTGGCTGGTCCTGTGACAGGTTAGTCATAATTGACAAGCGTATGGCGAGAATCAGATGCGAGGGTATATTAATGGCGATAAATGAATATAATCTGCATTCTAAGATTGAAGTGACGAAAAATAGAGAAAGAACCCACATCATATTTTTTGAGATAGAAAATGTATTTATAGATAACGAAAGCGTTAATCAGTACATGACTTAGCTTTGTTGCCCTGAGGAGAATGAGAGACTGCAAGACCTCCTACCCTTTTCATTTGAAAATTAAAGAAACTCTAAAGTTGCAACTGACCAACATAGGGGATTTGGGGTACCCCATCTGGCCTACCACCAAAAACATTAAAGAAAGCATTAAAGAAAGTAAAAGACTAAAGGTTTAGACACTGTCCTTTAGTAATATTTCCGTAGCATTGCAGCATTCCAGGGGTGTCTCATAATTGTTCTATCCATGTGGAGTAGCCTGTATGCACCTGTCCCAACGGGCTTGTCGATGCGGTAAGGTCCTTCCCAATTTGCCCCGAAAGTGCCTTCGCAGGGTACCCTCGTGTTTTGAGTTACCCTTCTCAAGACCAGGTCTCCTTTCTTGAAGGATCGAGGGCGTACCTTTTTTTTCATATAGATCCGAAATGCGATGTTGGTATATGGTTGTCCTTAATTCTGCTCTAGCTCTTTTCTCAACCATCAAATCAAGGTTTGAAGCAACCAAAGAGGTGTTCTCGGCCTCATCAAAGTATTCAACCCTGTGAGAGGGTGCCCCGATTTTTGCTAGAATCACTGCGTCAACACCAAATGCGAGGGAAAACGGGGTCTCCCCAGTGGAGGTGTTTTGAGTAGTCCGGTAGGCCCATAGAACCCCTGATAGCTCGTCTACCCATGTTCATTTTCTTTCCTCTAGCTTCTTCTTCGGCATACCTTTGATAATCTTATTAACGGCTTCGATTTGCCCATTAGATTGGGGATGGACAGGTGTAGCAAATCGGTTGGCTATCCCCAACTCCGAACAAAAGTTTCAAAATTTTTCATTATCGAATTGCTTGCCGTTATCACTGACGATTGCATAGGGGATCCCAAATCTGTAAATGAGGTTCTTCCAAATGAATTCTGTAGTTTTCCTCTCTGTGATACTTGTCAGTGGCTCCGCTTCCGCTCATTTTGTAAAATAATCCACCGCCACAATTGCATGTTCTGCTTGCCTCTTTCTGGTAGGTAACGGGCCAATGAGATCCACTCCCCATATAGCGAAGGGCCAAAGGGAAGATATAACTGTTAGCTTCTCTGGGGGTAGGTGGAGTACCCTGGCGAACCTCTGGAATTTGTCACAGCTTCGTACCATATTTTTGGTATCCTCCATCATGGTTGGCCAGTAGTACCCCTGACGGAGAGTTTTTTGCACTAGTGATTGTGCTCCATAGTGATTGCCACAAATCCCCTCATGTATTTCCCTCATGACATACTCGGCCTCGTCGCTTCCCAAGCATTTAAGGTAAGGAAGAGTGAACCTTCTTCTGTATAGGGTATCCTAGATCAAGCAGTACCGCGCAACTTTGTACTTTAGTCTTCTTGCTTCAGCTTTATCCGAGGGGAGGTCTTCGTCCTTGAGGTACCTTATGATAGGCTTCATCCAAAGTACCTCGCTGGACAATGATCCTACTTCCAATGGCTCTGGGAGGCCAAAGCTGGGTGCGGGTATGTGTTTTGTCGTGATGGGGCCAGATGACTGGGCTACCCTAAGGGATGCCATTTTTACCAGGGTGTCAGCTTCACTGTTCTCCAGTCGAGGTACCCTTTCCACCTTAACCTCACAAAATTGGGACATCAACTCTCTGGTTTTTTCGAGGTACCCCTTCATGTTTTCCTCTTTCGCTTGATACTGTGCGGTAATTTGGCTTACCACTAACTGGGAGTCGCTCTTGACGTGTACCCTTTTTGCTCCCAAAGCCTTCGACATCCTCAACCCCGCTATGATGGCCTCGTATTCGGTTTCGTTGTTTAAGGCCTTGAATCCAAAGTTCAAAGCGTAGCATATTTTCACCTTATTCGGGTTAATTATAATAACTCCCGCATCACTTCCATGTGAATTAGAGGAACCGTCTACATATATTTCCCAGATCTGCCCCCCTTCATCGGTAGATGGGGTATCCGACAGGTACCTCAGCTCACCTTCACCACTTGAATCATTGGCAAATTCCGCAATGAAATCAGCGATGACTTGGGCTTTAATCGTCGAACGAGGCTTGAAGATGATGTCGAACTCACTTAATTCGAGAGATCATCGGAGAAGCCTTCCGGACATGTCTAACTTCTGAAGGATTTGCCGGAGGGGAAGGTTGGTGACGACTGCAATGGTGTGAGCTTAAAAATGTGGTTTGAGCTTCCGTGCAGAGACAACCAATGCCAAAACGATCTTTTCAGAGGTGCGGTACCTCTTTTTGGCATCAACCGTAGCCTTACTAGTGTAGTAAATAGGTCATTGTACCCCATTATCATCCTCTCGGAGTAACACAGAGCTGGTGGCATGCTCGAATACGGCGAGATACAACAGACGCACCTCTCCCTACTCATGTTTGACAAGTAGTGGAGCATTCACGAGGTACCCTTTCATCGGCGGATCGGAAGCTATTTGGTAAGTGATTCTGGAGGCCATGGAATAACATCTACAAGCCGATTGCTGGTCCCCTTTAATGGTGATAACTTCTTGGGCGGCCGGGACTTTCATGGCGAGGTAGTGCATAGATACCACCGCTTTAGTTGCTACTAAGAACGGCTTACCCAATATAATATTGTAGGCACTTGGGTGATCTACAATAAGAAAATCAATCATATGAACAACACGGTGAGGTACTTTACCAAGTGTAACGGGCAGCGTAATGATGCCCTTTGGTATAATCATATCTCTTGCGAACCCAATAAAAGGCGTAGCATAGAGGGTGATCTTTGGTGACTCAATCAATAGTTGATCCAAGGCGCTTTTGAAAATAATGTCAACGGAGCTGCCGGTATCTACGAGAGTTCTTGCTACCTTTCCAGTGGCAACCTTCAACGTAATTACGAAGGCATCGTCGTGGGGCTACGAGATGCCCTCCGCATCTTTTTCTGTAAAAAGGATAGGCGGGGGATGGTGGGGTACCTTTGGTGTACCCCATTCATTAAGGTTGACTTATCTGCTAATATTGGTGGCTATCGACAACGATCTACCATAACACTTGATAACCCTCCTAGATTGGTCCACTAAAGTCGGCCCACCCATGATCATCCGAACATACACGCATTTCTTATGTCCAAGGGGTACCTCTCGTTCAGGACTGCCATCAGCTACCCGTTTGCCCTTATCCTGCTCCGCGGACTTCCGAGCTTCTCTCATGCCAGCAACAAATTCTTTGAGGTACCCACTAAGAATCAAATATTCAATTTCCTCTCGCAAAGTAAAACACTCGGCTGTGCTGTGACCAAAGTCCTTATGGAACTCACAATACTTCAAGATACGCTTCATGTTGGGGTACTTCTTCATTGGCTTAGGAGGACGGAGGAGGCTGTTATCCCGAATATGGTAGAAGATCTGCTCCGGGGATCGATTCAGTGGGTGGGCCGGTGGTGGCAATCTTGGAGGTTGGGGTACCTTTGAGGTTCCATGAGGGTTATAGCCTCGTCCCCGCGGGGTAACCCGTGGAGGGCTCTGTGGCCGGGGTACCAGCGGTATTGGAGCTTCCATCCTTTTGGGCTTCTCCTTGTTCTTTGTAACATCGGCCTTATATTCCTGACGCTTCAATTGACATTTCTCGTCCATCTCCACATGCTGTAACGCCCGGGAACGGGTTTCCCCATATGAAAGTGGGCGCTTCTTTTTAAAAGAATGTCATAATTTGTCCAACCGTAAATTTTTCTCAAAATGGGTCAATGTGTGTTGGTTTCCAAATGCTCCAGCACGCAGCACTTTTTGGTGGAAACGACTCACATACTCCGCCAAAGGCTTGGCTTCCCCTTGCTTGATAAAGGCAAGTTTGGAGGCTACCCTGTCTTGAGTGGAAGCGTAGGAAATCTTGGAGGTTGGGGTACCTTTGAGGTTCTATGAGGGTTATAGCCTCGTCCCCGCGGGGTAACCCGTGGAGGGCTCCGTGGCCGGGGTACCAGCGGTATTGGAGCTTCCATCCTTTTGGGCTTCTCCTTGTTCTTTGTAACATCGGCCTTATATTCCTGACGCTTCAATTGACATTTCTCGTCCATCTCCACATGCTGTAACGCCCGGGAACGGGTTTCCCCATATGAAAGTGGGCGCTTCTTTTTAAAAGAATGTCATAATTTGTCCAACCGTAAATTTTTCTCAAAATGGGTCAATGTGTGTTGGTTTCCAAATGCTCCAGCACGCAGCACTTTTTGGTGGAAACGACTCACATACTCCGCCAAAGGCTTGGCTTCCCCTTGCTTGATAAAGGCAAGTTTGGAGGCTACCCTGTCTTGAGTGGAAGCGTAGGAAATCTTGGAGGTTGGGGTACCTTTGAGGTTCTATGAGGGTTATAGCCTCGTCCCCGCGGGGTAACCCGTGGAGGGCTCCGTGGCCGGGGTACCAGCGGTATTGGAGCTTCCATCCTTTTGGGCTTCTCCTTGTTCTTTGTAACATCGGCCTTATATTCCTGACGCTTCAATTGACATTTCTCGTCCATCTCCACATGCTGTAACGCCCAGGAACGGGTTTCCCCATATGAAAGTGGGCGCTTCTTTTTAAAAGAATGTCATAATTTGTCCAACCGTAAATTTTTCTCAAAATGGGTCAATGTGTGTTGGTTTCCAAATGCTCCAGCACGCAGCACCTCTTGGTGGAAACGACTCACATACTCCGCCAAAGGCTTGGCTTCCCCTTGCTTAATAAAGGCAAGTTTGGAGGCTACCCTGTCTTGAGTGGAAGCGTAGGAAAACTCTTTAGTAAATTCGGATTACAATTGGTGTAGGGAAGATATGCTACCCGTTTTCAAAGAGCGAAACCATAACTTCGCGGGGCCTGTGAGCGTGTGTGTAAACATCCTACACATGGCGCTCTCATCTACACCCTTGATAAGCATTTGGTCGTGGTATAGCTCAGCATGCTCCGAGGGATCAGTGGTACCCGAGTATTGGGGTATTTGAGGCATGGTGAACGCCTCGAGGAGGACTGTCTTCTGAATCTCCATAGTGAACGGCGATTGGTAGGTCATTGGCGTTGGTGCAGCTATGATATTTTGTTTCTCGGAGAGGAGCTTCACTTGGGCTTCCAAGTTCTCCATTTTTTCCACAAGTTCGAGGGGTACCCTCGGTGTACCCGATGATGTCACCGCCATTTGAGAAGCCCTTTTGGTATTTAACTTCTCACGGAGATTCTCGTGGGTACGCTTTGCACGCCTCGTACCCTGGCTGCTGCGGGAATTGCAAGAGGCGGTGGAACGCTCGTCGCGGGAGCCCACGGTTTGAAACTTAGAAAGAGTACCCGATGGCCTAGGCTTTGGCTTGCTGGCCTCGGGTACCCCTCTTCTGACCATAGCTTTGTCGTCTGTTTGAGGTGATGAAACTTCTAGCGTCACCGGTGGAAGTGAACTTTCGGGTGCCCGAGATCCGACCGCCCTAAGTATTGTGTGGGCGAGATCCTCAAAACGCTTGTGCGAAATAGGTTCCTCCTCTTGGCGAACACCCGTCGATTGCTTGATACCCTTGCCCTTGTTGATTCGGGCTACTCTTCTGGCAGGATCACTATAGTAACCGCGGTGGAGGCTTTTCGTGCGAGTCCCCACAGACGGTGCCAATTGTTTTCAACTGATTTTAGGGTAGGAAAATCCAAAATCTATCTTAAACAATGAATTTATATTTTTGGGGGAGATGGGGTACCTCACTAGTATATTGTGTGCGGTGTGGTGTATCTAAAATTCCAGGGAGGCGAGAAGGGGAGAGAGAGTAGCAACAATGGTGGAAGGTCAGAAACAAAAGAGGTGTCCTTCAAAATGAGCTTCACGCCTGCAAAACAGTGAAATAGAGGTTAGAGGTGAAGCCGGGGTACCTCGGCGTTCACACTCCGACGCTCAAGTTAGCAAACTCAAGCTTTTATGGCAAAGAGAACTAGCTAGCCCTCTGTAAATTATGGTTTAAGGTAGAAGAAAACCTATTTTCTAGAGTGTGAGTGTTGATGGTGAGTGAGAACATGCTGGAGAATGAAACCTAGATGCCTTTATATGTGGAATACCTCAGCTGCCACGTGGCGTACCCTTTTTGGCTAACGTCCTTTTGTCGTTTTCATTATTTTTTGGACCGTTATCCGCATGTTCGCGGCGTATCTCATCTTTTGGAAACGTGGTGCGCGCTGGAGAGTGGTCCAGGGTACCTTTGCAGTAGTTGTCGGGTAGGCGACTGGGGACCACTGTCCTTGTGACAGTGTCCTTCACTTTTGGCAGAGGTAGCAGGCGGTTGTCCCTCCTTTTAGCACATCGTTTTTTATTCCTAATTCTAATAAATCGAATAATATCTTTTAGGAGGCGGAGACATTTCTCATGGCGGATATTTTTGGAGGACTCTCTTGCATCCGTTCTGCTGGGTACCTCGAATTACGTGGGGTACCTCTTATTATGCGGGGTACCCCTATTTGTGTGGGGTACCTCATATTATATGGGGTACCTCCATTTGTGTGGGGTACCTCTAATTGTACATGGTACCTCTATTTGTACGGGGTACCTCAAATCACGTCGGGCACCTCGGATTGTGTGGGGTACCTCAGATTATACTGAAATCATTCCATTAGTCGACACGTGGTGTTTTACTGTCTTTCCTATTTTTCCCTCAAACATATATGTTTATTATTAAGTTAGTATTCAAAATACTTTGTTAATATTCTCAATCAATTTTATAGAAAAAATTCACTTATAAAACTATTATTATAATATTAATATCATAAATAGAAAAATTTAGGTATTATAATTAAAATTGATTTTTTATATCTTGTGTTTATTTCATCATTGGTACTAATTTAATTAAATTATAATTAAATAAATAAATCATTTTTATTTATTTTAACTAATTTTAATAAAAATCATTGTTTGATTCCAATCCAATCTTAAACAACACCAAACACAATATAACATTAAACATAATCCAACGCAATCTTATCTCAGTCTATCTTCTCTAATTTCATCCTATCTCTTTATATATTGTCCAGTGTACTAACATATGCTAGTCTTTAAAACATAACATAGCATTGGAGCAAATACCTATACCAACTAAAGAATAAACACTAGGAGCACCTTAGTCCAAAAACAAATGATAATTTGATAAATAAAATGTCCACCACTGCCCCCTCAATAAACAACTAATTCTCTTTTAAGAGCAAATGTGACTTTCCCTGACTAAATACTAATTCCCCACCCCCCTTTTTTTTGGTTAAAAGGAATGCAAATGACAACTAAAGAGGGTAGTCTAAGATGTAATGGGTAGTGAATAAATATGTATGACCAAACTAGGACTCAACAATGATGCCCATGCAAGAATATGCAAAATATGGAAATAAATATTATTGGCATGAGATGCCTAAAATGTACTCTCAATGCAAATAAAGACAAAAATCAATGAAAATTTTTGTTGACCTATTCTCAACACAGCACACACAAAAACTAGAAAATTAAACATTAATAACTGAAATTGATTAAAGATTAGAGCAATTTTAATTTTTTGCTTGTGTGAAAATCAAAGCATTCGAGGCTCAATTTTATTCATATCAACAATTGAAAAATAAAATGAACAAGTCAAAATAATATTTTGATCTTGATTTTTTATTGGAATTCTTTTTTCTTTATCAAGTAGGCACTACTCTCCCTCCCTCCCTCTCTTATATAAATATGATATTTTTCATGAATTTTAATATAAAAAATTCACACAAAGTTAGAAACATTCACTCTACTCCTTGAAATAGTCTTCTTTTTATGGTAAATCGTCCTTTGTCATATTTAGGAACATA
The DNA here is from genome assembly GCA_029618585.1 of Citrus australasica. Taxonomy (NCBI): domain Eukaryota; kingdom Viridiplantae; phylum Streptophyta; class Magnoliopsida; order Sapindales; family Rutaceae; genus Citrus; species Citrus australasica. Next base: position 30,395,899 of record JARCIV010000003.1, on the reverse strand, counting down.
GCCAAGATTTTAGTTGAGGTGGGGCATATTTAAAATTGAACATGATTAAGGTATGCGATGTGCATGAGCTCTCATTTGGGAAGTTGTGTTGCGGCCCTATAACCTCCAAATGAGAGTATGTCATACACACAACCGTACTTCTTATAGAGGGCGACTACGCAAAACTGATTAGCACTTCATTTAAAATTTAATTCAATTTTGAAAATTTAAATAGCAATAGAGAACATCACGACTATAATATACATTAATAATAAATTTACTTATTATGGTAAAAGCCTATTTAGTTCTTATATTATGAGGTTAGTGCCTATTTAGTCTCTATATTTTTAAAAATACCTCAAAACGTCCCTGTTGCAAAATATTGACACTCATGCCATTATTTTTTATTCTTTTTAACTTGCTTTTACAATATTATACTCTTACAATAATGTTTCTTTTTTGGATATTAATAAAAAATTAGATTATCAAATTATCCTCCAAAATAAAATAAAAACAAAAATGGTATATATTAATTTTTATGGAAGCTCACGTATGTCTAAAAAATTAATATTGTAAAAAATTACATTATCAATTTTTTTAGAAAAATTAATATTTTAACTCAAGAGAGTGTTCTACAAAAATTAATATATTTTTTTATTTTATTTTATTTTTTGGTGTTAAACTGGTAATTTATTTTTTTCTTTTTAATAATCTCTAAAAATTATTATAATAGGGTAATATTGTAAAAATAAGTTAAAAGGAACAAAAGATAATGAAAGAGTGTCAATCATTTAATGATAGGGACGGTTTGAGGTATTTTTAAAAATATAGGGAGTAAACAGATATTAACTTCAAAATATAAGGTACTAAACGAGTTTTTACCCTACTTATTACAAATTGTTCTCATTGTTGAGAGCTTAATTTTAAAAATAAGAAAAAAATTCACAGAAAGATGACAAATCAAATTAAAATTAATTAGATTTATAAAATTTTTAGTAAATATACACATAGATGATGTAATATATATTCACCTCATCTAAGTTTTCTTAAGATAAAGCGCAGGTATTTATAGAAATGATATAATTGTAAAAGTTGGACTTATGTGACGATTAATTAATATCCATATTCTTTGTCGTGATTTTACAAAGATAAGGGAGCTCGATGTAATTTATTACCCCAACTCATAATCTGTTTTGTCCAAAGGCCACAGCATTAAGGCCGCGTTTGGATATCATTTTATTGCCGTGCAATAGTTATCGGCTGTTATTTTCCTTTTCACTCTCAAAAACTTCCCTCCTAAAAACCCAAATCGCTCAATTCAGAGATCTGCCTTCTGTGAACTTGCCTTAAGGTAGATTTCTCTTCCTCTTTCACTAATTGCACTTCCTGTTCTCTTCATTACTTTCACTGTCTTGCCTACCTTACGGGCTTTAAGTTTTGCCAAATCTTGATATCAATTGTTTGTAAAACGAATTTGGGAATTTGAATTTGTTGGTTCAAGCACTTTGTATATTATATAAATGATTTTTTTTCTTTTTGTACTCAAGATTTAGCATATTCAATTTCTTGGTTATCTTGTAGGCTGCTGCAGCCTTGGTGAAAGAGTTTTGATGCCATGCCGGCTGCAAAGAAGGTTAAAGCTCTCAGCTTTTCACAAATGTTTTATTGCTTTGTGTTTGTGTTGTCTACTGATTTTTAGATAGTTGAATTATTCTTACATTTTGGCATTTTTTTTCTTTTATGTTCAGAATTCTGATAATAGCCGGATAGGCCATGCGTTTAATAAGTTGTTGAAACAGATTGGGAACCCAGTTGAGTTTGAATTACCCGATTGGTTTATTAAACCGAAGGCCATACCTTATGTCTTCATTAAGCGAAGTATCCACTTGAACTTCACTTTTGAGTTGTTGCTGTTGTTGTTGTTCTGTTGCTTGTTTTTAATTGCTTAAGTTACTGTTCTTTCTCTTTTGTGATTTTTTTTTATTTTCTTGGTTTTTATGAATTTTAGATATATATCTTACAAAGAGGATTAAGAGACGGCTTGAGGATGATGGCATATTCTGCTCTTGCACAGCATCACCAGGTTCTTCTGGTGTTTGTGACAGAGACTGTCATTGTGGGTAAGAAATTTTTTTTGTCTATCTCTGTTTCTCTGCCTTGTACTCTGATGTGTTTGAGGTTGTGATGGATTTTTATCTTGGGTAATCTAATGAGAAATTATGTGTTGTTGTACGTTTTATTTGGGCTCTTATTTATTTGCAGTTTCCTCATCCAAAATATTATTGTGTTTAGTTTATTTTTGTTGAACCCCAAGACTTGGTTTGCTTTTTTTCCTACAGGATGCTCCTGTCTAGCTGCTCTTCTGGCTGTAAATGTGGGAATTCATGCCTTAATAAGCCATTCCAGAACCGACCTGTGAAGAAGATGAAATTAGTGCAGGTTGAGCATTGAGAATAAAACTTCACATGTTAAAAACATTCCTTCCTTTTCATTCTTCAAGCACAAATGCATTAGACTTGATTCCAGTCTTTTGTTCAATGTCACTCCTTATGTGGTTTTTGTTATTGTTTCTTCTGTGTACACTCAAAATATGAAGTTAAGTAAGGTATTGCTTGTAGACAGAGAAATGTGGAGCTGGGATTGTGGCAGATGAAGATATTAAACGAGGAGAGTTTGTAATTGAATATGTTGGGGAAGGTGACATCTTGGTTGTTGCTTGTTCTTCATCAAAATTTCTTTCCATATTCTCATGTTGCATTATTTTATGATCCATTAGCATCTGCTTAGATGTTTCTTCAATGCAGTTATTGATGACAAAACATGTGAAGAAAGACTTTGGAAAATGAAGCACCTTGGAGAAACTAACTTTTACCTGTGTGAGATCAATCGTGACATGGTAATTGATGCCACATACAAAGGAAATAAATCAAGATACATAAACCATAGTTGCTGCCCCAATACTGAGATGCAGAAATGGTTCACACTGACCCCTCATCACTAATTTTGTTGTCATGTGAGTTGATTTCTTATCTTACGTGTTTTAATTTTGTTTTGCTCAAGGATAATTGATGGTGAAACGAGAATAGGCATATTTGCAACTCGTGACATAAAAAAGGGCGAAAATCTGACCTACGACTACCAGTACGAATTCTTGCATGACTCTCTTATTGCATACTGTTAGACATCTCTCTTTGAACATTGGTATTTTTTTTTTTATTGTAAGCATGCATATTTATATTTAGTATTTTGTGTCATGATCTCTTATGCATATTGATGACAGCTGATAGATTGGTTTCCCTTCAAATTTTCTATTTTCATAGCCCAATATGCACTAATCTGACAAATTTAGCAGGTTTGTTCAATTTGGTGCAGATCAAGATTGCCACTGCGGAGCTGCAGGCTGCAGGAGGAAGCTGGGGGCAAAACCTAGCAAGCCTAAGATCTCATCAGATGCTGCACTAAAGTTGGTAGCCTGTCAGGTGGCTGTATCTTCTCCCAAATTGAAAGCAATATTATCTGGAAAAGATGTATGTATATGTGGCTGTTTGATAATCCATAATTATATATATATATATATATTAACTAGTGTTCAATGATTATATGTTGTGTGTTTTGATTATGGATACCTGCGATTTTGCTAACTTAGCTATCCAAGCTTTTTTCATTGGTATGTATGTTGTATGTGTGTACATTTATGTATAGCAAGTGTGACTATACATCCTTTCATGTATTATTATTTGATTGGTCAAAACGGGTTTGGGTGAGAATACTTTTGGAATGGCTTATGAATTATTTCAAGTCGCTTTTGCCTTTATTTCTTAGTGGAAGTATTTCAAATACTTCATAAATGAATAAATTTTGAGGTAATGTTTAGCAACTTTTTCCCTTGGCTGCTATGCAATTATAATGCTTTTTGTATTTTTGTTCTTAAACTATGATTTCAATTTTCAAGGTATAGATACATTTGAATATCTTCTCTCTTACATCATCAGTGCAAGAGAATGTGTTCTACATTTAATTTTAGAGTGTTGTGTTCAAATTTGTAAGTTTTCACATAACACTTTGAGTGGATTATAGTCTGGCTTTGGTATATCACTGTTGTAAAATAGTCTGAGTCAACCTCTGAAAGAGTGGCGTGTTGCTTTGAAATTTGGTGGCTTCTTTTTGATAGCTGAGCCACAAAAAGTATTCTAAAGCCTTCTTTTATATTTCAAATTTTGAAATATAAATGGACATTTTCTTTGATTGGATTGGATCAAATTCAAAATTCAACAATGTAGTTGGAATAGATTAGGCCATTCTGTTCTTATTTCACCCCCTTTTCTTCCCTTCATTCCACTAGTATGCTACATCTAATATATTGGAAGATTTGCAAGCTCCAAAAATTCGTAGTCAATTACTACGGAAGTGTTGATATTCATTTTTAATGCATTTCAGTTTTACACTTTCTATCCATGTTAGTTTCTGCTTAAGTTATATACTGTGTACATTTTCTACAAACTTGGACTGATTCTGGCATCTTTTTTGTTTAGTTTTATCAGAATGGAGATTTGCATATAGGTAAGAAAACTTTATTCCTGGATTCTAGATTATGTATTGGTTGCTTTGTCAAATATCTTAGTCTTGTTGCCATTCAGGCAGTTCGCAACCTCCTTATAATCAACGACAAATATGCCCTCAATGTTGCATTGGCAAAGTGATTAGAATATCCCATCCCAAGAATGAGAGGTACTTCCCAGAATGTTTAATTACATCTGTAATTTACATCATCAATGACTATATTCTGCTGAATTTTTTTTTCTTTCCCATTGGCTCAAATATTACAGTTCTTTTGGGATTATTAGACGGTTTGATGAGTATTCCAGAAAACACTCGGTAAGAGTCTCTTTTATTTGGCTACCATTTAAAGTTATAGGAGCAATATGAACATATAAGAAAATGTGCTGTTGTAGGTCTTGTTTGAAGATGGTGAGAGTGAGTTTATTGACATGGCTAAAGTAGATTGGGAACTTGTAACTGACTGATGTCACTCTGAGGAGTAAGTACAACTTTCTCTTCCAATGAACGATATACATTCTTCTTCTGACCATATTATCCAATTATCAGTGCTTCAAATGACATTTTGGAGACATTTTGTGTTTGAATTAGAGCGGTTAGTTAGTTAACTTTTGTTATTGGCTTTAAGAAAGTTCTGATCTTGAAATCTGCTGTAATCTGCTTAGGAATTTGTTGAGAAGTATGAGAGAATTTCAATATGTAGTTTGAATGAGACATGAGCTTCTGATTATATTGTAGACTCTGAGAAACATGAGGTAGTGAGAGGGTCATTGTCTATGTAAAAATCGTCATGATGGCTGCTTCTCTTTCCTTATTCATTAGAGGGGCATGATTATGATTTCATTAATTTTTTAGCTCATATTAGTCACTTTTATGCCTGCATCAAACTGCTTTACATTGTGTTACTCTTTTTTGCATCTTGCCTTGCTTGATCTTTCCTTTGCTTGGAACCTTGGTTGGATATTTTTTTTCATTTATCTCGATTATTCTGGTCAGTTGAAAACCTGAAATAAAACTGAGTACATCAATCATGTTCAGGTAGCAGTAACCAAAATTGGTCACTGGTTAGTTAGCTGTGCGGAATTACAGTCAATAGAAAAAGGATTCAATCAAGTTCATACAATGGTTCTGGAGACCACATTGTTGTTGTACCAGAAGTATGAGCTTTTCTTGTAAACAAGGAGCCATCTTCCTTGCGTAGGATTCATAGCAAATGTTGTATCAGATGTAATTTTTTCCTGTAAAAACCTTTTGGAACATTTCAACTGTTGCATTCATTCTTGCTAGGAAATTCTTTTATTTTAGATGTTGCAGCAAGTTGAAGATGGGTGTGTGGTGTCTGGGGCCTAACATTGAACATGTGATCCGGTAACTCTCGTTTCTATATTGTTTTGTGTTGTGGCCCCAACGCATGTTGCTGGTTTTTGCAAGCACATTGCGTACGCAACAGACTACGTGTGCTCCGCCGCCGTAAACAATCAACGCGGCACTCCTTACTTTTTCTTGGAAAATTACCACAGCACTATTTTTGTTGTCATATAAACATCTGATTATTAAATTTTTTTAACGTGCAGCACTTATATTTTCAAATTCCTAATAGTTAATCACTTTATCCCTAACATCATTAAAATGTGTTAAATAATTAAAGCAAAATGATTATTTCGTCTTTAAATGTATTAAAAGATTATTTTATCCTTTGAAATTTTAAAAAATTGTAAAGTTTATAATTACAAAAGAAGCATGACTGTAGATATACAGGAAAGACAGATGAATGTTTTTTTTTTATGTTTTAAATGATAAAATGGTCATTTAACACAATTATGAGTTTAACATATTCTAAAAGTGCTAGTGATATAATAATTAATACAAATTTGAAAATATAGGTGATGCATTGAAAAAATAAAAAAAATTAGTAATTAAATATGATGCAGAGATAATTTTCTTTTATTTTTAATCTTAGAGATTTTTCATGGTTTTTTCCCTCTGGTTTGCATATCTAAAGATATGGAGTTGTTGCGTGGGGTCCAATACTATGATATTGTACGCCCATAACTTGTGCACTACGGGATGATCATAAAATTCATAAAAGTTAATAACATTTGACCGTTGATAGCGTCCAGATTAGAGGGATATGGCACGTCGATCATGGAGTATTTATTGGTCACAACATGATGTATCTTTAGTTTATTATTTTTATTTTTGTTGTTTTATGTTAAAGTATTTACCTAAATAATAATAATAATGAGAATGTGTAGGTGCAGCGTAGTGGGATTTAGAAATTGGACGGCGTTAAGAAGAGTGTTGGTTAAACGATTAAATCGGCGAGGAGAGGGATGGGTTGGTGTGGGTGGGGACCACCTCACCAACCCGAACCCAAATCCAAGTCTGCGATTTTCTACGATGGCGGATGTGGTAGGAGTAGAGTAGAGATGGATGGTGACAAGTTGGTACCAAGCAACCAATCCACGATCAGAATAAAGCTACAGTCTAAAACGGTGTAAAGTTGATCAAGCAAAACGTAATTGGATAAGTGAAGGTGGAAAAAAAAAAGAAAAGAGTGTTTACTATCAAAATTGCATTGTATTCTATCAATGTGACGATTGGATTTGTATGCTTTGAAAAGGGGAAATTTGAACAAATTTTTGATGATATAATTTTTTTAAAGAAAATTACAAAATTTATAAGAAACTCCAAGATTAGATTTGACGTAAAAGAATTATAAAAAATAAAATATATCGTGCGAGGGATAGTTTCAAGTATAAATATATTATTTCATGTAATTTAAACTTTTGAATATCAACATTTGGTCTATATAGGAAGCAAAATCTTCTACGGATTTACGCCCGCTATACGAAACTGCACTCCAAATGAAGTGTAAAGATAGTAATTAAAGAATATAGTGATTTTGTCAAACTATACGATATGATTATAATTTTGAGTGACGATCAAATTATTAAAAGTGTATTAAAAAAGATAAAGGGGAAGAAACTGAAAAGAACAATTCAACTATGCAGCCCGCTTGTAAAAAGATACACTAGATACAATAGTGACATCAAATAACTTCTTATTGCAAAGTGACAATATGATGCCGAGTAGTGACATCAAATAACTTCTTATTGCAAAGTGACAATATGATGCCGAAACTTCTTTCGGCATTACCGAAAATTAGAGAAAAAATTTAAGTCTCAACTTCAAAAAGAAGCAAGTGACATTGAAAACTTATTTTACAAAGCCTTATAGACATATCATATGTATTTAGTTTTAAAATAATTACTAATTTTATTTACTATTTGCATCCTATAGAAAAATGATGTTTTTTTTAAATTTATTATTTAATAAATTATCCAATTAAAAATTTAACTTGTTGGGCCCCAATCGGGATCTATGAAAACTGTTATTTAATTGATATTATCAAATTATCGAGTATTAATTTAATGAGATTATACTATATATAATAATATTTTAGTCATTATATAATAAAATAATATTTTCTCAATAAAATTTATTAAACGTATATACTCTATTTTTTAAATTCATAAATATCACAACAATACAATTTATTTCATCCATAAAACTATTTTTTAATCAACAATTTATTTTATTCACGTAACATAATCAACATAATTTATGAGCAGCCACAATCTCCAACTGACCTTAAGTTCCCTTCTTTGGAAAGTAATGAAGATTCTTTCTTCCCCATTATTAAAGAAAGAAAGTACGTCAGAATTGGATGGCATAGCATTCCCAACCTGGCCGTACTATTCCTATTAACAATTATAAAATTTTGACCTTCCATAACTCATCTATGGTTTACGAAATATCTATTACCTTCATACCAACAAGTCCAAGTTAATCGTAATAACTCCACTTTATTTATGTATTTTTGGGTCCACGTGGATTCTAAATACATGCATTTAAATTTTTGTAGGGACCAACTCAAAAATTTATTAATCTCACTATATAGTTTATAAAGGTAAAAAAATTTGACTGTATTCTATATTTTTGTAAAAAAGAAGAAAAAGCCCCATAATTGCACCCTGAGTATTATTGAGAGCAGAATCCCACGTTATAGCTAAATATCTCAATTTTTTACTCTCAATTGATATGTCATTCATTTATTAAATAATATAATAATAACTTTTTTAAAATTTATTATTCAATAATGAATGAATGACATAAAAAAGGGACACAAATGTTAAAATTCTTTGTATTATTCTATAAATTAAGAGTAATGCTAAGCATCCTAATATTTAAGTTCTAGGTTCAGTCTCAATTGATGTAAAATTCATCAGGTAAAAGCTTATTTAATCCTTATATTTTTAGGTTAGTGTCCACTTACTTCTTATATTGTTCAAAGTATTTAGAAACATCTCAATTGTTAAACTGTTGACATCACTACCATTATTTTTTTTATTCCTCTTGACTTGTTTTTACAATATTATCCTTTTTATAATAACGTTTCTTTTTCTTAGACATTAATGAAAAGAAAAAAATTAAAATACTAATTTAATCTTTAAAATAAAATAAAATAATATAATATATATTAATTTTTGTGAAAGCTTATGTTTGTCAAAAAATTAATACTATAGAAAAAATTAAATTACCAATTTTTTTGGACACTAAGACAAAAATTAATATATTAACTCTTTAGCTGAGTGTTCCATAAAAATTAATATCTATTTTTTTATTTTTGGGATTAAATTGGTAATTTATTTTTTTATTAATGTCTAAAAGAATCAACATTATTATAAAAGAGTAATATTGTAAAAGCAATAAAAAAAATAACAACAGAGATGTTAATAATTTAACTGCAATATATTTTGAGGTATTTTTAAAAATAAAAGATTAAACGAGTATTAGCTTTAAAATATAGAAATTAAATAAGTTTTTACCCAAAATTTATCTATTAAATAATAAATAAGTAATTTTTTAAACTATGGAATTTGCCATCAGTGACATAGAACTCAAGCTGTAATTCATACTTTTGAGTTTGAAGATAAGCACAACGTAATTGGATAAGTACGGGTGAAAAAAAGTCTTGTGTTTATTATCAAATTTTCATTCTTAATTATTGCAATGCTTTTTTTTTAATAATATATTAATATCCAATTGAATTATATTGTATCGATGTTGTACGAATGGATTTGTATGGTTTGATAAGGAGAAATTCAAACAAAATTTTGATGATGTAATTTTTTTAAAATTACAAGATAAAGTCCAAGATTAGATTTGACGCAAAATATATATTCATGTAAAATAAGGTATATCGTATCGAGCATGTTTGAGAATTGAGATAGTTTAAGTTGAAGAAATATTATTTCATGTGATTTGAATTTTTGAAGATCTTTAAATACGAGAATATTGTTTAGCACATAGCTAATAAAAATCTCTTATTTTTGCATGATTTACTTGCTCTCCGAATCATATCCACGTCGACTAACTTTTTTAAAAAATTACATCATCAAATTTTTGTTTGAATTTTTAAGTTCGTGTCATTACATTTAAAAAAAAAAAATCCTTTAGAGGTTATTTAGTTAAATTTGTAATGATAGGATCTTAAAAATTGACCTTTTTCTCTCTCTTTTTTCTTTCTTTTTATTTTGAGTAATGATATAAGATCTTAAAAATTGACCTTTTTCTCTCTTTTTTCTTTCTTTTTATTTTGAGTAATGATATACTCATAAATTTTTATACAAACTTGTCTTATACAAACTGATGTGGCATGATAAAATTAGTTAAATTAAATATCTCTTTGACTCGCATGATTTATTTTCATTATTTTATATTTTCATTCAACTAATGAATTAATGTCATATCAATTTGTACAAAAAAAATTATGTACAAGAGTTTGTAGTTGTATCATCATTTTTTTTATAAATTACAAAGTTAATTGGTCTTGATTTGACTATGCATATAATCTAATGTAAAAGACTAAAATAGACAATAACAGATCAATTGAGGATTCATTTGAGATTGGGTTGAAATGATATAAGCGGCTTATTTTATAAGGTTTGACAAAAATGGTGTTTGGTAAATTTTTTAAAAGTTATTTATTTCATAATTTTATACATTTTGATAGTAGTTTTTGAAAGTAGACAAAGAGTTGCTTTTTCTAAGCAATATATTTCATAAGTCATCACTTCTTTCTAAAATTTTTAATATAAACTAAATATTTTAATAAAAAGACAATTATGTCTTATTATTTTATTAATCCTAATACAGAACCTCAATAAATTAATAATCTTAAGACTACGAAAAATCTATTAATTTAGCAAATATAATATCAATAAATTTGTAATTGATTAATTTATTAATAAATTAACAAGGGAATGAGTCGGACTATTAGCACCCCTCCAGAATCCTATTGAAATCCCCTTTTCAATTACATTCTATTTAATACCAAAACTACCCTTTTTAATGAACACTCTTTTTATTTATAATTTTTTCAGTTTCTAATAATTTTCTCACTCTTTGAGTCTTAATATCTATATACTTCTCTTCAAACTTTTTTATTATTTAATTTCTAAAGAAAAAGTAAGAAAAACATTATATTTAGAAAATAATGAATATTATATGGGTTTAATACAATTTTATCTTACCTATAAATTTTGGGTTCATTGGGTTCAACTATTAGTTTGAGAATCCTTAAAAAATTAGTTGCAATGGGATACAATTTTATTTTATTTAATTTTCCTTTATGTTCTATCTTAATTAAGTTGTTATGTTTATTACAATAATTTTGTTCTGGCTTAGAGGATTATTTCTTAAATTCAAATTATTTTAATGATAATAAAAAAAGTTTATATTGTGTAAGCAAAATAAAAATGATGAGAGAAAGAAAATATAAATGGTTTAATTCTAGTTAATTTTGCCCTTAAAAGTAATTGTAATATAACAGGAGTTTTATGAGATTAATCAAGGGGTGTCAATAGTCCAACTCTAAGGAAATTGATCGAGAATCCCTCAAAATTACACTTAATTTTACACAAGTTCTATGCCTTTAGATTTAAAGCTTATCAATGGTTAGGATTTAATATATTAACGGCATGAAATTTTATTATAAATTAAGGCTCCATCTGGTAGAGTTTATTTAAATAGAGTTTTTGTTAGTATAACTTTTATGAGTAGAGCTTTCACCTAAAATATTTTAGTTATTTAGTTGTCAATCAGAACTTTTATTAAAAATTACATAATTACTTTAATATGCAAGTTTTTTAAGTTATATTATGAAAAACATAAAATAAGATTGTACTACTAAAAACTCAAATTTTGATTTTTTACTTGTAGAGGCAAAATAACTTATTTAATTTTCAAAAGTTCTACTAAAAAAAATAACAATAAAAATTTTGATTAAAATTTTATGAGATTAAATAATTAGTTATAACAATTAAATAAGTCATACTAAATAGGCACATTATTAGTATCCCTCTTGAGGCTTGCTCTCCAACAATTATCTTTCTTCAATGTTTTTTTTTTCCGCTCCCTCTCTCCCATCTATTTTCCTTCTAACTTTCTTTTTCTTCATATCTTGTTTTTCATCAATTGATTCCTCTTGCAGTTTTGCCCAACTGAAAATGTCTTTGAATAAAAAAATAAAAAATATAAATATAAATTTATTCCCCCATGAAACTGCAATTAAAGAAAAATTCAGGTGTATATGTGACCAATACAAATGGAGTTAATGGAGGTAATGTTCTGTTTAATCAAGGGAAATTGCAAGGGAACAATTGACTTTTGCTCTCTTTTTTTCTCTTTTTTTTGTAACTTAAATATACATGCCATACATCTTTGAATCTTGAAATTATAAAATTTCAAAGTAAATCTATCAATATCTTCTAATCCGCCCAATTCTAAGAGAGATAAAATAACAAAATAAAAAACAAGAAAGGAGATGAAAAACGGAGGTAACCAGGAGAAAAATGCTGGTGGCGCGCGACCAATTGGGGCAAAGGTTCCAGCCGGCATTGGAATAATTTGAGGAGAAGTTTTAAACCAGCACGTAATTACTTTGATTTTATGATAACGCCCCAGTTCAGTATCAAATTGTTAAAATTTCCGAGATAATTTTGAAGAATTTCAAATTTAACCCTGATTAAAACAAACAAATTTCTAAAATTTATTAGTTTTGATTCTATAAATATGAATTAGCCACACCTAAATGACGACAAAAGAAATTTAACAAAACTAGGTAATTCTTAAAAAAATATGAAACCATAAAGTTTCTCTATTTTTTTCCCTCTTTTTCTTTTTAGTTGTATACATGAAAATATTGTATATAATTGTATTGATAATGAAACCATCATATATTGTTTTCAAAACACAAAACCTTGAAGGGATAATGTAATAGAAATAGAAATAATAAAGAGGAAGAAGCTAAAAATAATAGTTCTACTGTAAGAGTCCGTTTGGCATAAATAAGCACGCAATACGATACTGACAATGAATAATTTCTTACTGCAAAACTAACAATATCATGCCGGAACTTCTTTTTAGCGTTACAGAAAATTAGAGAAGAGATTCAAGTCAAAATCAACTTCAAGAAGAAGAAGCAAGCAACATTGAAAAATTATTTTACAAAATCCTCATAGACGTATCATATGTATTTTATTTTAAAATAAATAATTATTAATTTATTTGCTAATTGCATCCTATAGGAAAATGAGGTCTTTTTGAAATTTTATTATCTAATAAATTTATAGAATTAAAGATTTACCATATTTGGCTCCTAATCAGGATCCACAAAGACTGTTATTTGATTGAGATTATAAAATTATCTAGTAATTTAGAAAAGTTCTATTGTATATGACTAAAAGTAATTTAAACTTATATTTATTTTGTCGTTATATGATAAAATAATATTTTTGTAATAAAATTTATCAAACACATGTATATTGTTTTCGAACGCATAACTACCACAACAATATATTTTATTTCATCCGCAAGACTACTTTTTCGATCAACAATTTATTTCATCTGTATAGTATAAACAACTTATTTTGTCAACTAGCACAAATCAAACTAGCCCTAAATTCCTTCCTTCCCAAAGTAGTAGGGGTGGGTAAAATCGGGTTCGGGTCAACCCGATTGGGTTTCGGGTTGTTCGGGTTAGACAAGAATCAATCCGAACACAACCCGAATTAATGACCCGACCCGAACCAACCCGAACTATGTTCGGATTGTGTTCGGGTTGGATTTAAAACGAGTAGGATTGAGTTCGGGTCAATGCGGGTCAGTTCGAGTCGGTTGAAACCGGGTCAATTCGAGTCAGTTCGGGTCAGTGCGGGTCAGTTCGAGTCGGTTGAAACCGGGTCAATTCGAGTCAGTTCGGGTCAGTGCGGGTCAGTTTGGGTCAATTCGGGTCAGTTCGGGTTAGTTGAAATCAGGTCAATTCGGGTTGGGTCAATTTGGGTCAGTTCGGGTCTATTGTTGTGTGTGTGTGCAGTGTTAGACTATTAGGCTTTTTTTTTTTTGAGAACCCGATCGGGTATTCGGATCGGGTCGGGTTTGACCCGAACCGATGACAACCCGATCGGGTTTATAAATTTCAAACCGATCGGGTTTCGATCCCGACCCAACCCGACCCGAGTCGGATCGGGTAAAATGCCCGCCCCTACAAAGTAGTCGAAATTCTTTGTTCCCCATTATTAAGAAAGAAGCAAGTCAGAAGTGGACGGCATTCCCAACCTGCCCTTATCATTCCTAGTAACAATTGTAAAATATTGACCTTTCTTAACTCATATAGTTTCAGTCCAAATTAATGGTAATAAGTCCACTTTATCTATTTATTTTTTGGTCCAAGGGATTCTAAATACACAAATTTAAAATATAATCCAAAATTTTATTGAGACTAACCCAAAAATCTAATAATCTCACTATATAATTTATATTAGGAGAAAAAAATTGACTACATTCTACATTTTTGTAAAAATAAGAAAAAGTCACGTAATTGCGCCTTAAATATTGTTGAGAGCACAATTCCGCATTAATGCTAAGTATCATATTATTTGGATACCAATCGATATGTTATTCATTTATTGAATAATATTATAATAATTTTATTAATTTTAAAATTTATTATTCAATAAAGAAAGAAAGAACACACCAAAAACACACACACACACACAAATATTAGAATTCTTCAGTATTATTCTATAAATTAAGAGTAATGCTAAATATTTAAATATTTGACCTAAGTTCAGTCTTAATTGACGTGATATTTATCTATTGAATAATAAGTAAATAATTTCTCAAATTATAAAACCAATCATCGAATAAATGAGTGACACAGAACTAAAGTTGTAAGTTTGTAATTTAAATATTAGAATTTTTGATGTGTGTGTATATATATATATTTTTTGGAAATGTTGGCATATTACTATATTGTTTAAATTAAATTACGAATGGCGATGAGGGGTGACGTAGGAATTGATATCCTCGTCTCCAAGAATCGGGGTTGTTAGGTGCGCCTGAAAACCATTATAAAACAGAAACAAGCCCATGTTAAAAGCACTGTCCCACAGCCTCACCTCACCTGACACACCCACTCTCTTTCACTTTCTTCTCGCATCCATTCTTTCCATTTTTCTCTTTCATAAATCACCCTCGCAGATCTGAACTCAACCGACAACTCACTCGTAAACGACCTGTCGGTGGCAGCAGTAGCTACTCTCCGAACCAAAAATGAAGGTAATAGACAAGATTCAAGAGAAAGTAGCCTCCGACAAGGTCGTCTTCTCCTTCGAATTCTTCCCGCCGAAGACGGAAGATGGCGTCGAGAACTTGTTCGAGCGGATGGACCGTATGGTGGCCCACAACCCGGCATTCTGCGACATCACTTGGGGGGCGGGTGGCTCCACGGCCGATCTCACGCTCGACATCGCGAACAGGATGCAGAACACGATATGCGTCGAGACGATGATGCATTTGACGTGCACGAACATGCCCGTCGAGAAGATCGATCACGCTCTTCAGACTATTAAGTCCAACGGCATCCAGAACGTTCTCGCTCTTCGCGGCGATCCTCCTCACGGTCAGGATAAGTTCGTTCAGATCCAGGGTGGCTTCGCCTGCGCTCTTGATCTCGTAAGTAATCGTAGCACTACTTGGTGGTAAACACGCTCATTCTGATTTGATTAGAACAGTGAAAATGAAAGAAAAAGTTATGAGGGTTCAGAATGCCGTATTATGGTCGAATGCTAATTTAGTCCCTATAGTTTAAACTAATTATTCAGTAAGTCTCTATATTTTTAAAAACTACTTAGAAATATGCCTGTTATATATACGTTTTCGTTAAAATCTATTTTCACCTATCAAACTATAAATGATGATTAAAAGTGTAGTTAACTGAAGAAGATGATTACAAAAGTGAAAATGGAAAAGATATGAGAGTTCAGAGATGCCATATTATGGTTAAATGTTAATTTTTTTGTCTACAATTTGAACTAATTATTCAGCTAGTCTCTGTATTTTAAAAACAAATTCAAAAGGAAGATGATGATTACAATGGTGAGAAAGAAAAATTAGAGTAAGATATGTCCTGTCACTAGTAAATGTTACTTTAGTCCCTATAGTTTGAGCCAATTACATGGTTTGTCTCTCTAATATTTATAATTACTCTGAAAGATCCTTGTATTTTTTTCTGTTTGAATTAACTTAATTATTTTCACGCGTTGGATGTCAAATTTGTTTTAATTTCAAGTTATATCACATAGAAACAATATTTCATCCTTGAAAATTTAGATCTGATTGCTCTGGCTCCGGAAGGACAACTGGTGTTTTGGGTAATTTTTGATAATTAATGTACTAATTGGGTAATTGGATTGGCTCAAATGGCAGGGACTAAATTAGCAATTATCGGTCATGTCACTTTTATGTAGTATTACTTCACTGAAGAAGCAGGGCACGGGTTATGTTGTTTTTCAGATTTTTTGAGTTTGAAAACATAATTTGGAAGCAGTAAATCTGAAAATAATTAATGATAATTTTTTCGGTAAATTATATTATTTAAAATATGAGTCCTCTGTTCTGTTTTGCTGAAGGAGAAAAAAAAAAAAAGAGCTCTTTTATAGCACTTGATTAAAATGGTACCAGAGAATTGCTTAGTCATATATTAAAATTGTATGTGAGTTTTTGTTCACGAGCAAGTAAATAGTGCTCACATATCCTGTAGAATGGACTAAATATATATGATTTGTGTAGAATACTGAAAGTTTGTCTGAACTCGTGGCCGAGTTGTTTGGATTAGCAATGTTTTGCTAGTAATGCATAGTGTTTTGATGTGTGTTAATATGAGTGAGGGTTGTTGCAGGTGAAACATATTAGGTCTGCTTATGGTGATTACTTTGGCATCACTGTTGCTGGTTACCCAGGTATTTATTATTTTCTTTACTTTTGTTGTAGTAGTGATGAAGGAGTACTTTTATTTTGTTTCCATAGTAGTGATTTTTGTTTACATTTATGCTCAGAGGGACATCCAGATACCATTGGACCTGATGGTGTGGCCAGTAATGAATCATATCAAAGTGATCTTCTTTATCTGAAGAAAAAGGTCTCTCTAATGTGTATTTCTTGTAATGCTTTGTCGTATACTTTGCGTGATCAAAACATTAAAATCTTAATTAACAGCTGATGAAAATAGAAAATTGGTAATTTATGTTGTTTGTCATTAATATAACAACGGATGGATTGTGCTGACGGTCAACTTATTTTGTAGGTGGATGCTGGTGCAGATCTAATTATCACTCAACTATTCTATGATACTGACATGTTTCTTAAGTTTGTGAATGACTGTCGCCAAATTGGAATTACCTGCCCCATTGTTCCTGGAATTATGCCCATTAATAACTATAAGGGTTTCTTGCGCATGACTGGCTTTTGCAAAACAAAGGTATGTTGTTAACTGCAAATAACATTATGTTAACATGGTTTTGGTGGTTCTGCTGTTTATATTAACATTAGGTTGGAATTTAATGACATGTTTTTTAGATACCAGCTGAGATTACTGCTGCCTTGGAGCCTATAAAGGACAATGAAGAAGCTGTTAAAGCCTATGGAATTCACCTTGGAGCTGAAATGTGCAGGAAAATTTTAGCTCATGGAATTAAGACTGTGCATCTTTATACTCTAAACATGGAGAAATCTGCATTAGCTATATTATTGGTATCCTTATTGGGATTGTTATGGTGTTGTTTGTGATTAGTACTTATCACTAAAGCTTGGTGTTCCTAATGATAGACATACATTTGCAGAATCTTGGTTTGATTGAAGAGTCCAAAATTTCCAGATCCTTACCCTGGAGACCCCCTACTAATGTTTTCCGCGTTAAGGAAGATGTTCGTCCAATATTTTGGTATGAAATAGAAATGAAAATGTAACATTTGGACCAGTATTCAGTTGATTATTAAAAGTGCAATGTGGTTTTCTATAACCTGATTATTGATATGATTGTAGGGCTAATCGTCCAAAGAGCTACTTATCAAGGACAGTTGGTTGGGACCAGTATCCACGTGGACGATGGGGTGATTCTCGTAACCCATCATATGGTGCTTTATCTGACCATCAGGTACACATGATAATTGAA
Source organism: Citrus australasica (assembly GCA_029618585.1). Classification (NCBI taxonomy): domain Eukaryota; kingdom Viridiplantae; phylum Streptophyta; class Magnoliopsida; order Sapindales; family Rutaceae; genus Citrus; species Citrus australasica. The sequence goes on along the minus strand of JARCIV010000003.1, from coordinate 30,377,784 downwards.
CTTCATATCTTGTTTTTCCAATTGTTATGTTAAATTCTAAAACTTTTCAGTGATATTGGAAACTAATGCTTAACTGAAATTCGAATCGAATATTGCAAGTAGTCTATGTTATCTTCGTTTGTTTATTAATGCTTTTGAACTGCTACATAGTTCAAAAGGCACTCTCCCTCTTGTTATCTCCGTCGAACATTGCAATATGCCATGCATGACCCTAGAGATGAACTTTTCAGTGATAATTGAAAACTATACTTAACAGAGATGCGAAACAGATATGGCTAGAAGTCTTTGTTATCTTCATTTGTTTGTTATGCTGAATTATTGCTTTGAACTGCTACTGAGTTGGGAGTCATTCTTCCTGTTGTTATCTCTATCAAACATTGCAATTCGCCATGCATGACCCTAGACATGTTTTTTTGGAACAGTTTATGCGGCCTCGTTCACGTGACAAGAAACTTCATGAAGAATGGGCTGTGCCCTTGAAAAGTGTTGAAGATATCTATGAAGTAAAGTTTCCATCTGAGATGCATTCTTTTCTTCCTAATCAAATAATTACAACTACAAATGTTATATATTTCCGATGGAATTGTTGCTTATCAGAAATTTAAGAATTACTGCCTTGGGAAATTGAGAAGCAGTCCTTGGTCAGAGTTAGACGGGCTTCAGCCAGAGACCAAAATCATAAATGAACAGCTTGGAAAGATCAATGTGAAAGGTTTCCTCACTATCAACAGCCAGCCGGCAGTCAATGGTGAAAGATCTGATTCATCTTCTGTTGGTAAGTAGAAATTTTTTGAATGAATGTTAGGGTATTAAAAAGGAGTGACACATTGATATATCCTGTCAATCTTGAATTTTTCTGTGACTTTTAACACGTTGGTGAGACTTGAGTTAGAAGTGAATTGACTATAGCTTTTAGTTTGCCAAATGTTCCATGTTCCATCATGAGAGGACTTTATAAACATCTTTGACTCGTGTATTTGCAGGTTGGGGTGGGCCAGGAGGATATGTTTATCAGAAAGCATATCTAGAGTTTTTCTGCTCACCAGAGAAGTTGACTGCACTTGTTGACAAAAGCAAAGCTCTTCCATTCATAACCTTCATGGCTGTCAACAAAGAAGGGAACTGGAAAGCCAATGTTAATCAAACTGATGTGAATGCCGTAACTTGGGGGGTCTTCCGAGCCAAGGAGATTATCCAACCGACTGTTGTTGACCCTGCCAGCTTCAAGGTGTGGAAGGATGAGGCATTCGAAATTTGGTCAAGATCATGGGCTTTATTGTACCCTGAGGGAGACTCATCAAGAAAATTGCTTGAAGAGGTTGGCTCTCTTTATTAATATTTGCAGTTGCAGAATCTCTTCTTATTCACTAGAGTCACTTGTGCAGCAATTGAGACTAGGATTCATTTCAGTAACCCTAAATCTCTTGTTAAACTTGCAGGTGCAGAGCAGCTATTATTTGGTCAGCTTGGTGGATAATGATTACATCAATGGGGATCTTTTTGCTGTTTTTGCCGATCTCTAGGTTAAGCTGCTGTACTCCATGGAATTACAACCTGATTTCATCAATGGTCATCTTGTACCCTCACTGAAGCCATTTGAAGTGTTGCCTTCTCTCAAGTTAATTTCAATTGAAATTTATCCAAAATTACAAGCTTACTGATTGTATTAATAAGATGATAGGGATTTTGATACCTCCCTGATGCTCCATGCAAATTAAAATGGCAGCTTTCATTCTATTGAATCGCTCCTAATTATTTGTCAATGGAAGTTACAATCTGAAAATTGTAGCGTTACCTAAATATATTTAATTCCAATAAAGTGAATCTTTGTTTTTCTGCCTTTCGGAAAATGTGCAGCAGTAGATAATATGTGCTTTTAGTGTGAGGCATAGTGAGGCTTTTGAGTGTTTTGCTGAGTACTCTGATTCCAAGTAGAGCCCATATATAATATCAGGAATTGAAGCAAAATCTACAACTAAGCCAACACAATCATGTATGATGATGACGGTGAAAAAAATGATTGCTTAGAATTGGAGCAACCTAAAATTAAGGCTGGATCCCTTCTGTCTGAAGTTCAAAAAAAGAAAGGAAAAATATCATATGGAACCCAGGAGTTCAGGGTACCAGGGAGCCGTACAAGACCGAGTGGAAACAAGTTCCTAGTTGGGTTAAGAGATATTTGCATTCTTCAGAGATCTGCTCATCACCGCACCAGCAGAAGTCTGCATTAAATGCTCTCCAAGCATAGCAACCAAAGAAGCATCTGTCTTGAGATGAGGCTGAACCAATTCCCAAATCTTTTTCTTCTGAACCTGCAAAACATATAACAGGAGAATGAAAACAACTCTAACAGAATCATCTGCTATGTGATTAAAAAAAAAAAAGACAAAAACATTAAACTCTCAATACACATAAAATAATGCACCCTGTGGCCAATCATCTCTACTCATATGCCAATCTTTTTTCTGTTTAACGAGGCAAGACACAAATTATTGCAATGTGAAAACCAGAGTCCCACAGGCATTTAACATAACATAATGTGGTTCCAACGTCCAATATAATTGACAAAAAGATTAGTGTCTAAAAAAATAGTCTTGACTTTCATGTAAGAGGTTTATCTTGTGGAACAGTATATGCTAGTTACAATACTGACATTCCACTTTCATAAGTCAAAGTAACCTGAAATTTCCTAGTCTATAAAATGAAATTGGTACACACTTCATTCATCCTTGAGGCCACAAGGGTATGAAACAACAAAAATTTGACAAAAACTCTCATGTGCTTCTAACCAATGGAGCAAAAAGAGTTAAAAAGGCAAGACATTCACATATGGGATTATAAGACTAGTAGAATGTATGTCAAAGAAAGTTTCCATTGGTATGAACAATATAATTATGGGCATGCAAAGACAATATCACCCACAATTAGAATGCTTCAATTGATTTCAAGTGGAAAATGTCCCTACCCTAACAACCAATCACACATTAGCTAAACTTGTTGCCTAGTCCTTGTCCTGTGGATAATATCACTAACATCACGTTTCATGCAAGCTAGTCTTTTTGCCAGACCCTTGTTACTTGCATAATGTCCCTAACATTCCTTCACATGCAGGGAAGTTTTTATTTACCTAGTTCTTCTCACATGGTAAGAACATGCATGGGTTTAGCTATAATATCATATATAAGCTTATGGGAATAACACATACTCAAAAGGCTAGCTCTAGAGTCATGCAGAGTTATGCCTGAGCTTTATATACTTAGCCCAAAATCAATTCTCAACTATACTGTCGCTAACAGGTGCTAGTTGGCTCCAATGATAAAAATAAAATCTCCAGGAATTCAGTTTCTTTTCCATTGACGCAATGTTTAAATTAATAATAGAAAAGAATGCTTCATTGCAGAGAAGTAGACCAAAACCTGATTGGGCGAGGCAGGAGCAGGTTGATTTTCTTTATCCTCTTGGGAGCCAAACCAGATCCTTTCACCAGGGACAGAACCTTGAGGCGGCTCAAGAAGCTCAACATTTTCATGTGCAGCATCGGAGGCAGCCAAGAGCATACCATTAGACTTAACACCTCTCATGTTCCTGGGCTTCAAATTAGCAAGCACGACAACACTCCTATCCTGCAAAAAATCAAGGGGAACGTACTTAACAAGCCCACTGCATATAATCCTCGGCTCAGCCTCGCCCACGTCAACTTCCTCAACGTAAAGGGAGTCCGCCTCCTCGTGTCTCCACACTTTGATTATTCTGCCAACCCTTATGTCGAGCATGTTAGCTGCATCCTTTACGTTCACACTATTGTCCTCCACTGCTGGTCGTGGCGGTGATTCAGATGTGGTGGTGGTTTCTGCGTTGGTGTTGGTGATTGGAGAAGTGCAAAACGATGATGTTTTGGGATGATGAGGGCGGAAGAGGAGGAGGGCTCTGTCAGTTCTCGTGATGGTTGTTATTGGTGATGAGCGCAAAAGGGGAAGTTGAGGAGGAGGAGTTCTGAAAGTAGCAGCAGGAGAGAAGGAGGAAAGAAGGCGAGCGCTGCTGCTTTTCAAAATGCTGGTGCTAACAGTAACAGCCATTGTCGTCGTTGCCGTAGCTATTAGTTCAGTCAGAAATGGTGATGACTTTTGCTCAAATGCAATCTCGGTAGTTATGGGCCTTATGGCCTTATGGGCTCCGCCTGTGGATGACGTGCTTAATTAAGATTGCCACTCCGGCTTATAAATCAAGCTTGGGATCTATTGGAAGTAATGTGATTTTTTTAAAGTTCTCTTGTGAATTATAATAACTTGAGGCTCAATTATTATGCGACGATTCCAACCAGTACCTCAACAATAAAGCAGGCTTTGTTTCGATTGGTATCGAAGTGATATTTATGTTCGTAACCCGAAGCCTTGTTCAGTTGTTCGACACAAATTAGTTAGAAAGATAGTAGTGAAATAGTTGCAACTAGAAATACACACGTGACTTAATAGATTCGTTAAAAACCTGAGCCATTAAATGTTGTGAATAAATTTTATTGAATCATATTACCAAGAGAACAAAACCTCTGCCGACCAGCATAATCACATAGGTAGTAAACACTGATCTACTCCTGGCTCTGCCTCAAGCTATAAACCATTAAGCTAAGAGAAGCTAACATCGTCGTCACTTCCACTCAAATAAGAGGTTTCAACAGAAAATTTTACAGTCCAAACGGTAAAAGGTGTACAGCAATCGTGCAGATAAGTTACTGACAAAATTTTAACATCATCCACTTCAGTAGTCATCTCCTCTGGATATCACCTCTTTGCAGGTCGGCCGTAGTAAGATGGTATGCTCGAACTGAGACACATAACTGCCTTTAATGTCGCAGAGAGGAGGATATGACTGCCAATGATAAACACACAACATACAAAATACTTAATTTTTAAGAAAATAATTATAGATCTACATTATTCATTATCAAGAATCACTGTAGGAAAATGCACACTTACTTATTTAGTGGCTTTTTCCATTCAAAGATCAATTTTCACTTGAGAATATAATACAGCAGAACATAAACTCCCAACGTCACATAAAAATGTATGAACAAATAACAGGCTTGAAATAATCAAGGATATCAATATAATTGTCATATTTGCATTAACCAACATTAAGTTCCTCCCTGCTACTGAAATTTTTGGGGTTCCCAAATGCTCAAAAATTAACCTAAAGATCTTGCAATAGTGAAGCATGGAACTATTTTCACAGAGTTGGATGATACATGTGTTCTCTCCCTCTTTCTCTGCCCCTCTCCCCATCATTTTTTATCCTTCAGTATCAAAAGAATAAGAAAGAGACATTTTTTAGCAGATTATAACTGTAGATATTGGCTTTCCTTTAACCTTGCATCTCTCTTCTCAGGTTCTTTTCATATTTGCTTCAATAAACCCTTTCATTACAAAATATAATATGCCACAATTTAAACCTTTCCCATTCCTAACCTAAGTCTCTATGATACGTGCAATTCTATCTTTCAAAGTTGATCATATGTTTTGTCTACTTTTCCAATTCTGCTAATGTGCACACCTAAGTGTTGAAATACACTTAAATACCAGATGAAAATGGAGAAATTGTTATCATAAACCATTTATAAAGAAGTGGCAAATTAATTAGTTGGGAGAACAGCACAAAACCATATATTTGCAAAAAGCCAAAATTTTGGAGTCAAGTAAAAGGACCGTCAATCCAGTAGATTGGTAATGCCGAAAAGAGAAAAATACCTGAACAATGCCAGTATCACACAAATTCTTCAGGGCCATCAGATATTTAGTCTCTCCAAGGCGATCTAAATACCGTCTACAGAATGCCAATGTAGAGAAATTCTTGTTGATTGTTGCTAATAGTTGCTTGGCTCTGGGAAGCCTCAGTGGGATGTGGCCAACATCAAAATTTTTCATGTAATGGCTGCACTCAAGATCTTCTCTGACATATCCTTTCCCTGAACACAAGAAAAAGATGGTTAATTACACTCTAGGTCGTGATGCAATCTCCTTGCTGGATGTTTTGCAAGATAATTCCTCGGCTTGCAAAAATAATCACCTGTTGACGCAAAGGTTTCAATTGCGAAAAATTCACCCTCTTCCATCTTTGTCTGCTCCCCTCCTTTCACAATTGGAACAGACTTTCCAGCATGGATCTGATAGCGCCCAATGCTGTGTCCATTCAAGTTCCGGATACTTTTAACTGCCATGAAAAATAATAATTCCATTTATGTATATGAATATAAGCTTATAACTATAACATGTGTAGTGAATCTGGAGACAAAAACTATTAATCATGAATTCATTAGCCAAGTAAAAGGTTAGAAAAATATGGACAGCTCCAACAGAGTTTCCTTGGTGGTTGCAGATACACCTGAAGCATAAATTAGGATGCTGTTAGCCTAATCTTAAATTATGTAACAGAAAGTAAAGACTGGTTTGATCAATTCCAGGACCCTCATTACTAGAACAGACAAGGAAAAGTTTGAAGACAAACATAAATGTTTCGTAGGCCAGTCAATGTTTGGCTTTATTACACCATTCAAATGCCAAGTGATTTGTGAGTAAGCTAAAACACGATTTTATTTTTCAAGGACTTGTGAAGATAAGACTACCATCTAGAACAAACCCCACTGATTAGAAGATCTAGTACTTTCTGGTAGATAATAACTAACAACCATTAAATTTGTATGTGACGTACACACACATTGATGGAACCGAAGCAAAACCATCTAGTTTGCTAAGGAGGCCAAGAAGCATGAACCATCTGCAGGAACATGGATACCAACAACATTCACATAAATGTCATAGTTAAAATACATTCCATTATGCACCATATGTTATAGTGTAAAATAACAAAACTTCCAAAAATTATACCTTGAAACACCTTTCCATTTATTTCAACCTCGTATGACTCCATGACTTCTTGGATTGCGGCACCAATATCACAAAGTCGGACATCGATCCCTGCTTCCTGAATAGTTTAAACAGTTATAATTGACATAGTTTCAATGGTAAAAGAGCCTTTGAATGTCACAAAATATTTTCAAAAACATTTTAGTGAGTAATTGCAAATTTCAAATAGGTTAAAAAAATTGGAATATATAACAGAGAGATGATAGATGAAGAAAACTGGATATGTTCTTAGAATTGTGTATCTCAACTAGGAAAAAAAAACCATTGGGGATAGGAAGGAAAGGATAGGGGTAAAGTAAAAGAATAACAGTGATGAGTTAGATAGGGTAAAGTAACAGTCTTGTGAATTAGGCAAAGAAAAAGAATGGAGACAATGAAGAAAACCTAGCAGAATAAACTATAAAAAAGAAGATATTCCTTCCTCTAAATGACCTTTCTGTCAATCCCTATGCTTAGACTAGTAAATTCTTGAAGGCCTAGAGATAAATACACTCCTCTCCAATCAAAGGCTACCTGGCAACTGTTCTGATAGTAATATAATTATCACACAAATCATAGAAAGCAACAGTTCCACTCAGGTAGTGGGTTAGTTGTAAATTGCATGCGGAAATCAGTTAACAGAATCAGGCAACATCTTCATACACTTGGTGAACTAGTTTTCCAGGACAACTGTAATAATGACAGGAAGATGACAAGACACTCAAACGCAAAAAGTCCACCAAAATGTTTATTGATATTTATGATAATAAAGTCTTAAGAATGAATAGATAAGGCTTTTTGGGAAACACAGGAGAGATATCGTGGAAGTTTGCATGGTATAAATCTAAATCGCCAAAGAGACTCAGATTACTAAAAGAATGCATGCATAACAAGCAGTTTGATTAAGAGATCAAGTACCTTGATACCCGTATTGGTTGCTTCTCGTGAAGCTTCAAGCAATGGATCAAACATAGGATTGAATGCCACTGTGAATGCACAGTCAACAATACATCCTGCGAACCCAAACAATCATGTTACATAATAACTCCACTTAAGATAAGTTGCAAGCCAAGAGAACAACATAGGAAGTTAAACGCATTTAAAAGATCAAGAAGGTAAATGGAGTAATCATTGTATTACCATCAATATGAGTCCCAAAATCCAACTTCATTACATCATCATACTGAAGTACAGTCTTATCTCCACTATTTGGGGTCCAATGTGCGGCAACCCTGACAACAGAAAAGAGCTTCAAGTAACAACACAACTATAAATACATCAAATCAATGAAACTTCAAATGATATATAGAGAACTCACCAGTTCAAGGAGCATCCAGTAGGAAATGCAATTCCTGCTTGCAGGCCATTTTCTGATATTAGTTTACGAACTGTATTCTCCAATGTTTCACAGAGGTCAGTCATTAGCATTCCGGGCTTCAATATGCTTTTAATGTATTTCCGCACCTATAGAACATCAAGAACCAAAAATGATGATATAAATTCTTTTTTTTATCCCAACCCACTCTTCTCTTTGTTTCCTATCCCAATTCCCACACATAAAAGATAAAGAAAATAATGATGATTTTAAACTCAATTTTGACTAGCCATAACAGAATGAAAAGAAAATAATTAGTTCTTATTCTATGCAGCGACAAATGCACATAAGACCAAACAGCAACCTGTCGATGAACTTCTGCGGCTTGGCGAACTGAATTGTATTTTGGTTTTTCAAGGCGCTCCAACTCCCTCTTCTCTTCAGATGTAGTCCTCCATAAATTACTGATACAGGAACACCGAGTTAAATGTTAACCTCTAAAATCCTAATACAAAATGAGAAGAGAAGGCACGTGTGCCAATACAAAATTAAATCCGTCATAGTTGAAACAATATACCACAGAACACTAATTCCAACTTCATCCTAGAAACAATATTAAATATAACTGCAATAAATCAAAAAAGTTGTAATCAAGGAAAATAACAAATACTCACTCGTCTTTGTACTGCTGAATTTCACCCTCAGGAAACTCCCCAGATGGGAAAAGATCAACTACAGGAATAGATGGTGGATCAGTTTGCTGAGGCAGTTCCTTCTTTCTCCTGGGAACCAAGACAAGCACAATATGTAATTTTCAAGTCAAATGTTCAAAACAAGAAAGGACGTTAAGGTAGAAAAAGGTTCTCACTTGCTTTTGTTTTTCTTCTTTTTCTTCTTTGATGAAACTTCTGCTAGATAACAGTTTAAAATTTGGTGCATATATTAGCAAAGGGCCAGCAAATTTTAAGAACAAAACCTTAAAGGCACTAGTTATTAAAGTAATAAGATTCAGAAAGACCACCATTCTATTAAATCAGGATAAAATCACTAGGCACAAGAAGGAGGATTAGCTTTGTATTAGAGTAAGGCTACCTTTCAACCAATAGGAGAATGATTACTGTTTAAGTATCATCATAGGAAGCGAAAGGTACATGCTCATTTATAATAACTTCAATGGCCAGATAATAAATATAAAATGCGAGTAGATAACTTGGCCAAAGTCTTTTAAGCAAGCAAGCTTTTAAATAACCAGGGGCCAAAACATTTTTTATTGTCATGATAAGTTTACTGTTAGACAAATTCACTTAATTGCAAGTTACCATCAATTTGCTTTCCCTAAATCTTGTTGAGAGTTAAACATAATTTGCTTTTTCTAAATCTTGTTCACCCTTAAAAGCATCATCAGCACATTATCAAACAACAAAAAGATTACTATACCCTTATAATAAGTACTAAGTAGTGCAGATAAAGAGCAACAGCATCGAAGTTGCTACAACACAGAAGGTGAAGCCTTTCGTTTTGTCAGGTATACTAATGTTCTTATGCAGCATTTGAAAGGGTATAATTATAAGATAAAATCAAGCACAACGGCAAGTATACGGTGGAAAAAACGTTACAAATCGTTGAATAGCAAACCATCACCTTTTCCCTCCTCTTCCTCATCTTTTTGCATCGAAGAAACATCAGAGTGCTCTTCATTTCCATTTACCGACTCCAAAGTTCCATTCTCTTCGTTAGAAATTTCTTTACTAACATTTTCATCTGCCATCTATATATAAACCAGATTCAGAACATTAGTAAAGTCAAATTCACTTAATTGCAAGTAACCATCAATTTGTTTTTTTGGAAAGTAATGCACAAATAATTTCATAATATCGAATTTTGTTCACAGATAATGAATAAGAATCAACTCGAACTGACTAATATACAAAAAAAAAACATTTTGATGATCAATAATCTGTTTAAAAAGGAAAAAGATTAAAAAGGAAAAAGAAAAAAATTATAATTATTAAAGCGACAGGGGATTGCTTACCTTGTTGAAGCTGCAACCAAATATTCTCTTTACACACGAAAACGAAAAACTAAAAACCCTTTCAAGCCCCTCGCGTCTCAACTAACCGCATTTAATATATGAAACGACAGTCAGCGTTTAGCGCCGACCTGTCTTGACTTCAGTGTTCAGAGGCTTCATCTCAGAGGTGCCTTTTATTTTGGGCTTGTTGGGAAATGGCCTATTGGATCCGTATTAGGCCCACCAACTGCCAAATGGACCGAGTGGGTGTAGAGTATAATGCTAATTGTTATATTACCTTTGGTCCGCGGCTTAGTTTAATTAAGGGTAATTTGTAACCTACCTCCAAATAAATTGATATTTTGTATTGCATTCCTAATAAATTTAACTTATTGTACTGTACACCTAAAAAAATTGATCTTTTGCACCACGCTCTTAATTTCGTTAATTTTTCTGTTATTTCTAACGGCTCCGTCTAATTTTTTATTGAATGACAAAAATGCCCCTCTATGTAAAAAAACAAAATTTTTAGCTCATTTAATTTTTAAAAAATTTTATTTTTATTGCAATAAAAAAATTTCTTGTTACATGTACAATGTACATGTAACAAGAAATTTTTTTATTACAATTAAAATAAAAAATCTTAAAAAAATTAAAGTAAAATAATAGTGGTGACAAATGTACATGTAACAAGAATTTTTTTTATTAAAATTGAAATAAAAATCTTTAAAAAATTAAAGACAAAATAATAGTGTTGACAATGTACATGTAACAAGAAATTTTTTTTACTGCAATTAAAATAAAAAATTTTTAAAAATTAAATGAGCTAAAAATTTTATTTTTTTACATAGAGGGGTATTTTTGTCATTCAATAAAAAAGTAGACGGAGCCGTTAGAAATAACGGAAAAATTAACAGAATTGGGGGCGCGGTGCAAAATATCAATTTTTTTGGGTGTACAGTGTAACAAGTCAAATTTATTGGGAAAGCAGTATAAAATATCAATTTATTTGGAGTTAGGTTACAAATTTCCCTTTAATTAATGTATAAATATTGGTTTAATCTGTATATTTTAATTAAAATACTTATTCAGTGCATATATTGTAAAAGATATCTTAAAATATCTTTATTATTAAGTATATTAAAAATTTATCTTTTTTTTACTTTTATAATAATTCTTTGGAACAATATTTTTTACATTAATTTTTTAATTTATATAAATTTAATTCACAAATTAGATAATTAATATTTATTAATACATTAAAAAATAAATATCAATATGAATAATTGATATTTTTCATACCATTGTAACAATCTTACTAATATTATTTATAAATAAATTTATACACTAATTTAGAATAATATTTAATTTTTTACAGTAATTTTATAATAATTATTTTATTTTTAAGTCTAATTTAATAAATTTTTTATTAATATTTCTAAGAATATAATTATAAAGGTATTATGATAAAAGTAAAAAAATAAAAATAAAATTATAATAGAGTCTCATCAAGTACTTTATACAGGAACTAAATAAACAAAATATTGGGAACAGTCATTTAATCCGCGCCGGGAGTACTAACTATCAAGGTAAACGACACCGTTAGGAAGCAGATCTGGAATTGCAAAGCTTCCGTTTTCAGAATTCTTTGGAAATGGGATATTAATGATGGTAGAAGAAAAATAAGAAGTGAAAAATTCGTAGCTTAGAATTTTCTTAGAAGCTCTTTGGAGCTTTGAGAGAAGAAGAAAAGAGGAAAAAAATGCTGCGGCTAAAAGCATTCCGGCCAACGAATGATAAAATAGTGAAGATTCAGTTACATCCGACGCATCCATGGCTAGTCACTGCCGATGCATCGGATCACGTCTCTGTTTGGAATTGGGAGCATCGACAAGTAATTTATGAGCTCAAAGCCGGTGGCGTTGATCAAAGACGCTTGGTTGGAGCCAAGCTTGAGAAGCTCGCTGAAGGCGAATTAGGTTCGAATAATCAATCATCTTTAAGTAACTAATTAGTTAATTACTAAACCAATTGATTGCTCGATCCAGTTTTCTTAACAGTTTTTATTTTTATTTTATTTCTCAGAACACAAAGGAAAACCAACAGAAGCCATGCGAGGAGGCAGGTAATTAATTGAATCCCTGCATTCGCATTTGCATCTTCATTTCTTCTTCTTCTTCTTCTTCTTCTTTTTTCATATATATGCGTTTGTAGAAACCTGATTTGCGTCCATATGGTTTCGTCGTTCAAGTGTCAAGCAGGTGAACTTTTATGATGATGATGTACGATTTTGGCAACTTTGGCGCAATCGAGCTGCAGCTGCTGAGGCTCCCACAGCTGTCAGCAATGTCACTTCAGGTTTTGCGTCTCCTCCTCCATCAACTAAAGGAAGGCATTTTCTTGTCATCTGTTGTGTAAACAAAGCCATATTTTTGGACTTGGTCACAATGCGTGGCCGCGATATACCCAAGCAGGAACTTGACAACAAGTCACTTGTCTGGCAAGTACTTATTACTTTCGCTCATTTTGTTTGTTGTTTTATCAGAGATTAGTTCTTTTGTAATAAGTACCTTCATTTTTCTGAATTGAAAAATGGATGTAATCTCATAGCTGTGGCTGCAGATTTATAGATAATAGCTGTACGATTTTCTGATATGTGTTAGGACTTGTTGCTGTTTAGAACCCGTATACCTTATTTCTGTTTGTTAATTCTTGTAATTTTAGGGAGACAAATGTGTTGAATGACTGACATTTGTGATATGTGCTCTTTTGCTTTCATGTTGTTCTGAAGGAAATGAATTTGGTGCTCTAGTTTCCTCTGTAATGGATAATCTGTCTAATATCAATTATTTAACACATTAGAAAGATGTTTCAGAAATTCGTAAGGTTATCGTCATTTGTACTAGCATGATAGTAATGACCCTTCAGTGCTATCGTGCAGCCAAAATTATCCAGCAGATATAAATTCTTTAGTTGACACATGTTATTGCGTAGTGTATTTTTCTGTCCAGGTGACGCCTTGAAATTGGTGGTTAGTTTTTGGCGGAAACTATACTATTAGCATATCATTTTATCACAAAAGCTTTATTTTTGGTTTGTTATGGAAAGAAATGAGAACAAAAAAATAGGTATTATTTCGGCTTCTTCTTTTTAAGCAACTCCGGAACCTTAAATCAGGAGTAATCAGTTTTAATGCTTATAATGTGTGCATAAGCCAAAGGTGTGTTGATGCCAAAAGAGATTATATTTCTGCCAAACTGTTGTTCACTTTGTGATTATGGAAATTATAGCTTGTTAAACTCCTGATATTTCGTTTGCCTAAATTGTATCTTCTGCTTTGCTATGTCTTCTTAAAGCGCATGTTACATATTATTCATTATATTGTCATTTTATGGTCATTTCTTGCAGTATGGAGTTCCTCTCTAGGTCTGCTGTTGGTGATGTTCCCCTTGTTGCTTTTGGTTCATCAGATGGTGTTATCAGGGTTCTATCAATGATATCGTGGAAGGTTTGTGGTCAGTCAAGTTTTTGCTCTGTTGTGCTAATTATGATTGTTAGTTGTGTTAAGTTTTATTCTTCTGCAGCTTGTACGAAGATATACTGGAGGGCATAAAGGATCGATATCTTGTTTGATGACTTTCATGGCTTCCTCTGGTGAGGTAATGTTTAGTTTTTCTAGTTTTCATTGTATATTCCACTTTTTGGATCTACTGTCAGGCTTGAAATCTTAGTTTATTTTTGGTCTATAAGCTTGAGTTATCAGAACAGTATGAGGTGAGGCTTTCCGACATTTTGTTTTTTCTAAGATAAATGGCTGCACCAATGAGAGAGATGTGTACCTGAAAGGCTGAGGCATCCTTGTAAAAATTACATAAAATTTTACTGAAAGAAATAATGATAAAGCGCTTCATTTCTATCATTCTATGTGTCATGAAAATGGAAGTTTGAAGGGATTATTTTTGGGTACTTTTGTAGGCGCTCCTTGTTTCGGGTGGTAGTGACGGTTTACTTATACTCTGGAGTGCAGACCATGGTCAGGATTCACGTGAACTTGTGCCCAAGCTAAGTTTAAAGGTAACCGTTCATTAATATCCCATTTTCCACGCTACTATTTTCTGAATATGCTTGTCCTGGCATTTTATATCCTTTCTTTCTGTACTTAAGAATAATTCTAGATTGTTAATGGTTTATATTTTACTAAGATGCTTTCTCTTTTGGTTAATGTACTTTGGACAAATTTATTTCTGTGCATGTACTTGTGGCTTCATGAATGCAGATTGTATTTTATGCAATTGTTGTGGCTCTTTTACCAGTGACATTTTTTCTTTTTATATTTTTATATACAATACCAATAGGCACATGATGGTGGGGTTGTGGCTGTTGAACTTTCTAGAGTGATGGGAGGTTCTCCGCAGCTAATTACGATTGGTGCGGATAAGACGTTAGCCATATGGGACACAGTCTCTTTTAAGGTACTTTTACAAGTTTGAGGATTCGTTGCTTTTGTAAAAGTGCTTGTTATTATTGAAAGATAAGAGTAAAACCCTGGCATATTGTTTTTACATTTATTAAATTTCAATCACAGGAGCTGCGGCGAATTAAACCTGTTCCAAAACTTGCTTGCCACAGTGTGGCATCTTGGTGTCATCCTCGGGCTCCAAATCTTGACATTTTAACTTGTGTCAAAGATTCCCATATATGGTAAGCTTATACCCTTCACCAGCTACATTTGTTACAGATCTTCTTATCAGTTGTTTATGAGGGTCTTTGTGCTGTGATTAATGAGAAAATCATTGCTGCTCCCAGAAAAAGGATTTAAATATTGATGGAGTTTAACATAATACCATTTAGTCGATTATATATGAAGGACCTTAGAACATTGTTTAAACTTTTGGCAGGGCTATTGAACATCCCACATATTCAGCTCTGACAAGGCCTTTGTGTGAACTTTCTTCATTAGTACCTCCTCAAGTTCTAGCACACCATAAGAAACTGAGGGTGAGTAGTAGTTTTTGTACTTGCAAAATTTCCATATTAGTGGCTCCTTTCTGTTTATGATCTCTTATAGTATTTCGATGCTTCATACAGTTTTCTAATTGGGTTTCTTGAATGAAATTTTATTCATCTACTTGAACAAGGCCCTTTCACCAGTATTACTTTTCTTGTCCTTAATTTCTTGATTACATCTTACTTGATATCCATAAATTTCTACTACAGGTTTACTGTATGGTGGCACATTCTTTACAGCCTCACCTTGTTGCTACTGGTACCAATGTTGGTGTTATTATCAGTGAATTTGATCCTCGGTCTCTTCCAGCTGTAGCTCCCCTACCAACACCCTCAGGAAGTCGGGACCACTCAGCTGTCTACATAGTTGAAAGGGAGTTAAAACTAGTAAACTTTCAGTTATCTAGTGCTGCAAATCCGTCTCTTGGAAATAATGGCTCCTTATCTGAAACGGGAAGGTTGAAGGGGGACTTACCTGATGCATTGCAAATTAAGCAGATCAAAAAGCACGTCAGTACACCTGTTCCTCATGATTCATATTCGATTCTTTCTGTAAGCAGTTCGGGGAAGTAAGTTTCTTTGACTTTCTCTGTAACGCTATGGATTATTTGGCTTTTGTGTTGTTCAGTTTCAAATCATATTAAAGCAGATGAGTCGATGTACAAATGCAGTTGCAGTGATGTATTTGGTTATTGCACTGTTTTTATGCCATATAAAAAGTGTAAATCATGTTTTTGTACTAATATATGCCAAAGTAGAAGAGAACTTCTATTCTTGTTAAAGCCTGTTCTAATTGCTTCTTTTTACATGATAATGACTTATATTGTACTCTAAAGTGAGAAATTTCAGCTGAAATTGAATCCTCTGTATTTGATTTGCATGACATGATAGCTTCTTATTATAGCACAATTTGATTTCAGGTATCTTGCGGTAGTCTGGCCCGATATTCCTTACTTTTCTGTCTACAAGGTCAGCGACTGGTCCATTGTTGATTCAGGCAGTGCAAGGCTTTTAGCATGGGATACTTGTCGTGACAGATTTGCCATATTGGAATCTGCATTAACTCCTAGGCTTCCTATAATTCCTAAGGGGGGTTCATCAAGAAAAGCAAAAGAAGCTGCTGCTGCTGCAGCTGCAGCCCAAGCAGCAGCTGCTTCTGCTGCTTCCTCGGCTACTGTTCAAGCTCGTATCTTGTTGGATGATGGGACATCAAATATATTAATGAGGTCTATAGGTGGCTCCAGTGAACCGGTATTTGATATCTTTTGGTCTTTCTCCATGTATACCATTTTCTTAGTTTTAAAGAATCGAATATCAGACTTTGACAACATTCTATGGTTTTATAGAAATGTTCAATGGATACCCATATATCTCTATGCCTTTCTATTTTCACCGAGTTCTAAAACAGGGACTACTTTTGACTATCATGTTTGTTAAGCTAAGTTAATCTTTTCTGTTATTTATCATGCTGGCAATTATCTGCTATTTTTGAGTCATGCCCAAACATTTCCCATGTGTTTTTGGAAATTCTAAAAAGGAAATTCAAATTCTTTAAGAGGACTTAGATTTATTTTTTTAATGTTCTTTTGCCAATTGTTAATCAACTAACATAGAAAAGAAAGCAGAATTACTTTTGAGAATCTTGATTTTTTTTTTGTTTTCCCTTTTCTTGAAACTATGTAGTTTGTCAAGCTGAAGTTAATCTTTCTGTTATTTATCATGCTGGCAATTATCTGCTATTTTTGTGTCATGTCCAAGCCTTTCCCATGTTTTGTTTTTTTGGCAAATTATAAAAAGGAAATATTAATGCTTAAGAGGACTTAGATTTATTTTCTTAGTGTTCTTGTGCCAGTTGTTTAATCAACTAACTTAGAAGATAAAAATGGAGAGATGATTCAGTGCTTGTGGTATATTTAATTTTATAAACTTATTTTAAATTCCCCCCGAATGTGTTCTTTTCACATTCATATTAATTCTTTTAGTGGCTTTATTTTGTCTTCTTTATACCATTAGTTGTTGTCGTGAGCCTGGAACTGAAGTGTTTAATCAAGTGTCTTCTTCCTGTTCTAGGCAATGTTGTAGTTGTATCTCCTTTCAACCAGATATGTTTTGGTTGATCCTTACATGGCATTTGCTTTTTCCATTTAAATATATAGCAGAACTGATTTCCTGGCTGTGCACTGAACTGTTATGAGATTTAAATTTTAAAGGTATTTGTTGGAAGAATTTATCTGAATTTCTATTCTTAACATAATAAAACAGTGGGAGAAATATATCTCCTTCAGTGTCTGTAGCTTACTTCGCTCTTATCTGATCTCCTTGTCTGTGTTCTTATATTGAAAGTTAGGTCTAAATTGTAGGTCATGATCAAATTCCAGTTATTGATGCCTAATTTGAAACTGATAGGGCTAGGTACCTCCTGCATCTACCTTTGCATGGCAATGTTCTGATCATTTGACCCACAACCCAGAAACTTCAAGTGCTTATTTCCTTTCTCATAGAAAATTTATTCTCGTAGGTTATTGGCTTACATGGGGGAGCACTACTTGGTGTGGCCTATCGAACATCTCGAAGGATTAGCCCTATTGCTGCAACTGCTATTTCAACAATTCAGTCTATGCCTCTGTCAGGTTTTGGAAGTAGTGGCCTTTCTTCTTTCACAACTTTTGATGATGGATTTTCTTCTCAAAAATCTCCTGCTGAGGCAGCGCCTCAAAACTTTCAGCTATACAGGTGAGGATGGAAGTTGTTTGTTTTACTTATCTGTCATTAAGAGGCTATTGCTTGTAAAACCTGAAGTCTTCAGCTTTGAGGCATTAATTGTTGGTCTCTCTTGGTTTGTTTTTGGTCATTTTCATTTCAATTTATTGAAGCTCTCATATTAAATTACTCAATAGGGATGGATTATTATCTTTGTGGTGTATGCTAATCCATCCTGTCATTTTCCTTAATGTTTTGTGGAAGTACTAGAAAATAAATATTAATGATTTAAAAAGTTGTAGAAAGAAAGCAATTTTTAACTATTCTTCTATTCCCTTCCCTTGCAATTTTGGTCTTGAAAATAGAGGAGGAGTCCTTAGAGCAGAAGAAAAAGGTTAATTTGTTTTCTATCATCCATCATAGGTCCTCACCTCACAAGCAATGTCCAAAACTATCCAGTTGCATTTTTCCTACGTATCCTGTCAACTTGCAGAGTCACCTCTTAATCCTGTAATCAACATGGTCATTTTGGATTCAGTTGGTCGTTAGACCTTATAATGCTGTGTGTGTTCTCTTCAGCCTCTAGGTTTAAATAAGATTAACTTTTCCCATTGCTATTATATGATTCTCTCAGTGTTTTCTCTTCTAATGTATCAAATGGTATACATTCGTGTAATATATTTTTTGTCTGCAGATTAATAAGATCTGTATGGGTTCCCTTTTTATTGTATATAATGTTTAATTAAGGTTTTAATGTGCAGCTGGGAAACTTTTCAGCCTGTGGGTGGCCTACTTCCTCAGCCAGAATGGACTGCATGGGACCAAACTGTTGAGTACTGTGCTTTCGCTTATCAGCATTACATAGTCATATCTTCCTTGCGCCCTCAATATAGATACCTAGGAGATGTTGCGATACCCTATGCTACAGGAGCTGTTTGGCATCGGCGGCAGCTGTTTGTGGTCACACCAACTACCATTGAGTAAGATATTGGTTCAAAACTCATGTTCCTATTCAATTGGTTAAAAAATCTACTGCATTCTTTATCCTTTTTTCCGGTTTTATACTTAAAAGTGCTCGTGACATGGCATATTTGGAATTAACATTTTGATGTTTAGGTTACTAAGGAAAATTCTAGCTGAATTCAAAGAATGATAAATGTCTCTACATTGAATAAAGGCTTACTGTTGCCTTTGTTTCCAAGACTTGAAAAGGGGATCACTATTAATCTGAAGTTTCTTATGTAGTTACATACTTGAAAAACTGGTTATCAAGTGTCATACTATTCTTAATTAGCTATAAGAAGGTTCTCTCTTATTATTTTCTGTAGACTGGCTATCCCTCTTTTACACACACACACACACACACTCACGTGCATGCACACACACACACACACTCACGTGCACGCACACACACACACACACACAGAGATAATCATTCTCTAGTGAGGGCATCCTCACCCACTAACTGCCAAAAAAACACAGTTTCCAATATATTGGAGTGTGTGCAGGGTGATTTGTGAATTGGAGTAATGAGTATACCATGCATGTTTGGCATGCTATTTTGCAGATGTGTTTTTGTGGATGCTGGGGTTGCAGCCATAGATGTAGAAACAATGAAGATGAAAGAGGAGATGAAATTGAAAGAGGCACAGTCAAGAGCTGTTGCTGAGCATGGGGAATTGGCCCTTATTGCAGTAGAGAGTTCCCAGACTGCTGCTCAAGATAGGATAAAGTTGAGACCCCCAATGCTACAGGTTGATAACTTTATGTCTACTGTGTGCATTTCAAGTTCATCTCTACTGGAATACTGTAAATTGCTATTTAGATTTCCTTTGGCTTGCCGAAAGAGTTTGGCACCTTATTTTAGCTCCGAAATTAGCTTTCTGTCTAGCTAGAAGGATATTAGTGAAACAAACAAAGAAGGTTAAGCTGAGCTGAAGTTGAGAGAACTCTAGTGTTATTGAGGGTTAGAGACACATAATTCAATTGTGTTAAGCTCTCTGCTGGTGAAAATCATCATGAAAATTTACTGTTTAATTATCTGTCTCTTTTATTCACTGAAACTTTCACGAATGAATGTAGTTTTTTTACGCTTTTCTTTATAGGTTATCTATGTACTTCCTATAATTATATGATAACTTATATGAGCTTGAAAAGCATCTTTTTGAAAGGTAAAAGTGGAGTTAGCTATTGTTGAAAGATCTTCTAAAATCTATTCTAAATGCTTAGTGCCCCCAAGTGCTTGGCTGAGTGGTTTTCAAGCAGCTTTACTTGGCTGGCCACCTGTGTTCAAATCCTTGGGAAGTAGGGGGCTAAAAAAAAATCAATTTGGGCTTTACCCACCTCCCTACATCTGAATGCTTGCTGCACAGGGAAGCATTTATAAGCAGCATTCTGTTGACTGATATTCTTTTGTTGCTGTGTTTGGTCTAAATTGTCTCAAGTAGTTCATTTGGGAATGCATATTTACATGCTTGTTTATACAGACACACACAGGCATGCACCCAATTATTACCTGTGTAATGCAAATAAAGAAATCTGTGTTTTTCCTATATGTATGAATCTTTCTTCATTCAGGTGGTCCGGCTAGCTTCTTTTCAACATGCTCCTTCAGTCCCACCTTTCTTAACTATGCCAAAACAAACTAAAGTTGAAGGGGATGATTCTATGATGCCAAAAGACATGGAAGAAAGAAAGGTTAATGAAATAGCTGTTGGTGGTGGAGGGGTGGCAGTGGCAGTCACTCGTTTTCCAACAGAACAGAAACGACCAATAGGACCCCTAGTTGTTGTGGGTGTTAAAGATGGAGTTCTTTGGCTTATTGATAGGTAACTGGACCCTATTTGCTTCAAGAATCCTTTGGCTACTTAAGGGCCTGCCTGTTTTTGTTTTTTGCTACCCATTTTTATTTTTGTTTTTGGAAAACAAGTGAATACATGTTCAGTTGTTTAGTGAAAAAAAATCCATGAAATAACTTTTTATGTTTGTAAATAAGAAATAAACTAATAGATATTGCTTAATAGGGTGCTTTTTTTTATAGTTTTTTTTAATTTCAGGAGTAAAATTAAAATAGTTCATCAATAATTCTTTCTTTGCAAAGTTTGTGATACGTTTACTCTCTTTCTTGTTTCCTTTCATTAGTGTTATTTTAGTTGTTCGCTTTCTGGTCTTAGGGCAGTTTAGTAGCAATGTCGAGGGCTATTGAGTCCTTTTCTACCAATTTGCAACTTTATCTACTGGCAATAAGAGTCCTTAATTTTATATTATTAAGGTAAACGCTTATCTAGTTGTAAAAGAAATTGCACTTATATATTGTAGTCTATGACGAGAATATGTAAATAAAATGGTTCAATTCTGCTTTCAATGTTCAATGTATGCATATAAGAATTTTTTTTTTTTAATTTATTTGTTTACTTTTTTTTGTTTTGTACTTTTAATTGTTTCCCTGCTTCTTCCTGCATACTGCAATATCCATTGCAACAATGATGGGAGACTAAGAACTCTATAATTGCATTTGCTTCAATTCAGGGCTGTAATTTCTTGCTCATGAAAATCTACAAGTTTTACATTTTGCACCTTCTGAAAGGGGAGTCTTATTTTATTTTTTTAAAATAAAAGGGAAGAGTATCTTAGTTTGCACCTTTCATGACGTGTATTTTGTGCTGGTCAATTATAGTCAAATTATGTGATGTAATTAGCAGATTACA
Source organism: Citrus australasica (assembly GCA_029618585.1). NCBI lineage: Eukaryota > Viridiplantae > Streptophyta > Magnoliopsida > Sapindales > Rutaceae > Citrus > Citrus australasica. The sequence goes on along the minus strand of JARCIV010000003.1, from coordinate 30,356,148 downwards.
TTAAAATCATTTCTACTTTTTCTTCTTTAGGTACATGTGTGCACATGCGTTATCCCTAAGCCATCCTGGAATTCGATGCCGGTGTCTTGCTGCCTACGGAGATTCTGTTAGTGCAGTCAAATGGTATTACTATTTCACATGTTCACTGTAGATGGTGATTATAATTCTGTCCTGTTTATTAACTTGTATTTTATTATACAGGGCAAGTAGGCTTGGTAGAGAACATCATGATGATTTAGCACAATTTATGCTAGGGATGGGATATGCCACTGAAGCACTTCACTTGCCTGGAATATCTAAAAGGTGTGTGAATATTAATTAATTCCCTTTTGTTTCTGGGTTTCGGATACTATTATTGTCATTAGTCACTGTTCACACCATGAATTCATGTCTTCTGCTTTTCAATCTCACTCGTCTGTGTTGTACTGGACTCTTATTCATGTTCTTTGGATAATAAATAGAATTTAAGTCATTCAAGCCCATAGAAATTGCAGCAACATTGTTTAGTCATTGTTTTCAATATGATTGATGAATTCTGCTTGTTTCTCAGGTTGGAATTTGATCTAGCCATGCAGAGCAATGATTTGAAAAGAGCTCTTCAATGCCTTATTACGATGAGCAATAGCAGGGACATAGGACAAGATCATCCAGGGCTTGATTTAAATGATATTCTCACTTTAACAACCAAGAAGGAAAATATTGTTGAAGCCGTTCAAGGAATAGTGAAATTTGCTAAGGAGTTTCTGGATCTCATCGATGCTGCAGATGCTACTGGACTAGCTAACATTGCACGTGAAGCTCTTAAGAGATTAGCTGCTGCAGGTTCAGTGAAAGGAGCATTGCAGGGTCACGAGTTAAGAGGTCTTGCTCTACGACTTGCAAACCATGGAGAGTTGACACGACTTAGTGTACGTACTGTGACTTTTATTCCTGTTTCTGCTGCCCATCAATTCTAATAGCTGTTTGATGCATGCTATAACATGTTTTATCACTCATCTACTGTAAAATAATTTTTTCTGTTAATCCATTTATAATTTTATGTATGATTATGCTTCTGTTTCATTGGTTCTGAATTAAATTGATGCATGCAAGAGAATTTCAGCCTTACGCCGTGTTTTACTGATCTTCTTGATGGTTTCTTTTATATTATCTTAGTTCATCAATTAATTATGCACATGTCCTGCAGGGTTTGGTAACTAATTTGATCTCGCTTGGCTTGGGACGTGAAGCAGCATTTTCAGCGGCAATTTTGGGTGACAATGCTCTCATGGAGAAGGCATGGCAGGATACCGGAATGCTTGCTGAGGCTGTGCTTCATGCTCATGTACGACTTGTTTGTAAAAACTGTTTAGTTTTAACCCTTAATTTGATACTCTGATGTAACCAGCTTCATGAATTCTCTCAGGCTCATGGGCGACCATCACTAAAGAACTTGGTTGAGGCTTGGAACAAAATGCTACAGAAGGAGGTCGATCATACTCCAACAGCAAAGACTGATGCTGCAGCTGCATTCCTTGCTTCCCTTGAAGAACCCAAGCTTACAAGCCTGGCTGAAGCAGGGAAGAAACCTCCAATTGAAATTCTTCCACCAGGGATGCCATCTCTTGGTTCAATTACTATTCAAAAGAAACCTGTGCCTGGTTCACTGAATTCGCAGCAGCAACCAGGTAAACCGCTGGCAGTAGAAGGTTCACAGCAGCAACCAGGCAAACCACTGGCAATAGAAGGTTCACAGCAGCAACCAAGTGAACAGTTGGCTGTAGAAGCACCACCTACGACGACACCCACAGAAGAAAGTACTCCGCCCCCTGGGGAGGGTAGCGAACCAACTTCAGGTGATAAAGCCCCTATTCAATCCTCAGAAAGTAATTCAGATCTGGCTGCTTCTGCTTCAGTAGAAAGAGCTCCGGCAGCATCTATTACTGATGAGGCAGCTTCTGAGGGACCATCGCAGGTAACAGATCCTCAAGAAAAACCGCAGGATCCGGGCACTCCGGAAACAAATGTTCCAGGTACATCAGCTGCTCAGGAAACAAATGTTCCAGCAACATTACCTGCTCAGGAAACAACTGTTCCAGCTACATTACCAATTGTGTGAGAGTGATAAACTTGCTTAACTAGCAATCTGAGTAAAAATCCTTCTACTAATTCTTTCAATTTTGTGGCATTTTAAACCATATGGTGTAGAGGGTCATGTGAGCTGTGTAAAATTGATTGGAAAGAAAGCAGAAAGTTATTTTTGTAAGTTTTTGTGTATGTTCATGATTTTTTTTGTATATGACAGAGGCTTCCTTTGCTTTGGTTTGAATCTATTCTTCTTTGGCTCTTGTGCGTTTGTATCGTCCTGAGTTCGTTCGTTCCGCAATCGAGTAAGTAACAGTGGCTCAACTATATTGAGTAACTAAAGCTCTAAACCTAAAAAGGACAAAAAAAAATTATGCCTCTTTCAACGGATGTTAATTTCCAGTGTTTCTGAAGCTTTGAGAATAACATCCTTTTATCCAATTACCTATGTAGGCTTTTTCTTTAATAGCTAATCTTTTGTGTTGGAGTTAACTGCAGGTTAATAACTAAACTATAAGTTAAATGAAATAATAGAGAGCACAAAACATACAAACTTCAGATTAAGTACGTTTAATTTGGTATGTTAGCAGCCGAACGTTGCCATGTTCAAGTTATTAGTGCATAGCATATCTTTAATTCATTTGCATTAAATTGGAGTGGATTAAATTTCATGTAGATTAAAATTTTTACAAGGACTGATAAGACTATCAAATAAAAAAAAAGAAAAAAGGATTGATTAGACAATATAGGATCCTGCAAAGTGTTTGATATAGTTATAAATAGAAAATGAAAACTCGATAATTCAATTTTATTATTCAAAGCAATCAACAGTGGCTACCAAAAACTATATCTAGAATCTCTATGCAACCAAAAACTATCCAACATGTTAACGAACCCACAAATGATTATTTTTAGGGAAATTTACAACCGTCCACCTGTTTGTTTGGTCTTTTTCAAAAATACACAAACACTTTTTTTTTTTCAGCGCGCCACCTGAAGTTTAGTTTTTGTTGCATTTGTCCACTTCCGTCTAATTTCCGTTAGTTAATTTAACAGAATGACATTTTTACCCCTCAAAATTACAATTTAATCCAAAATAAATAGAAATTAGAGATAAATTGGATGGATTTAATTTTTTTCAAAGGTGGATGCTAGAAATTGGAGGAAAATAATATTTGTTACTTGCTAAATTTAGAAAATTTTTATTTATTTTTTGGAGAAAAATAGTGTTTATTGCTTGCTAAATTTAGAAAATTTGTATTTTTTTGTGTATTTATTTTTTTGTCTTTCAAAAAAATAAATACAAATTTTCTAAATTTAGCAATCAACAAATACTATTTTCCTCCAATTTCTATCATCCACCTTTGAAAAAAAAATTAAATCCATCCAATTTATCTTCAATTTCCATTTATTTTGGGTTAAATTATAATTTTGAGGGGTAAAAATGTCATTTCGTTAACATTCCGTTAAATTAACTAACGGAAATTAGACGGAAGTGGATGAGTGCAACAAAAAATAAACTTCAGGTGGCGCGCTGAAAAAAAAGAAAGTGTTTGTGTATTTTTGAAAAAGACCAAACAAACAGGTGGACGGTTGTAAATTTCCCTTATTTTTAATTGTGAAATTGCACCCCCAGTTTGCACTACATTATCAACTACATTCTTATTATAAAAGAAAAGATAAACATCAGATTTAATTTCCTTCAATTTTTTTTTATTTTCTTTTAAGATTTTATTTAAATTATAAAAATTTGAGAGCACTTAAATATTATGCCTAACACGAGGGGGTTACACAAATAAAAATAATAATAATCTATTGGAAATCAAATCTTATTTATGACCTCCATATATTAAGCATGTCAAAAATATTGAAATATGAGTTTGTATGGGAAATAAAATCTTATTAAATTTGTGTTTTTTTCATTATTTACAATTTAATTTGTCCAAATATTTATCCTAAAAATTTATCTCAAATGACATGTCATTCATCAATTAGATAGTGAGATAATATAATTACTTAATGTTGATGCGGAATTTTGGTCGTCTTTAAAGCCGACCAGGTTATCTCGTCAACGCTTACACTAACTCTGATTGGGACACAACGCTTCTGGTACTTTCCCCACTTAAGTAAATCCAATCACTTGGATTTGCCTCATTCCTCCTTCGTAACCTGCACTCACAGAAATAGATCAAGGGTGTCGGTGATTTTTCCGGCAAAAACCCTCTAATACTTAAGTTAGTATGCGGGGTTTTAGGAAAAATGTTGGGTCTTAGATTTGCGCAAGATAATAATTGTTGAGTCAAAGAAGAGTGTTTTATAAAGTTGTTGTTAAAATGAATTCTAAAACCAAAATGCCAGAGTTTCCCCCTCCTCTTTTTTCTCCCCTTTTCTTATGCCTTTTTCTGGGTTTTATAGGCAGTCGTTCCCTACGTCTAGATGCTTCCCTCCTCCACACTCGGGTGATCATGGATCCTCATGGGCTGCAAAACCATGCGTAGGTTGTCGTGCTTCACTAAATGGTTTGGATGTGGTGAAACTGCTGCGTTGATGCGGGATCGTGCCCACCTTTCAAGTAACAGGTCTCTGGTCAGCTTTTGCTTTTTCTCCACCTCCTGGAATAGTCCAAGCATTTGCTTCGCCTTCTTCAAGTAATGCTCCATCTTCTCGCCTTGCCTTTTGCTTGGAAATTTTCATTAAGCTGATTACAGACAAGTTGGGAATCTACTCGGATTTCAACTCTTTCTGCTCGCAACGCATGCGCCAGCTGAAGCCTAGTAATGAAGGCTTCGTACTACGCCTGGTTATTTGTGACCTAAAACTCAAATTTCACAGCATAAGAGATCTCGACGCCATATGGACTACGTGTCACTACTCATGCTCTAGATCTCTATTCACTGCACAACCCGTTAACCATTATTAACCAAACTCCCTCCGACCTTCCGTCTTCAGTTGATTGCTCTTCACGTGTCCTTTCACCTGACTCCATGCATTCTGCCACGAAGTCGGCCAAGGCTTGTGCTTTGATGGCTCCTCGGGGTTGGTAAGCTATATCAAATTCACTCAGCTCTACCGACCATTTTACTAAACGACCAGATACATTCGGTTTCAATAGTGTTTGTCGGAGAGGTTGGTCAGTCATCACGGTTACCGGGTTTGCCCGGAAGTATGGTCTAAGCTTGCGCGCCACTGTTACTAGGGCCAGCGCCCATTTCTCCATCATTGGGTATCTGGTCTCCACGTTCACCAAGGCCTTGCTGGTGTAATACACTGGGTGCTGCTTTCCTTCATCTTCTCTAACAAATACTAAGTTGGTAGCCCACTTAGAGACAACCAAATATAAGTACAACACGTCACCTTCCCTCGGTGTTGACAATAATAGGGCTTGGGTGAGATATTCCTTCAACTGCACAAATCCCTCCTCACATTCTACTGTCCACTCCATTCTCCTTCATTTCCTTATAATCTGAAAGAAATTGTGGCATTTATCTGTAGCTTTCGAGATGAATCGGTTCAGGGCTGCTAGCTTTCCCGTGAGGCTTTGCACCTCCTTGATTGTCCGAAGAGATCTCATCTCTACTATTGCCTGTATTTTCTCTAGGTTGGCCTCAATTCCTCGGTGGCTCACCATGAATTCTAAGAACTTTCCCGAGCACGACCTGAATGCACACTTTTCTAGGTTGATTTTCATCATATACTTCCTCAGCAACCCAAATGTTTCCTCTAAATGCCGCACATGCTTTACTGGCTCCTTGGACTTCGTAATCATGTCATCAACGTACATCTCCATAGTGCGTTCAATCAGCGGTTTGAAGATTCTATTTACCAATCTCTGATAAGTGGCCCTTGTTTTTTTTAAACTGAATGGCATCACCATGTAGCAAAACAAACTCATGTTAGTAATAAACGTTGTGTGCTCCTCATCCTGCTTGTCCATGGGTATTTGGTTGTGTCCAGAGAATACTCCATAAAACTGAGCAAGTTGTGGCCAGTCGTTGAATCAACTAACTGGTTTATCTTCGGCGAAGGGAAACCGTCTTTCGGACACGCCTTGTTAAGATCCGTGAAGTCTACGCACATTCGCCACTTTCCGTTTGCTTTCTTTACCAGCACTACATTGGAAATCCACTCTGGATACCGGGCCTCCTTAATGAATCCTGCTCGCAATAACTTTTCCACCTCGGTATGTATGGTCTCGTACATTTCCTAATTGGAGCACCTCATTTTCTATTTTTACAAGCCTGACCCCTTTTTTATTGCTAACTTATGACAAACAATCTTTGGATCAATTCTCGACATATCTTTGTGTGACCAGGTGAACACATTAGCATGAGATCGAGCATTCTATTAGCTCATCTCTTAATCCTGGCTTAAGTTGGATCCAATCTTCACAGTTCTGCTCAGATCCTCATGTTTCATCACCACCTCCTCCAAGGTCTCAACTGGCTTCTACTAACCCTTCTCAGAGTCGTCCCAGTTATCGATTGCAGTGATTTGTAAGGTCTCCTTTGCAGATGTGGCGTAGCAGCTCTTTGCCATCCTCTGGTCACCCTTTACTACACCTACTACCCCATTCACTCTATATTTCAATGCCAAGTGATGCATGGATACAACACACTGACTCACCTCATAAATTGTTGCCCGAGTATCATCTGGTAGGGACTGTTTTCCTCCACAACAACGAAGTCCAATATCATGACTTTTTCTAACAGTCTCATGCCTCTGGTGACTGGCAATTCAACAATCCCCAACGGGGTTAACTGCCTACTTCCAAATCCCTTCAGAGATGTGTTCGTGTGTTCCAATTTTATATCTATAATCCCCATCTCATCCAAGGTCAACTTAAAGAGTATGTCATTGGAATTCCTTGCCTGCCACACTCACCTTGATTACTAGGGCATCTTCGTGGGGGTATAAGATACCCTCTTTGCCCTTCAATCCTCTTATATAGTTCTTCCATAGAAATGTTTAATGGGGTATAATGCTTATATAATGGGCTCTGGTCAATCAATTGGACTGTTCAGCTATTATGAAAATCATCGTGGGCTTGCATTGAAGGTGGTTGATTTGGTCGGCTAGCCCTGGGGTTCCCAGCATGGAACGTCCTTGGGGTATTGGAATGAGAATGGGTAGCCATTTGTCGAAATTCCCTTCGCTACTCTGGAAATAGAGAGCGTTGAAGCTGAGCTCCGCCATGTTGAAATTGCAATGGCTTGTGAGCTATCTGATATGGGTGAGACCGAGCAGATGATACCCCGCCTGTTAATGATCCCCCACTACGTTTTCCTAACCCGCTCCCACCCTTGTTTCATCCCCATTAATTCCATCATATCGTCCTCTGAGGCTACTGCTCCGCGGAACTGCTTAGCCAATTCTTGGCACATTTATTCGAAACCTCTTATACTTTTGCATGGCAACTTACGATACTATTCTCGGGCTCGTCCCTCCAACGTCAAGGGGAATACTTTACACCTTTGTGCTGGCGTTAACCCTTGCACCCCTGTCATATCGTTGACGCGTTAAATATGCACCAGCGTGTCGCTTTTTCCGGAATATTTGAGGTCGGGAAAATGGAAATCTCTTGGTATCATAGTGCCCATGATCTCCACCGAGACTGGAAACTCATCATCCAATATTTTTCTCTAGTTGAGGGGCTTTCTCCTTCCCTGCATCTCGTCTATTACTTGTGCCAATCACCGCACCTCCCCTTCTAGCTCTGATGCTCGACCTGAATCGCATGCTGCAATCTGGTCACGCTCTTGTTCAATGGTATGCAACCGTTGTCTGAGCTCGCTCTCCTCAACGTTCGCTCCTCAGCTACCACTTCCCAGGTCTCACCCATTGTAGGGTTGGTCTCGCCCCTCATCCTTGTATTCTCCTGAAGTTTGAACTCCACCTTTATAGGCATGCACCCTGTCAGGCTGTCCCCCTAATAAAAGGAATCTCCTCATTTATACACCTTCGGTGGTTGGGTTCCGCAACGACCTCATCTCTTGTCATAGCGACCTTATAATCCCTTCTCTGCTCATTCCTCAACTCATGCAATATAGCGGTAATGGTCTTTATATGCTTTTCCATTCGCTCCATTCGCTCTTGCATTACCCTCTCCCTAACCTCATTTGCTATTTCTCGAAGGGTGATCGTCTCATCGGTTTCATGATCGCCCCCTTGGGCGCCACTCCTCGTCACATCCATAACTATTCATTCATCTCTCCACTATTGGTAACTCTATTTGTGGCAGCTTTTTGTTCAGCTCTGACACAACTTAAAAGTAATATTAAACTCCCAAGTATAAGAGTGTCGTGTTGTAATATAACTCGGTGAGTCCGAGGTCGATCCACAGAGAAAAGATTTAATTTGTTTATTTTATTTTATCTAAAAATTGAAATTAAAACTTAAATTTAAATAACTTAAATTAAGTGAAACTATGGAATTGAACTAGTTAGGGTTATGGATCCACTCTTAGGAATAAATAAAACTTAATAAATTCTTTTTGCCAATTTATTTAGATTTAATACCCAAAAGATTAATTATACAAATTATTATTATTTTTCCTTTAATTTTATGATGGATTAAGTATTTATTGTGCCAAAATTCATTTTGTCTACAATAAGTCAAAATACCATTTCACCATGCCTTATATTAAGATCTTAAGAATTTATTGTGCCAAATTCATTTGTTTGTCTACAATAAATCAAATTTTCAAAATAAAACATGTATAAAATTAAATAGAAAATAATTTAATTTGTATAATTAAAAATAGAATTTGATTAAATCATATTTATTACCTAAGAGTTTCACCTTCCCCTAACTAATATTATTTAGTTAAGCATAATTAAAATAAAAAGAAGGAGTAGAATTGAATTACTTATAATTAAAATTAATTAAAACAACTAAAATTGGAAATAAAACTAATTTTATTTATAAAAATAATTATACAAAATATTAACAACACACCTGGAAATGAAGATTACAAGGAGATGGAGAGAATTTGAGAAGAAGAGAGTTGTAGAGAGATCCTTCAAAACCTAAAAATGAGGCTATATTTATAGAAAAATAAATTCCTAATCTAGTGCTTTGCGGTCCATCATAAGCTTCATGCATGTGCTCCTCACACGTGGCACAATCATAGCCATTGAATCATGGACGGTTGAGATTTAGTCAAAATTGTCAGCTATCCCATGCACTCATATCTATTGTAAGCTCATTTCATCATCCAATCAGTGCTCGGTCAACTGGAAAAAGTCAACTTTTTTTATACAAGCCCAATTTTAAGCCGATCTTGATCGATCTTAAGGTTTTCGGACCTCCGGAATTCAAATTTCACCTCCATTTTTCTGTTTGGAGCCTCGAAGTTCGTGAAATTAATATTTTTCCTAATAAACACATAAAAATACACAAAATTAAATATATTTAAAACATAATTAATAATTCCTAACATATTACATAAACACAAATATAAATTATAACATAAGCATAAAATAACATATTATCGCTTGATAATTCAACAATATTTAATACTAATCAAGCTCCCCATAGACGGCGCCAAAATGTTGATGCAGAATTCTGGTCGTCTTTAAGGCTGACCAGATTATCTCGTCAACGCTTACACTAACTCTGATTGGGACACAGCGCTTCTAGTACTTTCCCAGATTAAGCAAATCCAATAACTCGGATTTGCCTCCTTCCTCCTTCGTAACCTGCACTCACAAAAACAAATCAGGGGTGCCGATGGTTTTTCTGACGAAAACCCTCCGATGCTTAAGTTAGTATGCGGGGTTTTGGGAAAAAACGTTGGATCTTAGATTTGCGCAAGATAATAATTGTTGAGTCAAAGAAGAGTGTTTTAGAAAGTTGTTAAAATGAATTCTAAAACCAAAAAGCCAGAGTTTCCTCATACTCTTTTTTCTCCCCTTCTCTTATGCCTTTTTTGGGGTTTTATAGGCAACTGTTCCCTACGTCTAGATCCTTCTCCCACGTCCTCCACACTCAGGTGATCATGGATCCTCATGGGCCGCAAAAACCGTGCGTAGGTTATCGTGCTTCCCCAAATGATTTGGAGGTAGCGAAACTGCCGCGTTGATGTAGGATGGTGCCCACCTTTCAAGTAACAAGTCTCTGGTCGGCCATAACTGCACCCCAGAAAGTGTTCTGGCATTAGGACATCTGCTCATAGCTTGTTAAGCCGAAGAAATTCTTCCTCGGCCAAGTAATGAGGACATACGCGGTTAATGCTCTTTTAATCACCCAAACACTTCACTTAAATCTTATAAAAAAATTATCAATCAATTATTGAATGACATATCACATGCCATATCATTTGAAATGAAATTTGAGATAAAAATTTTGAGACGTCTATCATTTACTCATTTAATTTTAATGCATTCCAGTAAAACAATTATAGCATGCTTTTTAATTTAGAAAAAAATCACTTGAGAATAACAAATCAACAAAGCGGTTGTTTAATCTATTTTAGCACTTTTAAAACGACTTATACTCAGTTTTTTTTAAAAAAATACGTTTTATTATGTTTCAGGTAATAAAAAGGACTGTTTCCATTCCTGTGATATTAGAATCAGAGTGTCATTTCCTTTCTTATTATACTTTCGTTTCTTTTTTTTTCCCCTTAATTTCGATTTATTTAACTTTTACTAGATAAAATACCGGAAAAAAAGGAACGTTAGTTTTTTCACGATCCATTGGTTTTGTTATTATAACTTCGGTTTTTTTTTTTTTTGTATTATGACTTAAGTTGATTTGTCGAGTTATACCTGTCAAATCTGTCAAAATTCGATTAACAAAAGGATTTTTTTTGAATTATTAAGATGAAATAATTCCTCTTTTCCAAACTATACTAGCACTTGTAACAAAGATGCCAAAGTTCTAATTTTGAATAAAAAAAGTTATATGCACGCTTTTATCCTTAACCCAAGGATTTGAAAGTGAAGCCGGAATTCTACAGGATTAAAATCTCTCAATAAAAGTCAGGCCGGAGTTGCACAAATTAAAAATGAAGGAAAAAAATTCAAACCAACAAAACTAACCAAGACAACATCCCAATAAGATGATGAAAGAGGAAGAAGAAAATTCTTAGAAACTGAAGGCAGTCAGAAGAAAAAATAGAATCCTGTCCCGTAACCCATAGCTTCCTTCCTCATTTTCAAGAGAGGTTAGCCTTTGTTGTAACCACAACTAGGATTTTGGTTTAATGGGTTCCAAAATGAGGAAACTATGAACTTTAGGATCCCAGAATCACAAATCTATTAAATGTAAATGTCAATTGCTAATTTAATAAATTCTATTCAAGTAGAAAAACAAACACATACATTCTCGCACACTTAAACATTAGAAATTCTACTCCGTATAAGAAAATTCAGATAATATGCCCCTCCAGACTCCCCTGATACCTCATTGCCAGTCGCATCTGAACCAAAAGCTACATATAACTGAGAACCTAACTAAGCTCAAAATGAAGGACAATACATTCAAGAGTTTCACTGGGTACCCATTGCAAGATCATGCCAAGTATCTTCATTCACCTGTTGAGGCTCCTGGTCTGAAACAAAACAAAAGGAAGGAAAAATAAAAACCCTCAAAAACAGTTAAAAGCCAGTAGATGAAGTCAGATGGAAAATATACAAGAGCAAAATCTGTGCATGATGCATAACAAATTAAGAGAACAAACAATTGACATTGGTGCACAGATTACATGTCTTCCCCATATTACCAATCACTGAACAGACAAAACAAAACCTCAATATGTGCAAACTTCATCTTTATGCATTCGTTGGACACTGACAATTAGACACAAGCTCAGATAAGGGGAAGAGAGAAAGAAAATATAACAGCTGCATATATATTATCACTTAAAATGATGTCTGCGCTGTCCAATAATAGACATGTTCGATGAAGCACCAAAAGCCATTAAGATTGGCGGGCATACTATATATAAAGAAAGTTATAACCAAAGAGACATACTTGAGTCTTCAGTATCATCAGGTCGAACAACCAGCACTGGTGGCAATGGGAGATCTGCATTAATACAGATTTACGATAAGAACAAAAATATGACAAAACTAAAAAAACTACATTTACCACGTCAAAAGCTGAATGTGAAAGAAATGTTACCATCATCAGGTAGAGTGTCTCTCATCCATTCTTCATCCACAATGTCAATTAGCATTCCCTGGCTTAGTTCTGCCATATCCAATCTGTACCTGTAACAATAATCAAACCACAAACTCAAATGCGAAAAGCAAAAAGTTGAACTCCATTGAAAATAAATAGAAATTAATTAAAAGTTGAAAACCCATTTAACCAACCTCGAGTTTTAGGCGAGCAAAGATAAATAGTAAAAAAAAAAAAAACCACTAAGAGTAAGACAGTTTCAGTTTCAAAGAAGAAAGAACTAAAATGGCTGTCAAAAATTGCAGATTGGCTCCAGTGCATAAGATAAGAAACATCAACAACCAATTAAAGAGTCTAATTCACAAGTCAGTTTCTTTCCCCAGAAAGCAAAACAAGATCAACATTATATGCATTCAATCTGAAGATGATTATTCTTATTATGTTTGGTAAAAAATCAGTAACAAGCTATTAGATACCTAAGCAGGCACAAAATCAAAACACATGGACAATGGAATGGAATACCATACAATATTTGAAAGAATGATGAAATTTAATTTAATGATGAAAAATCATAAATAAATTAAGAGAAACAAAATGTAATGGTTACCAATGAATTTGATGAGAGATGAGAGATGGCCGAGAGAAAGATCGCAGCCATTATAACCCTACAGAATCCTCAAATAGTGAGACTATGCTGACACTATACAATATTACAAGACTACACCAAATGAGACTAAAAATTATCCAAATACCCTTTTACTTTAGTAAAATGACGACGCCCCTTTCACTTTACGTAAAGTTTTTAATTTGTTAATGAGAATGAGCTGAGATTGTGAGTATTCCAAAATCCAAATGGTGACCGAAACATACGAATATTTATGATTTTTCATTAAATTAGAGGTGATATAGTCAAATAAACATCTTTGGCGTTAGCCACTCGACCTTTCGAACCTCCACAAGCATAACGTGTAGATATTTTCTTTTTTAATTATATTATATAATTAAGAGTGTTGTAAGCATTAATATAAATCAATCTCAATAATAATCTAATTTGTAAATACCGATTATAGTCTCAAATAATATAAATTATAATTTAAATAATAATTTTGTGTAATAATAAAAAAAAATCTTTTGCGTTGGGATATTTATGAGGAAAAAATGTGTTCCAAGACAATAATATATTTCTGTGTGACAAAAGATTGCTTTAAAACGGACAGTCACATAAATATTAACAGATTTCTGGAATAGTCACGCATGGTCAGTAAATGCCCACAGCCAAATTTTCAAAGAACAGCTACAAAATTCCAAAAATAAACTCTATAATATAAATAGGTCAAATGCAGATGGGAGTTAAAATATTCTCCCATTTCCTTAACTGGGAATAGGGAAAAAAACAAGAGCTACATTCCTCCATCGCCTACTATAATTAATTAAGAAAAGGAACTCATGTTGCTATGGGCTAGCTCGGGTTTAAGAAGCTTTTGCGGATTCATCTCCTGGTAAATCATCTTCGTCATGGTAAATGTTCTCTGCCATCTGCCAGATTTGAAGAATGTTGTCTTCGGCTACACTAGAAATAACCCAATCTTCACATGGGTTCCATGAGAAATCTGATATTTTACTCGTATGACCACCATGAATAAAGAGCAACTCTGGCGGACCATCTTCGGCATCCTCCGGTGTCTGTTCCTCGTCAATCCTTAAAAAAAATAAAAATAAAAAAATAAAACCAAATAGACTGAATTACTAAAAGTCAGCAAAGTAAAGACGGTCATCTAATTACTAAGGTCCTGGGAGTCCAAGGACATACCTGCTAAGGTCCCAAACCATCAGTCTTCTACCAAGACAACAAGAAGCTAAAATTGTCTCATTCTTTGGGTTCCACCCAACTTGAAAAACTTCCTCTCTGTAATTATGTTTCAACCACATTAAGAAGTTTAAAAGAACAATTTTCCTCAGCTGAAAGTTCTAATGCATTAAGATTATTAAGAAGGTCTTAATTGAAAAAAAAAAAATTTGAAAGACATGAATGACAATCAAAATGCAACCCCCAATGACAAAATTGAAAACATGAAAGAGAGAATTCTTACTTGTGACTGTCAAATGTGTGCAGAGCAGTGCTGATCTTGCGTAGATCAAATAACTTAACTGTCTTATCGGTAGACCCCGTTGCCAAAATCCATTCATTAAAGGGGTTGAAAGCTAGGCAGTTAACCTAACACAATATTTTGACATAGGTTTCACATCATATTAGACAAATATATGAAACTTTGTAACTGTAGAATCAAAACTCTTGCAGAAGTTGAAGCTTGCCAATGAGTCACCAGTCAAAGGATATGGGATGAATAGCATTCATTAAATACTCAGAACATCAATGCAATACATAATTATTTCTTATTGTGAGGTAAGTCTGAAATTCTGGGGATTAATGATAAGACGGACCATCTGGCATTGATCATATCAAACCACGCACTGACACAGACAAAGTTATAAGTTTACTTTTTACAGAAGTGCTACTAGCCTAAGGCCTAAAAAGTCTTTAAGGGTTTATCATTCTGATTCCTCAAGAAGAGATCAAAGAGAGAAGTGAGTAGCAAGGAGTTTAAAAATCCTGGAAGTAAGTGCATATCAATAAATCACAAAAATAATTGAATTGGATAGACTAATTATTTAAAAGGTCAGACTCCAACAATCAATCATTAGGAGACTGATCTAATCAATTGAGGTAATGTTGAAGAGAAGGGAACAAAGGGAACACAAGAACAAAAAATGGAAATTTGTACAATAGGTATCTACTGTGTCTGTGTGTGCATGTACAGGTGTCTTCATGAGAAATTCTAAAACTTGCATTGAGAATCGAGACACCGACCTCACTCTGGTGAGCGACAACAGATTGGACTGGTTTGCTCACTGATGGTGTCCGTAGATCCCATATAAGCAGGTATTGATCATCCCCAACAGAACCAAACAAGTATTCATGCCTCAGATGCCATGCTACATCTTCTACAACACCTTCATGAACCTATTTCAGTACAACCACTATCAATATCCAGAAGTCATGCCTCAGAAATACAATTATTCTAATGTCTAAAGTTGATTAAAAAATATATATAATAATCCTTGTCTTCAGAGTATCAAGGGGCTTTATTAAGACTGCAGAAGGCTAAGATTGGATTTCGCAGCCACGCATATTCACATTCAACATCCTTAAATCTAGTATGTTGCTACAAGGTAAATACTGTAAATTACAGGGGGGCTTCCATCTAATTGTTCATAATGAAAGCAAAAAATTTTCAAAATAGATAAAGCACTCTACCTTAAAAATCTGCATGGCCTCAAGAGACTTATTCTTAGGAGCTGCATTGATGTCCCATAAACATATTTGAGCATCATCAGAACCACTTAACAGATGACCTTCCTTGAACTTGCTCCATGATAAACCGTATCCTTCAGTGCTATGGCCCCTCAGCCTCAGATCAGGACTACATGCACCATCCAGAGGAGGTTTAGAAGGGTGTTTGCTATAATCAAAAACATAGACCTCAGCACTAACAGTCTTCGTGGCAATAAGAAATGGATTCTGAGGCATATAACGGGCCCGGTTAACCTCTCCATCATGGTTTATTTGCTGAATTATTTGCACCTGCAATGGAAGACATTGTTATATTTTGACTAATTTTTCATAGGTTTCTTACCATCATGTATGAATCAAGAATTGTTTCTAAAATCTGATTCATCAATCACATGCACCATAATCAAACTACAACTTTCAGGAAACAAAAAGTGAGACACAAAAATAACTGTCAGGATATAATAGTTTTATCCAAACCTAAACTTCAGTAAGAATGTTAAGCAGAGTAGCTAGAATAAAACTTGATAAAGGTGAAATCTCTAAGCAATAAACCAAACTGATAGAAAACAAAAAAAAATACCTAACAAAGAAAGAGAGAAGAACTACAAAAGTTAACGAAGATCCAAAGAACCAAAAACATTTCCCTCCCAATACTATACAACATAGAAAGATACTTTTAAGGATAAAGTAAAGATTCAAAAGCGCAATATATAATCCAATTTCCTTCGGAAACATCAGCACAGTTACCTTGCCATTGGCACAGCCAAAGCCACCAAAATCAGAGCGGTCATCATCGTAATGGCGGGCATCATTCTCTGAGTCATCAAGAGGAAGCTGGACCTGAGCAAGCATAAGATAGTTGGGCTCATTCTCAGATGTGTGTGTCCCAAGGATCATTTTCTGAACGGAATAGTCTTTGCCAGGGGGTTCTTCTCTATCAGGCAACCACTCAACAGTCAGAGAAGGCCATTCAAGGGCATGTGTTATGACAAGATCATACAGAAACGGAGTGTTCTTCTTCCAAATCTTGTATTCTTCATTTATCAACCTCTCTTCTATCTCTCCCCTCATCTCTTCCTCGTCTTTTCCCATTGCTCTTCGCTCAATTTCTTAAGTTTTGTTGCCGCCAAAGTCCTACAGTTTGGAAGCCAAACAAACCCTAGCAACTTTTTATGCGCAGATGAAAAGATCAATGTAAGGCATTGAAGATAAGATAGATGTACACTACTTCAATAGGAAAGATGTAAATCCTTACAAAAGCTTAAAATAAGAAAAACAAGAAAACACTGAGCAAATGGAAGTGAAATTTTTTTTTTCATAAGATATGATTAAAAATTACTTGTCAAACACGAAAATTTTATCTTCAAATCAAAACAAACCACAACAATGAAAACAACAAAACAATTACCATTTCGATACAATTAACTTCTTCAAATAGACAAATTCAGAGAAGTATTAAAATGAAACAGTAAAGCATCATAAACCTGAAAACAATCTGAAAATGCACCAAAAAGACACAAGCCATCATAACAAATGATAAAAACACAAAACCCGAAAAAGCAGGTCATTTTGCTAAAGTTCAACTTAATACAGATAACATAGGTTGAAATTGATTCATCAACAAGCCGAAAATAAATAAATAAAACACAAACACAAAGAACTCAAGAAGTAAGTTACAGCCACTCCATTGAAGATGCCCAGAAAAAGGCAGACTCACGCTAGCAATCAACAAAGAATGAAATCGTTTTTCAACCATAAGGCATTGAATCTAATTCTACAGTTAATAACATAAAGAGGAGAGAGAGAGGGGAAAAAAACCAGTATATTACCTACTTCTGCAACTAAGGTAGATGCAACTCCATTCATCTGCTTTTACAATTATTTGCTTCCCCTAACTGCAACATGAACAAGTACTCAATCCTAAGAGCACAATAACATAAAACCAGCTAACCATCACCGAAAAACAATTAGAACAAGATAACCCATAAGCAAAACCCATATATAGTATGCATTTTGCGGCTTAACAATAGTAAGGTAAAACCCTAAAAACTAAGACAAAGTAGCCATAGAATCATTCATTAAACCCTACAATTCCTAAAATTCTAGAACCCCACATCTAATCTCTAATCCTTTAACAGTGTAAATCGATAACAACACATATAAATGAAAGCTAGACAGTAAAACCATCTAAATCGTAATACCCTAGAAGCCCAAGCATAATAAACTAACTAAAACAAAGGAACTAAAAAGCACAACAACCCTAGCATATAGGTATCAAGGGAAAAAGGGTTTTCACTAAATGGAAAAATAATGACAGGATACCGGTAAATTATTATTAAAATGGAACTGGCGAGCGGAGGAGGAAACGGCGCCAAAAACTCTATCTCAGCAGATGAACCTATTGCTCCCTTTCTCTCGACGAAATAGAACCCAAAAAACGACTGAAAATATCATAGAAGGAGAAAGCTAAAGAAAGTAGAAAAAATAAAAAGCAAAATTAAAAAAATAAATAGATTTAACTGTTAAATTAGAGAAGAAAAAGAGCTAACCAAATGAAGCGAGAGCGGCGGAATCTGAGATTTGAGATGTTGAGTGGAGTGGGAAAAAGAATAAGGGTAATTTGCACAGAGTACCCTTGTATTTATCTAAAATACAGTTCAAGGAACAAGTTTGTTAAAAACGTCACTCGCCTGCTAAATAAGAATTTACATAACATTACGTAGCTGCCCTTGTATTCTAGTGAGGCTAATGATTTTAGTATTAGTAATGATCAGCCCATACGTAACCGGCCCACTGGCCCATATTTGAGTGCGAGGAGGCAACAGAGTAATATTAGGTGCTTGGCTTCTAGGGTTTCTGAAATTTTGAAGCCGCATCCAGCAACACCATCAGAAACCATGGTTCTCAAGTTCGTTCTCTCCTCTTTCTTCTCTCATCAGTTCTTGTTTCTGTTTCGTGTGCGAAAATTTTTGTGTTTCATACTTTTATTTTATTTATTTATTTTTGCTATATCTGTATTCTCTTTTTTTAAAAAAAATTGTATGAACAAAGAAGTGACCCATTAATTGTTTGTTTCTGGTGTATCATCAGGACTGAACTTTGCAAATTCAGCGGTGCCAAGATATACCCTGGTAAGGGTATCAGATTTATTCGTTCAGACTCTCAGGTGATTAGGTTTTTTCATTTTTTGTATTTGGAGTTTAATTATGTCAACATATTTTGCTTCAAATTTTACTATATAATTTCCTTTTTTCACTGGCTTCTTGTTAGATTTGATTAGATATAGAAACATTTCTAATTAGTTGGCTTTATAGCATTAGCCCGGAATCTATAGCATTAGCACGGAATTTTTGTTACAAGTACTGATGAATTTGTATGAGATTGACCAGCGTAGAGCACAGTCAGTCATTGATGGTTCTAAATTAGGCACTGATGTTCTCTTTGTTGTTGATGAAGGTTTTCCTCTTTGCCAATTCTAAATGCAAGAGGTACTTCCACAACCGATTGAAGCCATCGAAGCTTACATGGACAGCCATGTACAGGAAACAGCACAAGAAGGTATTTTTCTTTTGTAACGTCCTTTGAATTCAACACCAAAATCACTATTTCTGATATAATTTGTGTGCTATCTGCAGGACATTGCTGCTGAGGCGGTTAAGAAGAAGCGTCGTGCCACTAAGAAGCCCTATTCAAGATCTATAGTTGGTGCCACCTTGGAAGTTATCCAGAAGAGAAGAACTGAGAAGCCAGAAGTCCGAGATGCTGCACGGGAGGCTGCACTTCGGTAGGCTTATTATTACCCATATGTGCGTTTTCTATTCTGTTGGGTTCGAAGCTGTATGTATTACTAACTGATGTTGTGCTGTGATTTTCAGTGAAATTAAGGAGAGGATCAAGAAGACTAAGGATGAAAAGAAGGCAAAGAAAGCGGAGACGATGGCCAAGTCACAGAAGTCTCAAGTCAAAAGTAGTGTGCCTAAGGGTGCCGCCCCGAAGGGCCCCAAGCTAGGCGGTGGTGGTGGAAAGCGGTGAATTGCTTAGTCTTTTCAAATCTGCGGATGAGTATAAACAATTAGAACTTAATTTCATGTTTCTTGTATGGATTGATCAATCATGTAGACCAGATTTTTTTGTGGTTTTTGTTTATGGTTTTGCGTTGGGAGTTAATTTGCCTTCTACTTAATTGAATCAAAGTTTTCTCAAGCATCATCAGTTGACTGTTTTGAGTAGTTGCCTATGGGCATATTTATGTGCATGTGTTTCTTGTCTTTGATATATCTAATTGTAGTAACATGTCTTTTGGCTTGCAAAATTTTGTGAAAAGAGCACTGTGAAATGCAGTTCACTTGATTGCCACCCCAACTTCGTGCATGTTTACTTAGAAGTAGGTAATGAAGGTCGGCCATATACCAACATATGTTGTTATTATAGTCCAATAAATGTAGTAATGTACTAGACTGCCGTTGATCTACACGGCGCCTTTCTTTATTATGCGGAGATACAATGCTGAGATTTACTTTGCCAAAATGTTTACAAACTTTATAGTCTTACCTACAGTAAAACCTGAAGGCCTCTTTTTGAGATTGAGGTGAAAACATTATAAGCCGTTTGTTTGTAAGTTTTGATAAAAATGGTGTTTGGTAAATTCTTTGAAAGTTATTTATTTAACAATTTGGAACATTATTAGCAGCTACTCGCTTGTATCATATGTTTTGATAAAATGGTGTTTGACAAATTTTTTTAAAGTTTTTTTTTTAGTAAATTCTTCTATTTTGACATTAGATTTTAAAAGAAGGTATATGGATGGTAAAATTCGGGTCTGGGTCCAGGGTTAGCCTTTTCGGTTTTGGACCCGGACACCATTTTCTTCTTTTCGGATCCGGATTAAAATTCGGTTTTTTTTTCATCTGGGTCAACCCGGAAAAATTCGGGTTTCCGAATTCTGAATTCTGAATTTTGAACTTGGATCAATGAATCAGTTTCTAAAATTCTAAAAATAAAATCTTAATACATTTCCAATCAATAACACATTCGGATTGTAAATCATCCATAAACAATACAAATTTTTAAACAATAACACATCCAATAATATAAATCCATAAATGTCAATATTTCAATTAATAAAACAACCATAAATATTTCTCCATAATTTTCTATGAAACTGCAAACATCGGGCTTGATGTCTTGAAAGCGACGACCTTCTTGTCCTGCATGATGTCACAAAGCGAAAATAATTAGCACGTTAATCCAAGGTAAAGCTCCTGTTTGGTTGCAAAGGAAATGAAGGAAGATCCATTAGTTAAAGATTAATCCAGTCATTTGGTCTCCTGCAGCCAAATCGAAGATGCAAACGAATGGAGTTTAAGAGAGACAGAGAGCGGGGCAAACCAAATAAAGGAGCGGTGTTGAGGTCGAATTGCGAGCGATCTGACAGAAGACGCAAGGTGTCGGCGACGGTGGCGAACCCGAGCTTGCGACGGCAGCAGCCTGGACCGATGATGATGAATAGGCACTTTCCTGCTTAGCCAGCAGGCGACAGCTGCGATACGAGGAAGAGGAATAGATAAAATTAGTTTTTTTTTGGTTTGTATTTATATTAGTTAATAAATATAATTAAAAAATAATATTAAAATAAGATATCCGGGTTCCGGATATATGGGTTAACCCAAATTTGGAACCGGATCTAGATATATCCGAGTCACTAAAATTCATTCTGAATACTCCGGTACGGGTTCAACTCAACCCAAATTTTTCTAGTTCGTCCAAGTTCGGGTTAAATTGCCATTCCTAAGAAGGTAAGAGTTGTTTTTTATAAGTCACTAAAATTCACTTCGGATACTCCAGTACGGGTTCAACTCGGCCTATATTTTTTGGGTTCGTCCGGATCTGGACCGGATCCAGGTTAAACTGTCATCCCTAAAAAACACAAGAATTATTTTTTATAAGTAATTTATTAAATAAGCCAAGATGGACGATATATCAATTTCCTAATATTCCAAAGGAAATAAAAAACGCCATACGTTATGGTCCATAGACGTGACCCCCCTAATAACTTTAGTTTGAAGACAAGAAATAGTTTATACAACTGTTAATTGATATTTGTAAATATTTTTCTCCTAAATTAGCCTATGTAATTAATAAAATACAATTGTAATTTGTAAATGTTTACCTCTTAAATTGGCTCTACTAAATTAAATTTATGAATATTTAAAAATAAATAAACTTCCTAGTTCCTACAATACATGAAGAAAGAATCGAACCTTAACAAAGAAATGTTCACAATTCAACCAATGAACAATGTAGACTTTGTCAGCATATTTAAATGTCAAATACTCATAAAAGAGAATTAAAGTAATAAAATAAATTGCATTTATTTGTTGGGTGTCAAAGTTGACTAAGTGAACAAATTAGGGCATCTATTTAATAATAATGTGTGTATTCATATAATTATAGGATTTTAGAGTATGTAATTGTCAAAATCGAATTTTAAACAAATATACCAACCAAAATTACATTTTAACTTGTAAAAAATTATTTACAAATTACAATATTTTCGGTTCCATTGCTTCGAAATCAGACATCGCCACATGCTAGCTGGTAGCTGCTTCACCTATTATCTTTTTGGAAGCGAAAGTGTTTTTAAAACTCAGTATCACTTTTAAAAAGTGAGAGTACTTGGAGAAAAAAAGGGATTGTTATTTTTCTCCTTACAGTAATTAACATATATCATTTATCTTTTTGTTATTTTTATAATAGCCAAAAATCTCCATAACAGTATAAGTTTATATTATTACCCTTATTTTTAACTACTCTTTTATTTATATTTATTATAAATTAAATAAATTATATGAATAGAAACTAAATAAAAAAAATTAAGTATTAAAAATAAAAAATATATGTTTTGATGTGAGTAAAAAATTAATAATAAATTTTTTTCTTGTAATTATTTATTTTGTAAACATTTTTATAATGAATATTTTGTAATATTTTAAAATTAAATGTAAAAATTATAGATAAAATATTTATTATTTATCTTATAATAAATTTTTATTTGTCATTCAAGTTCTTTTATAATAATTTTTTTATAAGAAAATTTTTACAAAATAAATAAGTATAAGAAAAAAATTTTATTATTAATTTTTTTCTCATATCAAAATATATATTTTTTAATTTTAATACTTAATTTTTTATTTAATTTCTATTTATGTAATTTATTTAATTTATAATAAATATAAATAAAAAATTAGTTAAAAATAAAGATTATATTATAAATTTATATTATCAAAATTTTTTTATCATTATAAAAATAACAAACGAGAAATGGTCTAATTAGTGTATGAGAAAATTGGCAAATCTCTCTGATAATAATAAAGAAACTAACCCCAGCCAAAACTCACGAGCCGGCGCAAATACCAACCTCAACTTGCCGCCGTTGATCGACCAGCCACGTCCCCAGTCGCCGCCGCCCTCGCAGCCCGTTCACTGCCCGTGCTGGTAGGCAAGGTAACATTTCTGCTTGCCAGAATTTGTGCAGCTTGTCTGAATAAACTTTAGTACACTCGCTCTTCGCACTGAATTTTCGAAACTTATTCGAATATAAAACTTACAAATGACATAGAGCGATTCTCTCTGGTTCTAATGAAACCTATCGAACATACTGATGTTGTATTGTTGTATTCCCATGTTCTTGATTTTAAAAAGCACCTACATTAAATTTTATAACATCTGGACTTTTTTATCTGGGTGCGGGTAGTTAAAAAGCAATCTTAACGTGGATCTGATCTGGATTTTGTTCATATGAATGAGATTTTGTGACATACAGTTGGTGTGTTGATTGAATTCATTGATCAATTGGTTCATATTGAGTTACTGTTATTGAAAAAATTCAGAAAGACTGTAATTTGGCATCTAGGATTTACATAATTTCAGATGATTACTAGTATTCAATCTCCCCTTAGCCTTGTTACTGGATGGAGCTGTAGAGGCTAAAATGGTTCTTTTATTTTGCTCAGCTGGAATGTATTGAGAATGAAATTTTAAAGGGACCATGCTTGGTCGTGTTTGCTGTTTCATTGTTATTTGAGACGTGCTTTATTTACAGTCACTGTTGATGCTATCGAATGATGTAATGACTGAAAATGAACATCAAAAAATCAATATAAGTAATAACAGAAGGAGAAGAATTAAACATCCTAATGCCAGGCAGTGAGTGGCCAATGAAATGGTGTGGCAAAGGATGTTGCTGACTCTCCCAAGCCATGGAATTGTATGGGGGAAGTTCATACACATCTATGGCAAGGCATTGCATTGAGCATTGTGGCATGTGCAAGCCAAGGCGTCCTATGAATAGCTTAGCACCACAATAAGGCATAAAATCGAAATTAGGATATGGACCTCTACAATTTTTTTTTTCCCAATTCCCTAATTTTTTAATTCTCTCTACTATCAGTCTAAAATTATTCAGTTTATGAGCAAACCACACTTTATTTATAGCATGTGATTGAAGGCAAACATAATTGCTTGGACTAGTTTTGACCAAGTAAACAGAAATTTTACCTTATGCCCATTCTTATTAAACTTTGGACTGCCTTATCTTTTTAATCTTATCTTTTGTGATTGGTTCAGTTATTGACAAAGTTAAAAGAATGAATAAAGGAGCAGGAAGTGGGCCCACAGCTGCCGCAGCAGCTGCAGCAGCTCAGAAGCAGAAGACTCTGATGCAAAGAGTCGAAACTGATATCGCAAGTATTGTCGACAATTTCAGCCAGCTAGTCAATGTTGCAAGGGTATTCTACTGCTTAGAATCATTTCTTTTCTTCGTTATCACTCTTTTCCCACTTAAAGTAACATATAATTGACTTCTTATGATGCAGTTATTTTAGTATTTTCTTGACTCTGTTGATGCACACGAAGAATTGATTGTTTTATGTTTTAGTTTAAACAACTTCCCTGCTGTTGAGAGAATCGTGCAGTCATCACTTCAGTTATCTTGAAATTGACTTACATTTGACTTATATATTATGCTTAAAAATATTAATAACAAAAAATGTGCAGTTATTGGTTATGGTTGATATAACCTAATCATAGGAGCAAAATTGATTAATGGGACATCTACAAGTTTAAGTGAACATTGGAACAGAACCCTTATGGAAAGAATTTACCGACTAGTTTATTTGCTTGCTTCAATCTTGCACTGCAATGTCTACCTGGGGGCTGAGGCCTTGTATGCAAACAGGAAGTTCTTTCTTTTTTAACAATCATTTTAAGGTTCTCTCATCTCTGGAGTATTTTTGCTATGGATTTGACTATTTATGACATTTATTGAAAATTTCCTCGGAATCCATATATTCACTTGGCAGTATCTTATTGTATGTAGGTGAATGATCCACCCGTCAGAAACTCACAAGAATCTTTCATGATGGAGATGCGGGCATCCAGAATGGTGTGTAAATATTGAACATTATTTATGATTACATAGATGTTTTACTGTGCTTTACTACCATAAATTGCTAGTGAATTCTAAATTTCTCTACCAGTTGTGCAGCACAAACCTGACTGATTTCCTGCTCTTCATGTTATTTGATAAACTGAATGGTCCACATAATTCTGATCTGTTGACCTTCTTACTTGTTGAAATCATTCATAGTTTAATTATCTGCTTGTAGTCTGCATTAAATTGTGGTTAAGCCGAGCTGCTTCTACAACTTATCTCATAATCATGTCTAAAAATAGTTTCTAACTGTTTCCTTTTTTTCATTCACGAAGAACAGGTCCAGGCAGCTGACTCTTTACTTAAGTTGGTCTCAGAGTTAAAGCAGACTGCTATTTTCTCAGGATTTGCATCTCTTAATGACCATGTAGAACAAAGGACTAATGAGTTTAACCAGCAGGCAGAAAAAACAGACCGAATGTTGGCTAGAATTGGAGAGGAGGCAGCTGCTAGTCTTAAGGAGCTTGAAGCTCATTATTATTCTTCTGGGCATAGGACAACTCAAAATTCTCAACAATGAGTTTGTGTCAATCTAAGGACCTAGAAAGAAATAGATACTTGAACAATTTTTTGTGCCCTTTTTGTTTAGACATTACCAAATGATGTGTAATATGGAAAAAAGGAAATTCAGTGCCACTTTTCAAATGGAGTAGAATAGGGATTAATGGTACAATATTGTTTTCAAAGAGCCATATTGGACGTGTAAGCAAGAGCTAGAGCAAGAGCACTTTTGTTTTACAAAATTGTAAGAAGTTCCAACTGTTGTGTACCATAAATACTTTGTCCAAATGACTGGTATTTGTCCAACTGGGATACTTAAAAAGCTTCTATTACTTGATGAGCTAGTTAAATTTTACAACTGAAGGTGAGACATGATAATTGATAATTCGATTTAATGACATTATCACAACAAAAACTCAAAGTTGATGAAATGGGTGACCGTCTAACTCCAGCTTGATGGTGTCATTTGCTTCATCATTTCTAATTGCACGAACGAAAATCTGGATCTTCTGTTCTGTTTTTCTGGGGTTTTTGATTAAATACCCTTTAATAATTATTTAAATACTCCTCCACTTTTTTATTTTCATGAATACCTTAAGAAATGTAAAGTTTAAAATATCCTTAATAAATGCATCAAATCCTCCTTCTCACTCTCTTCTTACACTCAAAATCTCTTCTTACCCAAAACAACTACAAAATCTCTTATAACCTCTTACACAAGTACAGTTGTGTATTAACATCTTTAACTCTCATACTTTTTTCAATTGAAAAGAGGCGCATTGCTCATTAAACAAACCAATAAGGTATGTTAATGTTGTTGGGTTTTAAATTTAACATTTTATAGGAAAATCTAGATACTTTACTCACATTATAATGTTCTATTTTCAATTTTTTTCACTATTTTCCTTATATGTCAAACTATATGCAATTTAAGTTGTTAAATTATTTTTCTCAGCAAGAGATCATGTTGAACGTGTGTTTATGGCGAAAATGTTTCAGGTCGTGTATTTTATCGGACGTCGTGTACGTCATGTAATCGGTCGTATAGGTCATGTAATAATGTAGGTCGTGTAAGTAATATACCTGTGTAGGTCCTGTAAGTAATGTAGTTGTGTATGTTGTATAAGAAATGTAGTCGTGTAGCTTGTATAAGAAATATAATCGTGTAAACCGCGTAAGTAATATTGTTGTATAGGTCGTGTAAGTAATATAGTCATATGAATTTTATATAGATCCTATAAATAACTATATAAAATTTCTTATGTACCAAAACCTTATTGTTTGATTTTTGTTGTGAGACCAACGGAGCTCAGTATTCCTCATCTGGATGGTATATGAATTCTCCATCTATCTCAATGCGAGGGATTTTGGCAATCTTGTACCACCCATTTCCTTTCTTTCGGCTTCGGACAATTTCTTATTTCTAAATGCAATAACTGAGGATGGAAGGCCCGCCTCTGGAAATGATGTGAGATTTGGACAATCATAGAAATTATAAAGATTCAAGTGAGGTGAGGCTTTGGGAGCCTGTTGAAAACTTGAAATGTGTATTGCAAGCACCAAAACAGTTAGAGGTGGACAACATCATTCCCACCTCTCGTCTCGAGAACTCTTTGCTTCATGATAATATTTAATCCAAAGGCTTTTAAGTAGAGCCGGCAAAACTGGTTGCCAGGCCGCGTTTGTGTCATATTAGTTTTGTATAGTGTTAAGTTTAAATCAATCTAAACATGACTTATTTAATAATTATGTCAAAATATTAACACTATAATCTGATACATAAAATAAATAGATTATTTAATAACCTACTTAGTATATATGTATTAATAAAATTTACATTGAACATTTGCATATATATAAAATTTATCGATATTATAAAATATATAAATATTATATATTCAGATTATTGAAGTTTTAATTATATGTTTGTAAATAGAATTATATATTGATATTATAAAATATACATATCTACCAATATTTTATACATTTATATTATTGAAGTTCTAAATTAAAATAAATTTTTTTATGAATGAAACATTGTGTATATGTTAACCCTTACCAAAAAACTAAAAAGAGAAAACCATATCCAATATTTGAGTTTTAGTGGAAAGAACATACAAATTAATTTAGAACAGAAAATATAATCATGTTATTGATCGGTAATTAGGTCAAGAGTTTTAACCATAACCTGACATAAAAAAAAAAAAGTGTCAACCTACACCCAAACTATCTAATGATTGTGTTAAATTTGATGACTAATACCCATTTATTCGTATTGTGTTCATATCGGATAATTGAACCATGTTAAATTTTACTAGCTTTACTTTTAAATGAGGTAAGCCTGTGCAAGCCCCCATTGGATGAGTGATTGATACATTTTCACATAAACTATGCTAGTTCTTAGTTCTATTAGATTGGCGGGAAATCCTTCCTCCGGAAGGGACGCAATTCTTGGACGTCCCATAATACCTAAATGTCGAAAGAGAGTTGACTTTGTTGCATGTCATTGGGCAGGGCTTCAAGCTTCTCACATCTGTGAATTCTAAGTTATTTCTAAACAATTGAAAGGGTGTTGGGAAGCCCTCTCTCTGGGAAGGAAACAAGATTTGGACACTGATCTACATAAATTCTATGTAAACTGTGCAGGCAATCGGGTACTGACTCGTAGAGGTGGTAAAAATACCCGTCCGGTCCGGACCCGAACTGTACCCGGGCGTTGTGGGCCGGGTATTATCCGGTCGGAGTATGAAACATGGTCGGTCTTGAGCATCACTTGATAAATCCGAAACTCGGATTTTATTAAAAAAATATTATAAAATATATATTATTTTAAATATTTATATTTATTTGACTCATTTATTATACATATATAAAGTTTTAAACACTTAAAGTTTATATTTTTATGTTAAATTTTATTGAAATAAATTTAAAACTTATAAAATTACCAAAAAATATAAAATATAAACACATAATATTAAAAAATATAAAATTCGGATACCCAGATTAAAACCCGACTCGGACTCGAATTTGGACCAATTTCATCCGAGCAGGGTTCAGCCATTGCAATATCCGGATCCCTCCCGTGGTTTTGCCATCTCTACTGACTCGGTAGAAAAGTGCCTACTTTTTCGGTGCCACTCGCTACCCACTCCACATTACCTTTAGATAAAGCCAGTGTGTAAGGCCTCTCCATCGGCTTTTCTTAATATCCAATTACGTACATAATACAAATTTATAGCGGCAACATCACCTGCTATGAAGTGAAGCTCAACACTGATGGATTAGAAATATGACCAATCATCGCAGTTTATTCAATACAATATACAGGAGAATTCAATTAAGTAGTTGTCTGCAGTGGCCGTCAAAGCTCCAATCATCAGAGTTTGAGCTCGGTAGAAAATAGACGTGCAGGAAAAAAAGATAGCGGCGGAGGCCCTTAATTAGTTTATCAGTACTGAGTAACACGATGTGAAGGAAGTTCGATGAAGAAATCATACAAAAGAGTTTCTCTATTTAAAGAGAGTGGAAAAGCTTTGTCAGGCAATAGTCCGTACGATTAGACAAGCGATGGAAGTTGGATGAATGAATTAGTTACAGGTTAGGCCATAGGCCAAAATATAATTAGCGAGCTTTGTGTAGTGACTCGTTTCGAAGACATTAAAGATATATGCAAAACAATTCTGGCTTAAATCATTTGGTTTACTTAAGAAATATGTTAAAAAGAGAAATTGAAAACATGCATTTCAGCATCTGATTAAACCATTTTGTTTCGAGTCATAGATGAAAGATCAAAGGCGTCACTAATTACAATCAACAAATGCTAATTAGAAGAGACTAAAAAGACCATTAGATAAAAATTTGGCCCTATAATTCATCATTTTCCATAAGTAATTTAACCCCTATATTATAATAATTTAATTTTCCCCTGCAGTTCACACAAGCAAAAACATAGTGCCTGTCATTTTCCCCCATGAGAAAGCATCAAACGGGTTTTAACCTGTAAAACAACTATACAATCATACTCCGGGGATGGGAAACTGGGTTGTGAGAGCTTCAACCCGACCACGAAGATCGGCGACATTATTCATCAACGAGAAATTGGGTGATGTGACAAAATTCATGAAGTCTTGGAGCTTTGATCCTTGAACCAACTTTTTAGCTTCCAGGGTTATTTCTACACCCTCGTGTATAAAGTCAGCAATTGCAACAAATTCTTTCTCAGAAAATCCTCTAGTTGTCATTGCAGGTGAGCCAATGCGAATACCACCCGGCACTAGAGCACTCTTGTCACCTTTACAATTAAACAGTAGCAGTAGTAAGTAAAAGCGTCATATAATGAAAACGGACATAAAATAAAATTTAGAACCAAAAGCTAGACTCACCAGGCACTGAATTTTTGTTGAGAGTGATGGAGGCCATGTCAAGAATTTTCTCTACCCGAGCCCCATCAATACCCTTTCAAAGAGCAAAAAGTAAATGGTAAGAGAAAATAATACTCAAAGATATGTTGCTTATGAAAGGTTGCAAGCAAAATTCAAAGAGAACTCAGCCTTTAATTACAAAAATTACCAAACAGAAAAGTCAGCAAAAAATTCCATATAATT
Source organism: Citrus australasica (assembly GCA_029618585.1). Classification (NCBI taxonomy): domain Eukaryota; kingdom Viridiplantae; phylum Streptophyta; class Magnoliopsida; order Sapindales; family Rutaceae; genus Citrus; species Citrus australasica. The sequence continues at coordinate 30,326,012 of JARCIV010000003.1, read as the reverse complement.
AGATTTCTGGGCATGTTTCTCATGTGTTGTAATCAAACCAACCATGTTATAATAATACTCCCTCTTCAACATTTGTAAGAATCTTTTCACTTCATTTAAAATTATACTGACAATTGGGCACTCCTTATTGGTACTAGAGGAATAAGCAGCGAGAAGCTTCATTTAAGAATCAAGAACTCACCATCGGCCTTAGATCTACAAGAACCAGGTGATTGTCGCTCCCTCCTGACACCAGCTTGTAACCTAATTCAACCAATCGGCTTGCAAGCGCTCTGCAATTAGAGACCACCTACAAAAATGAATAAAAAAAATCAATACGATGAATTGGGGAATTCCTCACACGAAGTTTTTACCAGATATGTGATACCTTGTTCTGGTAAACTTTAAATTCTGGAGACTGCGCATGCTTCAAACAAACCGCAAGGCCCCCAATTGTATGGTTATGAGGACCACCCTGCAGATATGAAGCCTTCATCATGTCCCACCGATAGTCTCACAACTAAAAAGTTTAAAAGAAAATCTCCACAAAATATAAAGAACAGAATCTAATTCAGAGAAGTTATAGAAAAAACGTAAGAGACAAATCCAACCTGTAAACCTGGGAAAACAGCATTGTTAATGGCAGATTCCAGTTCCACTCCAAGGACAGGATCTTTCTTGAAGAAGATCATGCCACCTCTTGGACCTCTCAAAGACTGCATAGAAATGCATATATTTATTGTCGCGGGGGGTAAAAAATCTAAAGAATCAAAACAAAAGATAAATATAGTAATATTTAAAACTACATGACTATTTCAAACAGTAACTCATACCTTGTGAGTTGTTGTTGTCACGACGTCACAGTACTTGAAGGGGTCAGCAACCACAGAGGCAGCAACAAGGCCACTTATGTGAGCCATATCCATCATGAGAAAAGCACCAACAGCATCTGCAATCTACTCAAGCATATGGATCCCAGTAGTTAGTCACTAATGACGTAGACAGAACATTTTAGACCACACACTGCTTACACCAGAACTAGCAGTAACTCCTTACCTGCCTCATGCGAGGATAGTCAAAATCACGAGGATAAGCACTAGCACCAGCAATTATGAGTTTCGGTCGAAAGAGAATAGCAGTTTTCTCAAGCATGTCATAATCAACAAGGCCTGTTTAATATTAAAATAGAAATTTAAAATCAAACCACCAACTGAATAAAAAAGCAATTCTCTCCTTAGAAAATCTAAAAACTAGCATAACCTGTAGATTCGTCAAGTCGATAAGGCATAGACTCAAAATAAATTGAGGTGCCAGAAACCCGTCTTTTAGGAGTCATGAACCCATGAGACAAATGTCCACCATGTGGTAAATCCAAACCCTAGGAAAATTACAATAACATGTTATGGATTTGTGCACTTCTAGACACTGGAAATGAAAAACAGAAAGCATACTAACAACCAACCATTATTCGATCATGAGGTTTAAGAATTGCAGTATAAACTTCAAAGTTAGCAGGAGAACCAGACAGCGGTTGAACATTAACACCCCACTTATTTTCATCTAGGTTAAATGCTGCCAAAGCCCTTTTCTGACAAAGGGTTTCAAGCTCATCTATGTACTCGTTACCACCATAGTATCTGAGGTAAAGAAAACATATGTTTTTTCCATGTAAAATTGAATGAAAAAGAAATACAAAAATAAAAAATTAAATAAAATTTTCCTTGAATGAAGAAAGTTTACCTTTTACCAGGCAGTCCTTCAGAATATTTGTTTGTGAGGCATGAACCAACTGCCTCCATCACTGCTCGGGATGTAAAATTTTCTGATGCTATAAGCTCAAGGCTCTTAAACTGCCTCTCCTTCTCCTTAGTGATAATTTCACGGACCTCTGGATCTGCCTCACCCAGGCTGTAATCCACAAAGCTGCTTCCATCACCTAGACATTTTGTTGCATAAGATTCAAGACACTAAGCGTAAGCACCAATTCACCAATAAAAATTTTTCTAAAACTAAATTGTTAAAAAAATCTTACCTCCAATTTCAGGTATAGGGACAGATACAGAAGATGGTGGCCTCCCAGTAACCAAACCTCCTTCAATTGAAGAACATCTACAAGGCTTCACCATATTGAGCCTAATCTGATTTGGAAATCCAACCATCACAGACCCTTCGGAAAGAAAACGAGAGCCCTTAACCCAAATGGGCTGTTGCACAGAACCCATAACTGCAGCTCCACTACAAGCCTGCATCTTGGTTTTCACTGGAGTATCTCAAAAATTTCCTACACATTCCAATATATATATATATATATAAGAATTAAGTCCGAATATCAAACTCAGTATACAGCAAGCAATATGCACATGACATTGCACCGTAAAAAGAAAAAGAAATTGCTAATTATAATGTGTTTCTCCATATGTTCTGCAAGTTGCAACTGAAAAGAAGTATCAATAGCAATAGAGAAAATCAAGAGACGCTTAATCTACCCAAAGACAAGCACAAAATATCCAAAACCAAACTAAAAAAGTTACAAATTCACTAACTTAAATTAAATAGAAGTGATAGAGTTCATCAACCCATCACAAAACAAACAAAATCAATGCTGTCACAAACTCTTGAAGCATCAGCTTCAAACATATTAAATTAGCAAGTACGTGAAGCATGATATCAGAAAAGCAAACCTAAGTCTGAGCAGAACTGTCTAGAAGCTATATATATATATATATATTTAATTTTTTCCCTTGCTGTATCTCAGAAATCCACATGGTAAACATAAACAGAAGTAAACAAAATGGTTAAGTTTCTACACGGTTTAAAAAAGTAGTCTCATTGAACCACACGCAATATGCAAGGGGTGAAATTGGTAAGCCAAACCCAATCCACAAGGCTTCACTTTGACACGTAATCAAATAAAAACAAACAAACAAACACGCCCTGGTTAAAAAAATCTAAATTCAAAATCCTCAATACACCAAATCAACATGCAAGAAAAAATCAAAATAAATAATATCACATAAATCTGCGTGAACAGAGAACAACCTACATAAATGTAAAGAAAATTTCTCGCCAAAAGCAATTAAAGATTATTAGAAAACTTTAAATACCTCTCAAGTAATTTGCTGCAAGCCGAAGTGCTGAATGAGATTGTGAAGTGAATAAACGTGCAGAGACGACGGATGGACGACAGCGGCGCCGGCGAGGCACTGAAGGATGCCGATTTTGGTTCAGTGTTTCACGGCGGCTTCGGCCAAGGCTTAGGTCTGAGGTTTGTTTGTAAATTGTAACATATATATTTTGCGCAATTTCGTTTGACTATTTTAACCTTAGGGATAGTGAGAGAATGTGAGACGCAGTATCTTCCGGTTACCGCCAAGGCGCCAAATACTTCAAGCTTCATTTTCACGCGCCGTAAGGAATAAAGACAATTTCGGAATAGAAATAATTTTTTTTTTAAGTAATCATGATGCCATAAATATTTGTATAAATTGACGTGGTGTAAATTTATTGACCAGATAAAATATTAAAAATAAAAATATATTATTTAGTCTAAAGGATATTTTTTTAACTAATTAAATTATATCACGTCTAATTATGTAAATAAATTTATATAATAGTTTAAAATTTTATTTTTACTCTTTCTTTAATAAACTTTTTTTTATGATTTTATATATTTATTTTGACTTGAATGGGGTTTATGCGGAGGTGATTATATGTTATTTTTCTTAATAAACAAAACTATCTAGTTATAAGGAATTATTAAATCTTAACTATCTAATGATATGAAAATTCACAAAACGTTTTAAAATAACCTTTTAATTAACAATTCCTGACTTTTATTAGAAGCTCTAAGTCTTTTTTCTCAAAAAATTTGTTACAATCTACGAATATTAGAATCAACGAGATCACCTTTTATATTGGTTACCCAATTTTTAATTAAATTTCTTTTGTTTCACGGCAAGAATTCAAACTTGGTTTTGTATTGATCGAACATGATTAATATATATTCAAAATTATTCATTAATATCACTTGCTGTTTTATTTAGTCAAAGTACTTTTAGGATTAGTTGAAGTCTTACAAAGTCTCAAAGACCTTACTCCATTGAGTCAGCGACCCAAATATTTCAATCGGTAGATAGAATCAAAATGACATAAAATAACAGAAATTAAAGAGATATTTTTCTGGCAAGAACTTGATTTGAAAAAAAAAACGGTTATACTTAATACAAACCCATTGGATTGTCCATGATCAAATTATATTTGTAAGCCAATTTATTCACCATCAAATTTATTTATTCAATACATCACTATTTCTTCTTAATCAAATTTTATTTATTCAATGCATTATTGTCAATAGGATATTTTGAAATTTGTCAAGATAGAGAGAAAATGTGCTTTAGTACTTGTTTGGTACATTTTATTTAATAGTTATAAGTACTTATTTAATATCATTAACTCTCATCATAATTTTTTGTAATTGGTTGGTTGTTTTTGTAATAAGAATTTTGAAGTTTAAATAAATTATTTTAGGATTACTTGTGAAAGCTCAAAATTTAGATTTTTAAGGATAGAGATTGAAAGTTATTTTTAAATATTTAAATATTTAAAATATTTCTTACTGATTTAATAGTTTTATTTTATTCTTTTCATCATATAAATTTTAAAAAAGTTACTTATTAAAATAATTTCATAAATTTTTAATAAAAATTATTATTGATAATTAAAAAATTAAAAAAATTTTAAATAAAAACTCAATTTATAAAAATTTTAATAATAAAAAATTTAAATAAATTCTAGTTGAAAAGTTATAACAACGGAGCCTTAAAAAAACACAATTGACAAAGCCCCCGCTGGTCCTTAGTCGATACGAGTGACTGCTGCCGCAGAGTGCCGAGCCCTTTTGGCCGCTCAATTTCACTTGAAATTAAATGTTAGACGACTGTAATCGGACTTAGACCGCAACAACGGCATTTTCGGACAGTTAGCTTTAATAATACACTGATTACTGATTAGTGATTCAAATTTGGAGCTCAATGGACACTGAAGAAGCGTCGACTCCAGAAGCAGAAGCCGCCGCAGTGAAGGAGCCTCCAAAAATCCATCGGCTAGAAGAGTCGGTAGTGAACCGAATTGCCGCTGGCGAGGTTATCCAACGACCGGTATCGGCCGTGAAAGAGCTCGTTGAGAATTCTCTCGATGCCAATGCCACTTCCATAAACGTCGTCGTTAAGGACGGCGGTCTCAAGCTCATCCAAGTGTCCGACGACGGACACGGCATTCGTGTATGTATCCGTATCCTATAATTCCTTGAATTAATTTCGTTTTCTCGTCAGCGAAAGAACAGAACGACGACGTAAATTTGGTCTTTTGGAAATTTTTTCTTATTTGCTTTAATTTCAGTACGAGGACTTGCCAATACTTTGCGAGAGGCACACGACCTCCAAGTTGTCAAAGTATGAGGACTTGCAATCAATCAAATCCATGGGTTTCAGAGGAGAGGCTTTGGCAAGCATGACTTACGTCGGCCATGTTACCGTCACAACCATCACTAAAGGCCACTTGCACGGTTACCGGGTTTCATATAGAGATGGTGTCATGGAGAATGAACCAAAAGCATGTGCTGCTGTCAAAGGCACGCAGATAATGGTAATATGAACCCCATGCATCCCTTTATGCGCTTGGCATAGCACAAATTCCTTTTTTTCCATATTTCAAGTTTTTGAGTTGGGAGTTATGCGCAAGTAAGAAAGGAATTTGACATAAGTAATCTTACTGGTTGAAGTTGTATGAGATCTAATGGCTGTTATGCGCACCTAATGATGGAGCTAATGTTCAATTGCGCATTTTGGGTAGAGCTTTTCTTAGGTTTCTTTCATTTTATCTTATTTGTGTGTTTATTATTAGGTGGAGAATTTGTTTTACAACATGATTGCTCGAAGGAAGACACTGCAAAATTCTTCTGATGATTATACAAAAATTGTTGATTTGCTAAGCCGGATGGCCATTCACCACACAAATGTGAGCTTCTCTTGCAGAAAGGTTGGTTACTTGAATGAAAGAAATTCGTTCCTAATATTTTTAATCTATTTTTTAATATATTTTACAATTTGGCCTTGCGATATTTAAAGTGCTTTTTATTTATTTATTTATTGTTAACATACTCAGCACGGAGCTGCTAGAGCAGATGTTCACTCTATTGCTACACCGTCAAGGCTTGATTCTATCAGAACTGTATATGGAGTGTCGGTTGCTAGTAATTTAGTGCAGTTAGAAGCTTCAGAGTACAATGATTCCTCAAGTTTTGTTTTCAAGATGGATGGCTACGTTTCCAATTCAAATTATGTGGCAAAGAAAACAACAATGGTGCTTTTTGTCAATGGTATGTATGATCTGTCCAATTCTTTAAAATGGAGAGTGGTTAAATAGGTGATCAGGATTTGCATTCCTATGCATTGGATTTATTGTTCTTCTTCTATTGTCAGAAAGCAACACTTTTTTTTTTGGGCAGTGTTATTCTACTTGTAGTCGAATGCTTGTTAATTTGTATTGCTAAACAAAGGGAAAAAAGTGGGTGGTGGTGGGATTCAAACAATCTCCCTTATAAACGGATAATATTTGCTTTAACTCGTGAGTAGTTCTTTTTACTGCTAAATAATTTTTGGCCAATATAAATTTTTCTTTATGCAAACACATTATCTGCTGATGAGTGGAGGAGACATTCAATAGTAAGATAAAACAACATGATGTCTGCTTAAAATTCTAGCCGCAATTACATCGGAGGTACTACACCCAATTAATTCATGTATACCATGTGTAGTTCAGTTAAATATAACTACCAATTACATGGCGATTCGAAACAAATGCACACATGGCATACATGCAGTAGGACTTGTGTGATGAGTTTTAAAACTCTTGAGACTTATATGTATTTAAGGCAAACATGTGTTGCTAGTGTAAAACTTTTCCTTTCCATATTCATTTGAGTAAACTGATCGGTAAATATATATTTTGCTTATTTTGTTGGATTAATTAATGTTTTTAGATGAGAAACTGTAATTTGGTTAGTGTGTTCTTTACTATTAGTAGAGAATTGATTGTTGGATTTCGTGCACTTAATATTTTTCCCCCCTTGTTCTTCTTAAACTGCAGATAGGTTGGTTGAGTGTGCTCCTTTAAAGAGAGCTGTAGAAATTGTTTATGCTGCAACCTTCCCTAAAGCATCAAAACCTTTCATCTATATGTCTATAGTGTTACCACCTGAGCATGTTGATGTGAATGTTCACCCAACAAAGAGAGAGGTACAAATTTTTGGTTCCTTGTTCTCCTTTATAGTATGGTAGTCCTTCATACTATATTTCAGAGTGGAGATTTTGACAAGAGTTTCATGCTGCTAGAAGAAATCAGCAGAAAGATCAAATATGCATTTATCCCCACAGAACATTAATTGCATTATCTTTGCTCAGAATATGTAGTTGATTTATGTGATATGATGAACCAAACAGGGAAGAAGTTATTTAGAATTTGATGGTAGTTAGGGATTTTTGTAATTGCCAGTGGCAGTTTACCTCATAGGATTAAGCAAATTTTTGTCTAATGTCAGCTTGGGGAAAACAGGCACTAGATCATGTTTTGGGCTGATGTTTAGATTGGGAGACTGCTTATAGCAGGCTTTTCTCATGGCTATACTGGTTGTCTTTAGAGAAAAACTCTCCTCTTCTTCTCATTGGCAATGGGATTTTAAAGTTTTCTGATATTTGAAATTTGTAAAGGCCGTCCATTGTGCTGAACTGCTTGGGTTTTAATAGGTTGTTACTTTTCAAAAAATTAGATTATAAAAGTGTGTGAGCTTTTGTAAAGTCAGGGGTTTTTTTTTTTCCTTCTGAATCCTTCTATCCCAGCCGTATAGACAATTTCTACATCCCATTATTTGAACCTTCCATTTTTATATGGAATGCTAAAGTGGTCCCTAAATTAAGATGTTGGTATGGGCAATGGCTTGTGGAAAACTCAATAGTAATGTTATGGTTCAAAATCGAAGGTCGGTGATGTCATTTTATTCTAATTGTGGCAAAACGTTTAAATAAGTTTTAATCCATCGCTTCCTTCACTTCCCTTTAGCTGCATTTTTCTGCTCTAAGTTGGCTCATGCCTTCAATTTCTGCTGGGTATCCCATTCTTCTAGTTAATCTCTGCACTTTAAAAAGCTTCTTACATAGGAAGGCTGTTGTCTTATGTGATGTGTGGACTTCCTGTTCACATTTTTCTTATCCCAAAGAAAAAGAAAATAGAGTATATGTTGATGTGCTTTACGTAAGAGGAACAACGTATCAATATGCAGGTAAGCCTTCTGAATCAGGAACTCATTGTGGAGAAGATACAGTCAGCTGTTGAATTGAAACTGCGACAGTCAAATGATTCAAGGACGTATAAAGAACAGGTACTTTCATTAAACTTGAACTGGAAGAAATCTGATTCTTTCTAGCTTTTGTTTAGATAATATTTGCTACTGTGTGCATTCAGTAGTCCCATGTTCTCTGCCTGACTCCAAAAATATCAGCAAAAGAATAGGAGACAGCTGACAATGTCTTGCTTTTTATCAAATTTGGTACTTTTGTTTTCATTATATGAAAATATTGTATGATTTAACAGAATAAGAAAGTAACAAAAGTGAACCAGAGGTTGAAGGGCATTAAAAACAATACTTAAAACAGCTATTTAGAATCCCTTGGGGCCACCTACCTGGGATATTTATTTTCTGCTGGTTTGCTGACTACCAAGCTTGTGGGGTCTGTCTCTGGCAGTAGTCATGGTCTAGAACTTGGCGAACGTAGAAAGCTCGAGAGATTTCTGGGCTATAAGCCACAGCCTTTTAATTAGTCCAAACTTTTATCAAATTGGATAATTAGTTAAAACCTTATAGATTTTTTATTTTCATTTGCTAAAGAAAAGATTAAAAGGACAAATTTAACTTCTTGAGATAGAAAAAGAAAAACATGATTTTTGGTTTTGGGGGGGTGGGGGCGGGGGAGATGCTCCTGCTGTTACTCTTATTCAATCTGTACTGTAAATCCTTTCAACTTACTTGCTTTCCCTTTCTAGAATTCCTTCAATTGTTGCAAACAAACTAAAAAATTTAATAGCAGGAATTTGATAAAGGTAGAAGCAAGAAAAGTAAGGAGACTAACTTTTTTAATGACATCATGGAGCTTTATCATGCACAAGTTAATGAATTATGATCCAATTGCTCTCAGTAAGCCTTGCTTATTTTTTCAATAAGCTTATTACAGAAGACTTGTGCATACACACAAAACAACTTGTGCACACACACAAAACAACTTGTGCACACACACAAAACAACCTATTTTTATATTTCTTCTAATGTTGTTGAGTACACGATCATTTTCAAGCCAGCATATCATTCGGAATTTCTTTCTTCCATTTCTACTGCCATGATAGTACATTAAGAATAGATTTCCTTTATCTCCGTGCTTCTAATTTGTGTTTTCTTGGCATCTGTGTTTTGTGCATGCGGCAGACTGTGGAATCCTCTCCATCTAGCCCTTACAATCCAAGCAAGGAGTTGCATCTTAATCCTTCTGGTATGGAAAATGTTTTCCTCCTGTTACTGTTGCATGCCTTGTGTTTGCATGATGCTTTTGATTTATTAATTCAATATGTTTGAAGAGGAAGCCAAAGATTGGTGATAAGTGATGAGATAATTAGGAGAGAAACAATTGAAAAAGAGTGGAGAATATTAAAGAGTGGCGAGATCAAGGAAAGAAACAAAGCAGCTAGTAATTTATATTGTACTATTTATTTTAATAAATTATTCGAGCATCATAATTATTTCAATTAAAATAATTTGAAAACTCCCTCTCAAGTTGGAGAATACTTTGAAATACAATATTCTACCATTTTTTTTTTCATTTAAGTTAATTTTAACACTCTCAAGTCGAGTTTTTACATTTTTTTTTTGATAGAAAATCCCTCACATCTGTTGTCTTACCTCTTGGCTTGTTTTTGAACTTGCGGTAATTTTAAATATTCTGTCTATCTTCCTGATACCCATTTTCTTGGACCTTATAGCTTTGACCACAGGCTTTGATTGATTGCACGTCTAATTTTCGTCAGACTTCACTCTTAGTTTAGTGTTAAAAGGGACAGATTTATTGCCATGCCTGACTAAAGCATCTTGAGCATCCAGTGTATTCTTCTGTGCTGTGAGTTTAATACAAACAGCAATGAAAAAGGAGGGCCTGATCAGATGGCAAAAATGTTCTTGTCCTCCACCACCCCCCCCCCCCCCCTTCCTTTTTTTGAGAGACAGAAAAAAAAGGAATGGAACAGACTAAAGAGAAGAAGGTGAATAGTTGGCTCTAATTCATAGTCGAAAATCAGGCCCAGACTTATAAATGAAGTGAAGAAGAGAGAGAAAACAATGGACAAAGAGAAGTGGGTATCTAGTGTATTTAGATTGAAGCTGACCTCTACTTTATTAATTAACTAATGAGGTTATTATGGGTGTTTGTTACACCCTTTAACACAACATTTTACCATCAAAATAATTGAAAACTCCAGTAAATTTATTTGTCCAGGATGTTGGATTTTTTCTTCCAACTCAAAACTTTTTTTTTTTTGTTTATTTATCTTTTTCAATAGGGTCAAAATTGCAAAAGGTTCCTGTGAACAAAATGGTAAGAACAGATTCATCAGATCCAGCTGGAAGATTGCATGCCTATGTGCAAAGCAAGCCTCATACATCTGTTGCAAGTGGTCCTAGTTTAAGTGCTGTCAGGTATGATTGCTCTTTAATTGGCTGTTACTTGTTTTGAGTGCTGCAGAAATGCTTCTCTAATGTGTTTGAAAATCTCTTGGGCATCAGTTGGTAGCCAACTTTTCTAAGGAAGTAATTGTCCTTTTGATTTTTATAAATAAATTTTTGTGCACACCATCAAAGCAAGTGCATCTCTGTGGTATGGTTGGATATACCCAATTATTGCTCAAAGCATGTGCAAAGAAGAGAGGGGTAGGAAGGGAGCTTAGCTGTTGAAAATTGCAAATTATCTAGTTATTCTCAAGAACCAATACAATACTTTCGTTATTGTCCAATAAATTGGCGTAATGTTTTACGATTTATATTTGTCAGATTTTTTGAGGCCTTTAGGCGATGCTGGATATTTAGCTTTACCTCTTTTCCTGATATTTTCTTTTGTGTGGCTTCTGAATTTTAGGTTTGCTTCACCCTACGTAAGTACATGTACATATTTTAATTCATTTGCAATAGTAGCCATCAGTATTAGTCTATTTCTTCTGCAATGTTTGTGTGAATATGCCAAATCAGTTCTCTTATTTTTCATACAAAATATCCAATTGTAGGTCTTCTGTTAGGCAAAGAAGAAACCTGAACGAAACTGCAGATCTCACTAGTATTCAGGAACTTATCGATGATGTAGATCGCAATTGTCATTCAGGTAATAACCTGCTCAAGTTCCTTCGTGTTGACTTTCAAAAGCTTTATAAAGAGTAGGGTAACTTTTCTTACAATTTCTTTAATGTATATATAGGTCTAATGGACATTGTAAGACATTGCTCCTTTATTGGAATGGCAGATGATGTTTATGCATTGCTTCAGCATAACACTCATATGTACCTTGCTAATGTAGTGAGTCTAAGGTATGACTTCTGTAGATGCGGTTGTAGGAGCTGATAAATGAATGATTTTATATTCTTGCTAGGATTTTATATTTGTTGCTTATCAAGAATGTTATTATTTTTTTCTTAGTGATGAAGGTCCAAAACTGTTTTAAAAACTAGCTTTTCCTTTCAACTTTTCTTTGAGATTGACTACCAATTTAGTTTGTGAGCTTAGTTAAGTGACTCTCTGTTTCTCATTTTTTATCTCTTTCTCTGGTATGATCCCTACTTTTATCTCTTTCTCATTTTTTTATCCCCTTGAAACATCACTGCTCACAGCTGTGGCTTTTCTCTATGTGAAGTCCCCTGTAGTCTATGGAACAACTACTGCTGGAGCAAAAATAATACACTTTCCTCATTTTTGGTTTCTACTGCAATTCTTTCAAGTTTGTTATAGGCACTAGGATGCTTATTCTTTTAGGCTCTCCTTGTATGAATTTTCTCTCCCTGTGCTCTTACAGCAAAGAACTCATGTATCAGCTAGTTCTGCGACGGTTTGCCCATTTTAATGCTATACAATTAAGCGACCCAGCACCTTTGTCAGAGTTGCTTATGTTGGCTCTCAAAGAAGAGGACCTGGATGTGGAAAACAGTGAGAATGATGACCTGAAAGAGAAGATTGCAGAGGTAATTTTCTTTGTTACATTGATTTCCTCATATTAGCTTTCATTATCTTCTGTTATTGTGACTGTTTATTATCAAGTATATTGACCTTTTGAAAATCCTTTTGTTCAAGTAAGGTAGTTGTTTTTTCTTTTGCCTCTGGAGCTAATAATGCAGATTCTATATATAAAATTATCTTGAATGAAAATTCTCATTAATTGTTGTATTCTTGATTAATATTATTTACATGATAAGAACTTGTTGTAACAGAAGAGCTTTCAAATATGTGATTTTGTCCAAACAATCTGACTGACTTATGTCTCTTTTGATCCTTATATAGATGAACACAGAGCTGCTCAAGCAAAAGGCTGAAATGCTGGAGGAGTATTTCTGTGTCAAAATTGATGCACGAGGGAATTTGTCTAGGCTTCCCATCATACTTGACCAGTACACTCCTGACATGGATCGGATTCCTGAATTTGTACTTTGTTTGGGCAATGATGTAGGTTGAAACATTTAATTGATATTCATTTGCTATGAATCTTTCCATTCAGTCTGTTATGGGTTGATGTAGTGACCCTTCTTGATATATCAGTATGATAATTCTCTAATTTCATATTTAGAGATCAAGTTTGCATGTGCAGTTGTGCATATGCACAGTTTTGGTATAGAAATGTTACATCATCAATCTTTTGACATACGTACTTACATCAATGCAAAATGTAACTTTTAATAATTATTGTAGGTTGACTGGGAGGATGAAAAATGTTGTTTCCAAGCAATTGCTGCTGCCCTGGGTAACTTCTATGCTATGCATCCTCCTCTGTTGCCCAATCCTTCAGGTGAAGGTCTGCAGTGTTACAAAAAGAGAAAACCTTTGAAGAACCCTGTAGATATAGAAAGGTACCCGAATGATGCAGGTATGGCTATTCACCTCAGGGAAGTCATCGTATAACTGTTGATATTAAGTCATTTCAGTAACTTAGATGTTGATTTTGTCTCAATTACTTTCATGTGCACGCTATATGATGTGTTGAGTGTCTCCGTAATTTGACACCCTAACATCTAACTACAGTATAAAATGAGCTTCGGAGTTGATGATCAGCAGGTTGGTGTTAATGCCTGTAGTAGTCAAATTAGAATCATGAAGAAAAACCATAAAAGCACCAACAGTAATGGTCAATGAAATATTACAGTTGGATTATCTTGCTCGTTTGCTTGGTGGTAAATCTTTTCCTGCTCCTCCTAGACTTATCTTGTTTTTAATTTGTGGATAAGCTATGTGACTGGTAATGTATTAAAGTTTGAACACTTAGTCGCTAGATGTGAGAGTTTGCCTTTTACCAAATCCCTGTGCTGTGTGGTTGTTTGCATTGTCATCCCTCCCTATAGTCACAATTACCCATCTCATACCATCTTATTCTTTTCCACCTTCTGGTGGAATATATTGTGCAAGCATATATTTATGTTTATATTTAGGGGGATTGACACTTCCCCTGTAACAGCCGTGTTCCTTTGTATCTTCTGCCTGTTTTTCAGACATTTGACTGGTACAATCCCTGGATTTCCAACTTTTCCATTTCTTGTTTGTCATAGGTGATAATGTGGAAAATGAGGATGAGATTGAACATCAACTACTTGCAGAGGCAGAAGCTGCATGGGCTCAGCGTGAATGGTCAATTCAGCATGTCTTATTTCCGGCCATGAGACTTTTTCTCAAGCCACTAAATTCAATGGCTACAAATGGAACATTTGTTAAGGTAAGATGTTGATCTACTGCTCATATTTCTTATCGGTGCTTCTATGTCCTAAAAGTGGATTATGATTTTCATTGCGTTGCATTTCTTTTCTCTTTCGACTAAATTTGATTAGACTTCTACAGTTCAATAAGGTACATGTAAAGTTTGCTACACCAGAAAAACTAGCCACTTCATAATTTTTTAATTATCTTGTGTGACCGAGGGTTGATTGTTTCAATGCAACTTTAGTCTTGTTGTTCATCATGAAACTGATGTATGATCCTCACTTTCTCTAGGTAGCATCGCTGGAGAAGCTCTACAAGATTTTTGAGAGATGTTAGCTGAAATAGTTCCTTTGAAACCTCAAAATGAAGGTCTTGAGAATGGATGATGTTAATAACGGCTTCCAGGTTTTGTAGTCTAGTTCAATATCTACTTTTGATATAAATATATGTTTTGACAATATTGAAAGATGGCGAGTTATTAATGGTGTGTATATTATGTGGTGTCAGTCACTTCACAATTCACGTTGTTCTTGGTTCGTATAGAAAGCTTTTTCTGCAGTGTAATCCCTCTCTCCGCTAATTAAGTCGGAAATTCTAACTAAACAAATGAGAATTTGAGTTTTCAAACCACCACAAAGAAACAAGAAGAAGCAATAATAAGCTCAACAACAATTAGGATATGGCAAGACCCCTCGAACTGGTTTCAATGGGTTTTGCTACGATGTATTGGTTGCACTGTGCATTTGTAACAAAATTTTCGTTGTACGTAATAAATATTTTGTTGATTAGTAACTACAAATAAGTTTATGTAACATACATACTGAAAAACATAAATTATACATGAAAAAAGAAAAGAAAAAAGAGTTACTAATAATGAAAAAAATAATTATTAATAACGACAATGCGATGGATGCTGCGATGTGGCTTCTATATATTACAGGAGACAATAATATTAATAACTTAAAATGACAAATTGAGCCTACCGTGACTGCAAGGGAGCAGTTAGAATCTTCTAGCTAGCTAGTTATGACTTATGAGGGAAAGAGTATTCTAAGCCCAGAGATAATCCATCCATTCATTGTTGTACTCTTATTTTTATTTTCACCGTTACAAGTTAAAAAAGAAAATAAGTTTTTTATTTCTTCTCAATAAACCCAAATTAACGAGCTCTGAAGCTGCCTCAATTTTGAGTTTTTAAGTTTTATGATTTCTGCTTCTCAGGATCTAAACGGATGGGTTCAATTGAGATGAATTGTACTAAAAAGTAATGTTATAAGAAAATGTATAAGATATAAAATTATTTTTAAGTGCGGACGTCACCTATCAGAATTAATAATATATACATATGTATATATACATATATACATATGTATATATACATATATACATATGTATATATATATATATATATCCTAACTTTTAATTTCACTTTCCGTTATTCAAGGTGGGTATTCAAGGATTCCACATTTTTGTCAGCCGGTGGAGTCAACTAATTGTGTTCTAAGCAATCTCTACTGACGTATCTATACCCGAATTTTCAGTTTCAGTTTGCTTGTTATCTTTATTTTTTCCTTTTCCTTCTTTGTGCAGAACTTGATTCTTTTGTTTCTAAAGAACAAAACCATGGTTGTTGTGGGAGAGATCTTACTGTCAGCTTTCTTTCAGGCTTTGTTTGACAGATTGTCTTCCACTGAGTTCCTCAACTTTATCCGTCAATTCCAAGGCGGAGTTGATTCCGATCAGCTCAAAAAGTGGGAACAAAAACTGAAGATGATCCAGGCTGTGCTGGGCGACGCAGAGGAGAAGCAACTGACTGATGAGGCTGTGAAAATCTGGCTGGACGATCTCCGAGACTTGGCGTATGATGCCGAAGACATCCTTGATGAGTTCGCCACTCAAGCTTTGGAGAACAGGTTGATGGCAGAGGATCCTGATCATCAGCCTACAGCTAGCAGAGTTCGGAACATCTTCCCTGTAGCTTGTTTCAATTGTTTCAGTCCAAGCACAATTGGGTTCAATTCCAGTATGCGGTCCAAGGTTAAAGACATCACATGCCGCTTGGAAGAACTCTGGAAACAAAGATTTGAGCTGGGGTTGCAGTTGACTCCTGGAGGGGCTTCATCAGCTATTGCTGCACAGCAAAGACCACCCAGCTCAAGTGTGCGGACGGAACGTGCTGTCTACGGAAGAGACGAAGATAAGGCCAAAATACTTGATATGGTGTTAAGCGATGATCCAATTGATTCCATGTTTCGTGTAATACCCATTGTCGGCATGGCAGGAGTTGGAAAAACAACGCTTGCTCGGGAGGTCTTCAACGACAAGGCTGTCTCAGATATCAAGTTCGACATAAAAGCTTGGGTTTGTGTCTCTGATGAATTTGATGTTCTGAGCATCTCAATGGCACTTCTCGAGTCAATCACTTGCAAGCCTTGTGACTTGAAGGCTTTAAATGAAGTGCAGGTTCAATTGCAAAAGGCACTGGATGGCAAAAAGTTCTTGCTAGTCTTAGATGATGTATGGAACGAGAACTATAGCCTGTGGGAAGACCTGAAAGCCCCCTTCGTGGCTGCTGCACCAAACAGTAAGATAATCGTCACCACACGCCATTCACATGTTGCATCAACAATGGGACCAGTTGAACATTATAACTTAAGTCTTCTATCTGATGATGATTGCTGGTTTGTGTTCATGAACCATGCATTTGACACTAGAGATCATATCCATGTGCAGCAAATTTCAGGATTATTTCATAAGAAAGTTGTTCAAAAATGCAGAGGCTTGCCCCTGGCTGCAAAGACTCTTGGTGGCCTTCTACGCACTAAGCATGGAGACAATGCGTGGGAAGATATATTGAACAGCAATATATGGGATTTGCCTGAGCAAAGTGGTGTTCTACCTGTTTTAAAGTTGAGTTATTATTATCTTCCTTCACATTTAAAGAGATGTTTTGCTTACTGTGCAATTTTCCCCAAAGATTATGAATTGAAGGAGAAAGAATTGGTTTTGTTATGGATGGCTGAAGGTATTATTCAACAACCAAGAAACAATAAGCAGTTAGAAGATTGGGGTAGTGAGTGCTTTCATGATTTAGTGTCAAGGTCAATTTTTCAACAATCATGTGGTGATGGTTCTAAATTTGTAATGCACGACCTTGTCCATGATCTTGCTCAATTGGTATCCGGAGAAAGCATTTGCAGGTTAGAAGAGGCCAATAAGCTGTCAAGAAGATTTGAAAGGGTTCGTCATTCCTCTTACACTCGTGGCCACTTTGATAGTAAAAGTAGATTCGAGAGTTTGTATGAAGTTCCACATTTGAGAACATTCTTGCCTATGTTTATAAGAGGTGGCACTGATACTAGTTACATAACTAATGTGCTTCTGTCTGATATGCTGCCAAAGTTCAGAAAGTTGAGGGTGCTATCTTTAGAGGGATATTATATCACTCAATTGCCTAATTCAATTAAGGAATTGAAACTTTTAAGGTACCTAAATGTTGCTGGTACTCAGATCAGAAGTTTACCTGAGTCAACGAGCTCACTAATGCACTTACGAGTCTTGATCCTAAGAGATTGTTCTCGTTTAACAAGTTTGCCATCCAAGATGTGGAACTTGATTAATTTGCGTCATCTTGATATAGAAGGTGCAAATTCACTTGAAGGGATGCCATATGGAATGGAGAAGTTGAAGCATCTGCAGACATTATCAAATTTTATTGTGGGCAAGGATACTGGATCTGGTTTGAAGGACTTGAAGAATTTAAAGTTTCTCCATGGAGAACTTTGTATCTCAGGATTACAAAATGTGAATGATTTACGTGAAGCAGGAGAAGCTATGTTATGTGAGAAGCAGAATCTACAAGCATTATCACTGCAATGGGGATCTCAGTTTGACAGCTCACTCGAAGAGTTGGCAAAAGAACACACTGTGCTTGACATGCTACAACCGCATACAAATCTAAAGAAGCTGGCAATCACAAGCTACAACGGTGAAAATTTTCCAATGTGGATAGGAGATCTATCATTCTCCAAGATGGAGGTTCTTGAATTAGAAAACTGCCAAAATTGCACATCATTGCCTTCACTCAGCGAATTGGGATCCCTTAAACAGCTCACCATCAAAGGGATGACAAGACTAAAAAGCATAGGTTCTGAATTTTATGGAGAGGATATCTTAAATACTTTTAAAACATTAGAGACTCTTCGTTTTGAGAATTTGCCAGAATGGGAGTGCTGGGACACCAAAGAAAATGGTCTTCTTGCTCGATTCTCTAGCCTCCGGGAACTTTCCATACTGAAATGTCCCAAATTCTCTGGAAAATTGCCGGAGCTTCTTCCTTCACTGGAGATACTAGTAATTAGTAAATGTGCAGACTTGGTAGTTCCATTCTCAAGCTTTCCGATGCTCTGCAGATTAGAAATTGAAGAATGCAAAGGAATTACATGCAGCACTCCAATTGACTGTAAGTTGATAGAGTCTATGACTATTTCAAATAGTTCATTACAAATATATGGATGCAAAGGGATGATATTTAATGATCCTCCGGCTATGGACTCCAAGTCATTACCAACCTCTGTGACTATTTCAAATGTTCTGGAGTTTGGAAAATTCTTGAAGCAGGGATTTCAGCGAGTAGAGACTTTGCGAATTGGCAATTCTGAACAGATCAAGTCATGGCTTCAATTTGACAAGCCAGAACAGGGGTTGCATGTACTCAGCTCTCCCGAAGACGTGTCAATAGAGGAAAATTGCATGAGTCTTGTATCATTTTCTGAGGTAATTTTTCTTATGAATAATCTGCGGTATCTCAAAATTGAAAATAGCAGAGCTTTGAAATCCTTACCTCAGGAAGTTATGGGAAATAATGCACAGTTGGAAAAGTTGTTTATCAAATATTGTGATTCCCTAACATTCATCGCAAAAATCAGGCTACCTTCATCTCTGAAAAGGCTTGAGATAGAGAATTGTAAGAACTTGCAACATTTGGTCGATGGTGAAGAGGATGCTTCTTCTTCTTTTTCATCATCAGTGACACTGAAACACCTCAGTATAAGGTGTTGCCCCAAGCTCACAACCTTATCATCAACAATCCAGTTACTTGAGGCGCTTGAAGACCTCAACATAAGTGACTGCCCAAAGCTGGAGTCAATGCCGGATGGCCTGCACAATCTTAAAAGTTTACACAGCGTTTGTATATCACAATGTCCAAGCCTGGTTTCCTTTCCAGAAAGAGGGCTTCCCCACACCATTTCAAATGTTTACATAGTCAAATGCAAGGAACTTATGGCCCTCCCAGATGATATGAACAGACTCAACTCTCTTCAACATTTATGGATAAAAGATTGTCCAAGTATTGTCTCATTTCCAGAGGAAGGTTTTCCAATCAATCTTACAGTACTTGTAATTGGAGAAGTCAAAATCTACAGAGCACTGATCCAGTGGGGATTGCACAGGCTGACCTCTCTTAGACGCCTCTGTATTTATAGATGTGATGATGCAGAGTGTTTCCCATACAAAGAAACGGCAATCATGTTGCCCGCTTCTCTAACTCATTTGCACCTTCGGAAATTGTCCAAATTGAAATACCTATCTTCAATGGCTTTTCAAAGCCTTGCTTCTCTTAAATATTTGTGGCTTGAGAGTTGCCTAAATCTCATATCATTTCCAAAGGAGGGCCTTCCATCCTCACTTTTGGAGTTAAGAATTGAAGATTGTCCGATGCTAAAAAAGGGGTGCATAAGGGATAAAGGAGAAGAATGGTCTAAGATTGCTCACATCCCTTGTGTTATAGTAGATTGGAAATTCATATACGATCAAGAGGAGGAAGGTCAGTTGATTTCTATTATTTAGTTTTTAATCATAGAATGACATCACATCAAGTATTTTAATCAATTAATTTGGTGTAGTATATGAAGAACCTTTGGTATTGCACTTCATTTTCTTTGCTTTGCAGGTGACTTGCGAGCACCAAGATGCTAGAGTTTTGAAGAAATATGTGAAGTGGCTTAATACACTACAGCATCAGACGCTTAAACTTGGAGGAGCTTTTGCTGTGAAACCTTCATCCAGGGAGTGCTTGCCATTTACCCTTATCCTGCAAAAGGCGTTGAAGTCTGCCCACAAAATTTTGTGCAAATCTTCAAAAGTTACTTACGCCGCTGGCTTCCTGGATGCTGTTTGAATTCCTCATCAGGCTACAGCATAAGTTTTGCCCATTTGTTTCTTTCCTCCTGTAAGCAAATATTTGAGTTGTCGTATAGGTTTTGATTTTACTTAGGGCCCAGCTAAATTGACTATCATTCTGTTGTAAATTAATGTAGATTTTACCCATAATTTTTACCAACTCAATTTCCTACAGACAAGTTAAGGATCAGAAAAGTAAGAGGTGGACTAAGCACTGTTATTGGCTACGTAGGTGAGTTGCAATGTTTCATACAGAAAAGGAACAAAAATGGAAGGAAAAAAAAACTAAGAATTGAGCAAGGAATTTACATCTGCTTAATATAAATGTCTATGTAATAGCAGGTGTTAAAGCTATCAGAATATAGCATTTGATGAAGTAAAATGAGCAGGCCTAGAATATGAATATCGAAATCTTTATTAAATCTCTTCTTTTCACTGATTCTGTGGCTCCACAGTGGCTGTGCGTTCTGTACGCCGCCTCTTTTGCTGTAGTCTGAAGCAATAAGCTGTAAGTCCGATTGCTAGAGGCAAGATTGATATAGTTAGAATGACAAAAAGCTTCACCTCATCTGGTGCAATGCTTATTACTGCAGTGTCATAGGTGAAATTCATTGCCAAGAAACACAATTGAAGCTCAAACTGCAGAGGAAACTTGGTTGTTAGGATGTTGATCATTTGAAGAGACAATTTAAAGCCCAGAGAGTTGAAAAACATATAAAGGCGAAATGCTATTGTGTTTGTAGAACCCCAAATAGACTCCCCTGCAATGTGTGCTATTGTCTTGCAATGTACCCCCTGGAGGGTTGACACAAAACTGGAAGGTGGTTGTTGCCAACAAAGCAGCTACAACCAATAGTGAATTGCGCGTTTCACCAGGAGAATCTCTTCCCTTTTTAAATTTGAAAAATTCCATCATGTCATTTTTTGTTCGCAGTGGATTTGTCTCTGCCGATGACATTGCAAGATTGTCAACTGATGTTTGATTGTCATCTCTCATTCCCGTAGCTCCATCACTCCGAAGGATCTCCTCAACTTCCCTATCTCCAGCTTCACTCGGGAAGATCAGCAGCAGGTCAAATGCAGTGAGACCGCTATGATTTATGGCATTTACTTCCAACCCCTGTGAAGCATTGGCTTGATGGCCAAGTAAGAGTTCTATTACCTGCAAGTGAATCCAAGTTTTCAATTGTTCTTTATAGTCGGAAGATAAATCATATGATACTTGACATGTATTTTCTTTCCTAGCAGTTATATCAATCATTTTCAAAGTTTTCATGACATGAAGTGTCTCTAACTGGGAAGTCAACCCGTCCTAGGATATGAAACACTGAGCCTAGTCAATAGATGGAGTTTCCAGCTAACAAAGTTGCTAAAACTAAAATAAGTTTGGAGCATGCAATGAGGAAATTTTTTTAGTGACCATTTTTTTTATTCACCAGTTTCTGTAGACAACATCATTTTGAACTTCAATAGTGGTTGGTCGACATGATGCCACAGAAACATAGGATTGAACTGAGTTTAGCACTTTCAGGGGGATAAATTTAAAATAGAGGAAAGTTCAAGCTCTTAGGAAACACATTTTTCCCTTTTACTTTATGACCATTTTGAATCCACGCTAATCAATTCTCTAAACAACCGTACAAAACTGTAAGGATCTTATAACAGATTTTGACTGGTTTAACCGCATACTGACTTACAGTTGAAATTTCTAATTGAAGCAAATTAGGAACCTTATTGCAGATACATGGTTCTCTAGATTCAAGAGATATCCAGGCTAGTGAAGCTTAATAAGACATGATCTTTCTGTGGCCTCACGGTCTAAAGTCAAACACTTCCTTTATAATGATCTGAAAACAATAGAAACAAGAACTAACTTGATTGAAAATTATTGAATACGGGATTAAATATAAGATTGGACTTGCCTGGCGTTGTTTCTTCAAGGTGGCTAGGTGCAGCACTGTATTTCCTTGCTCATCCCTCATATTGAAAATATCTTCCTTCTTCATCTCTCTAATCCAATCCACAATAATTGCAATCACTCCATACTAGCTGTTCTTAATAGCAAAGTGCAAAGCAGTATCATGCTGAATGGTCACGTCTTCAACACATTCTGGACAAGCTGAAAGCATTTCGGCTACAGCATGAGACCTCCCTTTGATAGCTGCACAGTGCAGGGGAGTCTTTGCCTCTGGTCCTTGTAGCTGACAAAGTTTTCGGTCAACTTTTAGTAACTCCCTTACAATGTGCCCTATTGATGATGCCATGTGCATAGGGCTAAAACCATCTTGGTTCACTTCCTGAGTCATATCTGGTCTCAGGTTTATGATCTCCTTTACAAAATCAACGTGGCCATATGCCGAAGCAACATGTACAGGATTTCCTGCTGAAGTTAGTGCAGAGATATGGAGTATCAAGGGATTTTCTCCCAGAAGTTGGTGCAAGCTTTGGACATTTCCTGCTTGAGCTGCCTCAAATAGATTTCTATCCATTGAGGTGGAATATGCCCTATGCCTTAGTTTTGTCCTTAGTATGTAAGGCACACAGGACTTCACATATGTGAAAATAATAAGAGAAGGAGATATAATTCGCGGAGGTATAGTTTCGTTAGCCTTTCCAAAGAAAAATTTTCTTATGGACATGAAACCTTTATTTTGTTTCAGAATACCTTAGTAGTACTTGTTTGTTTTCCTTTTTTTTAAAAAAAAAAATTGAATAAATATTCTGTTTTGCGCGAATAAGTCAAGCTATGTTAAACAATCGTCTGACGAGTGAAGAGTCAAATATTTCATAGAATAAGGTTGGCAAGATTCATCATAAAAATAAGTAAATAAACCAATTACATCATCTGGCAGTTGGTGGCCTGTTAATCAGTCTTTACTCTTATTATTATTATTATTTTTGAGTTCTGACATCGGGAATTGTAGAATTTAATTGCAGAGATTGATTGCCTTGAGAATTAAGATTGTTAGTCATCCCCTTTAATAAATTAGACCATGATGTGGCAACGGTAGTATTGTTGAATTGAAAGGCTTCTCAGGTTTTTCTGCTAAATATAGGTATAACTGGGCAAGTACAGTAACTCAATTTCTAAACCAAAATAAAATAAAAAAGTGCCTCCTACCAAAACAATATCAGGTGACGCTGCATGGGTATTGAGGTGTTCTAAATAGAGAATTAAGTAAAAGCTATTATAAATTATCTGGAAGATGTACATAAAAAAGTGTCTCCATAATATCAGGAGTGAAGGCCAGGTGTTGGAAAATGGAAAATAGAGAGCAACACTCAAAAATTGTTGCTTCACTTCGGTTGCTCTTTTAACAGAGTCCATGTATTCAAGAATAGGGCACATAAAGAATATTCAAATCTGTATTCTGCCTTCTGTTTTCAATGATTCTGTGGATCCATCGCATGTTCTATAAGCCTTTTTTCTTTCATTTTCTTGCCGATTAAGCTGTATGTGTGGTAAATGTAGCCGTGATTGTTTTAGTTAGAATGATAAAAAGCCGCATGCCATCTGCAGTAGTTATTACTCCTAGATGTTTTGAAGGATCATATGATGGTGTTTGCAGCTTAAAATGCAGGGAAAATATTATGAACTTCCCTGTAAACGCTTGGTCTTCAAAGAATCAGATGTTAAGCGCCTGATCTCTCTTATTCTCATATTTATGTATAAAACCTTAATCGGCAACAAGTAGCTCTATTATCTTGATTCAACTTTAAGTGGTAGCCTCCATATTCAACCCCTCCAATTAAAGCCGCCTGCAGGAATAGCCATGTTGAATCAACTTGATTTTACACTCAAATTTACCAAATCGATCTCCTATAAACAAGTCTTAATGATCAGAAAACTCAATTGCTGTGATTTGCTACATAGATGAGTTTCATAAAGAAAAGAAAAATAAAACAATAAACTGAGAATTAAGCAGGAACTATTCTACATTATCTGCTACATGTGCGTAATAAATGTCTCCATAATAGTAGAGCTAAGGCTACTTGCTAACAAAGGAAAACAGAAACAACACTGAAATATTGTTGCTACAGTCTATAATACTGATGAAAAAGTATAACAAGCACACCTAGAATATCCAAATCTTCGTTTTGTCTCTTCTGTTTTCAATGGCTCTATGGCCTCGTAGAGCGTTCTGTAAGCCTCTTTCTGAACTGTCTTAGGCAATAAGCTGTAAGTGCGATAACTGCAGGCAAGATTGCTGTTGTTAGATTGACAAAAAGCCTCATGCCATCAGGTGTAATGGCTATTACTGCAGTATCATAGGTGGTATATATTACAAGGAAACACAAAATAAGCTCGGGCTTCAGGGGAAACTTGGGTGTTAGAATGTGGATCATATGAAAAGACAATTTAAAGCCCAAAGAGTTGAAAAACATAAAGATGCCATATCCAATTTTGTTCTTAGAACCCCAAATACCGCCCTGCATTCTGTGCTTTGCTGCCGGTGGTGCTATTGTTTTTGTCAGGTATATAATTGTCTTGCCATACACCACCTGGAGGATTGACACCAAACTGGAAGGTTGTGGTAGCCACAAAGCAGCTACAACCAATAGTGAACTGCGTGCAGGACTGTTAACGGATGTTTGATTGTAAGGTTGAGAAGGAGGGTGACATCTATCACTCTCATAGCTCCAGTACTCCGAAGAATGTCCTCAATTTCTCTATCTCCAGCTTCACTTGGGAAAATCAGCAGCAGGTCAAGTGCAGTGTGTCAGCTCTTGTTTATGGCATTTACTTCCAAACCCCTTGGAACATCTGCCGCATGGCCAAGCAATAGTTCGATTACCTACAAGTGAATTCTTTTTTTTTCTTGCCCTCAATTCTTCTCTATAGCAGATGATAAACTATGAGATACTTACTTGACATGGATGTTTTTCCCTAGCGGTCAGTTTGGTAGTCAAGCAATTCCGTCATTCTATTTCTAAATTTGAAGCATATGAGGTGTGCCTAGCTTGCAAATAAAGTCTTTGTAGGGTACAAAATACTTAGCCTAGTCGATAGATGGCGTTCTTACCTAAAAATGTTGCGAAAATTAAACTATGACCAAAACATGCATTGAAGCAACTATCCTAGTTTTTATTCACCAATTTCAATAGACAACATCAATTTGACCTTGAATGGTGGTTATTCAGCATGATGCCACAGAAGTACAAGGATGTGATACTTGCAGATCAACAATATAAATGATACAATGCATATCAACAACATAAATGAATAAAACTATACAATTTATAAATGACAAAAGGGTCGAATTACATGATGAAGTGTGGAGAATTTTGTTATGTTTTATTGATATCTCAAACAATACAATTCTAGGTTAATATATACATATAGAAAACAACAAGAAGGGAAAGTAAATAAAATCCCTACAAATTAGAGACTAAATCAAATCCTACAAATTAGGGATTGGCAACTATCAAAATATTCTATCTAATGCATCAATATTTACAGTGAAACATAGCTAGGTGTTTTCCCACACTCCCCCTCAAGCTGGTGAATGGATATTGTCCATCCCAAGCTTGCCTATTATACTTTGAAACACCTTATTACTCAAACCTTTGGTTAACACATCTGGTAACTGGTCACCAGTAGATACAAATGGAGTGCAAATTAGGCCATTATCCAACTTTTCCTTTATAAAGTGCTAGTCAACTTCAATGTGCTTAGTGCGATCATGCTGAACTGGATTGTGTGCTATACTAATAGTTGATTTGTTGTCACAATACAGTCTCATAGGTGCTTCCCATTGAATTTTCAAGTCTTGTAGTACAATTTTCAGCCACAGTAGCTCACAAATCCCCATTGCCATGGCTCTAAACTCAGCTTCTGCACTTGATCTGGCAACTATGTTTTGCTTCTTACTTTTCCAAGTCACAAGGTTGCCACCAAGCAAGGTGCAATAACCTGATGTTGACCTCCTATCAATAATAGATCCTGCTTAGTCTGCATCAGTAAAGGCTTCAAGTGTCAGTTCTTCTCATTTCTTAAACAAAATTCCCTTCCCTGGTGTTTCTTTCAAATATTGCAAGATCCTGTATACAGCTTGAAGGTGAACTTCTTTGGGATTATGCATAAATTTACTCACAACATTAACTGCATAAGCTATGTCAGATCTAGTGTGAGAAAGATAAATCAGTTTTCCTATAAGCCTTTGATATGCTCCTTTATCCACTGCTGCATTTTCATGAGCTTCACTAAGTCTATAATTCGGTTCTATAGGGTTGTCAGCTGGTTTGCACCCTATTTTTCCCGTTTTCTTCAACAAATCCAATATGTATTTTCGTTATGATATGAAGATTCCATGCTTTGAGTGGGCAACTTCAATACTAAGAAAGTACTTTAATCTACCAAGCTCCTTTATCTCAAATTCCTTAATTAAGCATCTTCTTAAAGCTTCCCTTCCTTCCAAGTCATTTCCTGTTACCATAATGTTTTCTATATACACTAATAATGATGTTACTCCCCCTGAAGTTGAATGTTTGACAAACAAAGTATGGTCAGCTTGACTCTGTTTATATCCCATGGCTGTTATGTCCTTAGCAAATCGTCCAAACCAAGCTCTAGGGGATTGTTTCAGGCCATACAAGGCCTTTTTAAGTTTGCACACTTTGTTTCCTTCTAAATTCAAACCAAAACCAAGAGGAATTTCCATGTAAATCTCTTCATCCAGATCACCATGTAAAAAGGCGTTCTTGACATCAAATTGCTGCATACACCATCCAAGATTAGCAACTAGAGATAATAATACTCTCATAGTGTTCATTTTGGCAACTGGAGCAAATGTTTCCAAATAATCAATCCCATAAGTTTGAGCATACCCTTTGGCTACCAATCTAGCCTTATACCTTTCTGGGACTCATCTGCCTTATATTTAACAATGAACACCCATTTGCAGCCTACTGGACTCTTCCCCTTTGGTAACTCTACTAAATCCCATGTCTTATTTTTTTCAATGGCCTTCATTTCTATTTTCATGGCATTTTTCCACTCCGTGTGACTTAATGCCTCAGATACCATTTTGGGAATAATTATGGTGTTTAGATGTGTGAGAAAGGTTCTGTGGGAGCGTGACAACTTATCACAAGACATAAAGTGAGATAACGGATATAAAAGATGTTGGGTACATTTTCGGGTGCCTTTTCTAATAGCAATAGGAAGATCATTGTCATTATCTTCATTAGAACTAGAAATCTTTTCTTGAAAAGGTGCAGTGTGATTAATTACCTCATTACCAGGGGCTGGTTCCAATTCTTGGACTTGTATAGGTTGAACAATGGGTGCTTTTCTTCTTGAATAAGTCAAGATTGAGCTATTAGAACTTTGAACTTGTTTATCCTATCCAGAAAACTTAGAGTCGGGAGTACAAGGGTTTTTAGCTTCTATAGAAACATAATTATGATTTGGGGAACCTTGAGAATCAATAGGGGTAAGAGTTAGAGGGTTTGTAGATGAATGAGGAGGATGAGCATCAAGTTCCAGCAACAAAAATAAGTCTTTGTCCTTATCTTCCATAAGTGATGTCTCCCCCTGAAGATAAGATTGAACGAAATAGCTTTCTTTTTCAATAAATGTAACATCAGCATACACAAAGAACTTTTTTGTTGGAGGATGAAAACATTTGTATCCTTTTTTAGTTGAGGAATAACCAACAAATACACATTTAAGTGCTCGTGGATCCAATTTTCCCCTATTATGGGAGTGAATATGAACAAAAGATACACACCCAAAAATTTTAGGAACAAGATGATTAGCAGTGTGAAGGTCTGGAAAATATTTTGAAAAAACTTGCACAGGACTATTGAACCCAAGAATCCGAGAAGGCAACCTATTTATAAGATGGGCTGCGGTTAGAACAGATTCTCCCCAATAGTTTTTAAGAACATTTCTTTGAAACAAACAAGCTCTGGTGATGGCTAAAAGGCGACCATTTTCCCTTTCTGCAACCTCATTTTGTTGGGGAGTGTTAATACATGATGACTCGTGAATTATACCCTTCTTTTGGAAATATGGTAATAGGTTTTGGTTGAAATAGTCCTTAGCATTATCTAATCTAAACCTCTTTATTCCAACTCCAAATTGATTTTTGACCATGTTGTGAAAAATTGGAAAAATGAAACTCAATTCAGACTTATATTTTAAAAGAAATATCCATGGCATACGGGTGCAATCATCAATAAATGAAATAAACCAGCGAGCTCCTGAAACATTAGGAACTGTGGAAGGACCCCAAATATCACTATGAATGAGTGCAAAAAGAATATATGTTCTTTTATTACTAACAGGAAAAAAAGCATGTTTATATTTTGCAAGTTCACAAATATCACAGTGAAGGTTTTCTACATTAATTCCTTTAACTAATAATGGAAACATTACTTTAAGAATGCTAAATGAAGGATGTCCAAGATGAAAGTGTTAAAGCTAGATTTTGTCTTTATTAAAAATAGAAGACTCAGAAAAATATGACAGGGGTAAATAGTTTCCAGTTCTGGTTTGCCTACTTGATTCTTCAAGATAATAAAGCCCTTTTTTCTCTCTAGCATGTCCAATCATCTTCCCCGTACACTGGTCCTGAAATATGCAGTACGAAGGATAAAAAATAACATTACAATTCAAATCTTTTGTGAGTTGATGAATATACAAAAGGTTAGTAGATAAATTTGGTATATAGAGGACATTTTTAAGTGTGAGGGCTTGATTAATTAAAACATTTCCTTGACCAACAACTCTTGATAGGGAACCATCAGCTGTGGATATCTTCCTATTGCTTGGACAAGGGTCATAGGTGATGAATTTGTGTAAGGAGTGAGTCATATGGTCGGTGGCACCTGAGTCTATGACCCAAGAGTTGGGAAAGGTCGTACATGAGACATTTAGTGCATATAGAGAGGAAAATTTACTTTTGAATGCCAAAGAACAAGTACCTTTTTAGTGGCTTCTCCAATGCTCCCAATAAACTCTTCAGCTTTTCAATTTCTTCTCTGTTGAGCCTGTTAGGTTCATGAGATTTAACTTTATCACCAGACTGTGTAGAGGTCATATGGGCTTGCCCTTATCCCTTCGACTGTCCATTCTGCACAGTTGAATTTTTATTAGATATTGGTGGCTCTCCATGTAGTTTCCAACATCGTTCTCGAGTGTGTCGAGGCTTTTTGCAGTATGTACACCATAAAAAATCCTTATTTGTCATCTTAGATGCATTAGTTTGTTCAATTTCACCAAGAGGTTGCTGACTTGGGCCAGAGTACTTAATTATAGCATTTCTTGCGACCATGACTGAACTCTCCACTGATTAGGATTCAACCATGATTCCTCTTCTACTTTCTTCGCTCCGAATTGTAACAATGGTCTCATCCAGTGATGGTAAACCTTGCTTCCCCAATACTTGCACTTGAACAAGATCAAACACCCCATTTATTCCAGCTAAGAATTCGTAGATCCTCTTTTTTTCAACAAACCTTTTCATCAAGGCAGTATCAGTACTACACTTCATTTGAAAACATTGATAATAATCCATCTCTTGCCACAAAATTTTCAACAAATTAGCATATTCAGTAACAGAATGACCTCCTTGTTTAGTTGCAGTGATCTTGGTTTTAATCTCATAATTTTGAGCAGCATCACCCACCTTGGAATAGGTTTTCTCAACAGCTTCCCATATTTCCTTGGCTATGGGAAGAAACATACATGTGTCACTAATCTCTGGGACCATTGAATTCTACAGCCAGGACATAACCATAGCGTTTGCTTCATCCCAAACATCAAATCTGGGATCCCCTGGTTTGGGCCCAGTACCAAGTAGGCGACTATTTTACCCATCATTTCAGAAAGGTTCAAACAAACTGAGACCACTTTAAACAATTTTTCCCATTCAATCTATGGGCTGCCGGAATGTTCTGCAAATCTCCTGTTGATAGAGTATTCATACTGTCACTATTCCAATTGTCACTTAATTGAGTATGGTTGAGTTCATCAACAATCTCAGACATGGTTGGAATTTGAAAATAATCTCAAAAAACGGAGAAAAAGATGTTATAAAAAGAATTTAGCAAATGAAGGCTGAAAAAAATTCCCAAATGAGCCGAACAAGACTCTGTTACCATGTGGAGAAATTTGTTATGTTTTATTGATATCTCGAACAATACAATTCTAGGTTAATATATACATGTAGAAAACAACAAGAAAGGAAACTAAATAAAATCCCTACAAATTAGAGACTAAATCAAATCCTATAAATTAGGGATTGACAACTATCAAGACATTCTATCTAACGCATCAATATTTACAGTGAAACATAGTTAGGTGTTTTCCCACATAAAGGATCGTTACAGTTAATAAAACACAAATTCCTGTCATAATTCAGTTACAACCAGATATCCTCTAAGTTTAGCTCCAAGCAGAAGTCATTTTGGTTTGAAAGAAACAACTGATGAATTGATTCCAACTCATAATCGATGTTACTTTCACAGTCACATTGATGGTCAGATGTAATGGCCAAGGTTTCTCCACATTAACGCTCTCTTTGCTGCTGGTTTACTTGTAGGCTCGAGTTTTGAGGAGTCTGACCAAGCACAGCAAGGAATGCTTCAAATTGTTGTTCAGTAACACAAGATGAATGATTCGTTCCATCAGTTTCATCAATGCTTTCTCTGTCTCCTATCGGTTCTTCAGCATCATCATGAAGCAACGCTTCCACAAAAGAGTAGTCTTCCTTGATTAACTGAGGTAGTGCAACACTGTCTTCTTGTTGCACCAATGACTCAAGCACTGCCATGGACACATTAGCAATACACTCCTAATGACAATGATAATTTCCACTAGTTTCTCCACTCCGAAACATGTTGTTTCCCGAGCCACATTGCTGGTTACATAAAAGCTGATCAAAATGACTCATCATCATTTCCATAGATGGCTCGTAATGACATTCCGAATTGAATTTGTATCTGCTGACATTGATGTTTATGCATTTGATCAATTACACTAGAATGTTCAGTAACACTGCTTGCAAAGCCCATTCCACCAGATAACCTCTGCTCACTCATCATGTCAGGACTACTGTAACTTACTTCTTGATAGTGTACGTAGTTTTGTTGATAATTTTGTTGGTGGGTCAAAACCCTCTCCACGTCAGTATCTGTCACTTGTTTAGATTGATTGTTGTTGTATTGAAAATCACTTAACTTTTTTTATTTGCAGAACTGTACTCCTTATCTTGGTCAGTTGGTTGATTTTTTCGGAGCCTACAAAGCACATAATTGGCAGCGTGATTCTTGGTAAAATGTAGAGTGTACTCATGCATGATCCAAGCCCTATGATACTCAAAACCATTCTTTTCATAATGAAACCACTTATTGGAGTCGATTTTGACTTTCGATTGGCCGTTTACAATGTCTTTACCAGCATCCTCCTTTTGCCAAGCACTACTGGAGGAACTGACTTTGCGGTCAATTCTGGAACCCTTAGAAGACTTTTTCTTCAATTGGGTGAATAAATATAGATCTTCATCAACATTAAAAAATGGTCCTCCATGTGAATCCCAAATCTCAGACGGTTTTGTCTCATAAAGATTACAGTCCCTGATGAGATACTCAGTGAAAGGAATGAGTATTCCTGAAACATTCTTCTTAAGATAATGTTTGATAAGTTCTTCATCTGATGGTCTAAACTGGAAGCCGTGGGGAAGAAATGGTCTGTGTTCTTGCATTTATTTGAGAAGAAAATGGTTAATTCAATGGTGGGTTGATTGACTGAGAAAATGTGTTGGTGAATTAGTGAAAACAAAAAACAGAGATGTTGAAACACAGAGAGAGAACAAAAGTAGATGGTATGTATGTCGATGAGTGATGTTGTGTCATATTTATAGTCCGCATAATATGAGGAGTAGTGAGGTGAAGCCCGGTGGCTTAAATTACAAGCTACCACTAGGTTTCCTAAATGGTCAAATTTGAGAAAGACAGGAAAATATTGCATAGTTGGTAAAACGACTACAATGCGCATTAATTTTCTTTTAACTTTATTTTCTAACAAAATTATTACGTCCAAGTAAAATAGCCAGTGGCATTATTTTTCAATTTTTTTTTTCAATTTTATTTTGAAATCAAAATTCAATTGATAATTAAAATAAATATTAATGTAAATATAACTAATACTAACATAATATTACTAATAATTTGTAATACAAAAATTTTAATTAAATAATCTCGTGCAATATAGCACCGTACATGGTTTTGTATGAAATTTTAATTTAACTTAATACAATATATTATAATTTAAATTCTAAATTTTGAAAAGAATTTCATAAACTGTTAAGTAAATATAGAGAGCAAGACAATCACTTGTGAAATAAATTGTCATAAATGTTTGATTTGTGTGGGAGGAAAAAAAAATTCTTAGGGGTTTACTAAAATAGTTGGACTTTGGAGAAAGGCTAAGGAGAAAAAAAAAAGAAAGATGAAAAAAGGTGAAGGGTAAATGTGGAGAGTTGTCTAATAATAGAATGACAATTACGGTGTACGTAGTAAGCACTACCGTGGCGCAAAATCTTGAGGTCAAAGGCTATTGACTTTATTCAAAATTCAAAAAACATTGTCGTTAACTGGCCGTTGGAGCATTGAGGATGAAAATAAACATTATTGCGCTAAAATGCAGAGTTCTAACAACTTCATATTTCATACCCGCTCCAAAACCTTGAGTATTAATATTTTTAAACTCTTGATTCTTTAGAAGAGAAGGGAACATGAAAAATCAAAAAAAGGAAGCCTACATTGTCATAAACCCATGTCTTGAAAATAATTTCTAACAAGTTTAGGCGGTTTCTAATAGGGCGCCAAAGCTTTGTTTTGGTTATTAATTGTTTCCCGATATTTTACGACTTTTGTTTTGATTAATTTCCTAATACTTTTATGCTCTTTCTATTGATAACGAAATGGATCCACATCTAATTAACTTGATTCCAAATTAATACTACAATTTCTCAATAATTATTTTAATCTTTACTATCAATGCCGCTCGTATTGAGCCTAGTCAATCGATGACGTTCCTACCTAAAAACGTTGCGAAAATTAAACAATGACCAAAACATGCAATGAAGTAATTATCCCAGATTTTAACCACCAGTTTAAATAGACAACATCATTTTGACCTTGAATGGTAGTTATTCAGCATGATGTCACAGAAGTACAAGGATGGGATTCTTGCATATCAATAATATAAATGATACAATGCACATCAACAACATAAATGAATAAAACTATACAATTTATAAATGACAAAAGGGTTGAATTACATGGTAAAGGATCGTTACAGTTAATAAAACAAAAAATTTTGTCATAATTAAGTTATGACCAGATATCCTCTAAGTCCAGCACCAAGCGGAAATCATTTTGGTCTGACAAAAGCAGTTGATGAATTGATTCCAACTCATAATCGATGTTGTGTTCACAATCACATTGATGGTCAGATGAAATGGCCAAGGTTTCTCCACATTGACACTCTCTCTACTGCTGGTTTTCTTGTAAGCTCGGGTTTTGAGGAGTCTGACCAAGCACAGCAAGGAATGCTTCAAATTGTTGTTCAGCAATACAAGATGAATGATCTGTTCCATCAGTTTCATCAATGCTTTCTGCGTCTCCTATCGATTCTTCAGCATCATCATGAAGCAACGCTTCCACAAAAGACTAGTCTTCCTTAATTAAATGAGGCAGTACAATACTGTCTTCTTGTTACACCAATGACTCAGGCACCGCCATTGACACATTAGCAATACTCTCCGAATGACAATGATAATTCCCACTAGTTTCTCCACTCTGAAGCATGTTGTTTCCCAAGTCACATTGTTGGTTACATAACATCTGATCAAAATGACTCATCATCATTTTCTATAGATAGCTCGTAATGATATTCTGAATTGAATTTGTATATGCTGACATTGATGTTTATACATTTGATCAGTCACACCAGAATGTTCAGTAACACTGCTTGCAAAGCCCATTCCACCAGATAACCTCTGCTCACTCATCATGTCAGGACTGCTGCAACTTACTTCTTGATAGTGTACATAGTTCTGTTGCTAATTTTGTTGGTGGGTCAAAACCCTCTCCACGTCAGTATCTGTCACTTGTTCAGATTGATTGTTGTTGTATTGAAAATCACTTAACTTTCTTTTATTTGCAGAACCGTACTCCTTATCTTGGTCAGTTAGTTGGTTCTTTCGGAGCCTACAAAGCACATAATTGGTAGCTTGATTCTTGGGAAAATGTAGAGTGTACTCATGCATGATCCAAGCCCTATGATACTCACAACCTTTCTTTTCATAATGAAACCACTTATTGGAGTCTTTTTGACTTTCGATTGGCCGCTTACAATGTCTTTACCGGCATCCTCCCCTTGCCAAGCACTACTGGAGGAACTGACTTTGCAGTCAATTCTAGAACCCTTAGAAGACTTTGTTCAATTGGGTGAAGAAATACAGATCCTCATCAACATTAAAAAAGGGTCCATGTGAATCTCAAATCTCAGACGGTTTTTTTCTCATAAAGATTACAATCCCTGATGAGATACTCAGCGAGAGGAATGAGTATTCTCGAAACCTTCTTCTTAAGATAATGTTCGATAAGTTCTTCATCTGATGGTCTAAACTGGAAGCTGTGGGGAAGAAAGGGTCTGTGCTCTTGCATTTGTTTGAGAAGAAAATGGTTAATTCAATGGTGGGTTGATTGACTGAGAAAATGTGTTGGTGAATTACTGAAAACAAAAAACAGAGATGTCGAAACACAGAGAGAGAACAAAAGTAGATGGTATGTATGTCGATGAGTGATGTTGTGTCATATTTATAGTCCGTATAATATGAGGAGTAGTAAGGTGAAGCCCGGTGGCTTAAATTGCAAGCCACCACTAGGTTTTCTAAATGGGTAAATTCGAGAAAGGCAGGAATATATTGCGTAGTTGGTAAAACGACTACAATGCGCATTAACTTTCTTTTAACTTTGTTTTCTAACAAAATTATTGTTGTCCAAGTAAAATAGCCAGTGGAATCATTTTTTAATTTTTTTCAATTTTATTTTGAAATCAAAATTCAATTGATAATTAAAATAAATATTAATGTAAATATAACTAATACTAACATAATATTACTAATAATTTGTAATACAAAAATTTTAATTAAATAATATCGTTCAATATAGCACCGCACATGGTTTTGTATGAAATTTTAATTTAACTTAATACAATATATTATAATTTAAATTCTCAATTTTGAAAAGAATTTCATAAACTGTTTAGTAAATATAGAGAGCGAGACAATCACTTGTGAAATAAATTGTCATAAATGTTTGATTTGTGTGGGAGGAAAAAAAAATTCTTGGGGGTTTACTAAAATAGTTGGACTTCGGAGAAAGGCTAGGGAGAAAAAAAAAGAAAGATGAAAAAAGGTAAAGGGTAAATGTGAAGAGCTGTCTAATAATAGAATGACAATTAGGGTGTACGTAGTGAGCACTGTCGTGGCGCACAATCTCGAGGTCAAAGGCTGTTGACTTTCTTAAAAATTCAAAAAAAAATGTCGTTAACTGATCGTTGGAGCATTGAGGATGAAAATAAACATTATTGCGCTAAAATGCAGAGTTCTAACAACTTCATGTTTCACACCCGCTCCAAAACCTTGAGTATTAATATCTTTAAACTCTTGATTCTTTAGAAGAGAAGGGAACATGGAAAAAAAAAAGGAAGCCTACTTTGTTATAAACCCATGTCTTGAACAATATTTATAACAAGTTTAGGCGGTTTCTAATATGGCGCCAAAGCTTTGTTCTGATTGTTAATTGTTTCCCAATATCTTACGACTTTTGTTTTGATTAATTTCCTAATACTTTTGTGCTCTTTCTATTGATAACAAAATGGATCCACAGCTAATTAACTTGATACCAAATCAATACTACAGTTTCTCAATAATTATTTTAATTTTTACTATCAATGTCGCTCGTATTAAGCCTAGTCAATAGATGGCGTTCCTACCTAAAAATGTTGTGAAAATTAAACTATGACCAAAACATGCAATGAAGCAATTATCTCAGGCTTTAACCACCAGTTTAAATAGACAACATCATTTTGACCTTGAATGGTAGTTATTCAGCATGATGTCACAGAAGTACAAGGATGAGATTCTTGCAGATCAACAATATAAATGATATAATGCACATCAACAACATAAATGAATAAAATTATACAATTTATAAATGAAAAAAAGGTCGAATTAAATGGTAAAGGATCTTTACAGTTAATAAAACAAAAATTCCTGTCATAATTAAGTTATGACCAGATATCCTCTAAGTCCCACCAAGTAGAAATCATTTTGGTCTGACAGGAGTAGCTGATGAATTGATTCCAACTCATAATCGATGCTGCATTCACATGCACATTGATGGTCAGATGAAATGGCCAAGGTTTCTCCACATTGACACTCTCTTTGCTGGTGGTTTTCTTGTAGGCTCGGGTTTTGAGGAGTCTGACCAAGCACAGCAAGGAATGCTTCAAATTGTTGTTCAGTAACACAAGAGGAATGATTCGTTCCATCAGTTTCATCAATGCTTTTGTGTATCCTATCGGTTCTTCAGCATCATCATGAAGCAACGCTTCCACAAAAGACTAGTCTTCCTTGATTAAATGAGGCAATACGACACTGTCTTCTTGTTACACCAATGACTCAGGCACCACCATGGACATATTAGCAATACTCTCCGAATGACAATGATAATTCCCACTAGTTTCTCCACTCTGAAGCATGTTATTTCCCGAGTCACATTGCTGGTTACATAACATCTGATCAAAATGACTCATCATCATTTTACATAGATGGCTCGTAATGACATTCTGAATTGAATTTGTATTTGCTGACATTGATGTTTATACATTTGATCAGTCACACCAAAATGTTCAGTAACATTGCTTGCAAAGCCCATTCCACCAGATAACCTCTGCTCACTCATCATGTCAGGACTGCTGCAACTTACTTCTTGATAGTGTACATAGTTCTATTGCTAATTTTGTTGGTGGGTCAAAACCATCTCCACGTCAGTATCTGTCACTTGTTCAGATTGATTGTTGTTGTATTGAAAATCTTTTAACTTTCTTTTATTTGCAGAATCAGACTCCTTATCTTGGTCAGTTAATTGGTTCTTTCGGAGCCTACAAAGCACATAATTGGCAGCTTGATTCTTGGTAAAATGTAGAGTGTACTCATCCATGATCCAAGTCCTATGATACTCACAACATTTTTTTTCATAACGAAACCACTTATTGGAGTCAATTTTGACTTTCGATTGGCCTCTTACAATGTCTTTATCGACATCCTCCCATTGCCAAGCACCGTCGAAGGAAACAACTTTGCAGTCAATTATGGAACCTTTAGAAGACTTTTTCTTCAATTGGGTGAAGAAATACAGATCCTCATCAATATTAAAAAATGGTCCTCCATATGAATCCCAAATCTTAGACGGTTTTGTCTCATAAAGATTACAGTCCCTGATGAAATACTCAGCGAGAGGAATGAGTATTCCCAAAACCTTCTTCTTAAGATAATGTTCGATAAGCTCTTCATCTGATGGTCTAAACTGGAAGCCGTGGGGAAAAAAGGGCATGTGTTCTTGCGTTTGTTTGAGAGAAAATAGTTAATTCAAGGGTGGGTTGATTGACTGAGAAAATGTGTTGGTGAATTACTGAAAACAAAAAACAGAGATGTCGAAACACAAAGAGAGAACAAAAGTAGATGGTATGAATTTCGGTGAGTGATGTTGTGTCATATTCATAGTCCGCGTAATATAAGGAGTAGTGAGGTGAAGCTCGGTGGCTTAAATAGCAAGCTACCACCAGGTTTCCTAAATGGGCAAATTCGACAAAGGCGGGAAAATATTGCGTTCTACAATTCCTAGTTGGTAAAATGACAACAATGCGCATTAACTTTATTTTCACTTTCTTTTCTAACAAAATTATTATCGTCCATGTAAAATAGCCAGCGGATCATTTTTCAATTTTTTTTCAATTTTATTTTGAAATCAAAATTCAATTGATAATTAAACTAAATATTAATGTAAATATAAATATTAATGTAAACCCATGTCTTGAACAATGTTTCTAGCAAGTTTAGGCAGTTTCTAATATGGCGCCAAAGCTTTGTTCTGGTTATTAATTATATCCCGATATTTTATGACTTCTGTTTTGATTAATTTCATAATACTTTTATGATCTTTCTATTGATAACAAAATGGATCCACATCTAATTAACTTGCTTCCAAATTAATGCTACAATTTTTCAATAATTATTTTAATTTTTATTATCAATGTTGCTCATATTGAGCCTAGTCGATAGATGGCGTTCCTACCTAAAAATGTTACGAAAATTAAAATTTGACCAAAACATACAATGAAGCAAATATCTCAGTTTTTATTCACCAGTTTCAATAGACAGCAACATTTTGACTTTGAATGGTGGTTATTCAGCATGATGTCACAGAAGTATAAGGATGGGATTCTTGCAGATCAACAATATAAATGATACAATGCACATCAACAACATAAATGAATAAAACTATAAAATTTATAAATGACAAAAGGGTCGAATTACATGATAAAGGATCGTTACAGTTAATAAAATACAAATTCCTGTCATAATTCAGTTACAACTAGATATCCTCTAAGTCCAGCACCAAGCGGAAATCATTTGGGTCTGACAGAAGCAGCTGATGAATTGATTCCAACTCACATCGATGCTGCTTTCACAGTCACATTGATGGTCAAATGTAATGGCCAAGGTTTCTCCACATTGACACTCTCTCTACTGCTGGTTTTCTTGTAGGCTCAATTTTTAAGGAGTTTGACCAAACACAGCAAAGAATGCTTTAAATTGTTGTTCAGCAACACAAGATGAATGATTCGTTCCATCAGTTTCATCAATGCTTTCTTCGTCTCCTATCGGTTCTTTAGCATCATCATGGAGCAACACTTCCACAAAAGTCTAGTCTTCCTTGAT
Source organism: Citrus australasica (assembly GCA_029618585.1). Classification (NCBI taxonomy): domain Eukaryota; kingdom Viridiplantae; phylum Streptophyta; class Magnoliopsida; order Sapindales; family Rutaceae; genus Citrus; species Citrus australasica. Next base: position 30,286,787 of record JARCIV010000003.1, on the reverse strand, counting down.
TAAATGAGGCAGTACAACACTGTCTTCTTGTTGCACCAATGACTCAGGCACCGCTATGGACACATTAGGAATACTCTCCAAATGACAATGATAATTCCCACTAGTTTCTCTACTCTGAAGCATGTTGTTTCCCAAGTCACATTGTTGGTTCCATAACATTTGATCAAAATGACTCATCATCATCTTCATAAATGGCTCATAATGACATTCTGAATTGAATTAGTATCTGCTGACATTGATGTTTATGCATTTGATCAGTCACACCATAATGTTCAGTAACACTACTTGCAAAGCCCATTCCACCAGATAAGCTCTGCTCACTCATCATGCCAGTACTACTGCAACTTACTTCTTGATAATATACATAGTTCTGTTGCTGATTTTGTTGGTGGGTCAAAACCCTCTCCACGTTAGTATCTGTCACTTGTTTAGATTGATTGTTGTTGTGTTGAAAATCACTTAACTTTCTTTTATTTGCAGAATTGTACTCTGTATCTTAGGCAGTTGGTTGGTTCTTTCGGAGCCTACAAAGCACATAATTGGTAACTTGATTCTTGGGCGAATGTAGAGTGTGCTCATGCATGATCCAAGCCCCATGATCCTCACAACCTTCTTTTCATAACGAAACCGCTTCTTGGAGCCGATTTTGATTTTCGATTGGCTGCTTACAATGTCTTTACCGACATCCTCCCCTTGCCAAGCACCATGATCCTCACAACATTTGATCAGTCACACCATTTAACAATCATGTCAAAATATTGAGACTCAAACCAGACACGGAAAAATAATCGGATTACCTAATAATCCGCTTAATATCTATATATTAAACAAAAGTGACATCAAATATTTACACACTGTCATACATACGTATGTACAGATGTACATACATACATCCTTACATACATACATACATACATAATTTATAAATATTATAAAATATATATATATCTACCAAAATATTACACATTTATACTATTGAGGTTTTAATTATATATATGTAAATGATATCATATATCAATATTATAATTATACATATCTACCAATATTTTATACATTTACACTATTGAAGTTCTAAATGTATTTAAAATTTTATAAATAAAACACTTAATTTATATTCATCATTTTAAAGAAAAAAAAAAGAAAATCATCCCTAATATTTTATTTTTTTATGACAAGAACTTGCATATTATTTTAAAATAGAAAATATAATCGGGCCATTGATCGGGTAAATGGGTCAAGAATTTTAACCCTAACCCGACACGGAAAAAAATCGTGTCGACCCGGACCCATCCCATTTAATAATCACGTTAAATTCGACTACCCATACCCATTTATTCGTGTTGTATTGGTGTCGGATAATCGGGTCGTGTCAAATTTTGCCAGCTCTACATATGTTATAATAATAACAACGATAAGAATAAAAATAATAATAAAACTGAAATAATAATAATAATAATAATAATAATAATAACAACAATAATAATAATGACATCAATGGCCGTAATAATAATAATAATAATAATAAATAGTCATAATTAAAATAATAATAAATAGTAACAATAAATAGTAATATACTACAACACGTTGAGGGTGTATCAATCGTCTACCCTAAGTTGACAAAATGTATATATCGTCCATCAAACCGTTACTTACCGTTTAAATAGGATAACGCCAAAGGGGTAATTTGGTCTTTTCATATGATACAAGTGATAATTTAAGGGTATACAAGTGATAATAAAAGAATTTAAAGTTATACAAGTGATACTTTTCAAGGGTAAAATCGTCAATTTGGTATAATTCCGTTAACTTTCAAACTACAGTTAACAGTTTGGTGGTCGGCAAATAGCTTTTGTTAATTTAGGGTGGATGATTGATACACCCTCAAAGTGTTGTAGTATTTTTGATAATATAGTATTTATAGGGTATACGAATGATAATATTGCTTAATATTAATAACAATAATGGTATTAATAATAATGACGACAACATCATGATCATGATCATCATTGTGATTTTTATTATTGCTAATAAATAATAAAGGGCCTATTTGTAAATAATACATAATTTTTGGATGGTTTTATAAGTTCTGCATGGACCAGAATGCAAAAATAACAGAACTTGATTGCGAGCAATATGGGGATTATGAAAATTCAATAGGGGTAAAATGGGTATACTCCGATTCCCAACCCCTTGGAATGAAATCAACGAGAATGATTCCCAAAATTATGGGCCCCGCACATTTCCAATTTCGATTCCCGCTCTTATTTTATGAAGCAAACGCTATCAACAATTTCAATTTCGGATTCCAATTTTCAATATGAGAAGTGAACATACCCTTAAACTATTCCTTCCTCAATTATATAATTAGTATGAGTAGACATCTCTCCTACCTATCAGGTTTTTTGTGAAAAAAAAATTAAGCAGTAAGTTTCTATTTGTACTTATGTTGACTTTATTTTTATGTATAGCCATGTGTATCAAGATCTACTCTCACATTATTTTATTTGTTATTTACTAGCACTTTACACTTAATGACAAAAAATATTTCATTGATTTAGGAGTTTGATAGTATTGTAGCCCTCAATACAACTCTTTGCCTTATGTTATTGGACTAATTATTAGGATTGTATTAGATTGGATTAAACTGGATTATATAATATTGTCTTATATTTGGTATAATATAATATTATACTATGTTAAATTATATTTAAATGAAATTAAATAGCATTTAAATTATATTTAAATGAAATGAAATAGCATTTAAGTTGACATTTAAATATAAATATGAACTATTCTTGAATATTTAATAATAAAATAATTATTAAAATTAATTTAAAAGACAATCAATAAAAAATTGAATATATAGAAAATTAGTCATTAGGTAGTCATAATGATAATTAACAATTATAAAATTAGATTTGATTGAATAAAAAAATAAAATACTATTTAAATATTTAATTTAATTTTTATTATATATTTTAAATTTATTTTATTTTATCAAAAAATTACCAAATAATATGTACAAAAGTAGCAAATTACTGGTATTATCAATTTCATGATTAATTTTAATATACTGATTATTAAATTAATATATACAAGTGATGGTTAATTAAATAGATAATTATTTTTAAAATTAATCTAACCAAACCCATGTGTAAATTGGGATTGCTAATCTTAGATTAAATTCAAATTTATTCTTCTAAGCTAATCCAAAGTGAAACTTACCAAACATAGTATAAGTAATTAATCTCAAAATTAATTCAATCCCACACTTAATTTTAAATTCCAAGCATAGCCTTTGCTTCCCTGAAATAGATATGGGGATTTTAAGAGTTTTCATACTAGAATTTCTGAATGTGGCAACGCCTACCAATTTCTCTAGAGATCAAAGACAATCATGTGTATTGTAATTATTACTTTTAATACCAAGAAACATAATTGCATTCTTTTTTTTATTTTTTTTCTAAGTATTGATGATATTATTATCAAATGTTTTAAAAAAGTAATATTAGAAACCTCAAATTTTATCTTCATATATGAATGTTACGGTAAATTTTTTTCGAAATAATCATAATACAAAAAACAATCATCATTTGATTTACTATTACGTGAACATCAACCCAACCCCCGCCGCCCCCCCCCCCCCCCCCCCCACCCAACAAAAAAAAATTATGGTGAACACCACAATAACAAAAGGCCTCGTGATGATTAAAGAGTAAGGCGAAGAGCATAGTTAGTTAATTGTACAAACTGGACCCTCTGGAACACTTGCCATTGCCCAACTTATTTACCAAGGAACATGCAGTAAAGATCTATTACCCCTTCAGCTGTTTGGGACATCCTACTTATGGCTAGAGCTGGCAAAACGAGTTATTGGGTCGTACTCGTGTCGTGTTAAATTTAGATCGACTCAAATTCGACCCATTTAATAATCGTGTCAAAATATTGAAACTCAAACCTGACACGAAAAAATAATCAGGTTACCCAATAACCCGTTTAATATCTATTTATTAAATAAAATTTACATCAAACATTTACACACTGTCGTATATACATAAATACATATATAATTTAATGATATTATAAAATGTACATATCTACCAAAATATTACACATTTACACTATTGAAGTTTTAATTAATTAATTAATTATATATATATATATATATTATAAAATATACATGTCTAACAATATTTTACTCATTTACATTATTGAAACTCTAAATGTATATAAAATTTTATAAATAAAATATTGTGTTTATATTCATCTTTTCAAAAAATAAAAATAAAAGAGAGAATTATCTCTAATATTTGGGTTTTGATAACAAGAAGTTACAAATTATTTTAAAATAGAAAATATAATCGGGTCATTGATCGGGTAAATGAGTCAAGAATTTTAACCCTAACGACGAAAAAAAATCGCGTCAACTCGGACCCAACCTATTTAATAATCATGTTAAATTCGACGACCCATACCTATTTATTTGTGTCGTGTTCGTGTCGGATAATCGGGTAGTATTAAATTTTGCCAGCTCTGCTTATGGCTGTGGCAGCCTAAACTTATTTTTGCCATGGATGAATTTTGTGAGTTTGTTGATATCGAATGATCTTTGTTTCTTTTTGCATGGAATTCTAAATGCAAGAAGAAAACACACTCGATACTCGTACAAATAACTATTATTATCCACATCTGTTGGCTAAAGAACAGAAAAAATTGTATCTGGCGCCCATAGTGCTTAATTCCAGGCTTCAAATTGTACCTGGAGACCATCGTGTGAACTCAACACCCTCCTCTTGGTGCTACACCCACACGACTAATGTTATAGAACCTGGCCGGAGCCCTGCCATCAAAATTTGCTTTCAAAAAGGAAATAGCTCCATCACCACGATTATGCACTTGCAGCACTCCATAGCCAACAATCATTTGAATTTCAAGTAAAAACATTCCTTTCGCTTTCCCTCATCCCATGAAATGAACAAGGAGCACCATCCAAATTGCCACATTTTGCATGCATATCAATAAGAGCAATCGCAACATAAACAGTATCCACAAACCCTCTAAGGGAAGCAATTCCATGCAAGAAAATCACATATTTAATGCACCCACAAGAACACAAGACGAAAGCAAACCAACGAGCGTGAAGTCAAATCTCATTCCATCATACAACTTCAACGCCTCGAGGTAAATAACTCGCTGGGGTGCTCTGACAAGAAGTCATAGCATTCCAGGAAATCAAATATCTTTCAGACATTTTATCAAGAGCCATTCTTGCAGTCTCAATCACTCCATTTGCAGCATAATAACGTACGAGATTGGTGCTAACAACAACGCATCTCACATGCCCAGATCAAATTATTGACCCATGAAGCTCTTGGCATTTGTTTAGAGACTTAACTCCGTCACAAGCTTTGAGTGTGAAGGTGAAAGAAAAGGTGTCTGGGCGGGAAACAGACGCCAAACGCATGTGATTTTAGGGCCTGGAGGGTAGATGGGCTATGGGCAAAGGCTCTGATGAGGTTTGAGCATATAAGAAGTTTCGGATTCAATTCCGTTTTCTGAAAAATAAAAGGAAAGCATTTTATATTTACTTGAAAACATCTTTCAATTGGTCCATTGGTCCATTTTTTTTCTCGTTAAGTAGATGCATTTCTTCCAATTTCTTTTTAAAGTGCCACTATTTGGCAATGAGGTTCTCAAACAGATCTATTACACGGCGAACTTTTTGTTCGTAAATATGCATCACAAATATTTATGTCTTCGTGTAAGTAAACATAATTAATAATTGGAAAAATAAAATAAAACTACTAGTAAATATATACAAATTTGGAAAGCAAACAAATCATATGCACATGTGTAACACAGAAAGGATTGATAGACGCGAAGCTAATATTGAACGAGGTAATGATGATGTACATGCTACTCATTGTGCTCTCTCTCCCATGGGTGTGTCTGGGACCTCATTTGCATCATCACTCTCTTCCTCCTCCACAAGCGGGTGCAGGTTTAATGTCGGGTTGTATTGTTGCAACACCACAACAGATGCCGTTGTGGAGAATTCGGAGGATGCTAAGAAGCATCCAACGGGGCCTAATTCGGAGCAATATTCGGCACTTTTTGTGTCCATCAAAGGCGCAGTTGGTGCCATTCTTCCAACCAAAAACAAATTGCATTTGTTCATTGACTTCAACACCCCTGCTATTTCTTGCGAGCTTTCTACTAACCTCTCTTCCAATGTGATTGATTCTTGGTTCTTGCTAGCAATGCTCTTAAAGTCTGAGATTATAGCATCGTCGCCTACTTGATCATTGTCTCCTCTAAGAAGATCAATGCTAATCACCCCGGGGGCATCGCTACCAAACGTCAATGACGTTCCTTTTGGAGCTACAAATTTGACAACCGTGAGCTTGATTCCTGGGTGCTCTGCCATTCTCATTCCATAAGCGAGAGCTTCGCAGTCATCAGGGCCACCAAAGAAGGGCACCACAACTGAGTAAGAGACTTCACTGGCTACCACTTGGGTGGTTCCTCCGAGGCCACGGTCCACAAATATCCCCACAGAGCATGGGGCATGTTGTAGGGCACGCCGGTTCACAAGATGGAACGTGTGTCCCAGCGACTCCATTGCTCCATCTAGCCTCTGGTGCTTGTGGAATGGAAGAAGAATCAATGCTGCTCGTTTTCGATGTGCACTTGTGCAAATGTCTTCGTGGATGCTACTGAGAGCAGAGATGGCCGTCATGGGCCGCACTGTCACGCTGCTCAGTTGTTGATAGGCCTCAAATGCAATGACTATGTAATCTCTGTCATCACGCTTCTTGTCCCAGAATGGGAGACCGTTGTTCCTTGCTTTTTGAACCATCGCAATTGCTGATGACCGCTCTGAGAGCTCCATCAAATGCATTGCGTATAAGCAGAGCTTCCCGCGCTTTCTTCCTCTAGATGACTCTACGAGATTGATTAATGAAGGGATATTTCGGGTGCTATGGAAGCAGGCTAGGATTCTGAACTCTGTTTCTGTGTCTTTTCGCTGAATCGTCCGGTGCTTGTAAGGCGCTCCCTTTCTCGCAGGTTTGTAAATAGCCATCAAAATAGGAGTTGTGATGAAGGTGGTGAACAATGCCATCAAAACTAGGATTGCGAAAGCTTGATCGTTCAGCACCTGTTAAAAACATGCGTCAATAACAACATTATTAACATGCTAGCTCTAGACAGCGGACACTAGTTAAATTTAGAAAAATTATGTACAGATCCCAGCATTTGAATATCTCAACAGATGTGATAGATACCTTGCGGTCCTTGCCAATATTGAGCACGATAAGCTCCACCAAACCTTTGGTGTTCATAATGAATCCAAGAGCCAAGGATTCTCTTAAAGGAACCTTACACAACCATGCCACAGCTACCGTCCCAACGATCTTGCCAAAGCAAGCATTCAATATAACAAGTAATAGCAAGCCCCAAGACGTTGCTCCCCTTATGGTTGCAACATTTGTCTTGAGCCCGCTCGCTGCGAAATAGAGCGGCAAGAATAGCCCCGACACCAGATCTTCTATCTTTTCTATCAAAACCCCGGCAAAAGGACCCTCCTTTGGCATTATTATCCCCACCACAAAAGCCCCAAACAGTGCGTGGATGCCAATGGTATCCGTGACAAAGCTTGCAGCTAACACCATCGACAAGGTTATGCATACGTATAGCTCCTTCACCGGTTCACCTTCAGGAGAGCGCCGAGCCATCAATGAAAGTACTGGTCTTATTACAAAGACAGCAAACACCACAAATGCAGCCCCGCTAAGCAAGACCCACACGGCGATCAGAGAAGATGACGAACTACTGAGAGCGATTGCAAGCGCCAGTAGGACCCAGGCGGCAACGTCGTTTACGGCAGCTGCGGACATTGCAATGCGACCCAAGTCTGTAGTGAGGAGCTTAAGCTCGGCTAGAATGCGAGCCAACACTGGAAAGGCCGTGATCGACAGAGAGACGCCCATGAAAACAAGTAATGGTGCTTGATTGGCTCCTTTTAATACGGTGGAACGAAGAACGAATGATGTACCAATGCCAAGCGTAAAAGGCAAGGTAATGCCAGCAAGGGCTATTCCCAAGGACTTCTTGCCCGTACGAAGAATGGATTTGATGTCAAGCTCAAGACCCACGAGAAACAAGAAGAAGAGGAGGCCTATGTTGGCTAGGGTTTCCAATACTGTCATGCTCTTCTTGGGGAAGACCGTGTTAAGAAATCTCTCGCTTCTTCCCAAGGCTGAAGGGCCGAGAAGCACTCCACCCTGTTTGCATGCATTTCAAATATTAAGATCAATAAAGAAACTTAAAGAGAGCGCATTAATTTCATGTCTTGCTCGTTATGTAAATAAAACTTACTATGATCTCAGCGATGACACGCGGCTGACGGAGAGGCTTGAGGAGGAAGGCAAGAAACCTTGTGAAGGCGACAACCAAACATATCTGAAGAATAATTAAGGGAAGAGCGTAATCGAGGGGATTTTCACCCTGGAAGGACCCATTTGACGTAGCCTTCATAGGGGCCGGGCAAGCCCCTGGCGGTGGATGCTGCTGGGTTGCCATTTTTAATAATAATAATAATAATAATAATATATTATTGTAGATGAAGCTGACGCAAGAGCATCAACCACCAACAGCCCCAGCTATAGGGCACGCTCCCAGAGGAAAGATATCTCTTTTATATCCTGTATATATGTTGCGGCAGCAGCCTCTTTAATTCGTGCCTGTATATATAAAATTATATATATCACCTGCATGCATGCTGCACGTAAAACTAATTTGTGTGTTACAGGCTTACAGCTAGCTTCTTCAATCACACAGAAGGCAATATCCTAATAATAGAATGCATGACAGAAAGATTTGCGCAGCATATTGAGGAGATCCATTAACAAACTGCTATTTTTTATTGGGTGGGTACTATGAAACACAGTGTCGAATTACTAGGGGCTTTCACGAACAGATTTCTCTCCCCCGCTGTGTCTGATTTTGATGGTACATTCTCTCACACACCATGTAGTGTATTTATAATACACTTGGCATATTTTGATATTCAGATAAACTTGTTAGAGTTATTTAAATAAAATTAGACCTAATCCCCCCTTAGAATTCAATTGAAACACTAAGTTATCGCATATGAATTCTAGATAAGCTATTTAATATTAAATTTATCTCTCACATAAAATCAAATCAGCCCATGCATGCACGCCTAAAACCAAAAATATATATTAATAATTATCATTTGTTAATAAAACATCACCCTCCTAACGAATATGCGTCAGGTGGCTTCTAGGTTTACGAATTAGCTAGGGAATAGGTTTTATTACTTTCTGTATTTTATGTTTTAATTCAAAGAAATTTGTACCATTAATTTACCAATTTCGATATAAAAATTATATATATAAAACCCTCACTACTAAAACGCTATAACTACAGGATTTTTTTAAAAAATGCTGATGTATATTAGTGTTACTGGTAGACGAAAACGCGGATGCTGTTTCTCAACATCGGGTTTATATTCTGGCCTTATGTTTGGTATTAAATTTGGTACGGATACGAATACCGCTACATCTCCTAATTTGGTACGGATTTAAATTTGGTACGGATAGATTGGATTGGATTTATTAATAATTTATTAATTAATAATGTCAAATTAAATAGATTGGATTTAAATTTGGTACGGATACGAATACCGCTACATCTCCTAATTAAAAAGGCCCACTTTTAATCTGGCGTACCCCAGCAAAACCAAAGTCAAAAGCTCACAGAATTCAGAGAGTCAGACGGCAAAGTCTTAGCAAACGTCCACGAGGGTGAGAAGACAAATGAACCCATTGATTTCATCAATACACAACGATATTATCAAAAGAATATTGAACCTTAAGCTTTGGTGTAAGCACAAAAAATGATATAGAAAGTCTCAATTACGCTGCACATTCATTCAAGTTATTATTTCTATTAGTGCTCTTAGCGCACACAATATGAGCAAGAGCAGCGACATCGTGGATACCTGGGCAAAGAGTACTAGGAATGCCATCGTATTTCTGCTATTATTCAACCAGTGTGACCTAGTTGTTTCTAAGGTGCATGTAAGCATCATGAATAGATTAGGCGATGGGGAAAACGTGACCCTTCATTGCCAATCCAAAGATAATGATCTGGGCCAGCAGAATGTTGCTGATGGAAGCGAATTTGGCTGGGATTTCTCTGTCAATACCGCCGGAACCACACTATTTTACTGTGACATGGCTTGGCAAAATGTTCCACAATACCACTTTGATGCATATGACTTCGGCAGGGACTTTGTTCGATGTGAGACTCAATGCTTATGGCTCGTATCAACAGAAGGTATGTATGGATTAAATGGTCGAACTGGATTCTGGGAATATATTTATCATTGGCCAAACTGATTACATGGAGTTGCACTCCTTGTGAGTAATCCTCAATCCCAGAAGCACCCGAAAACATTGGGCACCAAAGCTGATGTTGCTTTCCAGTTCACACACGGTAACCAAACTCTGCGTTTTTCACTTGAATAAAATTTCTACATCTTAAGAGGATTATTTTGTTCAGCGAACATTTTGACTATTTGCCTATGAGAAGGTCTCAATAACTTACTCTTGATTTTATTCAGTATCACTTTGTGCTAAACTCCTTTCAAAAGATACTCTTTTCTGCATCTATCTAATTTCCCAGAGGTACAAGTAATTACAACATTCATAATTGATCGCACATCATTAGATATCATTATTTTTTTTATTAAAAGAAAAAGGCGAGAATGGCTCACCATTTTATCTTCACATCTCTCATCTCAATTCCCAAAAAACCATGAGAATGTGAATGACTCTGTCTTCAGGAAACTTGTTCATAAGGTACGAGATTTGAATTCCACATGCTGCACAATCTGGTTAGAGCACGATAACAACTAAACCAATCTGACTTCACAAAAAAATAAACTGAACAAGAGAGCTTCTAAACATATGATGGTCAGAAATTGTATCTTGTTCAAACATTGATGCTTTCTTCCACCATAAATTTCAAAGAAAAGAACAGAGAAATGGATTTTTGGAAAAAATGAACAATTGACTACATAGTTCTTAGAATTGAAGACCATATTCCCGAGCTGCATCGGCTAGGGCTTGTATCCGTCCATGGTATGGGTACCCACCTCGATCAAAGGCTACTTTTGTGATCCCCTTCTCCAAACATGACTTAGCAATCATTTCACCCACCTTCTTTGCAACTTCCTGAAGCCAAAAGCTTCATAGGGTCAGAAATTACATTATTACATCAAAATTAACCACACAAAGGGAGATATCCCAAATTATAACAGCCGTCAAGATCTAGGCAGCAAAAGTGCATTTTTTTCAGTTAAATGCATTTAACCCTCATCAAGTAGATTACAGAATGCAGAACCATAGAAGGAGCGGGGAACCTGCCTACAGATTATAGATAACAAAGATACATATCAAAAGAATCAGATTTCAACACACACACACACACATACATATATAAAACAAAATTAGAGGTAGTTCATAAACATTCAGATAATTATTCATAATAGGGGGACATGCAGTTTCTATTTCACTTTGTTGACAGACATATGCAACTGCTATAAACTTATTGATAATTATCTGATAGTCAGTCAGCTAGCAACTACATTCGATTAGGGTGACCTGTAATCTAAAATCATGAAACTTACAATTGTGGGACCAGAACTATAGTCAAGCTCCTCGGAGATGGGCTTCTGCATCGTCGAAGCTGAAGCAAGTGTGTGCATCTTAGTATCATCAATCACCTGGACATAGAGATGCTTGTTGGAGCGGAAAACACACAGCCTCGGCCTCTCTGGAGTCCCATCAATCTGAGAAAATATGAGAGATTCATTCATTTTAAAGGAAACATATAACTGTATCAACGAGAATAACACATCATCGTCAACATAGAATCAATAAAAGCTCACAGCTACATATCACAGTCCTAGGACTCGATAAATGGCCAAATGCTTATGCATCTCCAATCATTCACCCGTACTGGACAAGCACCACAGAAGACTTGATGCTTATATAAGAGAAGGGGCAGCTGCCTTTGTTATGAAGGTCTTTAACTTAATTTCTAATCATAAGCCTGTGGTGGGGTTCAGGCAGGAGCCGACCTATTTTGGGAAATTAGCAGTTTCCTCCCTAATCTTCAAAGGGATAACGGTTTATACTTGTCCCATGTCCTTTTATCACTTACAATCATAAACACAAATCATTCCAAGCATAGCCGATGACATTTCAAGCCAAACTTAGAATGACTTTGAAAAAACTTTACTCTCTAAATTTCTAGACCCAAAATACGCAATAAATAATTGAATATCTCTGCCCTTACAACGTGAACTAGCATAATGTCAAAACCAATTTGATACCAATCTACCGAAATACAAACAAATCAAGATTTCTACACAAATGACCCCCAAGAAAAGTGCATAATACGATTTTGATAAATTAACACAAGAAACCAAAAATGGGATAGAACCAAGAACATAAATGGGCAGTGGAATAATGGGGAAGAGAGATTAAAAATGAAAGAAAGTGGGAGCAGCAGCACCTTCTTTCTGATGCGAGAATGGCGGGCAGTGCGGTCCTCTCTTTTGGTTCTTGGTCTGGTCGAGGCTTCGACGATGAAAAGAGATGGCGATGCTGGCCTTGGCCTGCTGCTTGCCACTAATTTTGAGACACTCGAAAGTTGCTGACATGATCCGAGAAATGAACTCTGATTAAGCATCCAAACTGAGCTCGCACCAGCTGCCATTCTCTTCCTTCTTCCACTTTCAGAACCAAACGGTTGGCATTAAAAAATCCCCCAATACTGTTTTTCTTAATTCCCTTGCCCCTTATCCAGTTATCCAGACCCCGGCCGATTTTGTACTTTTTTGGCCCCTGGGCTTGTAACTATTTAGTATTTACACTTGTTTTTTTGGGAGAAATGTTCATTTAGTCCACCGAGGCTATGCCATTCGGCAGTGTGCAATGTGGGTATCATAATGTGATTTATTATTTTCCATATTAAATTTTATTAGATTTTAAGGTTAGATTCACTGGAATACTGGGTCTGTTCGCGTCCTACTCCTTTGCGTGTTTGCCAAATGATAGTATTTGGTGGTCGGGTATATGTTGAACTGGTCGGACTGTTTTCTACTTTTCTTATTTAACTTAAAATTTACATAAACTTAACATGCATTACATGAAAAATCCTATGATAAGTAGATTGAGCCTTACATTTCAACTTAAACTGATATAGAACATTTATTAATTTTTTTTTAAAAAAAAGTAGGAGATAACAAATTAATTAAGTTAAACTATAGAGACCAAAAAGCATTTACCCTACATATTCTTATTGTATCTATATTCTTGCATGTTATCCCAACCATTACCCTGCAACAAATCAATGTGCTCTAATAACGTTTAGAGTTTACTCCAACTTTGTAATTTTACACGTGTTGTTATTTTAATTTACTAAAAGATAAATTTTTCTTAATCCATTTTTTTTTATACCAAATGTATAATGGAGGAAATTCTGAAATTGTTTCTCTCTACAAGTGGTAAAAAATTACATTTTGGACACTCCAGTCAGTCTTTTACAACCAAATAATTTCCTTCACATAGATGAACTTACCATATTTCCATTGATCAGCTTGGCAAAACTTGACTAATAATCTAAACAATAGACATTCATAATTTATGACAAATGTCCGCTCGGAATAGTTACAAATTCATTTCAGCGTCACTTTGCTCCCTTCATGAGAATATCCGACCTTCAAATACTTTCTTGCAACCTTAAGAATTCCAGGAGTAACATCATCCTCACTTCTGGCAAAAAGCCACAAATCAGTTGTTAGATCTGTTGTTCCTTCATGCAATATTCATGCTCATCATCCAGTCAAACACCACCGGCACATCATTCAAATCAGCTTTTTTTCTAATATTTTTTGTCCACAATGTTGATGGGGGCAGCAGCGATTAGCATTTGTTATTACCTCCCCAGTCTGCTATTTTTTCAACGCATTAGCTCAAAAGCTGATGGCACATCGTGCAATGGATGGCCCTTACGATTTCTTTCCATTATCCTTCGCGCGAGAGAAACTTGCTTGCCGACAACAAATATGAATGCTTTGCCTGTTCCTCCAGCACCTCTGGCAGTTCTTCCAACACGGCGCACATATTCACTAGGATCACGTGGAAAGTCAAAGAGTACAACATGATCCACACCCGCAAAATCAATTCCACGAGATGCTCTGCAATGAGTTTCAGATAAAGCATTATTATTATTTCATGACTTTCTGCCATAGACCAAGAATTAACTAGACTATTTTTATGATATTAGTGTAGTTCAACTTGACTAGAAAATTTCATAAATTTCATAAACTAAAATACCTATCAGTGCAGACCAGAAACAAACGTGCTTCTTTTGAACGTGATGTAGTGAACTCCTTCATATTTGCAAGCCTTGTCTCTTGGTCAAGAGCAGCATGAAATGGTAGAACTCGCACATGAGTTTCTTTTCTATCAAAACGTTTCAATATATTCTCAACTTTTCTGCATGTCTCAATCTGCTAAGCATGAAATCATTACAAACTACAATCTAGGGAAATATTATTTATGTTCTGTACGATTAAAACTGAACATTCCTTATTTCCGAAAAAAATCCAAATAAATTATTACACTTATAGCTGAAACACACCTTGTTGCAGAAAACAATCGTCTTGGAAACTGGACTTTTCTCAATCAGCTGCAGAAGAGCAGATTTCTTGTTGAGAAAAGCTGTTTCTGGAGTTTTATCTGATTCTTGATCTCCACTGCAATCTATGAGAAACTGGAAATGTAAACTAGTTAATTTTTTATATTGATTGACTTCAAAATGTCTTCCACATATATAATATGTTGTATAATTATGAAAATTACTTTGTTTTGGTACATAATCTACCCCTGAATTTAAACAAATTGGATGCTTATTTGCAATCTCTATGTATTATTATGAAAATCATCTTCTTTTAACATGCAGAGAACAGAGAAGAAGTGAATCTGAGTCACTTCCACAGAAAATTCTGCGTATCTTAATTAAAATATTTATGTGCACATATGAAAAAACAAATGGTGAGGACAAAATAAACAACTGAAACTAACCTCTTCAAGACCTGGGCTTATACGGTGCATGCCAGGTCCCATGACTACTTCGCAATCTGGAAAAACTTCAACTAGCTTGTTATATATTTCTACAGGTAAAGTTGCAGTCACAAATAGATATTGTGCAGTGACAGGTGAAGAACTAATCAAAGATTGAAGTGCTACTTCAAAATCCTCATCATTAAAGAGTATATCTACTTCATCCAAAATGGCACTGCAGCAAAAAGTTTGAAAAGATATAAGTTCTAGCAGAATATCTTAAAAAGTGCCATGCCATTGTGCAACAGCAGGACATACAAATGAAACTAAGATTGAGACCACTATGCCAAAAATAGAAGAAAGAAAGAACAAAACACAAAATTGTCTATTACTCAAAATTGAAATCAGAGGGCCCTACAAGTTTTATAATCTCTCTTTTTCTTTCTCTTTATTTTTTCTTTATTTTTTCATCCTTCTGGAAAGTCAAGTTTTGTAATCTTATTTATTGCTAAATATAAGAAAAATGTGATTCAATATTCAAGGAAGCTGTCCTTGCATACCATCTAAGATTTATCAGCTGCAAGATTCCTTCTTTAATTAAGAACATGAAACGACCAGGTGTAGCAATTAAAACATCAACACCTTCTTGAAGATTTTCTAGTTGAGTTTTCTGTCGAAAACCTCCTGTCACAACCATAGACCGGAATGGAACTCCAAATTTGGATAACGATCGGCAATTACTCAAAACCTGCAAAAGTTACAGCACGATTAACCAATAATAAACACTGCCATTGAAAAGATGTCTACAACACTAAAATTTCAAACTTTGTTCATGGTACACTGTGCACATATCCTTCTGCATTGTTAGTAATTCTGTAGGCCTCGATAATATTGTGCCCCTGTAATACAGATGCCTACCTTAGAAGATAAGCCAACACTTTTTCTTTTAATGCAGTTCTCCCAAATACGGAAGCAAAGATAGGTAAAGATAGAAAAAAGTGAGAGAAGACAAAACTTTTAATTCCAAAAGGAAGTATCAGAAAATAAAAGTGAAATGTGGCCTAAACAAATCAATAGGAATCTCAAACTAATACAAAGAGGCAAAGCCTTTTAGGTATAAGGAAAAGAGACAAAACTTCACCCCTTGTCAGCTTGGGACAGCTTGACAGCTTCTAGTACGCAATTTTGCTCTTTATAGGGCCACTCCTCTAATCACTACACATACTTTCCTTTTCAGTTACAACCCATTGTGTTTTCTTGTTATCACTTACCGTAGCAGAGCTTGAAACCTTGTATACCACTATTATATTATTAAATTTTAAATTATGTACTAATTAACTTTCCTACAAGTCCAAAAAAAGGAAGAATATAACACAGATGAGCTTAAAATTTAGAAAAAAAAATTGTTAAAAAGTTCTTTACTATCACTCAAACATACAATTTCAAGCTTCTTTTCTGAAGTTCTATGTCAGCATGCAAAATTTTCGACCTTCATAAGATTGATGGCATTATAAAAATCATGAGTTGTTTGTTTGCATATAGAAGTGGAATGACTAGAAATTCACAAACGCAGGTAATTATACATCCTTCAAACACAGATTAATATGTTCATGCGTATCAAAGAACTGACAGTAGTTTATCTGTTGTCTGAGCAACGATGAACAAAGAAAGGAAACAAATAAGATGAGATAGTGCAATAGATCAGGGATCCATTGGAAAAAAAGCTCACCTGAGAAGCCAACTCAGCTGTTGGTGCCAAGATAACTACCCGAGGACTTCCTGAAGTGGATTTGCTAAGTCCTTGGAGCTCTTCTTGCCTAAGACGCTGAATCACAGGCAAAAGATATGCCAATGTCTTCCCTGATCCACTTTGATCAGCTAAAATACAGCTCTTTCCCTCAACAACAGGTGGAAATGCCATGGCCTGCAATCATAAAAGAAGTTTGACATGCACACAAATACATCACAGAACAATAACTTTTTGGTAATGGTTGACATGTGATTTTTCAAAACATAAGAGTTATATAATTTAGAAAAAATAAATAAAAACACTAACTTTCCAGCACACAATTGTAGTGACCCTACACAAAATTCATAGTACAATAGATAGCTACATATCAGATTTCCACAAAATAATTCACCATGCATATTGAGGTCCCAAACCAACTAATGCCACTATAAAACTACCAACTTTAATGCAAAACAAGAATAGGCAATAAAAGTCCTGAGGCAAGAATGTGATGGTGGCTTTAATATTTACTCAAAAGAAAGAAAAGAAAAGAAAAACTCTTAAATGCAGTTTGAAGTAAGCACAGCAAACAAAATAAATGTAACCCTCGGTTAAGTAAATTTGACATGAACAGGAACAAATGTGACCTTACTATTCCTTTCTTTTTGTCTTTGGTTGATGGAAATTTAAAGAGGAAGGATGGCGGAGTTGTTATGGTTCAAATTAGGAGATAACTCTAAAGTTCATGAATGGTAGCAGAATAAAGTCCACGGAATGGAACAGTAATATAAGTAACTATGAACTGACATTTAGAGGTGGATCCTAAGGAAGTGAATTCTTGTGCACTGTATTCTCATCACTCTTCTTCTGGTGGTCATAAGAGCATGTTACCAACGTACCTGAATCTGTGAAGGACGAAGGAAATTCTGCCGTTTCAAGGATTCAATCATATAATCACTGCATCCTAATTCTTTAAAGGATTTTCGACTAAAAAAGTCTCCATCGGCAGAATATTTATGTCTTTGCTTCGGGCGGTCTGTTGGCTCATATTGAAGGTTATGAATGGAACCACCACTACGCCATCCTCTATCTATTTTGGTGCCTGATTTTTCATGTTTATTCGACCTACTATTATAATCTGAGATGTTCTTATCAATGCTTTCTGCAGGTACATCATTATCGACTATGTGTTCTCCAAGCTCTCTGAATTTTTCTAGCGACGGTGTAGTTTTAGAAAGTCTTCCCTCTTGTTTGAGGGCATTTACCGTCTTCTTCCCCATGGCACTGCGTTTATCTACAACGGCTTTTACTCTCTGAGCTTTCAATCTTGAAAAGCTAGAAGTCACTCCCTTTTTGGATGGAATTGAAGAATCGTTGTTTCTCGAAACTGTCATGGGAAATTAAGTAGGTTTGAAAGATCAGCAATCGTGTCCATAATGTTTATTAGATTGAGGCATTTGATTAAGAGTAATTATAAATTTACAAAGTCGGGATACAGAGTTTGCAATAGTTTGTACCCCAATTTTGTTAGCAAAACATTATTGCTCAAGGGTGATGCTAGGGGTCCGTACTATAATATCAGCATTTCAGTCCCCACTGATATGACAGCTTATCTATAACTACGACATTAGCCAGTTATCTATTGTGAGATTAAATCATCTAAAGTTATCAATACTGTCAAATCAATCAATCGAGCTATTCCATTATCTATAATACTGCAAGAACCAGGACTGAGAAAGAGAGAAGAGGACCTGGAGCTGAAGTGGTGGGTTGAGAGGGGTCCTTATTCCAATTGGAGGAAAGAAGAAGGTGCTTGGGAGGAATGGGAGGGTCGTGGTCGTCGTCAGTTCCACCCCAAACTATCACTTTCTCGCCTGTGTCCTTATCGATTAGCTCATAGGCACCTGCCGTTTCTAATGGAGTCCGACTGTAACCACCGCCGCCACCATCACCACCGCCGCCGCCCCTAACCAAAACTACTCTGGCTCCGGGTCGCCCACCTGGGTTCGGGTTTAGAAGTGGAAGGACGCATTTGTTCATCAATTTGTCATTGTTGCTGTTTCTTCTAAGCGGAGGTGATGCCAGAGGAAGACCAAAACTAGCTGCTGCTTTCGCCAACATGACTTGCTCTACTCTTCCTAGCATCGATAACGAATCCTTACTTGTAAGATATTATTATACTTCTCTCTCCGCTGCTTCAATTTGATATTTTTGGCTCTCATTACGTTCACAAGTGTGCACGGTCCACACGTGCTTTGCATCAGGATAAGACTAAACCAGCGCAGTGAATTTTTTTACGGGTTTCATTATCTAAAAGAATTAAAAAAGTATATAAATTGAAAAAGGAAAATCCAACATTTGTATATAGATTCTGGTAAAGTTCCACTTCCAAGTTCAACCCCGTTGTTCTTATGACAGCAACAAGAGAATAATAATTTTTCAGAGAAACATTTTGACTAAGAGAGAAACATTACAGAGTACATAAGACATGTATGACTGCTAGTAACAAACCTGACCCTTGACATTTGCTTTGGGTTTCCCAAATCAAATCACCAAACTTATCTCATTTCTACAAGCTATCTTTTGACAACATTTTGGGTATCAACTAGATTCTACAATGAGAGAATATATTCCTAAATCGACTGCCACTGTGATACCAAACCCTCATGGCCTATTGCTTCTGCTTGCTCTACATCGCCCAAAAATTCTTTCTGCAGCTGTCGTCATGTCAAAATTGCAGATTCTAATAATTGGCCCAATCCCCAATCTGTTCAATCGCTGAATTAATGTCAGCATCAGAAGTTGGACTTCACTTCAAATTATTTCCAGCCACTTGGTCTCTTCAGCTGTTATCATTGCAGGATGGATCCCCCTCGCTGGAATCATTTCCTGGAATGCGAAAGCTACAACTGTGAAATAATTTTCAAATTCCAGTTTGGCAAAGGGATGCAAGATTTTACGCTGGTAAACCGTGGAGAGGCCCATTTTTCTCCTTTAATTTATTAATGCTACAAATGGGGTAGCCAGTAGTAGCCTCCAGGCTTTGCATGCATATTACTTCCAGCCTAGTAGTGCATGATTGGCACTGTCTGAGAAGTTCTGACATGTCATGCAGAGTGAAGATTCCGCTAATAAATTACACCTGGTTCCAAGAAAATTTGATCTAAATACATTTACTTTTGCTAAAACCAAAAGAGACCAGAAGTACTTGCAAAAATCAAACTAATACATGTAACATGTCGTATTGATGTATTTGGAAATCGTTCAAAACAATCAGTAAACCGTAGCAGGTAATTTATCTGACTCATTACTTCAGCTTGCGAACCAGAACCAACTAAATTCAGTTGCCATTTCTGCTGGGCAGTCACTAGAGTTTGACAAGTACAAGCAGTAAACAACATTATAAATGACAATTGATGATTGAGTCACCAACATGGTAGAATCTCTCATCTCAGCAGAACTCAGAAGTCAATATGATATCTCGGAAGGGCACCCCTGTAGTGGTCAATTGATAATCCTAAATTCATTAGGATGCAGGAAACCAGATTCTCAACATTTGCTCCGCAGCATATTAATTGCAGCGCTTACTGCAACAGTATCTGTTCTAGCTTCTAAGAAGGCTGGAAAGTCACAATTTATCTAATGAGTCATCGAATCAATCAAGATTGATTGTCAACCAAATCTTTCAATTCTTCGATGGCGTAATTCTTCCAAGGGAATATTGGAATGATGTGACAGCTGATCAGATGACAAATCATTGCCACTCCGACTTGTTCCACACATCTCACATATACTTAACCAACCGGAATTATCAAACGTGCATGCAGGGCACCTCCATGTGATAGGGGCAGTTATTAGTGTGTCACTTCCACCAACAGTTCCTCGACCATAAATCCTAGGCCGCCGAAACAGGTATCGTGCAAACCTCAAAGGCCAACTCAATACACCAGTAGCACCTCTAATGATTGTAGTCAGCGGGTCTGAACCCGAATAACCAACTTTCAACTTCAAATACAGAATCCCAGCAAGTATACCACCAAGATGACCAAGAAAGGAGACACCAGGCACAAACATCTGAATAATAATCAACTCTGCCCAAGCAGCATATCGTGCCGGTACCAACAGCCCATGTACGTTAGTATAGTCTTCAGACCGAGAATTGAGAACAACTTTCATGGCAAAAAGGACACCAGAAAACCCAACAGCATATTCAGAGTAATATGCTCTCTCGTAATCAAAGAAAAGTACAAGGGATTTGGCTAGTAGCAGTGTGATGCCCTGGGACATGCCAAGTAGTGCAACAACCATAGCAGCAAATTCATTACTTCCCATTGAAGTTTCCAACTGAATCCCCTTCCATAAAAGTGACATCATATTGTAGAACAGGTGA
Organism: Citrus australasica; assembly: GCA_029618585.1. Lineage (NCBI taxonomy): Eukaryota > Viridiplantae > Streptophyta > Magnoliopsida > Sapindales > Rutaceae > Citrus > Citrus australasica. Next base: position 30,265,504 of record JARCIV010000003.1, on the reverse strand, counting down.
GATTCACTCGCATGATAGAATGGCGACAAGAAGAATCGTTTGAGGTCCTTGTACTGTTCATCAAATGAAAACATCAAACATTAATCATCCAACATGAGCAAATAATAAAAATATGATTTTGGAATCGGTGTTAAACTGAACTCTTTTGCCACGCGCATTTATAACAGTGTATCGTTAAGGTTTAATCACATATAATTTCTTAACAAACAACTACCAATCATGATATTATTAAAAAAAAAAAAACTCAGCACATGAACCAAATTGCAAATCTAAAAGCAATTTGCAGGCATTAGAATCTATTTGCCATATCAAAACATTTTAATTTAATTAAAACGATAAACTAGATTATTATTTGTTTTTAATATGATAAAATCAAGAGAACCAATAATGGAAGAATCTGGACAAAAAAAAAAAAGCAACCCCAATCATGTAATTCCATGCTGATAATTAAAATAAAAGAAAGGAAAAAAAAGAAAAAGAAAAAGAAAAAGAAAAAGAAAGAAAACAAATACCTTAAGGATGAGATGGGGATTGAACCAGACTTCATGGATAGAAGGAACGAGAGAATCGAGGAAGGCGGGTCGGAGATAGATGAGAGTGTTGGTGGCGAGAAGAGCGGCGGTGACAGGCGGTTTCCATGGCAGCCTGTGATACTCGTTGAAAGCGTGAAGAGCCAGCAGCGGCAACATTCCCCGCGACACTCTCCATCCTCCTCCTCCTCTCTCCATCTTTTCACGAATTCTATTCTATTCTTAAACGGCAAGAAAAGCAAAAGCGTCGAGAATTGAAAACCAACAGCGAAGGCCTATATATGTAGTACATACGATCACACCGGCACGGCAGAGAAAAAGTTCCAGATGCTTCCTGATCTGTCCCAGCTTCAGTTACATTCCTTGCTGCGGGTCCGGTCAATTGGTGCGACGTACTGTAATAAATTGATTGGGATGTACTGGATTACGTATTAAAATTTATTAAATATAATATTTTCTATTGGATAGACAATATTCAGTATTTTAATATTTTATATTATTAAATAAATTAAATTATTATTATTAGCATTTTAAAAGTAACGATATCAGGCCACATAATTATAAAAAAAAAACATGAGAAAGCCAGAAATGACAAGCTTCCTGTGCCGTTTTGAATTTTTAGATTTGAAAATTAAAAATAGTTTTAACTGGGGGTGGGCAAATTGGGTTTCGGTTCGGGTGGTTCGGATTGTTCGGATTTTGGTTTGGGTTTTAATCCGTTCGGGTTGGAGAATTGAACACAATCGGGTTGAAAATGCCAACCCGAACCCAACTGAACCGAATTTAATTCGGTTTGGGTTGGCAATTCAGATTGGATTGGGTTGATAATTCGGGTTAAAATTTTAGTTAGGGTTAATCCGGATTAGTTTGGGTTAGAATAATTCAGGTTAGTTCGGGTTAGAATGGGTTAGAACAATTTAATCTAAAAATTCTAACAACAACCACTTAAAATCCAAAAATCTCAATTCCAAACATCCTTAACAACAAATATCAACTACAAATCATCCTTAATAACATTTCAACAAGTCTTTTTAAAGTTAACAAAACATAAAACATGTACTCAAGTACAATAAAGCTACAAAAATTACAAATCTAAAAATTAAAATGGCGAATGACAAGTATGATTAAACATCTCCACATGACAAATAAGGCAAATAATCAATCTCCAACATCATCAATACTCAACACAACATCTCCAAATTAGCAATAATTAACCACCATCATAGGGATTTTTTTTGTTTAATGTATATATATTTTTAATTTTTAAAAGCTGAATCTTTTTAAAAAAAAAAAACTTCAACCCGAACAGGTTGAAAATTCGATTCAGGTTAAACCCGAACCGAATTTTAACCTGAACGGGTTGAAGCTTTGAATCCGTTCGGGTTTCACCGGTTAACCCGAACTGAACGCCCACTTTAACCATTAAAATGTATCAAAAAAACTGAAGAATTCAAAACGATCAAAGATAGGGCGTTCAATTTTGGATTGGATTAGAAATCCTGATGAGTGAGAATCTTAAAATTAGAAGCATAGAGTGTGAGTGGAAGTAAGTTTTTTACTTACCCTATAATGAGAGTGTAAAATAAGAATTAGAATATTATTTATATGTTTACTTTACCTTTAATTAGAAATGGATTATTTTAATTCATAATTTTACTTTTATTTAAAGAATTGTAGTTTTTAATTACAAAATGAATAAAAAAATATATTTTTAAAATAAATTATTTATTTTATAATTAATTTTAATCATATAAGTTAATAATAATTATTAAGATTATTAATTATATAAATTATAATTTTTTTTATTAATTTTAAATTTAATTATGTAAATTAAAAATTATTGATAAGAGTAACAAAAAATGAAATATTGTTATAATGATATAGTACAAAATTAATATTTTTTTAGAATGAACAATTTATTATTATTAAAAAATATAATAATTTTAATTTTAAGTAAATTTAACTTAGAATTTATGTTATTATTATTTTTAATAAATGTAATATTATTAAATATTATAATATTATTATTTAAATACTAATATCACTTATTTTTAATAAATAATATCATTTAAAATAAATATGATTTTAATATTTTTTAAAAACATAACATTATTTTATTTTAATAAATATATAATTGTATTATATTTAGTATTTTATTTTAATAAATATAATTATATTATACTTAAAAAGAATGGTAAAAAAAAAAATTAAAGTGGATTTCACTCCCAGCACCTCCCATCGGAGTGAGAATCTCACCCCTCACTGAAAAAGTAGATTAAACTCGTGGAGCGAGATTCATACTTTTATGGAGCGAGATTCATACTTTTACCTTTAAATAAACGTATAAACCCTGGAGTGAGACTGTGAGAGAACTCTACATTCTCTGCTCCCACTCAGTAACTCCAATAAACAAACACACTATAAATTCTTATCCACTCCCTCTGACTCATCCACGACGAAACTCTTTATCACGCTTGCGCATTGCCGACTAATTGTCTGACATCACCGATTAGCTGTCATGCTATTCACATCATCGACCAGCCTTACAACTCTATTCAACAATGTACTTGATGATTTTGGACCCTTTTTCACCTGCTCAAGTAATTAAATTTAGTATGTTGAGGAAAATTTTGATTTTTATAGGTAGATGGGTTTGGTAATATTAATATTCAATTTTCTTTATTTTTTTACTATTGGTGTCGGATTTTTTTTGGTATTTATGTTTTAATATTACCAGAAATGGCTTATTTAAAATGTAGATTTTTTTTGTTTTTCTATTTATTATATCTATGGGATTTGATAAAATATGTCTGTGTAGGGGGTTTCAATTCTTTTGGGATCTTATTATATTTCAATACTGGTTTTGAATCCAATTGATACATACTGTTTTTGGGTATAAATTTTTTTCCTTGGTTGCATAGTATCAGTGACTCTTTTTGGGGGACTGCACTGATACGTTCACACTGTAGAATTGCATGATCAAACTACAATTAATGGAAAATATGCTGATGGAAGTTGTGAAATAAAATAAGGTTGTTGATTGGTGGCTGCTAGACGCTCGCTGTTGGACGCTGTTAGCTGTAGGCGGCAAGAATAGTGAGAGGCTGAAGGCACGGTGACGGTGAGTGAGGGAAATGAGAGATTTAGGGATTTTGGTTTCGGGTTTTGTTCGATTTGTTTCTTCTTCTTTTTTAATTTTTCAACTTTTTTAACTTGGATTTTATAATATATTATAAAGTTTTTTCTTAAAAAAATAATATATATACACGCACAAAAGTGTATGTATATATATATATTATTCATTATAAAGTCTTGACTTAAAAAAAAGCTCTTAATTGAGCCCACTATTTATGGACTTTATAAGCTACAAGTCCTTGTCTATGATTTCAAATCGTGAGCTGGGATTAAAACCCGCTAGACAGCCCAGACTTTTCTGCCAATACTAAATAGCACCAATTGTTGCTACGAAAGCACCACATAATAAGCTTCAATTTATGTGCACGACGCAATCAAAGTATTTGAAGCAATTTTGTGTGCGATTAAAATTTTTTAAGTAGTTGGTTGTGGTGCTATTTACAAACGTAGAAAAGATAAAATTTTGATTTTTTTTTGTTAGTGGACTATTAAAAAGATATATAAATATAATTTTATCCTTTTGACTACTAAAACTAATAGAGAAATAACGAAATTTGAGGGGTAAATTGAGTTTTTGCATTCCTTGGGGGCATTTTGAAGATACCCACTCTAAGTGGGCTGTAAATTAAATTTTAACCTATTTTAGGGAGATTTTGTCAAATCCTTCTTTTATTTTGTAACGTGATAATGATACATGCAGTTAAGTAAACTGAAGATTTGTTCTAAAAGCATTTCATGATTGATTGCTGTATAGGTTCCAATTTACAGTTCCTTTATCTGAGTTTGTAAATAACAATTATTTAAAGTGAAGATGAAGGTAAATACTAGTGAAAAGAGTAGTTGATAACATAAACATAACCATTATGACAACAAAAGTAATATAGGCAACATGAATGACTTATAACCGCCAAATTTACAAAAGTAAAAAAAAAAAAAAAAAAAAAACAGGTACAATTATTCAATTAAACAAATTACATAATGAAATAGGCAATTGGTCGTTCATTTTCTTCTCACAATTCTAAGCATTGTGTGTTGACTCGGCATCCAACAATTATTCAAAAGATTGGAATAAATTACCCATAAATCCATTTACTTGCCTTTGACAATTAGGCCAAGATTCATATATGCTAGGCTTACGTCCCTCAAATGCAATGTAATAGGAATGATGAGCCATTCAGTTTCTACATTTGATGAAAACCAAATACAAATTAGTAATATAAATTGAAAAAAGAAAAAAGGATGCATTCTATGTATGCTCTAATAGAACTTGTTTTCATTATGATCCAAATTGGGTTATTTTTCTAGGATATGATTTGTACATTAATCATCTTAAACCTAATTACAACATCCAATAAAATAGTTAGACTAAACTACCTGCATAAGATTTTGCATTTTTTTTTCTGGATAAGCTTAGGAAAAGTAAATCAAAGTACCAAACCTCTAAGTTCCAATTATCCAAGCCCCATAAGGTATATCATTGAGCATAAATGACTTTAAAACCACTGAAAATTTTAAAAAAGATCTAAACAAAAAAACCCTTTAGTTAACTCAGATAAAATTATATACCAAAAGAAAAACAACTTTAATATTTCATTTTTCTATTTCATTTCTCAGCTACCAAATAATAATTCCTAGATATGTCCAACAATTAAACATGCATACAGGCCTCCAAAAGTCACTAATATTAAGCAACCCAAATAATATATATATATATATATATACACACGCAGAAACAATATATATCAATTGGATTCAAAATCAGCTGTGAAATCTAATAATATCCTAAAAGAATCGAAACCCCACATAGACATACTTCATCAAATCCTATAGATATAATAAATAGAAAAACGAACAAAATCTACATTTCAAATAACTAATTTCTAGTAATTTTTAAATATACATACCAAAAAAATCAAAACACCAATAGTAAAAAAAAAAATTGCAAAAGACTGAACACCAACAATATCAAATCCACTTACATCTATCCCGACCCAGTAAAAATCAAAACTTTCCTCAACATACTAAATTTAATTATCTGAGCAGACGAAAAAAAAGTCCAAAATCATCAAGTATACTATCGAGGAGAGTTGTAAGGCTGGTCGGCGATGGACATGGCGTGACGGTTGGTTGGCAAAGTGAGACAACTAGTCTGTGACGTGAGTGCGTGACTGAGACTTTCATCGGTGAGTAAGAGAGAGCAGATAAGAATTTAGATATTTTTTAATTCTTAAAATTTACTTGTAATATATTTTAATGATAAAGACCATTTTTAATTTTCAAATCTAAAAATTCAAAGGAAAATGATGTTTGCCTCAGGTCAAACTCCGAAACTAAACAAAACGGCGTCGTTTTGTTTAGTTTTTTTTTTTTGCTTCTCCAAAACGTTGTCGTTTCTGATGGACTATTTCATTCACCGTAACTCTCTTCCTCTTCGTTTCTTTGTTTCACATGGGAACGAGACTATTTCACTCGCCGTAAGTCATTCGCGATTCGTTTCACTGTAAATCTCTTCATTTCTTTGTTTCTTCCTTATCGAAAAACCTCGTTACTTTCCTTCCTTGACGGAGGTCCAGCCATTCGGGATCCACCACGATTGACTCACAGCCACTGTCACCGTCAACACTTGTAGTCGAAACTTGTTTGGGAAATTGAACTCACGAAGCGGCAAAGTTCACAGCCTGAGGTAATGCTTCGTTTTTGCCTCTTTAGGTTTTGGCAAAATGGGGATGATTTGGTTGATCTAGGTTAGGACAGTTATAATGAAAATTTAATATCGTTGCTCTGCAAGTGCTAAATTTTCTTAGCTATTGTCATTCATGTTTAATTAATTTTCAGCTGAATTTGGATAGCTATTGTCATTCCTGTTTTATTTAAATGTGTTAAATTGCAATTGATTTCCCTTTCGCATTTGATTTGGGTACAAATTTGAATTTGCTAATGTTGAGGTTGAGGATGAATGATGATGAAAAAGAGATTTTGCTCTGGAAGAAATGAGAGATTTCTTATTTGAGTCAATTGCAGTTGCTCCCTGTCTATTATTTTTGGGCTTATACAGCTGCTCTCTGTCTGTTATTTCTGAGCTTATGTAGCTGCTCTCTGTCTGTTATTTTTGGGCATGAGAGATTTCATATTTGAGTCAATTGCAGCTGCTCTTTGTCTGTATTTCATGCTCTTTTTTTAAATTAATGTAAGGTGTAACCGAGTGATGAGGATTAATATTATTGATGGAGACTTCTATTTTATCTCCAGTTGTCTGTTTATGCACTCTTCTTGTTCATTATTTCTAGGCTTGTGAGTGGTGTAGCCATTAATTAATAATATTGCCTTTAGATGATTTTGGTATATAGATTGCGTGCATTTTGGCTTGGTATATAGATTGCTATTATGTTCCATAAGCGTGTTCAAAGAAGCATTGCCTATAAGATGTTATTAGCTGGCTGGTTGCTTGTAGAATTTATTTGTAACTTTGTTGAACTTTTCGAAGTTGGGTCGACTACATATGTAGCCTTTCTGGCATATTGCTTGTAGTTTTCATATTAGTTACTGGGTGGTTGATGGTTGGTTGCTTGTAGAATTTATTTGTAACTTTGTTGAACTTTCGAATTTGGGTCGGCTATGCGAGAAATATGTAGCCTTTCTGGCATATTGCTTGTAGTTTTCATATTAGTTGTTGGGTGGTTGCTGGCTGGTTGCTTGTAGAATTTAGTGGTAATTTCTTTTCATGTTCCAGTTTTCATTTTGTTCATATGTTCTAGTTTTCATGTTGTTCATATGTTCTAGTTTCCAGTTTTCATGTTGTTCATATGTTCCAGTTTTATTTTCTTTAAGGCTAACTAACTATCAAACATATGACAATGAATGGAAATAACAAATAAAAAAATATTACCATAGCCATATTGCTCTCTTGTGTTGGGATTGTAGTAGCCACCTGAGAAGATAAATCATGTATCTCTGCGTCCTAGAAATGCAGTCAACACACATATAAAGTATGTATTAAATTAATTTAAAATGAATGTATTGAAGTATTAAATTAATCTAAAGTATATACAATTACCTCTACAGTTGTGTTTATCGAAACGTTGTTCGATTTATGTTTTGGCTTCTTAAATTGCTTTTGCTTTCTTTGACAAGGTGGACGACCTTTACGCCGAGTTACTACTAGATCTTGTATGTTACTACTGGATCTACCATCAATGGTTGTATCGTCACCGTCACATCGAATATTTAGAGATATATCCTTAATTACTTTCTCCATCCAACCCATAATGTTTTTATGGCTTTCTTCATTTTTGGAAGCTACCTCATCAACATCATAAAAAGTAGTGCACTCCTTTTTATATCGCTGATGTTCAATGCTCGAACTCTGTGGATCATAACTGACGTTGACTTTACTATAAAATCTCCGCACATCTTTTCTTCATCTTCGTAGGATATACTTTTCAGGCAGTAATTGCACACGGTTACGTAACAACACTGCGATAGTATGTTTACAAAGAATCCCCTTATATTCAAATATTGAACACACACAACGAATTTCACCTTCATCTTTTTCAAAAATGACTTTAAAAGTTTTTTCTCTACTCTTTTCATCGTTTTCAATAACTTCATATTCTGACCCCCCACAACTGAAAACCTCACAATATATCTTATTCATCAACTCCTGCTGAAATTCTTGAAACTCGGCAATATTATACACTTCTTCAACTTACTTTTCCATTGCAAAACTGGTACGACATGGCAACCATTGGCTAAAACTCTGTGCATCTACTTGTCATTCTTTCTCAATTTTACTTTCCATTGCTTTCTCATATTTCTCCTTAAATTGCTTCAAAGTTATTTTTGAGTTAACATACCTATAAAAGAAAGCATTCATACTCTCACTACACTGAGTGGTTGACATTCCAGCCCAAAAAGTATTTTTCACGAAATATGGAACCCAACGATTTCTTTCCTTATATAAACCATTTAACCATTTATTATTACTAAAATCATATTTATCTAACATGTCATGTCAAGCTTCCTCGAATTCAACAGGAGTATGTGAATCATAAACAACAGAAAGCAATGAAAATCTAATGGCATGATATTCTGCATACCTTCCCAACTTCTGAGGCACCTTTTTCAGTATATGCCAAAAACACCATCGATGCCTAGTGTTTGGAAAAACAATCTGAACTGCGTTTTTCATTGCTTTATTTTGATCTGTAATGATTCCAAAGGGAGGACATCCAGACATACATAATAGCCATGTGTCAAATAACCACGTAAATGTCTCCGTGTCTTCATGCGAAATCAACCCACATCCTAACAAAATTGATTGACCATGATGATTAACTCCTACAAAATGAGAAAATGACATGTCATACTTGTTTGTAAAGTATGTGATATCAAATGTGACAACATCTCCAAAGTCTTTATAGGCTGCCATGCTCCTTGGATCTGCCCAAAATACATTTTTTAACCGACCCTCCTCATCTAGGTCAATACTGAAGAAAAACTCATAATTTTCTGTTTGCATTTTCTTAAAATACCTTTGAATTGCAACAACATCCCTTTCTCCGAGTCTTAATCATCTCACATTGTCAACATAATTTCTAGCATCTCTTTCTAAGAATGATACATTTTCAAAGCCACCAGCCTCGACAAACAATCGATTTAAAACTTTGAGCCATTTTAATTCCAGCTTCTTCATTTATTTCAAGGTGCTTTTTAACAAAAGGACTAATGGTACGGTTGCATCGATAATACCTACTCTTGCTCGGACTCACGGCATGGTTGTGTTCAATGATCAAATTTTCAATCGCCCATTTTCCATTAACAAAATCCAAACGTCCTCCAATTTTAGCATTGCATCTAATTTTTTGGTTTGGTTGAAGCCGCAAAACATTAGTGGATTTGGCTTTTGACTTGTTGTTTCTCCCACAAGTAAATGTCACATATCTCAAACCTCCATTATCTTCTTTTCTACAAGATCTCCGCATCACTGGAAACCCTTATTGTAGGCCATAAGCTTTATAATATTTAAACATTTCATTAGGACTATAAAAACACATCCCAACCGTAGGCTCAACAACTTTTTCCACCACCAATTCCTCATTATTTTCTTCCAAATCAGCCCCTTGTAAATCCTGCAATTCTCCAACTTCATCAACCTCCTCCACTTGTTCGAAATTATCCATTAATAGCTGCAAATTAAAATAATTCAATATCTTATTAGTTATTTATAGCAAATTCATTAAATTTAGAAACAAAATTTAAAAACAAAATGAAACAACTCAACATTCAAATTGAAACAGGTCAACCTTGTTGTAATCTTTTATCTGTTTTAATCTTTTTTTCTTTTTTAATTTTTTATAATCTTTTATCTTCTAGGATTTGAACTCGGGTAATTTACTATATAAAATTACTGGAAAAATTACTCGGAAAGAAAAGAAAATGACTCTTTCACCTCTATTTTGATTATTGTCAATCTATAAGACTTTTGATCAAGTAAGGTGTTTAAGTTGAATAATTCAAAACCAACATATGGTAATTAACAAGAGTATTAGTAATATAAACTTCTCTATATTCATCACTCCGTTAAGGTTTGAAATCTAATTAAAAGAATTTGTCAAATTGTACAAGCCAAATGATACAACTTTTGCAGTATAAGGTTGGGTTATACAAACAAATGTCCAGCTCATTAATCAACATTCAAAATACAATACAGAAACAAATACTCAGCTTAATACCCATTATATTAAAGTAATTGTCAAATAATGGCAATATCACCCGAAACAAAGTTTCATACAAACATGAGAACGGAATTGAGACAAATCAAGAATATGTAGCTAATACTTTACCCAATAAAAACACAGGCTTCGAAAAATTAAAAAAAATTCAAAAAACAAAATGTTGCAAAGAAGACAGTACCGAAAAAATAAATTCAAGCTTCGAAATTTCAAGCTTTCGGGGACAATGTTAATCTTGTTCTGCCGAAACTTCGCAGCTGCTGTTGGTCTTGTTCCGTTGAAACTCAGCTTTCAAGGACAAATTTCACAGCTGCTGTTAATCACTTTCTTCACTAAATGGGTGCGTTATTTGTTAATCACTTTCTTCAACTTAAGACGAAGAGGATGAAGCGTTTTGTTGTGGATCCTGAATGGCTGGACCTCGGTCCAGGAAGGAATGTAACGAATTTTTCGATAAGGAAGAAACGAATCGCGAATGGCTGGATTCTATCTATCTTGTTCCCAAGTTTTGGAAATGGTAAGTGAAACAACAACGTTTGGAGAAGTAAAAAAAAAATAAAAAATAAAACGACAAAAAAAACAAAAAACAAAACGACGCCGTTTTGTTTAGTTTCGAGATTTGACCCGAAGCAAATATCATAACTCAAATTCAAAATGGCACAAGAAACCTGACGTTTCTAACTTTCTTATATGTTGATGTGGCTAAATATCATTACTCTTATTTTAAAACGAAACAACCATCGAAACTTATAAATATTTTGTTTAAGTCATATCTAGTGTCTGATTTTTTTTTTGAATCTCTAACCAATGATACTATGTAATTGATTTCTAAGATTGGCAGATGGCCGCAAAATACAACGGCAGACGCCAGGCGGTGATGCTGGTTGTTGGGAGGTAATTATATATTAAATATTAAATAAAATAATTTCAAATAATTAAACTACGTTAAATAAATAAATTAAAATTTGATTTCAAAAAAGAAAATTACAGACCCGCTTAGACCCACGACGAGGGCGGGTCTTTTCTTGGCTTCAGGAGTGGCCAAATTCGGCCGCCTTTGTCCGAACCATGTTTGCACCTCACATTTGCACAGAGCACATCTTGATTGACCCGCGCGCCAAACGCATCCTGTACATTCGAAACCTTTATTTTCATTTTTACTTCAGTGAGTATAATTTCATTATTTAAAAATAACTTAAATTTGCCTATTTTTATGTTCACTAAAAGATACATTTATTCATAGAAAATAAAAATACTCAATATATGTTGTGAGTGAAATAATTGTGCACTTTGTTTTTAAGCACTCGTACCTGTAATTTAAGGCACAAAAATTAAAGAAAGAAAAACAAAATTAAAAAAATGAAAAAAATAAAAAGGATCATATTTAATCAAGAAGGAAAAATTAATTCAATTTATATTTATCAGATGAAAAATTATTACTCTTCATAGATTTTTTTTTTAATACTGATTACGCATCAAATTATTATATTACGCAGATATTTACAACTACTATATAACAGATATTCCACTGATATTTATAATCAAATATACATAATTGAGACTTATATTATTACATTAAATTTTATGAAATACATACCCATCAAACAAATAACCTTACAAATGAGGAATGTCCTACATGCTCATCAAACAAATAACCTCACAAATAAAAAAGATCCATGCTCCACTCGTATTTCATAAATAAGAATAATTTATAAATATTTAGTCCATAATATTTTTGTGGGAGTTTGAATCGCTGCTCTCGCAAACTCAACCACCAGGCCAAGACCCAATGGCCTCTTCATAGATATTAAATAAAAAATAAATATATAATAGAAATGGCACCATCATTGAAACGAATGCAAAATAAAAGTTTTTTTAAATTTTTATTTTATTTTTTTTTGTAATCGATGATTAATTGATAATCTAATCTTTGGGCGACTAATACATTTTAAGGGAAAAACAAAAAATCAATCAAGAGTTTTGATTCAAAACGCAGAAGCCCTGAAGTTCTAAATAGTTTAGACAAACAAACCATCACTCTCGTCTCTCACTCTAGACATAACCCCATCCGCTGCCGAAAACACGCCACCCGCCACCCGCCACCCGCCACCCGCCACGTCCGGAGGCCGACGACAGCTGGCTGCCCTGCCGCTTGTCAGCCTCTCTCATCTCTTTGTCGAAGACCGAAACGGTGAACCCACTTCAGTCTTCAAACAGCCACCGATCCCGGATTCTCCGACTAGCGACGACTGCCGCAAGGACTGCCAGCCACGCCGGCGGCGGTTTATCTCATCATCTCATGGTATTTTCATTTTTCATTTTTCAAGTTTCGTAGTCTTAATTAATAATTTCTTCAGTTGCCGAATTTTGATCAAGGTAGACGTGCCGATTTATTTCATGCAAACACAGCGTCTTGTTTCTCAATATAAAATTGTTGGCAACTTGGCTATGTGTTTGTCCATAATGTATGCTATTACAACCTCTCAGGTTTCGTGTCGATGTGATTTATGATTTGTGCTTGAATCTGTATTTATCCAGGACAGTAGACTGTTTATTTTAGTTTAGCAACACTAAACTAATGTATTCATGTTGTCAAAATGCTATTTTTATATTTCGGCTTCCCTTAAAAAAATGGCAATATAATAAAACACTCTAAATGCTTAGTCTATTGTAGTCTTATACTATTGTGTTTGGTCTATTCTCCCAGGATTGCTAAACGATTCAGAATTGAGGTGTTTGGATTTTTGTACAACGTACTGCTTCCAGCTGTTTTACTGTTTTGATCTTGAATTTAATATAGCTTTTGATTTTGATGTGATCACATGGAGAGTGAATCAGAGAGAATCAATAGTTAGAGGATTTGAGAAAGATAGAGACAGTTTATCCTGTGTTTTTGAATTTAATTTGAGTTTGCCTTTATTTCCGTTTAATTGTTTGTCTGATTTTTATTTAATTTGTTGTTTATGTTTCTGGGTTTAGTCTCAGTCTCGGCATGGCAGCAAAATAAATAAAGAAAGCAAGGAACTTGTCAACTTTTTTTGTTTCTTCAAGAGAATTTAATGGTTAAGTTTGTAGATTGCAGGATACTCTTGACAATATCCAGCTTTCTAGGCATATATACTACAAATTGCTTGACAGTGACATTTAACTTAAGTTGCCTTGCTCAATTGACAGATTTCTCTGTCCCTGAAGCTCCCATTCTATGTTCACTCACTGAATTTTTTGAGATGATTATTTCGCACTTGGTAGAGTATAACAGAAGATAAGAAAAAGTTAAATGATGGAGGTGGGGGATTGGTGGAGGAGAGGGAAATGGAGGATAATGGTGATGCTGACCATGTTACACATAGTAGGCATACTCATATTCACACGAGGGTTTCTGTTAACTCGAACTGAGCTCCCGTATTACAGCAATTGCTCTGATGTTTCTGAATTCCCTTGCTTCACTGGTCAATCAAATCCCTATCAAAACCAATCTAATTCACACTGTTGGACAAGGCCTGCTGTTGATCGTCTTGTCATTATTGTTCTTGATGCCCTCAGGTACTCATTCCGATCCGGAACACCTCTAATAAAAACTAATACTTATGAAATTGGTTCAATCTGATATGTGTTCCTGTTTCATGCTTTGCTATTCAGATTTGATTTCGTTGCTCCCAGTACCTTCTTCAAAGGTCAGTATTCCTTTTACTCTCCTTTGTCGCTACTTTTCCGTTCTCATTAAAAACAACCCTGTCTCTCAATATGTGGAATTTTATCACCCAGATTTTCCCCTTTACATATTCCCAACTCAGTGTTTTAATTGATTTATTTGTTGCTCAAACTTAAAACCACAAGTAAATTATGTAGAATCAAAACCTTGGATGGATAAATTGCGAGTGCTTCAGAAGCTGGCATCTACTAAAACATCTGCCCGTATCTTCAAAGCAATTGCTGATCCACCTACTACTAGTTTGCAAAGATTGAAGGTCATTTCTGCTCTTTCTCTGCAAAGTTATTAGGTTCTTTAAAATCCAGTTCCGAAGGCATGATGTACATGTTTCATATATACAGTTTCTTTGACTTTAGTTATGTCTTTGTCTCTCTTTTTTTCCCCCCCTTTTTTTATAGGGTTTGACAACTGGTGGTCTGCCAACCTTTATTGATGTTGGAAATAGTTTTGGTGCTCCAGCTATTCTTGAAGATAACTTGATACACCAGGTCTGTTTCCTGATCTCTCTTCGTGGAAGTCGTATTTACTTATTTTTATTTTTGGTATATTGGTATTCCTTATGAAAATATTTGATTATGTGTTGTTTATGCAACCTGGAGCACTTCTTATTTTGTATAAATTATTCTAATCTATGACTCACCTTCAGTTGGCTTCAAATGGAAAGCGAGTAGTGATGATGGGAGATGACACATGGGTGCAGTTATTTCCTCATCATTTCAAAAAATCTTATCCCTACCCGTCTTTCAATGTTAAAGATCTTCATACGGTAGGCTATTTAATGTTCTTATGTGCATTCGACTTTAATCTTCTCTTTCCATCATGGAGATTTTGATGGTATTTCTATTTCAGGTAGACAACGGATGCATTGAGCATCTACTTCCATCTTTGTACGAAGAAGATTGGGATGTTCTTATAGCTCATTTTCTTGGTGTGGTAAACACACTTTCTCTGTAAAACATATTTGGTCACTTTTAGGTATAAACCTGGAACATTTTGAAGCTTATTGACACAAGCTATGCCCATAAAAATTATACACCGGAAAATTGCAGGGAAGCATTTCTACAGATGAAGATTCAAGGACCTGAATAAATAGCTCTTATTTAGTTTTTTTGCAACCTTTTCTCCATTGTATTGAGAGTAATTTTTTATTGTATAGAATTTTGGATTGAAGAATTGGGTTAAGGAATTTATCGTTATCAAAGGCATTGAAAAGGAATTGGGGAGTTGGTATCCAAGAGAATAGTATAGATCTAGGTTGTTCTTATTTGAAGCAAATATGGTCAAATACTGTTTTTTTTTTCCTGCCCTTTTTCTCATTCTCCTAATTGTCTATTTCTCTCAACAAATTATGAGTTTATTCCTCTTCTATATTTTTGACAACATGCATCAAGTTACCAAGGTTTTTACATTCACACAATTTACCTTTGTGTAATTCTGCAGGCTCTTTTAGATAAACTAATTTTTATGTTCTACTTGGTTCAGGATCATGCTGGACATATTCTTGGTGTAGATTCTGTTCCAATGATAGAAAAGTTGGAGCAGTACAATGAAATTTTAGATGTGAGTTTGTTGGCGACATACATTTTCTTTTTGGTTACACTTAAAATAGTCTTGAACTTGCATTTTGCTTCCAGGAAATTTTCGTCTATGTTTGTTGGTAAATTGATCAATGGTTCTTGAGGTGCAACACCTGTTGCCTAAAGCAGTGGTTGGTCTTTTTCATTATTAATGATTAATTTTCTGTTGATTTCTCCATGATAAGGGATTTATTGAAAACATTTTCTTTAGGCACATAAAATGACATATCCGTTCACCTTTTCTGTTTCCTTTCTTGTTGCAAAGGAATTTATTTTGAGTTTATATCTCTTGTTACATTTTCTGTTTATGTTTTTGGACCAACTTTTATTTTTTTCAGAAAGTAATTGAAGTGCTGGATAACCAGTCTGGACCGGGTGGCTTGCATGAGAATACTTTCCTTCTTGTGATGGGTGACCATGGGCAAACTATTAATGGTGATCATGGTGGAGGAAGTGCCGAAGAGGTGTAATGTCAATCTTGTATGTAGAATGGGAAATTGAGTTAATTATCTAATTCCTCAGTCATGCTAACTTGACTTGCATGTTGCAGGTTGAAACATCTGTTTTTGCCATGAGTTTTAAAAAACCTCCATCCACCATGCCATCTGAATTCGATACTTCATCTTGTGAAATAGATTTGGTATTCTCTCTGCTTTCTGATGACTACATATTTTCCAGTATCATTTTTGTCTTAGAGACCCCTTTAGGATGCTAATTGTTTACATCAATTTCATTTTTCATCATCCAATTTCAGGATCAGAAAAAGACATGCATCAGCTCCTTCCAACAGGTTAGAATAGTTGTTTTATTTTATTTTATATTTCCTGGGGTGGCTCATTTGGGTTTCTCTCGTCACCTAATTGGAATTGTGTTTTTTTTTTCCCTTCTTAAAACGATGTATTGAGTAAAATCTGCTACAGCTTGATTTTGCAGCAACAGTATCAGCCTTGCTTGGTGTCCCCTTTCCTTTTGGAAGGTGCCGTGTAAGCATCCCATTACTGTTATTATAGTCATTATTTTTTATTAACTACTACAAAAATTTATAACGGACCTGACATCTTGACTTAATTTTCCTTTAAAGTCCGCCGTAATTTGTTGTGGCCAGGCTAGTGATGCTGGTACAAAACTGTTGCTTGTAGCCCTAAGATTTCTGTCAACAACATGCCCACAAAGTGCACTTGATCTGTTTTTCATCATGAAGTTCAATATAATTTCGTTATTTTGAGTGAGCTTATGAACAATAGCACCTACCCTTTATGTAGGTATTTCTAGCAGTAATGCCCAACTTAAACTCAGTGAACATACAAATGTTGAGGGATTCCTGGGTATCAAAAAATAATAATAAAACGTAGATTTTTTATTTTAACTTCCATTTTCTTAAGATATGTGTTGATTTTTCCTCTGGTAAGAGAAAAAACATAACCATATTAGTTATTTAGCTTGTTGCTATCCTGATGTGTTATTAATTTGCTTTCATGTTCGTTCATAATTTTATTTTTTATTTTTTATATCAGAAATGATATTCTTTTAAGGTTATCTTCTTTTCAGTATTGGGCGTGTCAGCCCTGAGCTATATGCTTTGGGTGCTGGTACATGGAATCTGGAGAACAACATTGAGGGAAATTGCCCAAATCAAAAAGAGGAAGAATGGATGCAGAACTATTGCAATGTACTCTGCATCAATTCTTGGCAGGTGATTTTAGGCGTCGTTGAGGTTTTGTATTATAAGCAGACAGCAGCTTTTGATTTGATTTATTTTTTGGTTCTTTTCTTCTTTCTCACCAGTTATGCATTGCTAATGTAGGTGAAAAGATACATTGATGTCTATTCAGCTTCATCTGTCATTGGTTTTTCCTCTGAAGACTTGTTACACATATCAGATATGTATGCTCAAGCAGAGGAGAATTGGTCTTGTAGCTCTGAGAATTTGTTGTCATTTAAAGATGAGAGCTGTTATTCATCCTTACCTCTTAAAAGGAAAATTGATGCTTATTTTAAATTCCTACTGAATGTTGCTGAGCTGGCACGATCAAAATGGACTGAGTTTGACTTGAAGATGATGGGAATCGGTTTTGCGATTATCTTGATCTCATTACCAATCTATTTCCTTGCTATGATGACTAAAAGTGTAAACGGCTTTTCTCTTTTGTTTGGAGATTCTGAGATATTTGTGAAGTTAGTTTTTGCTTTGTTTATGGTGGTGATCCGTGCATGCAGCTTCCTGTCAAATAGTTATATTTGTAAGTTGTCTGACTTCTGGTTCCATGATTGCACCTTCTATTCTGACGACTGATTCTTTTTCCTTTAATATGTATTATTTTAAACTTTGAGTTCAGTGGAAGAAGGGAAAGTGGCAAGTTTTCTGTTAGCCACAACTGCCATGTTCAAATTACGTAATTCAATCAAGAGAGAGAAAATGCTAATGGAAGTAGGTATCATTGAGCTTTGTACTTGCTTTTAATAAGTTACAAACAAACTTAGTTTTAATTTCTTGATAAATGTATTGATTTTGGGGTTTAATGAGATAATCCATTGAAAGTTATTGTGATGTTGAGTTATATATTTGCAGGCTATCGTCTTTCTTTTGTTGATTACCATTCTACGATTTACCATTGAAGTTGGTTTGTCAAAGCAGGCTGCGACTTCTCTATTTATGAGTACCCATTCTTCTTGGCTGGTTGAAATTGACCCAGGCCATCCTGTGTGGATATACATGGCTGAAATTATACCAATTTTAGCTCTCATTTTTTTGGCTTACTTGCTGTATATTATAATGGCTAGGAGTTCTTGTCGCAGCATCTGGAAGTATGTTGTATTGGGTACTATATTATGTTATATCCTCATAGCTGTACATTGGGCATCAGAAAGTGATGTATTGAGTTCAATGCTGATGCTTCAAGGGATTGGAAGAAATTGTATCCCAAGGATAATATATGCTATTGGACTTGGACAACTTTTATTGCTGGCATTTAGTCCTCTTTTTCATAAGGACAGAGATCTAGAAAGCAAAATGCATTTGCTTATTAAGACACTGGCCATGTTATCTTCCTGCAGTTCTACAATCATTATTCTATCTGGAAAGCAAGGGCCCTTGGTTGCTTTAGTAACCATAACTGGAGGTGACTTTTGCTATCTCTATATATTGGTGCTTTTAACTTGATATTTATCACATCTTTACGAGACATTGTCTTCCACTCTTCTGTGCTCCTTTAGCTCTTTCCTTCGATTTTATGTTTTCTTAATCAGGTTAAAGAATGTTCATTTTCCTTTATAGATTTCACGAGCATCACTGTTTTGCACTTTTTCCAAAAGGATTTGATCATGTTTCCCTCAACAGGTTATTGTATTATGAGATTGGGAAACATAGAACGGGGTTATACTGATAAAGTGGCTGGAATCCTAACTTTTGACCCTCTTTCTGTGACACAATGGAGTCTGTTAGCCACTTGTCTCTTCTTCGTCACCGGACACTGGTAAATGCTTGTTATTTTAAGTCTATTAATAATGGATTTATCTCTTCTACTGTGTTTGGTTTCAGAACTTAGCTCCAACCAACTTAAATAACCGGTTTATCCTATTTCTCAATAGCTTTATTATTCTAGTACAAGGAGATCTTATTATATTGTAATTGTCTCTTCTTCGTCACCAGACACTGGTAAATGCTTGTTATTTTAGGTCTATTAATACTAATGGATTTATCTCTTCTACTCTTTGTTTGGTTTCAGAACTTAGCTCCAACAAACTTATATAACCGGTTTATCCTATTTCTCAATAGCTTTATTACTCTAGTACAAGGAGATCTTATAATATCGTAATTGGTTCAGGAAAGCTTAAGTCATCTATGTGTTTGTATGATCCATAACCTGTAACAACTTTCTCTTCAGGTGTGCTTTCGATGGACTCCGGTATGGTGCCGCGTTTATTGGGTGAGTCTTGGATATTTGCATCTTTTGCATCATAAATAGGTGAACTAGCTGGCCCAATATTAAATCTCAATGGAAAAGTAGCAAATGTAAATGACGTGTTAAATTTTATCTTTCTGATGATTTCACCATCATTATTGCTGTTCCCATTTTGGGGCTCATTTCCATGGTTCTGTAGATAATAATTTTGGGAGGGCACGTACTTTCAGGTACGATGAGTTCGTTCTCGTTAGACAAGCAATCCTTCTTACAATTGATACCTTTGGGTTTTCTCACATCATTCCAGTCTTTGGACTTCCATTTCTAGTTGCACGCCAAAAATTGCTGGGTCGTACTGACCAGGATAGAAGACTCCTTCACTTGCAGTTGTCTCAAGTAAGGTTATCAGCCGAATGTTGTCATAAATGTATCATTTTTTGCTCTTCTTTGGTATTATGGCCATCTATGTTGGATTATCCTGTGCTTGACTTGTCTAATTGGCAGCAAGGCTTATTGAGTTTTTTTTTTCCATTCTTTTTACAAATGATGGTTTAGATGTATTTGATGTATGGACTTATTACTGCCACCTCAGTCATAGCCACCATCCTTTGTGTCATCATACAAAGACGGCATCTAATGGTAATGAATTTCTTTCATGGTCACGTAGATTTTCGAACTTCATAATTTTGGTGACTGTTTGATGACCATTCATCATCCTTTTCTTGCAGGTATGGGGCTTATTTGCTCCAAAGTTTGTTTTTGATGTGGTTGGTCTTATTCTCACTGACATCCTAATTTGCTTGGCTTGGTTCTACTACGTTGGTCGACGTGAAGATGGCACACAACTGACAACTCTAGATCACCGGGATTGATCAATGTGGAATTAGTCTGCTTTGTTTACTTTATATTATTCTTTTTCACATCAATCTAATAATGTTAATCTGATAAATTTTGCATCTGTTAGAAGTATTATGTTGTACTGATCCACTCAGCGGTCTTTATGTGCGGGCCGAATTTGGTTTCTTATGTAACTTTTTGAGATTACTACAAGGTCACTGCATGAAGTATGAAGAGAAACCTCATAACTGACTCGGTGTTTACAAATCTTGACAGCCAATTACGTTAGTATTATGTTGTACTGATCCACTCAGAGCTGCGAGTCCGAGGTACACACGTGGCTGTGAACAATACTAGCACGAGATCCAAGGTTAGCCACGGGCGGCAAAGCTGCCGTGAGCTCCATGTCTGGCTCTGGCTCTGATGCCACAAAAGAGATGCTGGTCTTGTTTGTTGTTTTTTTTTTTTTCCCAAAAATTTTCTCCCTTTAGATATGGAAGTGAAATAAGAAAATTGGAATAACAGAATAAGAGCAAAAACGGCATCAACATTAAAGGACAGGACAATATGACAGACAGTGAAATGGTAGATGAGGAAACTGATTGATGTGCCGATTGGCTGTATTTGCCACAAATCTTTACGCCTTCACTATTGCAGATGGCAAAAAGATTTGGGTTCAGCCTGGATATGCAAAATTCAATTTTGGAAAAATTGGATCCGTAAATTAAAAAATGTAGGTCTACATGTTAAAATTCAAAATCCATGCGGATTCAGATCACTTGCATCAGAAAAATCAAATTTTCAGATCTGCTTTATTTTTAATTAAGTATTAAAATTAAAATTAAATTAAAAAATTTTATAAGTTAAATGAAGAAAATCAGATCTATGTGGATTTATGGTGATGTTTTTATTTGTGATGGTTTAAAATAGAATCTATGTGAATTTGTGTTGTTTTTATTTATTTGTGATGGTTTAAAATAGAATCTATGTGAATTTGTGTTGTTTTTATTTATTTGTGATGGTTTAAAAATGAATCTATGTGAATTTGTGTTATTTTTATTTAAAAAAAATTAGTCCCTTAAATATAATGTCAATATTCATTATCTGATCATTAATTTATTTTTTTAACTTTTTGTGTTACAATTCTAGATATTATATTTTTATTTTTCTTATTTATTTATTTTTGTAATGGTTCTAATAGAGGTAAAAGATATCTTCTTCACAGTTTTTTAGATTTTGTTTTTAAATTTTTTTTAAAATTTTCTTAATTATGTTAAAATTTAAGAACTAAATATTAAAGGGACTTTGAGATATTTTATTTTTCTTTTTAAGTATTAAAGTTGGAGAATAAAAACATCTCATAAAACCTAATAAGGTCCCCAAAACTCTAAAGCGGTCAGGACCCAAAAACTCCAAAGCCGTCCTGCTGACCGTTAAAATATTTTAATGCCAGGGTAAACATTTTTTTTTTTTTTTCTCAAAGAAGAAATGCCAGGGTAAGCGAATGGGCGATTTCACTGAGCTATTCTCGCGGGAGAAACCCTACAATCCAGTAGATAGCGCTTACATTTGGTGTCTTTTTTCGCTTCACTGATACTGGCTCAAACCCCTTGGATTACGCTGTGAGGTGAGTATCTTAAGCTTTCTTTCAAAGCTTCTTTTTCGCATTTTCGAAAACGGGTTTTCTGCGAATGAAGCGAAATTCATTTTCCTTTATCTCAAAAGAAAGAGGAGGGGGTAGAAAAGAGAAATATCGCACAAGGATCCAAATAAATGGACCAACGGAGCACTGCCGGGTCGATGGCCCTTGACCCGAGATTTATATTGCGATAAAGATGATTTTTCTTTTTCCCCTTTCAGCTGCTAATTTCTCTATGTTAATGCATGTTAATTTATGCTCTGTAAGTGTGATTTGAAATGGCTCTTCATCGCAGAAGTAATATTGTTTTTTTACTTTCTTCTGTTTTGATCTTCTTTTCGATATACTTCGGTTAGTTTATTCTATATTATAATATTACTAGGGAAGAAGCTTTAATCTTTGATCTTTGTGCTCATTGCTTGTTCTGATTCTTTTTTCCAGCTTATATTGATGTGAATTGATATGATTACAAAGTAGATTTAGGTTTAGAGGTGGAATTGTTTTATATTTTTCTTTTATATAAGATTATCTAGGTCATTTGTGGTCCATTGAAAACCTGTAAAGCATGGTTCTGGTTCAAAGAATCAGCATTGCCAAAAGACCAACAGAAAAAGAAAACAGAAGCGCCAGATAACTTTAATATCAGAGATCTTGTCCTAACCTCAATATACAAAACTTTTGTTGTATAATTTAATTTGTGTGGCTATTCTTTTCTTTTCAATTATAAATGGGCTATTATTAATGTTGTTGTCATTGTCGTAATCATCATTTTGTGGTTTTAATGCACATTTTAGGATTGTATTTGAATGAGATCAAGTAGTAAATGCAAATGAGTAGGCTATCAATTCGGCCACGGCCGCTAGACATACACAAGAAACTGCCCATAGTTAAGTCATTTAAGGACTTTGAAGACGACAACAATGACACGAATCCTCCTACTAGTTCTATTGCCGCTAATACTACTCCCTCTGCAACCAACACGCGCAACTCACACCTCCTCCGTCTCAATTCCTCTTCGTTTGACCATGACAGTCAAGAGGTACGTTTCAGCATTTACAAAATACTTAAAAACTGTTTCATTTTGTTGATTTCACCGTGAACTTACTGTATATACATCAGGTGCATCAAGTCCCTAGCAAGAAGTCAGCTTCTGAAATACCCACACCTCAGTTTGTGGTTGTTGACACGTATGAACGGGACTATTCTCGGACATTTGATCAGCCAACTTCCTATTTACGTGCAAGAGGAGGTCTGTTGTTGTTGATGTAAAATTTTCTATCCAGGTTATTTTGATAATTATAATGTTTGTTTAACTTAACTTTGCTTGTCAAATTTCAATTATTGGCATTGGCAGCTCGGGCTGAGCTTGGGGATTTTGTTGAGTATGACTTAGACAATGAAGACGAGGATTGGCTTGATGAATTCAATAGAGATCAAAAACTTCTTCCCCCTGAAAAGTAGTTCACCATATCTATCTAATATAATTTTTTTTCTAATGATTTTATGTGGATGCAATTTTAACTTATGTAATTTAATTTGGGTTAAAAGATTATACAGTAAATCTTATTCATCTCCAATTCATTCATTTGATTACATGCATGAACCACAGATTTGAGACTCTTATGTTTAAGTTGGAGGTGTTGGATCATAAAGCTCGGGAAAGAGCAGGACTTATAACACCCACTCTTGGTTCGCCCATTCCCATACTACTGCAACTAGGTGTTGCTATTGAGGTGATACTTTGTTTTGACTGTTTGAATGCTCTCTAATTTCAGTGCTGGTTATGGCTCAACCTCACGTTGTTCCTTGACTAGCTATATCATATGAAATTGTTTGTTCCTAAATACTAGTTACTTGAGTCACCTGTGATCAGAAACTTGTCTCTGTCAAAAGAGATGGATTCAATTAGATTGACCTGCCTTTTTGTTAAGAAATAGGAAGTTATATATATTAATATTCAAACCTCATAGGAGTATTAGGCACTAAAGAAGAACAACAAAAACTATAAGATACTTTCTGCGCACTGTAATGAAACAGACCATGACCTCTACAGATTCTAAGAACTAGCAGGTAAGGATTAAGGACCTTGGCTGTGGAACTTTTAGTAAATTAGTGCCTTTCTTGCTTCTGCTATTTGACACTTAACAATAGACATTCCACAACTGTTTCTTTTGTTGTGTCACACAGCAGCCTACTCAGTTACTTTTTGTGTATTTCCATTTTAAAGGTTGTTTTGTGTCTGTGGATTAACCAAAGACATAGTTAGTTATATGAAACTAATTTGTCCAGATCATTTGCTA
Organism: Citrus australasica; assembly: GCA_029618585.1. Lineage (NCBI taxonomy): Eukaryota > Viridiplantae > Streptophyta > Magnoliopsida > Sapindales > Rutaceae > Citrus > Citrus australasica. The sequence goes on along the minus strand of JARCIV010000003.1, from coordinate 30,241,141 downwards.
ACTATTTGCTGTTTGTGAAATTGTATGCACTCATGCAATTTAGCCTTTTTTCAATCACCTGCGAATGCAGATGGCGTAAGAGTCAATACTAATGTCTGTCTCTGGTGATTTTACTGTCTGTTTAGTGATTCATACGATTTAGTGGGTATACGCCTTCCTTTGCATGACATTTTAAAATTTGTCGTTTAAGCCTAGAACTGTTAGTTTTTAGTGCTAGAAAAAGAAAAAGATTCATGTTTAAAATATTTGGTTGTCTCTGCATTTTGTTTTATTTTTACTATGTGGCTTTGTTGATTGATTTATTAAGGATACAAGAAGTTGTGACAATTGCTATTACCTATCCCCTTTTTGATGTCAGGCCTTAAAAGATCAGACCACTGTTGGATATGCAGTCTTCCAGTCTGTTTATCACTATTGGAAAGAAAAGGTATGGTTTAAAATTTTAAATGTTTCATTGAATTTGATGTATCAATTCATAAATATTGGTGCAAACCAAGTTAAGTAGTTTTTTCTGTACTGTGAGTACTTGTATGTGCTTTTCACTTGTGCTATTTCATGTTTGAGGCCAGCGTGAACGATGGCAGAAACCTATATTGCGGCGTTTGCAGGTTAGTGTTGTCAATTAGTTATGTATGGAGAGTGCTTATGTTGATCACTGCTTGGCAGTTTGACACATGCGGTGTCATAAAAATTCTTTTCCATCGTTTTCATTTATCAAATAGTAAATTTCATCATCAGTGTGTAAAGTTGTATCTTTTTTAGAACTTTTCCCCCCTGTACAAAGCCAGAATGTTTTAGAGATGATTTAGATGAAGGATTGTACATCAGAAATGTAGGTCAGCTGTCCTCCAAAGTGGTAAATGCCAGAGGGAGGGATACAAAATCTACATAAATTTTCAAAAACAGATAAGGACCATTCTGTACAAAGCATGCCTATCCACCCCTATATAGGTCTGAACCAGCCATTACAATGTTACCTCAAAACCATTGAAAATAAAAGAACTTGAATATTGTACTTGCAAATATTGTTTTGGGCAGGCTGGTGATTGTAGAACCAGCTTTTTGTACATTTGAGTTTGTGTGTGTTTTCTGTGCATGTATCTCTCTAATATAATTTGTTTTTGTTTTGCATTCTGGAGTGGACAATTGTAGTTTTTTTTTAATAATTAATACTACTTGTACAGCCTCCGCCACCAGTTAATGATACCAACCCATATAATGTCTTCAGACCGAGGGAGAAAGCTCACAGACTCCACACACGAAGGGTATGTAGCTGAGATAGCTCTGTTTGTATGTAATTTTGGAAAATTTTATTTTCGAAAGGAGAAAAAAGGGGGTGGGGCCGCAAAAAAGAAGGGGGTTATGGGGATGCAGGGAAGTAATACTTCCCATATTTTGTAGACCTTAAGTAAGCTACTGAATTGGCAAATATACTAACGCTGGCCAATCTTTTGATCAGATGCAAAGGAGGGAGAATAACGTGCAATCATTTGAAAAGCTTCGCCAGGTAAGCACTATATCTTTATTTTAATGTCAGTCCTGATTCCTCGCTATGGACTTTGTGTAACTTAAAACAATATACTCAATTCATTTGTATGAAGTCATTTTCCCAAGCTTGATACATTGTATGCCCTTGGAGGAGCCTATGACTTTTTTCTGTGTAAACACTTGTCTTATTGCATTCTAATGAAAGACTGGAAGAAAATTGAGATAATGGATAATCTTGCCACCAAGTTCTTTTTTATTCAAGACTTTAACTTGTTAAAAATTAATGTTGTATTATTTATGTCCTTTTTACTGTAATAGTCCTTAATCTCCAATTTTATTTATGAATATTTATTTAGCTTGATTTAAAACCTTAAGCTAGTAGGTTAGAGCCCAAACAATAGTATTAAAATCTCTAACAGGCCCTCAAATGTGTGACTACTAGCAAAAGTACCTGTCATATGGATCAAGCCTAAGCAGAGACAGAACATAGAAATAGAGACAATTGCAATAATGCGCAATCACCCAAATAGAGACTGGAAGTAGAATTAGATACTGATGTAATCTCGTGGGAGAAGCCGGACACAGGGCCTCATGGTTTAAACTAGCTCTGATGTCAAATTAATTTGCCACTAAGTTAATATGTAAAGGCCCAAACAATAGTGTGAAGACAATGACTATATATTGTCTGCAGTTTCCTTAGCTGAAATTTACTTTGCTTATTTCCTGGTATTCCGGTGCTTTTGATAACAAGCTTGTCCTTCATTTTTGTGGTGTTGAGTTATTGTTATGATGATGCTGAAGAAACAAAAATATGTTCTTATTTTCCAAAGGTCTACCTTTACATGCTGGTAACACCTTTTTTTCTTTTTGTTTGGGGGGTTGGGGGGAGGGTGGGGGGGGGGGTGGTTCAAATTTTATGTACACTATCTTTTCATAATTCTCATTAAAAAAATTGAAATATTCTCTTTTGGATTTACTCTTCTCAGGTCAGACGCAACCTTGACCAAGCAAAGAGTATACTTGAGGCCTTGATAAAGGTGTTCTTTTTAACTGAAATAGCAAAATAAATGTTCACTGATCTTTTATTTTTCCGGTAATACCAATTTCTGTAATTATTTGGAGTTTTCATTGCTTCAGATTTCAGAATGTGGAGTTCTGATTACCTTAGAATGTCATGTCTGCAGAGAGAAGAAAAAAAGAGAGAGGTCATGGAGGGGAAAGTTAACCTACAAAGGATCCAAATGAAATTCAAGGTATGCTATGATGTTACATTGCATCATCTTGCATCGCTGTTGGAAATGTTGTCAATAGCCTTCTATATCTTAGGAAGTTTTAGGAACTTGTGCAATAACTGTCTTGTGCTAACAATAACGGATGGAAGAGATTTTAACAATTAGTCACGATGAAAAAGACTGGATCTTTATGGTGAATGTGCTGGGGGCAGATTGCCCATGGCCTTCTTATTCTAAGGGCAAAATGATATCCCAATGAAGTTTCCAAGAACATTATGCAAGAACTTTTGTTTTTTTTTTTTCATTTATTTATTTTTGCATATTAAAATTTAATTCCTACTTGGCCCGAACTTCAAATGGTCTCTGCATTTGGACCATGTTGCATGTACAATCTATTGATTTCTGCTCACGTTGTGCCTGACTCCTATGAATTATCAGCATGAAATTGAGCTCCTTGAAGATGTGGCACTTCCTGGATTTCCATCTGTCTCTTGCAAGTTCGGTTTAAGTGAGGATGAATTTATGGACTCAGATGATCTTGCGCCTAGCCATCCACATTCGCAATCTACTGCAATTGAGAATCAGCCTTTCACAGAATCCAACCTAGTTCCAGTTCCTACCGCAAGCATGAAGCAAGAGTTCAGGCGGCGACATGTGCCACATGCATGGCTACATAAATTGGTACATACAGCTTTTGCTCCTAATCTGATTATCTCTATTCCTGGACCCAGAACTAGTAGCCTAATTATTACACATGATATTTTGCTGTTGCCATACTACTTACATATATGAATGCTGATTTTGAAACAGAAATATTCAACAGAGCACTGACAGAAACAGAGGTAACCCCGAGCCGGGTTACCGTGTTAATTGAAAACAATCAATTAACACGATAAATCTGGTGGGTTTGTAGTTAATTCTGCCAGCGCTCTGTCAGCTCCAGTATTTGACTTATTGACCTATCTGTGGTTGGAAAGAAAAATGATTTAAGTAAACTTTAGAAAATGTTTTATCCTTGTTTTATTTCTGAATATCAGCAGTACATCATTTTGAAAATGTAACTGTGGGGTTTCAGGATCCTCTCGAGCCAGTTTTGTTGTTCACAAAACCCCTTGTGCCAGAAAAATTGGACGCTGCAGGTATTGTTCCGCCGTCAGATTCTTCTACGAGGAATGGCACTATAGCACGAACTCACAAATTTCATGGAAGAATTGGCCGAGGGGGGCGGATAGTATTTGATAGATGTAATCCTCTTATGCACTCCTCAACTGATAGTGGCACGTCTTTTTACTTACCACCAAAACCCCGCACATCTATGTACAGTTAAATTGAATACTCGTATTGTCCGAGCTCCAGCATTATTTGTTAGGGAGCTGATATTTATGAAGTTAAATTGAATACTTGCATTGTCCGAGCTCCAGCAATTATTTGTTTGGGAAGCCAAGTGTAATTATGCCGTGGGCAAGCAAAATACTGGGCTTGATGAATCTTTTGAGGCTTGGTCACAGGTATTTCATGTCGTGCATCTTGCCTTATTCTTTTAAAGAAATGACCTTGCCCTAATTTTGCTTTCAAGTTTCAACTCAATGAGCTTTTATTACATCCTCTATTGTTGAAATGCTTGTGCTAATCATAGTATTTTCAAAATTTTCGACCTCAGTTGATTTTAAATTTTGTGAGAATGTTACAAGATAAAACTTACCTAAACGTTAGAACCTATAAGATTGGCCGAAGGAATCACTTTTTTTTATTTATTTTTTTCCATTAATCCCATTTGGAGAATGTGTACGTCAGGAGTTAATGCCTATAATGAAAATGATGCAATATGTTTTGTGTTTTTCAATTTAAAAATGTGTCTAATACTGTATTTTCAGAATTGGACTACAAAAATAAAAATAGAGGAAACGATTAAAATTAAGGTAATATAGGACGAAAAAGTATGGACAAGGAAGCAGTAATATTTGGTGTTTTTCATTTTTTTCAATAAAAAAATGAAAACAAAATTTTCAATATCTATTCATCATTTTTTGGGAAAAAACAAAAAAAGCTTAAAGAATAAATGAAAGGGTGTTTGTTGAAACAAAAATGTGATTGGTGTTTGAATAATGACTGTCTCGGTCAGGCAAAATAATCACATAATCATTTTTTTGAAACACAAACTCTTTTGGTTAAGAAATAATCACACAAATCCTAATGTTTTAAAAAGAGAATTTGTGTATCTCAAAAGAGACATGCGTGACATTTTCTAAAAACAAAATATCTTTCTAGTTATTTTGCCAAATCACGTGGGCCTTTAGAAATAAGATAGATTTTACTTTGCCCCCAATTCAGAATGAAAATCTTTAATTTATCAACTAAAAGTATAAAAATATCAATTTACCCCATTTATTGTTAAGAAGATTAAAAAAAAGAAAATCCATCAATACATTCCTTATTTGCCCCTCATCTTTTGGACGGAAATGAAGAATAAATTGAGGTTTACATTGAGAGCAAATTAGAGATTATCATTTTATTTGGGGATGAATTAAAATTTATTCGTAGGAATAAAAAATTCAAGAGAAGTACATCGAAAAAGGTAATAGTTTTCACTTTTTATGGAGTATTTGAGTAAGGGTATTTGCACCCCACTATTTTTATAAATCCACCCTACTTCTAAAAACTAATTGCAATGAATTTACAATATTTTAAAAAAAATACAAATTAATAAAAGTTTGTATAATTAATCATTAAAATCCTTCTATTGATTTTCTTCTTGGGTTCTTTGACCATCTTTAATCATAAACTTTAATACAAGTTTTATTTTAGTATTTTATTATTATGATATATAGCAACTAAATTACCATAATAAACACGAGTTATTGTATCTAATAATTTATGTACCTAATTTTGTGGCTTATAATATAATATTTTAAAATAAAATCTAATTGTGATTTTCTCTGCTGTAGTTTGTAAATAACTTAAAATTGACATCCCAATAATTTACATGAGTATCATGCCCTAAAGATACTATTTTAGTTTAATTAAAGATTAAAACTCATACTCGTAAAGTAGTATTAGAAACAATGAGTTTGGAATAAAATTAGAAAAATATTGAAATTAAAGTAAATTCCTAATAGTTTTACCTTATAAGAGTAAAATAATCAATTTATACTTATGACAAAACAATCTTTGTAGCTAATTATAATAAAATAATCTAAATCACAAGAAAGTAAACTAAAATAAATCAAGTTAATTAACTCTACAAAGTTCTTCTTTGTTTGAAAATTTTAAAACATAGCATGTATGTTTTATAATTATTTTTTAGACGAAGTATTATAATTTTAATTTTTGAGAAATATCAGTAAAATTTTCATAAAATAGTGGAATAAGCCCAATAAATAAATAAGTACATAAAAAGTTTTTGTCATAGCCACAGTCTCATAGAGGTGGAAGCAGGGGAGGAGCAGGCCAAGCCAGGCCACAGAAAATATTCAATTGAAAAAGCAAGAAAAGAATGAGCGCGTGGATGGTAAGGGCTCGGGCTCCCTCTTTCATTATTCCAATAACAACACTCAGGATTGGAAATGGAAATGGAGATGTAAAAGGCCTGCGCTTGCCCCTATTGAGCAATAAGAGTTGGCAGTTTCAGTTGCAGTTCCAGCAGAGGAATAAGGAGAAGAAGAAGAGACAAAATGTTACCATCAGTTATACTAACAGTAGCAGTGGAGGGGATTCTGCTTCTGCGGCACTGGAATTGGAGGTTAATGAGATAAGGGAGAGTTGCAAAATGTGGAAATGGAAGGGTCAGTACTCAATCAATTACTTGGTTTCTTCAACTCCAAATTCACATCCCAATTCTCCTCCTCTACTCCTTGTCCATGGCTTTGGTGCCTCCATTCCTCACTGGCGCAGGTTAGCGAGATAAGATTGCTCTTTCTTGTTGTGAATTGTGTAGCGGGTTGATTATTGGGATCAATAAAGGAACTCACAAGCTCCTTTATTGTGAGTTCAATTCAAATTACGTTCTGGGCATTTTCGACTATATTTTTTTTTGGTATGGAGCATGTCTTTCCCTTATGTATGTAATGTCTCTGACTCTGTTATGTATTATGAAGTTCAGGGATGCATTTATATGTGTTATACATCTAATAATTAATTAAGATGAATGAAGCAAAAGAATAATGAAGGTAAATCTATTCGTTATTTCCTGGTTCATTGGCATTAACACCTAGTTTTATTCCTTGCACCTAGATGATGACAAACCGGTGATCTGAGTTTCAAGGTTCCATTTCATATTACCCTTTTATGGATATAGGCTTCTTCCATTTTCCGATTCTTAATCTAGTGAAAAAGTATTCATTTTACTGCTCCGTTTGAAAAGGGGAATGAAAATTTGCTTGTGCACCATTCCTTTATCCTATTAAATAATGTGAGGAATTGATATTTTTCTTGTCATCTCTGAGGTAATTTCAGGAATATTGGCACCCTGGGAAAGAGCTACACGGTTTATGCAATTGACCTTCTTGGATTTGGTGCTTCGGATAAGCCAGCTGGTTATTCATATACCATGGAGGGATGGGCTCAGGTATGCAATGTTCCCTAGCCAGAAGTTGGATCTTTTGTCATCAATAGCTTGACCTTTAGTTATTTTCCTTGCTAACTTGATTGAGATTCACTGATACAGCTAATATTGGATTTCTTGGATGAAGTTGTTAAGAAGCCAACTGTGCTTATAGGTAACTCTGTTGGAAGCCTAGCTTGTGTTATTGCTGCCTCAGGTATATTTATTTTAACTTCCCCTTGGACATCAGATATTCTTCAACTTGCTTGCAAAGAAACACTTGCACGTAATTATCCTTTTTGGTATCTATGGTTTACGATAAACCTGCTATATTTTCTACCATAAGAATCCAGTCAAACCCTTGTTCGAGGGCTTGTTCTGTTGAATTGTGCTGGTGGCATGAACAACAAGGCAATTGTTGATGATTGGAGAATCAAGCTATTGTTCCCATTGCTTTGGTTCATTGATTTTTTGTTGAAGCAAAGGCCAATTGCTTCTGCTATATTTGAGCGTGTGAAACAAAGGTATTTTCTCTTCTCTCTATTCAGTCCATTGTTCATTATCCCAAGACACTAGAGTCAAAATTAAAAAAAAAAAAAACTCTATGATGTGCATATATTGGTGCTGTAGGGAAACACTGAGGAATATTTTACTGTCCATTTATGCAAATAAGGAATCTGTGGATGAAACACTGGTTGAGGTATTAATATTCTCCACTTATATGCCATTTTAACCTGTTACGAAAATGGCTTCTCATAATTCATGAATCGACCTCAAAACTGCAGATCATACAAGAGCCCGCCAATGAGGAAGGGGCACTTGATGCATTTGTTTCAATTGTAACAGGCCCACCAGGGCCGAACCCAGTTCAATTGATGCCATCAATCTCTATACCTGTACTAGTTTTATGGGGTGATAAGGATCCATTCACACCCCTCGATGGACCTGTTGGTAAATACTTCTCATCTCTGCCTTCTAAACTCTCAAATGTGAAGCTAATTGTATTGGAAGGAGTAGGACATTGCCCCCATGACGACAGGCCTGAGTTGGTCCATGAAAAGCTGCTTCCTTGGTTGGCTGAAACATTTAATTTCTGAGGAATTTACTTTCTCATCAGCAAGTTTTAACGAGCATTATATATTATTCGTATTGTAAAAAGACAAAACAACTCTTGTATTTATGTTGTATATATCAATTCTTATTCAACCGCTTGGTTATCTTTTGGCGCCGAAAGGAATGTTGGAGAAACTGATCTCTGACAAGTTGTAGAAGCTCTAAATTGATTCAAGAAATATATCAAATTATTCAATAAAAAATCAAATTCAGTACAATAATAAAGAATAATGATTTAGTAATCCATATTGCTCATGTCACATGTCAATGATATGTGAATGATAGGATCCAATTTTATACATGAAAAAGATACAATAATCTAAATCGAAATATAAGTACACGGGCATCTTCAATCCTTTCCTTACAAGTCATTTTTGTAAATATAAATTCTAACCAGAAGGAGCTCAATTATATATGGATTCAAATGCCCCATTCCAAATATGGAATTGGTAGAGATACTTGAAAAAGTGCATACATGTTTAAGCAAATGGATCTGGGGTGTGAAATAAATGGATCCCACATTTTTTCACCCCGCAGCACTGGCACTCCAAAGGTGGAAAAACATTAAAGTGGACTGCCATAGGAATGGAATTGCATTTCCAAAAACCATTAAAATCCTCTTCACAGAACAGATAGTACCCAAAATGTAAGTGATCTGATTCTATATAATTAACTCTGCTCTGAAATAACCGTGTGTCATGCGGATCACAATCTTTGGTGGTTTTCACTTTGAGCTCACAAGAAAATGAAAACCATCTGCCATAATCAACATGACGGTCTGAAAATGCTAAAATAGCACTAAATGCAAAGCCCTGCACTCTGCTATTATTGAAGAAATCTGGCGGCATCTCCAAGGTTATAAAAGATCCCACACTTTGAAACTCAAACCACTTTGGAATTTCATTCCCAGGTTGTACTATATGACCTTTGCCCATGGAAAAACCTCTCTGTGCCAAAAAAACATAATTTTAAACCCAAAAAAAAAAATTGTAGAAATTGTAAGTAGAGAGAGTTAAAGACACACATTTAGCCATATTTCTTGCCATATTTCTTGCCAACTTACAGCTGGCATATGGTTCGTATGCTGAATTCTCAGGGTATCTTCAACAATTCCTGCAGTAGAATTACCTTCCAATTTAAATTATTGCTCCGGTAAAAAAAAATTGCCTGTAAGATTCAAAACTTAGAGAACAAACCTGAAAATTGTTGCAGTGCCAAGCAACCTCGTTCACGGAATGAAGGCTTTTGTACGAATTCCACCCTCCCACTATAACTTAAGAGGAGGTATCCCGACACGAAAAGTTGGATAATGCTTTCTGGTATTCTCTCAATATTGGTTTTCGCTAGATTCAATATTATTGGGTAGGATAATTGGCCAAGACGTTCCGGCAATCTCTGAAGATTTGAGCAACCACGGAGAGTAAGAAGTCCAAGAGACTTCAACTTACAGAGGCTGCTTGGGAGACTCTTAAGCCTTTTACAATCTGAAAGGTCTAACAACCAAAGCCTAAGTAGAAGCTCAATTGATGAGGGCAGTTCTTCAATTGCAGTTCCACTTAAAAATAGCTTGCCTACGTTACCAGATGAGATCTCTGGAAGCCTCTTCAACTTTGAACAACCCGAAAGATCAAGTTCAGTAAGAAATTCCAAATTAAATATTCCAGCTGGAAGACTTTTCAGGCTTTTGCTGCCTCTTAGATTCAAGATAACTAGCTTGTTCAGATGTGGAATCAACGTGGGGTTTGGAGTTTTGGCAATTAGCTTCTTGCAGGCACCATGGATTAGCTGGTTTAACTTACTATAATGCTGCTCGGTCAAAAAAGAGGCAAAGATAAAATCATTACTATGCATACCTTCACACCATTACGTTCTTATTGAAAGATTGCACATATATATTAAGGTAAACATACCTTCACACCATTCCAAAGTTGTTCAATGTCGCTATTAGGCACTTCAAGAAACACAAGTTTCTCTGCACTAAGGTTTGAAGGTAATGACTTCAACGGATATCCATGCCAGTGAAGATATATCACTTCAGCAAATCTGAGGTCTTGCAAATAAGACACCTTGCATTTGTTCTCCCCATTGAATGATGAACTATAGAATTTTAAAAATCTCAATTTACGCATCTTTCTGAAAGTATTGGGATTTAGATGGATCTCTTTTACTTTTGACATATCCAAACAGATACCCTCAATTTTTTCTGTCCCCTAAAAATAAATATAAAAAATCAATAAAGTTAACATCAAATGAAAAATGATATTTATATTCCACTAGTGATTAACACTTCAGCTCCACCAAGACAAATTTTTGGGGCAAGTTTGTCACTCATTCACAATTAAAGGTAGCTTAGTTATTAATTCAACTTTAATTTGTCCTTGTGTGGAGTTTATGTCAGATTGGAGTGGGGTTCTCCATCATTACTCAAATTAAATTTCAAAAATTCATGTTTATTGTTATTGCTAGGCAGTTAAACTCTTAATTGCAAATGCACAAAGAAACATAATAGCACAAGTAATACTTAACATAAAAATTCTGTATGTGTACTATACAAATTTATATATCAATTATGCTTGCAAACGGTTATGCAAGTTGTCAATCGCATTTATAATTTATTGCTACGTCATCTAACCGCTATGGTTTTTTCCAAACATTGTCGCTCTTCTATTAATTCCTAGACTCATCAGTTCGAGAGTGTATATATATATTCATATCAAGTTTGTAAATGCTAGAATATTTCAAAATAAAAATCCACAACAAACTGCTTACCTTGTTATATGTAAGAACTTCGTAGATATCCTCATGATGCCACAACCTACTGCGGTTTTCAGGATTAATTGATTCTTGTCGAACAATTTCCCTACCCAACTCTTGTAGTAAATCATGCATTCCTATCTTGTTGGAGGAACCCATAGCAATGAGAGATTTATCAACAAGAACACTTAATCCTATTTCTGGGTAGAAGCCGCTTGCATTAAAGAATTTCATTATGGGATTTAGATGGTCACCTCGAAAGAAACAAGCAACATCAAGGAAAATATTTTTCTCCTTATCGTCCAAATCATCATAACTTATTTTTAATACCTCTAGAATACTTGGATGGAGGATTCTTTGCAATTTATCTATTGCGCTTTCCCAGACTTCTTTTTCCCTTTTATGTAGAAAGCAACCCAAAACTTTAAGAGCTAAAGGAACACCTTGAGCATATTTCATTACTTTGCTTGAAAGTTCCTCATAACCAACATCAGGATTGTTTTGTTTGAAGGCATGTCGACTAAAAAGCTCAATAGCGTGATGATATTCTAATGCCTTCATCTCATATATTTTCCTCACCCCCCAATTTCTAAGCACTTGTTTATTTCTGGTGGTTATTATGATTCGACTCACAGGCGTCAACCAATCAAGACTTCCAATTAAAGATTCTAATTGGCTGAAGCAAGTCACATCATCAAACATAATCAGAACCTTCTTGCGGCTTAGCCTTCTAAAATTGAGGTCAATATAAGGCATCACATTTTTATCCTTCAATAAATTTGAAAGAAGTTTTTGTCGTAAGCAAGCTAATCCTCCTTGTCTTTGTGACTCTTCTCTAACATTTTCGAGGAAGCAAGAACCTTCAAAATCACCCGAGATTTTGTCGAAAATAGCTCTAGCCATTGCTGTTTTGCCTATGCCACCAATGCCCCAAATCCCTAAAGCCCAAAAATCTTTCGATTCAACACCTAATAGAGATTCAATTTCCTCAACTTTTGATTCCACTCCAACCAGCTGGTTTTTGTTATCACGCGGCCGAAACACTTCATCCAATCTCTTCAAAATGTGATTAACAACTTCATTTATAAGTTCCGACTCACGCCTAGCAAATACATAAAATTAGCCGCGGTAACTTCAAATTAATTAATAGGAGGAATTTGCATTAAGTATGAAGTAAGGGAGATTCTACAATCTCCCAATAAATGAATAACTCTTAAATTACAGGAATGTGTGAGTTTTTTTATTTTTTGGAAAAATTATTACTGCACTACCTCTCTTTTGTCTTATGTTCATCCAACAACCACAAAATTCTAATATATTCTTTTCACCACTTTTTTTTTTAAATTTGTATTAATTAACCATTTTTACACTAACACCGTTAAATAATTTAAACAAAATGATAAATTTACCTCTAAATAAACTAAAAGATCATTTATTTTATAAAAGCTTGGAAAATAAAAAAATAATACTTAAACAAATACCCCAAAATTTAATAAAAAATAATCAAATAGAGGTGCTCAGCTAATTTTTATTAAACTTAGATTTTACAAAATTTTAATAATCATTTTTATTAAAAATTATAATTTTGTAATATTTTAATAAAAATAACTGAATTTATTATTAAAAATTTATAGTTCTGTAAAATTTAATTAAATTAACTGAATTTATTGTTAAAAAATTATAATTTTGTAAAATTTAATTAAAATAACTGAATTTATTTATTAAAAACAAATCCTAAAATTGAATAATTTAGGGGATTTTTATTAAATCCAAAATTTTGAAATTATTTTTATATTTATAATTTTTTATTAAAATAATTTTTATTAAAAATAAAAATTGTAATTTTGGATTTATTTTTAATTAAATTTAGGTGTATTTTTATAATTATAATTTTTTTATTTTCATAGTTTTTATAAAATAAAAATGGTCTTTTAATTTATTTTAGGGAAAAATTGTCATTTGGTTTAAATTATTTCATGGTGGTAGTGCAAAAGTGGCTTATTGATACAAATTGTTTTTAAAAAAAAAAATGGTGCAAATAACATGTTAGAATTTTGTAGTAGTTGGATGAACAATAGGTAAAACGAAGATGGTGCAATGATAATTTCTTTTTTTTTGTTCCTAATGGTGGTGTATGAGTGAGAGGTTGCAATTGCTTAAAAAACGACAGACCACCACTAATTTTATTTATTAATTCTGTCAAAATTATTTTATAATTATGGGAGCACAAAAGTGGGGAAGTCGGGAAGACTAGAATTTGATGCTTAAAAATTTTTAAAATTGTAGTTTAGCATCAGGAAATTTAACTAAGAGCGCTGCGTGAATTTTATTTATTGTTAAATATTAGTATGAGAAATTAAAGGTTTAACTTTTCACCTGATGCTCTGAGAAGGAAAGCCAGACAAAGTGGCTGCTTCCTTCAAAGCATTCCTCCAAGTTTGCAGCTTCTCAGTATTCTCCTTTACTCTTTCTTCAAGCTTCGAAAATGAATCTCCAAAACTCCCAGTTTGGTTTCTCACGTCTGATGGATCAACCCGATAGAAAACAGGAATCACAATCTGTGCATACTCCTTCTTGCAGTCGAGGATCTTTACAAGTTCATCGAGACACCATCTGGAAGATGCATACCCCTCTGAGAAGACAATAACTGAAACGGCTGATGCTTCAATTGCATTCACAAGTGACTCCGAAATTTCATCTCCTCTGTTAAGTTGGTCATCAATGAAAGTTTGGATATTTTGTCGACACAGAGCAGAATAGAGATGGCTAGTAAAGTTGTCACGGGTGTCCTCTCCTCTGAAACTAACAAAAACATCATGCTTCTTGTTGTTTCGAGAAGAAGAAGCCATAATCAACAGAAACAGTTGAATTGATTAGAGAGAGATTTCGATTCGGGTGAAAACAATTATTGAACCAAATGTTCGTGACTCTGTAGAATAATTCGATGCCATGAACCTTCCTTCAAGTTCCTTTATAATTTTTCAATTTCGTCTCATTGTCCAAGCACCGTGCACTCCACGATGATTGATTAATTCAACTACCTTGTAGACTTTTAGCTGAAAAATCCACACGAACACCATACTTTTCAACACACGAATAAAAATGGCCGAAGGACTCACCTTTTTTTATTTATTTTCAAAATTCTCCTTCTGCTGCACTGGAATTGGAGGTTAATGAGATAAGGGAGAGTTGCAAAATGTGGAAATGGAAGGGTCAGTACTCCATCAATTACTTGGTTTCTTCAACTCCAAATTCACATCCCGATTCTCCTCCTCTACTCCTTGTCCATGGCTTTGGCGCCTCCATTCCTCACTGGCGCAGGTTAGCGAGATAAGATTGCTCTTTCTTGTTGTGAATTGTGTAGCGGGTTGATTATTGGGTGCATAAAAATGTAGCTCCTTTATTGTGAGTTGAATTCAAATTATGTTCTGGGTATTTTCGACTGTAATTTCTTTTTTTTTGTATGGAGCATGTCTTTACCTTACGTATGTAATATCTCTGACTCTGTAATGTATTATGAACTCCAGGGATGCATTTATATGTGTTATACTTCTAATAATGAATTAAGATGAATGAAGCAAAAGAATAATGAAGGTAAATCTATTCGTTATTTCCTGGTGCATTGGCATTAACACCTAGTTCTATTCCTTGCACCTAGATGATGACAAACCAGTGATCTGAGTTTCAGGGTTCCATTTCATATTACCCTTTTATGGATATAGGCTTCTTCCATTTTCCAATTCTTAATATAGTGAAAAAGTATTCATTTTACCGCTCCGTAGAAGAGGGGAATGAAAATTTGTGTGACCATCTGATAGAGGTTTTTAAAGAAATGACCTTGCCCTAATTTTGCTTTCAAGTTTCAACTCGATGAGCTTTTATTACATCCTTTATTGTTGAAATGCTTGTGCTAATCATAGTATTTTCAAAATTTTCGTCCCAGTTGATTTTAAATTTTGTGGGAATGGTACAAGATAAAACTTACCTTCAAAACGTTAGAACCTATAAGATTGGCTGAAGGACACCTTTTTTTAATTTTTTTTTCCCATTAATCCCATTTGGAGAATGTGTACGTCAGGTGTTAATGCCTATAATGAAAATGATGCACTATGTTTTGTGTTTTTGAATTTAAAAATGTGTCTAATAGTGTATTTTCAGAATTGGGCTATAAAAATAAAAATAGAGAAAACGATATAAAATTAAGGTAATATAGGACGAAAAAGTATGGACAAGGAAACAGTAATCTTTGTTGTTTTTCATTTTTTCAATAAAAAAATGAAAAACAAAATTTTCAATATGTATTCATCGTTTTTTGGGAAAAAAACAAAAAAAAAACTTAAAGAATAAATGAAAGGGTGTTTGTTAAAACAAAAATGTGATTGGTGTTTGAATAATGACTCTCTCGGTCCGGCAAAATAATCACATAATCATTTTTTTGAAGCACAAACCCTTTTGGTTAAGAAATAATCACACAAATCCTAATGTTTTATCTGAAAGAGAATTTGTGTATCTCAAAAGAGACATGTGTGACCTTTTCTAAAAACAAAATATCTTTCTAGTCATTTTGCCAAATCACGTGGTGCCTTTAGAAATAAAATAGATTTTTATTTGCCCTCAATTCAGAATGAAAATCTTTAATTTATCACCTAAAAGTATAAAAATATCAATTTACCCCATTTATTGTTAAGAAGATTAAAAAAAAAACCATAAACACATTCCTTATTTGCCCCTCATCTTTTGGATGAAAATGAAGAATAAATTGAGGTTTACATTGAGAGCAAATTAGAGATTATCATTTTATTTGGGGATGAATTAAAATTTATCCTTAGGAATAAAAAATTCAAGAGAAGTACATCAAAGAAGATAATAGTTTTCACTTTTTATGTAGTATTTGGGTAAGGATATTTGCACCCAACTATTTTTATAAATCCACCCTACTTCTAGAAACTAATTGTAATGAATTCACAATATTTTTTTAAAAATACAACTTAATAAAAAATTTGTATAGTTAATCGGTAAAATCCTTCTATTGATTTTCTTCTTAGGTTATTTGACCATTTTAAATCATAAAGTTTAATACAAGTTTTATTTTAGTATTTTATTATTATGATATATAGCGACTAAATTATCATAATAAACATGAGTTATTGTATCTAATAATTTATGTATATAATTTTGTGGCTTATAATATAATATTTTAAAATAAAATCTAATTGTTATTTTCTCTACATTTATGTGTAAATAACATAAAATTGACATCCCAATAATTAACAAGAGTATCATGCCCTAAAGATACTATTTTAGTTTAATTAAAGATTAAAACTCATATTAATAAAGTAGTATTAAAAATAACGAGTTTGGTATAAAATTAGAAAAACATTGAAATTAAAGTAAATTCTTAATAATTTTACCTTATAAGGGTAAAATAGTTAATTTAAACGTATGACAAAGTAATCGTTGTAACTAAATATAATAAAATAATCTAGTAATCGTTGTAACTAAATATAATAAAATAATCTAAATCACGAAAAAGTAAACGAAAATAAATTTAGTTAATTAATTCTAAAAAGTTCTTCTTTGTTTGAAAATTTTTAAACATAGTATGTATGTTTATAATTATTTTTTAAAAAATGGGATGAGTTTGCAAAAATTATTAGACGGAAATACCAATCACCCGGAGTATTTTAATAAAGCACCTGATATTCGTTTCAGACGAAGTATTATTATTTTGATTTTTCAGGAATATCAGTAAAATTTTCATATAATAATGGAATAAGCCCAATAAATAATTGTATAAAAAAATTTTGTCATAGCATAATCACATAATCATTTTTTTGAAACACAAACACTTTTGGTTAAGAAATAATCACACAAATCCTAATGTTTTAAAAAGAGAATTTGTGTATCTCAAAAGAGACATGCGTGACATTTTCTAAAAACAAAATATCTTTCTAGTTATTTTGCCAAATCACGTGGGCCTTTAGAAATAAGATAGATTTTACTTTGCCCCCAATTCAAAATGAAAATCTTTAATTTATCACCTAAAAGTATAAAAATATCAATTTACCCCATTTATTGTTAAGAAGATTAAAAAAAAAAAAATCCATCAATACATTCCTTATTTGCCCCTCATCTTTTGGACGGAAATGAAGAATAAATTGAGGTTTACATTGAGAGCAAATTAGAGATTATCATTTTATTTGGGGATGAATTAAAATTTATTCGTAGGAATAAAAAATTCAAGAGAAGTACATCGAAAAAGGTAATAGTTTTCACTTTTTATGGAGTATTTGAGTAAGGGTATTTGCACCCCACTATTTTTATAAATCCACCCTACTTCTAAAAACTAATTGCAATGAATTTACAATATTTTTTAAAAAATACAAATTAATAAAAGTTTGTATAATTAATCATTAAAATCCTTCTATTGATTTTCTTCTTGGGTTCTTTGACCATCTTTAATCATAAACTTTAATACAAGTTTTATTTTAGTATTTTATTATTATGATATATAGCAACTAAATTACCATAATAAACACGAGTTATTGTATCTAATAATTTATGTACCTAATTTTGTGGCTTATAATATAATATTTTAAAATAAAATCTAATTGTGATTTTCTCTGCTGTAATTTGTAAATAACTTAAAATTGACATCCCAATAATTTACATGAGTATCATGCCCTAAAGATACTATTTTAGTTTAATTAAAGATTAAAACTCATACTCGTAAAGTAGTATTAGAAACAATGAGTTTGGAATAAAATTAGAAAAATATTGAAATTAAAGTAAATTCTTAATAGTTTTACCTTATAAGAGTAAAATAATCAATTTATACTTATGACAAAACAATCTTTGTAGCTAATTATAATAAAATAATCTAAATCACAAGAAAGTAAACTAAAATAAATCTAGTTAATTAACTCTACAAAGTTCTTCTTTGTTTGAAAATTTTAAAACATAGCATGTATGTTTTATAATTATTTTTTAGACGAAGTATTATCATTTTGATTTTTGAGGAATATCAGTAAAATTTTCATATTATAGTAGAATAAACAAGCCAGGCCACAGAAAATATTCAATTGAAAAAGCAAGAAAAGAATGAGCGTGTGGATGGTAAGGGCTCGGGCTCCCTCTTTCATTATTCCAATAACAACACTCAGGATTGGAAATGGAAATGGAGATGTAAAAGGCCTGCGCTTGCCCCTATTGAGCAATAAGAGTTGGCAGTTTCAGTTGCAGTTGGAGTTGCAGCAGAGGAATGAGGAGAAGAAGAAGAGACAAAATGTTACCATCAGTTATACTAACAGTAGCAGTGGAGGGGATTCTGCTTCTGCTGCACTGGAACTGGAGGTTAATGAGATAAGGGAGAGTTGCAAAATGTGGAAATGGAAGGGTCAGTACTCCATCAATTACTTGGTTTCTTCAACTCCAAATTCACATCCCGATTCTCCTCCTCTACTCCTTGTCCGTGGCTTTGGTGCCTCCATTCCTCACTGGCGCAGGTTAGCGAGATAAGATTGCTCTTTCTTGTTGTGAATTGTCTAGCGGGTTGATTATTGGGTGCACAAAAATGTAGCTCCTTTTTTGTGAATTCAATTCAAATTATGTTCTGGGTATTTTCGACTATATTTTTTTTTTGTATGGAGCATGGCTTTACCTTATGTATGTAATATCTCTGACTCTGTTATGTATTATGAACTCCAGGGATGGATTTATATGTTTTATACTTCTAATAATTAATTAAGATCAATGAAGCAAAAGAATAATGAAAGTAAAATCTATTCATTATTTCATGGTGCATTGGCATTAACACTTAGTTCTATTCCTTGCACCTAGATGATGACAAACCAGTGATCTGAATTTCAGGGTTCCATTTCATATTACCCTTTTATGGGTATAGGCTTCTTCCATTTTCCAATTCTTAATCTAGTGAAAAAGTATTCATTTTACTGCTCCGTAGAAGAGGGGAATGAAAATTTGTGTGTTCACTACTCCTTTATCCTATTAAATAATGTCAGGAATTGATATTTTTCTTGTCATCTTTGAGGTAAATACATCTCATCCCTCTATACCTGCACTAGTTTTATGGGCTGATGAGGATCTATTCACACCCTTCGATGGACCTGTTGGTAAATACATCTCATCTCTGCCTTCTAAACTCTCAAATGTGAAGTTAATTGTATTGAAAGGAGTAGGACATTGCCCCCATGACGACAGGCCTGAGTTGGTCCACGAAAAGCTGCTTCCTTGGTTGGCTGAAACATTTAATTTCTGAGGAATTTACTTTCTCATCAGCAAGTTTTAACGAGCATTATATATTATTCGTATTGTAAAAAGACAAAACAACTCTTGCATTTATGTTGTATATATCAATTCTTATTCAACCGCTTGGTTATCTTTTGGCGCCGAAAGGAATGTTGGAGAAACTGATCTCTGACAAGTTGTAGAAGCTCCAAATTGATTCAAGAAATATATCAAATTATTCAATAAAAAATCAAATTCAGCACAATAATAAAGAATAATGATTTAGTAATCCATATTGCTCATGTCAATGATATGTGAATGATAGGATCCAATTTTATACATGAAAAAGGTCTAATAATCTAAATCGAAAGATGAGTTCACAGGCATCTTCAATCCTTTTCTTACAAGTCATTTTTGTAAATAGAAATTCTAACCATAGACGATACCACATCAACTATGGAATCAAATGCACCATTCCAAATATGGAATTGGTAGAGATACTTGAAAAAGTGCATACATGTTTAGGCAAATGGATTCACAACTCAGGTGAGTTGAGTGAAAATGACACATATCTTAGTCTTCTTCGTTACAGTCGAAACATCTGCTTGGGTCTTCCACTGACATAGGATCTGGGGTGTGAAGTAAATGGATCCCACATTTTTTCACCCCGCAGCACTGGCACTCAAAAGGTGGAAAAACATTAAAGTGGACTGCCTCAAGAATGCAATTGCATTTCCAAAAACCATTAAAATCCTCTTCACAGAACAAATAGTGCCCAAAATGTAAGTGATCTGATTCTACATAATTAACTCTGCTCTGAAATAATCGTGTGTCATGCGTACCACAATCTTTGGTGGTTTTCACTTTGAGCTCACAAGAAAATGAAAACCATCTGCCACAATCTACATGACGGTCTGAAAATGCTAAAATAGCACTAAATGCAATGCCCTGCACTCTGCTATTGTTGAAGAAATCTGACCGCATCTCCAAGGTTATATGGCCTTTGCCCATGAAAAAACCTCTCTGTACCAAAAAAAAAACATAATTTTAAACCCAAAAAAAAAGATTGTAGAAATTATAAGTAGAGAGAGTTAAAGACACATTTAGCCATAATTCTTGCAAATGTACAACTGGCGTATGGTTCGTATGCTGAATTCTCGGGGTATCTTCAACAATTCCTGCAGTAGAATTACCTTCCAATTTAAATTATTGCTCCGGTCAAAAAAAATTGCCTGTAAGATTCATAACTTAGAGAACAAACCTGGAAATTGTTGCAGTGCCAAGCAACCTCGTTCAAGGAATGAAGGCTTTTGTACGGATTGGAACGTCTCACTATAACCTAAGAGGAGGTATCCCGACACGAAAAGTTGGATAATGCTTTCTGGTATTCTCTCAATATTGGTTTTTGCTAGATTCAATATTATTGGGTAGGATAATTGGCCAAGACGTTCCGGCAATCTCTGAAGATTTGAGCAACCACGGAGAGAAAGAAGTCCAAGAGACTTCAACTTACAGAGGCTGCTTGGGAGACTCTTAAGCCTTTTACAATCTGAAAGGTCTAACAACCAAAGCCTAAGTAGAAGCTCAATTGATGAGGGCAGTTCTTCAATTGCAGTTCCACTTAAAAATAGCTTGCCTACGTTACCAGATGAGATCTCTGGAAGCCTCTTCAGCTTTGAACAACCCGAAAGATCAAGTTCAGTAAGAAATTCCAAATTAAATATTCCAGCTGGAAGACTTTTCAGGCTTTTGCTGCCTCTTAGATTCAAGATAACTAGCTTGTTCAGATGTGGAATCAACGTGGGGTTTGGAGTTTTGGCAATTAGCTTCTTGCAGGCACCATGGATTAGCTGGTTTAACTTACTATAATGTTGCTCGGTCAAAAAAGAGGCAAAGATAAAATCATTACTATGCATACCTTCACACCACTACGTTCTTATTGAAAGATTGCACATATATATTAAGGTAAACATACCTTCACACCATTCCAAAGTTGTTCAATGTCGCTATTAGGCACTTCAAGAAACACAAGTTTCTCTGCACTAAGGTTTGAAGATATTTCACTTCAGCAAATCCGAGGTCTTGCAAATAAGACACCTTGCATTTGTTCTCCCCATTGAATGATGAACTATAGAATTTTAAAAATCTCAATTTACGCATCTTTCTGAAAGTATTGGGATTTAGATGGATCTCTTTTACTTTTGACATATCCAAACAGATACCCTCAATTTTTTCTGTCCCCTAAAAATAAATATAAAAAATCAATAAAGTTAACATCAAATGAAAAATGATATTTATATTCCACTAGTGATTAACACTTTAGCTCCACCAAGACAAATTTTTGGGGCAAGTTTGTCACTCATTCACAATTAAAGGTTGTTTAGTTATTAATTCAACTTTAATTTGTCCTTGTGTGGAGTTTATGTCAGATTGGAGTGGGGTTCTCCATCATTACTCAAATTAAATTTCAATAATTCATGTTTATTGTTATTGCTAGGCAGTTAAACTCTTAATTGCAAATGCACAAAGAAACATAATAGCACAAGTAATACTTAACATAAAAATTCTGTATGTGTACTATACAAATTTATATATCAATTATGCTTGCAAACGGTTATGCAAGTTGTCAATCGCATTTATAATTTATTACTACATCATCTAACCACTATTGTTTTTCTAATCATTGTCACGCTTCTATTAATTCTAAGACTCATTTGCTCGAGCGTATATAAATATATTCACATCAAGTTTTGAAACACTACAATATTCCAAAAAAATAATCCACAACAAACTGCTTACCGTATTATATGTAAGAACTTCGTAGATATCCTCATGATGCCACAATCTACTGCGGTTTTCAGGATTAATTGATTCTTGTCGAACAATTTCCCTACCCAATTCTTGTAATAAATCATGCATTGTTATCTTTTTGTGTGAATCAATAGCAATGAGAGACTTATCAACAAGAACACTTATTCCTATTTCTGGGTAGAAGCCGCTTGCATTAAAGAATTTCATTATGGGATTTACATGCTCGCCTTGAAAGAAACACGCAACATCAAGGAAAATATTTTTCTCCTTATCGTCCAAACTATCATAACTTATTTTTAATACCTCTAGAATACTTGGATGGAGAATTCTTTGCAATTTATCTGTTGCACTTTCCCAGACTTCTTTTTCCCTTTTATGCAGAAAACAACCCAAAACTTTAAGAGCTAAAGGAACACCTTGAGCATATTTCATTACTTTGCTTGAAAGTTCCTCATAACCAACATCAGGATGGTTTTGTTTGAAGGCATGTCTACTAAAAAGCTCAATAGCGTGATGATATTCTAATGCCTTCATCTCATAGATTTTCCTCACCCCCCAATTTCTAAGCACTTGTTTATTTCTGGTGGTTATTATGATTCGACTCACAGGCGTCAACCAATCAAGACTTCCAATTAAAGATTCTAATTGGCTGAAGCAAGTCACATCATCAAAAACAATCAGAACCTTCATGCGGCTGAGCCTTCTAAAATTGAGGTCAATATAAGGCATCACATTTTTATCCTTCAATAAATTTGAAAGAAGTTTTTGTCGTAAGCAAGCTAATCCTCCTGGTCTTTGTGACTCATCTCTAACATTTTCGAGGAAGCAAGAACCGTCAAAATCACCCGAGATTTTGTCGAAAATAGCTCTAGCGATTGCTGTTTTGCCTATACCACCAATGCCCCAAATCCCTAAAGCGTAAACACCTTTAGACTCAACACCTAATAGAGATTCAATTTCCTCAACTTTTGATTCCACTCCAACCAGCTGGTTTTTGTTATCACGCGGCCGAAACACTTCATCCAATCTCTTCAAAATGTGATTCACAACTTCATTTATAAGTTCCGACTCACGCCTAGCAAATACATAAAATTAGCCGCGGTAACTTCAAATTAATTAATAGGAGGAATTTGCATTAAATATGAAATAAGGTAGATTGTCAATTTTCCTATTGAAATTAATATATACCACTATAAGTCTACAATCTCACAATAAATTGATAACTTTTAAGTTACAAGAATATGCGTGAGTTTTTTTTTTTTTTTTAATCGTGGTATATGAGGGAGAGGTTGAAATTGCTTAAAAAACTACAGACCACCACTAATTTTGTTAGAAATATATTGTAAAATTCTCGAGCTTTTATTATTAATTTTGTCAAAATTATTTATAATTATAGAGCACAAAAGTGAGGAAGTCAAGAAGTCTAGAATTTGATGCTTAAAAATATTTAAAACTGTAGTTTAGCATATGGAAATTTAACTAAGAGTGCTGCGTGAATTTTTTTTATTGTTAAATATTAGTATGAGAAATTAAAGGTAACTTTCCACCTGATGTTAAGAGAATGAAAGCCAGACAAACTGGCTGCTTCCTTCAAAGCTTTCCTCCAACTCCGCAGCTTCTCTGGATTAAATTTAGGTGTATTTTTATAATTATAATTTTTTATTTTCATAGTTTTTATAAAATAAAAATGGTCTTTTAATTTATTTTAGGGAAAAATTGTCATTTGGTTTAAATTATTATATGGTGTTAGTGCAAAAGTGGCTTATTGATACAATTTTTTTTTAAAAAAAAGTGGTGCAAATAATATATTAGAATTTTGTAATGGTTGGATGAACAATAATACGTTAAAAGGAAGTCGGTGCAATGATAATTTCCTTTTTTTTTCCTAATGGTGGTGTATGAGTGAGAGGTTGCAATTGCTTAAAAAACGACAGACCACCACTAATTTTATTTACTAATTCTGTCAAATTATTTTATAATTATGGGAGCACAAAAGTGGGGAAGTCGGGAAGACTAGAATTAAATTAACTTTTCACCTGATGTTAGGAGAATGAAATCCACACAAACTTGCTGCTTCCTCCAAAGCATTCCTCCAACTCTGCAGCTTCTCAGTATTCTCCTTTAATCTTTCTTCAAGCTTCGAAAATGAATCTCCAAAACTCCCAGTTTGGTTTCTCACGTCTGATGGATCAACCCGATAGAAAACCGGAATCACAATCTGTGCATACTCCTTCTCGCAGTCGAGGATCTTTACAAGTTCATCGAGACACCATCTGGAAGATGCATACCCCTCTGAGAAGACGATAACTGAAATGGCTGATGCTTCAATTGCGTTCACAAGAGACTCTGAAATTTCATCTCCTCTGTTGAGCTGGTCATCAATGAAAGTTTGGATATTTTGTCGGCTCAGAGCAGAATAGAGATGGCTAGTAAAGTTGTCACGGGTGTCCTCTCCTCTGAAACTAACAAAAACATCATGCTTCTTGTTGTTTCGAGAAGAAGAAGCCATAATCAACAGAAACAGTTGAATTGATTAGAGAGAGATTTCGATTCGGGTGAAAACAATTATTGAACCAAATGTTCGTGACTCTGTAGAATAAATCGATGCCATGAACCTTTCTTCAAGTTCCGTGATAGTTTTTCAATTTCATCTCATTGTCCAAGCACCGTGCACTCCACGATGATTGATTAATTCCACTGCTTTGTAGACTTTTAGCTGAAAATTCCACACGAACACCATACTTTTCATCACACGTGCTTCTGTGCTTTAATGCTCATAACCGCCAGCAATAAGTAGGGTGATATTTTAATTTTTATCTCTGAATTTATCTTTTCGGTCCTCATCTCTCAATTAATTGTACTTAGTTTCAAAATTATTCTTTTTTTGTTTTAATAGCTCTTATTCATATTCCTTAGCGTTGATTTTAAACATATGAAGTATAAATTTTAAAAAAAGTTAGTTATTTAATTTTTTGTAACATATGTCTGATTTTTAGATATTTACATTTGAATTATAAAAGTAAATTTTTCTGACCTTTGCCGAAATGAAAAAAATGTTTGAATAGAAAATAAATTTTAGATATCAAATTCATCCTTACTAAATTTTTTGTTGGCTAATGATATCTCCAAATCCGCCTCATTTTTAAAAAATAATTACAAAAAGTACATATTATTTAAAAATAATAAAAAAAAAACTTTGGAGAACAAATTAATAAATCTATCTTAATTTACTTTTTGCGACTTAAAATTTTTTTTATTATGTTTTATTATAAAGATTGCTTTGACATAAGTCTAAATTGATTATTTTATCCTTATAAGGTAAAACTAATTCTTTAACTTCAATATTTTCTAATTTTATACCAAATTCATTATTTTTAATACTACTTTATTAGTATGATTATAAAACATTAATTAAACAAACATAATGTCTCTATGGCATAATACTCATGTAAATTATTAGCTTGTCAAATTTATATCATTTATTTGTAAGGTAGTGAAAATAATAATTAGATTTCATTTAAAATATTAGTTCACATAATTAAATACATAAATTATTATATACAATAACGCATGTTTGTTAGGCAATTTGTTCGTTTTATATTATAATAATAAAATAGAAAAATAAAATTTATATCAAAGTTTATGATCAAATAGATCAAAGAAATCTAAGAAGAAAGGTAATAGAAGGATTTAATTGATTAACTATACAAAATTTTTATTAATTTATATTTTTTAAAATATTGTGAATTCATTATAATTATGTTGTAAAGTGGTGTGAATTTACCAAAAAAAGGGGATGGAAATATCCCTACCCTTTTTTTTTTGTTTCTTTCCTTTGAAGCTAAAGATTCAACACTTAGTGAAGACACCACGTACGTGTTGCCCACAAAGATTCCAGAGAGGACGTTTGCCGCCACTGAATTTTTGAAATTTTTTTACTATGTTTTTAATGAATAAAATGTATGACAAATGATATTTTATTTTAATTGTGTTATATAACATGCGAATTTTCTCTTGTCTGTATTCAGTCCATTGTTCATTATCCTAAAACACTAGAGTCAAAACTAAAAAACACTATGATGTGTATATATTGGTGCTGCTGGTAAAGACTGAGGAGCAATTTACTGTCTATGCAAATAATGAATCTGTGGATGAAACGCTAGTAGGCATTAATATTCTGCACTTATGTGCCATTTAAATTTCTTACAGAAATGGCCACTCATAATTCATGAATTGACATCAAAACTACAGATCATACGAGAAGCCGCCACTGATGAAGGGGCACTTGATGCATTTGTTTTGATCGTGATAGGCCCATCAGGGCTGAACCCAGTGCAATTGATGCCATCAATCTCTATACCTGTACTAGTTTTATGGGGTGATGAGGATCCATTCACACCCGTCGATGGACCTGTTGGTAAATACTTCTCATCTCTGCCTTCTCAACTCTCAAATGTGAAGTTAATTGTATTGGAAGAAGTAGGACATTGTCCGGATGACGACAGACCTGACTTGGTCCACGAAAAGCTGCTTCCTTAATTGGTTGGCTGAAACATGTCATTGCTGAGGAATTTACTTTCTTATCAACAAGTTTTGATAAGCATTATATATCATTCCTATTGTAAAATGACAAACAATTCTAGTATTTACATTGTATATATCAATTCTTATTCAACTGCTTGAATATCTTTTGGCACCGAAAGGAATGTAGGAGATACTAATCCCTGACGTGTTGCAGAAGCTCCAAATTGATTCAAGAAATGTACCAAATAATTCACTGAAAAGTCTAACTCGCTTCAAAAAGTCAAATTCAGCACAATAGTAAAGAACAATGATTTAGTCATCTATATTGCTCATGTTAATGATATGTTAATGAAAGGCTTCGATTTTTTACATGAAAAAGATACAGCAATCTAAAGAATAGAGAACAGCGATTTAGTTATTTATATTGCTCATGTTAATAGGATTCAACTTTACACATGGAAAAAATAAAATAATCTCAATAGAAATATAAGTTCACGGGCATCTTTAATCCTTTCCTTACAGGTCAGTTTTTTAAATGTAAAATCTAGCCATATGACGATACCATGTTAACTATGGAATCAAATGCACCATTCCGATAATGGAATTGTTATAGATACTTGAAAAAGTGCATACATGTTTAAGCAAATGGATTCACAACACAAATGAGTTGAGTCAATCCTGTTCTTTCTTTCTTTTTTTTTTTTAAATCAGCATACAAATATATTTCTTAAAATATATAAGATTTGATGGTGTTTTAACTATTCCCTCTTTATGGCTTTCGCTTCCACATGATGAAACTTTCCCATATACAACAATTTAGATTTAAGAAAGTAGAAAATTTTCAAGTGTGATTGTGTTATGTACATGAGAGTTGATACAGTGCGCCAACGGGGTGAGCGACATATTTTCATTGATAGAGATATGGGCCCACAACATAGCTCCACCAATAAGAACTTGCTGCGCGTCCTGAAATATCCCACATCGCTAGCAAGTTTTTTTACTGGTTTATAAGTTACGTGCTCTCCTAACTAAGTAGATGTGTTTTGGGTTGCAAAGCTCAATAACAAAATCGTCATGGGTTGTGTGCGCAAAGCAGGAAAGAAGGCCAATAATTTTAATTTTACAATATACATCATGTGCTCTTCATACAACATACTCTTCATCTAATAAGGTAAAGTTCAATGCTCTAGTGTGAATCTGTGACACATGCACCAGATCCCTCGAAAGTTATTACATGAATGTTTTGTTCCAAGAACTGATTTTGACATTTTTTCCTATTATTAATAGTGATTAGAAAAAGGAAAGCAAAAAAAATACATTCATGAAAATCTCAGTCTTCTTCGTTATCGTTGAAACATGTGCTTGGATCGTCCATTGAATTCGTAGAATCTGGGAGGCAACCTAAATGGATCCCACATTTTTTCACCCCGCAGCACTCACACTTCAAAGGCGGAAAAACATTAAAGTGGACAGCCTCAGGAACGAAATTGCTTTTCCAAAAACCATTAAAATCCTCTTCACAGAACAGATAGTACCCAAAATGTAAGTGATCTGATTCTATATAATTAACTCTGCTCTGAAATAACCGTTTGTCATGCAGATCACAATCTTTGGTGGTTTTCACTTTTAGCTCACAAGAAAATGAAAACCATCTGCCACAATCTACATGACGGTCTGAAAATGCTAAAATAGCACTAAATGCAAAGCCCAGTACTCTGTTGTTATTGAAGAAATCTGGGGGCACCTTCAAGGTTATAAAAGATCCGACACTTTGAAAATTAAACCACCTTGGAATTTCATTCCCAGCTAGTACAAAATGACTTTTTTCCATGGGAAAACCTCTCTGTACCAAAAAAATCATAATTTTAAACAAAAAAAATGTCGTATAAAGTAAGAAGAGAGAGTTAAGACACATTTTCCCGTACTTGTTTCCAACGGGCAACTACCATATGACCCATATGCTCAGTTCTCTGAGAATCTTCAATAATTCCTGCAGTAGAATTACCGTCCAATTTAAAATTATTGCTTTGGTAAAAAAAACACTGCTTAGAAGATTCAGAACTTAGAGAATAAACCTATTAATGATTGCAGTATCGGGCAATGATCGGCAAATAACCATCGTACAAGGAATGGAGGCTTTGGTAAGGATTCGTGATGCCCCTCACAGCAATTTAAGAGGAGGTATCGCAACGCGAAAAGTTGGATAATGCTTTTTGGTATTCTCTCGATATTGGTTTTCTCTAGATTCAATACTATTGGCGACGATAACTGGCCAAAACGTTCAGGCAATCTCTGAAGATTTGAGCAACCACGGAGATTAAGAACTCCAAGAGATTTCAACTTACATAGGCTGCTTGGGAGACTCTTAAGCATTTTACAATCTGAAAGGTCCAGCCACGAAAGCCTAAGTAGAAGCTCAAATGATGAGGGCAGTTCTTCAATTGCAGTTCCACTTAAATATAGCCGGCTTATGTTACCAGATGAGATGTCTGGAAGCCTCTTCAGTTTTGAACAACCCGAAAGATCAAGTTCGATAAGAAATTCCAAATTAAATATTCTAGCTGGAAGACTTTTCAGGCTTTTGCTACCTCTTAGATTCAAGGCAACTAGCTTGTTCGGATGTGGAATCAACGTGGGGCTTGGAATTTTGGCAATTAGCTTCTTGCAGGCAGCATGGATTATCTGGTTTAACTTACCATGACGCTGCTCGATCAAAAAGAAGCCAACACAAAATCATTACCATGTATGATAATTTAACGTTATTATTGAAAGATTGCACATATACATACCTTCACACCATCGCAAAGTTGTTCAATGTCGCTATCAGGCAGTTCAAGAAACAAAAGCTTCTCTGCATTAAGGTTTGAAGGCAATGACTTCAACGGATATCCATGCCAGTAAAAATACTTCACTTCAGCAAATCCGGCGTCTTGCAAATAAGACACCTTACATTTGTTCTCTCCGTTGAATGATGAGCTATAGAATTTTAAAAATCTCAACTTACGCATCTTTGTGAAAGTACTGGGATTTAGATGGATATCTTTAGCTTTTGACATATCCAAACAAATGCCCTCAATTTTTTCTGTCCCCTAAAATTTAATTTAAAAAAAAGAATAAAGTTAAAATTAAATGAAAAATGAAATGTATATTCCACCAATGAATTGCACCTCAACCCAACCAAGACAAATTTTTGGGGCAAGTTTGTCATTAATTCACGATTAGAGGTAGCTTAGTTATTAATTCAACGTTTATTTATTCTTGAGTAGAGTTGAGGTGGGATAGGAGTGGGGCTCTCTGCCATTACAGGAATCAAATTTCAATAATCCATGTTTATGGTTACTGCCCGGCAGCTAAACTCTTAATTGCAAATGCACAAAGAAACATAATATCACACGTAATATTTAACATAAAAATTCTGTATGTATAGTATACAAGTTGATATATAAATTAGGCTTACAAACGATCACACAAGTTGTCATGGCATTTATAATTTATTGTTACATCGTTTAACCATTTTTTTTTCCTAATCATTGTCACACTGCTATTAATTCCAAGGCTCATCGGTTCGATCGCATATATATATATATATTCATATCAAGTTTGTAAATGCTAAAATATTTCAAAATAATTATACACAACAAACTGGTTACCGTGTTATATGTAAGAACTTCATAGATATCCTCATGATGCCACAGCCTACTGCGGTTTTCAGGATTAATTGATTCTTGTCGAACAATTTCCCAACCCAATTTTTGTAGTAAATCATGCATTGTTATCTTGCTGTATGAATCAATAACAATGAGAGATTTATCGACGAGAACACTTATTCCTATTTCCGGGTAGAAACCGCTTGCATTAAGGAATTTCATTACCAGATTTACATCCTCGCCTTGAAAGAAACAAGCAACATCAAGGAAAATATTTTTCTCCTTATCGTCCAAACTATCGTAACTTATTTTTAATACCTCTAGGATACTTGGGTGGAGGACACTTTGTAATTTATTTATTGCACTTTCCCAGACTTCTTTTTCCCTTTTATATAGAAAGCAACCCAAAACTTTAACAGCTAAAGGAACACCTTGAGCATATTTCATTACCTTGCTTGAAAGTTTCTCGTAACCAACATCAGGATGGTTTCGTTTGAAGGCATGTCGACTAAAAAGCTCAAGAGCGTGATGATACTCTAATGGCCCCATCTCATATATTTTCCTCACCCCCCAATTTCTAAGCACTTGTTTATTTCTGGTGGTTATTATGATTCGACTCACAGGCGTCAACCAATCAAGACTTCCAATTAAAGATTCAAATTGGCTGAAGCAAGTCACATCATCAAAAACAATCAGAACCTTCATGCGGCTGAGCCTTCGAAAATTGAGGCCAATATCAAGAATCACATTTTTATCCTTCAATAAATTTGAAAGAAGTTTTTGTCGCAGGCAAGCTAATCCTCCCGGTCTTTGTAATTCTCCTCTAACATTTTCAAGGAAGCAAGAACCTTCAAAATATCTAGAGATTTTGTCGAAAGTAGCTCTAGCGATTGTTGTTTTGCCTATACCACCAATGCCCCAAATCCCTAAAGCCCAAACATCTTTCGACTCAACACCTAATAGAGATTCAATTTTCTCAACTGTTGATTCTAGTCCAACCAGCTGGTGGTTGTTATCACCCGGCCGAAATGCTTCATCCAATCTCTTCAAAATGTGATTAACAACTTCATTTATAAGTTCCGGCTCACGCCTAGCAAATACATAAAATTAGCCGCGATAACTTCACATTAATTAATAGGAGGAATTTGTATTAAATATGAAATAAGGTAGATTGTTAGTTTTCTTATTGAAATTAATATATATCACTATAAATCTACAATCTCACCATAAATTGATAACTCTTAAGTTAGAGGAATATGTGTGATTTTTTTTTTAATGGTTGTATATGAGTGAGAGGTTAAAATTGCTTGAAAAACTACAGAGCACCACTAATTTTGCTATATAAAAATTGTAAAATTCTCGCGCTTTTATTATTAATTCTGTCAAAATTATTTTATAATTATGGAAGCACAAAAGTGGGGAAGTGGGGAAGTCAGGAAGTCTAGAATTTGATGCTTAAAAATTTTTAAAATTGTAGTTTAGCATCCGGAAATTTAACTAAGAGCGTTGCGTGAATTTTATTTATTGTTAAATATTAGTATGAGAAATTAAAGGTTTAACTTTTCACCTGATGTTAGGAGAATGAAATCCACACAAACTTGCTGCTTCCTCCAAAGCATTCCTCCAACTCTGCAGCTTCTCAGTATTTTCCTTCAATCTTTCTTCAAGCTTCGAAAATGAATCTCCAAAACTCCCAGTTTGGTTTCTCACGTCTGATGGATCAACCCGATAGAAAACCGGAATCACAATCTGTGCATACTCCTTCTTGCAGTCGAGGATCTTTACAAGTTCATCGAGACACCATCTGGAAGATGCATACCCCTCTGAGAAGACGATAACTGAAACGGCTGATGTTTTGTGAGTGGATTACTATTATTATTTATATGTATTCTATAAAGTATTTATGTTTGATAGTATGATTGAGCATCATGTTATGATTATATGTACGCATATTATATGATTGATTGAATCATAAGATGTGATTGCCAAATACCATATGTGTACCCTTTCCCATAGGCTCTATGCATGTGTAGTGAGAGTTAGATTACTCGACCCTTGTGATGTAGTTAATTCCACTGAGTATTGAGAGGTTTTTTCCCCACTTTACTTGTGCAATGATGATTCCAATAAATATTGAGAGTTATTTCTCCTACATATTATTTGGTGCAGTTTTATATATATGATTTCATATTTGCTTGTGTAATGTGTTCAGTGCGTGCAGTTTTATATATATGATTTCATATTTGCTTGTGTAATGTGTTCAGTGCGAAGTTATGTCATACAATTATGTACAAGCACTAGAGCACTAATTTAATTATATCCATTCATTTAGCCACGAGTATATTATTTTCCTATTTACCCTATTTCTTTAAGATTTTCATAGGATTTCGTGCAGTTCAGCTTCTAATCAGTTGAGGTTGAGCCACAACACGCATTACTGCATGACTTATATTTTGAGCACGTTTATGTTTATATGTATACATCTAAAGTGTATGTATGTACAATAAGATGTGAACTATGCAAGTTTTGAATATATTTTTGAATGAGGTACATATGTTATTATTTGTTTATAACAAAGGCTGAAACTAGTGTTATGTATTCATGAATTAAATTTATGTCACAAGCTTTAGATATAAGATCACATGATTCACCTCGAATCCGGTAGAGAGGTTGGGTCGGGTTGTGTCATGTATGATATGCACTTACTTAGATTCAATATAACCATCATTTACATGATAGTTTTTCAAAATAAGTGCATATATATCATAGTATGATTTACTTTTTATATGGCTGACATGTACTAATCATGTATTCTAAAATTTGTCCCTTAGTTAGCAGCATTTGTTTTAAAATTTTATGCTAAAAGAAGGTCATTTTAAATTTCAAAGTTTAAAATGTATTTTTATACATTTACACAATACTAAGGATGAAATGGTCTTCAACATAGATTCCTTAATAAATTTTAAGAGAGCTGACAGAAAGTGGTTATTTAGAGAAATTGAACAATGGATGGTGCCTTTATTTAATTTATTAATAAAATGCATCTAGAAACTTATGTAGTCCAAAAGGCGTCCTTTGTTAGAGTGTAGTAGGAGTAAATATATGAAATAAAATGTTGGAGAAATATCTGTGGGGAATAATAATTGCAGAAAAAGGGAGCAATAATTGATAAAACTTTTATTTTAAAAGTTGGACTATTGGCACCCCTTTAGTCTCCTCATCAAACCCTTTTTTCAGTTATATTTATTTTATTTCCAACAATTTCCTTTTATTTTCAAAGACACTCTTTTAGTTTTTCATTTAATCTTCTTTTATGGTTAAAACTCAAAGTAGTATTGTGCTATTTTTCATCTCTTTTGCAATCTTATTGTTATCCTACATACAAATGAAAAAGTTTTTTAGGTGATAAAGTTTGAATGCTAATCATTAGCTTAAATAACACATATTTTAGATTGTAGTTTGAAAGTAATCTTGAGTACAAAAATATTTAATCGATAAGAAATAGGAAAAGAAAATTAGATTATTCTAAATTTATACAATTTATCTTAGATAAGAAATAATAGGTAGGAAATAAAAAAAAGGATTGATTAGTAATGTAAGTAATTGGTTGGGGAAAAAAAATCCTACATGTGTTTATTTCTTCTTTGCTCTTAACTGTAATTTTATTTGAAATAGGGTTTTATAAGAATAATGAAGGGGTGCCAATAGTTTCACTCTTATTTTAATTGAAATATAGGTAAGAATTAATGGTGCTTCGAGACACATTACAAATGAAAAAAAAAAGAGTACGATAGGAAGATTAGATAGATCACGGAAAGTTCTTGACTTCTATTTATAGTTAATTATGTACTCTTTTATTTGGATTGTCACTTTTCATGACACCCTTTCATTTATGGTTATTAAAGCAAAATTTGAATCAGATCATCACTGGTCCAAAATAAACCGTCACCATTTCAAATTGAAGTATAAAACCATGTATGGATGCATCTTTAAATAAAATGATAAATTTTTATTATATTTGACACTGTTTAATTAGACATATCTTTACAATCGAACACCTATTTAAAGCTCCATTTATTTTTAAAATATTCCAGTATAAAATATATTCTCTCCCTTACATGAGTATTTTGCAAATAATACGGGAAATGTACAAAAATAATGCAAAAACTTTTGTAATTTTCACATTTAACCCTCCAAATTTTTTCCTATCAAAATTAGCCAAAAACCCTCTCAAGTGCCGAAAATACCCCTCCCATTCTCACCAAACGTCCTCTCTCTCTCTCTCTCTCTCTCTCTCTCTCTCTCTCTCTCTCTCTCTAACTAACAATTTCTCTCTCAAGATGGTCACTCATCGCCGATGGTCTCTCATGTTAGATTAGTGTTGGATCTGGATGGATTTGGCTGTATTTGATCGAAGTTCACTTTTATCGTTCGTCGTCGTCGTTTGCCATTGCCGTTTTCTGTTGATGATTTAAGAGTGAAAGACTGTGTTTGGTTTAATAGATAAGGATAATTTAGGGAAGAAACATTGTGTTTAGCTAATTATGATAGGAAAAATTTTGAAAGGCCAATTCTGAAAATTTTTTAAAAAAATTAGGTTATTTTTGTAAATTTCTCAAATAATACAGAGCTATCGCCGGGCCTGCTATAAGAATGTGTTTACCAGTACTAAGCTTTGCTTTGATTATCACATACACAGAGAGGGAAATTGAAATTGATGATGGCGTTGGCTGCTCAATTCCTGCTTCGGATTCCCCAACTCGAAAGGAAAAATATAAACTTTCCGTCGTACAAGCATCGCGGGAATTATCAGCCATTGTTCTTGTCTTGCAATTACAGCACCAATGACAATTGTTCTTCATCTTCTTCTTCGAAGAAGAAGAATTACTTAGAATTGACCGACGATGAGCTGCTTCGCGAATGCGAAATGGACACGTACAAATCGTCCGGACCATGCGGTCAGCACCGTAACAAGCGTGAATCCGCCGTACGTCTCAAGCACGTACCGACCGACGTCATAGCCCAGGCCGCCGAAGACCGATCGCAGCACAAGAATCGTGCGTCAGCTTTGTCGCGCCTTCGCACTCTTTTGGCCCTCAAAGTGAGGAGCAGTGTGAATCTTGATGCGTATTCTTCGCCGCCGCAGCTTCTTCAAATCCTTCCTCCTAAGTCTACTATTAGATGTTCAAAAGTTGGTCCACAAATTGGACCTGACAATCCTAAATTTGCTTTGGTATTACTCTATTCACTCTTGCTTCGTTTTTTGTTTTCTATTAAAATTTAAGTCAGATTAATTTTTTTTTTTGGTTAACTACAGGGAATGCAAGCTCTACTTGATCTAATTTTCGCAGTCGAGGGATCTGTATCAGAAGCAGCAAAATTATTGGGGTATTGCATTAAGCTTAATACTCTATCAAGCGATAATTGAACTTTAAAAATAGAAATTGCTATATGTAATGTGTTTGATTGGCGTTTAGGTTTCCAATATTTTTTAAATTTAAAATTTCTCTCATATGGTGATCTTTTATAAATGTTGCAGGTTAAGCACTGGAGCGTTGTCACGGTTGATTCTATCGGATGATTCTCTTCGAATGGCGGTGAATGTGTTCAGGACTTCAAAGGTATGCTAATTCATACCTTAAAATAAGATTCAACCTGTTGGTTAATTTAAAATTGTTATCTTCTTTCTTATTTGTGCAACAAATATAATAGAGTATTTTCTTTTTTACTTTTGTGTTGTTAAGTGCCGATAAGTCCATTTTTTGTTGTTGAGTGTCTGCGTCAATGCCTGACGGCATATTTTTAAGTACCTTTAAAGCATATTTGGCTCTTTGTTTATGAATAATGTTCAATAGCAACCTGCCCCATTGATAAGAGAAATGTATGATATAATTTTTCAAGATACCTACCTGCATTATGAATTGTTATTGGAAGGAAGTACGAGAATAAAGTAAGAGAAAAAACTGATTAAAAGATGTATCTTCATTATTACGTGAAATGCATGTTCTGCTTCTCATTCACTTTACCAGAATTACAAAAGTTTTATGTTATTGATGGTTGGATTGTTTCTCGGTTATCCTTGTTTTAATTGCTTTACATACATTATGTGTGTAATTTTTTAATGGACAATCTTCATTTGAAACATGAAAATTTTAAAAAACTTTCTAATTTGTGCAGGGTACGAAGCCTCTTAAGTAGGACTTCTTGGGTGCTACTTCTGTGTTCGGCAAATATTTTCTTCTTTTATTTTTCTTTTTTCAGTCACCATAATGGGGATCATGCTGAAATAACTTACTAGTCACTCTGGACAGGAACGGGTTTCTATAAGTAAAGCACACCTATTTCACTCCTTCCTTAGTATGGAGATGCTTACCGATGGGATGAAGATGGTAATAGCTGCTTTAAAAATTAGTTTTCTTCAGTAGGAAAATTCTCAATATTGGAAAATTTAAAATTGTACTAGAAAACAAGCTGCCTATTCAACCAATGGCTAAATGTAGCATAGTAGTCTCCTTAGACGATTAATTAGATTGCATTCCTTTTGATCTATCTCTTTTCATTTTTTCTCCTTTTTGACTTGCACTTCTCTGTTCCTTTCCCCAAAAAAAAAAAAAAATTGCACTTCTCTGCTGATGTCTTCCCAATATCCTATGATGTGCAAATGCACAAGTATTCTTGATTGTGACGTTAACCATATATGGTTTCTTTTTTATTTTGGTCCATTTTCCAAAGTAAGAAGAATGCTTTATTTTAATGATGCTTCTCTGCTTTCTTAAATGCATGCTTGTTCTTGTTCACATTTTACTGTTCATCATAATTGGTATGGTCTTTCTTTGGCATCATCAAGCCCCAAATGTGATGAAACATTTTGAATTTCTTATTGATCCAGCCTTCACTTTAGTATAATGTATACACCGTACCTGCCGTAAGTATCATTGATAGTCCGAATGAGTGCGAAAGCAGACTAGTGTGTAACTTCATGATTTATTTACTGGTTTGCACGTCCATATTTCAAATGGTTTACTGGTCTCTGGCCAAAAGAGAGGGAAAATGAAAGACTTGTGAGACAATCCTCATGCTTTGTTGACATCAATTTGGTGGTTGATTGAGAAATGAATGATCATACATATGCATATACATATATCATACATATGCATATACATATATCATACATATGCATATACATATACATAAACATATATATATATATATGATTTTCATGGACTAGCATTTGACAGATGACTTGATTATTATTTTTTATCTGTCTGTTTATTGATTCTGTTGCTCAATCATAGCTAGACATTGCTCATTGACCATTTGTTAGTGACAGGCTCAAATGAGATGCTTGAACTTTTGCTTTTATCTCTTGTACTTACTTGCTTGGATTTAGTTTTGAAAAGCAAATCAACTAAGATTTAGTCAGGTGAGCTTTGCAGCAAGTTGGGATCTGACCCAAGTCATAATCCAAGTTGAGCAGAATATGCACAAAAACCATCATCTCAACCATGAGACAAAAGCAATTTTGAGAGCCAGCATTGGGGAATCCTTTACTAGACATTAGTTTTGATATTTGATATTATGAAAGTCTTTTATTTGACATGTAAAGGTAGGGATTTACTTTTTTGAACCCCTATTAGAATAGGTTGACAGTATTCTATCACTAAAATGCACTTTTTCCAATCAGCCAATGGCATGCAAATTGCCAGAATGAAAATGAGGCATAAGTTAAATGCTTTCTTGAAATGTGGCGAAATCATTTGTTTATGGTATTACTTGTCGTGGCAGAAGCATCCTCCTAAAATTGTTTATAAGAAACTCTTTTTACTCTCTATGCCAGTGGAGTGGGCCTTCAAAAGGAAAGGAAAAGTTATACCTAAAGTTGTGAAAAGGAAGAATTTGCTAGTCAAAAATGAATATATTATGTATGATATTGCCAACAGGAAGAGAGTTTGATGCAGAGGAATCCTATTCTTGAAGAATCAGGTTCTTTCTTCCACTGCAATAACTTTTTGCTTCGTTGACTCTTTAAGATGTAGTTTATTCATTTATATCCGATGCTAGAAGTTTTAGAGCCTTCTAAGGTTGACCATCAAAAGTAGGAATATTAATGGCCATTATCTATTGATTTTAATCTTTGAAAAGAGAATCCAAGGATTATGGTGTCGTGGCCAATGGCCACATATCCCTGATCTTTCTCTGCAAAATTTTCAACTGGTAAGGGCCACCATATGTACCCCTGTTGAGTATTGAGAAACAAAAGTTTCAGTAAAGGCTGCTTGTACTTGAACGTTTTTTGCATAGCATTGTATCAACTAATTACAAATTGTAGAATGAAATGGGTACCTTCCGGGAGTTCCTTTAGATCCGAAAACCGACACAGTCAGATATCTCCACCACTTAATTTAAAATATCACTAATAACCAAACGTTTAGTCTATATTTGAACTCTGTTGTACCAGCCATAAAATGTTCTTATTATCCTAATCTAAGCAAGACCAACTCTAGGAAAATGTTAAATCAACAGAGAACATTCTGACATTCTTTGTTTAATTCTTTAATAAAAGAGTGAGGCCGTGAGGGAACTTTTATTGACATGTTTTAAAAATGTAGATTTGATTCTCAATGGTTCTTAAATATCAGGCTTTTCTTTTTCCTCTTTTATATGTTCACACTCGTGGTGGAGCTTATCTCCACAGATTGCCTTTCAAGATTGTTTCATTTTATTACATTGTAGTCCTGCAATATAGAAGAACTAGAAATGGGGGTGGACTTACAAGGAAAGCTTCGGCTAGCTCTTGGCTCTGTTAAGGATCATGCCACTATTGGCAAGGCTATGATTTACAACTATGATGGAAAAGGCTTTTCATTTTATTACAATGTTTTTTATGATATAACGTTCCAGATGTATAGAATACATCTGGAAGATGCATACCCTTCTGAGAAGACGATAACTGAAATGGCTGATGCTTCAATTGCATTCAACAGTGACTCGGAAATTTCGTCTCCTCTGTTAAGTTGGTCATCAATGAAAGTTTGGATATTTTGTCGACACAGAGCA
The DNA here is from genome assembly GCA_029618585.1 of Citrus australasica. Taxonomy (NCBI): domain Eukaryota; kingdom Viridiplantae; phylum Streptophyta; class Magnoliopsida; order Sapindales; family Rutaceae; genus Citrus; species Citrus australasica. Next base: position 30,201,728 of record JARCIV010000003.1, on the reverse strand, counting down.
GAATAGAGATGGCTAGTAAAGTTGTCTCGGTTGTCCTCTCCTCTGAAACTAACAAAAACATCATACTTCTTGTTGTTTCGATAAGAAGAAGCCATAATAAACAGAAACAGTTGAATTGATTAGCGAGAGATTTTGATTCGGATGAAAACAATTATTGAACCAAATGTGCGTGACTCTGTAGAATAAATCGATGCCATGCCCCTTCCTTCAATTTCCGTGATAATTTTTCAATTTCATCTCATTGTCCAACCACCGTGCACTCCACGATGATTGATTAATTCAACTGCCTTGTAGACTTTTAGCTGAAAATTCCACACGAACACCATACTTTTCAACTCACGTGCTTCTGTGCTTTAATGCTCATAACTGCCAGCAATAAGTAGGGTGATATTTTAATTTTTATCTCTGAATTTATCTTATCCGTCCTCATCTCTCAATTAATTGTATTTAGTTTCAAAATTATTTTTTTTTTTTGTTTTAGTAGCTCTTATTCATGTTCGTTAGGGTTGATTGTTAAGCATATAAAGTCTAACTTTTAAAAAAAAAAATTAGTTATTTATTTTTTATAACTTATATACAATTTTTAAATATGTACATTTAAATTAAAAAAAAATTAATTTTTTTTTGTGACCTTTGCCTAAATGAGAAAATGTTTGAATGGAAAATAAATACTATATTCTAATAATATTTCTATTCAATATTGTTATTTCCTAAACTATAAACGGGTCACATGTGGCTAATTGTCAAAGTAATAGCAAGCTGTTAGCTTAAAGCAAAGCACATTCATGCTTCACCCATGAGAATACAACCAATTCTAATGCATGTATTGTGACGCACGTGCAAGCTAAAAGGAGGCACATGGGTTAATTGTCAAAGCAATAAGCACGTGCGTGCTTCATCAATAGGATCTGTGAGTGGATTATTATTATTATTACTATTATGTATTTTACAAAACATTTATGTTTGATAGTATGATTTAGTATAATGTTATGATTATATGTACGTACATTATATGATTGACTGAGTCATGAGATGTAATTGACATGCACCATATGTGTACGTTTCCCCATAGGCTCTACGCATACGTATTGAGAATTAAATTACTCAACCCTTGTGATGTTGTAAACTCTACTGAGTATTGAGAGGTTTTTCCCCCCCTTTTTACTCGTGCGATGATGATCCCAGTGAGTATTGAGAGTTATTTCTCATGTATATTATTTGGTGCAATTTTGTCATGTGTGTATATACGAGTTCATGTTTGCTTTTGTAAAGTGTTTAGTGTAAAGTTATGTCATACAATTATGACGAGCACTAAAACACTAATTTATTTTTATATATAATTATCTTCATTCATTGAGCCGCAAGCTTACTATTTTCCTATTTACCCCATTTCCCTAAGGTTTCCATAGGATTTCGTGTAATTCAATTTTTGATCAATTGAGGTTGGGCCACGACACGCATTACTGCACGACTTACATTTTGACCAAGTTTATGTTTATATTTATGTTTTAGAAGTGTATGTATGTACAGTGAGATATGAACTATGTAAGTTTTTAATAAATTTTTGAATGAGGCACATAGATTATTATATGTTTATAACAAAGGCCAAGGCTAGTGTTATATATTCATGAATTAAGTTTATGTCATGAGCTTTAGATATAAAATTGCATGATTCACCCCTTATCCAACGGTTTGTGTCATGTATGATATGTACATATTTATATTCAATATAACCACCATTTGAATGATAATTTTTTAAAATTAATGCACATGTGTCTTAGCATGATTCACTTGTTGTATGGGTAACATGGTACTTTTGATGTATTTTAAAATTTTTTCTTTAGTTAGAGGCATTTGTTTTAAAATTTTATTTAAAAAAAGGTCATTTTAAATTTCAAAATGTAAAGTGTATTTTCTACAATACTAAATGATGAAACAGCCTTCAATATAGATTTCTTAATAAATTTTAAGAGAACTAACAGAAAGTGGTTATTTCATTCATGGTTATTAAATCAAAATTTGAATTAGATCATCACTGGTCCAAAATAAAGTATCGTCATTTCAAATTGAAGCATGAAACCGTGAATGGATGCATCTTTAAATAAAAGGATACATTTTTATTATATATGACACTGTTTAATTAGACATATCTTTACAGTCGGACACATTTTTAGAGCACCATTTATATTGAAAATATTCCAGCATAAAATATGTCCCTCTCCTTTACGAGTATTTTGCAAATAATACAGAGCCACCACATGTTCAAAAATAATAAAACAATAACATTGCTGGACTGGGCTGGATTGGGCTGATTGGGCTGGGCCTGCCATAAGAATGTGTTACTAGTTCGAAGCTTTGCTTTCATCATCGCATACACGGTGAGGGAAATTGAAATTGATGAGGGCGCTGGCCGCTCAATTCCTGCTTCGGATTCCCCAACTTGGAAGGAAAAATATAAACTTTCCGTCGTACAAGTATCGCGGGAATTATCAGCCATTGTTCTTGTCTTGCGATTACAATTTACAGCACCAATGACAATTGTTCTTCAACTTCTTCTTCTTCGAAGAATTACTTAGAATTGACCGACGATGAGCTGTTTCGCGAATGCGAAATGGACGCGTACAAATCGTCGGGACCAGGCGGTCAGCACCGCAATAAGCGCGAATCCGCCGTACGTCTCAAGCACGTACTGACCGGCGTCATAGCGCATGCCGCCGAAGACCGATCGCAGCACAAGAATCGCGCGTCAGCTTTGTCGCGCCTCCGCACTCTTTTGGCCCTCAATGTGAGGAGCAGTGTGAATCTTGATGCGTATTCGCCGCCGCCACAGCCTCTTCAAATCCTATCTCCTAAGTCTACTATTAGAAGTTCAGAAGTTGGTCCACAAATTGGACCTAACAATCCTAAATTTGCTTTGGTATTACTCTATTCACTCTTGCTTTGTTTTTTGTTTTCTGTTAAAATTTAAGTCATCGTAATTTTTTTTTTTTGGTTAACTTCAGGGAATGCAAGCTCTGCTTGATCTAATTTCGCAGGTTAAGCACTGGAGCATTGTCACGGTTGATTTTATCGGATGATTCTCTTCGAATGGCCGTGAATGAGTTCAGGACTTCTAAAGGTATGCTAATTCATAGCTGATAGTGTGTATTACGATAAGACTCAACCTGTTGGTTAATTTAAAATTGTTATCTTCTTTCTTATTTGTGCAACAAATATAATACTTGAGTAAGAGTATTTTCTTTTTTACTTTTGTGTTGTTAAGTGCCGAGAAGTCCATGTTTTGTTGTTGAGTGTCTGCGTCAGTGCCTGATGGCTTATTTTGAAGTAGCTTTAAAGCATATTTGGCTCTTTGTTTATGAATAATGTTCAATAGCAACCTGCCCCATTGATAAGAGAAATGTATGATATAATTTTTCAAGATACCTACCTGCATTATGAATTGTTATTGGAAGGAAGTACGAGAATAAATTAAGAGCAAAGACTGATTAAAAGATGTATCTTCATTAATACGTGAAATGTATGTTCTGCTTCTCATTCACTTTACCAAAATTACAAAGGTTTTATGTTATTGATGGTTGGATTGTTTCTGGGTTATCCTTGTTCTAATTGCTTTACATACATTATGTGTGTAATTTTTTAATGGACAATCTTCATTTGAAACATGAAAATTTTAAAAAACTTTCCGATTTGTGCAGCGTATGAAGCCTCTTAAGTAGGACTTCTTAGGTGCTACTATTGTGTTCGGCAAATATTTTCTTCTTTTATTTTTCTTTTTTCAGTCACCATAATGGGGGTCATGGTGAAACAACTTACTAATCACTTTGGACAGGAATGGGCTTCTATAAGTAAAGCACACTTGTTTCACTCTTTACTTAGTATGGAGCTGCTTACCGTTGGGATGAAGATGGTAAGAGCTGCTTTAGAAATTAGTTTTCTTCAGTAGGAAAATTCTAAATCTTGGAAAATTTAAAGTTGTACTAGAAAACAAGCTGCCTATTCAACCAATGGCTAAATGTAGCATAGTAGTCTCCTTAGACGATTAATTAGATTGCATTCCTTTTGATCTCTCTCTTTTCATTTTTTCTCCTTTTTGACTTGCACTTCTCTGTTCCTTTCCCCAAAAAAAAATTTGCACTTCTCTGCTGATGTCTTCCCAATATCCTATGATGTACAAATGCACAAATACTCTTGTTGTGACGTTAACCATATATGGTTTCTTTTTTATTTTGGTCCATTTTCCAACAACATAGAATAGTAAGAAGAATACTTTATTTTAATGATACTTCTCTGCTTTCTTAAATGCATGCTTGTTCTTGTTCACATTTTACTGTTCATCATAATTGGTATGGTCTTTCTTTGGCATCATCAAGCCCCAAATGTGATGAAACATTTTGAATTTCTTATTGATCCAGCCTTCACTTTAGTATAATGTATACACCGTACCTGTAGTAAGTATCATTGATAGTTCCGAATTAGTGCGAAACCAGACTAGTATGTAACTTCATGATTTATTTACTGATTTGCACATCCATATTTCAAATGGTTTACTGGTCTCTGGCCTAAAGAGAGGGAAAATGAAAGACTTGTGAGACAATCGTCATGGCTTTGTTGACATCAATTTGGTGGTTGATTGAGAAATGAATGATCATACATATACATATACATATACATACACACACACACACACACACACACACACACACACACACACACGCACGCACACACACACACATATATATATATGATTTTCATGGACTAGCATTTGACAGATGAGTTGATTATTATTTTTTGTCTGTCTGTTTATTGGTTCTGTTGCTCAGTCATAGGTAGACATTGCTCATTGACCATTTGTTAGTGACAGGCTCAAAAGAGATGCTTGAACTTTTGCTTTTATCTCTTGTACTTGCTTGGATTTAGTTTGGAAAAGCAAATCAACTAAGATTTAGTCTGGTGAGCTTTGCAGCAAGTTGGGATCTGACCCAAGTCATGATCCAAGTTGAGCAGAATATCCACAAAAATGATCATCTCATCCATGAAACAAAAGCAATTTTGAGAGCCAGCATTGGGGAATCCTTTACTAGACATGAGTTTTGATATTGGATATTATGAAAGTCTTTTATTTGACATGGAAAGGTAGGGATTTACTTTGTTTAACCCCTATTCGTGCTATAGGTTGACAGTATTCTATCACTTAAATGCACTTTTTCCAATCAGCCAATGGCAAGCAAATTTCTAGAATGAAAATCAGGCATAAGTTAAATGCTTTCTTGAAATATGGTGAAATCATTTGTTTATGGTATTACTTGTCGTAGCAGAAGCATCCTCCTAAAATTATTTATATGAAACCCTTTTTACTCTCTATGCCAGTGGAGTGGGCCTTCAAAAGGAAAGGAAAAGTTGTACCTAAAGTTGTGAAAAGGAAGAATTTGCAAGTAAAAAATGAATATATTATGCATGGCTACATAAATTGGTACATATAGCTCTTGCACCTAATCTGATTATCTCGATTCCTGGACCCAGAACTAATATAGCCTAATTATTACACATGATATTTTGCTGCTGCCATACTACTTACATGCGAGTGCTGATTTTTAAACAGAAATATTCAACAGAGCACTGACAGAAACAGAGTTAACAACCGAGCTTAACAGGACAAAAACACGATGAATCTGGTAGTTCACAAAACCCCTTGTGCCAGAAAAATTGGACGCTGCAGGTTTTGTTCCGCCGTCAGATTCTTCTACGAGGAATGGCACTATAGCACGAACTCACAAATTTCATGGAAGAATTGGCCGAGGAGGGCGAATAGTATTTGATAGATGTAATCCTCTTATGCACTCCTCAACTGATAGTGGCACGTCTTTTTACTTACCACCAAAACCCCGCACATCTATGTACAGTTAAATTGAATACTCGTATTGTCCGAGCTCCAGCATTATTTGTTAGGGAGCTGATATTTATGAAGTTAAATTGAATACTTGCATTGTCCGAGCTCCAGCAATTATTTGTTTGGGAAGCCAAGTGTAATTATGCCGTGGGCAAGCAAAATACTGGGCTTGATGAATCTTTTGAGGCTTGGTCACAGGTATTTCATGTCGTGCATCTTGCCTTATTCTTTTAAAGAAATGACCTTGACCTAATTTTGCTTTCAAGTTTCAACTCAATGAGCTTTTATTACATCCTCTATTGCTGAAATGCTTGTACTAATCATAGTATTTTCAAAATTTTCGTCCCAGTTGATTTTAAATTTTGTGAGAATGTTACAAGATAAAACTTACCTTCAAAACGTTAGAACCTATAAGATTGGCCGAAGGAATCACCTTTTTTTATTTATTTTTTTCCGTTAATCCCATTTGGAGAATGTGTACGTCAGGTGTTAATGCCTATAATGAAAATGATGCAATATGTTTTGTGTTTTTCAATTTAAAAATGTGTCTAATACTGTATTTTCAGAATTGGACTACAAAAATAAAAATAGAGAAAACGATTAAAATTAAGGTAATATAGGACGAAAAAGTATGGACAAGGAAGCAGTAATATTTGGTGTTTTTCATTTTTTTCAATAAAAAAATGAAAACAAAATTTTCAATATCTATTCATCATTTTTTGGGAAAAAATAAAAAAAAAGCTTAAAGAATAAATGAAAGGGTGTTTGTTAAAACAAAAATGTGATTGGTGTTTGAATAATGACTCTCTCGGTCAAGCAAAATAATCACATAATCATTTTTTTGAAACACAAACCCTTTTGGTTGAGAAATAATCACACAAATCCTAACGTTTTATCTGAAAGAGAATTTGTGTATCTTAAAAGAGACGTGTGACATTTTCTAAAAACAAAATATCTTTCTAGTTATTTTGCCAAATCACGTGGTGCCTTTAGAAATAAGATAGATTTTAATTTGCCCCCAATTCAGAATGAAAATCTTTAATTTATCACCTAAAAGTATAAAAAAATCAATTTACCCCATTTATTGTTAAGAAGATTTAAAAAAAAAAAACCCGTAAACACATTCCTTATTTGCCCCTAATCTTTTGGACGGAAATGAAGAATAAATTGAGGCTTACATTGAGAGCAAATTAGTGATTATCATTTTATTTGGGGATGAATTAAAATTTATTCGCAGGAATAAAAAATTTAAGAGAACTACATCGAAAAAGGTAATAGTTTTCACTTTTTATGGAGTATTTGAGTAAGGGTATTTGCACCCCACTATTTTTATAAATCCACCTTACTTCTAGAAACTAATTGCAATGAATTTACAATATTTTTTTAAAAATACAAATTAATAAAAATTTGTATAATTAATTATTAAAATCATTCTATTGATTTTCTTCTTGGGTTCTTTGACCATCTTTAATCATAAACTTTAATACAAGTTTTATTTTAGTATTTTATTATTATGATATATAGCAACTAAATTACCATAATAAACACGAGTTATTGTATCTAATAATCTATGTATCTAATTTTGTGGCTTATAATATAATATTTGAAAATAAAATCTAATTGTGATTTTCTCTACTTTAGTGTGTAAATAACTAAAATTGACATCCCAATAATTTACATGAGTATCATGCCCTAAAGATACTATTTTAGTTTAATTAAAGATTAAAACTCATACTCGTAAAGTAGTATTAGAAACAATGAGTTTGGAATAAAATTAGAAAAATATTGGGATTAAAGTAAATTCTTAATAGTTTTACCTTATAAGAGTAAAATAATCAATTTAAACTTATGACAAAACAATCTTTGTAGCTAATTATAATAAAATAATCTAAATCACAAGAAAGTAAACTAAAATAAACCTAGTTAATTAACTGTACAAAGTTCTTCTTTGTTTGAAAATTTTAAAACATAGCATGTATGTTTTATAATTATTTTTTAGACGAAGTATTATCACTTTGATTTTTGAGGAATATCGGTAAAATTTTCATATAATAGTGGAACAAGCCCAATAAATAAGCGTGTGGATGGTAAGGGCTCGGGCTCCCTCTTTCATTATTCCAATAACGACACTCAGGATTGGAAATGGAAATGGCGATGTAAAAGGCCTGCGCTTGCCCCTATCGAGCAATAAGAGTTGGCAGTTTCAGTTGCAGTTCCACCAGAGGAATAAGGTGAAGAAGAAGAGACAAAATGTTACCATCAGTTATACCAACAGTAGCAGTGGAGGGGATTCTGCTTCTGCGGCACTGGAATTGGAGGTTAATGAGATAAGGGAGAGTTGCAAAATGTGGAAATGGAAGGGTCAGTGCTCCATCAATTACTTGGTTTCTTCAACTCCAAATTCACATCCCAATTCTCCTCCTCTACTCCTTGTCCATGGCTTAGGTGCCTCCATTCCTCACTGGCGCAGGTTAGCGAGATAAGATTGCCCTTTCTTGTTGTGAATTGTGTAGCGGGTTGATTATTGGGTGCATAAAAACGTAGCTCCTTTATTGTGAATTCAGTTCAAATTATGTTCTGGGTAGTTTCGACTGTTTTTTTTTTTTGTATGGAGCATGTCTTTACCTTACGTATGTAATATCTCTGACTCTGTTTTGTATTATGAACCCCAGGGATGCATTTATATGTGCTATACTTCTAATAATTAATTAAGATGAATGAAGCAAAAGAATAATGAAGGTAAATCTATTCGTTATTTCCTGGTGCATTGGCATTAACACCTAGTTCTATTCCTTGCACCTAGATGATGACAAACCGGTGATCTGAGTTTCGGGGTTCCATTTCATATTACCCTTTTATGGATATAGACTTCTTCCATTTTCCAATTCTTAATCTAGTGAAAAAGTATTCATTTTACTGCTCCGTTGAAAAGGGGAATGAAAATTTGCTTGTGCACCATTCCTTTATCCCATTAAATAATGTGAGGAATTGATATTTTTCTTGTCATCTCTGAGGTAATTTCAGGAATATCGGCACCCTGGCGAAGAGCTACACGGTTTATGCCATTGACCTTCTTGGATTTGGTGCTTCAGATAAGCCAGCTGGTTATTCATATATCATGGAGGCATGGGCTCAGGTGTGCAATGTTCCCTAGCCAGAAGTTGGATCTTTCTCTGTACTTATGTCGTCAATCACTTGACCTTTAGTTATTTTCCTTGCTAACTTGAGTGAGATTCACTGATACAGCTAATATTGGATTTCTTGGATGAAGTTGTTCAGAAGCCAACTGTGCTTATAGGTAATTCTGTTGGAAGCCTAGCTTGTGTTATCGCTGCCTCAGGTATATTTATTTTAACTTCCCCTTGGACATCAGATATTCTTCAACTTGCTTGCGAAGAAACACTTGCACATAATTATCCTTTTTGGTATCTATGGTTTACGATAAACCTGCTATATTTTCTACCATAAGAATCCAGTCAAACCCTTGTTCGAGGGCTTGTTCTGTTGAATTGTGCTGGTGGCATGAACAACAAGGCAATTGTTGATGATTGGAGAATCAAGCTATTGTTACCATTGCTTTGGTTCATTGATTTTTTGTTGAAGCAAAGGCCAATTGCTTCTGCTATATTTGAGCGTGTGAAACAAAGGTATTTTCTCCTCTCTATTCAGTCCATTGTTCATTATCCCAAGACACTAGAGTCAAAATTAAAAAAAACAAAAAACTCTATGACGTGCATACAAAATTAAATTTTAAATAATAATTTTGTCACCAAGTGTCTTAACAATAAAACCCCATTCCAAATATGGAATTGGTAGAGATACTTGAAAAAGTGCATACATGTTTAAGCAAATAGATTCACAACTCAGGTGAGTTGAGTGAAAATGACACCTATCTCAGTCTTCTTCGTTACAGTTGAAACATCTGCTTGGGTCTTCCATTGACGTAGGATCTGGGGTGTGAAGTAAATGGATCCCACATTTTTTCACCCCGCAGCACTGGCACTCCAAAGGTGGAAAAACATTAAAGTGGACTGCCTCAGGAATGCAATTGCATTTCCAAAAATCATTAAAATCCTCTTCACAGAACAGATAGTACCCAAAATGTAAGTGATATGATTCTACATAAATAACTCTGGTCTGAAATAACCGTGTGTCATGCGGATCACAATCTTTGGTGGTTTTCACTTTGAGCTCACAAGAAAATGAAAACCATCTGCCATAATCAACATGATGGTCTGAAAATGCTAAAATAGCACTAAATGCAAAGCCCTGCACTCTGCTATTATTGAAGAAATCTGGCGGCATCTCCAAGGTTATAAAAGATCCCACACTTTGAAACTTAAACCACTTTGGAATTTCATTCCCAGGTAGTACTATATGACCTTTGCGCGTGGAAAAACTTCTCTGTACCAAAAAAAAAAAATTTTAAACCCAAAAAAAAAGATTGTAGAAATTGTAAGTAGAGAGAGTTAAAGACACACATTTAGCCATAATCCTTGCCATATTTCTTGCAAACGTACAACTGGCGTATGGTTTGTATGCTGAATTCTCAGGGTATCTTCAACAATTCCTGCAGTAGAATTACCTTCCAATTTAAATAATATCTCCGGTAAAAAAAAATTGCCTGTAAGATTCATAACTTAGAGAACAAACCTAAATATTGTTTCAGTGCCAAGCAACCTCGTTCATGGAATGAAGGCTTTTGTACGGATTGGAACCTCTCACTATAACCTAAGAGGAGGTATCCCGACATGAAAAGTTGGATAATGCTTTCTGGTATTCTCTCAATATTGGTTTTCTCTAGATTCAATATTACTGGGTAGGATAATTGGCCAAGACATTCGGGCAATCTCTGAAGATTTGAGCAACCACGGAGATGAAGAAGTCCAAGAGACTTCAACTTACAGAGGCTGCTTGGGAGACTCTTAAGCCTTTTACATTCTGAAAGGTCTAACAACGAAAGCCTAAGTAGACGCTCAATTGATGAGGGCAGTTCTTCAATTGCAGTTCCACTTAAAAATAGCTTGCCTACGTTACCAGATGAGATCTCTGGAAGCCTCTTCAGCTTTGAACAACCCGAAAGATCAAGTTCAGTAAGAAATTCCAAATTAAATATTCCAGCTGGAAGACTTTTCAGGCTTTTGCTACCTCTTAGATTCAAGATAGCTAGCTTGTTCAGATGTGGAATCAACGTGGGGTTTGGAGTTTTGGCAATTAGCTTCTTGCAGGCACCATGGATTAGCTGGTTTAACTTACTATAATGCTGCTCGGTCAAAAAAGAGGCAAAGATAAAATCATTACTATGCATACCTTCACACCATTACGTTCTTATTGAAAGATTGCACATATATATTAATGTAAACATACCTTCACACCATTCCAAAGTTGTTCAATGTCGCTATTAGGCACTTCAAGAAACACAAGTTTCTCTGCACTAAGGTTTGAAGGTAATGACTTCAACGGATATCCATGCCAGTGAAGATATTTCACTTCAGCAAATCCGAGGTCTTGCAAATAAGACACCTTGCATTTGTTCTCCCCATTGAATGATGAACTATAGAATTTTAAAAATCTCAATTTACGCATCTTTCTGAAAGTATTAGGATTTAGATGGATCTCTTTTACTTTTGACATATCCAAACAGATACCCTCAATTTTTTCTGTCCCCTAAAAATAAATATAAAAAAATCAATAAAGTTAACATCAAATGAAAAATGATATTTATATTCCACTAGTGATTAACACTTCAGCTCCACCAAGACAAATTTTTGGGGCAAGTTTGTCACTCATTCACAATTAAAGGTAGCTTAGTTATTAATTCAACTTTAATTTGTCCTTGTGTGGAGTTTATGTCAGATTGGAGTGGGGTTCTCCATCATTACTCAAATTAAATTTCAATAATTCATGTTTATTGTTATTGCTAGGCAGTTAAACTCTTAATTGCAAATGCACAAAGAAACATAATAGCACAAGTAATACTTAACATAAAAATTCTGTATGTGTACTATACAAATTTATATATCAATTATACTTGCAAACGGTTATGTAAGTTGTCAATCGCATTTATAATTTATTGCTACGTCATCTAACCGCTATGGTTTTTTCCAAACATTGTCGCTCTTCTATTAATTCCTAGACTCATCAGTTCGAGCGTGTATATATATATTCATATCAAGTTTGTAAATGCTAGAATATTTCAAAATAATAATCCACAACAAACTGCTTACCGTGTTATATGTAAAAACTTCGTAGATATCCTCATGATGCCACAACCTACTGAGGTTTTCAGGATTAATTGATTCTTGTCGAACAATTTCCCTACCCAACTCTTGTAGTAAATCATGCATTCTTATCGTGTTGCATTAAAGAATTTCATTATGGGATTTAGATGCTCACGTCGAAAGAAACAAGCAACATCAAGGAAAATACTTTTCTCTTTATCGTCCAAATCATCATAACTTATTTTTAATACCTCTAGAATACTTGGATGGAGGATTCTTTGCAATTTATCTATTGCGCTTTCCCAGACTTCTTTTTCCCTTTTATGTAGAAAGCAACCCAAAACTTTAATAGCTAAAGGAACACCTTGAGCATATTTCATTACTTTGCTTGAAAGTTCCTCATAACCAACATCAGGATGGTTTTGTTTGAAGGCATGTCGACTAAAAAGCTCAATAGCGTGATGATATTCTAATGCCTTCATCTCATAGATTTTCCTCACCCCCCAATTTCTAAGCACTTGTTTATTTCTGGTGGTTATTATGATTCGACTCACAGGCGTCAACCAATCAAGACTTCCAATTAAAGATTCTAATTGGCTGAAGCAAGTCACATCATCAAAAACAATCAGAACCTTCATGCGGCTGGGCCTTCTAAAATTGAGGTCAATATAAGGCATCACATTTTTATCCTTCAATAAATTTGAAAGAAGTTTTTGTCGTAAGCAAGCTAATCCTCCTTGTCTTTGTGACTCATCTCTAACATTTTCGAGGAAGCAAGAACCTTCAAAATCACCCGAGATTTTGTCGAAATAGCTCTAGCGATTGCTGTTTTGCCTATACCACCAATGCCCCAAATCCCTAAAGCGTAAACACCTTTAGACTCAACACCTAATAGAGATTCAATTTCCTCAACTTTTGATACCACTCCAACCAGCTGGTTTTTGTTATCACGCGGCCTAAACACTTCATCCAATCTCTTCAAAATGTGATTAACAACTTCATTTATAAGTTCCGACTCACGCCTAGCAAATACATAAAATTAGCCGCGGTAACTTCAAATTAATTAATAGGAGGAATTTGCATTAAATATAAAATAAGGTAGATTGTCAATTTTCCTATTTTGTAAAATAAGGTAGATTAATAATCATTTTTATTAAAAATTTATAATTTTGTAAAATTTAATTAAAATAACTGAATTTATTTATTAAAAATAAATCCTAAAATTTAATAATTTAGGGGATTTTTATTAAATCCCAAAATTTTGAAATTATTTTTTTAATTATAATTTTTATTAAAAATAAAAATTGTAATTTGGATTTATTTTTAATTAAATTTAGGTGTATTTTTATAATTATAATTTTTTATTTTCATAGTTTTTATAAATAAAAAAGGTCTTTTAATTTATTTTAGGGAAAAATTGTCATTTGGTTTAAATTATTTCATGGTGTTAGTGCAAAAGTGGCTTATTGATACAAATTTTTTTTAAAAAAAAAGTGGTGTAAATAATATGTTAAAATTTTGTAGTGGTTGGATGAACAGTAGGTAAAAGGAAGGTGGTGCAATGATAATTTCCTTTTTTTTTTCCTAATGGTGGTGTATGAGTGAGAGGTTGCAATTTTATTTATTAATTCTGTCAAAATTATTTTATAATTATGGGAGTACAAAAGTGGGGAAGTCGGAAAGACTATAATTTGATGCTTACAAATTTTTAAAATTGTAGTTTAGCATCCGGAAATTTAACTAAGAGTGCTGCGTGAATTTTATTTATTGTTAAATATTAGTATGAGAAATTAAAGGTTTAACTTTTCACCTGATGTTAGGAGAATGAAATCCACACAAACTTGCTGCTTCCTCCAAAGCATTCCTCCAACTCTGCAGCTTCTCAGTATTCTCCTTCAATCTTTCTTCAAGCTTCGAAAATGAATCTCCAAAACTCCCAGTTTGGTTTCTCACGTCTGATGGATCAACCCGATAGAAAACCGGAATCACAATCTGTGCATACTCCTTCTTGCAGTTGAGGATCTTTACAAGTTCATCGAGACACCATCTGGAAGATGCATACCCCTCTGAGAAGACAATAACTGAAACGGCTGATGCTTCAATTGCATTCACAAGTGACTCCGAAATTTCGTCTCCTCTGTTAAGTTGGTCATCAATGAAAGTTTGGATATTTTGTCGACACAGAGCAGAATAGAGATGGCTAGTAAAGTTGTTGCGGGTGTCCTCTCCTCTGAAACTGACAAAAACATCATACTTCTTGTTGTTTGGAGAAGAAGAAGCCATAATCAACAGAAACAGTTGAATTGATTAGAGAGAGATTTTGATTCGGCTGAAAACAATTATTGAACCAAATGTGAGCGACTCTGTAGAATAAATAGATGCCATGAACCTTCCTTCAAGTTCCGTGATAATTTTTCAATTTCGTCTCATTGTCCAAGTACCGTGCACTCCAGGATGATTGATCTATTTCGTCTCATTGTCTCTGTGCTTTCATACTCATAACTATCAGCAACGAGGGGCTGATATTTTAGTTTTTATAAATGCGATTGACATTATATGATTGACTGAGTCATGTGATGTAATTGACAGGCACCATATGTGTACCTTTCCTCATAGGCTCTACCCATGCGTATTGAGAGTTAAATTACTCGACCCTTGCGATGTTGTTATTTCTACTGGGTATTGAGAGGTTTTTCCCCCTTTTTACTCGTGCGATGATGATTCCAGTGAGTATTGAGAGTTATTTCCCCTGTAAATTATTTGGTACAATTTTGTCATGTATGTATATACGAGTTCATGTTTTCTTTTGTAAAGTGTTCGGTGTAAAGTTATGTCATACAATTATGACGAACACTAAAGCACTAATTTATTTTTATATATAATTATATTCATTCATTGAGCCGCAAGCTTACTATTTTCCTATTTACCCCATTTCTCTAAGGTTTCCATAGGATTTCGTGTATTGGGCCACGGCATGCATTACTGCATGACTTATATTTTGACCACGTTTATTTTTATATGTATATTTTTGAAGTGTATGTATGTACAGTGAGATATGAACTATGTAAGTTTTTAATAAATTTTTGAATGAGGCACATAGATTATTATATGTTTATAACAAAGGCCAAGGCTAGTGTTATATATTCATGAATTAAGTTTATGTCATGAGCTTTAGATATAAAATTGCATGATTCACCCCAGATCCAACAGAAGGGTTGAGGTGATTTGTGTCATGTATGATATGTACATATTTATATTCAATATAAACACCATTTGAATGATAGTTTTTTAAAATCAGTGCACATGTGTTGTATCATGATTCACTTGCTGTATGACTAACATGGTACTTCTGATATAATCTAAAATTTCTTCCTTAATTAGAGGCATTTGTTTTAAAATTTTATTTAAAAGAAGGTCATTTTACATTTCAAAATGTAAAGTGTATTTTCTACAACACTAAAGGATGAAACAACCTTCAATATAGATTTCTTAATAAATTTTAAGGGAACTAACAGAAAGTGGTTATTTCATTCACGGTTATTAAATCAAAATTTGAATTAGATCATCACTGGTCCAAAATAAACTATTGTCATTTCAAATTGAAGCATGAAACCGTGAATGGATGCATCTTTGGTATTACTCTATTCACTCTTGCTTTCTTTTTTGTTTTCTGTTAAAATTTAAGTCATCGTAATGTTTTTTATTTTTTTTGGTTTAACTTCGGGGAATGCAAGCTCTGCTTGATCTAATTTTCGTAGGTTAAGCACTGGAGCATTGTCACGGTTGATTCTATAGGATGATTCTCTTCGAATGGCCGTGAATGAGTTCAGGACTTCTAAAGGTATGCTAATTCATAGCTGATAGTGTGTATTACGATAAAACCTGTTGGTTAATTTAAAAATTGTTATCTTCTTTCGTATTCGTGCAACAAATATAATAAGTCTGTTTTTTGTTGTTGAGTGTCTGCGTCAGTGCCTGATGGCTTATTTTTATGTAGCTTTAAAGCATATTTGGCTCTTTGTTTATCAATAATGTTCAATAGCAAGCTGCCCCATTGATAAGAGAAATGTATGATATAATGTTTCAAGATACCTACCTGCATTATGAATTGTTATTGGAAGGAAGTACGAGAATAAATTAAGAGCAAAGACTGATTAAAAGATGTATCTTCATTAATACGTGAAATGTATGTTCTGCTTCTCATTCACTTTACCAGAATTACAAAAGTTTTATGTTATTGATGGTTGGATTGTTTCTGGGTTATCCTTGTTTTTTTTTTTTTGTTTTAATTGCTTTACATACATTATGTGTGTAATTTTTTAATGGACAATCTTCATTTGAAAACATGAAAATTTTAAAAAACTTTCCGATTTGTGCAGGGTATGAAGCCTCTTAAGTAGGACTTCTTAGGTGCTACTATTGTGTTCGGCAAATATTTTCTTCTTTTATTTTTCTTTTTTCAGTCACCATAATGGGGGTCATGGTGAAACAACTTACTAATCACTCTGGACAGGAATGGGCTTCTATAAGTAAAGCACACTTATTTCACTCTTTCCTTAGTATGGAGCTGCTTACCGTTGGGATGAAGATGGTAATAGCCGCTATAGAAATTACTTTTCTTCAGAAGGAAAATTCTCAATCTTGGTAAATTTAAAGTTGTACTAGAAGACAAGCTGCTTATTCAACCAAATGGCTAAATGTAGCATAGTAGCCTCCTTAGACGATTAATTAGATTGCATTCCTTTTCATCTCTCTGTTTTTTCATTTTTTCTACTTTTTGACTTGCACTTCCCTGTTCCTCCCCCCCCCCCCCTCCCCCCAAAAAAAAAAATTGCACTTTTCTGCCGATGTCTTCCCAATATCCTATGATCTCCAAATGCACAAATATTCTTGTTGTGACGTTCCATATATGGTTTCTTTTTTATTTTGGTCCATTTTCCAACAATATAGAATAGTGAGAAGAATGCTTTATTTTAATGATGCTTCTCTGCTTTCTTGCATGTATGCTTGTTCTTGTTCACATTTTACTGTTCGTGATAATTGGTATGGTCTTTCTTTGGCATCATCAAGCCCCAAATGTGATGAAACATTTTGAATTTCTTATTGATCCAGCCTTCACTTTAGTATAATTTATACACCATACCTGCAGTAAGTATCATTGATAGTTCCGAATGAGTGCGAAAGCAGATTAGTGTGTAACTTCATGATTTATTTACTGGTTTGCACATCCATATTTCAAATGGTTTACTGGTCTCCAGCCAAAAGAGAGGGAAAATGAAAGACTTGTGAGACAATCCTCATGGCTTTGTTGACATCAGTTTGGTGGTTGATTGAGAATGAATGATCATACATGCATACAAATACTTGTTAGAGGCCTTGTTCTGTTGAATTATGCTGGCGGCATAAACTACAAGGCATTGTTGACGATTGGAGAATCAAGCTATTGTTTCCATTGCTTTGGTTAATTGATCCTTTGTTGAAGCAAAGGCCAGTTGCAGATACAAATAAAAATGAGATTTTTCAGAGAGCTGCTAATTTTTTATTATACTTAAGATGAATGTGTCAACAATTCATATGCAGTAAGTACCATTGATAGTTCCGAATGAGTGCGAAAGCAGACTAGTGTGTAACTTCATGATTTATTTACTGGTTTGCCCTCACTTGTTGGAGGTAAAGTAAATGGACCCCACATTTTTTCACCCCGCAGCACTCGCAATCCAAAGGTGGAAAACGATCAAAATCATCAAAAAAGAAGCGGACTGCCTCAGGAACGCAATTATATTTCCAAAAACCATTGAAATCCTCCTCATTGAAAAAATAGCACCCCAAAAGTAAGTGATCTGATTCTACGTAAGCCAGGCGCTTCAGAAATCTCCGTGTGACATGCGGATCACAATCTTCGGTTTTCAATTTGAATTCACAAGAAAATAAAAACCATCTGTCATTATCTACATGACGGTCTGAAAATGCTACAAAAGAAAGAAAGTATGTGGTGGATGAAATAGTGTACATAAATGACTAAGCAATAGACTCAGGACTAGTTTAGAATTCTTGTGGTGGATGAAATAAGATGTTTTCTGTTGTGCGGATGAAATAAGTCGCTAGTTGAAAAAATAACTCAGCGTTTAATAAGTTGTGTTGTTTTAATTACTTTGAGTTTTAAAAAAAAAAGTATGTGTCTTGGTAAATTTATTATTAAAGTACTATTTTATTATATAATGGCCTAAATAAACATAAGTGTAAATTTTCTTTTGTTTGTATATAAGGATATAAGAGTTTGTGAAAAAGCAAGATATACTTATCTTTTTGTTAAAATATTAAAATTATAATAAAAAATTAAAAAAGTGTGGTACCCTATTTAATAAGCTGTTTATAAAAAAACTTTAAAAATCTACTGCAAAAATGGAGAAACTTATAAAATAAATAACATTTTAAAAAGTTTATCAAACACCATTTTTACCAAAACTTATGAAATAAGTTACTTATAGCATTTTAACTATAATCCCAAAGAGGGTTCTAATGATAGCCACTTTTGTCCATTGACTATAAAATTAGCAAAAAATAAAAAAAATTGAATAACAACAGAACTCTGTTAAATTAATACTCAATAAATTGATAATCTTGATTAAATAATAATTTTTTCTCCCAACTTGGGACCAACATGATAATTTAATCATTCGACAAAGTTATTAAATAAAAAACTTTCAAAACATTTTTGTTTTTCTACCGACCCAATTAATAGGTATATTAATAATTACCTAAACTGAAACTAAATATATCATATGTCTATGAGGTTTTTGAAAAATAAGTTTTCAATGTTTCGTGCTTGAAATTAATTTTCGTTGTTATATTAATGTGATATGTGAAGAGGAATAAGAGAGGTCAACTTAATATATTTCCTCCAAGTGCTCTTCTAATGTGTTACTATATAATTGTAATCTAGTTGTACAATCTAATCAATGAATTATTAAGTGATTGATACACTTAAACAAGATTCAACTTTACTCGATGTACTAATATTTATTAAATTAATAATTTTTTATAATTTTTTATTGAAGGAATCTGGTGGCATTTTCAGACCGTCATGTAGATAATGACAGATGGTTTTCATTTTGAAACTCAAACCACTTCGGAATTTCATTCCATAGTAGTAAGATTTAACCTCCGTTCATGTGAAAATCAATCTGTAAAAAAAAAAAAAATCATAACTCAAAAAACAATTATATAAATTGAAAGAAGAGAGTTAAAAACACGCCTTTTCCTCTACTTCTTTCCAATGGGCAGCTGCCATAAGCTGAATTCTCTGCAGGGCATCTTCAACAATTCCTGCAGTAGAATTACCATCCGATTTAAAATTATTGCTCTAGTGAAAAAACACTGCTTACATATAAGATTCAGAACTTGGGAATAAACCTGAAAATGATTGCAGCGATGTGCATTGATCGGCATCTAACAATAGCTTAAGTGGAGGTCAGTCAACACAGAAATTTGGATGATGCTTTCTGGTATTCTCTCAATATTGGTTTTCTCTCGGAGCAATGTTCCTAGAGAGGACAACTGGCCAAGACATTCGGGCAATCTCTGAAGATTTGAGCAACCACTGAGATCAAGAATTTCAAGAGATTTCAACTTACATAGGTTGCTTGGGAGACTCTTAAGCCTTTTACAGTCTGAAAGGTCCAAGTACCCCAGCCTAAGTAGAAGCTCAATTGATGAAGGCAGTTCTTCAATTGCAGTTCCACTTAAAAAAAGGCAGCTTATATTACTAGATGAGATCTCTGGAAGACTCTTAAGTTTTGAGCACCCCGAAAGATCAAGTGTTGTAAGACACTAATGTTTGAAGGCAATGACTTCAATGGATATCCATGCCAGTGGAGATACTTCACTTCAGTAAATCTGGGGTCTTGCAAATAAGACACCTTACATGTGTTCTCTCCATTGAATGATGAGTTATAGAATTTTAAAAATCTAAATTTCCGCATTACTGTGAATGTATTGAGATTTAGGTGGATCTCTTTCACTTTGGACATATTCAAACAGACGCCCTCAACTTTTCAGTCCCCTAATAATCAATAAAAAAATGAAAAATGATAGTTATATCCCACCAATGAATTGCACCTCAACCCCACCGAGACAAATTTTTGGGCATGTTTGCCATTGATTCACAACAAGGGGTAACTTAGTTATTAATTCAACCTTTTTTTTCACTCTTGTGTGGAATTGAGGTGGGATTGGAGTGGAATTTTTTATCATTGCTCGAATCAAATTTCAGTAATTCATGTTTATATAGTTATTGCTAGGCAGTGAAACTCTTAATTGCAAACGCACAAAGGAACATAATAATACAAGTAATACTAAACATGAAATTTACGCTTGCGGGATACAATACAAATTGACATTATAAATTATCCTTACAAAGAACTATACAAGTTGTCACGGCATTTATAACCACTATTGTTTTTTTCTAATCATTTTCACTCTTCCATTAATTCTAGATTCATCAATTCGAGAGTATATAAATATATCGATATCAAGTTTTTAAATGCTAGAATATTCTAAAGTAATAATCTACAGCAAATTGCTTGCCGTATTATATGTAAGAACTTCATAGATATCCTCATGATGCCACAACCGATTGTGGTTTCCAGGATCATTTGATTCTTGACTGACAATATCCCTACCCAACACTTAGTAGAGATTCAATTTCCTCAACTCTTGATTCTACTCCAACCAGCTGGCTTTTGTTATCACGCGGCCTAAACACTTCTTCCATCAGTCTCTTCAAAATGTGATTAACAACTTCGTTTATAAGTTCTGATTCAGGCCTGCCAAATACATAAAATTAGCAACAGTAACTTCAAATAGGAGGGATTTGCATCAAATATGAAATAAGGGAGATTGCTAGTTTTCCAATTGAAATTAATATATACCACTACAATCTCCCTATAAATTAATAACTCTTAAATTATAGGAGTATGTGTGACTTGTTTTTTTTTCCTGATGGAGGTATGTGAGGTTGAAATTGCTTAAACAACGACAGACCACCATTAAGTTTGTTAAATATATTGTAAAATTATCGGTCTTTTATTATTAATTCTGTCAAAGTTCTATCATAATTATTGGGGTTCAAAAGTGGGGAAGTCAAGAAGCCTAGAATTTGATACCTAAAAAAAATTTAAAATTATACTTTAGCATCCGGAAATTTAACTAAGAGTGCTGCATGAATTTTATTTACAGTGTTAAATATTAGCATGAGAAATTAAAACTAACTTTTCACCTGATGCTACGATAATGAAATCCAGACAAACCGGCCGCTTCTCTCAATCCCTTCCTCCATGTCTGCAGATTCTCCGAATTTTGCTCAAATCTTTCTTGAAGCTTTGAAAATGAATCCCCAAAACTCCCTGTTTGGTTTCTCACGTATGATGGATCAACGCGATAGAAAACCCGTAACACAATCTGTGCATGCTCTTTCTTGTACTCGAGGATCCCCGCAAGTTCATCAAGACACCATCTGGAAGAAGCGTAGTCTTCAGAGAAAATGATAACCGAAATGGCTGATGCTTTAATCGCTTTCACAAGTGACTGAAATTTCATTTCCTCTGTTAAGTTGGTCATCAATGAAAGTTTGGATATTTTGTCGAGACAGGGCTGAATAGAGATGGCTAGTAAAGTTGTCGCGGGTGTCTTCTCCTCTGC
Source organism: Citrus australasica (assembly GCA_029618585.1). NCBI lineage: Eukaryota > Viridiplantae > Streptophyta > Magnoliopsida > Sapindales > Rutaceae > Citrus > Citrus australasica. Next base: position 30,179,921 of record JARCIV010000003.1, on the reverse strand, counting down.
AACTAACAAAAACATAATACTTCTTGTTGTTTCCAGAAAAAGAAGCCATAATCAACAGAAACAGTTGAATTGATTAGAGAGAGATTGTGATCAGATGAAAACAATTACAAAGCCAAAATGAGCGTGACTCTGCAGTATATATTGACCTGATAGCTCATTTTCGAAGCTTCCTGGACAATGATTCGTGGAATATTCAAGGGTTATTGGAATGCCCACCTAATTTTTCGACTTGGCAGTTTTTTTCAGTTGGAATTATGAGTTAACACTATTGGCACTCTTCCTTGGAAGTTTTCGTGATAATTTTTCAACTTCATCTCATTGTCCAGGCACCGTGCACTGCAAGATAATTTCACTGCTTTTTAGACATTTTGCTGAAATTTCCCCTTGAACACCAAAGTTTTCAACACATGGCTTTTGTGCTTTTAATTCTCAAATTGAGTGGGTCATGACTATCAACCATGAGTAGTAGGTTGATATTTTAATTTTTGCCCCCCAATTTTTCTTATCAGTCATCATCTCTCCATTAATTGCATTTAATTTTAAAATTATCCTTATTTATCATTTTTGTTTTAATAATTCTTATTCATTTTCCTTCGGGTTATTTGTTAAATGTGTGAAGTCTAATTTTTCTTTTTTTTTGAAGTAAACTTTTGTAACTTTTATCTAATATATGAAAATGTCTCAATCGAAAGTAAATGATATATCCCAAAATTATCTCTATTAAATATAGTTATTTCCTAAATGGTAAAATATAATCCCTTTGTTCATTTTGAATAAAAAATCTGATGTAATTCAAAAAGCGTCTTTTGAATTATAGTATCATTACTCAAAGAAAAATAATTCCAAAATTCTTAACAAATATGTATTTTTTAGTTATTATTTTTAATAATTTAAATTTTTTTATATGTTAATAGTTTTATTTGGCCCATATTTTTCACCTAATTCTCTGATAAATTTTAGTGGAGTGAAGAACTGATAAATTTTTTATAATAGATTCTTACATGTAATTTTAGAATGGAAAAAGGCTTCCCTACCACCACCTGCACATATGCCTTCTTTTTATGAGCAATTATCAAGTAATTTTATACCAAATTCATTATTTCTAATACTACTTTATTAGTATGATTATAAAACATTAATTAAACAAACATAATGTCTTTATGGCACAATACTCATGTAAATTATTAGCTTGTCAAATTTATATCATTTATTTGTAAGGTAGTGATAATAATAATTAGATTTCATTTAAAATATTAGTTCACATAATTAAATACATAAATTATTAAATACAATAACTCATGTTTGTTAGGCAATTTGTTCGTTTTATATCATAATAATACAATAGAAAAATAAAATTTATATCAGAGTTCATGATCAAATAGAGTCAAAGAAATCTAAGAAGCAAGATCATAGAAGGATTTAATTGAATAACTCTACAAAATTTTTATTAATTTGTATTTTTAAAAAATATTGTGAATTCATTATAATTATTTTATAAAAGTGGTGTGAATTTACAAAAATAATGGGGTGGAAATATCCCTACCCTTTTTTTTTTTTGCTTCTTTCCTTTGAAGCTAAAGATTCAACACTTAGTGAAGACACCACGTACTGAATTTTTGAAATTTTTTTTTACTATGTTTTTAATGAATAAAATGTATGACAAATGGTATTTTATTTTAATTGTGTTATATAACATGCGAATTTATCAAAGCCTAAGTCAACCCAAACTATAATCAAATAAAAATGATTTTAGTTGGGTTGAGTTGGATTGCCGCGCAAACTTTGGGTTGGTTTGGTTTGAAACTTGCGCTTGGATCTTCGGTTGCATTTGGGGCTCACAAAAAATCGACCCCAAATTTTTTCTTCCCGCATCCGTGCAATAATATTACATATAATAAAAATAACACAGGCACAAATGACAAAAATAATTTTTATTTTGTAGTGATTTTTTTTTTATAATGTACTAGTTTTTATACTATTTACTGTTGTGTACATATAGTTGGCATCCACAAACGTTAAGGATCATTACTTATTTTCCTTTCAAGTTATTTCATATAAAGATAAAGAGTAAAAACTATTTATATAAAAGTGATTAATGGGGCTAATAAAATATAATGAGGGGGTCAAATACGACAGCTCCTATACTTATATCATTAATCGCTTGACCTTAGGTTATTTTCCTTGCTAACTTGAGTGAGACTCATCGATACAGCTAATGTTGGATTTCTTGGATGAAGTTGCTTAGAAGCCAGCTGTGCTTATACGTAATTCGGTTCGAAGCCTAACTTGTGTTTAGAGATGGCCAATGGGTCGGACGACACGTGGCACGACAATACACGAGCACATTTTGGTAGGGCACGCGGCACGGGGCTGGACTTAGAATTTTACGCACACATGCCTTAAAAACACGGTACGATTAGAGATGAGCTAAGCACGACACGATAAAAAAGGCTGCAATAAGCACGTTTTATTTTTTAATGAAGGTAAACTTAAAATTTTATGATTTTACAAATAACTTGAAATTGAATTTTTAAATTCATTAATGCTTAGTTTAAAAAAATACTATAATTGATTTATATTTATAATTTATTAAATAAATAATTGATATCATGATCTTAATGAATAAAATTATAAATATCATGATTTTATAAATATGCATTAATATTATTATGAACTATGATTTATAACTCTATGTAAGTACAAGTTAACAATTAAGTTAACCTTTAAAAAAATTTATTATTATTGTTGTTGTTAAGTATTAAGAAAATTCTAATACTATAAGGTCAAACTTAATAATTAATATTATATTTTCTTACTATTATTAAATATGAACTTGAATTTTGAATTTTCGATTCTATTAAATTTGAATAAAGGCATAGACCCAAGAAAAAATACATATACTTGAAAAAAGTACGCCAACAGCTTAGCATGCGCTCTTAAAAAAATAAAAAAATAAATAAAAAAAATTTATTGGGCATTTTTTCTTAGGCATGGCACGGCACGGCACGATACAGCCCACGGCATGGCATGTGTCGGCACAGCACTAATAGACACGACACGTGTGCCGGCCCTGTCCTAAGCAAAAAAATTATGGCACGGCACGAAACATATAATGGGCACTGTACGGGCACAAGCACGCATGGGCCTTGCATTGACCAGATCTACTTGTGTTATTGCTGCCTCAGGTATATTAATTTAACTTCCTCGTGGGCATCAGGTATTAGTCATCTTGCTTGCAAAGAAACACTCGCACTTAATTAGCCTTTTCGGTAACTATGGTTTGCGATAAACCTGCTAAATTTTCTACCATAAGAATCCAGTCAAACACTTGTTCGAGGGCTTGTTTTGTTGAATTGTGCTGGTGGTAGCATGAACAACAAGGCAATTGTTGATCATTCCGATTGTAAAATGACAAACAATTCTAGTATTTACATTGTATATATCAATTCTTATTCAACTGCTTGAATATCTTTTGGCACCGAAAGGAATGTAGGAGATACTAATCCCTGACGTGTTGCAGAAGCTCCAAATTGATTCAAGAAATGTACCAAATAATTCAATGAAAAGTCTAACTCGCTTCAAAAAGTCAAATTCAGCACAATAGTAAAGAACAATGATTTAGTCATCTATATTGACCATGTTAATGATATGTTAATGAAAGGCTTCGATTTTTTACATGAAAAAGATACAGCAATCTAAAGAATAGAGAATAGGATTCAACTTTACACATGGAAAAAATAAAATAATCTAAATAGAAATATAAGTTCACGGGCATCTTTAATCCTTTCCTTACAGGTCAGTTTTTTAACGGTAAATTCTAGCCATATGACGATACCATGTCAACTATGGAATCAAATGCACCATTCCGATTATGGAATTGTGGTATTTAGATACTTGAAAAAGTGCATACATGTTTAAGCAAATGGATTCACAACACAAATGAGTTGAGTCAAAATGACACCTGTCCTGTTCTTTCTTCCTTTTTTAATCAGTATACAAATATATTTTTTAAAATATATAAGATTTGATGGTGTTTTGACTGTTCCCTCTTTATGGCTTTTGCTTCCCAATGATGAAACTTCCCATATACAACAATTTAGATTTAAGAAAGTGGAAAATTTTCAAATGTGATTGTGTTATATACATGAGAGTTGATATAGTGCGCCAACAGGGTGAGTGACATGTTTTCATTGATAGAGATATGGGCCCACAACATAGTTCTGCCAATAAGAACTTGCTGCACCTCATGAAATATCTCACATCACTAGTAAGCAGTTGTGTTTTAGGTTACACAACAAAATCATCATGGGTTGCGTGTGCAAAGCAGGAAATAGGCCAATAATTTTAAGTTTACAATATACATCATGTGCTCTTCATACAACATACTCTTCATCTAATAAGATAAAGTTCAATGCTCTAGTGTGAATCTATGTCACATGCACCAGATCCCTCGAAAGTTATTACATGAATGTTTTGTTCCAAGAACTGATTTTGACATTTTTTCCTATTATTAATAGTGATTAGAAATAGGAAAGAAAAAAAAATACATTCATGAAAATCTCAGTCTTCTTCGTTATCGTTGAAACATGTGCTTGGATCGTCCATTGAATTCGTAGAATCTGGGAGGCAAACTAAATGGATCCCACATTTTTTCACCCCGCAGCAGTCACACTTCAAAGGCGGAAAAACATTAAAGTGGACGGCCTCAAGAATGGAATTGCTTTTCCAAAAACCATTAAAATCCTCTTCACAGAACAAATAGTACCCAAAATGTAAGTGATCTGATTCTATATAATTAACTCTTCTCTGAAATAACCGTTTGTCATACAGATCACAATCTTTGGTGGTTTTCACTTTTAGCTCACAAGAAAATGAAAACCATTTGCCACAATCTACATGACGGTCTGAAAATGCTAAAATAGCACTAAATGCAAAGCCCTGTACTCTGTTGTTATTGAAGAAACCTGGGGGCATCTCCAATGTTATAAAAGATCCCACACTTTGAAAATTAAACAACCTTGGAATTTCATTCCTAGCTAGTACGACATGACTTTTTTCCATGGGAAAACCTCTCTGTACCAAAAAAAATCATAATCTTAAACCTAAAAAAAAAAAGAGACTATAAATTGGAAGGAGAGAGAGTTAAGACACACCTTTTCCCGTACTTGTTTCCAACGGGCAGCTACCACATGGCCCATATGCTCAATTCTCATGGTATCTTCAATACATCCTGCAGTAGAATTACCTTGCAATTTCAAATTATTGCTCTGGTAAGAAAAAAAGACTACCTATAAGATTCAAAACTTAGAGAATAAACCTATCAATGGTTGCACTGCCGAGCAACGATCGCCATCTAACCATCGTACAAGGAATGGACGCTTTGGTAAGGATTCAAAGTTCAAACCCCTCACAACAATTTAAGAGGAGGTATTGCAACGCGAAAAGTTGGATAATGCTTTTTGGTATTCTCTCGATATTGGTTTTCACTAGATTCAATACTATTGGCGACGATAAGTGGCCAAGACGTTCAGGCAATCTCTGAAGATTTGAGCAACCACGGAGATTAAGAACTCCAAGAGATTTCAACTTACATAGGCTGTTTGGGAGACTCTTAAGCATTTTACAATCTGAAAGGTCCAGCCACCAAAGCCTAAGTAGAAGCTCAAATGATGAAGGCAGTTCTTCAATTGCAGTTCCACTTAAATATAGCCGGCTAATGTTACCAGATGAGATGTCTGGAAGCCTCTTCAGTTTTAAATATTCTAGCTGGAAGACTTTTCAGGCTTTTGCTACCTCTTAGATTCAAGGCAACTAGATTGTTCGGATGTGGAATCAACGTGGGGCTTGGAATTTTGGCAATTAGCTTCTTGCAGGCAGCATGGATTATCTGGTTTAACTTACCATGACGCTGCTCGATCAAAAAGAAGCCAACACAAAATCATTACCATGTATGATAATTTAACGTTATTATTGAAAGATTGCACATATACATACCTTCACACCATCGCAAAGTTGTTCAATGTCGCTACCAGGCAGTTCAAGAAACAAAAGCTTCTCTGCATTAAGGTTTGAAGGCAATGACTTCAACGGGTATCCATGCCAGTAAAAATACTTCACTTCAGCAAATCCGGGGTCTTGCAAATAAGACACCTTACATTTGTTCTCTCCGTTGAATGATGAGCTATAGAATTTTAAAAATCTCAACTTACGCATCTTTGTGAATGTATTGGGATTTAGATGGATATCTTTTACTTTTGACATATCCAAACAAATGCCCTCAATTTTTTCTGTCCCCTGAAATTTAATTTTTTTTAAAAAGAATAAAGTTAAAATTAAATGAAAAATGAAATGTATATTCCACCAATGAATCGCACCTCAACCCAACCAAGACAAATTTTTGGGGCAAGTTTGTCATTAATTCACGATTAGAGGTAGCTTAGTTATTAATTCAACGTTTATTTATTCTTGAGTAGAGTTGAGGTGGGATAGGAGTGGGGCTCTCTGCCATTACAGGAATCAAATGTCAATAATCCATGTTTATGGTTATTGCCCGACAGCTAAACTCTTAATTGCAAATGCACAAAGAAACATAATATCACACGTAATATTTAACATAAAAATTCTGTATGTATAGTATACAAGTTGATATATAACTTAGGCTTACAAACGATCACACAAGTTGTCATGGCATTTATAATTTATTGGTACATCATTTAACCATTATTGTTTTGTTTTTCCTAATCATTGTCTCACTGCTATTAATTCCAAGGCTCATCGGTTCGAGCGCATATATATATATATATATATAAATATATTCATATCAAGTTTGTAAATGCTAGAATATTTCAAAATAATTATACACAACAAACTGCTTACCGTATTATACGTAAGAACTTCATAGATATCTTCATGATGCCAGAGCCTACTGCGGTTTTCAGGATTAGTTGATTCTTGTCGAACAATTTCCCGACCCAATTCTTGTAGTAAATCATGCATTGTTATCTTGTTGTATGAATCAATAGCAATGAGAGATTTATCAACAAGAACACTCATTCCTATTTCTGGGTAGAAGCCACATGCATTAAAAAATTTCATTACTAGATCTACATCCTCACCTTGAAAGAAACAAGCAACATCAAGGAAAATATTTTTCTCCTTATCGTCCAAACTATCGTAACTTATTTTTAATACCTCTAGAATACTTGGATGGAGAATTCTTTGCAATTTATCTGTTGCACTTTCCCAGACTTCTTTTTCCCTTTTATGCAGAAAACAACCCAAAACTTTAAGAGCTAAAGGAACACCTTGAGCATATTTCATTACTTTGCTTGAAAGTTCCTCATAACCAACATCAGGATGGTTTTGTTTGAAGGCATGGAGACTAAAAAGCTCAATAGCGTGATGATATTCTAATGCCTTCATCTCATAGATTTTCCTCACCCCCCAATTTCTAAGCACTTGTTTATTTCTGGTAGTTATTATGATTCGACTCACAGGCGTCAACCAATCAAGACTTCTAATTATAGATTCTAATTGGCTGAAGCAAGTCACATCATCAAAAACAATCAGAACCTTCATGAGGCTGAGCCTTCTAAAATTGAGACCAATATCAAGACTCACATTTTTATCCTTCAATAAATTTGAAATAAGTTTTTGTCGCAAGCAAGCTAATCCTCCCCGTTTTTGTGACTCTTCTCTAACATTTCAAGGAAGCAAGAACCTTCAAAATCACTAGAGATTTTGTCGAAAGTAGCTCTAGCGATTGTTGTTTTGCCTATACCACCAATGCCCCAAATCCCTAAAGCGTAAACATCTTTCGACTCAACACCTAGTAGAGATTCAATTTCCTCAACTCTTGATTCTACTCCAACCAGCTGGTTTTTGTTATCACTCGGCCGAAATACTTCATCCAGCAGTCTCTTTAAAATGTGATTGACAACTTCGTTTATAAGTTCCGATTCAGGCCTACCAAATATATAAAATTAGCAGCAGGGATTTGCATCAGATATGAAATAAGGGAGATTGCTAGTTTTTTAATTGAAATTAATATATGCCACTTATTTTTTTTCATAAGGATAATATTGTAAAGTGATGGTACCACGAGAGTTATTAAATATTGTAAAAATAGTCAGAATAGATGGTATATATTGATTTGAGTAAGGCAATTTACAATCTCCCTATAAATTAATAACTCTTTAATTACTGGAATATGTTATATGTGGAAGAGATTTTTTTTCCCCTAATGGTATATGGGTGAGAGATTGAAATTGATTAAAAACGACCAAACACCATTAATTTTGTTAAAATATATTGTAAACTTCTGGAACTTTATTATTAATTCTGCAATAAAATCTCTTATAGGAGTTCAAAAGTGGGGAAGTTCAAGAAGTCTAGAATTTGATGCCCGAAAAAATTTAAAAGTGTGGCTTAGCATCTGGAAAGTTTAACTAAGAGTGCTGCGTGAATTTTATGTACAGTGTTGAATATTAGTATGAGAAATTAAAGGTTTAACTTTTCACCTGATGTTGGGAGAATGAAATCCACACAAAGTGGCTGCTTCCTTCAAAGCATTCCTCCAAGTTTGCAGCTTCTTTGAATTGTCCTTTACTTTTTCTTCAAGCTTCGAAAATGAATCTCCAAAACTCCCAGTTTGGTTTCTCACGTCTGATGGATCAACCCGATAGAAAACCGGAATCAGAATCTGTGCACACTCCTTCTTGCAGTCGAGGATCTTTACAAGTTCATCGAGACACCATCTGGAAGAAGCGTATGATTCAGAGAAAATAATAACTGAAATGGCTGATGCTTCAATTGCGTTCACAAGAGATTCTGAAATTTCATCTCCTCTGTTGAGCTGGTCATCAATGAAAGTTTGGATATTTTGTCGAGACAGAGCAGAATAGAGATGGCTAGTAAAGTTGTCTCGGGTGTCCTCTCCTCTGAAACTAACAAAAACATCATATTTCTTGTTGTTTCGAAAAGAAGAGGCCATAATTAACAGAAACAGTTGGATTGATTAGGGAGAGATTTTGATGGGAGGAAAACAATGATTGAATCCAATGTGCGTGACTCTGTAGAATAAATCGATGCTATGAACCTCCCTTGAAGTTCTGTGATAATTTTTCAACATCTCATTGTCCAAGCACCGTGGACTGTACGATGACTGAATTTACTTTGTCCAAGCACCGTGGACTGTACGGCTTCTGTGCTTTCACACTCACAAGTCAAAACTATCAGCAACGACCAGGGAGATATTTTAACTTTTGCATTTTTACTTTTGTGTTGTTAAGCGCCTATAAGTCCATTTTTTGTTGTTGAGTGTCTGCGTCAATGCCTGATGGCATATTTTTAAGTAGCTTTAAAGCATATTTGGCTCTTTGTTCAATAGCAACCTGCCCCATTGATAAGAGAAATGTATGATATAATTTTTCAAGATACCTACCTGCATTATGAATTGTTATTGGAAGGAAGTACGAGAATAAAATAAGAGCAAAAACTGATTAAAAGATGTATCTTCATTATTACGTGAAATCCATGTTCTGCTTCTCATTCACTTTACCGGAATTACAAAAGTTTTATGTTATTGATGGTTGGATTGTTTCTCGGTTATCCTTGCTGTTTTGGTTTAATTGCTTTACATACATTATGTGTGTAATTTTTTAATGGACAATCTTCATTTGAAACATGAAAATTTTAATAAACTTTCTAATTTGTGCAGGGTACGAAGCCTCTTAAGTAGGACTTCTTGGGTGCTACTTCTGTGTTCAGCAAATATTTTCTTTTTTAATTTTTCTTTTTTCAGTCACCATAATGGGGGTCATGCTGAAATAACTTACTAGTCACTCTGGACAGGAACGGGTTTCTATAAGTAAAGCACATCTATTTCACTCCTTCCTTAGTATGGAGATGCTTACCGATGGGATGAAGATGGTAATAGCTGCTTTAAAAATTAGTTTTCTTCAGTAAATTCTAAATCTTGGAAAATTTAAAATTGTACTAGCAAACAAGCTGCCTATTCAACCAATGGCTAAATGTAGCATAGTAGTCTCCTTAGACGATTAATTAGATTGCATTCCTTTTGAGCTCTCTCTTTTCATTTTTTCTCCTTTTTGACTTGCACTTCTCTGTTCCTTTTCCCCAAAAAAAATTTGCACTTCTCTGCTGATGTCTTCCCAATATCCTATGATGTACAAATGCACAAATACTCTTGTTGTGACGTTAACCATATATGGTTCCTTTTTTATTTTGGTCCATTTTCCAACAACATAGAATAGTAAGAAGAATACTTTATTTTAACGATGCTTCTCTGCTTTCTTAAATGTATGCTTGTTCTTGTTCACATTTTACTGTTCATTGCAATTGGTATGGTCTTTCTTTGGCATCATCAAGCCCCAAATGCGATGAAACATTTTGAATTTCTTATTGATCCAGCCTTCACTTTAGTATAATGTATACACCGTACCTGCAGTAAACAGAAACAGTTGAATTGATTAGCGAGAGATTTTGATTCGGATGAAAACAATTATTGAACCAAATGTGCGTGACTCTGTAGAATAAATCGATGCCATGCCCCTTCCTTCAATTTCCGTGATAATTTTTCAATTTCATCTCATTGTCCAACCACCGTGCACTCCACGATGATTGATTAATTCAACTGCCTTGTAGACTTAGCTGAAAATTCCACACGAACACCATACTTTTCAACTCACTTGCTTCTGTGCTTTTATGCTCATAACTGCCAGCAATAAGTAGGGTGATATTTTAATTTTTATCTCTGAATTTATCTTATCCGTCCTCATCTCTCAATTAATTGTATTTAGTTTCAAAATTATTCTTTTATTTTTTTGTTTTAGTAGCCCTTATTCATGTTCGTTAGGGTTGATTGTTAAGCATATAAAGTGTAACTTTAAAAAAAAATTAGTTATTTATTTTTTATAATTTATATATGATTTTTAAATATTTACATTTAAATTAAAAAAAAGTAATTTTTTTTGTGACCTTTGCCTAAATGAGAAAATGTTTGAATGAAAAATAAATACTATATTCTAATAATATTTCTATTCAATATTGTTAATTATTTCCTAAACTATAAACGGGTCACATGTGGCTAATTGTCAAAGCAATAGCAAGCTGTTAGCTTAAAGCAAAGCACATTCATGCTTTACCCATGAGAATACAACCATTTCTAATGCATGTATTGTGACGCACGTGCAAGCTAAAAGGAGGCACATGGGTTAATTGTCAAAGCAATAGCAAGCTGTTAGCTTAAAGCAAAGCACGTGCGTGCTTCATCAATAGGATCTGTGAGTGGATTATTATTATTATTATTATTATTATTATTATTATTATTATTTCACAAAACATTTATATTTGATAGTATGATTTAGTATAACGTTATGATTATATGTACGTACATTATATGATTGACTGAGTCATGAGATGTAATTGACATGCACCATATGTGTACGTTTCCTTGTAGGCTCTACGCATACGTATTGAGAATTAAATTACTCGACCCTTGTGATGTTGTAAATTCTACTGAGTATTGAGAGGTTTTCTCCCCTTTTTACTCGTGCGATGATGATCCCAGTGAGTATTGAGAGTTATTTCCCTTGTATATTATTTGGTGCAATTTTTTCGTGTGTGTATATACGGAGTTCATGTTGGCTTTTGTAAAGCGTTCATTGTAAAGTTATGTCATACAATTATGACAAGCACTAAAGCACTAATTTATTTTTATATATAATTATATTCATTCATTGAGCCGCAAGCTTACTATTTTCTTATTTACCCCATTTCTCTAAGGTTTTCATAGGATTTCGTGTAGTTCAATTTCTGATCAATTGAGGTTGGGCCACGACACACATTACTACACGACTTACATTTTGACCACGTTTATGTATATATGTATATTTTCGAAGTGTATGTATGTACAGTGAGATATGAACTATGTAAGTTTTTAATAAATTTTTGAATGAGGCACATAGATTATTATATGTTTATAACAAAGGCCAAGGCTAGTGTTATATATTCATGAATTAAGTTTATGTCATGAGCTTTAGATATAAAATTGCATGATTCACCCCATATCCAGCGGTTTGTGTCATGTATGATATGTACATATTTATATTCAATATAACCACCATTTGAATGATAGTTTTTTAAAATCAATGCACACGTGTCTTAGCATGATTCACTCTTGCTTTGTTTTTTGTTTTCTGTTAAAATTTAAGTCATCGTAAATTTTTTTTTTTTTGGTTAACTTCAGGGAATGCAAGCTCTACTTGATCTAATTTTCGTAGGTTAAGCACTGGAGCATTGTCATGGTTGATTCTATCGGATGATTCTCTTCGAATGGCCGTGAATGAGTTCAGGACTTCTAAAGGTATGCTAATTCATAGCTGATAGTGTGTATTACGATAAGACTCAACCTGTTGGTTAATTTAAAATTGTTATCTTCTTTCTTATTTGTGCAACAAATATAATACTTGAGTAAGAGTATTTTCTTTTTTACTTTTGTGTTGTTAAGTGCCGATAAGTCCATTTTTTGTTGTTGAGTGTCTGCGTCAGTGCCTGATGGCTTATTTTGAAGTAGCTTTAAAGCATATTTGGTTCTTTGTTTATGAATAATGTTGAATAGCAACCTGCCCCATTGATAAGAGAAATGTATGATATAATTTTTCAAGATACCTACCTGCATTATGAATTGTTATTGGAAGGAAGTACGAGAATAAATTAAGAGCAAAGACTGATTAAAAGATGTATCTTCATTAATACGTGAAATGTATGTTCTGCTTCTCATTCACTTTACCAGAATTACAAAAGTTTTATGTTATTGATGGTTGGATTGTTTCTCGGTTATCCTTGCTTTACATACATTATGTGTGTAATTTTTAATGGACAATCTTCATTTGAAACATGAAAATTTTAAAAAAAATTCTAATTTGTGCAGGGTACGAAGCCTCTTAAGTAGGACTTCTTGGGTGCTACTTCTGTGTTCGGCAAATATTTTCTTTTTTTATTTTTCTTTTTTCAGTCAGCATAATGGGGGTCATGCTGAAATGACTTACTAGTCACTCTGGACAGGAACGGGTTTCTATAAGTAAAGCACACCTATTTCACTCCTTCCTTAGTATGGAGATGCTTACCGATGGGATGAAGATGGTAATAGCTGCTTTAAAAATTAGTTTTCTTCAGTAGGAAAATTCTCAATATTGGAAAATTTAAAATTGTACTAGAAAACAAGCTGCCTATTCAACCAATGGCTAAATGTAGCATAGTAGTCTCCTTAGACGATTAATTAGATTGCATTCCTTTTGATCTCTCTCTTTTCATTTTTTCTCCTTTTTGACTTGCTCTTCTCTGTTCCTTTCCCCAAAAAAAAATTTGCACTTCTCTGCTGATGTCTTCCCAATATCCTATGGTGAATGCACAAATACTCTTGTTGTGACGTTAACCATATATGGTTTCTTTTTTATTTTGGTCCATTTTCCAACAACATAGAATAGTAAGAAGAATACTTTATTTTAATGATACTTCTCTGCTTTCTTAAATGTATGCTTGTTCTTGTTCACATTTTACTGTTCATCATAATTGGTATGGTCTTTCTTTGGCATCATCAAGCCCCAAATGTGATGAAACATTTTGAATTTCTTATTGATCCAGCCTTCACTTTAGTATAATGTATACACCGTACCTGCAGTAAGTATCATTGATAGTTCCGAATGAGTGCGAAACCAGACTAGTATGGCACTTCATGATTTATTTACTGATTTGCACATCCATATTTCAAATGGTTTACTGGTCTCTGGCCTAAAGAGAGGGAAAATGAAAGATTTGTGAGACAATCGTCATGGCTTTGTTGACGTCAATTTGGTGGTTGATTGAGAAATGAATGATCATACATATACATATACATATACATATACATATATATATATATGATTTTCATGGACTAGCATTTGACAGATGAGTTGATTATTAATTTTTTGTCTGTCTGTTTATTGGTTCTGTTGCTCAGTCATAGGTAGACATTGCTCATTGACCATTTGTTAGTGACAGGCTCAAAAGAGATGCTTGAACTTTTGCTTTTATCTCTTGTACTTGCTTGGATTTAGTTTGGAAAAGCAAATCAACTAAGATTTAGTCAGGTGAGCTTTGCAGCAAGTTGGGATCTGACCCAAGTGATGATCCAAGTTGAGCAGAATATCCACAAAAACGATCATCTCATCCATGAAACAAAAGCAATTTTGAGAGCCAGCATTGGGGAATCCTTTACTAGACATGAGTTTTGATATTTGATATTATGAAAGTCTTTTATTTGACATGGAAAGGTAGGGATTTACTTTGTTTAACCCCTATTCGTGCTGTAGGTTGACAGTATTCTATCACTTAAATGCACTTTTTACAATCAGCCAATGGTAAGCAAATTGCTAGAATGAAAATGAGGCATAAGTTAAAATGCTTTCTTGAAATGTGGTGAAATCATTTGTTTATGGTATTACTTGTCGTAGCAGAAGCATCCTCCTAAAATTATTTATAAGAAACTCTTTTTACTCTCTATGCCAGTAGAGTGGGCCTTCAAAAGGAAAGGAAAAGTTGTACCTAAAGTTGTGAAAAGGAAGAATTTGCAGGTCTAAAATGAATATATTATGCATGGCTACATAAATTGGTACATATAGCTTTTGCACCTAATCTGATATATATGAATATATATGTACATATATTCAACAGAGACTGACAGAAACAGAGTTAACACCGGAGCCGGGTTACCTTGTTAATTGAAAACAATTAATTAACAGGATAAAATTACGGTGCAACCGTAATACTATACCATAACTGTATTCAACCATTGAATTCAGCCCACTGTTGTCACCATAACCGAATCTAATAGCTGGGTGCAGCTACTGCTGCCTCGTAGCTGGACCCAATTAACACGATAAATCTGGTGGTTTTGTAGTTAATTCTGCCTGCCCTCTGTCAGCTTCAGTTTCCTTAGTATTTTTCCTCACATATTTGACTTATTGACCTATCTGTGGTTGGAAAGAAAAATGATTTAAGTAAACTTTAGAAAATGTTTTATCCTTGTTTTATTTCTGAATATCAGCACTGCATCATTTTGAAAATGTAACTGTGGGGTTTCAGGATCCTCTCGAGCCAGTTTTGTTGTTCACAAAACCCCTTGTGCCAGAAAAATTGGACTCTGCAGGTATTGTTCCGCCGTCAGATTCTTCTACGAGGAATGGCGCTATACCACGAACTCACAAATTTCATGGAAGAATTGGCCGAGGGGGGCGGATAGTATTTGATAGATGTAATCCTCTTATGCACTCCTCAACTGATAGTGGCACGTCTTTTTACTTACCACCAAAACCCCGCACATCTATGTACAGTTAAATTGAATGCTCGTATTGTTGAAATGCTTTCAAGTTTCCTTGTCCACCTTGCCCTAATTTTGCTTTCAAGTTTCAACTCAATGAGCTTTTATTACATCCTCTATTGTTGAAATGCTTGTGCTAATCATAGTATTTTCAAAATTTTCGTCCCAGTTGATTTTAAATTTTGTGGGAATGTTACAAGATAAAACTTACCTTCAAAACGTTAGAACCTATAAGATTGGCCGAAGGACTCACCGTTTTTTAATTTTTTTTCCATTAATCCCATTTGGAGAATGTGTACGTCAGGTGCTAATGCCATGTTTTGTGTTTTTGAATTTAAAAATGTGTCTGATAGTGTATTTTCAGAATTGGACTATAAAATAAAAATAGAGAAAACGATATAAAATTAAGGTAATATAGGACGAAAAAGTATGGACAAGGAAGCAGTAATCTTTGTTGTTTTTCATTTTTTCAATAAAAAAATGAAAACAAAATTTTCAATATGTATTCATCATTTTTTGGGAAAAAAACAAAAAAAAACTTAAAGAATAAATGAAAGGGTGTTTGTTAAAACAAAAATGTGATTGGTGTTTGAATAATGACTCTCTCGGTCAGGCAAAATAATCACATAATCATTTTTTTGAAACACAAACCCTTTTGGTTAAGAAATAATCACACAAATCCTAATATTTTATCTAAAATAGAATTTGTGTATCTCAAAAGAGACATGTGTGACCTTTTCTAAAAACAAAATATCTTTCTAGTTATTTTGCCAAATCACGTGGTGCCTTTAGAAATAAGATAGATTTTAATTTGCCCCCAATTCAGAAGGAAAATCTTTAATTTATCACCTAAAAGTATAAAAGTATAAAAATATCAATTTACCCCATTTATTGTTAAGAAGATTAAAAAAAAGAAAATCCATCAATACATTCCTTATTTGCCCTTCATCTTTTGGACGAAAATGAAGAATAAATTGAGGTTTACATTGAGAGCAAATTAGAGATTATCATTTTATTTGGGGATGAATTAAAGTTTATCCTTAGGAATAAAAAATTCAAGAGAAGTACATCAAAAAGATAATAGTTTTCACTTTTTATGTAGTATTTGGGTAAGGATATTTGCACCCAACTATTTTTATAAATCCACCCTACTTCTAGAAACTAATTGTAATGAATTCACAATATTTTTTAAAAAATACAAATTAATAAAAATTTTGTATATCTAATTGGTAAAATCCTTCTATTGATTTTCTTCTTAGGTTATTTGACCATTTTTAATCATAAAGTTTAATACAAGTTTTATTTTAGTATTTTATTATTATGATATATAGCGACTAAATTACCATAATAAACATGAGTTATTGTATCTAATAATTTATGTATCTAATTTTGTGGCTTATAATATAATATTTTAAAATAAAATCTAGTTGTTATTCTCTCTGCTTTTATGTGTAAATAACATAAAATTGACATCCCAATAATTAACATGAGTATCATGCCCTAAAGATACTATTTTAGTTTAATTAAAGATTAAAACTCATATTAATAAAGTAGTATTAAAAATAATGAGTTTGGTATAAAATTAGAAAAATATTGAAATTAAAGTAAATTCTTAATAATTTTACCTTAAAAATAATTTAAACTTATGACAAAGTAATCTTTGTAACTAAATATAATAAAATAATCTAAATCACGAAAAAGTAAACGAAAATAAATTTAGTTAATTAATTCTAAAAAGTTCTTCTTTGTTTGAAAATTTTTAAACATACTATGTATGTTTTATAATTATTTTTTAAAAAATGGGATGAGTTTGCAAAAATTATTAGACAGAAATACCAATCACCCGGAGTATTTTAGTAAAGCACCTGATATTCGTTTCAGACGAAGTATTATTATTTTGATTTTTCAGGAATATCAGTAAAATTTTCATATACTAATGGAATAAGCCCAATAAATAATTGTATAAAAAGTTTTTGTCATAGCATAATCTTTACACTTATGAAAAAACAATTTTTGTAGCTAAATATAATAAAATAATCTAAATCACAAGTAAACTAAAATAAATCTAGTTAATTAACTCTACAAAGTTCTTCGTTGTTTGAAAATTTTAAAACATAGCATGTCTGTTTTATAATTATTTTTTAGACGAAGTATTATCATTTTGATTTTTGAGGAATATCAGTAAAATTTTCATATAATAGTGGAATAAGCCCAATAAATAAATAAGTACATAAAAAGTTTTTGTCATAGCCACAGTCTCATAGAGGTGGAAGCAGGGGAGGAGCAGGCCAAGCCAGGCCACAGAAAATATTCAATTGAAAAAGCAAGAAAAGAATGAGCGTGTGGATGGTAAGGGCTCGGGCTCCCTCTTTCATTATTCCAATAACAACACTCAGGATTGGAAATGGAAATGGAAATAAGGAGAAGAATAAGGAGAAGAGACAAAATGTTACCATCAGTTATACTAACAGTAGCAGTGGAGGGGATTCTGCTTCTGCTGCACTGGAATTGGAGGTGAATGAGATAAGGGAGAGTTGCAAAATGTGGAAATGGAAGGGTCAGTACTCCATCAATTACTTGGTTTCTTCAACTCCAAATTCACATCCCGATTCTCCTCCTCTACTCCTTGTCCATGGCTTTGGCGCCTCCATTCCTCACTGGCACTGGTTAGCGAGATACGATTGCTCTTTCTTGTTGTGAATTGTGTAGCGGGTTGATTATTGGGTGCACAAAAATGTAGCTCCTTTATTGTGAATTCAATTCAAATTATGTTCTGGGTATTTTCGACTGTAATTTTTTTTTTTGTATGGAGCATGTCTTTACCTTATGTATGTAATATCTCTGACTCTGTTATGTATTACGAACTCCAGGGATGGATTTATATGTGTTATACTTCTAATAATTAATTAAGATCAATGAAGCAAAAGAATAATGAAAGTAAAATCTATTCATTATTTCATGGTGCATTGGCATTAACGCTTAGTTCTATTCCTTGCACCTAGATGATGACAAACCAGTGATCTGAATTTCAGGGTTCCATTTCATATTACCCTTTTATGGGTATAGGCTTCTTCCATTTTCCAATTCTTTTTTTTTTTGAAAGAAGATTTCCATTAAATCATAGAAGGAAAATATTCATCACTTGTGAAGGATAAGAATCCTTCCACACAACAGTCTCGCAATTCTCTAGCGCTAACTTAGCTAAAGAATGGGCAATAGCATTACAAGATCTAGGTATATAATGGAAACTAATTCGCTCGAAATTTTGTGCTAACCGCTGAATTTCGGATACTACCCAATAGATCTCGGACCTGCTGCCCTGCTTGTTGTTAACGAGATTAACCACTCCTTGAGAGTCCGACTCCACAATTATAGCTGTCATGTCTGCATCTGCCGCCACCAACAAACCCCATTCCATAGCTTCTGGTTCTGCATAAGAGACATCTCCCTGGAGCTTGGAGACTTTAACAGCAGCTGCTCTAACTTGCCCCCTCTCATCTCTAATCACAGCCCCCAGCCCCACCATGCTCTTTTCGGAACTAACTGCTGCATCAATATTTACTGTGACAAAACCAGCTGGAGGGGGTTTCCAGTTCTGAGAAGTTGTTCTCTGTTCTGGTGTGCTGCAGATTCCAGCTGGACAATGCACCTTTTTGTATGCCGCAACCAATGCTTCAGCTTTAGCAACCAGAAAGTTGGGGTTCTCCCTTTTTCCTTTAAAAAGCAGCTGATTTCTAGCAGACCATTTTGCCCAGAAAATTGTGACAATCAGCTCCAGGTCATCTCTACTTCGCATTGATTTCAGGGCATGCAGCAAGCTTAAAATGTCATGGCTATGAGCTGCATGTATATCAGTTTCAATATGGAGCAGCTTCCAAACCTTCTCAGCCGATTTGCATCCCACCAAAGCATGGAATACGGTTTCTGTTGCCATGTTACACACTTGGCAGGTGGGGTCCTGAATGATTTTCCTCTTCCACAGATTCTCAGCTGAGGGGAGCTGGTTGTGTGCTGCTCGCCAGACAAAGATTCGGATCTTTTGGGGCAAGGCAAGGGACCAAATAATATTCCATTCATTGTTGGAGACCACGGAGCTTGAAGGCATGGCTGGGAATTTGAGATGGAGGGTTGTCTGATATCCACTGCGAACAGAGAACTGACCATTTTTTCCATAATGCCAGATCAGCTCATCCTCCCTTGGGCTACGAGGCAGAGGGATCTTAGCAATCATCTCGGCATCCATCTTGTGGAAGTGCTCAGAAATCTTTCTCTCATCCCAGCAGTGTGCCTCATTTATCAGGTCAGAAACCAAAGCATCAGGAGGCAGCGATGGTTTAAACACTGGCTGGAAAGTTGAGGGTTGTGGTATCCAATTTGCCCCAAGAATATGAATTTTTTGCCCATTACCAACTCTCCACCTGGAGCCCGAACAAATAACTTTCCTTCCCCATAAAATGCTCCGCCAAATATAAGAAGGTTTTGAACCAAGTTTGGCATCCAAAAAGCTCTGTGACTGAAAATATCTGGCTTTCAAAATCCTTGCCACCAACGAGTCTGGAGCTTGCTGAATTCTCCATCCTTGCTTGGCTAAGAGGGCTCGGTTGAAGCTGGAGAAGTCACGAAAGCCCATCCCTCCCCGACACTTGGCTTGGCTCATCTTTTCCCATCTCGCCCAGTGGATATTTCCCCCTTCCCGCTTAGAGCCCCACCAGAAGCTCGCCACCAATCTTTGGATATCATCACACACCCCCATCGGCATTTTGAAGACACTCATAGCATAGGCCGGAATTGCTTGGACAGCCGCTTTGATTAATACTTCTTTCCCACCGCAAGAAAAAAATTTGTGCTGCCAACTGGAGATTTTATTGGAGACCTTCAGCCGGATGTCATTGAAGAAGCTACTCCTCCTTCTCCCGATCATAGCTGGGAGACCTAAATATTTTTCATGTCGCGACACAACATTAAGCTGAAACAAATTCCCAATTGCCGCAACTCTCTCTTGCGGAACGTTGCCACTGAGAAAGAGGGAGGATTTTTCGAAGTTAAATATCTGGCCGGAAGCTGTAGAGTAGCAATCGAGGATCTTTTTCAAGGCTTGACAGTCGGCCATAGAAGCTCTGCTGAAGACGAGGCTGTCATCGGCAAATAAGAGGTGCGAGATCTTCAAATCGCGACCAAAGGAGAGTCCATGAATGAGTCTTTGTTGCTCAGCCCGCTGCAGCAACGATGAGAACACCTCCGCACATGTAATAAATAGATATGGGGAGAGGGGGCAGCCTTGACGTAATCCCCTCTGAGGTTTGATGAAACCTCTCACTGAGCCATTGATTAGAACTGAAAAAGAAGCCGAGCTAATGCATCGCATAATTAAACCAATCCATTTATGCGAGAAGCCTAGTTTTGTTAACGTTTGCTCTAAGAAAGTCCACTCTAGCCTGTCATAAGCTTTGCTAACATCCAGCTTTAGCGCCATTAACCCATTGCGCTTGCCTTTACAATGCCGAATCTTATGCAAGCACTCATAGCCAACTATTATATTATCAGTGATCAGCCTATGGGGGATGAAAGCACTTTGCGACGGGGAGATGATTTCGTGCAAAATTTGTTTAAATCTATTCGCAATTGTTTTAGCCACAATACGATAGATAACATTGCACAAGCTAATAGGCCTAAAATCTGTCACTTTCCTAGGCTTTCCAGTTTTCGGTACCAAAGCAATGTAAGTGTGATTGAGAGAGCCGAGGGTACCTTGTGAGTTAAGGACATGCAGGCAGGTGGTGAGCACACCCTCCTTGACCGAAGGCCAGTGCTTTTGGAAAAACACTGCTGGTAAGCCATCCGGCCCCGGAGCCTTCGTTGGGCACATTTGGCTCAAAGCTTCCACCACTTCCGCCACTGTAAAAGGCTCCCCCAAGCTCTCGTTCATGCTGGCAGTAACTCTCGGATGGATGCCATTCAAAGCTGCTGCAATCTGATGGTGGCTCGGTTGGGCTGATGAAAAGAGATTGGTGAAGTAAGAGCAGAATTCGTGCTCAACATCCGATTGCTTGTCCAGCCAGTTTCCGGAACTGTCTTCAACCCCCCATATTCTGTTTTTTTTCCTTCTTGCCGACGCCTTGCTATGAAAAAATTTTGTGTTGTGGTCCCCCTCCTTGAGCCAATCCGCTCGTGAGCGTTGCTTCCAGAAAATTTCCTCATCCATAAGGAAATTTTGGATTTTCTTCTCCACCTTTCGGATAGCCTCCCCATCCACGAACTGCACCTTTTTTTGCTTGAGCTCCCGCAACTGGTGCTGCAGCTTCTCCAAGGTTCGGTCTCGCTTCCGAAATTCCAGCTTACTCCATCCCAAGAGCCTGCCCATTGATGCTTGGGATGCTTGTCGAAAGGAGTTGGCTGAATTTTTACTGTCCCATTTCAGAAACAGCCTCCATTCCTCCGTGATTATCTCGTGGCACGCATCATACGAACTCCACATATCCTCATAATGGATTCGCGAGGAATGTCTATCCCTTTGTTTATTCAAACCCTCTCTTCTTCCTTGAGCCGCCAGCAGCACGGGGCAATGATCCGAGGTCCATGAGTCTAAATGGCGTGCTGCACAGTCCACAAAAGCATCACTCCAAGTTTGAGAGCAAACGAATCTGTCCAGCCGTTCCTCCACGAAGCCCTGGCCATATCGTCCATTGTTCCAAGTAAAGGAATACCCCCGATACCCGACATCCTTCAGGCCGCAATCCCTCAACGCTTCTCGAAAATCAGTGATGGAAGTCACGCTCCTGTCATTACCGCCCCTCTTTTCTTCCAACTGCAGAATTTCATTGAAATCCCCACAACACAACCAAGGACTTGAAGAAAGACCTGCCAGCCTCCTAAGGAGCATCCACGTGTGCTTTTTCTGACTTGTTTCCGGGTGCCCGTATACACCTGTAACCCGCATGTGGTGGCCATTTTGCATATAAATTTCGGCATCGATGTGGTGTTGGCTATAAGAGGTGATTTGCACGTCAAATTCGGCCTGCCAGAGCATTGCTATTCCACCTCCTCTTCCATTACCGTCAACGGCCAGACAATTCTCAAAATTCAGCTTGTGTGCAATCCCATTCATTTGCATGGTTGATACCTTCGTTTCACACAAAAACACAAGCTGAACACCATGCAAACAGAGGATTTTTCGTAATGCTTGAAATGCTCGGGGATTCCCCAAACCCCGAACATTCCAGCTAAGGATATTCATGGCTTCCGGCAGGGCTGGTCGCCAGCCTCCGCCGATATCGCCATAGGATCAGTTGCTGCCAGAACTTCGACTTCCTTCAGCAGCAGGGGTTCCCACCCCAGTTGAAGACGTGCCGTTGGAGGGATGGGCGCCAGATTGTTGGTCACGAGTGTGGTGGAGTTAATATGTTTGGTTTTTTTCCTTGGGCTGTGTCCAAGTTTCGTCACCCGTGGCCTTTTCCCAGCCTGAACCTCAATCTCCCCCCCTCCTCACGTAGCTCTCTAAGTAATCTCTTCCACTTCTTTTTATTGGGCTGTACGTTAGTTGCTCTCGGCCCATCATTTTTTGCCGTTGCCTCATCTAGGGTGAGTGTCTTTTTTTCCCGCTCGTTTGGGATACCCATTCCCACTTGTGTGTCCTTTTTTCTTGGGGCTGTTGCATTGCCCCTGTTTTGAGCTTTCTTGTAGCTATCACTTTGCTCCTTACCCCCTGCTTGAGCCACTCCTTGCATTAAATGTTGCTCAGCTACCTCTACTAGCCCATCATCAGGTTTCGCACGCTCCAAGGTTTGCCCCATTTCCTCCTCACTTGGACCCGACCCGTGTGCCCCCATCCGGGTGTCTTGCTTATGCTCTTGCTGATTCTGGGCGCTATGAGTTGCTGAACCTTCTGATTTTTCATCCGAATGTCGAGTTCCATTGTTCCACCGTCCCCGACTTGGAGGCCTCTTAGCAAAACCTCCCACTTTGGTCGCTTTCATCCAGCTGCCGTAAGGTAGCTCGTCTCGGGACTGGTTCTGATACTTGCCGCATTCTTTGTATTGGTGCCCAACTAGACCACAGCAGTAACAGAAGTCCGGCAAACGCTCATAAACCACAGGCAGTGGAATATCAAGCTCCCCGGCTTGTTTAAGGAATAGGATCCTCGCTAGCGGCTGTGTTATGTTAACCGAAATCCGGATTCTAGCATATACCCCAATGCAGTCACCATTTTCATCAGTTTGAACCTCCTCTACTGAGCCAATCTTCTCGCCCAGCTCCCATAGAAAGTCTTTATCCATACACGCTAAAGGGACATTCCGAATCTGTACCCAGAAGGGTGCGTGAGTGAAGGCTTGTTTTGCGACTTCCCCGATTCCTCGAGGCTCAGCGAGGACAAGCAATGCCCTGTCAAAATGCCAAGGTCCCCCCTTTAGCACTCGTTTTTTATCAGCTTCATCCGCAAATTTGAACATGAAAAGGTTGTGCCCCACGCTTTCGATCTTGACTGCTTTGACAGTCCTCCATACTTGTTGTAATGCTGCCTTAAGGCCCTCGTTATTCACTGTCCTTGTGAGCAGAAGTTTTCCGACTAAGCAACCAGCCAACATTTGTTCTGTTGTCCTCTCTCGATTCACCTCTATTGTGATTTTAGCTTCGTCTTCCTCGCCAATATGTATAGCTTGGCATTTACGAATTATCTCATCTGTATCCATGGTGGTTGAGTCCGATAGCAGTGAGTGAGTTAATGCAGTTCACTAATATTTAAGACGTGCCCGTGCGCTCAGCATTTGCTATAAATGAAGTGAACATTCCTCACCAGCACACCCAACCCAAAAGCTTGGCGCCTTGGGATGAAAGATCCACTCACATGGAGTGACCGTACGGGTCCATCAAACCCCCTCAAACTCCCATGTAAGCCTCTCCAGAACGAGAGAGAGCTTTTCTCAGAGAGACTCGGTCCCGGCTATTGTGTTTTTGTTTTGTGTTTTTCCATTTTCCAATTCTTAATATAGTGAAAAAATATTCATTTTACCGCTCCGTAGAAGAGGGGAATGAAAATTTGTGTGTTCACTACTCCTTTATCCTATTAAATAATGTGAGGAATTGATATTTTTCTTGTCATCTCTGAGGTAATTTCAGGAATATAGGCACCCTGGCGAAGAGATACACGGTTTATGCAATTGACCTTCTTGGATTTGGTGCTTCAGATAAGCCAGCTGGTTATTCATATACCATGGAGGCATGGGCTCAAGTGTGCAATGTTCCCTAGCCAGAAGTTGGATCTTTCTCTGTACTTATGTCATCAATCACTTGACCTTTAGTTATTTTCCTTGCTAACTTGAGTGAGATTCACTGATACAGCTAATATTGGATTTCTTGGATGAAGTTGTTCAGAAGTCAACTGTGCTTATAGGTAATTCTGTTGGAAGCCTAGCTTGTGTTATCGGTTCCTCAGGTATATTTATTTTAACTTCCCCTTGGACATCAGATATTCTTCAACTTGCTTGCAAAGAAACACTTGTCCCTAATTATCCTTTTTGGTATCTATGGTTTACGATAAACCTGCTATATTTTCTGCCACAAGAATCTAGTCAAACCCTTGTTCGAGGGCTTGTTCTGTTGAATTGTGCTGGTGGCATGAACAACAAGGCAATTGTTGATGATTGGAGAATCAAGCTATTGTTACCATTGCTTTGGTTCATTGATTTTTCGTTGAAGCAAAGGCCAATTGCTTCTGCTATATTTGAGCGTGTGAAACAAAGGTATTTGCTCTTCTCTCTATTCAGTCCATTGTTCATTATCCCAAGACACTAGAGTCAAAATTAAAAAAACTCCATGATGTGCATATATTGGTGCTGTAGGGAAACACTGAGGAATATTTTACTGTCCATTTATGCAAATAAGGAATCGGTGGATGAAACACTGGTTGAGGTATTAATATTCTCCACTTATATGCCATTTTAACCTGTTACAAAAATGGCTTCTCAGAATTCATGAATCGACCTCAAAACTGCAGATCATTCGAGAGCCCGCCAATGAGGAAGGGGCACTTGATGCATTTGTTTCGATTGTAACAGGCCCACCAGGGCCGAACCCAGTTCAATTGATGCCATCAATCTCTATACCTGTACTAGTTTTATGGGGTGATAAGGATCCATTCACACCCCTCGATGGACCTGTTGGTAAATACTTCTCATCTCTGCCCTCTAAACTCTCAAATGTGAAGCTAATTGTATTGGAAGGAGTAGGACATTGCCCCCATGACGACAGGCCTGAGTTGGTCCACGAAAAGCCACTTCCTTGGTTGGCTGAAACATTTAATTTCTGAGGAATTTACTTTCTCATCAGCAAGTTTTAACGAGCATTATATATTATTCCTATTGTAAAAAGACAAAACAACTCTTGTATTTATATTGTATATATCAATTCGTATTCAACAGCTTGGATATCTTTTGGCACCGAAAGGAATGTTGGAGAGACTGATCCCTGACGTGTTACGAAGCTCCAAATTGATTCAAGAAATGTACCAAAATATTCAATAAAAAGTCTAACTTGCTTCAAAAAGTCAAATTCAGCACAATCTATATTGCTCATGTTAATGACATGTGAATGAAAGGATTCAACTTTTTACATGAAAAAGATACAGCAATCTAAGGAATAGAGAAAGGTGATTTAGTAATTTATATTGCTCATGTTAATAGGAATCAATTTTTCGCCTGGAAAAAATAAAATAATCTAAATAGAAATATAAGTTCACGGGCATCTTTAATCCTTTCCTTACAGGTCAGTTTTTTAACGGTAATTAAATTCTAGCCATATGAGGATACCATGTCAACTATGGAATCAAATGCACCATTCCGATTATGGAATTGGTATAGATACTTGAAAAAGTGCATACATGTTTAAGCAAATGGATTCACAACACAAATGAGTTGAGTCAAAATGACACATATCTTCTTCTTCATCTTCTTCTTTTTAAATCAGTATACAAATATATTTTTTAAAATATGTAACTTTATGGCTTTTGCTTTCACATGATAAAACTTTCCCATATACAACAATTTAGATTTAAGAAAGTAGAAAATTTTCAAATGTGATTATGTTATGTACATGAGAGTTGATATAGTGCGCTAACGGGGTGAGTGACATGTTTCCATTGATAGAGATATGGGCCCACAACATATCTCTGCCAATAAGAACTTGCTGCGCGTCCTGAAATATCTCACACCGTTAACAAGTGAGTTTTTTTATTGGCTTATAAGTCACGTGCTCTCCTAACTAAATAGATGTGTTTTGGGTTACATAGCTCAATAACAAAATCGTCATAGGTTGCGTGCGCAGAGCAGGAAAGAAGGCCAATAATTTTAATTTTACAATAGACATTATGTGAATTTTGTGTTACCTGCACTAGATCCCTCAAAAGTTATTACATGAATGTTTTGCTCCAAGAACTGATTTTGACATTTTCTCCTATTACTAAAAGTGATTAGAAAAAGGAAAGAGATAAAAACACATTCATGAAAATCTCAGTCTTCTTCGTTATAGTTGAAACATGTGCTTGGATCTTCTATTGAGTTCGTAGAATCTGGGAAGCAAAATAAATGGATCCCACATTTTTTCACCCCGCAGCACTCACACTCCAAAGATGGAAAAACATTAAATTGGACTACCTCAGGAATGCAATTGCATTTCCAAAAACCATTAAAATCCTTTTCAAATAACAGATAGTGCCCCAAATGTAAGTGATTTGATTCTAAATAATTAGCTCTACTCTCAAATAACTGTGTGTCATGCGGACCACAATCTTTGGTGGTTTTCACTTTGAGCTCAAAAGAAAATGAAAACCATCTGCCACAATCTACATGACGGTTTGAAAATGCTAAAATAGCACTAAATGCAATGGCCTGCACTCTGCTATAATGGAAGAAATCGGGTGGCATCTCCAAGGTTATAAAAGATCCCACACTTTGAAACTCAAACCACTTTGGAATTTCATTCCCAGGTAGTACTATAAGACCTTTGCCCATGGAAAAACCTCTCTGTGCCAAAAAAACATAATTTTAAACCCAAAAAAAAAAATTGTAGAAATTGTAAGTAGAGAGAGTTAAAGACACACATTTACCCATACTTCTTCCCATATTTCTTGCCAACTTACAGCTGGCATATGGTTCGTATGCTGAATTCTCAGGGTATCTACAACAATTCCTGCAGTAGAATTACCTACCAGTTTAAAATTATTGCTCCGGTAAAAAAAAATTGCCTATAAGATTCATAACTTAGAGAACAAACCTAAAAGTGGTTGCAGTGCCAAGCAACCTCTTTCAAGGAATGGAGGCTTTTGTCCGGATTGGAACGTCTCACCATAACCTAAGAGGAGGTATCCCGACACGATAAGTTGGATAATGCTTTCTGGTATTCTCTCAATATTGGTTTTCGCTAGATTAAGTATTATTGGCGAGGATAATTGGCCAAGACATTCCGGCAATCTCTGAAGATTTGAGCAACCACTGAGATCAAGAACTCCAAGAGATTTCAATCTATAGAGGCTGCTTGGGAGACTCTTAAGCCTTTTACAATCTGAAAGGTCCAGCCACGAAAGCCTAAGTAGACGCTCAATAGATGAGGTCAGTTCTTCAATTGCAATCCCCCTTAAAAATAACCAGCTTATATTACCTGATGAGATCTCTGGAAGCCTTTTCAGTTTTGAGCAGCCCGATAGATCAAGTTTGGTAAGAAATTCCAAGTTAAATATTCCAGATGGAAGACTTTTCAGGCTTTTGCTACCTCTTAGATTCAAGATAACTAGCTTGTTCAAACGGGCCATCAACGTGGGATTTGGAATTTTGGCAATTAGCTTATGGCAGGCAGCGTGGATTATCTGATTTAAATTCCTATAATGCTGCTCGGTCAAAAAAGAGGCCAAGACAAAATCGTTACCACGTATAATAATTTAAGGCTGTTATTGAAAGATTGCACATATATGATAAGATATGCATACCTTCACACAATCCCAAAGTTGTTCAATGTCATTATCAGGCACTTCAAGTAACACAAGCTTCTCTGCACTAAGGTTTGAGGGTAATGACTTCAACGGATATCCATGCCAGTGAAGATATTTCACTTCAGCAAATCCAGGGTCTTGCAAATAGGACATCTTACATTTGTTCTCTCCATTGAATGATGAACTATAGAACTTTAAAAATCTCAATTTAGGCATCTTTGTGAAAGTATTGGGATTTAGACGGAATTCTTTTACTTTTGACATATCTAAACAGATGCCCTCAATTTTTTCTGTCCCCTAAAAATAAATAAAAAAGCAAAAAGTTAAAATCAAATGAAAGATATGTGTATTCCACCAATGAATCGCACTTCAACCACACCAAGTCAAATTTTTGGGGCAATTTTCTCACTAATTCACAATTAGAGGTAGCTTATAGTTATTGCTAGGCAGTTAAACTTTTGATTGCAAATGCACAAAGAAACATAATAACACAAGTAATACTTAATATAAAAATTCTGTCTGTGTACTATACAAATTGGCATATCAATTATGCTTGCAAACGATTATGCAAGTTGTCATGGCATTTATAATTTATTGCTTCGTCTTCTAACCGCTATGGTTTTTTCTAATCATCAGTTCGAGCATATATAAATATATTCATATCAACTTTGTAAATGCTAGAATATTTCAAAATAATTATCCACAACAAACTGCTTACCGTGTTATATGTAAGAACTTCATAGATATCCTCATGATGCCACAACCTACTGCGGTTTCCAGGATTAATTGATTCTTGTCGAACAATTTCCCTACCCAACTCTTGTAGTAAATCATGCATTCTTATCTTGTTGTATGAACCAATAGCAATGAGAGATTTATCAACAAGAACACTTATTCCTATTTCTGGGTAGAAACCGCTTGCATTATGGAATTTCATTACTAGATTTACATCCTCGCCTTGAAAGAAACAAGCAACATCAAGGAAAATATTTTTCTCCTTATCATCCAAACTATCGTAACTTATTTTTAATACCTCTAGGATACTTGGATGGAGGATTCTTTGCAATTTATTTATTGCATTTTCCTAGACTTTCTTTTCTCTTTCATATAGAAAGCAACCCAAAACTTTAAGAGCTAAAGGAACACCTTGAGCATATTTCATTACCTTGCTTGAAAATTTTTCGTAACAAACTTCAGGATGGTTTTGTTTGAAGGCATGTCGACTGAAAAGCTCAAGAGCGTGATGATATTCTAATGCCTCCATCTCATATATTTTCCTCACCCCCCAATTTCTAAGCACTTGTTTATTTCTGGTGGTTATTATGATTCGACTCACAGGCGTCAAACAATCAAGACTTCCAATTATAGATTCTAATTGGCTGAAGCAAGTCACATCATCAAAAAAAATCAGAACCTTCATGCGGCTGAGCCTTCTAAAATTAAGACCAATATCAAGACTCACATTTTTATCTTTCAATAAATTTGAAAGAAGTTTTTGTCGCAAGCAAGCTAATCCTCCCGGTTTTTGTGACTCTTCTCTAACATTTTCAAGGAAGCAAGAACCTTCAAAATCGCTAGAGATTTTGTCAAAAGTAGCTCTAGCGATTGTTGTTTTGCCTATACCACCAATGCCCCCAAATCCCTAAAGCGTAAACATCTTTCGACTGAGCACCTAGGAGAGATTCAATTTCCTCAACTCTTGATTCTACTCCAACCAGCTGGTTTTTGTTATCATTCGGCCGAAAAACTTGATCCAGCAGTCTCTTTAAAATGTGATTAGCAATTTCGTCTATAAGTTTCGATTCAAGCCTACCAAATACATAAAATTAGCAGCAGTAACTTCAAATAGAAGGGATTTGCATAAAATTGAAATAAGGGAGATTGCTCGTTTTCCAATTGAAATTAATATATACCATTTTTTTTTCATAAGGATAATATTGCAAAGTGATGGTACCAGGAGAGTTATTAAATATTGTAAAAATAATCAAAATAAGTGGTATATATTGATTTGAGAAAGGAAATTTCCAATCTCCCTATAAATTATTAACTCTTTAATTACAGGAATATGTTATATGTGGAAGAGATTTTTTTTTTCTAGTGCTATATGAGTAAGAGATTGAAATTGATTAAAAAATGATAGAACACCATTAATTTTGTTAAAATATATTGTAAACTTCGGGAGCTTTTATTATTAATTCTGCAAAAATTCTTTTATAGGAGTTCAAAAGTGGGGAAGTTCAAGAAGTCTACAAAAAAATTTAAAAGTGTAGTTTAGCATCTGGAAAATTTAACTAAGAGTGCTGCGTGAATTTTATTTACAGTGTTGAATATTAGTATGCGAAATTAAAAGTAACTTTTCACCTGATGTTCTGAGAAGGAAAGCCAGACAAAGTGGCTGCTTCCTTCAAAGCATTCCTCCATGTCTGCAGCTTCTTTGAATTCTCCTTAAACCTTTCTTCAAGCTTCGAAAATGAATTGCCAAAACTCCCAGTTTGGTTTCTCACGTCTGATGGATCAACCCGATAGAAAACCGGAATCACAATCTGTGCATACTCTTTCTTGCACTCGAGGATCTTTACAAGTTCATCGAGACACCATCTGGAAGATGCATACCCTTCTGAGAAGATGATAACTGAAATGGCTGATGCTTCAATTGCATTCACAAGTGACTCCGAAATTTCATCTCCTCTGTTAAGTTGGTCATCAATGAAACTTTGGATATTTTGTCGACTCAGAGCAGAATAGAGATGGCTACTAAAGTTGTCTCGGGTGTCCTCTCCTCTGAAACTAACAAAAACATCATACTTCTTGTTGTTTCGAGAAGAAGAAGCCATAATAAACAGAAACAGTTGATTTGATTAGAGAGAGATTTTGATTCGGATGAAAACAATTATTGAACCAAATGTGTGACTCTGTAGAATAAATCGATGCCATGAACCTTCCTTCAAGTTCCGTGATAATTTTTCAATTTCATCTCAATGTCCAACCACCGTGCACTCCACGACATTGATTAATTCAACTGCTTTGTAGACTTTTAGCTGAAAAGTCCACACGAACACCATACTTTTCAACACACGGCTTCTGTGCTTTAATGCTCATAACTGCCAGCAATAAGTAGGGTGATATTTTAATTTTTACCTCTGAATTTATCTTATCCGTCCTCGTCTCTCAATTAATTGTATTTAGTTTCAAAATTATTCTTTTTTTTGTTTTAATAGCTCTTTTTCATTATCCTTAGGGTTGATTGTTAAACATATGAAGTCTAACTTTAAAAAAAAATTAATTTTTTTAATAACTTATATCTAATTTTTAGACATTTACACTTAAATTAAATAAGTAAATTTTTGTGACCTTTGCTGAAATGAGAAAATGTTTGAATGAAAAATAAATAATATATACTAAAAATATTTCTATTCAGTAAATTTATTTCCTAAACTACGAAGCCTAATCCCTTTTACTCATTTTGAACTTTGGAGAACAAATTAACAAATCTATTTTAATTTACTTTTTGTGACTTAAATTTTTTTATTATATTTGATCATAAAGATTGATTTGACATAAGTCTAAATTGATTATTTTATCCTTATAAGGTAAAACTAATTCTTTAATATTTTCTAATTTTATACCAAATTCATTATTTCTAATACTACTTTATTAGTATGATTGTAAAACATTAATTAAACAAACATAATGTCTTTATGGCACAATACTAATGTAAATTATTAGCTTGTCAAATTTACATCATTTACACGTAAGATAGTGAAAATAATAGTTAAATTTCATTTAAAAATATTAGTTCACATAATTAAATACCTAAATTATTAGATACAATAACCCGTGTTTATTGTACAATTTGGCCATTTTATATCATAATACTAAAATAGTAAAATAAAATTTATATCAAGTTTATGATCAAATATACTCAAAGAAATCTAATAAAAAAGTAATAGAGGGATTTAATTGATTAACTATACAAATTTTTTATTAATTTATATTTTTAAAAAAATATTGTGAATTCATTATAATTATTTTCTAGAAGTGGGGTAAATTTACAAACCTTTTTAGTTTCTTTCCTTTGAAGCTAAGATTCAATACTTATTAGTGAAGATACCACGTATGCGTTGCCCACAAAGATTCCAGAGATGACGTTTGCCGCCACTGAATTTTTGAAACTTTTTTCCTTCACTATGTGTTTAATGTATAAAATGTATAACAAATGATACTTTATTTTAATTATGGTATACAACATGTGAATTTATCAAAGCCTAAGTCAACCCAAACTAAAATCAAATTAAAATGATTTTAGTTGGGTTGCGTTGGACTGTTGCCCAAACTTTGGGTTGGTTTAGTTTGAAACTTGCGCTTGGATCTTCGGTTGAATTTGGGGCTTACAATAAATCGACCCCACATTTTATCTTCCCGCATTCAGTAGAATAATATTATATGTAATAAAATAACACAAAATTTAGTACACAAAGCACAAATGACAAAAATAATTTTCATCTTGTAGTGAACTTTTCTTATTGATAATGTACTATTTTTTTTTATTCTATTTACTTCTGTGAACACATAATTGTAGGCATCCACAAATGTTAAGGATAAGCAATTATTTCATGTAAGTTATTTCACAACTCCTGTACTTATATCATCAATTGCTTGACCTTTAGTTATTTTCCTTGCTAACTTGAGTGAGACTCACCGATACAGCTAATATTGGATTTCTTGGATGAAGCTGCTCAGAAGCCAATAGTCCTCTTGGGCATCAGATATTCGTCATCATGCTTGCAAAGAAACACTTGCACCTGATTAGCCTTTTCGGTTAATATGGTTTGCGAAAACCTGCTATATTTTCTACCATAAAAATCCAGTCAAACACTTGTTCGAGGGCTTGTTTTGTTGAATTGTGCTGGTGGCAGCATGAACAACAAGGCAATTGTTGATGATTGGAGAATCAAGCCACGGTTGCCATTGCTTTGGTTCATTGATTTCTTGTTGAAGCAAAGGCCAATTGCAGATGCAATCTTTGAAGATGTGAAACGAAGGTATTTTCTCTTCTCTCTATTCAGTCCATTTTTCGTTATCCTAAAACACTAGGGGTCAAAAATTTAAAAAATTCTATGATGTGTATATATTGGAGCTGTAGGGAAACACTGAGGAACATTTTACTGCCCATCTATGCAAATAAGAAATCTGTGGATGAAACACTGGTAGAGGTATTAATATTCTCCACTTATGTGCCATTTTAACCTCTTACAAAAATGGCTACTCAGAATTCATGAATTGACCTAAAAATTGCAGATCATTCGAGAACCCGCCAATGATGAAGGGGCACTTGATGCATTTGTTTCGATTGTGACAGGCCCACCAGGGCCGAACCCCGTGCAATTGATGCCATCAATCTCTATACCTGTACTAGTTTTATAGGGTGATGAGGATCCATTCACCCCCCTCGATGGACCTGTTGGTAGATACTTCTAATCTCTGCCTTCTCAACTTTCATATGTGAAGTTAATTGTGTTAGAAGGAGTAGGACATTGTCCCCATGACGACAGACCCGAGTTGGTCCACGAAAAGCTGCTTCCTTGGTTGGCTGAAACATTTAATTTCTGAGGAATTTACTTTCTCATCAGCAATTTTTTATGAGCATTTTATATTATTCCTATTGTAAAAAGACAAACAGCTCTTGTATTTATATTGTATATATCAAATCTTATTCAACCGCTTGAATATCTTTTGGCGCCGAAAAGAATGTAGGAGAAACTGATCCCTGACAAGTTGTAGAAGCTACAAATTGATTCAAGGCATATATCAAATTATTCAATAAAAAGAAAAATTCAGCACAATAATAAAGAACAGTTATTTAGTAATCTAAATTGCTCATGTTAACGATATGTGAATGATAGGATCCAATTTTATACATGGAAAAAATACAATAATCTAAATCGAAATATAAGTTCCAGGCATCTTCAATCCTTTCCTTACAAGTCAGTTTTATAAATACAAATTCCAGCCATAGACGATACCACGTCAACTATGGAATCAAATGCACCATTCCAAATATGGAATTGGTACATATACTTGAAAAAGTGCACACATGTTTAAGCCAATAGATTCAAAACACAAATAAGTAGAGTGAAAACGACACCTATCCCTTTTTTTTTTGGGAAATTTACAAAAATAGCCATAATTATTTTATCATTTTCTCAATTAACCATAGCAACTTTTTTCTATCAACATTAGCCAAATCCAAGTCTTTCTTCCCAAATTACCCTTTTTCACAGAACAAAACCAACTTTTCTAAAACGCAGCTTAGCTATGTACTCGTGAATCATCAACAACGGCAACGAACAATAGTAAAAATCAGTTATAATCTATCCAAATCCAACATTAATCGGCATCACTTACTGGTATGAGTTATTTTCTCAGCTTACTGAAAGTCTGGGTGAATCTGAATTCTGACGACGGACTGCTGTAGCAACAAGAGTTGGTGCGACAAGCACCTGTCGCCCCAAGCCTTGGGGCGACATGGTGCCTGTCACCCATGGGCCACTAAAACGCCAAAAGGTCCTCGTTAAGTTAATGCAATATTGCACTACGAGTGAAGTGGAGCTCCTTGTACTCTGAAATGGGCCACTGAAAGTGGTTAATGATGATCAGATTGTTCAATCCATTTATTAAGTTGATAATGGCTGCAGAAGCAGATACAGCTTGCCACACGCAATATGATGAGAAAGGGAAAAGGTTGGTTAATGGATTTTGGCAATTCGTGCATGCGGGCCTCCACAATTGAAATATATAAAGGCACCATGATTATAATTGATTTTAGCTGTTTGACAATGAAACTAAATTAAAAAACAGGTTGGACCTTTTTTTTTTTCCTAAATTGTCATATTAATCCAATGAAAAAGTGGAACTTTTGTATAGAAAAAATGGTAGAGGTAACATTTGAATGGGACCATGGCATATGAATTAAATTTGGTGTCTGTCGCCCCAAGCCTTGGGGCGACATGGTGCCTGTCGCCCCAAGCACCATGTCGCCCCAAGGCTTGGGGCGACAGGTGCCTGTCGCACCAATTCTTGTTGCTACGACAGCCCGTCGTCAGAATTCAGATTCACCCAGACTTTCAGTAAGCTGAGAAAATAACTTATACCAGTAAGTGATGCCGATTAATGTTGGATCTGGATAGATTATGACTGACTTTTACTATTGTTCGTTGCCGTAGTTGATGATTCACGAGTACAAAGCTAAACTGCGTTTTAGAAAAGTTAGTTTTGTTCTGTGAAAAAGGGTAATTTGGGAAGAAAAACTTGGATTTGGCTAATGTTGATAGAAAAAAGTTGCTATGGTTAATTGAGAAAATGATAAAATAATTATGGCTATTTTTGTAAATTTCCCTTTTTTTTTTAATCAATATTCAAATATATTTTTGAAAATGGTGGGGCTATTTGAACCCACCAATTTACTCAATAAACCTATTTACTAAATAAACCCATCTTTAAATTTTAAATTTTTAAATTTTACTCAGTAAACCCACTAAAATACCTAATATGCCCTTTCTAAACCCAGTTTTCATAATAATAGTGATTTTACTCATTAAACCCATAATATTCATTTATAAACCCATTAGATTGGAAATTGATTATTAATTGGAAATTTAATAATCAATTTTGAGTGAATGACCCTCGTTTAAGGACAAATGAATCAAAACATTCTAAATGGAGAAAATAGTTGTCATCATAAAATTATTTTTTTGAGTTATATTATATTGGTGAGAAAAATCTTGTATGATGGTATGAAAATCTAATATGAGGAATTTGAGAAATTTTTTTTTCAGAATTTGGGAAAAAACAATAATTGATTATTAATTGAAAATTTAATCATCAATATTAATTAAACATTTTTGAGTGAGGGGTCATTCCCAAACGAATCATAACAATTAAACAATTAATCCTCCATAAAATCAATATCCATCAAATCAATAACAATTAATTTTGTTACTCTGAATCAACTCACATGTGCCTATTTAACAATATATATGGCTTGAGAGAAGAATCTCACCTCTTGATTGATTAGGGTTTAATGAAAATTTGATTAGGGTTCTATAAAACTATGTTGAATATAAAGATGGGTTTAAAGAGTAAAAATTCTGTTTTTTTTTTTAATTATATTCTAGTGTCCATAACTGTAATTTAATTTAGGGGTATTTTAATGATAAAAAATTATTTTTAAAGTGGGTTTATTGAGTAAATTAGTGGGTTCAAATAGCCCCACCCTTTTGAAAATATATAAGATTTGATGGTGTTTTAACTGTTCCCTCTTTATGGCTTTTGTTTCCACATGATGAAACTTTCCCATATACAACAATTTAGATTTAAGAAAGCAGAAAAATTTCAAATGCGTTGCATTATATAGATGAGAGTTGATATGGTGCGCAATGGGGTGAGTGGCAAGTTTTCATTGATGGAGAGATGGGCCCACAACATAGCTCCACCAATAAGTCACATGCTCTCCTAACTACGTGGATTGTTTTGAGTTGTAAGGCTCAATAACAAAATCGTGATGCGTCGTGTGCACAAAGTAAGAAAAAGAAGGCTAATAATTTTAATTTTACAATATACATCATGTGCTTTTCATACATTATACTCTTCGCCTATTAAGTGAAATGTATGTTCTGCTTCTCATTCACTTTACCAGAATTACAAAAGTTTTATGTTATTGATGGTTGGATTGTTTCTGGGTTATCCTTGTTTTTTTTTTTTTGTTTTAATTGCTTTACATACATTATGTGTGTAATTTTTTAATGGACAATCTTCATTTGAAACATGAAAATTTAAAAAAACTTTCCGATTTGTGCAGGGTATGAAGCCTCTTAAGTAGGACTTCTTAGGTGCTACTATTGTGTTCGGCAAATATTTTCTTCTTTTATTTTTCTTTTTTCAGTCACCATAATGGGGGTCATGGTGAAACAACTTACTAATCACTTTGGACAGGAATGGGCTTCTATAAGTAAAGCACACTTATTTCACTCTTTCGTTGGTATGGAGCTGCTTACCGTTGGGATGAACATGGTAATAGCTGCTTTAGAAATTAGTTTTCTTCAGTAGGAAAATTCTAAATCTTGGAAAATTTAAAGTTGTACTAGAAAACAAGCTGCCTATTCAACCAATGGCTAAATGTAGCATAGTAGTCTCCTTAGACGATTAATTAGATTGCATTCCTTTTGATCTCTCTCTTTTCATTTTTTTCTCCTTTTTGACTTGCACTTCTCTGTTCCTTTCCCCAAAAAAAAATTTGCACTTCTCTGCTGATGTCTTCCCAATATCCTATGATGTACAAATGCACAAATACTCTTGTTGTGACGTTAACCATATATGGTTTCTTTTTTATTTTGGTCCATTTTCCAACAACATAGAATAGTAAGAAGAATACTTTATTTTAATGATACTTCTCTGCTTTCTTAAATGTATGCTTGTTCTTGTTCACATTTTACTGTTCATCATAATTGGTATGGTCTTTCTTTGGCATCATCAAGCCCCAAATGTGATGAAACATTTTGAATTTCTTATTGATCCAGCCTTCACTTTAGTATAATGTATACACCGTACCTGCAGTAAGTATCATTGATAGTTCCGAATGAGTGCGAAAGCAGACTAGTATGTAACTTCATGATTTATTTACTGATTTGCACATCCATATTTCAAATGGTTTACTGGACTCTGGCCTAAAGAGAGGGAAAATGAAAGACTTGTGAGACAATCGTCATGGCTTTGTTGACATCAATTTGGTGGTTGATTGAGAAATGAATGATCATACATATACATATACATATACATACATACATACATACATATATATATATATATATGTATATATATCTATATATGATTTTCATGGACTAGCATTTGACAGATGAGTTGATTATTATTTTTTGTCTGTCTGTTTATTGGTTCTGTTGCTCAGTCATAGGTAGACATTGCTCATTGACCATTTGTTAGTGACAGGCTCAAAAGAGATGCTTGAACTTTTGCTTTTATCTCTTGTACTTGCTTGGATTTAGTTTGGAAAAGCAAATCAACTAAGATTTAGTCAGGTGAGCTTTGCAGCAAGTTGGGATCTGACCCAAGTCATGATCCAAGTTGAGCAGAATATCCACAAAAACGATCATCTCATCCATGAAACAAAAGCAATTTTGAGAGCCAGCATTGGGGAATCCTTTACTAGACATGAGTTTTGATATTTGATATTATGAATGTCTTTTATTTGACATGGAAAGGTTGGGATTTACTTTGTTTAACCCCTATTCGTGCTATAGGTTGACAGTATTCTATCACTTAAATGCACTTTTTCCAATCAGCCAATGGCAAGCAAATTGCTAGAATGAAAATGAGGCATAAGTTAAATGCTTTCTTGAAATGTGGTGAAATCATTTGTTTATGGTATTACTTGTCGTAGCAGAAGCATCCTCCTAAAATTATTTATAAGAAACTCTTTTTACTCTCTATGCCAGTGGAGTGGGCCTTCAAAAGGAAAGGAAAAGTTGTACCTAAAGTTGTGAAAAGGAAGAATTTGCAAGTCTAAAATGAATATATTATGCATGGCTACATAAATTGGTACATATAGCTTTTGCACCTAATCTGATATATATGAATATACATGTACATATATTCAACAGAGACTGACAGAAACAGAGTTAACACCAGAGCCGGGTTACCTTGTTAATTGAAAACAATTAATTAACAGGACAAAATTATGGTGCAACCGTAGTACTATACCAAAGGTATATTCAACCATTGAATTCAGCCCACTGTTGTCACCATAACCGAATCTAATAGCTGGGTGCAGCTACTGCTGCCTAGTAGGTGGACCCAATTAACAAAAATCTGATGGTTTTGTAGTTAATTCTGCCTGCCCTCTGTCAGCTTCAGTTTCCTTAGTATTTTTCCTCACATATTTGACTTATTGACCTATCTGTGGTTGGAAAGAAAAATGATTTAAGTAAACTTTAGAAAATGTTTTATCCTTGTTTTATTTCTGAATATCAGCACTGCATCATTTTGAAAATGTAACTGTGGGGTTTCAGGATCCTCTCGAGCCAGTTTTGTTGTTCACAAAACCCCTTGTGCCAGAAAAATTGGACTCTGCAGGTATTGGTCCGCCGTCAGATTCTTCTACGAGGAATGGCGCTATACCACGAACTCACAAATTTCATGGAAGAATTGGCCGAGGGGGGCGGATAGTATTTGATAGATGTAATCCTCTTATGCACTCCTCAACTGATAGTGGCACGTCTTTTTACTTACCACCAAAACCCCGCACATCTATGTACAGTTAAATTGAATGCTCGTATTGTCCGAGCTCCAGCATTATTTGTTAGGGAGCCAAGTGTAATTATGCTCCGGCTGATATTTATGAAGTTAAATTGAATACTTGCATTGTCGGAGCTGCAGCAATTATTTGTTTGGGAAGCCAAGTGTAATTATGCCGTGGGCTAATGCTTTTATTACAATTATTCAATGAGCTTTTATTACATCCTCTATCTTGTGCTAATCATAGTATTTTCAAAATTTTGTGAGAATGTTACAAGATAAAACTTACCTTCAAAACGTTAGAACCTATAAGATTATTGATTAATTAACAATGGTTAATCCCATTTGGAGAATGTGTACGTTAGGTGTTAATGCCTATAATGAAAATGATGCACTATGTTTTGTGTTTTTGAATTTAAAAATGTGTCTAATAGTGTATTTTCAGAATTGGACTATAAAAATAAAAATAGAGAAAACGATTAAAATAAAGGTAATATAGGACGAAAAAGTATGGACAAGGAAGCAGTAATCTTTGTTGTTTTTCATTTTTTTAACAAAAAAATGAAAACAAAATTTTCAATATCTATTCATCATTTTTTGGGAAAAAAAAGCTTAAAGAATAAATGAAAGTGTGTTTGTTATAAAAAAAAAATGAGATTGGTGTTTGAATAATGGCTCTCTCGGTTAGGCAAAATAGTCACATGGTGCCTTTAGAAATAAGATAGATTTTAATTTGCCCCCAATTCAGAATGAAAATCTTTAATTTATCACCTAAAAGTATAAAAATATCAATTTACCCCATTTATTGTTAAGAAGATTAAAAAAAAGAAAATCCATCAATACATTCCTTATTTGCCCTCATCCTTTGGACGAAAATGAAGAATAAATTGAGGTTTCATTGAGAGCAAATGAGAGATTATCATTTTATTTGGGAATGAATTGAAGTTTATCCTTAGGAATAAAAAATTCAAGAGAAGTACATGGAAAAAGGTAATAATTTTCACTTTTTATGGAGTATTTGGATAAGGTTATTTACACCCCCACTATTTTTATAAATCCACCCTATTTCTAGATTTCAATTGCAATGAATTCACAATATTTTTTAAAAAATACAAATTAATAAAAATTTCGTGTAGTTAATAAATTAGATCCTTCTATTGATTTTCTTCTTGGGTTCTTTGACCATCTTTAATCATTAACTTTAATACAAGTTTTATTTTAGTATTTTATTATTATGATATATAGCGACTAAATTACCATAATAAACATGAGTTATTGTATCTAATAATTTATGTATCTAATTTTGTGGCTTATAATATAATATTTTAAAATAAAATCTAATTGTGATTTTCTCTACTTTAGTGTGTAAATAACATAAAATTGACATCCCAATAATTTACATGAGTATCATGCCCTAAAGATACTATTTTAGTTTAATTAAAGATTAAAACTCATACTAGTAATTAGTAAAGTAGTATTAGAAACAATGAGTTTAGTATAAAATTAGAAAAATATTGAAATTAAAGTAAATTCTTAATAGTTTTACCTTATAAGGGTAAAATAATCAATTTAAACTTATGACAAAACAATCTTTGTAGCTAAATATAATAAAATAATCTAAATCACATTAAAGTAAACTAAAATAAATCTAGTTAATTAACTCTACAAAGTTCTTCTTTGTTTGAAAATTTTAAAACATAGCATGTATGTTTTATAATTATTTTTTAGACGAAGTATTATCACTTTGATTTTTGAGGAATATCAGTAAAATTTTCATATAAAAATGGAACAAGCCCAATAAATAAATAAGTACATAAAAAGTTTTTGTCATACCCACAGTCTCATAGAGGTGGAAGCAGGGGAGGAGCAGGCCAAGCCAGGCCACAGAAAATATTCAATTGAAAAAGCAAGAAAAGAATGAGCGTGTGGATGGTGAGGGCTCGGGCTCCCTCTTTCATTATTCCAATAACAACACTCAGGATTGGAAATGGAAATGGAAATGGAGATGTAAAAGGCCTGCGCTTGCCCCTATTGAGCAATAAGAGTTGGCAGTTTCAGCTGCAGTTCTCGCAGAGGAATAAGGAGAAGAAGAAGAGACAAAATGTTACCATCAGTTATACTAACAGTAGCAGTGGAGGGGATTCTGCTTCTGCTGCACTGGAATTGGAGGTTAATGAGATAAGGGAGAGTTGCAAAATGTGGAAATGGAAGGGTCAGTACTCCATCAATTACTTGGTTTCTTCAACTCCAAATTCACATCCCAATTCTCCTCCTCTACTCGTTGTCCATGGCTTTGGTGCCTCCATTCCTCACTGGCGCAGGTTAGCGAGATAAGATTGCTCTTTCTTGTTGTGAATTGTGTAGCGGGTATTTTCGACTGTTATTCTTTTTTTGTATGGGGCATGTCTTTACCTTACGTATGTAATATCTCTGACTCTGTTATGTATTATGAACTCCAGGGATGCATTTATGTGTTATACTTCTAATAATTAATTAAGATGAATGAAGCAAAAGAATAATGAAGGTAAATCTATTCGTTATTTCCTGGTGCATTGGCATTACCCTTTTATGGATATAGGCTTCTTCCATTTTCCAATTCTTAATCTAGTGAAAAAGTATTCATTTTACCGCTCCGTAGAAGAGGGGAATGAAAATTTGTGTGTTCACTACTCCTTTATCCTATTAAATAATATGAGGAATTGATATTTTTCTTGTCATCTCTGAGGTAATTTCAGGAATATTGGCACCCTGGCAAAGAGATACACGGTTTATGCAATTGACCTTCTTGGATTTGGTGCTTCAGATAAGCCAGCTGGTTATTCATATACCATGGAGGGATGGGCTCAGGTATGCAATGTTCCCTAGCCAGAAGTTGGATCTTTTGTCATCAATCGCTTGACCTTTAGTTATTTTCCTTGCTAACTTGAGTGAGATTCACTGATACAGCTAATATTGGATTTCTTGGATGAAGTTGTTAAGAAGCCAACTGTGCTTATAGGTAACTCTGTTGGAAGCCTAGCTTGTGTTATTGCTGCCTCAGGTATATTTATTTTAACTTCCCCTTGGACATCAGATATTCTTCAACTTGCTTGCAAAGAAACACTTGCCCCTAATTATCCTTTTTGGTATCTATGGTTTA
This sequence comes from Citrus australasica, assembly GCA_029618585.1. Taxonomy (NCBI): domain Eukaryota; kingdom Viridiplantae; phylum Streptophyta; class Magnoliopsida; order Sapindales; family Rutaceae; genus Citrus; species Citrus australasica. The sequence goes on along the minus strand of JARCIV010000003.1, from coordinate 30,137,120 downwards.
CGATAAACCTGCTATATTTTCTACCATAAGAATCCAGTCAAACCCTTGTTCGAGGGCTTGTTCTGTTGAATTGTGCTGGTGGCATGAACAACAAGGCAATTGTTGATGATTGGAGAATCAAGTTATTGTTACCATTGCTTTGGTTCATTGATTTTTTGTTGAAGCAAAGGCCAATTGCTTCTGCTATATTTGAGCGTGTGAAACAAAGGTATTTTCTCTTCTCTCTATTCAGTCCATTGTTCATTATCCCAAGACACTAGAGTCAAAATTAAAAAACTCTATGAGGTGCATATATTGGTGCTGTAGGGAAACACTGAGGAATATTTTACTGTCCATTTATGCAAATAAGGAATCTGTGGATGAAACACTGGTTGAGGTATTAATATTCTCCTCTTATATGCCATTTTAACCTGTTACAAAAATGGCTTCTCATAATTCATGAATTGACCTCAAAACTGCAGATCATACGAGAGCCCGCCAATGAGGAAGGGGCACTTGATGCATTTGTTTCGATTGTAACAGGCCCACCAGGGCCGAACCCAGTTCAATTGATGCCATCAATCTCTATACCTGCACTAGTTTTATGGGCTGATGAGGATCCATTCACATCCCTCGCTGGACCTGTTGGTAAATACATCTCATCTCTGCCTTCTAAACTCTCAAATGTGAAGTTAATTGTATTGAAAGGAGTAGGACATTGCCCCCATGACGACAGGCCTGAGTTGGTCCACGAAAAGCTTCTTCCTTGGTTGGCTGAAACATTTAATTTCTGAGGAATTTACTTTCTCATCAGCAAGTTTTAACGAGCATTATATATTATTCCTATTGTAAAAAGACAAAACAACTCTTGTATTTATGTTGTATATAGCAATTCTTATTCAACCGCTTGGTTATCTTTTGGCGCCGAAAGGAATGTTGGAGAAACTGATCTCTGACAAGTTGTAGAAGCTCCAAATTGATTCAAGAAATATATCAAATTATTAAATAAAAAATCAAATTCAGCACAATAATAAAGAATAATGATTTAGTAATCCATATTGCTCATGTCACATGTCAATGATATGTGAATGATAGGATCCAATTTTATACATGAAAAAGATACAATAATCTAAATCGAAATATAAGTACACGGGCATCTTCAATCCTTTCCTTACAAGTCATTTTTGTAAATATAAATTCTAACCATAAGGAGCTCAATTATATATGGATTCAAATGCCCCATTCCAAATATGGAATTGGTAGAGAGACTTGAAAAAGTGCATACATGTTTAAGCAAATGGATTCACAACTCAGGTGAGTTGAGTGAAAATGACACCTATCTCAGTCTTCTTCGTTACAGTTAAAACATGTGCTTGGATCTTCCATTGACGTAGGATCTGGGGTGTAAAGTAAATGGATCCCACATTTTTTCACCCCGCAGCACTGGCACTCCAAAGGTGGAAAAACATTCAAGTGGACTGCCTCAAGAATGCAATTGCATTTCCAAAAACCATTAAAATCCTCTTCATAGAACTGATAGTACCCAAAATGTAAGTGATCTGATTCTACATAATTAACTCTGCTCTGAAATAATCGTGTGTCATGTGTACCACAATCTTTGGTGGTTTTCACTTTGAGCTCACAAGAAAATGAAAACCATCTGCCATAATCAACATGACGGTCTGAAAATGCTAAAATAGCACTAAATGCAATGCCCTGCACTCTGCTATTGTTGAAGAAATCTGGCCGCATCTCCAAGGTTATAAAAGATCCTACACTTTGAAACTCAAGCCGCTTTGGAATTTCATTCCCAGGTAGTACTATATGACCTTTGCCCATGGAAAGACCTCTCTGTACCAAAAAAACATAATTTTACACCTAAAAAAAAGATTGTAGAAATTGTAAGTAGAGAGAGTTAAAGACACATTTTGCCATATTTCTTGCAAACGTACAGCGGGCATATGGTTCGTATGCTGAATTCTCAGGGTATCTTCAACAATTCCTGCAGTAGAATTACCTTCCAATTTAAATTATTGCTCCGGTCAAAAAAAATTGCCTGTAAGATTCATAACTTAGAGAACAAACCTAAAAATGGTTGCAGTGCCAAGCAACCTCGTTCAAGGGATGAAGGCTTTTGTACGAATTCGAACCTCCCACTATCACTTAAGAGGAGGTATCCCGACACGAAAAGTTGGATAATGCTTTCTGGTATTCTCTCAATATTGGTTTTATCTAGATTCAATATTATTGGGTAGGATAATTGGCCGAGACATTCGGGCAATCTCTGAAGATTTGAGCAACCACTAAGACTAAGAAGTCCAAGAGACTTCAACTTACAGAGGCTGCTTGGGAGACTCTTAAGCCTTTTACAATCTGAAAGGTCTAAGAACCAAAGCCTATGTAGATGCTCAATTGATGAGGGCAGTTCTTTAATTGCAGTCCCCCTTAAAAGTAACCAGCTTATATTACCTGATAAGATCTCTGGACAACCTGAAAGATCAAGTTCAGTAAGAAATTCCAAATTAAATATTCCAGCTGGAAGACTTTTCAGGCTTTTGCTACCTCTTAGATTCAAGATAACTAGCTTGTTCAGATGTGGAATCAACGTGGGGTTTGGAGTTTTGGCAATTAGCTTCTTGCAGGCACCATGGATTAGCTGGTTTAACTTACTAGAATGCTGCTCAGTCAAAAAAGAGGCAAAGATAAAATCATTACTATGCATACCTTCACACCATTACGTTCTTATAGAAAGATTGCACATATATATTAAGGTAAACATACCTTCACACCATTCCAAAGTTGTTCAATGTCGCTATTAGGCACTTCAAGAAACACAAGTTTCTCCGCACTGAGGTTTGAAGGTAATGACTTCAACGGATATCCATGCCAGTGAAGATATTTCACTTCAGCAAATCCGAGGTCTTGCAAATAAGACACCTTGCATTTGTTCTCCCCATTGAATGATGAACTATAGAATTTTAAAAATCTCAATTTACGCATCGTTCTGAAAGTATTAGGATTTAGATGGATCTCTTTTACTTTTGACATATCCAAACAGATACCCTCAATTTTTTCTGTCCCCTAAAAATAAATATAAAAAATCAATAAAGTTAACATCAAATGAAAAATGATATTTATATTCCACTAGTGATTAACACTTCAGCTCCACCAAGACAAATTTTTGGGGCAAGTTTGTCACTCATTCACAATTAAAGGTTGTTTAGTTATTAATTCAACTTTAATTTGTCCTTGGGTGGAGTTTATGTCAGATTGGAGTGGGGTTCTCCATCATTACTCAAATTATATGTAAGAACTTCGCAGATATCCTCATGATGCCACAATCTACTGCGGTTTTCAGGATTAATTGATTCTTGTCGAACAATTTCCCTACCCAATTCTTGTAATAAATCATGCATTGTTATCTTTTTGTGTGAATCAATAGCAATGAGAGACTTATCAACAAGAACACTTATTCCTATTTCTGGGTAGAAGCCGCTTGCATTAAAGAATTTCATTATGGGATTTACATGCTCACCTTGAAAGAAACAAGCAACATCAAGGAAAATATTTTTCTCCTTATCGTCCAAACTATCATAACTTATTTTTAATACCTCAAGAATCTTGGATGGAGGATTCTTTGCAATTTATCTGTTGCACTTTCCCAGACTTCTTTTTCCCTTTTATGCAGAAAACAATCCAAAACTTTAAGAGCTAAAGGAACACCTTGAGCATATTTCATTACTTTGCTTGAAAGTTCCTCATAACCAACATCAGGATGGTTTTGTTTGAAGGCATGTCGACTAAAAAGCTCAATAGCGTGATGATATTCGAATGCCTTCATCTCATATATTTTCCTCACCCCGCAATTTCTAAGCACTTGTTTATTTCTGGTGGTTATTATGATTTGACTCACAGGCGTCAACCAATCAAGACTTCCAATTAAAGATTCTAATTGGCTGAAGCAAGTCACATCATCAAAAACAATCAAAACCTTCATGCGGCTGAGCCTTCTAAAATTGAGGTCAATATAGGGCATCACATTTTTATCCTTCAATAAATTTGAAAGAAGTTTTTGTCGTAAGGAAGCTAATCCTCCTGGTCTTTGTGACTCATCTCTAACATTTTCGAGGAAGCAAGAACTGTCAAAATCACCCGAGATTTTGTCGAAAATAGCTCTAGCGATTGCTGTTTTGCCTATACCAGACAAACTGGCTGCTTCCTTCAAAGCTTTCCTCCAACTCCGCAGCTTCTCTGGATTCTCCTTAAATCTATCTTCAAGCTTCGAAAATGAAATCCCAAAAGGCCCAGTTTGGTTTCTCGCGTCTGATGGATCAACCCGATAGAAAACCGGAATCAGAATCTGTGCATACTCTTTCTTGCACTCGAGGATCTTGACAAGCTCATCGAGACACCATCTGGAAGAAGCGTATGATTCAGAGAAAATGATAACTGAAACGGCTGATGCTTCAATTGCATTCACAAGTGACTCTGAAATTTCATCTCCTCTGTTGAGCTGGTCATCAATGAAAGTTGGATATTTTGTCGACACAGAGCAGAATAGAGATGGCTAGTAAAGTTGTCTCGGTTGTCCTCTCCTCTGAAACTAACAAAAACATCATACTTCTTGTTGTTTCGATAAGAAGAAGCCATAATAAACAGAAACAGTTGAATTGATTAGCGAGAGATTTTGATTCGGATGAAAACAATTATTGAACCAAATGTGCGTGACTCTGTAGAATAAATCGATGCCATGCCCCTTCCTTCAATTTCCGAGATAATTTTTCAATTTCATCGCATTGTCCAACCACCGTGCACTCTACGATGATTGATTAATTCAACTGCCTTGTAGACTTTTAGCTGAAAATTCCACACGAACACAATACTTTTCAACACACGTGCTTCTGTGCTTTAATGCTCATAACTGCCAGCAATAAGTAGGGTGATATTTTAATTTTTATCTCTAAATTTATCTTATCCGTCCTCATCTCTCAATTAATTGTATTTAGTTTCCAAATTATTCTTTTTTTTTTTGTTTTAATAGCTCTTATTCATGTTCCTTAGCGTTTAAAGTCTAAAAAAATTAGTTATTTATTTTTTATAACTTATATATGATTTTTAAATATTTACATTTAAATTAAAAAAAGTAATTTTTTTGTGACCTTTGCCTAAATGAGAAAATGTCTGAATGGAAAATAAATATTATGTTCTAATAATATTTCTATTCAATATTGTTATTTCCTAAACTATAAACGGGTCACTGTGGCTAATTGTCAAAGCAATAGCAAGCTGTTAGCTTAAAGCAAAGCACATTCATGCTTCACCCATGAGAATACAACCAATTCTAATGCATGTATTGTGACGCACGTGCAAGCTAAAAGGAGGCACATGTGGTTAATTGTCAAAGCAATAGCAAGCTGTTAGCTTAAAGCAAAGAACGTGCGTGCTTCATCAACAGATTTTGCTTGTTCATGCTGATGACTTGAACTTGATCCAACTTCATGCACTCCTTTGGGATTAGGAATTGGTTGACTTGGAAATTTTCCTTTTTCTCTCTCTGCTACAGTAGTTGCTAATTGACCCAATTGATGTTCAAGCTTTAGAATAGCTTGAGTGTTTGACTGAAAGGCTTGTTGGGTTGACTGAATGAAACTTTGAAGTGTATCCTCTAAAGAAGGCTTTCTTTGTTGGGGTGCAACAAATTGAGACATAGGTTGTTGGGCAGGAGGATATATATGGTTAGGAGGGACAAATTGTTGATTGGGCATGTTAAATTGTTGTCCTCCTTAGTTTGACAAAGGTTGATTTTCTTTCCAAGAAAAATTAGGATTATATGTGGATGAATATGGACTATTGGAGGTTTTTTCATATGATTGTAAGACATGTACCTGCTCAGAATAAGCCTCTTGATAGGCTGGTAATGATGGACAATTCTGTGCTGTATGAGACATGTTAGAACAAAGAGCACAAACCTCATTAGCTACATTAGGATGATGATTCATGGATTGGTTCAGAGCTAAGGCATCTACTTTCCTAGAAAGTGTAGCTAGAGTGGATTTCATATCTAAATCATTCTTAACTTCGTATAGACCCTTTCTAGAAACTTGAGATAATTTTTTCTTTTGATTTGAAAAATCTCACTGTTGAGAATTTTCAGAAAGTGAATTAAAGAAATCCCATGCGGCCCCTTCATGTAAGTTCAAAAATCTCCCACCATTCATAGACTCTACCATATGACGATTTGACATGGTTAAACCGTTATAAAAGCATTGTATAAGTCTCCATTTTTCAAAACCATGGTGGGGACACTTGAGGAGTAAATCATTGAATCTTTCCCAACACTCGTAAAATTGCTCTCCCTCTCTTTGATAAAAATCACTTATCTCTCTCCTAAGGGCATTTGTTTTAGACATAGGGAAAAACTTGGTGAGAAACTTATTACTCAATTCATCCCATGTACTAATAGACCCAACAGGAAGTGAATTCAACCAAGCTTTCGCTTTGTCTTTTAATGAGAAAGGGAACATACGAAGCCTAATTGACTCATCATTAAAATTTTGAAAATGAAATGTAGAGCATATGTCAAGAAATTCCTTAATGTGCAAATATGGATCCTCTCTCTCTAACCCATGGAAAGATGGTAAAAGTTGAATAACAGAGGGCTTGAGTTCAAAGTGTGTTGTTGTAGTTTGTGGCAACACAATAGAAGATGGTTGGTTGGCTGCAAGTGGTGAAAAGTATTCTCTAAGGGTTTTCTCTGCTTGCACTGGTGGAAGTATTGGCAATAGTCTATTTGGGTCATCCATCACTTCTAAAGAACTAGCTTGATTACTATCAATTTTCGACTCTTTTTTAACCAAACGATTTGTTGAATCACGTTCCCAAACACTCATAAACTAACTAGACAAGGAAAGAAAGAAAAATAAAAATAAAATAAACCAACAATAATGAGAATAAACGAAATTTAAAAAGAAATCAAACAGTCAAACAATGAATTTAAAGACAAATAAAAGTTTTTTTTTGTTTTTTTTAATTTAAAAAAAAAAAGACAACCTAAATTATAACTAGTGGAAGAATCAAATCAACCTAGATTAAACTGACTTTCTAGCACAATCCCCGACAACAGCACCAAAAACTTGTTGTGAAAATTTTAATGTTCTCGCAAGCGCACGAATCTAGAGATAGAGTAGTGGTAACGAGGTCGATCCCACAGGGATTGTTATAAATTGAAAAGTCTAATTTAAATCTAAAATTAATATTAATTCTAACCTAGTTGACCAAATTGAGTTTTAAGAGAAATTAAACTAATTAAACTAAGGAAACAATTAAAATAAAGGAGAATTCAATAAGATAAGAATTACCAAGGTTTTAAAATCCACCACTATTCAACTAGTAATTATCTAATTATTAATTAATCCCCAATTTTAGAGTGACAACTCGAAATCAATCTATGTTATCTCATGGATATAACAATTAAGTCCAAGTAATTAAATCTAATATAGGTTCTTTTTCTGCTTAATAGTATGACATCTAAGCATCCCATGTAAACATATTAAATAACAAAGAGTCAAAGTTTTCCTAAGCACTCTATGTAAACAATTTAATGAAAGACATAAAATCAAAGATAATCATATATAAACTTTATAGATCCAAGCATAGATTTAATCGAATATTAATCCTAACAATCAATAATGCATGACAGAATTGATGAAAAGATTTTAATAACATCCAATTAATCATGTGAAATAAAAACCATAATTATTAAAGAACATATATATGGAATTAAATAAATAAAAAGATAATTATTTCATTGAATATGGTTTCATCCTTAACCTCAGTATAAGAAATTTAGCTAGACATACTTGAACTGGGAGCAACAAATAAAATAAATTCAGCCATGGGAAGCCGAAATATTGCTGCTGCAATTGCTCTCTCTTCAAAACCGAATTCTTCTTCTTTTTTCTTCCCTTTGGCGGCTAGCTCCTCTTGCCTTTTTATAGTGTTATTGACTTGCTTAATCCTTATTGGATTCTAATTGCATTAATTGTTCACCACTGATCATAAGTCAAAGCCATCCACAAACTTATAAAGCCCACTCACCAAGCCTTTTTTTAAAATTATTTCCTTACTAAACTTTGAAAGCTAAGCACACGTTAGACCACAAAAGCAAAAGACCAATTAATGACTCCTTTTAATGCCCTGCACATGCACTCCAAATTGCCAAATCTTTGCTTTCCAAATGCATGCCCACCGTTCATCTTTTGAAAGGATTGACTTCCAATTTAATCTTATTAACTTCCAAATTTGAACTTCCTCATGCCCTTTTTATCCTTAATCTTCAATTAATTCCCTATTCAACAAAATAATTCAATTAATTAAAAATAACAAATAAAGATAACTAATAATTAAATAATTAAGAATAAAATATGTATATAAATTATGCTCATCAACAGCCTTCAATATAGATTTCTTAATAAATTTTAAGAGAACTAACAGAAAGTGGTTATTTCATTCATGGTTATTAAATCAAAATTTGAATTAGATTATCACTTGTTTAAAATAAAGTATCGTGATTTCAAATTGAAGCATGAAACCGTGAATGGATGCATCTTTAAATAAAAAGGATACATTTTTATTATATATGATACTGTTTAATTAGACATATCTTTACAGTCCGACACATTTTTAGAGCACCATTTATTTTGAAAATATTCCAGCATAAAATATGTCCCTCTCCTTTACGAGTATTTTGCAAATAATACAGAGCCACCACGTGTTCAAAAATGATAAAACAATTACATTGCTCACTTGCTGGACTGGGCTGGATTGGGCTGATTGGGCTGGGCCTGCCAAAAGAATGTGTTACTAGTACGAAGCTTTGCTTTCATCATCGCATACACGGTGAGGGAAATTGAAATTGATGAGGGCGCTGGCCGCTCAATTCCTGCTTCGGATTCCCCAACTCGGAAGGAAAAATATAAACTTTCCGTCGTACAAGTATCGCGGGAATTATCAGCCATTGTTCTTGTCTTGCAATTACAATTTACAGCACCAATGACAATTGTTCTTCAACTTCTTCTTCTTCTTCTTCGAAGAATTACTTAGAATTGACCGACGATGAGCTGTTTCGCGAATGCGAAATGGACGCGTACAAATCGTCGGGACCAGGCGGTCAGCACCGCAATAAGCGCGAATCCTCCGTACGTCTCAAGCGCGTACCGACCGGCGTCATAGCACATGTCGCCGAACACCGATGGCAGCACAAGAATCGCGCGTCAGCTTTGTCGCGCCTCCGCACTCTTTTGGCCCTCAAAGTGAGGAGCAGTGTGAATCTTGATGCGTATTCGCTGCCGCCACAGCTTCTTCAAATCCTTCCTCCTAAGTCTACTATTAGAAGTTCAGAAGTTGATCCACAAATTGGACCTAACAATCCTAAATTTGCTTTGGTATTACTCTATTCACTCTTGCTTTGTTTTTTGTTTTCTGTCAAAATTTAAGTCATCGTAATGTTTTTTTTTTTTTTTGGTTTAACTTCGGGGAATGCAAGCTCTGCTTGATCTAATTTTCGTAGGTTAAGCACTGGAGCATTGTCACGATTGATTATATCGGATGATTCTCTTCGAATGGCCGTGAATGAGTTCAGGACTTCTAAAGGTATGCTAATTCATAGCTGATAGTGTGTATTACGATAAGACTCAACCTGTTGGTTAATTTAAAATTGTTATCTTCTTTCTTATTTGTGCAACAAATATAATACTTGAGTAAGAGTGTTTTCTTTTTTACTTTTGTGTTGTTAAGTGCCGATAAGTCCATTTTTTGTTGTTGAGTGTCTGCGTCAGTGCCTGATGGCTTATTTTGAAGTAGCTTTAAAGCATATTTGGCTCTTTGTTTATGAATAATGTTCAATAGCAACCTGCCCCATTGATAAGAGAAATGTATGGTATAATTTTTCAAGATACCTACCTGCATTATGAATTGTTATTGGAAGGAAGTACGGGAATAAATTAAGAGCAAAGACTGATTAAAAGATGTATCTTCATTAATACGTGAAATGTATGTTCTGCTTATCATTCACTTTACCAGAATTACAAAAGTTTTATGTTATTGATGGTTGGATTGTTTCTGGGTTATCCTTGTTTTTTTTTTTTTGTTTTAATTGCTTTACATACATTATGTGTGTAATTTTTTAATGGACAATCTTCATTTGAAACATGAAAATTTTAAAAAACTTTCCGATTTGTGCAGGGTATGAAGCCTCTTAAGTAGGACTTCTTAGGTGCTACTATTGTGTTCGGCAAATATTTTCTTCTTTTATTTTTCTTTTTTCAGTCACCATAATGGGGGTCATGGTGAAACAACTTACTAATCACTCTGGACAGGAATGGGCTTCTATAAGTAAAGCACACTTGTTTCACTCTTTCCTTAGTATGGAGCTGCTTACGGTTGGGATGAAGATGGTAATAGCTGCTTTAGAAATTAGTTTTCTTCAGTAGGAAAATTCTAAATCTTGGAAAATTTAAAGTTGTACTAGAAAACAAGCTGCCTATTCAACCAATGGCTAAATGTAGCATAGTAGTCTCCTTAGACGATTAATTAGATTGCATTCCTTTTGATCTCTCTCTTTTCATTTTTTCTCCTTTTTGACTTGCACTTCTCTGTTCCTTTCCCCAAAAAAAAATTTGCACTTCTCTGCTGATGTCTTCCCAATATCCTATGATGTACAAATGCACAAATACTCTTGTTTTGACGTTAACCATATATGGTTTCTTTTTTATTTTGGTCCATTTTCCAACAACATAGAATAGTAAGAAGAATACTTTATTTTAATGATACTTCTCTGCTTTCTTAAATGTATGCTTGTTCTTGTTCACATTTTACTGTTCATCATAATTGGTATGGTCTTTCTTTGGCATCATCAAGCCCCAAATGTGATGAAACATTTTGAATTTCTTATTGATCCAGCCTTCACTTTAGTATAATGTATACACCGTACCTGCAGTAAGTATCATTGATAGTTCTGAATGAGTGCGAAACCAGACTAGTATGTAACTTCATGATTTATTTACTGATTTGCACATCCATATTTCAAATGGTTTACTGGTCTCTGGCCTAAAGAGAGGGAAAATGAAAGACTTGTGAGACAATCGTCATGGCTTTGTTGACATCAATTTGGTGGTTGATTGAGAAATGAATGATCATACATATACATATACATATAAATACATTCATATATATATATATATATATATATATATATATATATATATACACATTTGACAGATGAGTTGATTATTATTTTTTGTCTGTCTGTTTATTGGTTCTGTTGCTCAGTCATAGGTAGACATTGCTCATTGACCATTTGTTAGTGACAGGCTCAAAAGAGATGCTTGAACTTTTGCTTTTATCTCTTGTAATTGCTTGGATTTAGTTTGGAAAAGCAAATCAACTAAGATTTAGTCAGGTGAGCTTTGCAGCAAGTTGGGATCTGACCCAAGTCACGATCCAAGTTGAGCAGAATATCCACAAAAACGATCATCTCATCCATGAAACAAAAGCAATTTTGAGAGCCAGCATTGGGGAATCCTTTACTAGACATGAGTTTTGATATTTGATATTATGAAAGTCTTTTATTTGACATGGAAAGGTAGGGATTTACTTTGTTTAACCCCTATTCCTGCTATAGGTTGACAGTATTCTATCACTTAAATGCACTTTTTCCAATCAGCCAATGGCGAGCAAATTGCTAGAATGAAAATGAGGCATAAGTCAAAATGCTTTCTTGAAATGTGGTGAAATCATTTGTTTATGGTATTACCTGTTGTAGCAGAAGCATCCTCCTAAAATTATTTATAAGAAACTCTTTTTGCTCTCTATGCCAGTGTAGTGGGCCTTCAAAAGGAAAGGAAAAGTTGTACCTAAAGTTGTGAAAAGGAAGAATTTGCAAGTCAAAAATGAATATATTATGCATGGCTACATAAATTGGTACATATAGCTTTTGCACCTAATCTGATATATATGAATATATATGTACATATATTCAACAGAGACTGACAGAAACAGAGTTAACACCCGAGCCAGGTTACCTTGTTAATTGAAAACAATTACATTGTTAATTGAAAACAATTAATTAACAGGACAAAATTATGGTGCAACCGTAGTACTGTACCGTACCTGTATTCAATCATTGAATTCAGCCCACTGTTGTCACCATAACCGAATCTAATAGCTGGGTGCAGCTACTGCTGTCTCGTAGCTGCACCCAATTAACACGATAAATCTGGTGGTTTTGTAGTTAATTCTGCCTGTCCTCTTTCAGCTTTAGTTTCCTTAGTATTTTTCCTCACATATTTGACTTATTGACCTATCTGTGGTTGGAAAGAAAAATGATTTAAGTAAACTTTAGAAAATGTTTTATCCTTGTTTTATTTCTGAATATCAGCAGTGCATCATTTTGAAAATGTAACTGTGGGGTTTCAGGATCCTCTCGAGCCAGTTTTGTTGTTCACAAAACCCCTTGTGCCAGAAAAATTGGACTCTGCAGGTATTGTTCCGCCGTCAGATTCTTCTACGAGGAATGGCACTATAGCACGAACTCACAAATTTCATGGAAGAATTGGCCGAGGGGGGCGGATAGTATTTGATAGATGTAATCCTCTTATCCACTCCTCAACTGATAGTGGCACGTCTTTTTACTTACCACCAAAACCCCGCACATCTATGTACAGTTAAATTGAATACTCGTATTGTCCGAGCTCCAGCATTATTTGTTAGGGAGCCAAGTGTAATTATGCTCCGGCTGATATTTATGTAGTTAAATTGAATACTTCCATTGTCCGAGCTCCAGCAATTATTTGTTTGGGAAGCCAAGTGTAATTATGCCGAGGGCAAGCAAAATACTGGGCTTGATAAATCTTTTGAGGCTTGGTCACAGGTATTTCATGCCGTGCATCATCTTGCCTTATTCTTTTTAAAGAAATGACCTTGCCCTAATTTTCCTTTCAAGTTTAAACTTAATGAGCTTTTATTACATCCTTTATTGTTGAAATGCTTGTGCTAATCATAGTATTTTCAAAATTTCCGCCCCAGTTGATTATAAATTTTGTGTGAATGTTACAAGATAAAACATACCTTTAAAATGTTAACGAACCTGTAAGATTGGACTTCTCTTTAAGACCTTGAATTAATTGGAGAGTGTTTTGGGGTTAATAAACCAGCAACTATGCATATACTTTGCCAATGTGGAATCCACCTAGTACAGAATAAGGTTGCACAAGACAGTTAAATAGATGACGCAATGGAGACGTCTCTGTATCGACTCAATTCAAACTAATTGTACAACTTCATTTGTGAAGGAGTCACCATTTTTGTTTTCCATTAATCCCATTTGGAGAATGTGTACGTCAGGTGTTAATGCTTATAATGAAAATGATGCACTATGTTTGGTTTTTTTCAATTTAAAAATGTGTCTAATAGTGTATTTTCAGAATTGGACTATAAAAATAGAAATAGAGAAAACGATATAAAATTAAGGTAATATAGGACGAATAAGTATGGACAAGGAAGCAGTAATATTTGGTGTTTTTCATTTTTTTCAATAAAAAAATGAAAACAAAATTTTCAATATCTATTCATCATTTTTTGGGAAAAAAAAAGATTAAAGAATAAATGAAAGGGTGTTTTAAAACAAAAATGTGATTGGTGTTTGAATAATGACCCTCTCGGTTAGGTAAAACAGTCACATAATCATTTTTTTTAAAACACAAACCTTTTGGTTTAGAAATAATCACACAAATCCCAATCTTTTAGCTAAAAAAGAGTCTGTGTATCTCAAAAGAGACATGTGTGACATTTTCTAAAAACAAAATATCTTTATAGTTATTTTGCCAAATCACGTGGTGCCTTTAGAAATAGGATAGATTTTAATTTGCCCCCAATTTAAAATGAAAATATTTAATTTATCACCTAAAAATATAAAAATATCAAGTTACCCCATTTATTGTTAAGAAGATTAAAACAAAAAAAAAACATCAACACATTCCTTATTTGCCCCTCATCTTTTGGACAGAAATGAAGAATAAATTGAGGTTTACATTGAGAGCAAATTAGAGATTATCATTTTATTTGGGGATGAATTGAAGTTTATTCTTTGAAATAAAAAATTCAAGAGAAGTACATCGAAAAAGGTAATAGTTTTCACTTTTTATGGAGTATTTGAGTAAGGGTATTTGCACCCCACTATTTTTATAAATCCACCCTACTTCTAGAAACTAATTGCAATGAATTTACAATATTTTTTTAAAAAATACAAATTAATAAAAATTTGTATAATTAATCATTAAAACCCTTCTATTGATTTTCTTCTTGGGTTCTTTGACCATCTTTAATCATAAACTTTAATACAAGTTTTATTTTAGTATTTTATTATTCTGATATATAGCAACTAAATGACCATAATAAACACGAGTTATTGTATCTAATAATTTATGTATCTAATTTTGTGGCTTATAATATAATATTTTAAAATAAAATATAATTGTGATTTTCTCTACTTTAGTGTGTAAATAACATAAAATTGACATCCCAATAATTTACATGAGTATCATGCCCTGAAGATACTTTTTTAATTTAATTAAAGATTAAAACTCATACTAGTAAAGTAGTATTAGAAACAATGAGTTTGGAATAAAATTAGAAAAATATTGAAATTAAAGTAAATTCTGAATAGTTTTACCTTATAAGAGTAAAATAATCAATTTAAACTTATGACAAAGCAATCTTTGTAGCTAAATATAATAAAATAATCTAAATCATAAGAAAGTAAACTAAAATAAATCTAGTTAATTAACTCTACAAAGTTCTTCTTTGTTTGAAAATTTTAAAACATAGCATGTATGTTTTATAATTATTTTCTAAAAATTGGGATGAGTTTGCAAAAATTATTAGACGGAAATACCATCACCCGGAGTATTTTAGTAAAGCACCTGATATTAGTTTCAGACGAAGTATTATCATTTTGATTTTTGAGGAATATCAGTAAAATTTTCATAAAATAGTGGAATAAGCCCAATAAATAATTAAGTACATAAAAAGTTTTTGTCATAGCCAGTCTCATAGAGGTGGAAGCAGGGGAGGAGAAGGCCAAGCCAGGCCACAGAAAATATTCAATTGAAAAAGCAAGAAAAGAATGAGCGTGTGGATGGTAAGGGCTCGGGCTCCCTCTTTCATTATTCCAATAACAACACTCAGGATTGGAAATGGAAATGGAAATAGAGATGTAAAAGGCCTGCGCTTGCCCCTATTGAGCAATAAGAGTTGGCAGTTTCAGTTGCAGTTGCAGCAGAGGAATAAGGAGAAGAAGAAGAGACAAAATGTTACCATCAGTTATACTAACAGTAGCAGTGGAGGGGATTCTGCTTCTGCTGCACTGGAATTGGAGGTGAATGAGATAAGGGAGAGTTGCAAAATGTGGAAATGGAAGGGTCAGTATTCCATCAATTACTTGGTTTCTTCAACTCCAAATTTACATCCGATTCTCCTCCTCTACTCCTTGTCCATGGCTTTGGCGCCTCCATTCCTCACTGGCGCAGGGTCAGTATTCCATCAATTACTTGGTTTCTTCAACTCCAAATTTACATCCGATTCTCCTCCTCTACTCCTTGTCCATGGCTTTGGCGCCTCCATTCCTCACTGGCGCAGGTTAGCGAGATAAGATTGCTCTTTCTTGTTGTGAATTGTGTAGCGGGTTGATTATTGGGTGCATAAAAATGTAGCTCCTTTATTGTGAGTTCAATTCAAATTATGTTCTGGGTATTTTCGACTGTAATTTTTTTGGTATATTTTTTGGTATCTATGGTTTACGATAAACCTGCTATATTTTCTACCATAAGAATCCAGTCAAACCCTTGTTCGAGGGCTTGTTCTGTTGAATTGCGCTGGTGGCATGAACAACAAGGCAATTGTTGATGATTGGAGAATCAAGCTATTGTTCCCATTGCTTTGGTTCATTGATTTTTTGTTGAAGCAAAGGCCAATTGCTTCTGCTATATTTGAGCGTGTGAAACAAAGGTATTTTCTCTTCTCTCTATTCGGTCTATTGTTCATTATCCCAAGACACTAGAGTCAAAATTAAAAAAAAAAAAAAACTCTATGATGTGCATATCTTGGTGCTGTAGGGAAACACTGAGGAATATTTTACTGTCCATTTATGCAAATAAGGAATCTGTGGATGAAACACTGGTTGAGGTATTAATATTCTCCACTTATATGCCATTTTAACCTGTCACAAAAATGGCTTCTCATAATTCATGAATCGACCTCAAAACTGCAGATCATACGAGAGCCCGCCAATGAGGAAGGGGCTCTTGATGCATTTGTTTCGATTGTAACAGGCCCATCGGGGCTGAACCCAGTTCAATTGATGCCATCAATCTCTATACCTGTACTAGTTTTATGGGGTGATAAGGATCCATTCACACCCCTCGATGGACCTGTTGGTAAATACTTCTCATCTCTGCCTTCTAAACTCTCAAATGTGAAGCTAATTGTATTGGATGGAGTAGGACATTGCCCCCATGACGACAGGCCTGAGTTGGTCCATGAAAAGCTGCTTCCTTGGTTGGCTGAAACATTTAATTTCTGAGGAATTTACTTTCTCATCAGCAAGTTTTTACGAGCATTATATATTATTCCTATTGTAAAAAGACAAAACAACTCTTGTATTTATGTTGTATATATCAATTCTTATTCAACCGCTTGGTTATCTTTTGGCGCCGAAAGGAATGTTGGAGAAACTGATCTCTGACAAGTTGTAGAAGCTCCAAATTAATTCAAGAAATATATCAAATTATTCAATAAAAAATCAAATTCAGCACAATAATAAAGAATAATGATTTAGTAATCCATATTGCTCATGTCAATGATATGCGAATGATAGGATCCAATTTTATACACGAAAAAGGTAAAATAATCTAAATCGAAATATAAGTTCACAGGCATCTACAATCCTTTCCTTACAAGTCATTTTGTAAATATAAATTCTAACCATAGACGATACCACATCAACTATGGAATCAAATGCACCATTCCAAATATGGAATTGGTAGAGATACTTGAAAAAGTGCATACATGTTTAAGCAAATGGATTCACAACTCAGGTGAGTTGAGTGAAAATGACACCTATCTCAGTCTTCTTCGTTACAGTTGAAACATGTGCTTGGATCTTCTATTGAATTCGTAGAATTTAGGAAGCAAATTAAATGGATCCCACATTTTTTCACCCCGCAGCACTGGCACTCCAAAGGTGGAAAAACATTAAAGTGGACTGCCTCAGGAATGCAATTGCATTTCCAAAAACCATTAAAATCCTCTTCACAGAACATATAATACCCCAAATGTAAGTGATATGATTCTACATAATTAACTCTGCTCTGATATAATCGTGTGGCATGCATACCACAATCTTTGGTGGTTTTCACTTTGAGCTCACAAGAAAATGAAAACCATCTGCCACAATCTACATGACGGTCTGAAAATGCTAAAATAGCACTAAATGCAATGCCCTGCACTCTGCTATTATTGAAGAAATCTGCCGGCATCTCCAAGGTTATAAAAGATCCCACACTTTGAAACTCAAACCACTTTGGAATTTCATTCCCAGGTAGTACTAGATGACCTTTGCCCGTGGAAAAACCTCTCTGTACCAAAAAAAACATAATTTTAAACCCAAAAAAAAAAGATTGTAGAAATTGTAAGTAGAGAGAGTTAAAGACACACATTTAGCCATACTTCTTGCCATATTTCTTGCCGACGTACAGCTGGCATATGGTTCGTATGCTGAATTCTCAGGGCATCTTCAATAATTCCTGCAGTAGAATTACCTTCCAATTTAAAATTATTGCTCCGGTCAAAAAAAATTGTCTGTAAGATTCATAACTTAGAGAACAAACCTAAAATTGGTTGCAGTGCCAAGCAACCTCGTTCAAGGAATGAAGGCTTTTGTACGGATTGGAACCTCTCACCATAACCTAAGAGGAGGTATCCCGACACGAAAAGTTGGATAATGCTTTTTGGTATTCTCTCAATATTGGTTTTCGCTAGATTAAATATTATTGGCGAGGATAATTGGCCAAGACATTCGGGCAATCTCTGAAGATTTGAGCAACCACGGAGACTAAGAACTCCAAGAGATTTCAATCTATAGAGGCTGCTTGGGAGACTCTTAAGCCTTTTACAATCTGAAAGGTCCAGCCACGAAAGCCTAAGTAGACGCTCAATTGATGAGGGTAGTTCTTCAATTGCAATCCCCCTTAAAAATAACCAGCTTATATTACCTGATGAGATCTCTGGAAGCCTTTTCAGTTTTGAGCAGCCCGATAGATCAAGTTTGGTAAGAAATTCCAAGTTAAATATTCCAGATGGAAGACTTTTCAGGCTTTTGCTACCTCTTAGATTCAAGATAACTAGCTTGTTCAGACGTGGCATCAACGTGGGATTTGGAATTTTGGCAATTAGCTTATGGCAGGCAGCATGGATTATCTGGTTTAACTTACTATAGTGCTGCTCGGTCAAAAAAGAGGCCAAGACAAAATCGTTACCACGTATAATAATTCAATGTTGTTATGGAGAGATTGCACATATATAATAAGATATGCATACCTTCACACAATCCCAAAGTCGTTCAATGTCACTATCAGGCACTTCAAGTAACATAAGCTTCTCTGCACTGAGGTTTGAGGGTAATGATTTCAACGGATATCCATGCCAGTGAAGATATTTCACTTCAGCAAATCCAGGGTCTTGCAAATAAGACATCTTACATTTGTTCTCTTCATTGAATGATGAACTATAGAACTTTAAAAATCTCAATTTAGGCATCTTTGTGAAAGTATTGGGATTTAGACGGAGCTCTTTTACTTTTGACATATCCAAACATATGCCCTCAATTTTTTCTGTCCCCTAAAAATAAATAAAAAAACAATGAAGTTAAAATCAAATGAAAGATGATATGTATATTCCACTAATGAATTGCACTTCAACCCCACCAAGAAAAACAATTTGGGGCAATTTTGTCACTAATTTACAATCAGAGGTAGCTTAGTTATTAATTCAATTTTTAGTTATTCTTGCATGGAGTTTACGTGGGATTGGAGTGGGGCTCTCTGTCATTACTCGAATCAAATTTCAATAATTCATGTTTATAGTTATTGCTACGCAGTTAAGAAACATAATAACACAAGTAATAATTAACATAAAAATTCTGCATGCATAATAGACAAATTTACATATCAATTATGCTTGCAAACGGTTATGCAAATTACCACTGCAAGTTTTTAAACACATCAAAATTCTGCATGCATAATATATTCACATCAAGTTTTTAAACACTACATTATTCCAAAATAATAATACACAACAAACTACTTACTGTATTATACGTAAGAACTTCATAGATATCTTCATGATGCCAGAGCCTACTGCGGTTTTCAGGATTAGTTGATTCTTGTCGAACAATTTCCCGACCCAATTCTTGTAGTAAATCATGCATTGTTATCTTGTTGTATGAATCAATAGCAATGAGAGATTTATCAACAAGAACACTCATACCTATTTCTGGGTAGAAGCTACTTGCATTAAAAAATTTCATTACTAGATCTACATCCTCACCTTGAAAGAAACAAGCAACATCAAGGAAAATATTTTTCTCCTTATCGTCCAAACTATCATAACTTATTTTTAATACCTCAAGAATACTTGGATGGAGGATTCTTTGCAATTTATCAATTGCACTTTCCCAGACTTCTTTTTCCCTTTTATGCAGAAAGCAACCCAAAACTTTAAGAGCTAAAGGAACACCTTGAGCATATTTCATTACTTTGCTTGAAAGTTCCACATAACCAACATCAGGATGGTTTTGTTTGAAGGCATGTCGACTAAAAAGCTCAATAGCGTGATGATATTCTAATGCCTTCATCTCATAGATTTTCCTCACCCCCCAATTTCTAAGCACTTGTTTATTTCTGGTAGTTATTATGATTCGACTCACAGGCGTCAACCAATCAAGACTTCCAATTAAAGATTCTAATTGGCTGAAGCAAGTCACATCATCAAAAACAATCAGAACCTTCATGCGGCTGAGCCTTCTAAAATTGAGGTCAATATAAGGCATCACATTTTTATCCTTCAATAAATTTGAAAGAAGTTTTTGTCGTAAGCAAGCCAATCCTCCTTGTCTTTGTGACTCATCTCTAACATTTTCGAGGAAGCAAGAACCTTCAAAATCACCCGAGATTTTGTCGAAAATAGCTCTAGCAATTGCTGTTTTGCCTATACCACCAATGCCCCAAATCCCTAAAGCGTAAACACCTTTCGACTCAACACCTAATAGAGATTCAATTTCCTCAACTTTTGATTCCACTCCAACCAGCTGGTTTTTGTTATCACGCGGCCGAAACACTTCATCCAATCTCTTCAAAATGTGATTAACAACTTCATTTATAAGTTCCGACTCACACCTAGCAAATACATAAAATTAGCCAAAGTAACTTCAAATTAATACGAGGAATTTGCATTAAGTATGAAGTAAGGGAGATTGTCAGTTTTCTTATTGAAATTAATATATACCACCACTATTCTACAATCTCCCAATAAATGAATAACTCTTAAATTACAGGAATGTGTGAGTTTTTTTATTTTTTAGGACAATTATCACTGCACTACCTCTCTTTTGTCTTATGTTCATCAAACACCACAAAATTCTAATATCTTCTTTTCGCCACTTTTTTTTTAGAATTTGTATCAATTAACCATTTTTACACTAACACCGTTACATAATTTTAACAAAATGATAAATTTACCTCTAAATAAACTAAAAGATCATTTATTTTATAAAAGCTTGGAAAATAAAAAAATAATACTTAAACAAATACCCCTAAATTTAATAAAAAAAATAAATCTCAAATAGAGGTGCTCAGCTAATTTTTATTAAACTTAGATTTTACAAAATTTTAATAATCATTTTTATTAAAAATTATAATTTTACAATATTTTAATAAAAATAAATGAATTTATTATTAAAAAATTATAATTTTGTAAAATTTAATTAAATTAACTGAATTTATTTATTAAAAATAAATCCTAAAATTTAATAATTTAGGGGATTTTTATTAAATCCCAAAATTTTGAAATTATTTTTATAATTATAATTTTTTATTAAAATAATTTTTATTAAAAATAAAAATTATAATTTTGGATTTATTTTTAATTAAATTTAGGTGTATTTTTATAATTATAATTTTTATTTTCATAGTTTTTATAAAATAAAAATGGTCTTTTAATTTATTTTAGGGAAAAATTGTCATTTGGTTGAAATTATTTCATGATGTTAGTGCAAAAGTGGCTTATTGATACAAATTCTTTTAAAAAAAAAGTAGTGCAAATAACATGTTAGAATTTTGTAGTGGTTGGATGAACAATAAGTAAAAGGAAGGTGGTTCAATGATAATTTTCTTTTTTTTGTCCTAATGGTGGTGTATGAGTGAGAGGTTGCAATTGCTTAAAAAACGACAGACCACAACTAATTTTATTTATTAATTCTGTCAAAATTATTTTATAATTATGGGGGCACAAAAGTGGGGAAGTCGGGAAGACTAGAATTTGATGCTTAAAAATTTTTAAAATTGTAGTTTAGCATCCGGAAATTTAACTAAGAGCGCTGCGTGAATTTTATTTATTGTTAAATATTAGTATGAGAAATTAAAGGTAACTTTTCACCTGATGTTAAGAGAAAGAAAGCCAGACAAACTGGCTGCTTCCTTCAAAGCATCCCTCCAACTTCGCAGCTTCTCAGAATTCTCCTTTAATCTTTCTTCAAGCTTCGAAAATGAATCCCCAAAACTCCCAGTTTGGTTTCTGACGTCTGATGGATCAACCCGATAGAAAACCGGAATCACAATCTGTGCATACTCCTTCTGGCAGTCGAGGATCTTTACAAGTTCATCGAGACACCATCTGGAAGAAGCGTATGATTCAGAGAAAATGATAACTGAAATGGCTGATGCTTCAATTGCGTTCACAAGAGACTCTGAAATTTCATCTCCTCTGTTGAGCTGGTCATCAATGAAAGTTTGGATATTTTGTCGAGACAGAGCTGAATAGAGATGGCTAGTAAAGTTGTCACGGGTGTCCTCTCCTCTGAAACTAACAAAAACATCATATTTCTTGTTGTTTCGATAAGAAGAAGCCATAATCAACAGAAACAGTTGAATTGATTAGAGAGAGATTTTGATTCGGATGAAAACAATTATTGAACCAAATGTGCGTGACTCTGTAGAATAAATCGATGCCATGAACCTTCCTTCAAGTTGCGTGATAGTTTTTCAACATCTCATTGTCCAAGCACCGTGGACTGTACGATGACTGAATTTACTTTGTGGACTTTTTGCTGAAATTTCCACATGAACACCATACTTTCAACACACGGCTTCTGTGCTTTCACACTCACAAGTCAAAACTATCAGCAACGACCAGGGAGATATTTTAATTTTTATCGCTCAATTTATCGTATCAGTCCTCGTCTCTCAGTTAATTGTATTTAATTTTGAAAATTGTCTTATTTATAATTTTTGTTTAAAACAAAAGCTACCTAACCTTTTTTTCCCCTTAATGTTACTTGTTTATTTATTTATTTGTTTTTTGGGTAACTTATGTCTAAGTTTTAGATATTTACATTTGAATACAAAAAGTGAATTTTGTGACTTTTATCAAAATGAAAACATATATTGAATGGAAAGTAAATACTATATCTTAAAGATATTTATATTAAATATAGTTATTTCTTAAACTATAAAGTTTAATCCATTTATTCATTTTGACTTATAAGGACAAAAATGTCAAATAACCATGTTTATTTTTTAAAAAATTATAAAAAAATAAGAAGTCACTTAATTTTCAGATATTAAAAAAATAAACATATTATTTAGACATTTATGTTAAGACTTCACCCAAATTCAAGCCTATTCAAATTTTAAATTAAAAAAAAAATGCTACCTTAGTACTCTTTGAGTCTCTCGAGTAGTGATGAAAATTAATTTTATTTGATTTTCTATGTTGGACTAGGCTTCAATTGTCTATTATTGTATCTTATGTTTGAAAATCTTTTAAACTATTTTAAAAATCGATATTCTATACCAAACAAACATTTTATTTCAACTACTTTTGACTTATTTGACCCATAAATTAAATAATGGATGGTGCGTTCGGTTAGTTTCTCAATAAAATAGATCTAGAAACTGATGTAGTTCAAAAAGGCATCTTTTGTTATCACACTAGTAGCAGAAGTAAATATGTGAAATAAAATATTGGAAATATATTCGTGGGGAATAATAATTGTGGAAAATTGGAGAAATAATTGATGAAACTTTATAGGTACAAAGAATAATAATCATAATAGTAAACTGTATGAATTAACAGTGTTGCGAGACACAATATTGTTTTCCTCAAGACGCTATTTACTCCCTCTTCCAATTGAGTGATATACATAAGTTAAGCAAATATGCATCCATGATATAATGAGTGCTTGTGTTTATTTGCCTGTATTATGCACTAACAAAAGCAAACCTAAATGTCCTTGTATGTTGTAAGCTTACGAAAAATTAATATATTGTTCCTATAAAAAATAATATATTAAGGATTTGATGCATAAAATATAGATGTATTATGCAGAAATTCGTTTTAGGAAAGAGGGGTTAAAAATAAAAAAGAATGGTGCAAGAAGATATATGGATCGAAAAATGGCGTAAATTCTATTTATAGAAAATGTTGCGAATTTTATTATAGATAATCATGTGCTCCTTCATTTAGGTTGTCTTTTTACTTTTATTCATAGGCAATGTTCTATGCTCTAGTGTGAATTTGTGTTGCTTGCACCAAATCCCTCGAAGGTAATTGCATGCACCTGATCCCTTCAAAGCTATTACATTAATGTTTTGTTCCAAGAACTGATTTTAGCATTTTCTCCTATTATTAATAATCATTAGAAAAAGCAAAACAATAAAAATAGATTCATGAAAATATCAGTCTTCTACGTTACAGTTGAAACATCTGCTTGGATCTTACATTGAATTCATAGAATCTGGGGTTGACATGTAACGGTAGGGATTTACTTTGTTTAACCCCTATTCGTGCTATAGGTTGACAGTATTCTATCACTTAAATGCACTTTTTCCAATCAGCCAATGGCAAGCAAATTGCTAGAATGAAAATGAGGCATAAGTAAACGCTTTCTTGAAATGTGGTGAAATCATTTGTTTATGGTATTACTTGTCGTGGCAGAAGCATCCTCCTAAAATTATTTATAAGAAACTCTTTTTACTCTCTATGCCAGTGGAGTGGGCCTTCAAAAGGAAAGGAAAAGTTGTACCTAAAGTTGTGAAAAGGAAGAATTTGCAAGTAAAAAATGAATATATTATGCATGGCTACATAAATTGGTACATATAGCTATTACACATGATATTTTGCTGCTGCCATACTACTTACATGCGAGTGCTGATTTTTAAACAGAAATATTCAACAGAGCACTGACAGAAACAGAGTTAACACCCGAGCCGGGTTACCGTGTTAATTGAAAACAATTAATTAACAGGACAAAAACACGATAAATCTGGTGGTTTTGTAGTTAATTTTGCCTGCCCTCTGTCAGTTTCTTTAGTATTTTTCCTCATATATTTGACTTATTGACCTATCTGTGGCTGGAAAGAAAAATGATTTAAGTAAACTTTCCAAAATGTTTTATCATTATTTTATTTCTGAATATCAGCAGTGCATCATTTTGAAAATGTAACTGTGGGGTTTCAGGATCCTCTTGAGCCGGTTTTGTTGTTCACAAAACCCCTTGTGCCAGAAAAATTGGACGCTGCAGGTATTGTTCCGCCGTCAGATTCTTCTACGAGGAATGGCACTATAGCACGAACTCACAAATTTCATGGAAGAATTGGCCGAGGGGGGCGGATAGTATTTGATAGATGTAATCCTCTTTTGCACTCCTCAACTGATAGTGGCACGTCTTTTTACTTACCACCAAAACCCCGCACATCTATGTGCAGTTAAATTGAATACTCGTATTGTCCGAGCTCCAGCATTATTCGTTAGGGAGCCAAGTGTAATTATGCTCCGGCTGATATTTATGTAGTTAAATTGAATACTTCCATTGTCCGAGCTCCAGCAATTATTTGTTTGGGAAGCCAAGTGTAATTATGCCGAGGGCAAGCAAAATACTGGGCTTGATGAATCTTTTGAGGCTTGGTCACAGGTATTTCATGCCGTGCATCATCTTGCCTTATTCTTTTTAAAGAAATGACCTTGCCCAAATTTTCCTTTCAAGTTTAAACTTAATGAGCTTTTATTACATCCTTTATTGTTGAAATGCTTGTGCTAATCATATTATTTTCAAAATTTCCGCCCCAGTTGATTATAAATTTTGTGTGAATGTTACAAGATAAAAGTTACCTTCAAAACGTTAGAACCTATAAGATTGGCCGAAGGAATCACCTTTTTTTATTTATTTGTTTTCCATTAATCCCATTTGGAGAATGTGTACGTCAGGTGTTAATGCCTATAATGAAAATGATGCACTATGTTTTGTGTTTTTCAATTTAAAAATGTGTCTAATACTGTATTTTCAGAATTGGACTACAAAAATAAAAATAGAGAAAACGATTAAAATTAATGTAATAGTTTTCACTTTTTATGGAGTATTTCAGTAAGAGTATTTGCACCCCACTATTTTTATAAATCCACCCTACTTCTAGAAATTAATTGCAATGAATTTACAATATTTTTTTAAAAAATACAAATTAATAAAAATTTGTATAATTAATCATTAAAATCCTTCTATTGATTTTCTTCTTGGGTTCTTTGACCATCTTTAATCATAAACTTTAATACAAGTTTTATTTTAGTATTTTATTATTATGATATATAGCAACTAAATGATCATAATAAACACTAGTTATTGTATCTAATAATTTATGTATTTAATTTTGTGGCTTATAATATAATATTTTAAAATAAAATCTAATTGTGATTTTCTCTACTTTAGTGTGTAAATAACATAAAATTGACATCCCAATAATTTACATGAGTATCATGCCCTAAAGATACTATTTTAGTTTAATTAAAGATTAAAACTCATACTCGTAAAGTAGTATTAGAAACAATGAGTTTGGAATAAAATTAGAAAAATATTGAAATTAAAGTAAATTCTTAATAGTTTTACCTTGTAAAAGTAAAATAATCAATTTAAACTTATGACAAAACAATGTTTGTAGCTAATTATAATAAAATAATCTAAATCACAAGAAAGTAAACTAAAATAAATCTAGTTAATTAACTCTACAAAGTTCTTCTTTGTTTGAAAATTTTAAAACATAGCATGTATGTTTTATAATTATTTTTTAGACGAAGTATTATCATTTTGATTTTTGAGGAATATCAGTAAAATTTTCATATTATAGTAGAATAAACAAGCCAGGCCACAGAAAATATTCAATTGAAAAAGCAAGAAAAGAATGAGCGTGTGGATGGTAAGGGCTCGGGCTCCCTCTTTCTTTATTCCAATAACAACACTCAGGATTGGAAATGGAAATGGAAATGGAGATGTAAAAGGCCTGCGCTTGCCCCTATTGAGCAATAAGAGTTGGCAGTTTCAGTTGGAGTTGCAGCAGAGGAATGAGGAGAAGAAGAAGAGACAAAATGTTACCATCAGTTATACTAACAGTAGCAGTGGAGGGGATTCTGCTACTGTTAAAAAATAAAACTGAGAATGTACAGAATATTGTTTCAAAATTAAAAAAAAAAACTCTATGACGTGCATACAAAATTAAATTTTAAATAATAATTTTGTCACCAAGTGTCTTAACAATAAAACCCCATTCCAAATATGGAATTGGTAGAGATACTTGAAAAAGTGCATACATGTTTAAGCAAATGGATTCACAACTCAGGTGAGTTGAGTGAAAATGACACCTATCTCCGTTTTCTTCGTTACAGTTGAAACATCTGCTTGGGTCTTCCATTGACGTAGGATCTGGGGTGTGAAGTAAATGGATCCCACATTTTTTCACCCCGCAGCACCGGCACTCTAAAGGTGGATAAACATTAAAGTGGACTGCCTCAGGAATGCAATTGCATTTCCAAAAACCATTAAAATCCTCTTCACAGAACAGATATTACCCAAAATGTAAGTGATCTGATTCTACATAATTAACTCTGCTCTGAAATAACCGTGTGTCATGCGGATCACAATCTTTGGTGGTTTTCACTTTGAGCTCACAAGAAAATGAAAACCATCTGCCACAATCTACATGACGGTCTGAAAATGCTAAAATAGCACTAAATGCAAAGCCCTGCACTCGGCTATTATTGAAGAAATCTGGCGGCATCTCCAAGGTTATAAAAGATCCCGCACTTTGAAACTCAAACCACTTTGAAATTTCATTCCCAGGTAGTACTATATGACCTTTGCCCATGGAAAAACTTCTCTGTACCAAAAAAACATAATTTTAACCCCAAAAAAAAAAACAAAGATTGTAGAAATTGTAAGTAGAGAGAGTTAAAGACACACATTTATTATTACTTCTTGCCATATTTCTTGCCAACGTACAGCTGGCGTATGGTTCGTATGCTGAATTCTCAGGGCATCTTCAAAAATTCCTGCAGTAGAATTACCTTCCAATTTAAATTATTGCTCCGGTCAAAAAAAATATCCTGTAAGATTCATAACTTAGAGAACAAACCTAAAAATGGTTGCAGTGCCAAGCAACCTCGTTCAAGGAATGAAGGCTTTTGTACGAATTCGAACCTCCCACTATAACTTAACAGGAGGTATCCCGACACGAAAAGTTGGATAACGCTTTCTGGTATTCTCTCAATATTGATTTTCGCCAGATTCAAGAATATTGGCGAGGAAAATTGGCCAAGACATTCGGGCAATCTCTGAAGATTTGAGCAACCGCTGAGATCAAGAGCTCCAAGAGATTTCACGTTACATAGGCTGCTTGGGAGACTCGTAAGCCTTTTACAATCTGAAAGGTCTAAGTATCGGAGCCTAAGTAGACGCTCAATCGATGAGGGCAGTTCTTCAATTGCAATCCCCCTAAAAAATAACCAGCTTATATTGCCTGATGAGATCTCTGGAAGCCTTTTCAGTTTTGAGCAGCCCGAAAGATCAAGTTTGGTAAGAAATTCCAAGTTAAATATTCCAGATGGAAGACGTTTCAGGCTTTTGCTACCTCTTAGATTCAAGAAAACTAGCTTGTTCAGACGTGGCATCAACGTGGGATTTGGAGTTTTGGCAATTAGCTTATTGCAGGCAGCAGGGATTATCTGGTTTAACTTACTATAATGCTGGTCGGTCAAAAAAGAGGCCAAGACAAAATCGTTACCACGTATAATAATTTAATGTTGTTATTGAAAGATTGCACATACATAATAAGATATCCATTCCTTCACGCAATCCCAAAGTCGTTCAATGTCACTATCAGCACTTCAAGTAACACAAGTTTATCTGCACTAAGGTTTGAAAGCAATGACTTCAACGGATATCCATACCAGTGTAGATATTTCACTTCACCAAATCTCAGATCTTGCAAATAAGATATCTTACATTTGTTCTCTCCACTGAATGATGAACTATAGAACTTTAAAAATCTCAATTTAGGCATCTTTGTGAAAGTATTAGGATTTAGACGAATCTCCTTGACTTTTGACATATCCAGACAGATGCCCTCAATTTTTTCTGTCCCCTAAAAATAAATAAATAAAATAAAGTTAAAATCAAATGAAAGATGATATGTATATTCCACTAATGAATTGCACTTCAACCCCACCAAGAAAAACAATTCAACCCCACCAAGAAAAACAATTTGGGGCAATTTTGCCACTAATTCAATTTTTATTTATTCTTGCATGGAGTTTATGTGGGATTGGAGTGGGGCTCTCTGTCATTACTGGAATCAAATTTCAATAATTCATGTTTATAGTTATTGCTACGCAGTTAAACTCTTACTTGCAAATGCACAAAGAAACCTAATAACACAAGTAATAATTAACATAAAAATTCTGCATCTGTAATAGACAAATTTACATATCAACTATGCTTGCAAACGGTTATGCAAATTGTCATCGCATTCATAATTTATTGCTACGTCATCTAACCACTATTGTTTTTTCTAATCATTGCCACTCTTCCATTAATTCTAAGACTCACGAGTGCGAGCGTATGTAAATATATTCACATCAAGTTTTTAAACACTACATTATTCCAAAATAATAATACACAACAAACTGCTTACCGTATTATACGTAAGAACTTCATAGATATCTTCATGATGCCAGAGCCTACTGCGGTTTTCAGGATTAGTTGATTCTTGTCGAACAATTTCCCGACCCAATTCTTGTAGTAAATCATGCATTGTTGTCTTGTTGTATGAATCAATAGCAATGAGAGATTTATCAACAAGAACACTCATACCTATTTCTGGGTAGAAGCCACTTGCATTAAAAAATTTCATTACTAGATCTACATCCTCACCTTGAAAGAAACAAGCAACATCAAGGAAAATATTTTTCTCCTTATCGTCCAAACTATCATAACTTATTTTTAATACCTCAAGAATACTTGGATGGAGGATTCTTTGCAATTTATCAATTGCACTTTCCCAGACTTCTTTTTCCCTTTTATGCAGAAAGCAACCCAAAACTTTAAGAGCTAAAGGAACACCTTGAGCATATTTCATTACTTTGCTTGAAAGTTCCTCATAACCAACATCAGGATGGTTTTGTTTGAAGGCGTGTCGACTAAAAAGCTCAATAGCGTGATGATATTCTAATGCCTTCATCTCATAGATTTTCCTCACCCCCCAATTTCTAAGCACTTGTTTATTTCTGGTAGTTATTATGATTCGACTCACAGGCGTCAACCAATCAAGACTTCCAATTAAAGATTCTAATTGGCTGAAGCAAGTCACATCATCAAAAACAATCAGAACCTTCATTCGGCTGAGCCTTCTAAAATTGAGGTCAATATAAGGCATCACATTTTTATCCTTCAATAAATTTGAAAGAAGTTTTTGTCGTAAGCAAGCCAATCCTCCTTGTCTTTGTGACTCATCTCTAACATTTTCGAGGAAGCAAGAACCTTCAAAATCACCCGAGATTTTGTCGAAAATAGCTCTAGCAATTGCTGTTTTGCCTATACCACCAATGCCCCAAATCCCTAAAGCGTAAACACCTTTCGACTCAACACCTAATAGAGATTCAATTTCCTCAACTTTTGATTCCACTCCAACCAGCTGGTGTTTGTTATCACGCGGCCGAAACACTTCATCCAGTCTCTTCAAAATGTGATTAACAACTTCATTTATAAGTTCCGACTCACACCTAGCAAATACATAAAATTAGCCAAAGTAACTTCAAATTAATACGTGGACTTTGCATTAAGTATGAAGTAAGGGAGATTGTCAGTTTTCTTCTTGAAATTAATATATACCACCACTATTCTACAATCTCCCAATAAATGAATAACTCTTAAATTACAGGAATGTGTGAGTTTTTTTATCTTTTGGGAAAATTATCACTGCACTACCTTTCTTTTGTCTTATGTTCATCCAACCACCACAAAATTCTAATATATTCTTTTCACCACTTTTTTTTTTAAATTTGTATCAATTAACCATTTTTACACTAACACCGTTAAATAATTTAAATAAAATGATAAATTACCTCTAAATAAACTAAAAGATCATTTATTTTATAAAAGCTTGGAAAATAAAAAAATAATACTTAAACAAATACCCCTAAATTTAATAAAAAATAAATCTCAAATAGAGGTGCTCAGCTAATTTTTATTAAACTTAGATTTTACAAAATTTTAATAATCATTTTTATTAAAAATTATAATTTTGTAATATTTTAATAAAAATAACTAATTTATTATTAAAAAATTATAATTTTGTAAAATTTAATTAAAATAACTGAATTTATTTATTAAAAATAAATCCTAAAATTTAATAATTTAGGGGATTTTTATTAAATCCCAAAATTTTGAAATTATTTTTATAATTATAATTTTTTATTAAAAATAAAAATTATAATTTTGGATTTATTTTTAATTAAATTTAGGTGCATTTTTATAATTATAATTTTTTATTTTCATATTTTTTATAAAATAAAAATGGTCTTTTAATTTATTTTAGGGAAAAATTGTCATTTGGTTGAAATTATTTCATGGTATTAGTGCAAAAGTGACTTATTGATACAAATTTTTTTTAAAAAAAAGTGGTGCAAATAACATGTTAGAATTTTGTAGTGGTTGGATGAACAATAGGTAAAAGGAAGGTGGTGCAATGATAATTTCCTTTTTTTTTCCTAATGGTGGTGTATGAGTGAGAGGTTGCAATTGCTTAAAAAACGAAAGACCACCACTAATTTTATTTATTAATTCTGTCAAAATTATTTTATAATTATGGGAGCACAAAAGTGGGGAAGTCGGGAAGACTAGAATTTGATGCTTAAAAATTTTTAAAATTGTAGTTTAGCATCCGGAAATTTAACTCAGAGCGCTACGTGAATTTTATTTATTGTTAAATATTAGTATGAGAAATTAAAGGTTTAACTTTTCACCTGATGTTAGGAGAATGAAGTCCACACAAACTTGCTGCTTCCTCCAAAGCATTCCTCCAACTCTGCAGCTTCTCAGTATTCTCCTTTAATCTTTCTTCAAGCTTCAAAAATGATTCACCAAAACTCCCAACAGCACTAGCGACTGCCGCCGCCACCGCCGCAATAAACCCTAAGTCACTAACAGCAAAGCTGCCAACTTTAGTTAAATAAAATTAATTTATTTGCTTTGATTACGATTAACAGATGCAGATCTTTGTGAAAACTTTGACCGGCAAGACCATCACTCTCGAGGTGGAGAGCTCCGACACAATCGACCATGTCAAGGCTAAGATCCAGGACAAGGAAGGGATTCCACTGGACCAGCGGTGGTTGATCTTCATCGGAAAGCAGCTCGAGGACGGGCGTACCTTGGCGGATTACAACATCTAGAAGGAGTCGACTCTCCACCTCGTCCTCCGTCTCCGCGGCGGCATGCAGATTTGCGGGGGTGGATGTGGTTTTGTTGGTGAGGTGGTACAGGGGATTTTAGTTTTTGTTGGATGAAAGAAGATTGTCAGCCTTGAAAGGGTATTTGCGTCCTCTTGTTAGTCCACTAACGGTCAACTGACAGAAATACTAACTGCAGGGGAGGGATGTAAAAATACGGAAATACTTTCTATTAAACTGATATTAGATGAAACCTCAGGGGAGGTATGTAAAAATAACCCATATATATATATATGATTTTCATGGACTAGCATTTGACAGATGACTTGATTATTATTTTTTGTCTGTCTGTTTATTGATTCTGTTGCTCAGTCATAGCTAGACATTGCTCGTTGACCATTTGTTAGTGACAGGCTCAAATGAGATGCTTGAACTTTTGCTTTTATCTCTTGTACTTACTTGCTTGGATTTAGTTTGGAAAAGCAAATCAACTAAGATTTAGTCAGGTGAGCTTTGCAGCAAGTTGGGATCTGACCCAAGTCATAATCCAAGTTGAGCAGAGTATCCACAAAATCGATCATCTCATCCATGAAAGCAATTTTGAGAGCCAGCATTGGGGAATCCTTTACTAGACATGAGGTTTGATATTTGATATTATGAAAGTCTGTTATTTGACACGTAACGGTAGGGATTTACTTTGTTTAACCCCTATTCGTGCTATAGGTTGCAGTAATCTATCACTTAAATGCACTTTTTCCAATCAGCCAATGGCAAGCAAATTGCTAGAATGAAAATGAGGCATAAGTTAAATGCTTTCTTGAAATGTGGTGAAATCATTTGTTTATGGTATTACTTGTCGTGGCAGAAGCATCCTCCTAAAATTATTTATAAGAAACTCTTTTTACTCTCTATGCCAGTGGAGTGGGCCTTCAAAAGGAAAGGAAAAGTTGTACCTAAAGTTGTGAAAAGGAAGAATTTGCAAGTAAAAAATGAATATATTATGCATGGCTACATAAATTGGTACATATAGCTATTACACATGATATTTTGTTGCTGCCATACTACTTACATGCGAGTGCTGATTTTTAAACAGAAATATTCAACAGAGCACTGACAGAAACAGAGTTAACACCCGAGCCGGGTTACCGTGTTAATTGAAAACAATTAATTAACAGGACAAAAACACGATAAATCTGGTGGTTTTGTAGTTAATTTTGCCTGCCCTCTGTCAGTTTCTTTAGTATTTTTCCTCATATATTTGACTTATTGACCTATCTGTGGCTGGAAAGAAAAATGATTTAAGTAAACTTTCCAAAATGTTTTATCATTATTTTATTTCTGAATATCAGCAGTGCATCATTTTGAAAATGTAACTGTGGGGTTTCAGGATCCTCTTGAGCCGGTTTTGTTGTTCACAAAACCCCTTGTGCCAGAAAAATTGGACGCTGCAGGTATTGTTCCGCCGTCAGATTCTTCTACGAGGAATGGCACTATAGCACGAACTCACAAATTTCATGGAAGAATTGGCCGAGGGGGGCGGATAGTATTTGATAGATGTAATCCTCTTTTGCACTCCTCAACTGATAGTGGCACGTCTTTTTACTTACCACCAAAACCCCGCACATCTATGTGCAGTTAAATTGAATACTCGTATTGTCCGAGCTCCAGCATTATTCGTTAGGGAGCCAAGTGTAATTATGCTCCGGCTGATATTTATGTAGTTAAATTGAATACTTCCATTGTCCGAGCTCCAGCAATTATTTGTTTGGGAAGCCAAGTGTAATTATGCCGAGGGCAAGCAAAATACTGGGCTTGATGAATCTTTTGAGGCTTGGTCACAGGTATTTCATGCCGTGCATCATCTTGCCTTATTCTTTTTAAAGAAATGACCTTGCCCAAATTTTCCTTTCAAGTTTAAACTTAATGAGCTTTTATTACATCCTTTATTGTTGAAATGCTTGTGCTAATCATAGTATTTTCAAAATTTCCACCCCAGTTGATTATAAATTTTGTGTGAATGTTACAAGATAAAACTTACCTTTAAAATGTTAACGAACCTGTAAGATTGGACTTCTCTTTAAGACCTTGAATTAGGTGGCGGGTGTTTTGGGGTTAATAAACCAGCAACTATGCATATACTTGGCCAATGTGGAATCCTACTTGTACAGAATAAGGTTGTACAAGACAGTTAAATAGATGATGCAACGGAGACGTCTCTGTATCGACTTAATTCAAACTAATTGTACAACTTCATTTCTGAAGGAGTCACCATTTTTAGTCCCATTTGAAGATGTGTACGTCTGGTGTTAATGCTTATAATGAAAATGATGCACTATGTTTGGTGTTTTTCAATTTAAAAATGTGTCTAATAGTGTATTTTCAGAATTGGACTATAAAAATAGAAATAGAGAAAACGATATAAAATTAAGGTAATATAGGACGAAAAATAGTATGGACAAGGAAGCAGTAATATTTGGTGTTTTTCATTTTTTTCAACAAAAAAATGAAAACAAAATTTTCAATATCTATTCATCATTTTTTGGGAAAAAAAAAGAAGCTTAAAGAATAAATGAAAGGGTGTTTTAAAACAAAAATGTGATTGGTGTTTGAATAACGACCCTCTCGGTTAGGCAAAACAGTCACATAATCATATTTTTTTTAAAACACAAACCTTTTGGTTCAGAAATAATCACACAAATCTCAATCTTTTAGTTAAAAAAGAGTTTGTGTATCTCAAAAGAGACATGTGTGACATTTTCTAAAAACAAAATATCTTTATAGTTATTTTGCCAAATCACGTGGTGCTTTTAGAAATAGGATAGATTTTAATTTGCCCCGAATTTAAAATGAAAATCTTTAACTTGTCACCTAAAAATATAAAAGTATCAAGTTACCCCATTTATTGTTAAGAAGATTAAAACAAAAAAAATACATCTACACATTCCTTATTTGCCCCTCATCTTTTGGACATAAATGAAGAATAAATTGAGGTTTACATTGAGATCCAATTAGAGGGTCATAGTAGTCTCATAGAGGTGGAAGCAGGGGAGGAGCAGGCCAAGCCAGGCCACAGAAAATATTCAGTTGAAAAAGCAAGAAAAGAATGAGCGTGTGGATGGTAAGGGCTCGGGCTGCCTCTTTCATTATTCCAATAACAGCACTCAGGATTGGAAATGGAAATGGAGATGTAAAAGGCCTGCGCTTGCCCCTATTGAGCAATAAGAGTTGGCAGTTTCAGTTGCAGTTCCAGCAGAGGAATAAGGAGAAGAAGAAGAGACAAAATGCTACCATCAGTTATACTAACAGTAGCAGTGGAGGGGATTCTGCTTCTGCTTCACTGGAATTGGAGGTTAATGAGAAAAGGGAGAGTTGCAAAATGTGGAAATGGAAGGGTCAGTACTCCATCAATTACTTGGTTTCTTCAACCCCAAATTCACATCCTGATTCTCCTCCTCTACTCCTTGTCCATGGCTTTGGCGCCTCCATTCCTCACTGGCGCAGGTTAGCGAGATAAGATTGCTCTTTCTTGTTGTGAATTGTGTAGCGGGTTGATGATTGGGTGCATAAAAATGTAGCTCCTTTATTCTGAATTCAGTTCAAATTATGTTCTGGGTATTATGAACTCTAGGGATGCATTTATATGTGTTATACTTCTAATAATTAATTAAGATGAATGAAGCAAAAGAATAATGAAGGTAAATCTATTCGTTATTTCCTGGTGCACTGGCATTAACACCTAGTTCTATTCCTTGCACCTAGATGATGACAAACCGGTGATCTGATTTTCAGGGTTCCATTTCATATTACCCTTTTATGGATATAGGCTTCTTCCATTTTCCAATTCTTAATCTACTGAAAAAGTATTCATTTTACAGCTCCGTTGAAAAGGGGAATGAAAATTTGCTTGTGCACCATTCCTTTATCCTATTAAATAATGTGAGGAATTGATATTTTTCTTGTCATCTCTGAGGTAATTTCAGGAATATTGGCACCCTGGCAAAGAGCTACGCGGTTTATGCAATTGACCTTCTTGGATTTGGTGCTTCAGATAAGCCAGCTGGTTATTCATATACCATGGAGGGATGGGCTCAGGTATGCAATGTTCCCTAGCCAGAAGTTGGATCTTTTGTCATCAATCGCTTGGCCTTTAGTTATTTTCCTTGCTAACTTGAGTGAGATTCACTAATACAGTTAATATTGGATTTCTTGGATGAAGTTGTTAAGAAGCCAACTATGCTTATAGGTAACTCTGTTGGAAGCCTAGCTTGTGTTATTGCTGCCTCAGGTATATTTATTTTAACTTCCCCTTGGACATCAGATATTCTTCAACTTGCTTGCAAAGAAACACTTGCACGTAATTATCCTTTTTGGTATCCATGGTTTACGATAAACCTACTATATTTTCTACCATAAGAATCCAGTCAAACCCTTGTTCGAGGGCTTGTTCTGTTGAATTGTGCTGGTGGCATGAACAACAAGGCAATTGTTGATGATTGGAGAATCAAGCTATTGTTCCCATTGCTTTGGTTCATTGATTGGCGCTGTAGGGAAACATTGAGGAATATTTTACTGTCCATTTATCCAAATAAGGAATCTGTGGATGAAACACTGGTTGAGGTATTAATATTCTCCTCTTATATGCCATTTTAACCTGTTACAAAAATGGCTACTCAGAATTCATGAATCAACCTCAAAACTGCAGATCATACGAGAGCCTGCCAATGAGGAAGGGGCACTTGATGCGTTTGTTTCGATTGTAACAGGCCCACCAGGGCAGAACCCAGTTCAATTCATGCCATCAATCTCTATACCTGTACTAGTTTTATGGGGTGATGAGGATCCATTCACACCCCTCGATGGACCTGTTGGTAAATACTTGTCATCTCTGCCTTCTAAACTCTCAAATGTGAAGTTAATTGTATTGGAAGGAGTAGGACATTGCCCCCATGACGACAAGCCTGAGTTGGTCCATGAAAAGATGCTCCCTTGGTTGGCTGAAACATTTAATTTCTGAGGAATTACTTTCTCATCAGTAAGTTTTAATGAGCATTATATATTATTCCTATTGTAAAAAGACAAAATTGTATTTATGTTGTATATATCAATTCTTATTCAACCGCTTGGTTATCTTTTGGCGTCGAAAGGAATGTTGGAGAAACTGATCTCTGACAAGTTGTAGAAGTGTTGAAGTCAACAAATTGTTGGTGCACCAACAATTTGTTAAATAATAATAATAATTAAAAAAAAATATTTTTAATTATTTTATTCTTAGCATAGTAATTCATTTCTCCTATAAATAGTTAAGGATTTCATTCATTTGTAATCATCCCAAAATTGTTAAGCTTATAAGTTTCTAAGCTTTTGAGAGAAGTGAGAGAAGTGTGTCTGGGAAATTTATCTTTCCTGCAAAGTGTGAGAGTACTGAGTATATTTGGGTTTCTGGGAAGTGAGATTCGTTACTCAAATATTGTACTCTATTAATTATTAAATAAACAATTATTCTTTCTTGCCTCCGTGGATGTATGTTTAATTACCGAACCACGTAAATTCTTGTGTCCTTTATTTTTCTGTAATTATTTGGTGCGCTTGATTCCGCATTCCGCGCACAACAAGTGTTATCAGAGCCGAAGGTTCGTACTTGGGGGGATACGGTACTGTTCACGTATACGGTACTATTCATATACGATACTGTTCACGAATACGGTGGAGCCGACCATTTGTACTTGGGAGACAGTCTATTGTAAGCAGTGTGTATTTTTGCATGTCTAGGAATGTTCTGTCAACAAAGGCGATAAGAGTCTAAGGATTCTAATTTTTAATTGGAACCGAGTTGCCGTCCAGTTTCCTGGGAACTTTTCTGGTGCATTTATTCACGCGAAATTAACATCATAGAGACTGTTTTTCAAGTGGAAATAGTTCGTTGAGAAAATGGTAGAAGGTGAAACTTCCAAAATTGGGGAGAGATCTACTGAGACTCTTTCAGAAGACACTTCAGGTGGGAGGCGAGATTTGTCAAATCGCTATTCAGCACCTGTTATAGGAGGCCAGAAGATCGATGTTGAAAAGTTTGATGGGAAAATCAACTTCGGCACATGGAGGCGCAAAGTTATGGATGCCTTATTCAAATCGATCTCGATGTTGTTCTGAAAAATAAAAGACACTTGTATGATGAAGAAATTTGGGATCGTATGAATGAAAAAACTTGTGGTCAGATCAGATCTTGTTTGACCAAGGAGGTGAAATACTTAGTGAAAGATGAGGAGTGTTCGGTGACTTTGTGGCATACATTGGAGGAGAAGTACCTGGTGAAAAGTCCTGAAAATCGCTTCATGCAATGAGCCAAGTATATGGTTTTCGAATGAAGCATGGGGTGTCAATGGACAATCATGTTTCAAGATTTGAAAAGTTACTTGCTGATTTGAAGAATCTTGATGAAGATATTAAGGATGAAGTCAAGGCTATGATTCTGTTACACTCACTACCATAGGAATATAGCCATTTTGTGACTACTTTGATATATGGGAAGAGTGTTATCGTCTTTAAAGATGTTTGCACAGCATTGACTAGCTTGGAGATTCGGAATAATGATAAAAATTCTGAACGAGCATCGTCTGAAGCTTTGGTGAGTAGAGATTGGGCGATGGAGAAACAAAAGAAATGTGGTCTGGAAAGCATGTACAAGACTATGATTCCCTTCGTATATTCGGGTGTCCAGCTTATTATCATGTCAAAGATGGTAAACTGGATCCTCGTGCTAGAAAAGCTATCTTTGTGGGATTCAAAGGTAGAGTAAAGGGCTTCAAGCTTTGGGATCTCGAAGACAAAAATCGTGTGTAGCAGATGTTGTGCAAATTTTATTGAACTCGCAAGCGCACAAATCTATTGTAGTATAGCTCAATGGTGATGAGTGTCGATCCCACGAGGAGGTGAATTTTAATTATATATAGAATTAATTTTGTATGAGGTGGTTGGATTTGTGGTGGAAGTGATTCAAATTATCTTAAAAATTGGAATTGAAATGGTGAGAAGAAATTAAAGTGTAAATCTATTAAATTGACGTACTTGGGTATCTGGATCCGTATCAACATGCATCATGGGCTAAATATTCCTTATTAATACCAATTAAATCATGAGGGGGGAATCCACACCTCATGAACCACGCTCTAATAAATATGGTGCTGAGGGTTTATCGTGCCAAATAATAATAACCTTATACTAGGGAGCCGGTGAAACCAGCGCGGTACTAGACAAGATTATTATTATTTGTCAACGAAAAGTCAAAACATCCACAAAAACTAAAGGGAAAGAGAAAATAAATATAAAGCCCATGACACATATTGAGACTTCACCTTCAACCCAAGTTTGAAAGAAATTTAGCCACTCATAATTGAACTACAGGCAAAATGAAAATTTATTAAAATACATAAAAAATACAAGATGGAGAAGGAATTATAGAAAATGGAGTCCAAAACTGGATTCAGAGGTATCAAATTAGGGGGGGGGGAGGCCCCCTTTTTATAAATACATCGAGTAAATCATGGCCATCGGATTAAAAATAGTTTGGACGCTTAAGATTACGCCACGTCATCAGTCAACAGTACGCATGAATAGTATGTGGTTTGACCACGTGGATGAACAGTAACACGGTTTGACTCGGGTGAACAGTGATGCGGTTTGGTTGAAAATAATCCTGTGTGTTGCATGTACCGTACGTGAGATTTTTGGTCCACTGATATGCTGCCACGTCATCGATCAACAATGCATAAGAATTTTAGTCCAACAGGATCTTGACACCTCATCAGTCAGTGCCACATCATCAGTCAATGCCACGTCATCGATCCGTCTATGTGAACAGTGTCGTGAACCGTAGCGTAGACAGTACCGTACATGTGAATAGTACCGTACATGTGAACAGTGCCATTTTTCCTTTTATGCTCTTCATAAGGTTTTCGACCGTCCTGAGTTCAAAAGTGATGTCTGTTTTGCCGTTTGATCTCTCGTTTATTGTGAAATGACTATGATGCCCCTAAAATACATAAAATACTTAATTAAAATAAAGCACACATAATTAAATTACAAGAAGCTTAAACACATAAAAGTAAGGGTTGTTAGTAAGACTTGAAATATAAAATGACGATTTTCTCCTTTATAAATATGCATTTTCTAACACTCAACACACCCCTCAATCAGCTTATTGCTAGTCCCTAGCAAATAAAGCGAAACAAAGTTCAAATCCAAAATGATTTTTTTTTTAAAAAACACTCATATTTATTCAATTAGATTAATGATATCAATCAAATCAAAGTATAAGCATTATCTCCAGTCTAAAGGAATATCACACCCACATCAACCATCCACATGAATCAGCCTAGTAGACTGTCATAGCTACTTTCAAGAATGACATGTCAAACCCCAAAATCTCACTGGAAATAGTGACACTCTCACAAAGAAATTAAACCCAATAAAAATAGTCACTCTAATGAATGGTAATTGAGAGAAAATAATAAAAAAAATGATATCACATGCTCTCACCAAGATGAAAGAAATATGCCCTTAGCTTAAAAATAATACGATCTCAAGTAAAAATAAATAAAAATGTTAGTCAACCCAATTTATTTATTTATTTATTTTATTATTATGCATCACTGCATCTTTTTAGCCCATAGAGCTAGCTTCTATTTCAGACAATAGTTCCCTAAAATCAAGAAGGACTTTATTAGGACGTAACGGAGGCTAGGGACATGGCTAACAAAGAAAGAAAATAAGGAAAACAAAATGTATGTTTGAGAAAAATGCAGAGAATTTTTTTTTTTGGAAGTTGCAAGGTGGATTTCACCTATTATTGTTATTTTTATTTTTAAACAACAATTTTTTTCTTCTTTTTTTTAAGAAGCAACAATTTTTTTTTTGAACTAGGCATAACTTCATTGTACAAAATGTTTATTTACATTTTTTTCAAACATAAATAGGTGATGAATCTTGTAAGATATTGAGTAATACTCCAAATCGGAGTGGGTTAAGATGATAAGTTGACAAAGAAAATGTTTTTTTTTTAAAGGCTCAAAAGGGTTAACTATGGATATTTCATAAAAGGGATGGCTAGAAAGGGTCAAACGGATCAAAGATGGTCTTTCCATCATCTTTTAGGGCTCTAAATAATGTTCTATATCTACTAGTTAGATGGCCTCCAAATGTAGCAACACACATTTTTTTTAATTTACAATTTTTTAGGGCTAATTCAAAAGAAATCTAGAGATCGTGTGTACAATAATAAACCGCTAAGCTGTATAAAGAATGGGCAAAAGGGTTACTCTCCAAGAAAAATGATAAGCTCAAAAACTCACTTGGTACTTATTATGACATGTTCATTCCTTCAAGCAACTCATATTTGTCTCCGACATCAACATGTAGAGTAGCAAACATAGTGTAACATCACTTAAGACCAAAGATAATACAAATACTAAAATTTGAAATTAATCATGTCATCCAATGTTAAAACAAATCACACAATATTTTTTTTAACAACATCCTACCCCCAACCTATTTTAAACATGAAAGGAAAATATGCATGCGGAAATATGAAAATGATGCAGAAAAACTAATTAGAAAATGATAGAAAACGAAAATTTTTTTTTTTTAACTTAAGAAGATGCGTTTCTAGAGGCACTACACTCCATATTCAGCCATCTTCAACTCAAAAAAAAAATTGAAAATGTATATTTATAAAGGAGAAATTAAAAAGAAGAAGAAAAATGAACATCAAAACATAATAAAGAAAAAGAAAATATCTGAATTTTTTTTAATTTTTTTTTCAAACAATGAAGATGCGTTTCTAGAGTCACTACACTCCATATTCACCAATCTTCAACACAAAAAGTTAGCAACAGTTAGTTTCTACAACAAAAAATTAGTAAAAATTTAACCAAGATTCCACAATTATCAACTATTCCCTCCCCCCAACCAGAACGAAACATTGTCCTCAATGTTTTAAAGGAAAGAAGTAGAGTTTAGAAGACATCACCTGGGTGGTGCAACACAGAAGAAAATATTTACAGGCGGAGAGTTAAATCTAATTTGTACTTCTTACTACGGCTACTGTTACAGTCATCATTTGGACGCTCCAACACAAAGCTCCAGGGGTCTGGCTCCGGTTTATAAGCTTGTAACATATCAAATAGCTCATTAGCAGTGTGAGCACAAATAAAAAGCTTTTTCGCATGGGAAGGAACGAAATAATTTTTTATTGCATGGTTAAGAAATGCGATAAAGCCATCATAAAAATTATTGACATTTAACAAACCGATGGGTTTCTGGTGAATGTGCAGATGGGCCCAAGATGCTAGTGTGATAAGTGCCTCTAGTGTTGCAAGATCTCCTAGAAGGAAAATAAAAGCATCAGCATGATTAAGCATTTCAGTTATTCGTTATTGCATACCTGAGAGGACTAACTCTTCTCCAGTCGGTGAGTCAGACAAACTGCCTAGAGGTTTTAGGACTCTTGGGATGATGCCTAACACTTGGCTTCCTCTGACAAAAGTAGCTTCTGAGACCAACTTTGATAACCCTCGGTTACCTCCTCTATACACCAAGTGTAAGTTTCTCTCTGGTATGCTTCGACCAAGATCTATGGCCGCATCAACGAACTCTTTATGTTTGTCATAGGTAAATCTAGAAAGCACACAAATGTTCTTGAATTGTCTATTGGGAGTAGCTACCATTGGAATATTTCTCAAAAACAATTTGTGAGTGCTTAACAAAATGTCATATTTAAGAATCTTGGTGACAGTGGATCAAAACTGTGTATGAGGTGGCATGTCAGTGTCAAATAACGCGTAAAGCACATGGCTCGATAGTAAAAAAGAAAACAGTAAAAAGGAAAAAAAATAAACAGTAATAAAGTTATTAAAGACAATAATGCAAACAATAAAACAACAGTGAAATGAAATAAAATAACAGTAAAGTAAAAGGATATTTACAGGTAGTTGTGACTGTGGCTCACATCTTCCTCTGTTTTTACGTCCAGAAACGGCTTGAACGCCCTCTATGGGTCGAGGATAGGCTTCCCATCTAGTTTTCTTATAAACTGGCAAACAAGGTCGTTTATAGTCAGATTCTTGAGACTATATCATGCATGCTCTTTCTGGAATAATGGCCATAACTGGAGAATCGCTCCTTGCACATATCCACTGGGATTCGTTTTAAGAGACAGAAGGATATCATCCAATGACTCCTTATTCAAGCCATCCCTAATGAATTGAATCTTATCTTCCTTGTTATCAGACACCATTCCTAAAGAACATGGGTTTTTATTGCAACTTATTCTGGCACACTTATGACAAGCAACAAAAATTTTTCGAGCTCGTCGTTTTCTTGCATAATTTCCTTTCCCACAACCATGCATGTATACAATAAATTTTGGAGGTAACTCACCCGCCAATCGTACTTTCGCCTCGATTAACCAACGGATGTCAGCAGGTATGTTATTCCTCATGAGCAATCGCATGAGTTCGGACCGAGCCTTATAGATCGTAAGGAGGGCATTATGTGGAAGTGAAGGGAATCGCTTGTGAAGCTTCGCTAGAATCTCGGTTCTGTCCATGTCTTCACCTCAGAATATCAGTTATTATCAGAAACTGAAGTAACCGACTTGATTGTCACGGAGTGCCGTTATCCGCCACTTCACCGGGGTAACAAACTAAAGCACACAAGCATAAAAACAAATTAAAACACACAAAGAAAATTAAAATCGTCCTCTTATTGAATTTACCTCAAGCTCCAACTAGATGTTGTAAACACTTCTCTCAATATCTCTGAGTTGGCTTTCTAAACCCTCAACATAGGCTACTAACTCCGGTGGTTGTAGAGCCCAAATGCGATGTGTTTTACAAAATTGAATCTGCATTTTGAGATGAGTTTTGACACGTTGAAGTGGTTTA
Organism: Citrus australasica; assembly: GCA_029618585.1. Taxonomy (NCBI): domain Eukaryota; kingdom Viridiplantae; phylum Streptophyta; class Magnoliopsida; order Sapindales; family Rutaceae; genus Citrus; species Citrus australasica. The sequence goes on along the minus strand of JARCIV010000003.1, from coordinate 30,093,108 downwards.
AGAATGTTCAAGAGGAACGGTCTAAGTATGGTACTCTTGATTAACAATGATAAGAGAAAACTTAATGATAAACACACTTATGCAAAAATAATTTCAATTAGCAAAAGAATAATAAAAAGAAAGAAAGAAAAATCAAACCATCGAAAAGAAAAGAAAAGAAATTCAATTCAAACTTGGTGGGTCACTCAAATTTATTTCGGTGTCTTCTCCATGTGGTTGGTACTCTAGATATGACTTTAATCTTTGACCATTAACTTTAAATGTGACACCGTTCTTTGGGTCCTTAATTTCAATTGCCCCATGTGGAAAAACAGTATGTACAATAAATGGGCCAGACTATTGAGAGCGTAACTTACCTGGGAATAGGTGCAAACGAGAATTAAATAAAAACACTTTCTGACCTGAAGCGAAAGATTTTCTTATAATTTGCTTGTCATGGAAGACTTTCATTCGTTGCTTGTAAATCTTGACATTTTCATATGCATCATTGTGAATTTCTTCAAGTTCTGCCAGTTGTAATCTTCTTTCTGAGCTAGCTTGCTGCATGTCAAAATTGAATTTCTTGATGGTCCAATATGCATGATGCTCGAGTTCTACAGGTAGGTGGCAAGCTTTTCCATACACTAGCCTGTAGGGTGACATCCCAATCGGGGTCTTGAAAGTCGTTCTATATGCCCATAATGCATCATCAAGTCTTAATGACCAATCTTTTCTGTCTGGCCTCACCATCTTTTCTAATATGTGCTTTATTTCTCGATTGGAGATCTCCACTTGGCCACTGGTTTGCGAATGATATGGGGTCGCCACTTTGTAAGTGATTGAATACTTCGTTAAAAGAGCCTTGAATGCTTTATTACAAAAGTGGGCAACATCACTGATTATTGCTTGAGGGAATCCAAAGCACGAAACAATATTTCTTTTCAAAAACCCTATCACCACCTTGTGATCATTGGTTCTGCATGGAATTGCTTCTATCCATTTCGATACGTAGTCAACAGCAACCAATATGGATTGATGGCCAAAAGAAGGGGGCAAAGGTCCCATGAAGTCAATACCCCATACGTCAAAAATCTCAACCACTAAAATTGGATTTAGTGGCATCATATCCCTTTGAGTAATGCTCCCCATTCTTTGACACCTATCACATGAAGAACAGAAAGTGTAAGCGTCTCGAAATATAGTTGGCCAATAGAAACCACATTGTAAAACTTTTGTAGCTGTTTTCTTAGCACTGAAATGGCCTCCACAAGCTTGTTCATGGCAGAATGAAAGGATATTGTGAATTTCACCTTCTGGGACACATCATCTAACAATTTGATCTGCACAATACTTGAATAAATACGGGTCATCCCAAAAGAAATTCTTTATTTCTGCAAAGAATTTACCTTTGTTTTGCTTGGTCCAATGCTCTGGAAGTTGACCTATAACAAGATAATTAACGATATCAGCATACCAAGGTAATACTTCCACACTCATTAATTGTTAATCTGGAAATGACTCATTCAATGTTAATGGCTCTGTAATTGTGTCAAAATGGAGACGAGAGAGATGGTCTGCCACAACATTTTCTGTGCCTTTCTTATCTTTGAATTCCAAGTCAAATTCCTGCAAAAGTAACACCAAACGAATTAGTCTAGCTTTTGCATCTTTCTTTGTGAGAAGATATTTAAGAGCAGCATGATTTGTGAACAAAATTATTTTACAACCAATGAGATAAGATCGAAATTTTTCCAATGCAAACACTACTGCTAGCATTTCTTTTTCAGTAGTTGAATAGTTCAACTGTGCATCATTCAATGTTATACTAGCATAATAAATAACATGGGGAATTCGATCAACTCTTTGTCCTAATACCGTTCCTACTGCATAATCAGATGCATCACACATGAGCTCAAATGGTAAGCTCCAGTTTGGGGGTTGAATGATGGGTGATGATGTCAACAATTGCTTTAATTTTTCAAAAGCCACAAGACATGAATCATTAAAGATAAAAGGTACATCCTTAGCAAGTAAATTGCATAAGGGTCTAGAAACTTTGCTAAAATCTTTAATGAAACGTCTATAAAAAACAGCATGCCCAAGGAAAGATCTTACTTCTCTGACTGTTTTGGGTGGAGGAAGATTAGAAATGAGATCCACCTTGGCTTTGTCAACCTCAATACCTTTGCTTGAAATGATGTGACCAAGAACAATACCTTGTTTTACCATAAAATGACACTTCTTCCAATTTAAGACCAAGTTCTTCTCGACACATCTCTGCAGAACTAATGTTAGATAATGTAAACATTGATCAAACGAGTCACCAAAGACAGAAAAATCATCCATAAAGACCTCAAGGAATCGTTCAACCATATCAGAAAAAATGCTTAACATGCATTGTTGAAATGTAGCAGGTGCATTACATAATCCAAATGGCATCCTCCTATATGCAAAAGTGCCAAAAAGGCAAGTGAAAATGGTATTCTCTTGATCTTTTGGTGCTATGGGAATCTGATTATATCCTGAGTAGCCATCTACAAAGTAATAAAATTCATGGCCTGCTAATCTATCAAGCATTTGATCAATAAATGGTAAAGGAAAATGGTCTTTACGTGTGACAGAATTCAACTTTCTGTAATCAATGCATACACGCCATCCTGTAGTTACTCTAGTTGGTATCAATTCATTATCGGCATTCGTAACTACAGTGACTCCTGACTTTTTGGGGACAACTTGCACAGGACTGACCCATGAACTATCAGAAATGGGGTAAATGATACCTGTATCTAATAGCTTAAGGACTTCAGTTTTAACCACTTCTTTCATATTAGGGTTTACCCGACGTTGCATTTCCCTAGTAGGTTTAGCATTTTCATCAAGGTGAATGTAATGCATGCAGTCTACTGGGTTTATACTTTTTATATCCGCTATGGTCCATCCTAATGCTCCTTTGTGCTCTTTTAAAACATCCAACAACTTACCTTTTTGTTTGCCATTGAGGGATGCTGAGATGATTACTGGTAGAATACTTTCTTCCCCCAAAAATGCATATTCCAAAGTGTTGGGCAATGGTTTGAGCTCAAGTTTCGGTGGTGATTCTGATGATGGGATGAGTTTCTTCTCTGACGGTGCTAGTTGTTCAACTCTTGGCTTCCATTTATTAGTGTCCATGGATGGTGCTGAGTCAAGTAGGGCATTGACCTCATCGACCGATCTGTCAATATCAAAACCCAAACCAGTGAGTTAAACATGTTTGTAAAGAATCATCACTAAGGTTTGAAACAAAAGTGTCATCAATTAATGCTTCAATTAAATCCACATCAACAATTCCATCATCTGTATTGTGAGGTTGTTTGGCAATGTTGAAGATGTTCAGCTCCATAGTCATGTTGCCGAAGGACAACTATATATTTTCAGTTCTGCATTGAATGTGAGCATCCGCAGTTGCCAAGAAAGGTCGGCCTAGGATAATGGGGATGTGGTTCCTTGAATCCTGTATTGGTTAAGTGTCAATTGCAATGAAATCAGCAGGAAAATAAAACTTGTCTACCTGGATAATCACGTCCTCCACAATACCTCGAGGTATTTTCGTGGACCGATCTACAAGCTGTAACACCACTGGAGTTGGGTGTAATTCTCCAAGTCCAAGTTTCACGAAAACTGAATAAAGCAACAGATTTACACTAGGTCCTAAATCCAACAAAGCATTCTCAATTGTGTGGTTCCCTATGCTACATGAGATAGTGGGGGAGCCTGGGTCTTTGCATTTTAAAGGAATTTTATGTTGGAGTATAGAACTAACGTTTTCTGTTAAAAATGTTATCTTTTGAACATGCATGTTTGAAATGACCCGCCCCGCACCCCCAGGGCGAGTCTATCTAAACTCGTATAATCGAATCGATAATAATAATGATATTTAAGAATTCTGTCAGAAATTCGACAGAATCTCCCCTATAAATAAAACATTCTCAAACCTACAATTTACAAAATAATACTCCCAAAAATAACTCAATATCCATCCAACCTTCATAACCAACTTCTCAAGTCAACATATCAAATATCACCCAAATCATTCTAATATTAAAATACAATGGTTATCCTTACTTATAAAATATAACAAATAAATACAATTCACAATATCCCAAATATCAAAATATTAAATCTACGACTCCTAGCACCATCACGTGGCCACAATTTCAAATCTAACTATCGTTAGTGGGTCGACTGATGTACCTGCAAATCTCATGTGGGGGGAAAAATATAAGAAAAACGGGGTGAGTATAAAACTCAGTGAGCGGATAGTAGTTTTTGAAAAATAAATTTATTTAAAATGATTTAATCTTTCTCAAATCAATTTCATCAAAATATCATAAGAACTTATTTAAACATATTTAATTTAAATCAGTCACTGAAATACTATATTACATAAATCTGCATAAAATCGATGGAATCATAATACTTATCATATCAAATACAGAATACCAAAAACTATCATCAAACAAGTACCCAGGGAAATGATCTCATCATATCCGGACTTCGACGGACGGGCAATCAGGGAACCATCATGCCCCGGAGCTACAACGGATAGATGGGGAAAATCTCATCTCATATCTCATGTATCTCAACATCTGTGTCTCTATAATCATCATACTGCATGCATAAGCCCCCAAAAGGCAAAAGTGCCCAAACACACGGCCCAAAGCCTCTATGTGTGTTCAGACGGGCCCCAAAGGCCTCTATCTCATCTCATATGTATCTATGTATTCATCTCGTATTATCTGTTTCTCTGTATTTGGAGGGAAAGGTTATTGTCCAATGATTTCCCAAATAACATTTTATACACATGTACATAGACATATATAATCACATCTGAAATCTCATTTTCTTTTTAATCAACATATCTCAAATCCACTCAATTCTAATATCATGCATTTACTCAAAAATGACAATAAAATCATTAATCGAACTCATTCTTGATAACAATAAATATCAACACATAGATAAAAATCAATTTTCTAGAAAATCATTAAATCGAAGCATCAAATACTTATTCATCAAAACATATTGTATTGTATCATAAAATCAGCATATATTATGAAAATGGATTTTGTATATTCCACTCACAGTGACGATGTCCAGACTCGGTATCAACAACGTCCGCGGGTTGATTCTCGTTCGCGGATCCTCCTAATCAAGGAAACGACATAATCATTCTCCGTAAATTTGAAATACAACTAATCTTACATAATAATTCTCGAAATGAATATCTATCAACAATAACTATTCCCGCATGTACAAAATTACCAAAATACCCCTACATGTCAAAATTACCAAAATGCCCTCAACATCATTATTTTACCAAAATATCCTCAGAATCTTCAATTACCAAATTGTTCTCAATTCAGATCACGAGAATAACCACAATGCTAGAAATTACGAAATTACTCTCGAAGCATAAAATGACCAAAATGTCCTTAACAACTTAAATTACCGAATTACCCTCGAAATCTCAAATTACCTCACTGTCCTAACCTACAATTACCAAATTATCCACTGATTCCAGAAATTACAAATTCACCCTAAAGTTTTATGAATTTACCGAATTGCCCCTGCCGGTCAACGGTGACCAGACTTCAGTCAACGACGACGGGAAGCTTAGGTCTGATAGTTCAGACCTCCGTGAGTCCAATGATGGTGGCCGTGAGTCCCCACGCGCGGTGCCGGCGACGGATCGAGCTTCCCAAGCCGTGAGCTTTCCAAGTGGCTGATCGGCGGCAATCCGGCGGTTTCAGGTGACAAGATTGGTCGGAAAATGACGAGGCCAAGCTGAGGAACAAGATCCGAGTGGTGGTGTGCCAAAAATCCGACGGGATCAACGGCGGTGAAAACGGGTCTTGGCCGCGAGTTTTCAAGCTCAATCGCCGGCGTTTCTAGTCATTTTCCGGCAACGAGGACGGCTGGGTTATGACGGCCGGCTTCCAAGCTTCAGATCGGTACCAAGGTCGGCCGGTGAGGTTGCCGGAATCGCGAGATCCGTCCGGGTCAAAGTCGCGGGTCAACTCTCTTTCTCTCTCTCACGTGACCCTCTCTTTTTCCTTTCTAAAAACAGTTTTCCCCCCTTTCCATATATAGAACCCAACTTTTTTTTTTTTTTTTTACATCCAAATGTGTTACAATGTTTCTCTTTTTAGTACACAGGTCTTTAAGAAACTTGGCATAAGATGGAACTTGCTTTATAGCATCAAGTAAAGGGATGTTAACACTTACCTGTTTGAAGATTTCGAGAATCTCAACTGTGGATTTTCCCTTCTTTCCTTTAGCTAACCTCTGAGGAAATGGAGCTTTGGGAACATATTCTCGTGGGTTGGTTTCTTCTTTCTCCTCCAGTGATGATTCCTAAACATTCACAGGTACAATTTGATTTTCTTTTGTCATTGGCATCTCCACTTTGTTGTCGACTTCTTTTCCTTTTCGCAAGGTCATGACGGCTTTGACCTCTCCATGCTGCTGTGATGAACTGGTACTTGCTTCATGCACTCCTTTAGGGTTAGGCACTGGTTGACTTGGAAATTTACCTTTCTTAATAGTCATTGCCAAGGTCTGAACTAAAGAAGCAAGTTGTCCCACCATCTTCTCCAGGCTTGAAACTAATTGGGCTTGCGAGTTGAAGCTTGCTCTCAACTCGTTTCGTAGTCCATCAATGGTGCGGTTCTGTTGCTCAATCGTGGAGTGAGTAACATTCCTGAGATTCTGGAATGAATCCTCCCATGGTTTGGGTTGAGAGTGGTTCTGGTTCTAATTGTATGGTCTGAATGGTGGCTAAAAGGCTTGAGGATTTTGAGGAATTGGTTGCATTGGTGGAGCTGGAGCTACTGGTCTATTCTGTTGGAATCCTTGAGACCATGAAAAATTGGGGTGGTCTCTCTATCCAGGGTTATATGTGTTGGAGTATGGTTTGTAATTTGATGGTTTTCTCATTACACCTATGGCATTGGCTTGGTCTGAGTATGAGTCATGGTCATGTGTCTCTGTTGATTTAGCAGTCGATAACGATGCTATTTGTCGAGCGAGACCTTCAACCATCTCCTTGACTTCTTTAATTCCTGAAGTTCACTCGCCAATGTGAACCTCATTTGCTCCCTTAATCCTTCTGGTATTTCTGAGTGACCGACTCCGTTGTTGGGAATTATCTGCCTGTCGCTAGAAAAATTCCCAAATCTCTTATGCACTTTTTGACATTAGCTCTCCTCCACTTGTTGCCATTAGCCATTCTTGCACATTCGGCAATAATCCCTCCAAAACGTATTGGCATTGGTGCCATTTCTCGTACTCATGATGTGGACACTTCAAGAGTAGCCCATTGAATCGCTCCCATGTTTCGAAAAACTGCTCGTCATCTCACTGGGAAATATTTATTTAAAAATTTTGTTGCCATTTGTTCCCATGATGTAATGCTATTAGCAGGCAAAGTATTTAAACATGAATGAGCTCTATCCTTTAAAGAAAATGGGAATAATATGAGATTAACATCATCGTCTGAAAAATTCTCATATTTAAAGGTTTGGCAAATAGCATGAAAATCATTCAGATGATTATATGAGTCCTCATTTTCTAAGCCATAGAATGTTGGGAGACAATTTAGCACACTAGGTTTTAGTTCAAAACTCCTACCAGCTACATTTGGGTATCTTATGCATGATGTGCTCAAATTGGCTAAAGGACTTAAGTAGTCCTTAAATGACCTCTCCTGTGGTGCTTGTAAATCCATTTTATTTTTAACTTTTTTGTGTGTGCGAAGTGTTTTCTCAAGTTCGAAGTCCATAGGTTCAAAATTAGGTAATAATGACCTACGACCATGCATACAAAACAAATAAAATAAAAATAAAGATTGGAACAAAACAAATAGAAATAAAGAAGAGGGAGAAATTACGATACTAACCTTATGCCGCTATTACAACCTTACTATAAAAATACACACAAAAAAATACGCGAAATAAATTAACTAAAAAAAATTAGTAAGATGAACAAAAATCACAAAGAAGAAATAAAAAAATAACTTGAAAATTAAATTACAGAATTTTAAAGAAGAGAAAAAGAAAAGAAATACTAACCTCTAAATGTAGGTTCACTTTTTTAAAAAAAATACAAGAAAACAATTAAATAAAAATATTCACAAAAATTAATTCTATGAATTAAATTACTTACCTCCCCGGCAACGGCGCCAAAAACTTGTTGTGCAAATTTTATTGAACTCGCAAGCGCACGAATCTATTGTAGTATAGATCAATGGTAACGAGTGTCGATCCTACGAGGAGGTGGATTTTAATTATATATAGAATTAATTTTGTATGAGGTGGTTGGATTTGTGGTGGAAGTGATTCAAATTATCCTAAAAATTAGAATTGAAATGGCGAGAAGAAATTAAAGTGTAAATCAATTAAATTGACGTACTTGGGTATCTGGATCCGTATCAATATGCATCATGGGCTAAATATTCCTTATTAATACCAATTAAATCATGAGGGGGGAATCCACACCTCATGAACCACACTCTAATAAATATGGTGCTAAGGGCTTATCGTGCCAAATAATAATAACCTTATACTAGGGAGCCAGTGAAACCAGCGCGGTACTAGACAAGATTATTATTATTTGTTAACGAAAAGTCAAAACATCCACAAAAACTAGAGGGGAAGAGAAAATAAATTTACCAAATAAAGCCCATGACACATGTTGAGACTTCACCTTCAACCCAAGCTTGAAAGAAAATTAGCCACTCATAATTGAACTAAGGGCAAAATGGAAATTGATTAAAATACGTAGAAAATACAAGATGGAGAAGGAATTACAGAAAATGGAGTTCAAAAATGGATTCAGAGGTATCAAATTAGGGGGGAGGCCCCCTTTTTATAGATACATCGAGTAAATCATGGCCATCGGATTAAAAATATTTTGGACGCTCAGGATTGCGCCATGTCATCAGTCAACAGTACACGTGAATAGTACACGGTTTGACCACGTGGATGAACAGTAACACGGTTTGACTCGGGTGAACAGTGACGCGGTTTGGTTGAAAATAATCCTGTGTGTTGCATGTATCGTACGTGAGATTTTTGGTCCACTGATATGCTGCCACGTCATCGATTAACAGTGCATAAGAATTTTAGTCCAACAGGATCTTGACACCTCATCAGTCAATGCCACATCATCATTCAATGCCACATCATCGATCCGTCTATGTGAACAGTGTCGTGAACAGTAACATAGACAGTACCGTACAAGTGAACAATGCCATTTTTCCTTTTATACTCTTCCTAAGGTTTTCGACCATCCTGAGTTCAAAAGTGATGTCTGTTTTGCCGTTTGATCTTTCGTTTATTGTGAAATGACTATGATGCCCCTAAAATACATAAAATACTTAATTAAAATAAAACACACATAATTAATTTCTAAGAAGCTTAAACACATAAAAGTAAGGGTTGTTAGTAAGACTTGAAATGTAAAATGACGATTTTCTCCTTTATAAATATGCATTTTCTAACACTCAACAGCAGAGATGTCACATTTGATGAAGATTCAATGATGAAAACTTCAAGTTCTCAGCAGGTGGAGAACAAGACTAAAGAGGTATTGCAACGGGTGGAGTTTGATGCAACTCCATATGTACCAGTTAATTCTACATCAAAGAAGGGTTCAACTATGGAGGTGACACATAGAGTTGAAGAAGAGGTTGTTTCTTCTGATGTCCCACAAAATGAAGAAACAATTGATGATGTAGATAATGATGATTTTATAGCAACACAGAGGCCAAGAAGAGAGATAAAGAAACCCAGATGGCTTACTAAAGATATGGTGGTAGGCTATGCACTTCCAGTTATTGATGATGACATCTCCAACACTTTCGGTGAAGCATTACGCAGTAGTGAAAGTGATCAATGGAAGTTAGCCATGGAAGAAGAGATGAAATCTCTCCATCAAAACCAGACTTGGGAACTTGTGGAGTTACCAAAGAGGAAAAGAGCTATTGGCAATAAATGGGTCTACACCAAGAAGCAAGGATCTCCAAATCAATCAACTCCTCGATATAAGGCAAGGCTCGTGGCAAAAGGTTTTGCTCAAAAGGAAGGTATTGACTACAATGAAGTTTTCGCTCCAGTTGTAAAATATACTTCCATTCGTATCCTACTTGCCTTAGTTGCAAAATATGAGTTAGAGTTGGCTCAATTGGAAGTTAAGACGACGTTCTTACATGGAGATTTAGAAGAAGAAATCTATATGATTCAGTCTTGTGGTTTCAGAGTTGCTAGAAAGGAGAATCATATGTGTAGGTTGATTAAATCTTTGTACGGACTAAAGCAATCGCCAAGGCAGTGGTACAAAAGATTTGATCAATTTATACAAGGGCAGAAATTCACTAGAAGTGAACATGATCATTGTGTTTACTTTAGAATACTACCAGAAGGAGCTTTCATCTATTTGTTACTCTATGTCGACGATATGCTTATAGCTTCAAAGAATAAAGATGAGATCGAAAGATTAAAGAAGCAGCTGGCTTCTGAGTTCGAGATGAAAGACTTGAGTGATGCACAGAGAATACTTGGAATAGAGATTCGTAGAGACAAGAAGAATGGGAGCATATGGTTGACTCAAAAGTCTTATTTGAAGAAAGTGCTAGAAAGATTCGGTATGGATGACAAAACAAAACCGGTATGTACACCTCTAGCTCCTCATTTCAAATTAAGATTTTCTTTATGTCCTAGATCTCAAGAAGAGCGCGATTACATGGCTCGTGTTCCATATGCTAGTGCTGTGGGTAGTCTTATGTATGCTATGGTATGCACAAGGCCTGATATATCTCAAGCAGTGAGCATGGTTAGTAGATACATGCACAATCCGGGTAAAAATCAATGGCTTGCGGTAAAGTGGATTCTCCGATATCTGTATGGGATAGTTGATGTTGGGTTATTATTCAAGAAGAATTGTGGTCAACAATGTGTTGGGTATTGTGATTCTGATTTCACTGGAGACCTTGACAATTGAAGATCAATAACGGGCTACGTCTTCACATTAGGTGGAGGTCCGGTTAGCTGGAGGTCAATTCTACAATCGACAATTGCTTTGTCCACTACGGAAGCAGAGTATATGGCAGCAACTGAAGCTGTAAAAGAAGCTATCTGGTTGAAAGGCTTGTTAGGTGATTTGGGAGTAATCGAAGAGAACATTGCGGTCTTCTGTAATAATCAAAGTGCGATATTCCTTGCAAAGAATCAAACATATCACGCTTGGACAAAGCACATAGATGTGAAATATCATTATGTGAGAGAGATTATCGAGAGCGGTGTTGTGGTGTTGAGAAAGATCGATACCAAAGATAATCCATCAGGTATGTTGACGAAGGTAGTTTCTGGAGTTAAGTTTCAACATTGCCTGAAATTAATTCAAATCCTTCGATTGTGTTAAGATATGTCCTTTGGGAATTTTGAACTACGGTTGGCTTAATCCCAAAAATTTGGGTACGTAGGCAGTCATAGAGATGCAGCCACTTTGGAGATGATAGCTCGTTGCTAGTCGGCTCAGATTTGAAAAATTTTCGCTAAGGTGGAGATTTGTTGAAGTCAACAAATTGTTGGTGCACCAAAAATTTGTTGAAAAATAATAATAATTAAAAATTATATTTTTTTTCTTAGCATAGTAATTCATTTCTCCTATAAATAGCTAAAGATTTCATTCATTTGTAATCATCCCAAAATTGTTAAGCTTATAAGTTTCTAAGCTTTTGAGAGAAGTGAAAGAAGTGTGTCTAGGGAATTTATCTTTCCTGCAAAGTGTGAGAGTACTGAGTATATTTGGGTTTCTGGGAAGTGAGATTTGTTACTCAAATATTGAACTCTATTAATTGTTAAATAAACAATTATTCTTTCTTGCCTCCGTGGATGTAAGTTTAATTACCGAACCGTCTAAATTCTTGTGTCCTTTATTTTTCTGTAAGTATTTGGTGCGCTTGATTATGCATTCCGCACACAACAAGAAGCTCCAAATTGATTCAAGAAATGTATCAAATTATTCAATAAAAAATCAAATTCAGCACAATAATAAAGAATAATGATTTAGTAATCTATATTGCTCATGTTAATGATATGTGAAATGAATTTTTTGGTTTGGCACGGTCTGTTGGGGTAACCTCCGCAGCAATTTCAGTTTCTTCATACATAATATCTCTCGCATCAGTACTTCCTTCAAGCAACAATATTTGAGGGCCCATACATTTGTGACCTACAGTAAACTTCTCAGTGCAGTTAAAACAAAGCCCTTGGGCACAACGTCTCTGCATCTCATCCCACGTCAAGTGTTTGACATTAGATGTTGATGTTAAGCTAACTGGGAATGGCTGAGAAACCTTGTGTTGGACTTGGTTTGCTTGCATACGCGCCAAACTGATAGCTTTTTTCAAAGTCTTTGGCTCGAACATCCTGATGCCATCAGATATCTCAGGCTTAAGACCTCCCATAAAAGTTCCAACTAAAGCTTTTTGCATCCACCCATGAACCCGATTGCTCAATCTCTCAAACTCCCCTTGATAATCATGTAAGGTACCCACTTGCCGCACCTTGGATAGAGCTTCATCAAAATCTTTGCAATCGGTAGGTCCAAAACGTGCCCATAATTCTTCTTCAAAATCTGTCCATGTAACCGTTCTTCCCTCCTCTTTATAAGCTTTGTGCAGCCACTGCCACCATTGGTTGGCTTCACCTTCAAGATGGAATGATGTCAATGCAACCTTTTGTGTCTCCGTTGTTCCCTGGTATTCAAAGAATTGGGAAACTTTGCTAAACCACTCCGTAGGATCATCTCCAGCGTACCTTGGAAATTCAAGCTTAGCCATTTTTTAGGAGAAAATCATTCGGCTTCCACTAGCTTCCTCCTTGGTATGCTCCTTGTAAGAATGGCTAGGGTGATTATTGACGTTATGGCTGGACCCTTCCTTGTTTGAAAAGAAAACCTCGGACATACGATTGATGGTCTCTGCGAGCTGATGCAGTTTGTCATTAATGCCAATCTCCATTTGTTGCAATCCATCTTGAAGTCCATCAAGCCACGCTTCTAAATTTTCAATCCTTTCTTTGTTAGTTGCCATGAAAAAAATAAAATTTTTTGAACAAGATAATGTGGCTCTGATACCAATTGATAGGTCCCAGTCAGAACTACACTTATTCAATGCTTATGATTCTCTTTGGGTGAGAATAAACCACAAGATAATTTTAAATAATTTGCTAACTGCTTATCATTGAACTCGAGAGCGTATTTATACATTTAATCACAACCCACTACTCTGATATCCAGCCGAAAATAGAGGTTTATAATACGTCCACTAAGCAAGTAGCAGAATACAAAATAAATGCAACTACCTAGCTATTAACCCGTTCAGCCAAACAAGTAGCATAAGATAATTTAAATGCAATGACTAAACAAGCTATGAATACTCCAACATCTACTTTAAGTCGATAACTATGAGTATTGCTTTGGTTCCTACTCCCTTGCATGCATGACTTTCACGTCCTGCATGCCCATGTCACACGTCTAGACCCCATCTTTCATACTTGGAACTTGATTTTGTCACCCTTGTTATCTTTCATGGGTCTCCAGCCTCATCATGGAGGTAAGTCAACATAGAAATTCGGATGATGCTTTCTGGTATTCTCTCAATATTGGTTTTCTCTAGGAGCAATGTTCCTAGAAAAGACAACTGGCCAAGACATTCGGGCAATCTCTAAAGATTTGAGCGACCACTGAGATCAAGAATTTCAAGAGATTTCAAGTTACATAGGCTACTTGGGAGACTCTTAAGCCTTTTACAGTCTGAAAGGTCTAAGTACCCTAGCTAGAAGCTCAATTAATGAAGGCAGTTCTTCAATTGCAGTTCCACTTTAAAAAAAGGCAGCTTATATTACTAGATGAGCTCTCTGGAAGCCTCTTAAGTTTTGAGCACCCCGAAAGATCAAGTGGGGTAAAAAATTCCAAATTGAATATTCCAGCTGGAAAACTTTTCAGGCTTTTGCTACCTCTTAGATTCAAGATAACTAGCTGGTTTAGATGTGGAATCAACGTGGGGTTTGGAGTTTTGGCAATTAGCATCTTGCAGCTAGCGTGGATTATCTGGTTTAACTTACCACGATGCTGCTTGGTCAAAAAAGAGGTCAAGAGGAATCATTACCATGTATGATAACTTAACGTTATTATTGGAAGATTGCACACATAAAGTATTAACTTATACATACCTTCATACCATCCCAAAGTTGTTCAATGCTGCTATTAGGCACTTCAAGAAACACAAGCTTCTCTACATAAATGTTTGAAGGCATTGACTTCAATGGATATCCATGCCAGTGGAGATACTTCACTTCAGTAAATCTAGGGTCTTCCAAATAAGACACCTTACATTTGTTCTCTCCGTTGAATGATGAGCTATAGAATTTTCAAAATCTCAATTTCCGCATCTTTGTGAATGTATTGGGATTTAGGTAGATCTCTTTCACTTTGGAAATATTCAAATAGATGCCCTCAACTTTATCGGTCCCTTAATAATGCATAAAAAATGAAAAATGATATTTACATCCCACCAATGAATTGCACCTCAACCCCACCAAGACAAATTTTTAGGGCATGTTTGGCATTGATTCACAACTAGGGGTAACTTAGTTATTAATTCAACTTTTTTTTACTCTTGTGTGGAATTAAGGTTGGATTGGAGTGGAGTTCTTTATCATTGCTCAAATCAAATTTCAGTAATTCATGTTTACAAAGTCTTTGGCAAATAGACCTTACATCAAAAGAAAGATGTTCTCACTGAAGATGATTGAAAGGGCGTCATTAAATGAACATGTAGATGAGTTCAATAAGGTTTGTGATGAGATGGAGACTACTGATGAAGGACTGAGTGATGAGAGCAAAGCTTTGCTGCTAATCAGTTTTTTTCCCAAAGTCAGACGAGCAATTTGTGGATGCATTGTTGTATGGGAGGCAAACACTCTCCAGGAAAAGAGGTTAAATCTGCTCTTGGCATCAAGAAGCTGAAAGATAAGAAAGACAATCCAGAAAGTGAATCAAGCGAGGGACTGATAGATAGAGGCAGACCTGAGAAAAGAGAAAGCAAGGGAAAGAAACAAGGCAGATCAAAGTCTAAACAGAGAAATTTGAAGTGTTTCCACTGCCATAAAGAAGGGCATTTCAAAAGAGATTGCCCTGAAAGGAAGAACAAGAATAAAGAAACCAAGGAAAGAACTGGAAATGCAGTCATAGCCACTGAAGAAGAATGTAGCTTTGAAAAAGCTGGAGTACTCATTGCCATAAGTCAGAAACCTCAAGGTCAGTGGGTCCTTGATTCAGGTTGTACCTTTCATATGTGTCCAAATAGAAGTTATTTTACTACATATCAGCCATGTGATGGGGGTATGGTTTTAATGGGTAATAACTCAATGTGTAAGATGGCTGGTATTGGGACTGTTAGCCTTAGAATGTTTGATGGTGTGATAAGGGAATTGACACAAGTAAGGTTTGTTCCTGATCTTAAAATAAACCTAATTTCAATTGGCATGCTAGATCAAACAGGCTGTGTTATTAAGGCTGAGAAGGGTGTATTGAGGGTAATTAAAGGCTCAATGGTAATTATAAAAGGTATTAAACAAAATGGCCTGTATGTGATGGATAGACATACTGTTGTTGGGGAGGCAAGTGTAACTGACAGTAGAGGGAACAGATCACGACTGTGGCATTTGAGGATGGGGCATATGAGTGAAAGAGGTTTGAGAGAGTTACAAAAACAAAGAGTGTTTGGGGATGATCAGATAGGAGCTTTGGGGTTCTGTGAGGATTGTATTATAGGAAAATCCTCCAGGTTAAGGTTTGAGACTGCAGCTCATACCACCAAAAAGAAACTTGGATACATACACTCTGATTTGTGGCGGCCTGCATAAGTGAATTCATTAGGTGGGTGTAGATATTTTCTGACTTTTATAGATGATTTTTCAAGAATGGTTTCGGTCTTTGCACTCAAAAGTAAATATGAGGTTCTGGAAAAATTTAAGAACTAGAAGATTTTTGTTGAGAACCAAACTGGTTTGAAAGTGAAAACTCTGAGGATATATAATGGCTTGGAGTACTGCAACAAGTTGTTTGAAAAATTCTGTGAAAAGAATGGTATTCAGAGGCACAAAACAGTCACCTATACTCCTCAACAAAATGGCCTTACTGAGAAGATGAACAGGACCTTGGTATAGAAGGTAAGGTGCATGCTAATCTATTCTAAACTCCCAAAACCCTTTGGGCAGAAGCTCTAAACACAGCATACTACCTAGTCAACAGGAGCCCATCAACTACTATAGATTGTAAAACACCAATGGAACTTTGGTTAGGAAGAATGGCTGACTATACAAAACTCAAAATTTTTGGTTGCACAGCATATGCTCATGTGAAGCAGGGTAAGCTGGAACCAAGAGCATTAAAATGCAGGTTTCTAGGGTATCCAGAGGTTGTCAAAGGCTATAGATTGTGGTGTTGACCCAAAGCCACTACAGTGCATCATAAGTAGGGATGTAAGATTCCATGAAGAATAATTATTGAATAAATAAATTAGCCATGTTAACAACACTGAATCAGGTTATGAGACTGAGAAAGTGAAGTTTCAGGTGAAGCCTCAAAACTTGAAAGAACTTGAGCTTGAAACTGAGGTTGCTGAAATAGAACCTGAAGCTGGTGTTGAACATGAATCAGCAGAAAGTGAAGAGGACACCTATCAGTTGGCAAGAGACAGAAAGAGAAGGACAATAAGACCACTTAAAAGATATGCAATGGCTGATCTGATTTCATATGCTTTGAATGTTGCTCAAGAGCTGAATGATAATGTACCTAAGACTTATCAAGAAGCTATCACAGGCAAAAGCAAGCTGGAATTGAAGAGGGCAATGGATAAAGAGATGGCATCCCTGATAAAAAACAAGACCTGGAAATTGATTGAAAAACCAACTAAGAGGAAAACAGTAAGCTGTAAATAGATCTTTAAGATTAAAGATGGCATACCTGGAGCTGAACCTAGAAGATTTAAGGCTAGACTGGTGGCAAGGGGCTTCACACAAAATGAGGGAATTGACTTCACTGAAGTATTTTCTCCTATGGTAAGACATGCTTTCATCAGAATTATTCTTGCACTTGTGGTTGTCCAAAACATGCACCTTGAGCAGATGGATGTAAAAACAGTCTTCCTGCATGGTGAATTGTAATGCAGCAGCCTGAAGGGTATATGACATCTGGTAAAGAAGATTGTATATGCTTACTTAAAAAGTCTCTATATGGGTTAACACAATCACCTTGGCAATGGTATATGAAGTTTGATAACTTCGTGATAACACATGCCTTCAACAGGTGCAGCTATGATTGTTGTGTGCACTTCAAAGAGACAAGATGAGGGAGAATGATATATCTTCTGTTGTATGTAGATGACATGCTGATTGCATGCCATGACAGGGAAGAGATCAATCATTTAAAAAGGCTTTTGAGCAGAGAATTTGAAATGAAGGAGCTTAAGAGAATTCTGGGAATGGATATCATCAGAAACATGAGCAAGAAGAGTTTGTTCTTAACTCAATAGAGCTATATTCAGAAGGTTCTGGTGAGATTTGGAATGAATGATGCTAAGCAAGTACAAACACCATTGGCAGGCCACTTTAAGTTGTCTGCTTAGTGTCCTCAAACTGAAGCAGAACAAAAAAAAATGGCTTGCATACCCTACTCCAGTGCAGTAGGTAGCCTCATGTATGCCATGGTACTTACCGAACCTTATATCTCACATGCTGTGAGTTTGGTGAGCAGGTTTATGGCAAACCCTGGATATGAACACTGGAGAGCTGTTCAGTGGATTATGAGGTATCTGAAGGGGACTCTGGAAGTTAGTTTGGTTTATGATAGAAAACACAAAAATGGACACACACTGATTGGTTATGTAGATGCTGATTTTGCTAGTGATCTTGATAAAAAGAGGTCACAAGTAGGGTATCTGTTTACTCTGGAAGGCTGCATAGTTAGCTGGAAGGCAACATTACAGAATGTAGTGGCATTGTCCACAACAGAGGTTGAGTATATTGCAGCATCAGAAGCTCTCAAAGAAGCAATTTGGCTTAAAGGCATGATAACTGAGTTGGGAGCAAAACAAGAGTATGTAACAGTATACAATGACAGTCAGAGTGCTATACATCTTAGCAAGAATCAATCCCATCACGAGAAAACAAAACATACAGATGTTAAGTTGCATTTCGTGAGGCTTGAGGTGTCAAGGGGAGCTGTAAAGTTGATGAAGATTCATACTGAAGAAAATCCAGCTGACATGTTAACCAAGGTTGTGAAAAATGCCAAGTTCATCCTTTGCATGAACTTAGTAGGTATCTGCAGGTTTTAAGAAGCTACAGATGAGGAGAAGACAGCTTGAAAGGAGGGAGCTGAGAGTGTTAAGTTCAAGGTGGAGATTGTTGAAATGAACTCAAACTCGTTAACCAAGGTTGCGACAACTGCCAAGTTCATTATTTGCATGAACTTAGTAGGTATCTACAGGTTTTAAGAAGTTACAAATGAGGAGAAGACAAATTGAAAGGAGGGAGCTGGGAGTGTTGAGTTCAAGGTGGAGATTGTTGAAATGAACACAAACTCGTTAGTACAACTTGTCGTTTTTAAGTTGTGGATGCAAGTGACATGTCATTTCGGTTAAACGAGATTCCAGAACTGACAGTTTGACAATGTCATCCGAGTCTATTAAAACTCATGTGACTAATGCACTCCTGGTTTAAGCTTAAACAGCATTGCTAGCAGTGTTTAAGGAAGGTTGTTAAGTGACGCGTGAGTGACTCGTGATAGGTGGTTAAGGCTGTTGGATTTGGAGGGAAAACTCTGAATCTGTTACGCCTGGCAAACTGATATATATATTCAAGCTAGTCCTAGTGTATTCTTATTGGTTCAAGGAGAGAGAGATAAGGCAGTCGTAGTGAGAGAAAAGCTTTGTGAGTGGTCTCTGTATTGTGCGTTATCTTCTCTGTAATCTTGAAGCTTAATAAAAGGTTGCTCTTTGTGTTGGTTTCTCCAGTGGATGTAGGCACCTTTAAAGGCACTGAACCACTTAAGTTCTTATGTGATTTATAGTTCCTTGGTTGTGTTATTTGATCTAACCGTTGTTCTTGGTTAGCTTAGGTTTGATTCTTGACTCTTTGAGTCAAAGGTTGGGTCTTGGGGTGTGATTAATCTGGTAATTAAAGGGTTAATTTCACAACAGATTTTTCTTGTAAACTTGAGTGAGGCTTACTGATACATCTAATATTGGATTTCTTGGATGAAGTTGTTCAGAAGCCAACTATGCTTATAGGTAATTCTATTGGAAGCCTAGCTTGTGTTATTGCTGCCTCAGGTATACTTATTTTAACTTCTTCTTCTTTATCAGATATTCTTCATCTTGCTCACAAAGAAACACTTGCACCTAATTAGCCTTTTTGGTATCTATATTTTGCAGTAAACCTACTATATTTTCTACCATAAGAAACCAGTCAAACACTTGTTCGAGGGCTTGTTCTGTTGAATTGTGATGGTGGCATGAATAACAAGGCAATTGTTGATGATTAAAGAATGAAACTATTGTAACCATTGCTTTGGTTCCCTGATTTTTTATTGAAACAAAGGCCAATTACTTCTGCAATCTTTGAGTGTGTGAAACAAAGTTGTTCTCTTCTCTATATTCAGTCCATTGTTCATTATCCTAAAACACTAGAGTCAAACCTAAAAAACTCCACGTGTGCATATATTGGTGCTGCAGGGTAACACAGAGCAATATTTTACTATCCATCTATGGAAATAAGGAATTTGTGGATGAAACACTGGTAGATGTACTAATATTCTCCACTTATGTGCCATTTTAACCTCTAACGAAAATGGCTACTCATAATTCATGAATTGACCTCATAATTGCAGAACATACGAGAACCCGCCAATGATGACGGGGCACTTGATGCATTTGTTTCGATTGCGAGAGGCTCACCAGGGCCAAACCCAGTGCAACTGATGCCATTAATCGATATACCTATACTAGTCTTATGGGTTAATGAGGATCCATTCACCCCCCTCGATGGACCTGTTGGTGAATACTTCTCATCTCCTCCTTTTTAACTCTCAATTGTGAAGTTAATTGTATTGGAAGGAGTAGGAAATTGCCCCTATGACGACAGGCCCGAGTTGGTCCATGAAAAGATGCTTCCTTGGTTGGCTGAAACATTTAATTTCTGAGAAATTTACTTTCTCATCAGCAAGTATTGATGAGCATTATATATTATTCCTATTGTAAAAATACAAACAACTCTTGCACTTATATTGTATGGATCAATTCTTCGTCAACCGCTTGAATATCTTTTGGCACCGAAAGGAATGTAGGAGAAACTGATCTCAGGCAAGTTGTAGAAGCTCCAAATTGATTTAAGAAATCTATCAAATTATTCTATAAAAAGTTAAATTTTGCACAATAATAAAGAACAATGATTTAATATCTATATTGCTTATGTTAATGATAAGTGAATGATAGGATTCAATTTTTCACATGAAAAGGATACAGTAATCTAAATAGAAATATAAGTTCATGGGCATCTTTAATCCTTTCCTTACAAGCTAGTTTTTTAAAGCTAAATTCTAGCCATAGATGATACCATGTCAACTATAGAATTAAATACACCATTCTGAATATGAAATTGGTGTAGATACTTGAAAAAGTGGATACATGTTTAAGCAAATGGATTCACAACACAAACGAGTTGAGTGCAAATGACACATGTCCTGTTCTTTTATTTTAATTGGTAGACAAATATGTTTTTTTAAAATATATAAGATTTGATGGTGTTTTAACTATTCCCATTTTATGGCTTTTGCTTCTACATGATGAAACTTTCCCACATACAATAATTTAGACTTAAGAAAGTAGAAAATTTTCAAATGTGATTGCATTATATACATAAGCGTTGGTTTAGTGCACAACATAATGAGTGGCATGTTTTCATTGGCATCGATATGGGACCACAACATTACTCTACCAATAAGAACTTGTCGCGCGTCTTATAATATCCCACATCGCTAGCGAGTGAGTTTTTTTACTGGTTTATATGTCATGTACTCTTCTAACCAAATTGATGTGTTTTGAGTTACTGTGTGCACAATGCAGGAAAGAAGGCCAATAATTTTGGAATTTTACATTATAAATCATGTGATTTTCATATGTTATACTCTTCATCTAATAAGGTAATGTTCTATGCTCTAGTGTAAATTTGCGTTGCTTGCACCAAATCCCTCGAAGGTAATTGCATGCACCTGATTCCTCCAAAGTTATTACATGAATGTTTTGTTCCAAGAACTGATTTTAGCATTTTCTCATATTATTAATAGTTATCCCTCGAATGCTTTGCTACTGATGCAGCGGTTTGCTAGATGTCGCTCTAACTTGCGTTCCCACGAAGAGAAAAAAAAGGTATAACAAATTCTGAATTAGAATTTAAAACGAGAAAACTCAAATTTTGATTGAAGATTGGATGATTTTTACAATGGATTTAGCACATATTTATAGTACTTATACTCAACTCTACCTACTACATTCCACTCAATAAAACACACCAACTGTAATCCACTAACAACACTCAACACACCAGCTGTAATCCACTAATAATACTTAATAAAACACACCAACTATAATCCACTAATAACACTCATCACACCAACTGTAATCCACTATTTGGGCCCTCATATTTTATGCTGCATCAGTTTCTCCCCCTCTTAAAGACAACTCGTCCTTGAGTTAGTCAAGGAATTTGTTCTGGACCATGATACTCGTACAAATCTTGAACATTGAAAGTGTTAAAAATGGCATCGTGTTCGGGGAGATCGATGATATAGGCATTATCATTAATCTTTTAAAGGATGTGAAAAGGACCAATTTTCTTCTGTTTGAGCTTACCGTATTCTCATACGGGAACTCGTTCTTTGCGCATATGTACCATGACATAATCACCTACTTTATATAACTTGAATCTTCTGTGCTTGTTAGCAATGGCCTTGTATTTTGCGGTGGATTCTTCCAACTTATTTTTTACCTCTCCATGTACATCGATCACTTTATTGATTAAATGATCAGCAATGACGCTCATTCCAGAAAGCTTCGGTAAAGGAACCAAGTCTAAAGTGTGCAATAGAGGACGAATATAAACAACTTCAAATGGAGATTTACCACTAGAACGATTAGGCACATTGTTGTAAGCAAATTCAGCTTGTGGTAAAACATGCTCCCATTGTCTTGGGTTTTCTTTAACCAAGCATTGCAAGATATTACCAGTGTGCGATTGGCAACTTCAGTCTACCCATCCGTTTGTGGATGATAAGTGCTACTAAATTGTAAAGTTGTATCAAGTCTTTTCCATAAAGTATGCCAAAAATGACTAAGAAATTTGCTATCTCGATCAGAAACTATTGTCTTTGGCAATCCATGTAGACGAACAATTTATCGAAAGAATAGTTGGGCAATGTAGGTGGCATCTGAAGTTTTCCTGCATGGAATAAAATGAGCCATTTTAGAAAAATGTTCTACCACAACAAAGATAGAATCTACACCTTTTTGTGTTCGTGGTAATCCTAAAATGAAATCCATGGACAAGTCTTCCCAATGTGCATTTGGAATAGGAAGTGGCATGTATAACCCAGTATTCTGAGCTTGTCCTTTTGCAGTCTAGCATGTATAACAACGTTTGACAAATTTCTCAATATCACGTTTGAAAATAATAATAATAATAAGTGCGTTGTGTATTTTGTTGTTACACGAAATTGAAAAAAGAGAGAGATAGGCGTGAATCTTAAAAAAAAAAGTGATGAGTGTTTTGTGCATAAGTATTTGTGCATAAATTTTGAGAGTTGTGGGTGTTTTATTAAAAGATAAAAAAACTGTAAAAAGAAAAAAAGGAGGCGTGAGTGAAAAAAAAAAGGTGTGTGAATGAAACGTGCGGGTGGAGAGAAGTATTGGGAATTGTAAAGTGTAAAGAGTAATGTGTGTGTGAGTGGGGAAGAGAGATTACACAAGAGTGAAAAAAAAATATTGTGTGATAAAAAAAGAAAAAGGTTTGAGTGCGAGTTTAAATTTTTTTCCAGAAAAGGGATAGAATTTAGGAGGAATAATTGCGAGTGAAAAAAAATTAATTAACAAAAAGAGAGGTTTTTTGGGTAGTTTATTCTATAATTAAAAAAAAATCAGAATTGTGTTAGTTTTGTTTTGTATGTATATTTGTTTATTTACTTGAATTGTGAAAAAAAAAAGCAAAAAAAGCAAAGGAAAAAAAAAGAAGAAAAAATGTCAGATGAAGAATCCAAGCAAGCTATGGGTACATTCGCAACAAAAGAATCAGTTGTTGCACTTGAAACTAGATTACAAAATTTAGAAGTCATGCTTACGAATTTAACTCAACACTTCCTTGGCGGGCAAAACAATAATTTCCAACAACAAAGGCGAGTTGAAGTTGGAGCAGAACCAACACAGCCCAATATTCCTCAAGGAAATTTAATACCCACCCATCTCTTTTTTTTTTCTCCTTACTTTTCTCTCACTCCCCACGTCTCTCTCTTTTTCTTTTTTTTTTTAATACTCCCTTCACAAAGCACAAAACACACTTTTTTTTTTAATTCAATGCACAAGACACAAGCCTCGAACTTGTCACTTCTCCTCACGTCTCTCTTTTTTTTTTTTTTTTATACTACAAAGCACAAAACACACTCTCTCTTCTTTTTTTTTTTTTTCAATATGCACACTTCACAAAATACACACACTCACGTTGCTTTTTCTTTTCAACTCACACACTTTTTTTTTTTAAATCTATGCACAAGACACAAGATGCAATATGCTCAGCCTTTGATTTTTTTTTTTTTTTGCGACGTGGAGATAGGTGGTTTGGATATTTGGTAAATACAGTGGCGGTGGCTAGGTCTAGGGTTTCAATTTGATTTTTTTTTGTTTAATGGAAAATGGTGATGGAGAATGGATGGACACGAAAGATATGGCTACCAGGAAAGCTCCGCCTGATACAGAGGAAGGTTCTGATACCAATTGACGCAGCGATTTGTTAGATGTGCCCTAACTTGCGTTTTCACGAAGAGAAAAAAAGGGTATAACAAATTCTGAATTAGAATTTCAAACGAAAAAACTCAAATTTTGATTGAAGATTGGATGATTTTTGCAATGGATTTAGTACATTATTATAGTACTCATACTCAGCTCCACCTATTACATTTCACTCAATAAAACACACCAACTGTAATCCACTAATAACACTCAACACGCCAGTTTTAATCCACTAATAGCACTTAATAAAACACACCAACTATCATTCACTAATAACACTCATCACACCAACTGTAATCCACTATTTGGGCCCTCATGTTTTATGCTGCATCAGTTACAATAAAAATACACGCATGAAAATATCAGTCTTCTTAGTTACAGTCGAAACATCTTCTTGGATCTTCCATTGAATTCGTAGAATCTGGGGTGTGAAGTAAATGGATACCACATTTTTTCACCCCGCAGCATTGGCACTCCAAAGGTGGAAAAACATTAAAGTGGACTGCCTCAGGAATGCAATTGCATTTCCAAAAACCATTGAAATCCTCTTCACAGAACAGATAGTACCCCAAATGCAAGTGATCTGATTCTACATAATTAACTCTGCTCTGCAATAACCGTGTGTCATGCAGATCACAATCTTTGGTGGTTTTTTCTTTGAACTTACAAGAAAATGAAAACCATCTGCCACAATCTACATGACGGTCTGAAAATGCTAAAATAGCACTAAATGCAAAGCCCAGTACTCTATTGTTATTGAAGAAATCAGGGGGCATCTCCAAGGTTATAAAAGATCCCACACTTTGAAAATTAAACCACCTTGGAATTTCATTCCCAGCTAGTACGAAATGGCCTACCTTGGGACAACCTCTCTATACCAAAAAAAATCATAATTTTAAACAAAAAAATGTTGTATAAATTGTAAGGAGAGAGAGTTATGACACACCTTTTCCCGTACTTCTTTCCAACGGGCAGCTGCCACATGGCCCATATGCTCAGTTCTCTGAGAATCTTCAATAATTCCTGCAGTAGAATTACTTACCAATTTAAAGTTATTGCTTTGGTCAAAAAACACTGCTTATAAGATTCAGAACTTAGAGAATGAACCTATGAATGATTGCAGTATCGGGCAATGATCGGCATCTAACCATCGTACAAGGAATGGAGGCTTTGAAAAGGATTCATAATGCCCCTCAGAATAATTTAAGATCAGGCGTCGCAACACTAAAAGTTGGATAATGCTTTTTGGTATCTTCTCAATATTGGTTTTCACTAGATTCAACAATATTGGCGACGATAACTGGCTAAGACGTTCAGGCAATCTCTGAAGATTTGAGCAACCATGGAGATCAAGAACTCCAAGAGATTTCAACTTACATAGGCTGCTTGGGAGACTCTTAAGCATTTTACAATCTGAAAGGTCCAGCCACGAAAGCCTAAGTAGAAGCTCAAATGATGAGGGCAGTTCTTCAATTGCAGTTCCACTTAAATATAGCCGGCTTATGTTACCAGATGAGATGTCTGGAAGCCTCTTCAGTTTTGAACAACCCGAAAGATCAAGTTCGATAAGAAATTCCAAATTAAATATTCTAGCTGGAAGACTTTTCAGGCTTTTGCTACCTGTTAGATTCAAGGCAACTAGATTGTTCGGATGTGGAATCAACGTGGGGCTTGGAATTTTGGCAATTAGCTTCTTGCAGGCAGCATGGATTATCTGGTTTAACTTACCATGACGCTGCTCAATCAAAAAGAAGCCAACACAAAATCATTACCATGTATGATAATTTAACGTTATTATTGAAAGATTGCACATATATATCAAGATATACATACCTTCACACCATCGCAAAGTTGTTCAATGTCGCTACCAGGCAGTTCAAGAAACAAAAGCTTCTCTGCATTAAGGTTTGAAGACAATGACTTCAACGGGTATCCATGCCAGTAAAAATACTTCACTTCAGCAAATCCGGGGTCTTCCAAATAAGACACCTTACATTTGTTCTCTCCATTGAATGATGAGCTATAGAATTTTAAAAATCTCAACTTACGCATCTTTGTGAAAGTATTGGGATTTAGATGGATATCTTTTACTTTTGACATATCCAAACAAATGCCCTCAATTTTTTCTGTCCCCTAAAATTTAATTTAAAAAAAAAGAATGAAGTTAAAATTAAATGAAAAATGATATGTATATTCCACCAATGAATCGCACCTCAACCCAACCAAGATAATTTTTTGGGGTAAGTTTGTCATTAATTCACGATTAGAGGTAGCTTAGTTATTAATTCAACATTTATTTATTCTTGAGTAGAGTTGAGGTGGGATAGGAGTGGGGCTCTCTGCCATTACAGGAATCAAATTTCAATAATCCATGTTTATGGTTATTGCCCGGCAGCTAAACTCTAATTGCAAATGCACAAAGAAACATAATATCACACGTAATATTTAACATAAAAATTCTGCATGTATAGTATACAAGTTGATATATAAATAAGGCTTACAAACGATCACACAAGTTGTCATGGCATTTATAATTTATTGTTACATCATTTAACCATTATTGTTTTTTTTTTAATTTTCCTAATCATTGTCATACTGCTATTAATTCCAAGGCTCATCGGTTCGAGCGCGTATATATATTCCAAAATAATAATCCACAACAAAATGATTACCGTATTATGTGTAAGAACTTCATAGGTATCCTCATGATGCCACAGCCTGCTGCGGTTTTCAGGATTAATTGATTCTTGTCGAACAATTTCCCGACCCAATTTTTGTAGTAAATCATGCATTGTTATCTTGCTGTATGAATCAATAACAATGAGAGATTTATCGACGAGAACACTTATTCCTATTTGTGGGTAGAAACCGCTTGCATTAAAGAATTTCACTACCAGATTTACACCCTCGCCTTGAAAGAAACAAGCAACATCAAGGAAAATATTTTTCTCCTTATCGTCCAAATCATCGTAACTTATTTTTAATACCTCTAGGATACTTGGGTGGAGGATACTTTGCAATTTATTTATTGCACTTTCCCAGACTTCTTTTTCCCTTTTATATAGAAAGCAACCCAAAACTTTAATAGCTAAAGGAACACCTTGAGCATATTTCATTACCTTGCTTGAAAGTTTCTCGTAACCAACATCAGGATGGTTTCGTTTGAAGGCATGTCGACTAAAAAGCTCAAGAGCGTGATGATACTCTAATGGCCCCATCTCATATATTTTCCTCACCCCCCAATTTCTAAGCACTTGTTTATTTCTGGTGGTTATTATGATTCGACTCACAGGCGTCAACCAATCAAGACTTCCAATTAAAGATTCCAATTGGCTGAAGCAAGTCACATCATCAAAAACAATCAGAACCTTCATGCGGCTGAGCCTTCCAAAATTGAGGCCAATATCAAGAATCACATTTTTATCCTTTAATAAATTTGAAAGAAGTTTTTGTCGCAGGCAAGCTAATCCTCCCGGTCTTTGTGATTCTCCTCTAACATTTTCAAGGAAGCAAGAACCTTCAAAATATCTAGAGATTTTGTCGAAAGTAGCTCTAGCGATTGTTGTTTTGCCTATACCACCAATGCCCCAAATCCCTAAAGCCCAAACATCTTTCGACTCAACACCTAATAGAGATTCAATTTTCTCAACTGTTGATTCCACTCCAACCAGCTGGTTATTGTTATCACCCGGCCGAAATACTTCATCCATTCTCTTCAAAATGTGATTAACAACTT
The DNA here is from genome assembly GCA_029618585.1 of Citrus australasica. Taxonomy (NCBI): domain Eukaryota; kingdom Viridiplantae; phylum Streptophyta; class Magnoliopsida; order Sapindales; family Rutaceae; genus Citrus; species Citrus australasica. Next base: position 30,065,230 of record JARCIV010000003.1, on the reverse strand, counting down.
CATTTATAAGTTCCGACTCACGCCTAGCAAATACATAAAATTAGCCGCGGTAACTTCAAATTAATTAATAGGAGGAATTTGTATTAAATATGAAATAAAGTAGATTGTTAGTTTTCCTATTGAAATTAATATATATCACTATAAGTCTACAATCTCACAATAAATTGATAACTCTTAAGTTACAGGAATATGTGTGATTTTTTTTTAATGGTGGTATATGAGTGAGAGGTTGAAATTGCTTGAAAAACTACAAAGCACCACTAATTTTGCTATATAAAAGTTGTAAAATTCTCGCGCTTTTATTATTAATTCTGTCAAAATTATTTTATACGAGCACAAAAGTGGGGAAGTCAGGAAGTCTAGAATTTGATGCTTAAAAATTTTTTAAATTGTAGTTTAGCATCCGGAAATTTAACTAAGAGTGCTGCGTGAATTTTATTTATTGCTAAATATTAGTATGAGAAATTAAAGGTTTAACTTTTCACCTGATGTTAGGAGAATGAAATCCACACAAACTTGCTGCTTCCTCCAAAGCATTCCTCCAACTCTGCAGCTTCTCAGTATTCTCCTTTAATCTTTCTTCAAGCTTCGAAAATGAATCTCCAAAACTCCCAGTTTGGTTTCTCACGTCTGATGGATCAACCCGATAGAAAACCGGAATCACAATCTGTGAATACTCCTTCTTGCATTTGAGGATCTTTACAAGTTCATTGAGACACCATCTGGAAGATGCATACCCTTCTGAGAAGACGATAACTGAAATGGCTGATGCTTCAATTGCATTCACAAGTGACTCCGAGATTTCATCTCCTCTGTTAAGTTGGTGATCAATGAAACTTTGGATATTTTGTCGACACAGAGCGGAATAGAGATGGCTAGTAAAGTTGTCGCGGGTTTCGTCTCCTCTGAAACTAACAAAAACATCATACTTCTTGTTGTTTCGAGAAGAAGAAGCCATAATCAACAGAAACAGTTGAATTGATGAGAGAGAGATTTTGAACCAATTATTGAACCAAATGTGCGTGACTCTGTAGAATAAATAGATGCCATGCCCCTTCCTTCAATTTCCGTGATAATTTTTCAATTTCATCTCATTGTCCAACCACCGTGCACTCCACGATGATTGATTAATTCAACTGCCTTGTAGACTTTTAGCTGAAAATTCCACACGGACACCATACTTTTCAACACACGTGCTTCTGTGCTTTAATGCTCATAACTGCCAGCAATAAGTAGGGTGATATTTTAATTTTTATCTCTGAATTTATGATATCCGTCCTCATCTCTCAATTAATTGTATTTAGTTTCAAAATTATTCTTTTTTTTTTTGTTTTAGTAGCTCTTATTCATGTTCCATAGGGTCGATTGTTAAGCATATAAAGTCTAACTTAAAAAAAATTAGTTATTTATTTTTTATAACTTATATATGATTTTTAAATATTTACATTTAAATTAAAAAAAGTAATTTTTTTTTGTGACCTTTGCCTAAATGAGAAAATGTTTGAATGGAAAATAAATACTATATTCTAAGAATATTTCTATTCAATATTGTTATTTCCTAAACTATAAACGGGTCACATGTGGCTAATTGTCAAAGCAATAGCAAGCTGTTAGCTTAAAGCAAAGCACATTCATGCTTCACCCATGAGAATACAACCAATTCTAATGCATGTATTGTGACGCACGGTCAAGTTAAAAGGAGGCACATGGGTTAATTGTCAAAGCAATAGCAAGCTGTTAGCTTAAAGCAAAGCACGTGTGTGCTTCATCAATAGGATCTGTGAGTGGATTATTATTATTATTATTATTATGTATAAAACCGTGAATGGATACATCTTTAAATAAAAGGATATATTTTTATTATACCTGACTCTGTTTAATTAGGCATATGACATATCTTTACAATCGGACACTTGTTTAAAGCACCATTTATTTTGAAAATATTCCAATATAAAATATATTCTCTGCCTTACATGAGTATTTTGCAAATAATACAGAGCCACCGCGAGTTCAAAAATAATAAAATAATAACATTGCTCACATCAATTTGGTGGTTGATTGAGAAATGAATGATCATACATACATACAAATACTTGTAAGAGGGCTTGTTCTGTTGAATTATGCTGGCGGCGTAAACTACAAGGCATTGTTGACGATTGGAGAATGAAGCTATTGTTTCCATTGCTTTGGTTGATTGATCCTTTGTTGAAGCAAAGGCCAATTGCAGATGCAATCTTTGAAGATGTGAAACAAAGGTATTTTCTCTTCTCTCTATTCAGTCCATCGTTCATTATCCTAAAACACTATTAAAAAACTCTATGATGTGTATGTATTGGTGCTGCAGGGGAACACTGAGGAACATTTTACTATCCATCTATGCAAATAAGACATCTGTGGATGTAACACTGGTAGAGGTATTAACATTCTCCACTTATGTTAATGATATGAGAATGATAAGATCCAATTTTATACATGAAAAAGATACAATAATCTAAATAGAAACGTAAGTTCACATGCATCTTCAATCCTTTCCTTACATGTCAGTTTTGCAAATATAAATTACTACGAATACGATTGTGTTCAATTAAATGTACACTTGAAGGAAGCAAGAAAGGTAGCATAGAGTACTACGTACGTAGCGAGAAGTAAAATAATGGGGAATGATGAAGAAGCGTCATCATCAAATCGGCCATCCATAGGTTTCCCTCTTGGGTTAGCTCTGCTTTTGATGATGTTGTTTTGCATGAGTGGCGTCCTCACTTGTTGCCTCAGTTGGCATAAAGTTCGATCCCTCCTCATTCACGCTGATAATGATAATATTCAAACCAATATCCACCATTTGCACACGGTAATTAACTATCTGCCTCTCTCGCGCAAAATTAATTGATTACTATCTGTTTGTATTTTCCATATATTTCGGCGCAATATTCACTTCATAAACTAATATTAGTTTCCTTACAAGTCAGTTTTCCTTACAAGTGCATGCATGTTTAAGCGAATGGATTCACAACACAAATGAGTTGAGTGAAAATGACAAATCAATATACAAATATATTTTTTTAAAATATATCATGAATCAATAAAAATAAGGTTAAAAAATCATGGATAAAAATTCAGAAATATCATGAATGAAACACTAGCATTCGGCAAAAAAATAACACGCCAAGTAGATTAAATCTGCAGGAAAAGAAGGCCAGTAATTTTACAATGCTAAATACGTGCTTTCGGTACATTATACCCTTCATCTAATAAGGTATGGTTCAATAGTCTAGTATGAATTTGTGTTACATGCACCACGTCCCTCGAAAATTTTTGCATGAATGTTTTGTTCCAAGACTGATCTTGGCTTTTTCTCTTATTATTAATAGTGATTAGCAAAAGAGAAAAAAATAAAATTACATTCTTGAAAATCTTAGTCTTCTTCGTAACAGTTGAAACATCTGCTTAGAACTTCCATTGAATCCGTGGAATCTGGGATGTAAAGTAAATAGACCCCACATTTTTTCACCCCGCAGCACTCGCACTCCAAAGGTAGAAAACGATCAAAATCATAAAGTGTAACTAAATTTTTGTAACTTTTGTGTAATCTATGAAAATTTCTCAATAGAAAGTAAATACTATGTCACAAAATTATCTCTATTAAATATAGTTATTTCCTAAATTGTAAAATATAATCCCTTTGTTCGTTTTGAATAAAAAATCTGATTTAATTCAAAAAGCGTCTTTTGAATTATAGTGTCATTACTCAAAGGAAAATAATTTCAAAATTCTTAACAAATATTTGTTTTTTTAGTTATTATTTTTAATAATTTAAATTTTTTTATATGTTAATAATTTTATTTGGCCCATATTTTTCACCTCATTCTTTGATAAATTTTAGTGGAGTGAAGAACTGAAGATCAAGAAACCCCAAATGAAGATCAATTTTTCTGTCCACATCCTGTTACACATTTATCTTTTTTATAATAGATTCTTACATGTAATTTTAGAATGGAAAAAGGCTTCCCTACCACCACCTGCACATATGCCTTCTTTTTATGGGCAATTATCAAATTAATCCTTACTAAATTTTTTGTTGGCTAATGATATCTCCAAATCCACCCCATTTTTAAAAAATAATTACCAAAAGTACACATTATTTTTTTAAAATTAAATAAAAAAGAACTTTGGAGAACAAATTAACAGATCCCTCGAAAGTTATTACATGAATGTTTTGTTCCAAGAACTGATTTTGACATTTTTTTCCTATTATTAATAGTGATTAGAAACATGTGCTTGGATCGTCCATTGAATTCGTAGAATCTGGGAGGCAAACTAAATGGATCCCACATTTTTTCACCCCGCAGCACTCACACTTCAAAGGCGGAAAAACATTAAAGTGGACGGCCTCAGGAATGGAATTGCTTTTCCAAAAACCATTAAAATCCTCTTCACAGAATAGATAGTACCCAAAATGTAAGTGATCTGATTCTATATAATTAACTCTGCTCTGAAATAACCGTTTGTCATGCAGATCACAATCTTTGGTGTTTTTCACTTTTAGCTCACATGAAAATGAAAACCATCTGCCACAATCTACATGACAGTCTGAAAATGCTAAAATAGCACTAAATGCAAAGCCCAGTACTCTGTTGTTATTGAAGAAATCTGGGGGCATCTCCAATGTTATAAAAGATCCCACACTTTGAAAATTAAACCACCTTGGAATTTCATTCCCAGCTAGTACAACATGACTTTTTTCCATAGGAAAACCTCTCTGCACCAAAATATCATAATTTTAAACAAAAAAAAAATGTTGTATGAAGTAAGGAGAGAGAGTTAAGACACACCTTTTCCCGTACTTCTTTCCAACGGGTAGCTACCTCATGGCCCATATGCTTAGTTCTCTGAGAATCTTCAATAATTCCTGCAGTAGAATTACCTTCCAATTTAAAATTATTGCTTTGGTCAAAAAACACTGCTTATAAGATTCAGAACTTAGAGAATAAACCTATTAATGATTGCAGTATCGGGCAATGATCGGCACCTAACCATCGTACAAGGAATGGAGGCTTTGGTAAGGATTCGTGATGCCTCTCACAATAAGTTAAAAGGAGGCATCGCAACCCAAAAAGTGGGATAATGCTTTCTGGTATTCTCTCAATATTGGTTTTCGCTAGATTCAATAATATTGGCGAGGATAACTGGCCAAGACATTCGGGCAATCTCTGAAGATTTGAGCAACCACTGAGATCAAGAACTCCAAGAGATTTCAACTTACATAGGATGCTTGGGAGACACTTAAGCCTTTTACAATCTGAAAGGTCTAACAACCAAAGCCTATGTACAGGGGCGAAGCTCGGGGAAAAATGTTAGGGGGGCCAAATTTAAAATTTTAATTTTTATGTTACTATATATGTAAAATTCTAATTCTTAGGGGGGGCCAGTATAGATATTTTATACTAATTTTTCACATTTTCTTTAAAAACCCTAAAAAATTTCAAAATTCAAGGGGGGCCATGGCCCCCCATCGCCCTGCAGTAGCTTCGCCCCTGCCTATGTAGAAGCTCAATTGATGAGGGCAGTTCTTTAATTGCAGTCCCCCTTAAAAGTAACCAGCTTATATTACCTGATAAGATCTTCGGAAGCCTATTCAGTTTTGAGCAGCCCGAAAGATCAAGTTTGAAAAGAAATTCCAAATTAAATATTCTAGCTGGAAGACTTTTCAGGCTTTTGCTACCTCTTAGATTCAAGGCAACTAGCTTGTTCGGATGTGGAATCAACGTGGGGCTTGGAATTTTGGCAATTAGCTTCTTGCAGGCAGCATGGATTATCTGGTTTAACTTACCATGACGCTGCTCGATCAAAAAGAAGCCAACACAAAATCATTACCATGTATGATAATTTAACGTTATTATTGAAAGATTGCACATATACATACGTTCACACCATCGCAAAGTTGTTCAATGTCGCTACCAGGCAGTTCAAGAAACAAAAGCTTCTCTGCATTAAGGTTTGAAGGCAATGACTTCAACGGGTATCCATGCCAGTAAAAATACTTCACTTTAGCAAATCCGGGGTCTTGCAAATAAGACACCTTACATTTGTTCTCTCCATTGAATGATGAGCTATAGAAGTTTAAAAATCTCAACTTACTCATCTTTGTGAAAGTATTGGGATTTAGATAGATATCTTTTACTTTTGACATATCCAAACAAATGCCCTCAATTTTTTCTGTCCCCTGAAATTTTATTTTTTTAAAAAAGAATAAAGTTAAAATTAAATGAAAAATGAAATGTATATTCCACCAATGAATCGCACCTCAACCCAATCAAGACAAATTTTTGGGGCAAGTTTGTCATTAATTCACGATTAGAGGTAGCTTAGTTATTAATTCAACGTTTATTTATTCTTGAGTAGAGTTGAGGTGGGAATCAAATTTCAATAATCCATGTTTATGGTTATTGCCCGGCAGCTAAACTCTTAATTGCAAATGCACAAAGAAACATAATATCACACGTAATATTTAACATAAAAATTCTGTATGTATAGTATACAAGTTGATATATAAATTAGGCTTGCAAACGATCACACAAGTTGTCATGGCATTTATAATTTATTGTTACATCATTTAACCATTATTGTTTTTTTTTCCTAATCATTGTCACACTGCTATTAATTCCAAGGCTCATCGGTTCGAGCGCATATATATATATATATTCATATCAAGTTTGTAAATGCTAGAATATTTCAAAATAATTATACACAACAAACTGCTTACCGTGTTATATGTAAGAACTTCATAGGTATCCTCATGATGCCACAGCCTACTGCGGTTTTCAGGATTAGTTGATTCGTGTCGAACAATTTCCCGACCCAATTTTTGTAGTAAATCATGCATTGTTATCTTGCTGTATGAATCAATAACAATGAGAGATTTATCGATGAGAACACTTATTCCTATTTCCGGGTAGAAACCGCTTGCATTAAGGAATTTCATTACCAGATTTACATCCTCGCCTTGAAAGAAACAAGCAACATCGAGGAAAATATTTTTCTCCTTATCGTCCAAACTATCGTAACTTATTTTTAATACCTCTTGGATACTTGGGTGGAGGATACTTTGCAATTTATTTATTGCACTTTCCCAGACTTCTTTTTCCCTTTTATATAGAATGCAACCCAAAACTTTAATAGCTAAAGGAACACCTTGAGCATATTTCATTACCTTGCTTGAAAATTTCTCGTAACCAACGTCAGGATGGTTTTGTTTGAAGGCATGTCGACTGAAAAGCTCACGAGCGTGATGATATTCTAATGCCTCCATCTCATATATTTTACTCACCCCCCAATTTCTAAGCACTTGTTTATTTCTGGTGGTTATTATGATTCGACTCACAGGCGTCAAACAATCAAGACTTCCAATTATAGATTCTAATTGGCTGAAGCAAGTCACATCATCAAAAACAATCAGAACCTTCATGAGGCTGAGCCTTCTAAAATTGAGACCAATATCAAGACTCACATTTTTATCCTTCAATAAATTTGAAATAAGTTTTTGTCGCAAGCAAGCTAATCCTCCCGGTTTTTGTGACTCTTCTCTAACATTTTCAAGGAAGCAAGAACCTTCAAAATCACCCGAGATTTTTTCGAAAATAGCTCTAGCGATTGCTGTTTTGCCTATACCACCAATGCGCCAAATCCCTAAAGCGTAAACACCTTTAGACTCAACACCTAGTAGAGATTCAATTTCCTCAACTCTTGATTCTACTCCAACCAGCTGGTTTTTGTTATCACTCGGCCGAAACACTTCATCCAGCAGTCTCTTTAAAATGTGATTGACAACTTCGTTTATAAGTTCCGATTCAGGCCTACCAAATATATAAAATTAGCAAAGTAACTTCAAATTAAGACAAGGAATTTGCATTAAGTATGAAGTAAGGGAGATTGTCAGTTTTCTTATTGAAATTAATATATACCACCACTATTCTACAATCTCCCAATAAATGAATAACTCTTAAATTACAGGAATGTGTGAGTTTTTTTATTTTTTAGGAAAATTATCACTGCACTACCTCTCTTTTGTCTTATGTTCATCGAACCACCACAAAATTCTAATATATTCTTTTCACCACCTTTTTTTAAAAATTTGTATCAATTAACCATTTTTACACTAAAACCGTTAAATAATTTTAACAAAATGATAAATTTAACTCTAAATAAACAAAAAGATCATTTATTTTATAAAAGCTTGGAAAATAAAAAAATAATACTTAAACAAATACCCCAAAATTTAATAAAAAATAAATCTCAAATAGAGGTGCTCAGCTAATTTTTATTAAACTTAGATTTTACAAAATTTTAATAATTATTTTTATTAAAAATTATAATTTTGTAAAATTTAATTAAAATAACTGAATTTATTTATTAAAAATAAATCCTAAAATTTAATAATTTAGGGGATTTTTATTAAATCCCAAAATTTTGAAATTATTTTTATAATTATAAATTTTTATTAAAAATAAAAATTGTAATTTTGAATTTATTTTTAATTAAATTTAGGTGTATTTTTATAATTATAATTTTTTATTTTCATAGGTTTTATAAAATAAAAATTGTCTTTTAATTTATTTTAGGAAAAAATTGTCATTTGGTTTAAATTATTTCATGGTGTTAGTGCAAAAGTGGCTTATTGATACAAATTTTTTTTAAAAAAAAAGTGGTGCAAATAACATGATAGAATTTTATAGTGGTTAGATGAACAATAGGTAAAAGGAAGGTGGTGCAATGATAATTTCCTTTTTTTTTTCCTAATGGTGGTGTATGAGTGAGAGGTTTCAATTGCTTAAAAAACGATAGACCATCACTAATTTTATTTATTAATTCTGTCAAAATTATTTTATAATTATGGGAGCACAAAAGTGGGGAAGTCGAGAAGACTAGAATTTGATGCTTAAAAATTTTTAAAATTGTAGTTTAGCATCCGGAAATTTAACTAAGAGTGCTGCGTGAATTTGATTTATTGTTAAATATTAGTACGAGAAATTAAAGGTTTAACTTTTCACCTGATGTTAGGAGAATGAAATCCAGACAAACTTGCTGCTTCCTCCAAAGCATTCCTCCAACTCTGCAGCTTCTCAGTATTCTCCTTTAATCTTTCTTCAAGCTTCGAAAATGAATCTCCAAAACTCCCAGTTTGGTTTCTCACGTCTGATGGATCAACCCGATAGAAAACCGGAATCACAATCTGTGCACACTCCGTCTTGCAGTCGAGGATCTTTACAAGTTCATCGAGACACCATCTGGAAGAAGCGTATGATTCAGAGAAAATGATAACTGAAATGGCTGATGCTTCAATTGCGTTCACAAGAGACTCTGAAATTTCATCTCCTCTGTTGAGCTGGTCATCAATGAAAGTTTGGATATTTTGTCGAGACAGAGCTGAATAGAGATGGCTAGTAAAGTTGTCACGGGTGTCCTCTCCTCTGAAACTAACAAAAACATCATATTTCTTGTTGTTTCGAAAAGAAGAGGCCATAATTAACAGAAACAGTTGGATTGATTAGGGAGAGATTTTGATGGGAGGAAAACAATTATTGAATCCAATGTGCGTGACTCTGTAGAATAAATCGATGCTATGAACCTCCCTTGAAGTTCTGTGATACTTTTTCAACATCTCATTGTCCAAGCACCGTGGACTGTACGATGACTGAATTTACTTTGTCCAAGCACCGTGGACTGTACGATGACTGAATTTACTTTGTCCAAGCACCATGGACTGTACGGCTTCTGTGCTTTCACACTCACAAGTCAAAACTATCAGCAACGACCAGGGAGATATTTTAACTTTTGCATTTTTACTTTTGTGTTGTTAAGCGCCTATAAATCCATTTTTTGTTGTTGAGTGTCTGCGTCAATGCCTGATGGCATATTTTTAAGTAGCTTTAACGCATATTTGGCTCTTTGTTTATGAATAATGTTCAATAGCAACCTGCCCCATTGATAAGAGAAATGTATGATATAATTTTTCAAGATACCTACCTGCATTATGAATTGTTATTGGAAGGAAGTACGAGAATAAAAGTAAGAGAAAAAAACTGATTAAAAGATGTATCTTCATTATTACGTGAAATGCATGTTCTGCTTCTCATTCACTTTACCAGAATTACAAAAGTTTTATGTTATTGATGGTTGGATTGTTTCTCGGTTATCCTTGCTTTTTTGGTTTAATTGCTTTACATACATTATGTGTGTAATTTTTTAATGGACAATCTTCATTTGAAACATGAAAATTTTAAAAAACTTTCTAATTTGTGCAGGGTACGAAGCCTCTTAAGTAGGACTTCTTGGGTGCTACTTCTGTGTTCAGCAAATATTTTCTTTTTTAATTTTTCTTTTTTCAGTCACCATAATGGGGGTCATGCTGAAATAACTTACTAGTCACTCTGGACAGGAACGGGTTTCTATAAGTAAAGCACATCTATTTCATTCCTTCCTTAGTATGGAGATGCTTACCGATGGGATGAAGATGGTAATAGCTGCTTTAAAAATTAGTTTTCTTCAGTAAATTCTAAATCTTGGAAAATTTAAAATTGTACTAGCAAACAAGCTGCCTATTCAACCAATGGCTAAATGTAGCATAGTAGTCTCCTTAGACGATTAATTAGATTGCATTCCTTTTGAGCTCTCTCTTTTCATTTTTTCTCCTTTTTGACTTGCACTTCTCTGTTCCTTTTCCCCAAAAAAAATTTGCACTTCTGTGCTGATGTCTTCCCAATATCCTATGATGTACAAATGAACAAATACTCTTGTTGTGACGTTAACCATATATGGTTCCTTTTTTATTTTGGTCCATTTTCCAACAACATAGAATAGTAAGAAGAATGCTTTATTTTGACGATGCTTCTCTGCTTTCTTAAATGTATGCTTGTTCTTGTTCACATTTTACTGTTCATCGCAATTGGTATGGTCTTTCTTTGGCATCATCAAGCCCCAAATGCGATGAAACATTTTGAATTTCTTATTGATCCAGCCTTCACTTTAGTATAATGTATACACCGTACCTGCAGTAAACAGAAACAGTTGAATTGATTAGCGAGAGATTTTGATTCGGATGAAAACAATTATTGAACCAAATGTGCGTCTCTGTAGAATAAATCGATGCCCTTCAATTTCCGTGATAATTTTTCAATTTCATCTCATTGTCCAACCACCGTGCACTCCACGATGATTGATTAATTCAACTGCCTTGTAGACTTTTAGCTGAAAATCCCACACGAACACCATACTTTTCAACTCACGTGCTTCTGTGCTTTAATGCTGAAAATCCCCCCTTTTTACTCGTACGATAATGATCCCAGTGAGTATTGAGAGTTATTTCCCCTGTATATTATTTGGTGCAATTTTGTCATGTGTGTATATATGGAGTTCATGTTTGCTTTTGTAAAGCGTTCAGTGTAAAGTTATGTCATACAATTATAACGAGCACTAAAGCACTAATTTATTTTTATATATAATTATATTCATTCATTGAGCCGCAAGCTTACTATTTTCCTATTTACCCCATTTCTCTAAGGTTTCCATAGGATTTCGTGTAGTTCAATTTCTGATCAATTGAAGTTGGGCCACGACACGCATTACTGCACGACTTACATTTTGACCACGTTTAGGTTTATATGTATATTTTCGAAGTGTATGTATGCACAGTGAGATATGAACTATATAAGTTTTTAATAAATTTTTGAATGAGGCACATAGATTATTATATGTTTATAACAAAGGGCAAGGCTAGTGTTATATATTCATGGATTAAGTTTATGTCATGAGCTTTAGATATAAAATTGCATGATTCACCCCATATCCAGCGGTTTGTGTCATGTATGATATGTACATATTTATATCCAATATAACCACCATTTGAATGATAGTTTTTTAAAATCAATGCACATGTGTCTTAGCATGATTCACTTGTTGTATGGGTAACATGGTACTTTTGATGTATTCTAAAATTTTTTCTTTAGTTGGAGGCATTTGTTTTAAAATTTTATTTAAAAGAAGGTCATTTTAAATTTCAAAATATAAAGTGTATTTTCTACAACACTAAAGGATGAAACAGCCTTCAATATAGATTTCTTAATAAATTTTAAGAGAACTAACAGAAAGTGATTATTTCATTCATGGTTATTAAACCAAAATTTGAATTAGATCATCACTTGTCTAAAATAAAATATCGTCATTTCAAATTGAAGCATGAAACCGTGAATGGATGCATCTTTAAATAAAAGGATACATTTTTATTATATATGACACTGTTTAATTAGACATATCTTTACAGTCGGACACATTTTTAGAGCACCATTTATATTGAAAATATTCCCGCATAAAATATGTCTCTCTCCTTATACGAGTATTTTGCAAATAATTTGCAAATAAAACAGAGCCACCACGAGTTCAAAAATAATAAAACAATAACATTGCTCACTTGCTGGACTGGGCTGGATTGGGCCGATTGGGCTGGGCCTGCCATAAGAATGTGTTACTGGTACGAAGCTTTGCTTTCATCATCGCATACGCGGTGAGGGAAAATGAAATTGATGAGGGCGTTGGCCGCTCAATTCCTGCTTCGGATTCCTCAACTCGGAAGGAAAAATATGAACTTTCCGTCGTACAAGCATCGCGAATGCAATTACAATTTACAATTTACAGCCCCAATGACAATTGTTCTTCAACTTCTTCTTCTTCTTCTTCTTCGAAGAATTACTTAGAATTGACGGACGATGAGCTGTTTCGCGAATGCTAAATGGACGTACAAATCGTCGGGACCAGGCGGTCAGCTCCGCAATAAGCGCGAATCCGCCGTACGTCTCAAGCACGTACCGACCGGCGTCATAGCACATGCCGCCGAACGCCGATGGCAGCACAAGAATCGCGCGTCAGCTTTGTCGCGCCTCCGCACTCTTTTGGCCCTCAAAGTGAGTAGCAGTGTGAATCTTGATGCGTATTCGCCGCCGCCACAGCTTCTTCAAATCCTTCCTCCTAAGTCTACTATTGGTAGTTCAGAAGTTGATCCACAAATTGGACCTAACAATCGTAAATTTGCTTTGGTATTACTCAATTCACTCTTGCTTTGTTTTTTGTTTTCTGTTAAATTTAAGTCATCGTAATGTTTTTTTTTTTTTTTGTTTAACTTCGGGGAATGCAAGCTCTGCTTGATCTAATTTTCGTAGGTTAAGCACTGGAGCATTGTCACGGTTGATTCTATCGGATGATTCTCTTCGAATGGCCGTGAATGAGTTCAGGACTTCTAAAGGTATGCTAATTCATACGTGATAGTGTGTATTACGATAAGACTCAACCTGTTGGTTTATTTAAAATTGTTATCTTCTTTCTTATTTGTGCAACAAATATAATAAGTCTGTTTTTTGTTGTTGAGTGTCTGCGTCAGTGCCTGATGGCTTACTTTTAAGTAGCTTTAAAGCATATTTGGCTCTTTGTTTATGAATAATGTTCAATAGCAACCTGCCCCATTGATAAGAGAAATGTATGATATAATTTTTCAAGATACCTACCTGCATTATGAATTGTTATTGGAAGGAAGTACGAGAATAAATTAAGAGCAAAGACTGATTAAAAGATGTATCTTCATTAATACGTGAAATGTATGTTCTGCTTCTCATTCACTTTACCAGAATTACAAAAGTTTTATGTTATTGATGGTTGGATTGTTTCTGGGTTATCCTTGTTTTTTTTTTGTTTTAATTGCTTTACAAACATTATGTGTGTAATTTTTTAATGGACAATCTTCATTTGAAAATGAAAATTTTAAAAAACTTTCCGATTTGTCCAGGGTATGAAGCCTCTTAAGTAGGACTTCTTAGGTGCTACTATTGTGTTCGGCAAATATTTTCTTCTTTTATTTTTCTTTTTTCAGTCACCATAATGGGGGTCATGGTGAAACAACTTACTAATCACTCTGGACAGGTATGGGCTTCTATAAGTAAGGCACACTTATTTCACTCTTTCCTTAGTATGGAGCTGCTTACTGTTGGGATGAAGATGGTAATAGCTGCTTTAGAAATTAGTTTTCTTCAGTAGGAAAATTCTAAATCTTGGAAAATTTAAAGTTGTACTAGAAAACAAGCTGCCTATTCAACCAATGGCTAAATGTAGCATAGTAGTCTCCTTAGACGATTAATTAGATTGCATTCCTTTTGATCTCTCTCTTTTCATTTTTTCTCCTTTTTGACTTGCACTTCTCTGCTGATGTCTTCCCAATATCCTATGATGTACAAATGCACAAATACTCTTGTTGTGACGTTAACCATATATGGTTTCTTTTTTATTTTGGTCCATTTTCCAACAACAGAGAATAGTAAGAAGAATACTTTATTTTAATGATACTTCTCTGCTTTCTTAAATGTATGCTTGTTCTTGTTTACATTTTACTGTTCATCATAATTGGTATGGTCTTTCTTTGTCATCATCAAGCCCCAAATGTGATGAAACATTTTGAATTTCTTATTGATCCAGCCTTCACTTTAGTATAATGTATACACCGTACCTGCAGTAAGTATCATTGATAGTTCCGAATGAGTGCGAAAGCAGACTAGTTTGTAACTTCATGATTTTTTTACTGATTTGCACATCCATATTTCAAATGGTTTACTGGTCTCTGGCCTAAAGAGAGGGAAAATGAAAGACTTGTGAGACAATCGTCATGGCTTTGTTGACATCAATTTGGTGGTTGATTGAGAAATGAATGATCATACATATACATATACATATACATACATACATATATGTATATACATATGATTTTCATGGACTAGCATTTGACAGATGAGTTGATTATTATTTTTTGTCTGTCTGTTTATTGGTTCTGTTGCTCAGTCATAGGTAGACATTGCTCATTGACCGTTTGTTAGTGACAGGCTCAAAAGAGATGCTTGAACTTTTGCTTTTATCTCTTGTACTTGCTTGGATTTAGATTGGAAAAGCAAATCAACTATGATCCAAGTTGAGCAGAATATCCACAAAAACGATCATCTCATCCAGGAAACAAAAGCAATTTTGAGAGCCAGCATTGGGGAATCCTTTACTAGACATGAGTTTTGATATTTGATATTATGAAAGTCTTTTATTTGACATGGAAAGGTAGGGATTTACTTTGTTTTACCCCTATTCGTGCTATAGGTTGACAGTAATCTATCACTTAAATGCACTTTTTCCAATCAGCCAATGGCAAGCAAATTGCTAGAATGAAAATGAGGCATAAGTTAAATGCTTTCTTGAAATGTGGTGAAATCATTTGTTTATGGTATTACTCGTCGTAGCAGAAGCATCCTCCTAAAATTATTTATAAGAAACTCTTTTTACTCTCTATGCCGGTGGAGTGGGCCTTCAAAAGGAAAGGAAAAAATGTACCTAAAAAAGTTGTGAAAAGGAAGAATTTGCAAGTCTAAAATGAATATATTATGCATGGCTACATAAATTGGTACAAAGAGCTTTTGCACCTAATCTGATATATACGAATATATATTTAAATGAGTAATGATACAGTCACAAACTTTTGTACAAACTTATTTTGTACAAACTAACGTAGCATTAATTCATTGGTTGAATAAAAATATAAAATCATAAAAACAAATCATGTGGGCCAAGTGATATTTAATTCAATCAATCTTATCATGCCACATCAGTTTGTACAAAATAAGTTTGTACAAGAGTTTGTGGCTATATCATTATTCATATGTACATATATTCAACAGAGACTGACAGAAACAGAGTTAACACCCGAGTCGGGTTACCTTGTTAATTGAAAACAATTACATTGTTAATTGAAAACAATTAATTAACAGGACAAAATTATGGTGCAACCGTAGTACTATACTATAACTGTATTCAACCATTGAATTCAGCCTACTGTTGTCATCATAACCGAATCTAATAGCTGAGTGCAGCTACTGCTGCCTTGTAGCTGGGCCCAATTAACACGATAAATCTGGTGGTTTTGTAGTTAATTCTGCCTGCCCTCTATCAGCTTCAGTTTCCTTAGTATTTTTCCTCTCGAGCCAGTTTTGTTGTTCACAAAACCCCTTGTGCCAGAAAAATTGGACGCTGCAGGTATTGTTCCGCCGTCAGTTTTTCTACGTGGAATGGCGCTATACCACGAACTCACAAATTTCATGGAAGAATTGGCCGAGGGGGGCGGATAGTATTTGATAGATGTAATCCTCTTATGCACTCCTCAACTGATAGTGGCACGTCTTTTTACTTACCACCAAAACCCCGCAGATCTATGTACAGTTAAATTGAATACTCGTATTGTCCGAGCTCCAGCATTATTTGTTAGGGTGCTGATATTTATGAAGTTAAATTGAATACTTGTATTGTCCGAGCTCCAGCAATTATTTGTTTGGGAAGCCAAGTGTAATTATGCCGTGGGCAAGCAAAATACTGGGCTTGATGAATCTTTTGAGGCTTGGTCACAGGTATTTCATGTCGTGCATCTTGCCTTATTCTTTTAAAGAAATGACCTTGCCCTAATTTTGCTTTCAAGTTTCAACTCAATGAGCTTTTATTACATCCTCTATTGCTGAAATGCTTGTACTAATCATAGTATTTTCAAAATTTTCGTCCCAGTTGATTTTAAATTTTGTGAGAATGTTACAAGATAAAACTTACCTTCAAAACGTTAGAACCTATAAGATTGGCCGAAGGAATCACCGTTTTTTATTTATTTTTTTCCATTAATCCCATTTGGAGAATGTGTGCGTCAGGTGTTAATGCCTATAATGAAAATGATGCACTATGTTTTGTGTTTTTCAATTTAAAAATGTGTCTAATACTGTATTTTCAGAATTGGACTACAAAAATAAAAATAGAGAAAACGATTAAAATTAATGTAATAGTTTTCACTTTTTATGGAGTATTTCAGTAAGGGTATTTGCACCCCACTATTTTTATAAATCCACCCTACTTCTAGAAATTAATTGCAATGAATTTACAATATTCTAAAAAAAATACAAATTAATAAAAATTTGTATAATTAATCATTAAAATCCTTCTATTGATTTTCTTCTTGGGTTCTTTGACCATCTTTAATCATTAACTTTAATACAAGTTTTATTTTAGTATTTTATTATTATGATATATGGCAACTAAATGATCATAATAAACACTAGTTATTGTATCTAATAATTTATGTATCTAATTTTGTGGCTTATAATATAATATTTTAAAATAAAATCTAATTGTGATTTTCTCTACTTTAGTGTGTAAATAACATAAAATTGACATCCCAATAATTTACATGAGTATCATGCCCTAAAGATACTATTTTAGTTTAATTAAAGATTAAAACTCATACTAGTAAAGTAGTGTTAGAAACAATGAGTTTGGAATAAAATTAGAAAAATATTGAAATTAAAGTAAATTCTTAATAGTTTTACCTTGTAAGAGTAAAATAATCAATTTAAACTTATGACAAAACAATATTTGTAGCTAATTATAATAAAATAATCTAAATCACAAGAAAGTAAACTAAAATAAATCTAGTTAATTAACTCTACAAAGTTCTTCTTTGTTTGAAAATTTTAAAACATAGCATGTATGTTTTATAATTATTTTTTAGACGAAGTATTATCATTTTGATTTTTGAGGAATATCAGTAAAATTTTCATATTATAGTAGAATAAACAAGCCAGGCCACAGAAAATATTCAATTGAAAAAGCAAGAAAAGAATGAGCGTGTGGATGGTAAGGGCTCGGGCTCCCTCTTTCTTTATTCCAATAACAACACTCAGGATTGGAAATGGAAATGGAAATGGAGATGTAAAAGGCCTGCGCTTGCCCCTATTGAGCAATAAGAGTTGGCAGTTTCAGTTGGAGTTGCAGCAGAGGAATGTGGAGAAGAAGAAGAGACAAAAATGTTACCATCAGTTATACTAACAGTAGCAGTGGAGGGGATTCTGCTACTGTTAAAAAAAACTGAGAATGTAGAGAATATTGTTTCAAAATTAAAAAAAAAAAAACTCTATGACGTGCATACAAAATTAAATTTTAAATAATAATTTTGTCACCAAGTGTCTTAACAATAAAACCCCATTCCAAATATGGAATTGGTAGAGATACTTGAAAAAGTGCATACATGTTTAAGCAAATGGATTCACAACTCAGGTGAGTTGAGTGAAAATGACACCTATCTCAGTCTTCTTCGTTACAGTTGAAACATCTGCATGGGTCTTCCATTGACGTAGGATCTGGGGTGTGAAGTAAATGGATCCCACATTTTTTCACCCCGCAGCACTGGCACTCCAAAGGTGGAAAAACATTAAAGTGGACTGCCTCAAGAATGCAATTGCATTTCCAAAAACCATTAAAATCCTTTTCACAGAACAGATAGTGCCCCAAATGTAAGTGATCTGATTCTACATAATTAACTCTGCTCTGAAATAATCGTGTGTCATGCGTACCACAATCTTTGGTGGTTTTCGCTTTGAGCTCACAAGAAAATGAAAACCACTTGCCACAATCTACATGACGGTTTGAAAATGCTAAAACAGCACTAAATACAATGCCCTGTACTCTGCTATTATTGAAGAAATCTGGCGGCATCTCCAAGGTTATAAAAGATCCCACACTTTGAAACTCAAACCACTTTGGAATTTCATTCCCAGGTAGTACTATATGACTTTTGCCCGTGGAAAAACCTCTCTGTACCAAAAAAAAACATAATTTTAAACCCAAAAAAAAAGATTGTAGAAATTGTAAGTTGAGAGAGTTAAAGACACATTTAGCCATACTTCTTGCCATATTTCTTGCCAACGTACAGCTGGCTTATGGTTCGTATGCTGAATTCGCAGGGCATCTTCAACAATTCCTGCAGTAGAATTACCTTCCAATTTAAATTGTTGCTCCGGTCAAAAAAAATTGCCTGTAAGATTCATAACATAGAGAACAAACCTAAAAATGGTTGCAGTGCCAAGCAACCTCGTTCAAGGAATGAAGGCTTTTGTACGAATTCGCACTTCCCACTATAACTTAAGAGGAGGTATCCCGACACAAAAAGTTGGATAATGCTTTCTGGTATTCTCTCAATATTGGTTTTCGCCAGATTAAAAAATATTGGCGAGGAAAATTGGCTAAGACATTCGGGCAATCTCTGAAGATTTGAGCAACCACTGAGATCAAGAGCTCCAAGAGATTTCACCTTACATAGGCTGCTTGGGAGACTCGTAAGCCTTTTACAATCTGAAAGGTCTAAGTATCGGAGCCTAAGTAGACGCTCAATTGATGAGGGCAGTTCTTCAATTGCAGTCCCCCTAAAAAATAACCAGCTTATATTGCCTGATGAGATCTCTGGAAGCCTTTTCAGTTTTGAGCAGCCCGAAAGATCAAGTTTGGTAAGAAATTCCAAGTTAAATATTCCAGATGGAAGACGTTTCAGGCTTTTGCTGCCTCTTAGATTCAAGATAACTAGCTTGTTCAGATGTGGAATCAACGTGGGGTTTGGAGTTTTGGCAATTAGCTTCTTGCAGGCACCATGGATTAGCTGGTTTAACTTACTATAATGCTGCTCGGTCAAAAAAGAGGCAAAGATAAAATCATTACTATGCATACCTTCACACCATTACGTTCTTATTGAAAGATTGCACATATATATTAAGGTAAACATACCTTCACACCATTCCAAAGTTGTTCAATGTCGCTATTAGGCACTTCAAGAAACACAAGTTTCTCTGCACTAAGGTTTGAAGGTAATGACTTCAACGGATATCCATGCCAGTGAAGATATTTCACTTCAGCAAATCCGAGGTCTTGCAAATAAGACACCTTGCATTTGTTCTCCCCATTGAATGATGAACTATAGAATTTTAAAAATCTCAATTTACGCATCTTTCTGAAAGTATTGGGATTTAGATGGATCTCTTTTACTTTTGACATATCCAAACAGATACCCTCAATTTTTTCTGTCCCCTAAAAATAAATATAAAAAATCAATAAAGTTAACATCAAATGAAAAATGATATTTATATTCCACTAGTGATTAACACTTCAGCTCCACCAAGACAAATTTTTGGGGCAAGTTTGTCACTCATTCACAATTAAAGGTAGTTTAGTTATTAATTCAACTTTAATTTGTCCTTGTGTGGAGTTTATGTCAGATTGGAGTGGGGTTCTCCATCATTACTCAAATTAAATTTCAATAATTCATGTTTATTGTTATTGCTAGGCAGTTAAACTCTTAAATGCAAATGCACAAAGAAACATAATAGCACAAGTAATACTTAACATAAAAATTCTGTATGTGTACTATACAAATTTATATATCAATTATGCTTGCAAACGGTTATGCAAGTTGTCAATCGCATTTATAATTTATTGCTACGTCATCTAACCGCTATGGTTTTTTCCAAACATTGTCGCTCTTCTATTAATTCCTAGACTCATCAGTTCGAGAGTGTATATATATATTCATATCAAGTTTGTAAATGCTAGAATATTTCAAAATAATTATACACAACAAACCGCTTACCGTGTTATATGTAAGAACTTCATAGGTATCCTCATGATGCCACAGCCTACTGCGGTTTTCAGGATTAATTGATTCGTGTCGAACAATTTCCCGACCCAATTTTTGTAGTAAATCATGCATTGTTATCTTGCTGTATGAATCAATAACAATGAGAGATTTATCCATGAGAACACTTATTCCTATTTCCGGGTAGAAACCGCTTGCATTAAGGAATTTCATTACCAGATTTACATCCTCGCCTTGAAAGAAACAAGCAACATCAAGGAAAATATTTTTCTCCTTATCGTCCAAACTATCGTAACTTATTTTTAATACCTCTTGGATACTTGGATGGAGGATTCTTTGCAATTTATTTATTGCACTTTCCCAGACTTCTTTTTCCCTTTTATATAGAAAGCAACCCAAAACTTTAATAGCTAAAGGAACACCTTGAGCATATTTAATTACCTTGCTTGAAAGTTCCTCATAACCAACATCAGGATGGTTTTGTTTGAAGGCATGTAGACTAAAAAGCTCAAGAGCGTGATGATATTCTAATGCCTCCATCTCATATATTTTCCTCACCCCCCAATTTCTAAGCACTTGTTTATTTCTGGTGGTTATTATGATTCGACTCACTGGCGTCAACCAATCAAGACTTCCAATTAAAGATTCTAATTGGCTGAAGCAAGTCACATCATCAAAAACAATCAAAACCTTCATGCGGCTGAGCCTTCTAAAATTGAGGTCAGTATAAGGCATCACATTTTTATCCTTCAATAAATTTGAAAGAAGTTTTTGTCGTAAGCAAACTAATCCTCCTGGTCTTTGTGACTCATCTCTAACATTTTCGAGGAAGCAAGAACCTTCAAAATCACCCGAGATTTTGTCGAAAATAGCTCTAGCGATTGCTGTTTTGCCTATACCACCAATGCCCCAAATCCCTAAAGCGTAAACACCTTTAGACTCAACACCTAATAGAGATTCAATTTCCTCAACTTTTGATTCCACTCCAACCAGCTGGTTTTTGTTATCACGCGGCCGAAACACTTCATCCAATCTCTTCAAAATGTGATTAACAACTTCATTTATAAGTTGCGACTCACACCTAGCAAATACATAAAATTAGCCGCGGTAACTTCAAATTAATACGAGGAATTTGCACTAAGTATGAAGTAAGGGAGATTGTCAGTTTTCTTATTGAAATTAATCCCAATAAATGAATAACTCTTAAATTACAGGAATGTGTGAGTTTTTTTTTTTGGGAAAATTATCACTGCACTACCTCTCTTTTGTCTTATGTTCATCCAACTACCACAAAATTCTAATATATTCTTTTCACCACCTTATTTTTTTAAATTTGTATCAATTAACCATTTCTACACTAACACCATTAAATAATTTAAACAAAATCATAAATTTACCTCTAAATAAACTAAAAGATCATTTATTTTATAAAAGCTTGGAAAATAAAAAAATAATAATTAAACAAATACCCCTAAATTTAATAAAAAATAAATCTCAAATAGAGGTGCTCAGCTAATTTTTATTAAACTTAGATTTTACAAATTTTTAATAATCATTTTTATTAAAAATTATAATTTTGTAATATTTTAATAAAAATAACTGAATTTATTATTAAAAATTATAATTTTGTAAAATTTAATTAAAATAACTGAATTTATTTATTAAAAATAAATTCTAAAATTTAATAATTTAGGGGATTTTTATTAAATCCCAAAATTTGAAATTATTTTTATAATTATAATTTTTTATTAAAATAATTTTTATTAAAAATAAAAATTGTAATTTTAGATTTATTTTTAATTAAATTTAGGTGTATTTTTATAATTATAATTTTTTATTTTCATAGTTTTTATAAAATAAAAATGGTCTTTTAATTTATTTTAGGGAAAAATTGTCATTTGGTTCAAATTATTTCATGGTGTTGGTGCAAGAGTGGCTTATTGATACAATTTTTTTTTAAAAAAAATGGTGCAAATAACATTTTAGAATTTTGTAGTGGTTGGATGAACAATAGGTAAAAGGAATGTGGTGCAATGATAATTTCTTTTTTTTTTCCCTAATGGTGGTGTATGAGTGAGAGGTTGCAATTGCTTAAAACATGACAGACCACCACTAATTTTATTTATTAATTCTGTCAAATTATTTTATAATTATGGGAGCACAAAAGTGGGGAAGTCGGGAAGACTAGAATTTGATGCTTAAAAATTTTTAAAATTGTAGTTTAGCATCCGGAAATTTAACTAAGAGCGCTGCGTGAATTTTATTTATTGTTAAATATTAGTATGAGAAATTAAAGGTTTAACTTTTCACCTGATGTTAGGAGAATGAAATCCACACAAACTTGCTGCTTCCTCCAAAGCATTCCTCCAACTCTGCAGCTTCTCAGTATTCTCCTTTAATCTTTCTTCAAGCTTCGAAAATGAATCTCCAAAACTCCCAGTTTGGTTTCTCACGTCTGATGGATCAACCCGATAGAAAACCGGAATCACAATCTGTGAATACTCCTTCTTGCAGTAGAGGATCTTTACAAGTTCATCGAGACACCATCTGGAAGATGCATACCCCACTGAGAAGACGATAACTGAAACGGCTGATGCTTCAATTGCATTCACCAGTGACTCCGAAATTTCGTCTCCTCTGGTAAGTTGGTCATCAATGAAAGTTTGGATATTTTGTCGACACAGAGCAGAATAGAGATGGCTAGTAAAGTTGTCACGGGTGTCCTCTCCTCTGAAACTAACAAAAACATCATGCTTCTTGTTGTTTCGAGAAGAAGAAGCCATAATCAACAGAAACAGTTGAATTGATTAGAGAGAGATTTTGATTCGGATGAAAACAATTATTGAACCAAATGTGAGCGACTCTGTAGAATAAATAGATGCCATGAACCTTCCTTCAAGTTCCGTGATAATTTTTCAATTACGTCTCATTGTCCAAGTACCGTGCACTCCAGGATGATTGATTAATTCCACTGCTTTGTAGACTTTTAGCTGAAAATTCCACATGAACACCAGACTTTTCAACACACGGCTTCTGTGCTTTCATACTCATAACTATCAGCAACGAGGGGCTGATATTTTAGTTTTTATCCTCAATTTATCTTATCGGTCCTCATCTCTCAATTAATTGTATTTAATATATAAATTTTTATTAAAAAATAAAATTTTAGGATCTTTGCTGAAATGAGAAAATGTTTGAATGCAAATTACATACTATATCCCAAAACAGTAAGAATTGACTGTATTTCTTTTGAGATACGTTATAAATATCGCTTTTCTAGTACAAAAAAAAAGTGTAGAAAGATTAGATGGATCATACAATACCTACCTGCATTATGAATTAAGACCGATGTAATTTTTTTAGAAATGTATGATATAATTTGTACTTGTATTAAGGAAAAAAATTAGCATACTGTTAGATCAAAAACTAGCACCGCCCCTCCGTTTGAACAAGAGGTTTGATCGATATTTTCTTCCTTTTTCATTTTTACTCTTTTTTAATATTTTTTTCTGTACTTATCCAAAGTTTTGCCTACAGCTGGAACCCAACATATCAAATTTAAGGATGATTTAGAATGCATGTTAAGTAATTAATTTTATTACCTTTTAATCTAGTAATTGCAGATGAAATGGAAAAATCATGTGGAATATTGAATTGTGGACTTGATCCTGATCTAGTGGCTTATTGGGAAATATTTGAAGTTGTTTTGTTTCATTAATATTAGCTTTAGGAGAAGTACTAATGCTTGCATGGGTTGTTATAATTTCTTCTTCGGTCATTAATGAAGATCCAATCATATGCTAGTAAAAGAAACATATTGTATTTTTTTTTTTGTCTGAACCACGAGGTGGTTCTGAGTGGACCCCAACTGTGGGAGGCACTTGTAAATCCGTACCACAACCCAGACTAATCTCCGCTCTCACCGGGTCAGTCCGTAAGGGGTAAAGTGTTGGCCAAAGTGGTGACTCCATACGAGAGTGAGGTTTGAACCCCTGACTTCTCTTAAGGAGTAAGAGTGCTGAACCACTCACACTAACCAACTTTGGTTAAAACATATTGTATTTAATTAGTCTATAACAGATTCGGTGTGACTGTACCATAAGCATACATGTGTGTGCGTGTATTAATGACCACAGTTCAATTAATAAACGACATGTTTGTATGATATAATTTTTTTTAGAAATACAGTTCAATTAATCAACTGTATTTCTTTTGATAAGAGAAATGTATGATATAATTTTTTAAGATACCTACCTGCATTATGAATTGTTATTGGAAGGAAGTACAAGAATAAAGCAAGAGCAAAAACTGAATAAAAGATGTATCTTTCATTATTAAGTGAAATGTATGTTCTGCTTCTCATTCACTTTACCAGATTTACAAAAGTTTTATGTTATTGATGGTTGGATTGTTTCTGGGTTATCCTTATTTTTCTGTTTTAATTGCTTTACATACATTATGTGTGTAAATTTTTAATGGGCAATCTTCGTTTGGAAGATGAAAATTTTAAAAAATTTCCGATTTGTGCAGGGTATGAAGCCTCTTAAGTAGGACTTCTTGGGTGCTACTTCTGTGTTGGGCAAATTTTTTTCTTTTTTCAGTCACCATAATGGGCGAAACAACTTACTAATCACTCTGGACAGGGACGGGCTTCTATAAGTAAAGCACACCTATTTCACTCTTTCCTGAGTATGGAGCTGCTTACCTTATGGGATGAAGATGGTAATAGCTGCTATAGAAATTACTTTTCTTCAGAAGGAAAATTCTCAATCTTGGTAAATTTAAAGTTGTATTAGAAGACAAGCTGCCTCTTCAACCAATGGCTAAATGTAGCATAGTGACGATTAATTAGATTGCTTCCTTTTCATCTCTCTGTTTCCGTTTTTTCTCCTTTTTGACTTGCACTTCTCTGTTCCTTTCCCCTAAAAAAAAATTGCACTTTTCTACTGATGTCTTCCCAATATCCTATGATGTACAAATGCACAAATGTTCTTGTTGTGACGTTCCATATATATGGTTTCTTTTTTATTTTGGTCCATTTTCCAACAACATAGAATAGTGAGAAGAATGCTTTATTTTAATGATCCTTCTATGCTTTCTTAAATGTATGCTTGTACTTGTTCACATTTTACTGTTCGTGATAATTGGTATGGTCTTTCTTTGGCATCATCAAGCCCCAAATATGATGAAACATTTTGAATTTCTTATTGATCCAGCCTTCACTTTAGTACAATGTATACAGCATACCTGCAGTAAGTATCATTGATAGTTCCGAATGAGTGCGAAAGCAGACTAGTTTGTAACTTCATGATTTATTTACTGATTTGCACATCCATATTTCAAATGGTTTACTGGTCTCTGGCCTAAAGAGAGGGAAAATGAAAGACTTGTGAGACAATCGTCATGGCTTTGTTGACATCAATTTGGTGGTTGATTGAGAAATGAATGATCAAAAATACATACAAATACTTGTAAGTGGGCTTGTTCTGTTGAATTATGCTGGCGGCATAAACTACAAGGCATTGTTGATGATTGGAGAGTCAAGCTATTGTTTCCATTGCTTTGGTTGATTGATCCTTTGTTGAAGCAAAAACCAATTGCAGATGCAATCTTTGAGGACGTGAAACAAAGGTATTTTCTCTTCTCTCTATTCAGTCCTTCGTTCATTATCCTAAAAAAACTCTATGATGTGTATGTATTGGTGCTGCAGGGGAACACTGAGGAACATTTTACTATCCATCTATGCAAATAAGACATCTGTGGATGAAACACTGGTAGAGGTATTAACATTCTCCACTTATGTTAATGATATGAGAATGATAAGATCCAATTTTATACATGAAAAAGATACAATAATCTAAATAGAAACGTAAGTTCACAGGCATCTTCAATCCTTTCCTTACAAGTCAGTTTTGCAAATATAAATTACTACGAATACGATTGTGTTCAATTAAATGTACACTTGAAGGAAGCAAGAAAGGTAGCATAGAGTACTACGTACGTAGCGAGAAGTAAAATAATGGGGAATGATGAAGAAGCGTCATCATCAAATCGGCCATCCATAGGTTTCCCTCTTGGGTTAGCTCTGCTTTTGATGATGTTGTTTTGCATGAGTGGCGTCCTCACTTGTTGCCTCAATTGGCATAAAGTTCGATCCCTCCTCATTCACGCTGATAATGATAATATTCAAACCAATATCCACCATTTGCACACGGTAATTAACTATCTGCCTCTCTCGCGCAAAATTAATTGATTACTATCTGTTTGTATTTTCCATATATTTCTTTTTTTTTCGGTCTAACCACCCGGTATCCGGTGACCACATTGGGCCCCGACTACTCCGGGTTCGGGCCGGGAGTCCTATTAAGCCCTCCCAACGAGGGCGACTCCACGGGGACTCGAACTGGGGAGCAAACCCAGTCGAGCGCCCTATGGGGTTCGGTGGAACCAGCCGAACCAACACCTCGTTGGTTATTTTCCATATATTTCGGCGCAATATTCACTTCATAAACTAATATTAGTTTCCTTACAAGTCAGTTTTCCTTACAAGTGCATACATGTTTAAGCGAATGGATTCACAACACAAATGAGTTGAGTGAAAATGACAAATCAATATACAAATATATTTTTTAAAATATATCATGAATCAATAAAAATAAGGTTAAAAAATCATGGATAAAAATTCAGAAATATCATGAATGAAACACTAGCATTCGGAAAAAAAATAACACGCCAAGTAAATTAAATCTGCAGGAAAAGAAGGCCAGTAATTTTACAATGCTAAATACGTGCTTTCGGTACATTATACCCTTCATCTAATAAGGTATGGTTCAATAGTCTAGTGTGAATTTGTGTTACATGCACCACGTCCCTCGAAAATTTTTGCATGAATGTTTTGTTCCAAGACTGATCTTGGCTTTTTCTCTTATTATTAATAGTGATTAGCAAAAGAGAAAAAAATTAAATTAAATTCTTGAAAATCTTAGTCTTCTTCGTAACAGTTGAAACATCTGCTTGGAACTTCCATTGAATCCGTGGAATCTGGGATGTAAAGTTAATAGACCCCACATTTTTTCACCCCGCAGCACTCGCACTCCAAAGGTGGAAAACGATCAAAATCATCAAAAAAGAAGCGGACTGCCTCAGTGAAAAAATAGCACCCCAAAAGTAAGTGATCTGATTCTGCATATTAATATATAATACAATTATCGTCAATACTATATCGAATTTAAAATAGTGAGCAAAAATGAAGGTTTCATATGGTAGAAAATTGAAGTTTCAACAAAATTAATTACTAATATAAACAAATATTATCACTATAATTTTTGGATTTTATGTTCAGTTTATCTGATCATCTATATAATTCTAAAATTAAGCAAATATTTTAAAGATAAAAAAAATGGTATTTTTGTTACCCAACAAATCAACTGAGTATTCAGTGTTCACTGAAAGAAAAAGGACTTGAATTATGGTCGTCGTCAAAAAAAAAAATAATATGTGAATTAATATATTAATATATTGACCTGATATCTCATTTTCCAAGCTTCCTGGACAATGATTCGTGGAATATTCAAGGGTTATTGGAATGCCCACCTAATTTTTCGACTTGGCAGATTTTTTCAGTTGAAATTATGAGTTAAGACTATTGGCAGATTTTTTCAGTTGAAATTATAGACACGGCGTTACGAGAGTTAAGACTTTTGGCACTCTTCCGTTACTTTCGTAGAACTCCTACTCTATGTTATGAGTTAGACACGGCGTTATGAGTAAGACTATTGGCACTCTTCCTTGGAAGTTTTCGTTATAATTTTTCAATTTCATCTCATTGTCCAAGCACCGTGCACTGCACGATAATTTCACTGCTTTTTAGACTTTTAGCTGAAATTTCCCCATGAACACCATAGTTTCCAACACATGGCTTTTGTCCTTTTAATTCTCAAATTGAGTGGGTCATGACTATCAACCATTAGTAGTAGGTTGATATTTTAATTTTTGCCCCCCAATTTTTCTTATCAGTCATCATCTCTCCATTAATTGCATTTAATTTTAAAATTATCCTTATTTATCATTTTTGTTTTAATAATTCTTATTCATATTCCTTCGGGTTATTTGTTAAACATGTGAAGTCTAATTTTTCTTTTCTTTTAAAGTAAACTTTTGTAACTTTTGTCTAATATATGAAAATTTCTCAATAGAAAGTAAATACTATGTCCCAGAATTATCTCTATTAAATGTAGTTATTTCCTAAATTGTAAAATATAATCCCTTTGTTCGTTTTGAATAAAAAATCTTATTTAATTCAAAAAGCATCTTTTGAATTATAGTGTCATTACTCAAAGGAAAATAATTCCAAAATTTGTAACAAATATGTTTTTTTTAGTTATTATTTTTAATAATTTAAATTTTTTTTTATATGTTAATAATTTTATTTGGCCCATGTTTTTCACCTCATTCTCTGATAAATTTTAGTGGAATGAAGAACTGAAGATCAAGAATCCCCAAATGAAGATCAATTTTTCTATCCACATCCTGTTAAACATTTATCTTTTTTATAATAGATTCTTACATGTAATTTTAGAATGGAAAAAGGCTTCCCTACCACCGCCTGCACATATGCCTTCTTTTTATGGGCAATTATCAAATTAATCCTTACTAAATTTTTTGTTGGCTAATGATATCTCCAAATCCACCCCATTTTTAAAAAATAATTACAAAAAGTACACATTATTTTTTTTAAAATTAAATAAAAAAGAACTTTGGAGAACAAATTAACAAATCTATCTTAATTTACTTTTTGTGACTTAAATATTTTTTATTATGTTTGATCATAAAGATTGCTTTGACATAAGTCTAAATTGATTATTTTATCCTTATAAGGTAAAACTAATTCTTTAACTTCAATATTTTCTAATTTTATACCAAATTCATTATTTTTAATACTACTTTATTAGTATGATTATAAAACATTAATTAAAAAAACATAACTTCTCTATGGCATAATACTCATGTAAATTATTAGCTTGTCAAATTTATATAATTTATTATTAAGGTACTGAAAATAATAATTAGATTTCATTTAAAATATTAGTTCACATAATTAAATACATAAATTATTATATACAATAATGCATGTTTGTTAGGCAATTTGTTCGTTTTATATCATAATAATAAAATAGAAAAATAAAATTTATATCAGAGTTTATGATCAAATAGAGTCAAAGAAATCTAAGAAGAAAGGTAATAGAAGGATTTAATTGATTAACTATACAAAATTTTTATTAATTTGTATTTTTTAAAATATTGTTAATTCATTATAATTATGTTGTAAAGTGGTGTGAATTTACAAAAAAAAATGGGATGGAAATATCCCTACCTTTTTTTTTTGTTTCTTTCGTTTGAAGCTAAAGATTCAACACTTAGTGAAGACACCACGTACGTGTTGCCCACAAAGATTCCAGAGAGGACGTTTGCCGCCACTGAATTTTTGAAATTTTTTTTACTATGTTTTTAATGAATAAAATGTATGACAAATGATATTTTATTTTAATTGTGTTATATAACATGCGAATTTTCTCTTGTCTGTATTCAGTCCATTGTTCATTATCCTAAAACATTAGAGTCAAAACTAAAAAACACTATGATGTGTATATATTGGTGCTGCTGGTAAAGACTGAGGAGCAATTTACTGTCTATGCAAACAATGAATCTGTGGATGAAACGCTAGTAGGCATTAATATTCTGCACTTATGTGCCATTTAAATTTCTTACAGAAATGGCCACTCATAATTCATGAATTGACATCAAAACTACAGATCATACGAGAAGCCGCCACTGATGAAGGGGCACTTGATGCATTTGTTTTGATCGTGACAGGCCCATCAGGGCTGAACCCAGTGCAATCGATGCCATCAAACTCTATACCTGTACTAGTTTTATGGGGTGATGAGGATCTATTCACACCCGTCGATGGACCTGTTGGTAAATACTTCTCATCTCTGCCTTCTCAACTCTCAAATGTGAAGTTAATTGTATTGGAAGAAGTAGGAAATTGTCCTCATGACGACAGACCTGACTTGGTCCACGAAAAGCTGCTTCCTTAATTGGTTGGCTGAAACATCTCATTGCTGAGGTATTTACTTTCTTATCAACAAGTTTTGATAAGCATTATATATCATTCCTATTGTAAAATGACAAACAATTCTAGTATTTACATTGTATATATCAATTCTTATTCAACTGCTTGAATATCTTTTGGCACCGAAAGGAATGTAGGAGATACTAATCCCTGACGTGTTGCAGAAGCTCCAAATTGATTCAAGAAATGTACCAAATTATTCAAAAAAAAAGTCTAACTTATAAAAAGTCTAACTTGCTTCAAAAAGTTAAATTCAGCACAATCTATATTGCTCATGTTAATGATATGTGAATGAAAGGATTCAATTTTTTACAGGAAAAAGATACAGCAATCTAAAGAATAGAGAACGGTGATTTAGTAATTTACATTGCTCATGTTAATAGGATTCAATTTTTCACATCGAAAAAATAAAATAATCTCAATAGAAATATAAGTTCACGGGCATCTTTAATCCTTTCCTTACAGGTCAGTTTTTTAAATGTAAATTCTAGCCATATGACGATACCATGTTAACTATGGAATCAAATGCACCATTCCGATAATGGAATTGTTATAGATACTTGAAAAAGTGCATACATGTTTAAGCAAATGGATTCACAACACAAATGAGTTGAGTCAATCCTGTTCTTTCTTTTTTTTTTTTAAATCAGTATACAAATATATTTCTAAAAATATATAAGATTTGATGGTGTTTTAACTGTTCCCTCTTTATGGCTTTTGCTTCCACATGATGAAACTTTCCCATATACAACAGTTAAATTTGCTATAAATTGTTTATGAACAGCAAGCAAAGCATAAATCACAAAGCTTTATAAAAGATAACGACTTGAATAATTCTTTGCAAGCTTGGGTTCATTTATATACAGAGAGAATAATGAAGAGACAGCTGGCCTAAGGGGTTAGATTTGTAAATGACCAGATAACAACCTGTGAATATGACAAACATTGGCCAATCATTTTCAGCTTTTAGAAACGTAATTCTTGCATGCTTATTTGCTGTGATTCTTCAGTGGCTCCATTTTGCCAGCTCAGCAAATCTTCTGCATATTCTGATTGCAAATGAGTGTAGCTGAGATGGCATGCCAATTTGTCATTAGAGTCAGTTGCTGAATTCTCATAGCTGTTATTTTCAACACCCTCTCTCAAACACAAGGTCTTGTCTAAGACATTGAGTTTGCTTCTGAAGTAGTCAAATTTGTAGTATGGCAGAGGCTTGGTTAGAACATTTGCAGTTTGATCCTTGCTAGCAACATAAGTTATTTCAATTTCACCTTTCGTAACTTTGTCTCTGATGAAGTGAAGATCAATCTCGAAATGTTTGGTTCTCGAATGGTATACAGGATTGGCAGCTATGGCTGCTGCACTGGTACTGTCACTTAGAATCATTGGAGTTCCTTGAACTTTGAACTCAAGCTCAGTAAGCAATAAACTAATCCATGTAATTTCTGCACTGCATAGAGCCATAGCTCTATATTTAGATTCTGCAGTCGATCTAGCAACCACACCCTGTTTTCTTGAACTCCAGGCAACCAAGTTATTACCCAAATATACACAATAGCCACTGATTGACCTTCTGTCATCTAGATCACTAGCCCAATCTGCATCAGTATAGGCAATAAGATCAAAATATTCTGACTTTTTGATCCTTCGGCACATGTTCATTGTATTCTTAAGGTATCTCAGTACCCTTTTACATGTTATCCAATGTGATTGTCTTGGATCTGACATAAACTGACTAAGCTTGTTCACAGAGAAGGCAAGCTCAGGTCTTGTAAGCACTGCATATTATAGGCTTCCTATCACACTTCTATAAAGTGTAGGATCATGAAACTTGGCTCCTTCATTTCTTTTTAGCTTCTCTGAAGTGCTGAAAGGAGTGTCTATGACTTTGCAGTCAGCCATTTATGCTTTTATCAGAAGATCTTGAACATATTTGGTTTGGGAGAGTAGGATGGTATCTTGGTTTCTAGCAACTTGTATTCCGAGAAAGAAATTTAAGTTACCTAAATCCTTTAAGGCAAAAGTTTTGCTCAATTTTACTATTACTTCTTCAACATCCTTGCTGCTACTTCCAGTGATTATTATGTCATCAACATAGATGAGCATAATAATTATATATGATTTTGTTCTTCTGAAAAATAATGATGTGTCACACTTAGAATTTTTGAAATTCCAAGAGTATAGAGCACTCTTCAGCTTGTCAAACCAGGCTCTTGGAGCTTGTCCTAGTCCATACAGTGCTTTGTTCAGCTTGTATATGCAGTTTGGCTTGCTTTTGTTTTCAAATCCTTCAGGCTGTGGCATGTACACTTCTTCAGTCAGGTCTCCATTTAAAAAAGAATTGTTTATGTCCACTTGCCTCAGCATCCAGTTGTTATTCACTGCCAAAGTGAGAATAATTCTAATTGTTGCAGCCTTAACTACAGGACTAAAGGTTTCCTTGAAGTCAACACCTGGTGTTTGCAAGAATCCTTTAGCAACAAGTCTGGCCTTGTACACCCACCTGTTTCCAACCAACTTATGATTTTGACTATTAGGTATCAAGGTCCAGGTTCTGTTTTTCATCAGGGCATTATACTCATCTACCATTGTTTCTTTCCATTTCGGTTCCTTTAAGGCCTCACAGGTGTTTTCAGGAAGAGAGGACTAGATTTGGGTAGATATTTGGTATAATTTTAGTTTGAAAATCCCTGCTTTAGATCTTGTTGTCATAGGATGTGATGGCCAGGTTTTTTGTTTACCAATGTTTTGAGTTTTTGGTTTTGTGGCTGGAAGTGAATCTGAGCTGGCTTCTAGAATATGTAACAAGGGTTGGTGAGGTGAGTGGTTACCTGATAATGTGTCAGTCCCAAAAATTTGTTGTGCTTCATCTTGGTAAACAAAAAAAAACATCAACACATTCCTTATTTGCCCCTCATCTTTTGGACGGAAATGAAGAATAAATTGAGGTTTACATTGAGAGCAAATTAGAGATTATCATTTTATTTGGGGATGAATTGAAGTTTATTCTTTGAAATAAAAAATTCAAGAGAAGTACATCGAAAAAGGTAATAGTTTTCACTTTTTATGGAGTATTTGAGTAAGGGTATTTGCACCCCACTATTTTTATAAATCCACCCTACTTCTAGAAACTAATTGCAATGAATTTACAATTTTTTTTTAAAAAAATACAAATTAATAAAAATTTGTATAATTAATCATTAAAACCATTCTATTGATTTTCTTCTTGGGTTCTTTGACCATCTTTAATCATAAACTTTAATACAAGTTTTATTTTAGTATTTTATTATTCTGATATATAACAACTAAATGACCATAATAAACACGAGTTATTGCATCTAATAATTTATGTATCTAATTTTGTGGCTTATAATATAATATTTTAAAATAAAATCTAATTGTGATTTTCTCTACTTTAGTGTGTAAATAACATAAAATTGACATCCCAATAATTTACATGAGTATCATGCCCTGAAGATACTATTTTAGTTTAATTAAAGATTAAAACTCATACTAGTAAAGTAGTATTAGAAACAATGAGTTTGGAATAAAATTAGAAAAATATTGAAATTAAAGTAAATTCTGAATAGTTTTACCTTATAAGAGTAAAATAATCAATTTAAACTTATGACCAAGCAATCTTTGTAGCTAAATATAATCAAATAATCTAAATCATAAGAAAGTAAACTAAAATAAATCTAGTTAATTAACTCTACAAAGTTCTTCTTTGTTTGAAAATTTTAAAACATAGCATGTATGTTTTATAATTATTTTCTAAAAAATGGGATGAGTTTGCAAAAATTATTAGACGGAAATACCATCACCCGGAGTATTTTAGTAAAGCACCTGATATTCGTTTCAGACGAAGTATTATCATTTTGATTTTTGAGGAATATCAGTAAAATTTTCATATAATAGTGGAATAAGCCCAATAAATAATTAAGTACATAAAAAGTTTTGTCATAGCCACAGTCTCATAGAGGTGGAAGCAGGGGAGGAGAAGGCCAAGCCAGGCCACAGAAAATATTCAATTGAAAAAGCAAGAAAAGAATGAGCGTGTGGATAGTAAGGGCTCGGGCTCCCTCTTTCATTATTCCAATAACAACACTCAGGATTGGAAATGGAAATGGAAATGGAGATGTAAAAGGCCTGCGCTTGCCCCTGTTGAGCAATAAGAGTTGGCAGTTTTAGTTGCAGTTCCGGCAGAGGAATAAGGAGAAGAAGAAGAGACAAAATGTTACCATCAGTTATACTAACAGTAGCAGTGGAGGGGATTCTGCTTCTGCTGCACTGGAATTGGAGGTGAATGAGATAAGGGAGAGTTGCAAAATGTGGAAATGGAAGGGTCAGTATTCCATCAATTACTTGGTTTCTTCAACTCCAAATTTACATCCCGATTCTCCTCCTCTACTCCTTGTCCATGGCTTTGGCGCCTCCATTCCTCACTGGCGCAGGTTAGCGAGATAAGATTGCTCTTTCTTGTTGTGAATTGTGTAGCGGGTTGATTATTGGGTGCATAAAAATGTAGCTCCTTTATTGTGAGTTCAATTCAAATTATGTTCTGGGTATTTTCGACTGTAATTTTTTTTTTTTATGGAGCATGTCTTTACCTTACGTATGTAATATCTCTGACTCTGTTATGTATTATGAACTCCAGGGATGCATTTATATGTGTTATACTTCTAATAATGAATTAAGATGAATGAAGCAAAAGAATAATGAAGGTAAATCTATTCGTTATTTCCTGGTGCTTTGGCATTAACACCTAGTTCTATTCCTTGCACCTAGATGATGACAAACCGGTGATCTGAGTTTCAGGGTTCCATTTCATATTACCCTTTTATGGGTATAGGCCTCTTCCATTTTCCAATTCTTAATCTAGTGAAAAAGTATTCATTTTACCGCTCCGTAGAAGAGGGGAATGAAAATTTGTGTGTTCACTACTCCTTTATCCTATTAAATAATGTGAGGAATTGATATTTTTCTTGTCATCTCTGAGGTAATTTTAGGAATATCGGCACCCTGGCGAAGAGCTACACGGTTTATGCAATTGACCTTCTTGGATTTGGTGCTTCAGATAAGCCAGCTGGTTATTCATATACCATGGAGGCATGGGCTCAGGTGTGCAATGTTCCCTAGCCAGAAGTTGGATCTTTCTCTGTACTTATGTCATCAATCACTTGACCTTTAGTTATTTTCCTTGCTAACTTGAGTGAGATTCACTGATACAGCTAATATTGGATTTCTTGGATGAAGTTGTTCAGAAGCCAACTATGCTTATAGGTAATTCTGTTGGATGCCTAGCTTGTGTTATCGCTGCCTCAGGTATATTTATTTTAACTTCCCCTTGGACATCAGATATTCTTCAACTTGCTTGCGAAGAAACACTTATCCCTGTTGAAAACAGCAGCTGTGAGGAGTCAAAGATTGACCTTGAAGCCAAGCTGGCATGCCACCCGAGCTTCTGTAATCTGCAGCCTGCTGACATAGAAGATGAGTCACGATTGCTAAGCTGGCAGAACAGTTGTGCTGAAGAATATCATCACATAAGCATGGAGCAGCTGAATCCTCTAGAATTCTAAATGATTGGCTAATGATTTTGGTTCTGACAAATTTGTTTTATGTGTAATATTCCTTATTAGCTGTCATTATTCTCCTGTCTCTATATATACTGTTATTGCTCTATAATCCGTATGTGGTGAAATAGAAATATTGAAAGGAAGCATTGTTTTATTCATTCTGCTTGCAACATAAAAGCATTTCTCTGCAAATTTAAGTTGGTATCAGAGCCTTCTTTGAGCTATGGCAAGCAGCAGTGACAATGAAACAAATGTTAATCCAACACAGGTTGATTCAAGTGATCAACCAGACGAATTTAATCAAAACCAAAACCAAAATATTGAGCCACATAATGCAGGCACTAATACCATAAACACAGCACAAATAGGTGCATCACCAACCCAGCACATCACTAGCAGCACCTATGTCTTCACAACTCCAATCAAACTAACTCAAAGCAACTTTATGCTCTGGAAATCACAAGTGATCTCTAGCATTCAAGCAAATGAGCTTGAGGGGTTTGTTGATGGCAGCCAAGTCTGCCCTCCTAAGATGTTCATGAACCCTGGACCAAATAGAACCACCATTACCACACCTAACCCTGAATACCAGATTTGGAAGAAACAGGATCATATCCTGCTGAGTTGGCTACTCTCTTCACTAAGTGAAGGAGTCCTAGGCACAGTGGTAGACTGTTCCACCTCCTGTGAGGTGTGGACAACTCTAGCCAACCAATTTGGTGCTAGAACGAGGGAAAGAATCCTATATCTCAGAACTCAAATTCAAACCACTAAAAAGGGTTCATCAACCATTCATGAATACTACTCAAAAATGAAAACTTTGTTGAATTCACTTAGAGCTGCAGGGAATAGCATGAATGATGATGATTTCATCATGTGTGTGCTTGCTGGGTTGGGGCCTGAATATGACTCAGTAGTTACTAACATAAACTCAATGCAGGAGAGTCCATCAATCTCAGAAGTATATGGTATGCTTTTGAGTCAAGAAAACAGAACTGAGCAAAACTTAAGCTCAGGGAACATTGAAGCCAACTATGCTCAAATGAGGAATGGAAGAAGGAGCTGGAACAACAGTGAAAGAGCTGCCCATCAACAGATGCCTGGAATTGTTTTTAGAAATCCTGGAAACAACCCCACAAACAACCAAACCAATCTGAACCTTCAAGACAAGGGAAAAGGAAAAGCAGTGGCTGATGACAATGGTTCTGATCCAAAAGGACCATGCCAAATCTGCTGGAAAATGGGACATACAACAGTTGAGTGTTGGCACAGATTCAAGAAGAACTTTGTACCTCAGCCAAGCAGAAGAATAGAGTAAAGGGGTGCTTATGTTGCTGCAGCTGAAGGTCAAAGGAGTAGAACTTGGTACCTTGACAGTGGTGCCACCAATCATGTGACTAACACCCTTGGAAATCTCAGCATCAACTCTGAATATCAAGGTAAAAATAAGTTAGCTGTTGGTAATGGTAAAAAACTGTTGATTGGTCATATTGGATATTCTGTTTTGCCCACATATGATCCACACAAGCACATTACCTTGACAGACATATTATGTGTGCCTGACATAACCAAAAACCTTATTAGCATTTCTAAATTACTGCATGACAATGATGTTGATGTTGAGTTTCAAAAATCTGTTTGTTTTATTAAGGACAAGAGACAGGGGAAAATTCTGGTGAAAGGAATGGCTAGAGATGGGCTGTATGAGCTGATGCACTTGCCTGCTGTCTTGAGCAGGAACAAAAATCCTCAGGCTGTTTTGTTTTCCAGTTTGTCAAAATCTGAGTCAGTGAATAACAGTAGTTGTCCAGTGTCCATGTTGTCTTTCAATTCAAGCAATGAGTCAATCCAAGCTAGTGTTGAGTCAAAAATAGCTGATGAGTCAAGTAGCAGCAATCTGAAAGCTGCTGAAGAAATTGATGTATGGCATTCCAGACTAGGTCACCCTTGCACTTCAGTCCTGAAAAACACTTTACTATCTTGTAATCAGCTCAAAATTAATAAAGATATTGTTCCTTCATTTTGCTCTGCATGTCAATATGGAAAACAGTCAAAACAATCTTTCAAAAACACTGAAACAAAAACTAAGACAGCCCTTGAACTGATTCACACAGACCTTTGGGGACCAGCACCAATTATATCCACTCATGGACACAGATATTACATCTCATTTGTTGATGATAAAACAAGATACACATGGCTTTTTCCTTTAGCAGCCAAGTCACAAGCTCTTGAAACCTTCATTGTTTTTAAAAATCAGATCGAAAAACAATTGAACTTAACTATTAAAGCTCTACAAACAGACATGGGAGGAGAGTTCAAAGCCTTTGAACCATATTTGAAAAGAGAGGGAATAACTCTAAGGCATTCATGTCCATACTTACATGAACAGAATGGCAAGGTTGAGAGAAAACACAGACACATTGTGGAGACTGGACTTGCCTTGCTTGCCCAAGCCAAAATGCCCTTAAAGTTTTGGCAAGAAGCCTTCAGCTATGCTACCTTCACTATCAACAGACTTGCCTCACCTGTGCTAAAGAACAAGACACCATTTGAACTGTTACATTCTTTCAAACCATATTATACACAAATTAAAATCTTTGGCTGTGAGTGCTTTCCATTTCTCAAACCATACAACAGACACAAATTTGATTTTCACACCTCCAAATGTGTCCTACTGGGGATCAGCAGTGCTCACAAAGGTTACATTTGTATGAACAACTTAGGAAGAATTTATATCTCAGCTAATGTCAGGTTCAATGAAAAATCTTTTCCTTTTGAAAATGATTCTGATTTTAGAAAACAAGAGTCAGTGAAAGAGAGTGATGAAGTTGGCTTACTTGAGAAATTTCAGGTTGTATCATTCTCTGTTGACAATCCCCTTGGTCTCACACAAGTGACAACAGCTCACAGCAACTCTCCTGCCACCACTGGAAACACAGAATGCATCCCAAGTCCTGTCCAGAATGGAATGCAACAGGTAAATGATACTAACTCAATATCAGGTAGCCCTTCAATTCACAATCCACCTCACATTACAGAAACAAACAGTCACAACCATCCCACACAAAAGACCTTACCTTCACACCCCATGGTAACAAGATCCAAGGCTGGCATCTTCAAACCAAAGATATACCAAGTTTCCAGTAAAACACAACCCCTTCTTCCTAAAAACACCCTTGATGCTCTGAAAGATCCCAAGTGGAAAAAGGCAATGGAGGATGAGTATCATGCGTTGATGAAAAACAAAACCTGGACCTTGATACCAAACAACCAAAACTGCAAATTGATTGGAAACAAGTGGATCTATAGAGTAAAGGAAAACTCAGATGGCAGCTTCAATAAGTACAAGGCCAGATTGGTTGCAAAGGGATTCTTACAGACTCCAGGACTAGACTTCAATGAGACTTTCAGCCCTGTTGTTAAGGCTGCAACTATTAGAATCATCCTAACCATGGCTGTAAGCAATGACTGGTTGCTCAGGCAAGTGGACATAAACAATGCCTTCTTGAATGGTGACCTGACAGAGGCAGTATACATGCCACAGCCTGAAGGTTTTGAAGACAAGGACAAGCCAAGCTACATTTGCAAACTGAAGAAGGCTTTGTATGGATTGAGGCAAGCTCCGAGAGCCTGGTTTGATAAATTAAAAGGTGCCTTAAGTTCTTGGGGATTCAGAAATTCCAGGAGTGACACATCCCTGTTTTTCAGAAGAAATGAATCAAAGATAGTCATCATACTCATATATGTAGATGATATCATAATCACTGGAAGTGACAATCAAGGTATTGAGGAAGTCATCAAAGATCTGAATACATCTTTTGCTCTGAAGGATCTCGGAAATCTAAACTTCTTCCTTGGGATACAAGTTGAGAGAAGTCAAAACTCTATTCTACTGTCTCAAGCAAAATACATTCAAGATTTGCTGGCCAAAACTGAGATGACAGAATGTAAAGGAATAGAGACACCCTTCAGCACCTCTGAGAAATTGAAGAAGGGTGTTGGGAATAAATTCCATGATTCCACACTCTATAGAAGCATCATAGGAAGCCTGCAATATGCAGTGTTGACCAAGCCTGAGCTTGCTTACTCAGTCAACAAGCTCAGTCAGTTCATGTCTGATCCCAGACAGCCACATTGGGTGGCCTGCAAAAGAGTGCTGAGGTATCTCAAAAACACAATGAATATGTGTTTAAGTTTCAAAAAATCTGAGCATATGGATCTCATTGCCTACACAGATGCAGACTGGGTAACTGATCCAGATGACAGAAGATCCATAAGTGGATACTGTATATACTTGGGAGATAATCTAGTTGCTTGGAGCTCGAGAAAACAGGGTATGGTTGCAAGGTCAACAGCAGAGTCAGAATACAGGGCAATGGCTCTATGCAGCACTGAAATCACATGGATAAATTCTCTTCTTGGTGAGTTGAAGATGGAAGTTGAAAATGTACCAATTATCCTAAGTGACAGCACCAGTGCAGCAGCCATAGCAGCAAACCCAGTGT
The DNA here is from genome assembly GCA_029618585.1 of Citrus australasica. Classification (NCBI taxonomy): domain Eukaryota; kingdom Viridiplantae; phylum Streptophyta; class Magnoliopsida; order Sapindales; family Rutaceae; genus Citrus; species Citrus australasica. The sequence goes on along the minus strand of JARCIV010000003.1, from coordinate 30,024,487 downwards.
ATCATTCTAGAACAAAACATTTTGAAATAGATCTTCATTTCCTCAGAGACAAGGTTACAAAAGGTGAATTGGAAATAAGTTATATCGGCAACAATGATCAGATTGCAGATGTGCTGACCAATCCATTACCACACTACAAGTTCAGCTGTTTTAGAAGCAAACTCAAAGTCATTGACAAGACCTTGAGTTTGAGAGAGGGTGTTGAAAACAGCAGCTGTGAGGAGTCAAAGATTGACCTTGAAGCCAAGCTGGCATGCCACCTGAGCTTCTGTAATCTGCAGCCTGCTGACATAGAAGATGAGTCACGATTGCTGAGCTGGCAGAACAGCTGTGCTGAAGAATATCAGCACATAAGCATGGAGCAGCTGAATCTTCTAGAATTCTAAATGATTGGCTAATGATTTTGGTTCTGACAAATTTGTTTTATGTGTAATATTCCTTATTAGCAGTCATTATTCTCTTGTCTCTATATATACTACTATTGCTCTGTAATCCGTATGTGGTGAAATAGAAATATTGAAAGGAAGCATTGTTTTATTCATTCTGCTTGCAACATAAAAGCATTTCTCTGCAAATTTAAGTGTCCCTAATTATCTTTTTTGGTATCTATGGTTTACGATAAACCTGCTATATTTTCTACCATAAGAATCCAGTCAAACCCTTGTCAGAGGGCTTGTTCTGTTGAATTGCGCTGGTGGCATGAACAACAAGGCAATTGTTGATGATTGGAGAATCAAGTTATTGTTACCATCGCTTTGGTTCATTGATTTTTTGTTGAAGCAAAGGCCAATTGCTTCTGCTATATTTGAGCGTGTGAAACAAAGGTATTTTCTCTTCTCTCTATTCAGTCTATTGTTCATTATCCCAAGACACTAGAGTCAAAATTAAAAAAAAAACAAACTCTATGATGTGCATATCTTGGTGCTGTAGGGAAACACTGAGGAATATTTTACTGTCCATTTATGCAAATAAGGAATCTGTGGATGAAACACTGGTTGAGGTATTAATATTCTCCACTTATATGCCATTTTAACCTGTTACAAAAATGGCTTCTCATAATTCATGAATCGACCTAAAAACTGCATATCATACGAGAGCCCGCCAATGAGGAAGGGGCTCTTGATGCATTTGTTTCGATTGTAACAGGCCCATCGGGGCTGAACCCAGTTCAATTGATGCCATCAATCTCTATACCTGTACTAGTTTTATGGGGTGATAAGGATCCATTCACACCCCTCGATGGACCTGTTGGTAAATACTTCTCATCTCTGCCTTCTAAACTCTCAAATGTGAAGCTAATTGTATTGGATGGAGTAGGACATTGCCCCCATGACGGCAGGTCTGAGTTGGTCCATGAAAAACTGCTTCCTTGGTTGGCTGAAACATTTAATTTCTGAGGAATTTACTTTCTCAACAGCAAGTTTTTACGAGCATTATATATTATTCCTATTGTAAAAAGACAAAACAACTCTTGTATTTATGCTGTATATATCAATTCTTATTCAACCGCTTGGTTATCTTTTGGCGCGGAAAGGAATGTTGGAGAAACTGATCTCTGACAAGTTGTTATATTATTCCTATTGTAAATTGCCTCAGGAATGCAATTGCATTTCCAAAAACCATTAAAATCCTCTTCACATAACAGATAGAACCCAAAATGTAAGTGATCTGATTCTATATAATTAACTCTGCTCTGAAATAACCGTTTGTCATGGGGATCACAATCTTTGGTGGTTTTCACTTTGAGCTCACAAGAAAATGAAAACCATCTGCCACAATCTACATGACGGTCTGAAAATGCTAAAATAGCACTAAATGTAATGCCCTGCACTCTGCTATTGTTGAAGAAATCTGGCCGCATCTCCAAGGTTATAAAAGATCCCACACTTTGAAACTCAAACCGCTTTGGAATTTCATTCCCAGGTAGTACTATATGACCTTTGCCCGTGGAAAAACCTCTCTGTAACAAAAAAAACATAATTTTAAACCCAAAAAAAAAAGATTATAGAAATTGTAAGTAGAGAGAGTTAAAGACACACATTTAGCCATACTTCTTGCCATATTTCTTGCCAAAGTATAGCTGGCGTATGGTTCGTATGCTGAATTCTCAGGGCATCTTCAACAATTCCTACAGTAGAATTACCTTCCAATTTAAATTATTGCTCCGGTCAAAAAAAATTGCCTGTAAGATTCATAACTTAGAGAACAAACCTAAATATTGTTGCAGTGCCAAGCAACCTCGTTCAAGGAGTAAAGGCTTTTGTACGGATTGGAACCTCTCACTATAACTTAAGAGGAGGTATCCCGACACGAAACGTTGGATAATGCTTTCTAGTATTCTCTCAATATTGGTTTTATCTAGATTCAATATTATTGGGTAGGATAATTGGCCAAGACATTCGGGCAATCTCTGAAGATTTGAGCAACCACTGAGACTAAGAAGTCCAAGAGACTTCAACTTACAGAGGCTGCTTGGGAGACTCTTAAGCCTTTTACAATCTGAAAGGTCTAACAACCAAAGCCTAAGTAGAAGCTCAAATGATGAGGGTAGTTCTTCAATTGCAGTTCCACTTAAAAATAGCTTGCCTACGTTACCAGATGAGATCTCTGGAAGCCTCTTCAGTTTTGAGCAGCCCGAAAGATCAAGTTTGGTAAGAAATTCCAAATTAAATATTCCAGCTGGAAGACTTTTCAGGCTTTTGCTACCTCTTAGATTCAAGATAACTAGCTTGTTCAAATGTGGCAATAACGTGGGGTTTGGAGTTTTGGCAATTAGCTTCTTGCAGGCACCATGGATTAGCTGGTTTAACTTACTATAATGATGCTCGGTCAAAAAAGAGGCAAAGATAAAATCATTACTATGTATGATAATTTAACGTTCTTATTGAAAGATTGCACATATATTAAGGTAAACATACCTTCACACCATTACAAAGTTGTTCAATGTCGTTATTAGGCACTTCAAGAAACACAAGTTTCTCTGCACTAAGGTTTGAAGGTAATGACTTCAACGGATATCCATGCCAGTGAAGATATTTCACTTCAGCAAATTCGAGGTCTTGCAAATAAGACACCTTGCATTTGTTCTCTCCATTGAATGATGAACTATAGAATTTTAAAAATCTCAATTTACGCATCTTTCTGAAAGTATTGGGATTTAGATGGATCTCTTTTACTTTTGACATATTCAAACAGATACCCTTAATTTTTTCTGTCCCCTAAAAATAAATATAAAAAATCAATAAAGTTAACATCAAATGAAAAATAATATTTATATTCCACTAGTGATTAACACTTCAGCTCCACCAAGACAAATATTTGGGGCAAGTTTGTCACTCATTCACAATTAAAGGTTGTTTAGTTATTAATTCAACTTTAATTTGTCCTTGTGTGGAGTTTATGTCAGATTGGAGTGGGGTTCTCCATCATTACTCAAATTAAATTTCAATAATTCATGTTTATTGTTATTGCTAGGCAGTTAAACTCTTAATTGCAAATGCACAAAGAAACATAATAGCACAAGTAATACTTAACATAAAAACTCTGTAAGTGTACTATACAAATTTATATATCAATTATGCTTGCAAATGGTTATGCAAGTTGTCAATCGCATTTATTACTACATTATCTAACCACTATTGTTTTTCTAATCATTGTCACTCTTCTATTAATTCTAAGACTCATTTGCTCGAGCGTATATAAATATATTCACATCAAGTTTTGAAACACTACAATATTCCAAAAAAATAATCCACAACAAACTGCTTACCGTATTATATGTAAGAACTTCGTAGATATCCTCATGATGCCACAATCTACTGCGGTTTTCAGGATTAATTGATTCTTGTCGAACAATTTCCCGACCCAATTCTTGTAATAAATCATGCATTGTTATCTTTTTGTGTGAATCAATAGCAATGAGAGACTTATCAACAAGAACACTTATTCCTATTTCTGGGTAGAAGTCGCTTGCATTAAAGAATTTCATTATGGGATTTACATGCTCACCTTGAAAGAAACAAGCAACATCATGGAAAATATTTTTCTCTTTATCGTCCAAACCATCATAACTTATTTTTAATACCTCTAGAATACTTGGATGGACGATTCTTTGCAATTTATCTATTGCACTTTCCCAGACTTCTTTTTCCCTTTTATGCAGAAAGCAACCCAAAACTTTAAGAGCTAAAGGAACACCTTGAGCATATTTCATTACTTTGCTAGAAAGTTCCTCATAACCAACATCATGATGGTTTTGTTTGAAGGCATGTCGACTAAAAAGCTCAATAGCGTGATGATATTCTAATGCCTCCATCTTATATATTTTACTCACCCCCCAATTTCTAAGCACTTGTTTATTTCTGGTGGTTATTATGATTCGACTAACGGGCGTCAACCAATCAAGACTTCCAATTAAAGATTCTAATTGGCTGAAGCAAGTCACATCATCAAAAACAATCAAAACCTTCATGCTGCTGAGCCTTCTAAGATTGAGGTCAATATAAGGCATCACATTTTTATCCTTCAATAAATTTGAAAGAAGTTTTTGTCGTAAGCAAGCAAATCCTCCTGGTCTCTGTGACTCATCTCTAACATTTTTGAGGAAGCAAGAACCTTCAAAATCACCCGAGATTTTGTCGAAAATAGCTCTAGCGATTGTTGTTTTGCCTATACCACCAATGCCCCAAATCCCTAAAGCGTAAACATCTTTCGACCCAACACTTAGTAGAGATTCAATTTCCTCAACTTTTGATTCCACTCCAACCAGCTGGTTTTTGTTATCACGCGGCCGAAACACTTCATCCAATCTCTTCAAAATGTGATTCGCAACTTCATTTATAAGTTCCGACTCACACCTAGCAAATACATAAAATTAGCGGCGGTAACTTCAAATCAATTAATAGGAGGAATTTGCATTAAATATGAAATAAGGTAGATTGTCAATTTTCCTATTGAAATTAATATATACCACTATAAGTCTACAATCTCAAAATAAATTGATAACTTTTAAGTTACAGGAATATGAGTGAGTTTTTTTTTTTTTAATCGTGGTATATGAGTGAGAGGTTGAAATTGCTTAAAAAACTACAGAGCACCACTAATTTTGTTAGATATATATTGTAAAATTCTCTTGCTTTTATTATTAATTCTATCAAAATTATTTTATAATTATGGAGCACAAAAGTGAGGAAGTCAAGAATTTGATGCTTAAAAATATTTAAAATTGTAGTTTAGCATCTGGAAATTTAACTAAGAGTGCTGCGTGAATTTTATTTATTGTTAAATATTAGTATGAGAAATTAAAGGTAACTTTTCACCTGATGTTAATAGAATGAAAGCCAGACAAACTGGCTGCTTCCTTCAAAGCTTTCCTCCAACTCCGCAGCTTCTCTGGATTCTCCTTAAATCTTTCTTCAAGCTTCGAAAATGAAATCCCGAAAGGCCCTGTTTGGTTTCTCGCGTCTGATGGATCAACCCGATAGAAAACCGGAATAACAATCTGTGCATACTCTTTCTTGCACTCGAGGATCTTTACAAGTTCATCGAGACACCAGCTGGAAGATGCATACCCTTCTGAGAAGACGATAACTGAAATGGTTGATGCTTCAATTGCATTCACAAGTAACTCCGAAATTTCATCTCCTCTGTTGAGCTGGTCATCAATGAAAGTTTGGATATTTTGTCGCGACAGAGCTGAATAGAGATGGCTAGTAAAGTTGTCGCGGGTGTCCTCTCCTCTGAAACTAACAAAAACATCATACTTCTTGTTGTTTTGAGAAGAAGAAGCCATAATAAACAGAAACAGTTGAATTGATTAGAGAGAGATTTTGATTCGGATGAAAACAATTATTGAACCAAATGTGCGTGACTCTGTAGAATAAATCGATGCCATGAAACTTCCTTCAAGTTCCGTGATAACTTTTCAATTTCATCTCATTGTCCAACCACCGTGCACTCCACGCTGATTGATTAATTCCACTGCTTTGTAGACTTCTAGCTGAAAATTCGACATGAACACCAAACTTTTCAACATACGGCTTCTGTGCTTTCATACTCATAGAATAAATCGATTTTGATGGGAGGAAAACAATTATTGAATCCAATGTGCGTGACTCTGCAGAATAAACCGATGCTATGAACCTCCCTTGAAGTTCGGTGATAATTTTTTCAACATCTCACTGTCCAAGCACCGTGGACTGTACGATGACTGAATTTACTTTGTGGACTTTTTGCTGAAATTTCCACATGAACACCATACTTTCAACACACGGCTCTAGTGTGAATTTGTGTTGCTTGAACCAAATCCCTCGAAGGTAATTGCATGCACCTGAACCCTCCAAAGTTATTACATGAATGTTTTGTTCCAAGAACTGATTTTAGCATTTTCTCCTATTATTAATAATCATTAGAAAAAGGAAAACAATAAAAATAGATTCATGAAAATATCAATCTTCTTTGTTACAGTTGAAACATGTGCTTGTGTCTTCCATTGACGTAGGATCTGGGGTGTGAAGTAAATGGATCCCACATTTTTTCACCCCGCAGCACTGGCACTCCAAAGGTGGAAAAACATTAAAGTGGACTGCCTCAAGAACGCAATTGCGTTTCCAAAAACCATTAAAATCCTCTTCACAGAACAGATAGTGCCCCAAATGTAAGTGATCTGATTCTACATAATTAACTCTGCTCTCAAATAACCGTGTGTCATGCGTACCACAATCTTTGGTGGTTTTCACTTTGAGCTCACAAGAAAATGAAAACCATCTGCCACAATCTACATGACGGTCTGAAAATGCTAAAATAGCACTAAATGCAATGCCCTGCACTCTGCTATTGTTGAAGAAATCTGGCCGCATCTCCAAGGTTATAAAAGATCCCACACTTTGAAACTCAAACCGCTTTGGAATTTTATTCCCAGGTAGCACTATATGACCTTTGCCCATGGAAAAACCGCTCTGTACCAAAAAAAACATAATTTTAAACCCAAAAAAAAAACAAAGATTGTAGAAATTGTAAGTAGAGAGAGTTAAAGACACACATTTAGCCATACTTCTTGCAATATTTCTTGCAAACGTACAGCGGGCATATGGTTCGTATGTTGAATTCTCAGGGTATCTTCAACAATTCCTGCAGTAGAATTACCTTCCAATTTAAAATTATTGCTCCGGTCAAAAAAAATTGCCTGTAAGATTCATAACTTAGAGAACAAACCTAAAAATGGTCTTGCAAATAAGACACCTTGCATTTGTTCTTCCCATTGAATGATGAACTATAGAATTTTAAAAATCTCAATTTACGCATCTTTCTGAAAGTATTGGGATTTAGATGGATCTCTTTTACTTTTGACATATCCAAACAGATACCCTCAATTTTTTCTGTCCCCTAAAAATAAATATAAAAAATCAATAAAGTTAACATCAAATGAAAAATGATATTTATATTCCACTAGTGATGAACACTTCAGCTCCACCAAGACAAATTTTTGGGGAAAGTTTGTCACTCATTCACAATTAAAGGTTGTTTAGTTATTAATTCAACTTTAATTAATTCTTGTGTGGAATTTATGTCAGATTGGAGTGGGGTTCTCCGTCATTACTCAAATTAAATTTCAATAATTCATGTTTATTGTTATTGCTAGGCAGTTAAACTCTTAATTGCAAATGCACAAAGAAACATAATAGTACAAGTAATACTTAACATAAAAATTCTGTATGTGTACTATACAAATTTATATATCAATTATGCTTGCAAACGGTTATGCAAGTTGTCAATCGCATTTATAATTTATTGCTGCGTCATCTAACCGCTATGGTTTTTTCCAAACATTGTCGCTCTTCTATTAATTCCTAGACTCATCAGTTGGAGCGTGTATAAATATATTCATATCAAGTTTGTAAATGCTAGAATATTTCAAAATAATAATCCACAACAAACTGCTTACCGTGTTATATGTAAGAACTTCGTAGATATCCTCATGATGCCACAACCTACTGCGGTTTTCAGGATTAATTGATTCTTGGCGAACAATTTCCCTACCCAACTCTTGTAGTAAATCATGCATTCTTATCTTGTTGTATGAACCAATAGCAATGAGAGATTTATCAACAAGAACACTCATACCTATTTCTGGGTAGAAACCGCTTGCATTATGGAATTTCATTACTAGATCTACATCCTCGCCTTGAAAGAAACAAGCAACATCAAGGAAAATATTTTTCTCCTTATCATCCAAACTATCGTAACTTATTTTTAATACCTCTAGGATACTTGGATGGAGGATTCTTTGCAATTTATCTATTGCACTTTCCCAGACTTCCTTTTCTCTTTCATATAGAAAGCAACCCAAAACTTTAAGAGCTAAAGGAACACCTTGAGCATATTTCATTACTTTGCTTGAAAGTTCCTCATAACCAACATCAGGATGGTTTTGTTTGAAGGCATGTCGACTAAAAAGCTCAATAGCGTGATGATATTCTAATGCCTTCATCTCATATATTTTCTTCACCCCCCAATTTCTAAGCACTTGCTTATTTCTGGTGGTTATTATGATTCGACTCACAGGCGTCAACCAATCAAGACTTCCAATTAAAGATTCTAATTGGCTGAAGCAAGTCACATCATCAAAAACAATCACAACCTTCATGCGGCTGAGCCTTCTAAAATTGAGGTCAATATAAGGCATCACATTTTTATCCTTCAATAAATTTGAAAGAAGTTTTTGTCGTAAGCAAGCTAATCCTCCTGGTCTTTGTGACTCGTCTCTAACATTTTCGAGGAAGCAAGAACCGTCAAAATCACCCGAGATTTTGTCGAAAATAGCTCTAGCAATTGTTGTTTTGCCTATACCACCAATGCCCCAAATCCCCAAAGCGTAAACACCTTTCGACTCAACACCTAATAGAGATTCAATTTCCTCAACTTTTGATTCCACTCCAACCAGCTGGTTTTTGTTATCACGCGGCCGAAACACTTCACCCAATCTCTTCAAAATGTGATTAACAACTTCATTTATAAGTTCCGACTCACCCCTAGCAAATACATAAAATTAGTCGCGGTAACTTCAAATTAATTAATAGGAGGAATTTGCATTAAATATGAAATAAGGTAGATTGCCAATTTTCCTATTGAGATTAATATATACCACTATAAGTCTATAATCTCACAATAAATTGATAATTTTTAAGTTACAAGAATATCGTGAGTTTTTTTTTTTTAATCGTGGTATATGAGTGAGAGGTTGAAATTTCTTAAAAAACTACAAAGCACCACTAATTTTGTTCCATATATATTGTAAAATTCTCTTGCTTTTATTATTAATTCTATCAAAATTATTTTATAATTATAGAGCACAAAAGTGAGGAAGTCAAGAATTTGATGCTTAAAAATATTTAAAATTGTAGTTTAGCATCTGGAAATTTAACTAAGAGTGCTGCGTGAATTTTATTTATTGTTAAATATTAGTATGAGAAATTAAAGGTAACTTTTCAATTTCACCTGATGTTAAGAGAATGAAAGCCTGACAAACTGGCTGCTTCCTTCAAAGCTTTCCTCCAAGTCTGCAGCTTCTCTGAATTCTCCTTAAATCTTTCTTCAAGCTTCGAAAATGAAATCCCAAAAGGCCCTGTTTGGTTTCTCGCGTCCGATGGATCAACCCGGTAGAAAACTGGAATCACAATCTGTGCATACTCCTTCTTGCAGTCGAGGATCTTTACAAGTTCATCGAGACACCAGCTGGAAGAAGCGTATGATTCAGAGAAAATAATAACTGAAATGGCTGATGCTTCAATTGCATTCACAAGTAACTCCGAAATTTCATCGCCTTTGTTAAGTTGGTCATCAATAAAAGTTTGGATATTTTGTCGACACAGAGCAGAATAGAGATGGCTAGTAAAGTTGTCTCGGGTGTCCTCTCCTCTGAAACTAACAAAAAGATCATGCTTCTTGTTGTTTCGATAAGAAGAAGCCATAATCAACAGAAACAGCTGAATTGATTAGGGAGAGATTTTGATTCGGATGAAAACAATTATTGAACCAAATGTGCGTGACTCTGTAGAATAAATCGATGCCATGAACCTTCCAAGCACCGTGCACTCCACGATGATTGATTAATTCAACTGCTTTGTAGACTTTTAGCTGAAAATTCCATACTTTTCAACACACGGCTTCTGTGCTTTAATGCTCATAACTACCAGCAATAAGTAGGGTGATATGTTACTTTTTATCTGTGAATTTATCTTATCGGTCCTCATCTCTCAATTAATTGTATTTAATTTCAAAATTATTCTTTTTGTTTTGTTTTAATAGCTCTTATTCATGTTCCTTAGCGTTGATTTTAAACATATGAAGTTTAATTTTTTTTTAAAAAATTAGCTTTTTTTTTTGTACATGTTTGATTTTTAGATATTTACATTTGAATTAAAAAAGCAAATTTTTGTGACCTTTACCGAAATGAAAAAAATGTTTGAATGGAAAATAAATACTAGATCCTAAAAATATTTCAATTCAATATAGTTATTTCATAAACTACGAAGCCTAATCCTTTTTATTCGTTTTGACTTATAAAGGCATAAACGCTAACTAACCACATTTGATGTGTTTTCTTATTATAAAATCAAATAAGATGCCACTTAATTCTTAGATATTAAAAAAATAATCATGCTATTGAAACATTTATATTTAAGGTCATTCAGATTTTAATCAAATTCTGACCTATTCAAATTTTAAATAAAAAATAAATGCTGCCTTAATGTCCTTTCAAGTCTCTTGAGTAGTAACGAAAATTAATTTTATTTAATCTTTCAATGTTGGATTCCGCTTCAATTGTATACCAATGTATCTTACGTTTGAAAATCTTTTAAAGTATTTTAAAATTGAGAGAAAAGGAAAATTGAGATTAAAAAATATTTTAATATCAACTACTTATGAGTTGTTTGACCATAAACTGTATTATATATGTCAAAGAACATGTTTAGCTGGATAAAATTGTTGACTACGTCCTTCATTCAAAAAAATAATATAATATATTAAAAATAATACAATCAATTAACGCACTTGCAAGCCAAAAGGGAGCACATGCGGCTAATTAGCAAGCTGTCAACTTAAAGCAAAGCACATGCATGCTTCATCTATGTGCTTGTCATGCATGATTGGGGGCAATGTATATATTTATAAAGTAAAGAATTGAAGCAGCTGTCACCATTTTCATGAATCAAACTAAAACAAAGCAATTCAAAGAGAAAAGAAAAAGAAAGGAAAATGTGAGAAGGGAAGAAAACAAAAGGAAAAGAGAAGAGGAAAAGAAGAAAAGATGAAGAAAGAAGAGGAAAAGAACAGAAGAACAAAAGATGAAGAAGAAAAAATAAAGAAGAGAAAAACCGAGAGTGAAAAATAATTTTGAAAGGAGTAATTGAGAGGAAATATTATAGGAAAGAGAATTGGATATATATATATATATATATATATATATATATATATATATATATCCAGTAAGTCAGTAGGTAATGTAGTTAAGAAATTTAAACAATTATAATTTAGTTTATGTCATATGTATAAGTTTTTATATTAGTTCTGACAATTAATTTTTGAACCCTATATTTTAGGAGAAATCCAAGAATTAAGGAATCTATAGGAGCTCCAACAAATCCCAAAGTGAAACATGTTTTGTGAGTGGATTACTATTATTATTTATATGTATTCTACAAAGTATTTATGTTTGATAGTATGATTTAGTATCATGTTATGATTATCTGCACATATTATATGATTGATTGAATTATGAGATGTGATTGCCAAATACCATATGTGTACCCTTCCCCATAGGCTCTATGTATGTGTAATGAGAGTTAGATTAATCGACCCTTGTGATGTAGTTAATTCCGGTGAGTATTGAGAGGTTTTTCCCCCACTTTACTTGTGCAATGATGATTCCAGTAAATATTGAGAGTTATTTCTCCTACATATTATTTGGTGTAGTTATACACACACACAATTATTTCCATTCATTTAGCCACGAGTATATTATTTTCCTATTTACCCCATTTCTTTAAGATTTTCATAGGATTTCGTGCAGTTTAGTTTTTAATTAGTTGAGGTTGGGCCACAACACGCATTACTGCATGACTTATATTTTGAGCACGTTTATGTTTATATGTATATATCTAAAGTGTATGTATGTACAATAAGATGTGAACTGTGCAAGTTTTGAATATATTTTTGAATGAGGTACATATGTTATTATTTGCTTATAACAAAGGCGAAGGCTAGTATTATGTATTCATGAATAAAATTTATGTCACAAGCTTTAGATATAAGATCACATGATTCACCTCGAATCTAACAGAGAGGTTAGGTCGGGTTGTTTCATTTATGATATGCACTTACTTAGTTTCAATACAACCATCATTTATATGATAATTTTTCAAAATAAATGCACATATATCATAGTATGATTTACTTTTTATATGGCTGACATGTACTGATCATGTATTCTAAAATTTGTCCCTTAGTTAGCGGCGTTTGTTTTAGAATTTTATGCTAAAAGAAGGTCATTTTAAATTTCAAAGTGTAAAATGTATTTTTATACATTTACACAATACTAAGATGAAATGGTCTTCAACATAGATTCCTTAATAAATTTTAAGAGAGCTGCCATAAAGTGGTTATTTAGAGAAATTGAACAATGGATGGTGCCTTTATTTAATTTATTAATAAAATGCATCTAGAAACTGATGTAGTCCAAAAGGCGTCCTTTGTTAGAGTGTAGTAGGAGTAAATATATGAAATAAAATGTTGGAGAAATATCTGTGGGGAATAATAATTGCAGAAAAAGGGAGCAATAATTGATAAAACTTTATTTTTAAAGTTGGATTATTGGCACCCCTCTAGTCTCCTCATCAAACCCTTTTTTCAGTTATATTTATTTTATTTCCAAAAATTTCCTTTTATTTTCAAAGACACTCTTTTAGTTTTTTATTTAATCTTCTTTTATTGTTAAAACTCAAAGTAGTATTGTACTATTTTTCATCTCTTTTGCAATCTTATTGTTATCCTACATTCAAATTAAAAAAAAATTTAGGTGATAAAGTTTGGATGCTAATCATTAGCTTAAATAACACATATTTTAGATTGTAGTTTGAAAGTAATCTTGAGTACAAAAATATTTAATCAGTAAGAAATAGGAAAAGAAAAATAGATTATTCTAAATTTATACAATTTATCTTAGTTGGATAAGAAACAATAAGTAGGAAATAAAAAAAAAAGGATTGATTATTAATGAAAGTAATTTGTTGGGAAAAAAAATCCTACATTTGTTTATTTCTTCTTTGCTCTTAACTGTAATTTTATTTGAAATAGGGTTTTATAAGAATAATGAAGGGGTGTCAATAGTTTCACTCTTATTTTAATTGAAATATAGGTAAGAATTGATGGTGCTTCAAGACACATTACAAATGTAGTTTTTCTAGTGAAAAAAAGAGTAAGATAGGAAGATTAGATAGATCACATAAAGGTCTTGACTTCTATTTATAGATAATTATGTACTCTTTTATTTGGATTGTCACTTTTCATGATACCCTTTCATTTATGGTTATTAAATCAAAATTTGAATTAGATCATCACTGGTCCAAAATAAACCGTCACCATTTCAAATTGAAGTATAAAACCATGGATGGATGCATCTTTAAATAAAATGATATATTTGTATTATATTTGACATTGTTTAATTAGACATATCTTTACAATCGAACACCTATTTAAAGCTCCATTTATTTTGAAAATATTTAGAATAAAATATATTCTCTCCCTTATATGAGTATTTTGCAAATAATATGGGAAATGTACAAAAATAACCCAAAAACTTTTGTAATTTTCACATTTAACCCTTCAAACTTTTTCCTATCAACATTAGCCAAAAACCCTCTCAAGTGCTGAAAATACCCCACCCATTCTCACAAAACTTCCTCTCTCTCTATAACTGTTAGAGTGCAATTTATGCACTAGTTTTGCATTGTTTACTTCCCTTAATCTCGATGTTTTGCACTTAATAATAATGATTTACTTGTGTTTTACTTTTGTAGGTGCAATTCTATTGATTTGTGATAAAATTGAGGTATAAGATGATGTTTAAAGATGATTGTTCTCTTGGAGAAATTTAAAGCGTCAGAAAAACTTTATTGATAAGGCATGGGCTCGTGCCGTCAACTGCGGACCTGCAGTTTTTAGTTTAACGTGTTTTGTATTTTTGGTTATTTTTGTAATTACGAATTTAATATTTCAGATACTAGTATTTTATTTTAAATAGAACTCTAAAAGAGAAGAGAGAGAAAGTATTTAAGGGAGGAATCTATTGTGAAAAAGCGGGGATTTGGATTGGAGAAAAAGAAAGAAACCTTAGATCTAATTTTTCTCTTCTCTCTATGAAGAACTAAACTTATTTTTCTGGTTGAAGGTTAATGGAGCTTTGATTCATCACTACTGTGAGATCTTTCTTATGCTTTAATTGTTTTATTACTTTTTGGGTATTTATTTATTCTCTGAATTAGTTTCATGATTGTGTTTGTTAATTAGGTAATTGGCCACTATTTAATTATCAACTTAATCTATTGTCAATTAAAGGATTCATCATATGAAGATTTTTGTTGGCATCGACAACCATCAAATTTTATCTATAACCAACGATTTCTCTCCTAAGATGGTCACTCATCGTCGATGGCTTCTCGAAGTCCATCCTAGACAACCAACATCACCAAAATTTCGGTCAAGATCTGAAATCAAAGATTAGTTCAGAAACCTTAGATTTTGAAGCATGTACTATTTTCTATTCTTCTTTTATGTGGTGGTTTTCTTGTTGTATTGGTGATGGTGAGTGAAGATTGAAGTGTTTGTGATGTTGATGGCATGGTTGAAGTTATTGGTATGGTGCATGGGTGAAGATTGAAGTTAGCGTGGGCTTGATGCTGAGAGGCATCGCGCCGAATCAGGTGCTACAGCACGATTGTCGCACATGATTTGGGCGACAGGTAGCCTGTCGCACCAACTTCACGCAAAAAAAAGAAAAAAATTAGAACTTGGTGTGATAGGCAGCTTGTCGCACCAACTTTAGTGCTACATATAGTATGTCGCACCAACTTTAAAATCGTATCAGATTGGTATTGGATCTGGATGGATTTGGTTGTATTTGATCGAAGTTCACTTTTATCATTCATCATCGTTTGCCGTTGATGATTTAAGAGTGAAAAACTACGTTTGGTTTGATAGACAAGGATAATTTGAGGAAGAAATATTGTTGTGTTTGGCTAATTATGATAGGAAAAACTTTAGAAGGCTAATTGTAAAAATTACAAAAATGTTTAGATTATTTTTGTAAATTTCCCAAATAATACAGAGCCACCGCGAGTTCAAAAGTAATAACACTGCTCACTTGCTCGACTCGGCTGGATTGGGCTGGGCCTGCCATAAGAATGTGTTACCAGTACGAAGCTTTGCTTTGATTATAACACACACACAGAGGGAAATTGAAATTGATGATGGCGTTGGCCGCTCAATTCCTGCTTCGGATTCCCCAACACGGAAGGAAATACGTTAACTTTCCGTCGTACAAGCATCGCGGGAATTATCAGCCATTGTTCTTGTCTTGCAATTACAGCACCAATGACAATTGTTCTTCATCTTCTTCTTCGAAGAAGAAGAATTACTTAGAATTGACCGACGATGAGCTGCTTCGCGAATGCGAAATGGACACGTACAAAGCGTCCGGACCAGGCGGTCAGCACCGCAACAAGCGCGAATCCGCCGTACGTCTCAAGCACGTACAGACCGGCGTCATAGCGCAGGCCGCCGAAGACCGATCGCAGCACAAGAATCGCGCGTCAGCTTTGTCGCGCCTCCGCACTCTTTTGGCCCTCAAAGTGAGGAGCAGTGTGAATCTTGATGCGTATTCGCCGCCGCCGCAGCTTCTTCAAATCCTTCCTCCTAAGTCTACAATTAGAAGTTCAGAAGTTGGTCCACAAATTGGACCTAACAATCCTAAATTTGCTTTGGTATTACTCTATTCACTCTTGCTTCGTCTTTTGTTTTCTATTAAAATTTAAGTCATAGTAATGATTTTTTTTTTTTTTTGGTTAACTACAGGGAATGCAAGCTCTACTTGATCTAATTTTCGCAGTCGAGGGATCTGTATCAGAAGCAGCAAAATTATTGGGGTATTGCATTAAGCTTAATACTCTATCAAGTGATAATTGAACTTTAAAAAGAGAAATTGCTATATGTAATGTGTTTGATTGGCGTTTAAGTTTCCAATATTTTTTTAATTTAAAATTTCTCTCATATCATGATCTTTTATAAATGTGGCAGGTTAAGCACTGGAGCGTTGTCACGGTTGATTCTATCGGATGATGCTCTTCGAATGGCTGTCAATGAGTTCAGGACTTCTAAGGTATGCTAATTCATAGCTGATAGTGTGCATTACGATAAGATTCAACCTGTTGGTTAGTTTAAAATTGTTATCTTCTTTCTTATTTGTGCAACAAATATAATAGAGTATTTTCTTTTTTACTTTTGTGTTGTTAAGTACCGATAAGTCCATTTTTTGTTGTTGAGTGTCTGCGTCAATGCCTGATGGCATATTTTTAAGTAGCTTTAAAGCATATTTGGCTCTTTGTTTATGAATAATGTTCAATAGCAACCTGCCCCATTGATAAGAGAAATGTATGATATAATTTTTCAAGATACCTACCTGCATTATGAATTGTTATTGGAAGGAAGTACAAGAATAAATTAAGAGCAAAAACTGATTAAACGATGTATCTTCATTATTACGTGAAATGTATGTTCTGCTTCTAATTCACTTTACCAGAATTACAAAAGTTTTATGTTATTGATGGTTGGATTGTTTCTGGGTTATCCTAGTTTTTTTGGTTTAATTGCTTTACATACATTATGTGTGTAATTTTTTAATGGACAATCTTCATTTGAAACATGAAGATTTTAAAAAACTTTCCAATTTGTGCAGGGTATGAAGCCTCTTAAGTAGGACTTCTTGGGTGCTACTTCTGTGTTCGGCAAATATTTTCTCTTTTTATTTTTCTTTTTTCAGTCACCATAATGGGGGTCATGCTGAAATAACTTACTAGTCACTCTGGACAGGAACGGGCTTCTATAAGTAAAGCACACGTATTTCACTCCTTCCTTAGTATGGAGATGCTTACCGTTGGGATGAAGATGGTAATAGCTGCTTTAAAAATTAGTTTTCTTCAGTACGAAAATTCTCAATCTTGGAAAATTTAAAATTGTACTAGAAAACAAGCTGCCTATTCAACCAATGGCTAAATGTAGCATAGTAGTCTCCTTAGACGATTAATTAGATTGCATTCCTTTTGATCTATCTCTTTTCATTTTTTCTCCTTTTTGAATTGCACTTCTCTGTTCCTTTCCCCAAAAAAAAAAAAAAACTGCACTTCTCTGCTGATGTCTTCCCAATATCCTATGATGTACAAATGCACAAGTATTCTTGATTGTGACGTTAACCATATATGGTTTCTTTTTTATTTTGGTCCATTTTCCAAAGTAAGAAGAATGCTTTATTTTAATGATGCTTCTCTGCTTTCTTAAATGTATGCTTGTTCTTGTTCGCATTTTACTGTTCATCATAATTGGTATGGTCTTTCTTTGGCATCATCAAGCCCCAAATGTGATGAAACATTTTGAATTTCTTATTGATCCAGCCTTCACTTTAGTATAATGTATACACCGTACCTGCAGTAAGTATCATTGATAGTCCGAATGAGTGCGAAAGCCAACTAGTGTGTAACTTCATGATTTATTTACTGGTTTGCACATCCATATTTCAAATGGTTTACTGGTCTCTGGCCAAAAGAGAGGGAAAATGAAAGACTTGTGAGACAATCGTCATGCTTTGTTGACATCAATTTGGTGGTTGATTGAGAAATGAATGATCATACATATGCATATACATATATCATACATATGCATATACATATACATAAACATATATATATATATATATATGATTTTCATGGACTAGCATTTGACAGATGACTTGATTATTATTTTTTATGTCTGTTTATTGATTCTGTTGCTCAATCATAGCTAGACATTGCTCATTGACCATTTGTTAGTGACAGGCTCAAATGAGATGCTTGAACTTTTGCTTTTATCTCTTGTACTTACTTGCTTGGATTTAGTTTTGAAAAGCAAATCAACTAAGATTTAGTCAGGTGAGCTTTGCAGCAAGTTGCGATCTGACCCAAGTCATAATCCAAGTTGAGCAGAATATGCACAAAAACCATTATCTCATCCATGAGACAAAAGCAATTTTGAGAGCCAGCATTGAGGAATCCTTTACTAGACATTAGTTTTGATATTTGATATTATGAAAGTCTTTTATTTGACATGTAAAGGTAGGGATTTACTTTTTTGAACCCCTATTAGAATAGGTTGACAGTATTCTATCACTAAAATGCACTTTTTCCAATCAGCCAATGGCAAGCAAATTGCCGGAATGAAAATGAGGCATAAGTTAAATGCTTTCTTGAAATGTGGTGAAATCATTTGTTTATGGTATTACTTGTCGTGGCAGAAGCATCCTCCTAAAATTATTTATAAGAAACTCTTTTTACTCTCTATGCCAGTGGAGTGGGCCTACAAAAGGAAAGGAAAAGTTATACCTAAAGTTGTGAAAAGGAAGAATTTGCTAGTCAAAAATGAATATATTATGTATGATATTGCCAACAGGAAGAGAGTTTGATGCAGAGGAATCCTATTCTTGAAGAATCAGGTTCTTTCTTCCACTGCAATAACTTTTTGCTTCGTTGACTCTTTAAGATGTAGTTTATTCATTTATATCCGATGCTAGAAGTTTTAGAGCCTTCTAAGGCACTCTTTGTTATTGGATTTTAATATTCACAAAGAATAGATTGACCATCAAAAGTAGGAATATTAATGGCCATTATCTATTGATTTTAATCTTTGAAAAGAGAATCCAAGGATTATGGTGCTGTGGCCAATGGCCACCTATCCCTGATCTTTCTCTGCTAAATTTTCAACTGGTAAGGGCCACCATATTTACCCCTGTTGAGTATTGAGAAACAAAAGTTTCAGTAAAGGCTGTTTGTACTTGAATGTTTTTTGCATAGCATTGTATCAACTAATTACAAATTGTAGAATGAAATGGGTCCCTTCCGGGAGTTCCTTTAGATCCGAAAACCGACAGAGTCAGATATCTCCACCACTTAATTTAAAATATCACTAATAACCAAACGTTTAGTCTATTTTTGAACTCTGTTGTACCAGCCATAAAATGTTCTTATTATCCTAATCTAAGCAAGACCAACTATAGGAAAATGTTAAATCAACAGAGAACATTCTGACATTCTTTGTTTAATTCTTTAATAAAAGAGTGAGGCCGTGAGGGAACTTTTATTGACATGTTTTAAAAATGTAGATTTGATTCTCAATGGTTCTTAAATATCAGGCTTTTCTTTTTCCTCTTTTATATGTTCACACTCGTGGTGAAGCTTATCTCCACAGATTGCCTTTCAAGATTGTTTCATTTTATTACATTGTAGTCCTGCTATATAGAAGAACTAGAAATGGGGGTGGACTTACAAGGAAAGCTTCGGCTAGCTCTTGGCTCTGTTAAGGATCATGCCACTATTGGCAAGGCTATGATTTACAACTATGATGGAAAAGGCTTTTCTGACATTGAAATTGCAGTGGTGCGAGCAACTGGCCATGATGCTGGCCCCATCGATGACAAATACACGCATGAGATCCTCTTCCTGGTTTCAAATTCCTCAGGGTCCATTTCTTTTCTCGCAGAAAGAATTTCTCATCGTCTTGGAAAGACAAGAAATCACCTTGTTTCCCTCAAGACTCTTTTGCTAATTCATCGTCTACTACGAGGAGGCAATCGTGACTTTGAGCGACAGTTACGAAATTCATATATCTCTGGCTATCTTCAATTGACTAGTTGCTGGTTCTTGAGGAATTCGGACCCTTCAGTCAGTTTTCTTCACAAGTATGCAGCATATCTAGAAGAAAGAATGGGATGGGTTATCAACCAAGCTGGTAAGCTTGAACCTGTCATGTCCCCAGATGTGGAGTTTCAGTGTCATGGAGAGAAATCAGTCGATATGGTATTTCGTAAACTCCTAAAATGTCAGGTTTTCATAGATAAGGTTTTACGAACTTCACCATTTGATAGTTTGCCTTGTGATAATTTGGTTCAAGCTGCCATGATCAACATCTTGAAAGAAAGCTTCCAGGTCTACATGACATTTTGTGAAGGTCTGGCAGCTCTTGTCGATTTGTTCTTTGAGTCAGCAAGGCGAGCAAGAGCTTTAGCGTGCGACATACTTAAGAGGGCTTCCCAGCAGACTCAAGAACTTCATGATTTATATGAAAACTGTAAGCAAAGGATTGACAACAAGAACTTGGAATACCCGTCAGTGCAAATCATCACTATGGAACATGTTCTGGCATTAGAACAATGCTTAGGTTGTACACCAGTGAGGTCAATGGGATGCCCCCTGTTTAGCAAAACTACTGGCTCAATCCCTCCAATTTTGAGTTGTCTAACAAAATCAGCAGAGTTACAAGCGGCAATGACAGGCAATGAAGGTGAAAAGGATAACCAGAAAAATGAAGTTAGTGTGTCATCAACTCTTTTCTCGTGCACACTGGAGACCAAAATAAGCAAGGTGTGGGTGGTGTTCGAAGATGAAGACTTCAAAAAATCAGGTTCACCCATTGCTGGATTCTTCGGTGACACTTCTGTTCATCAAGCACCTCCTGGGATAATGTTGAATGGTAGACAGACCGGACATAGCAAGACTTATAGCTGTTTAAGCCCCTTTTTGACTTGAATGGATACAAGCATGCTCTGTAGCATAGATCAGAAATTTTCAGTTTGTGTGGTCTGTAAATTTTGTTTGTAATTTATTCGGTTTATTCCTTGTTTGTTCGTGGAAGAATGGAAGTCGACTGTGGATGTATTTGAGCAGTACAGAACTGTGATCTCAGGTAAATGTAGATGATGCAATAATGTAAAACTAGTAAGATAGATGGTAGTCAAAAGTTGTTTTAAAGAGAATTAAGTTTACTGGATGATGCAAAATCAGGCTAAAAGTTAACTTCAATTTTCAAGTGACATTTACAAAAGGAAATAAGGCAAACTGAACAATACAAGAGCACAAAAATTGAGGCAAGATAGACTATAAGCACATCAGTTTCCTCATCTAATATTTCATTGCCTTGTGATGCTGGTGGTGTTTTTATTCTTCACTTTTCTATCTTCTAATGTTCTTCTATCACCCCATGTCACTTCTCTATATCTGCAAAGAAACAAAATCAAGGGGGTAGAAAAATTAGATACGCTATCACAAATCCGTTGCTTAGAATGACTTCTGATCATCCACCAACAAGTCCTGGCACTTGAAATACCTAATGGGCGTTTCAAATTTGTGAGTTGAAGTTTCATTAGGCCATTGATTTTGAACGAACTTACCATAGAGCTCTTAACTGCTTTGCTTATTAATTTATTTAATTTGACATAGAGCTTGATTCTCAGTAGCCTGCAATTATTACCTTATAAGACTCCAACAAGTAAAGGATGACTTACTGGTAAGAATCAAAAGAAACCATTAGTACTTGCAATGCCCAAGAAACACCACCAGAAGAAAATCAGAGCAAGTCCAACCAAGAAAATCTTAGTTATTAGATTGACCCTGCCTTGACCCAACCAGAGGGTTCTAGCGTCTATTTTAGGATCATTTTCTTTCAGTCTTCCAGTGTTTTGATAGTCTTCTTCCTCACTGCGGCCACCATTACTTCTGCTTCCAATACGTTCAATTTCATTAAAGCCGTCACCACTTTCTTCATTAAAGCTGTCACCACTTTCTCTATCCTCCTCTTCGGAGAGTAACAGACAGACCCCACACTTCTTCACCTTGCAATTCGGTAAAGGCCATCCGTCGTCATCTTGAGGAGAGAATTCAAATGAAGCCTTATGACAATGTTGATATATACTAAATCGATGATCATTTTGAACTACATTAGCATACAACTGATGACAGTATAACAGGAACACATAATCTGAACAAAGAATTCTGGGTTTGTAATCCACGTCCAAACCACATAACTTGCAATCTATATCATTGCAATCACCATCATAGGTTTCAAAACTGCATTTGCACCCAAAACCAAGACTTCCCTGATCACGATAACTGTCAAATGCAACAACAACACATAGTGCGAAACCCAAGAACTTACTACTGCACCATTGAGGAGGCAGCTCTATTGTTACTGAAGATCCATCAGTTTTACCACTGAACCAATTCGGAATTTCATTTCCAGAGAAACAAATACTAACTGAAGCTCCCGGATAGTCCCCCTATGTACCAAAAAAGAAATAAAAATCATTGCTCTTAAAATTTTAGATATAGAGAAAGATAGAGAGAGAGAGAGAGAGAGGTGGGAGAAAGAGAGACGGAAACAGAAAGAGACCTCCATGTAATCCTCCATTGACATGGTGCCTCGTGCGTTAGTTGCCATAAACTGAATTCTTAGTCGTGCATCGGCCAAAATGTTTTCAAGTGCATTCTCATTCAATTTCCAACAATTAAAAAATGTGAAATACTGCTGAGAAGACCAACTGACTGTGAATTCTACATCTGCTGAAGCAGGTACTGTTTCTAGGTAAATGCACTCATGGGCTTGTAAATTTACTAGACGCAGTGGAGATGGAAACTCTTGTAAAGATTGAAGTCTCTTGCAGTAGCTTACGTTAAGATGTGTTAGACAAGAAAAGGGTTTGAGGTTTAGGCTTTCAAAAATGTTTCCACTCAGATCTAAAATCTCTAAGGACGATAAGCAAGTGAGGGCGCTTGGCAATTCTAGCAGGTTGCAATCATTTAGATGTAATTCGGTTAATGAGCACAAACCTGATAATAAAGCTAATGGCAAGTTCTCCAGCAATTTATCAACTCCAGACCAACCAGAAAGATTAAGACTTGAAAGAGATGTCAAATTGAAGAAACTGTTAGGAAAACTCAAAATGTTTTTGCAGTTTTCCAAAGACAATAGTGAAAGTTGAGGTAGATGATCAATTGAGGAGGGTAACTCTTTTATGGGTGTTCCTGCAAGATAAAGTGTCTCTAACCTTTCCATACTTTCCAAAATTTCTGGTAAACCCTCCAACTTTGAGCAGCCAAAAAGATAAAGAATTTCAAGAGATTTCAACTTACAGATGCTGCTTGACACACGTTTTAGCCTTTTGCATTTCTGAAGTCTTAATACGGTAAGTTCAGTGAGACATTCAACGGAAGATGGCAGTTCTTCTATTGCGGTCTCACTTAAAGACAAATATTTCATATCTCCTGATATATCTGGGAACTTGGTGATATTTGAACAGCCATGGAGCTCGAGTTCTGTGAGGGAAGTCTAGTTACAAGTGCTGCTTGGAAGATTCTTAAGCCTTCTGCAGTTGTCCAGTCTCAGTACAACAAGCTTACAGAGACTCTCAATTGCTGGGGGAACTTCTTCTATTGCTGTCTCACCTAAATCTAACTCCGTAATGCTCCAGGAAGTCTTGGGAAACTTGATGAGACTATAGCAGCCATCAAGAACCATGATCTCAAGATTTCGGGCCAAGGAGAGGTCTGGGGTTTCATTAAGGTGCTGGGAGTAACTGAGGTCAATCCGTCTTAAGTTCAGAGCATGCTATAATGTCAAAAGAGCTTGAACAATTAGCATTGATGAACTTTCAGATATTCTACTACAAAGAAACATACATAAATGTTAAATGTACCTGCATTTCCTCCCAAAGGTGTTCAAGATTGCTATGGTGCATATCAAGTTCAACAAGGTTCTCGGGGTTAAAGTTGGATGGCAAGGATTTCAAAGGGTATCGATGCCAATGAAGATATCTCAGCTCATTCGAAAGAATTTCAAGGCCTCGGCAAAGGTGCACCTTATCTTCTTCTACGTAGCCTTCACGGTAGGAAGAACTAAAGAATTTGAGAAGTCTAAGCTGATGCATCCCCACAATGGCATCAGAACGTAAGTGTAACTCACTTGTTTTTGACAAGTCAAGGGATATGCTTTCCACTGCTTCTGAACCCTGAGTATAAAAGACAGCATATGTCAGCATAGAATGTATAAGAACCAAAACAGTGAAGAATGACTTGATGTAAATCATATCCTATAAGCTGAGATTTCACAAAGCTAAATTAGATATAATTTAGAGTTTTAGTGCATTAGGCACATACTGAATTTTTCTTGAACAAGTTACAGACATCCTGAGGGTCCCACAACCTACTGCGTTTGCCAGGATCTTTGATGGATTCTTGGCGAACAATACCCCAACCCATCTCTTGTAACAGATCATGCATCAGTAACCTATCATCTGTAACAGTTATGAGACATTTGTCAATGAGAACACTTATTCCAATTTGTGTAGAGAAGCCACAACCATCTAGTATGGTTGTTACATGATCTCTGTTATCTCCTTTGAAGAAACATGCAATATCAAGAAATATTGCCTTCTCTTCGTCATCAAGTGCATCATAGGTTATTCTTAACACATTCTGAATGTCCATGTTCAGATTCTTCCTGAGTTTATTCAATGCACTTTCCCATTCTCGCTTACTCCTGCCAAATAGAAAGCAACCCAAAACTTTAAGAGCTAGCGGAATGCCTTTAGCATAGTGTACTACCTGGTTTGACAACCCCATGTAATCTTCAGTGGGATGGTTCAGTTTGAAGGCATTTAAACTGAAAAGTTGAAGAGCTTCACAGTAATTTAATTCCTCAACCTCATACATTTCATCAACACCAGTCTTAAGCACCTGCTTATCTCTAGATGTTATGATAATCCTACTTCCAAGACCGAACCAACCATGATCCGCAGCTAAATTTTTTAATTGCTGAGAATTTTCTACGTCATCGAGAACAATAAGGACCTTTTTGCGACGAAGTCTGGTCTTCATAAAAGTGTGTCCTAAACCAGAAGCGCCTGCACTTAGATCGCCATCCTCTAATAACTTGGAAAAAAGTTCCTCTTGTAAATGATGTACTCCACGTTTAGCTGATTCTTCCCTAACATTAGGAAGAAAGCAACAACCTTCAAATTGATTGGCAATTCGATCAAATATAGCTCTTGCAATTGTCGTCTTGCCTATACCACCCATGCCCCAAATTCCAACAATATGGACATCTACCAGTCCAATGCATAATAATGATTCAACTTTTTCTATACGTGATTCTATTCCAATCAAGCCACCCAAAGCACCGGAGGACATATGATTCAATTTCTTCAGGACATCTTTGACAATTTTCTCAACAAGTTCAGCTTCTGACCTACCAAATATAAAAACATTTTTTATATAATCAAAAAGAGAGAAATTGAATCATGCAAGCATACGAGCATCAAACTGAAGGCAACAAACAATAAGCATGATTTGCAAACTATATCCCACAGACAGAAACAAACAATAAGTTCACTGATTAATATGAAGTTTAAAGATTATTCTATTTTCTACCCACAAATCCCAAGAGGAAGATTTTCCTAAATTATGCAAATTCAACAAATTGAAACAATCAAATTTATCTAAAACCTTAAACAACTGCACAAATTCGTAGTTACCCGAGTTGTTTATCCAAATGCCAGCCAGATAAATTAGCCACCTGTGTCAAAGCAGCCCTCCACTTAAGCACCTTGGGTTTTGTCTTACTGGAGTACTTTTCATGCTCAGCAAGCGCTTCTCCAAAACTCTCAGTTTGTTTTCTTACTTCAGAGGGATTCACATGGTAGAAAACAGGCAAAACAATCTGTCCCATATCTGTTGTGTCCTTGCATTCAAGAATCTTCAAAAGTTCATCCAAGCACCAAGATGAAGATGCATAGTGCTTGGACAAAATGACTATTGAAATATTGGAGTCTTCAATTGCTTTCAAAAGTGCTGGAGAGACTTCATCTCCTCTCCTGAGTTGATAATCTATGAAGGTTTCGATTTTTGCCCGGCATAAGGCCGCATACAAATGACTGGTAAAGTTGCTGCGAGTGTCTTCACCTCTGAAGCTGAGAAACACATCGTACTTCCATTGACGAGTTGTTGAAGCAGAAGCAGAAGAAGAAGAAGGAGCCATGCAAAATTTTGAGAGTGGAATGAATTAAAGTTGATTCTATAATGGTTATTAGGAATTAGCTCATCATCATCATCTAATACATGGCTTCCATCTTAGATTAGTTATTACACCACAATCTACCGAAGTAAATTTCTCCTCGTAAACTCAAATTCTTACGTGAGACGTTGAACATAGCTAAAACAATTAAAAAATTATAAAGTAATATAAAATATAATATAAACTAAATTAATTTATCGCTAAATTTAAGTATTGAAAAAAAAAAGGTAAAATCTTCTTTTAATTTATATATATATATATATATTTAAGCTATTTTCAGTTTTCAAATAAGAGTTTACACAATAATATCATTAACAAACATATTAAAAAAAATTAGAGGCTGTTTATTTTTTTGACTTAATTAACTTAATTTCAATCAATAAAGTTAAGTCTGCCTTTTTTAGGTTACTGAAAATTTTCAGCTATTAAGTTACTAAGTTATTAAGTTAATTTTTTTAACTTTTTAATTAATCTAAAAAGTCTTGAGGATATCATTAAAAGATATTATTCAAAATGTCCTCATAGAATTAATTAATTTTTATTCTTAACTAAATAAAGTTAAATAATTATTAATACCCATCTATATAACTTGTAATAATATATATATATATATATATATACCATAATAAAATTGATTAACATATACTAATTAAAAATATTAAAGAATTATATTTAATCGAATATGATTAATATTATGATAATATATTATCTTATTTATACTCTTTTGAGATGTTTGCTATTTGTTTCATATTTATAATTTGTAAGGGCGTAAATGTAAAAATAATGGTTTTTAAAATTTTTAAATTGAGAAAATAAAAAACTTAATATTTAATTTTAACAATTTAGATAAAAAAAAACATATTATTTAGATTTAGATATTTTAACTCTATTCAAAATTCAAACTAGTTCAAATCTATTCAGATTTCAGATAAAAAAAAGCCACCTTATTCTATTAATACGAAAATATATTATATAATAATGTTATCTCTCTCTCTCTCTCTCTCTCTCTCTCTCTATATATATATATATATAGAGTTATTCTTAAGTGGGGACGTCCGTATTTTTTTTTTTTATGCAGACACACTTTTAAACCTTACGATTTAAAAGAGTTATTTATTAAATAAACTATAAAATCATGCAGTTTAAAAAAGTTAAAAACTAACTCTTTTAAACCTCACATTTTTTAAGTGTGTATGTAAAAAAAAAAAAAACATCCGCCCTAAATATATATATATCATTAACATTCAAGAATTTAAGGATTTAATTTGTTTCTCTTATTCACTCGACTAATTTGATGGGCCCATGATTACCTATCCTCGTCCACTTTTGTCACTAAACCCAAAGTAACCCAATCAATAGATTTAAGTGTCACCAAAATATTCCTAATTGAAAAATATTGTGGTTGTTATTAGAAAAGTAAAAATAATACCAATAAAGTGTTGGCTCCACTGGTAATGGAGTCTCCTTAAGTGACTTGATTGAATTTGCTCTCCAATTCGAGTTATAGGAAATCCGCCTTTGTTGGGAGAACCTATGCCTCCCGTTTCGAGCGAGGATTTATAGTTTGAATTGTAGTACGAGCTTAAAGGTGCCTCTTACAGTTGGAGCCCTTCCCATAATGCCTCGTGGTTAAAACAAAAAAAAAGTAAGAATAATGATAAAAGCTATAAATTCTTATACTTTTCGTTTCGAGCGAGGATTTCTAGTCTGAATTGTAGTACGAGCTTAAAGGTACCTCTTACAGTTGGAGTCCTTCCCATAATGCCTCGTGGTTAAAATAAAAAAAAAGTAAGAATAATGATAAAAGCTATAAATTCTTATACTTTTTTTTTACAAACTAATATATTATAATTTAATAGAAGGATTAAATAACTATTAGCTGACAATATTTATTTTTATTATTTTATAATAAGAAATAATGTACCATAAAAAAATTGCTCATAATTAGAAAAGATTCAGTACTCAAATTAGCTACATGAGCTGAGTTCGGAATTAATTATTGATAATCTAAAACATATGCATGTTAATAAAACTAAGAGGTCAGGATCTATAGACTTGAATTGGGCTAGTTAATTAATTCTAGATGACTCCATATCTGAAAACTCATAGTCGTTGAAATCATCAGTGCCGAGAATATCATCCAGTGGCCATGAACATGATGAGGCTGCTGTTGCCAAATGTGCAGCTGCTAAGCCTGAACCCGAGCCTGTGCAGCTGTCCATAGTCATTGCTTGTCTGCTTTCCTCAGCTGCGGCCGTGGGGAAGTATGCAGTATTTGAAAATTCTCTGCCTTCACAGCCAGCACTTTCACTGGTGCGGCTGTTGTTGTCAGCTGAGGACTCTAGAGCAACTTTGATGCCTCCAATGAGAAACCGCTGATGGGAGGACAGAAAAGGGCTGGCCATGTGAATTGACACGTCACATTGCCTGCATAGTATTGCCCTGTCCTCCAAGCAAAAGAAATACCCATTCCTCTCCTGCAAAATAATCAAGAAACCCATTTGCAAGCGCATTCGCGGCTGAATTTAATGATGGCAGTTAAAAGGGCCTTAATTACCTGGCAGATTTCGCATGAAGGAATCTGAGAAGCAGAGGGAGATGATGACGAGGAGGAGGATGCGGCAGCAGCATTGTGTTTGAGAAGCGAGACACGCTGATGCTTACGGGACAGCTTGTTAGCTGTATGAACTTTGACATCACAGTTGCTGCATAATACAGCCTCATCAGCACAACACAGTACCTCTGCCTCTGCCTTCTCGCATACCTCACACTGTAGCTTCATGTTAATTGGTAACTGGTAAAATGGCAAAACTTAAATATATTAGTAGCACATTTTTTCTGTGAGAGCTCTCTGTCTCTTTATAGTGTCCTGAGAAGCCAAAACTATCTAAGTATCTGAGAGACAAAAATATCAGTATCCGACATAAACATAAGCGATGTGTCTGAAAGAATTCTAAGTTGATGGATCATTGTCGATCGCCCGTCAAATATATAAGCAAATCTAGCTAGTGGTAGATAACACATCGTATCCACTTCATGTTTTGGAATTGTGTCCCGGTTCCATTGATGAAATTTACAGGCTGTCCATATTTAATGACACTTGTATCATTGCTTGTGGTTGAGACAAGTGCCGTCCAATGAAAGCGATTTTTTTTTAATTTTCTTTACCTTCACTAATGCCAACAAAATCTTCTCCCTCTGCTCGTTGTTCCGGACATGGTGGGTGTAAAGGCACTCCAATGCTCAAGCAAGATACAAAATAACGAGTTAAGCAAGAATTTTGTAAGGAAATCTTTTGAGTGTATTCAATGTTCTTGGCATTTGTTCCTAGCATCTCTAAGAGCTTCTCCATGAATGTTAGCATAGTGGGTTAAGGTCACTATTGATAGGCGTGTTTCCCTCAACTTTTAACGAAGATTGGGTGCCCTAATTTGTGCACCATGTGTTATGCTTAGATGAGGAAACATGGCGTCGTTCATAACTGTCAGTTGGATACTGCGTGTCTCTTCAATGAAGTACATGGCTTCGCTTAAGGTAGCTTCGGAGTTCATTCTCCGATAGAGTTACTAATTCTATTAAGCCCTTATAAGAATACTTGTCGCACTATCAGATTGCGGTAAATAGGCAGCTGTAACCATGATTTATCATGCATGAAGCACTAGATTGTCAATAATATATGTGAAAAAAAGGATCAATTTTATATTACTCTTAAAATGACAATTTTCAAATTATTTTTCAATTATTTTAAATCTCTATTTACTCTCTATTTTTGTTAAAAAGATTAAAAAAAAAGCATTAACTCAAACTATTTTTTTCTTATATTTTAAATAAAAATAAGAGTAAGTTAATATGTACGATAATTTAAAAGATATTCTAAAAATTATGACTTCATGTGAGAATAATCCAAATTTTACCCATAAAAAAGATCGTCAACAAACTTTCTGAGCGTTGGCATGGCAAATCCGCAAGGGCAATTACTGATGTTGTTATTCGTGAAACAGGACCACAGAGTCGGCGTAGCATTACTATGGTAGAAAGTCAAAACCCCATTGGCCCATAACATTGTTATAATTTTGCTACCTTCTAGTTGGTTCTTTTGTCAGAGCTAGAGACATGGAAGTTGCAGATAGAGATTGCCAAAATCTGCCCATCCCCTTTCCAAAGCCAAATCTACTTTGTGGGCTGCCCAAAACTGGTCATCCTTTTAGCATAATGTAACTTGAAAATTTATTTGCTAATTTGTAGCCAGAAATGGACTGCGTGTGACATGGGAATTGAGAAAATTTGTTGCTGTATTATTTATCGCTCCCCAAACCCCAACTCTCTTGAAGGAATATTCTTTTATGTTCAAGTGACGTTGCTTCTAATCATCAGATGGTGGGCAGATAATAAGTAAATGGCTATGGCTATGGCTATGTTAGAGTTCATTTATGGTAGAATACGAATCTCAACCATACACGTTAAGTGATAAATAATAAAAAATTTATTATAACTTATTATTTATTATTTATCATGTTATATATATAATTGAGATTCGTACTCCATTATAGATGAACTCCGATATTGTCTAACCCTAAATTTATGCAAGTTAAAGATGAAATAAGTCCTCTCGCATAGTAGGCCCACGCGAGAATTCATTCTCCATAGGCCCAAAAATGAAGTATCTGCTTATTGTTGGACCTTTCATCTCGACTTGCCCAGTTGCCAAGGGGAATTCCGTAGGCTGGCCCAACATTTTAACAAAAAAGAATTAACAAGGTCCCATCGCACGGGCTTGGTGCCCCAACTCAGACACCGTCGTCAAGTATTTAACAAATGAATATATGTCAAATAAAACCGATCATCTAATCGTTCTTGAATTGACAGACCCAGACATTTAAATTAGTAAATTTTTATTTTTTCATGCGAACCAACTCTTATCACTAAAATATAAATATTTTTATTTTATTTAAAATATGATCAACTTTTTTAATTTAATTTACTTGGAAATGATTCGAGATATACTAAGATGAAAAGATATTAAATTTTTTAACTTTGCCATGAGAGAAGAATCAATGTAATAGAAACAAAATGAATACAACGATGAATATTTATGTTCCATTCGACAAAATTGCCGAAGATCTCCCTCTCCTCGGCCTTGATGAATGGATCCTAAATTTAATCAAATTCATGTGATTTAATTTTCCAATAATCACTATACACACATCCCCCATCATTGTTTAGGAGAAAATATCGTATAAAATTACACGCACTAGGGAACGACATGACGGCCTCTTGCTTTTTGACTTGTAACAAAACAGTATAAGAAGCCATGAACGTGAAACCTCTAGAACATAGAAGAAACCTGATCCACCAATGAGCTCAGCTTTCCCACCGCATCAAACACAGACGCAACCAGAAACTTCCCCATTTATCTACACAACTCCAACATAAGAATTTTCAAGAACCGCTTCACAAACATATAAATAACATATCTCATCACCAACCCACTCAAAGAGTGTCATCACAAATATACTTGAGTTAGTGTGTCAATATCTATCTAGCTTCAAGCGTCTCTACCAACAAGCACATTACATATAATACATCAAGCACAAAGCCAAAAAGGAAGGAAGAAATGAGGCAGCAACAACAAACACGGCCCTTTAATGTTAATTTGCTGCCAATGCTGCTATTGGCAATATTGGCATGTCTTGTGGGCTCATCAAATGGCTCTCTGCTGACGCCCTTCGCTGATCGTCCGAGGAGTCTGTTATCCGATCTGTGGACAGAACGTTTGGCAGACCCCTTCCGGGTGCTAGAGCAAATCCCATTTGAGCTCGAGAGGGACGAGACCATGGCGCTATCTCCCGCTAGAGTGGACTGGAAAGAAACACCGGAGGGTCACTTCATAATGCTGGATGTACCGGGGGTGAAGAGGGACGAGCTGAAGATTGAAGTTGAGGAGAATCGCGTGCTGCGAGTGAGCGGAGAGAGGAAACGGGAGGAGGAGAAGAAGGGCGATCACTGGCACAGAGTGGAGAGATCCCATGGCAAGTTTTGGAGGCAATTCAAGCTGCCGGACAATGTGGATTTGGATTCTGTACTGGCTAAGCTTGAAAATGGTGTGCTCATTTTGTCCTTGAAGAAGCTGTCACCTGACCAGATCAAAGGTCCGAGAGTCGTCGGCATTGTGGGCGGAGAGGACGAACCGGCCAAGCTGCAGAGCGAGGCTAGGCAAGAGCTTTAGAGGTTTTTTGCCTGCCATTGGGTTTATGTCAGTGTGGTGTGGAGAATAAGGGTGGTTTTACTGCAATGTTGAGCTAGCTTTGTTTTTTACTTTTGTTGTGTCGTTGTCTTCGTTTGATGCCAAACCTGCTGTCTTGTAATAAGTTTAATACTGTAATATAATTTCTCTTGGTAACATTCTCTCTGCACTATTAAAGTATAAATAACGAGGCAGCACATGAAGCTGATACAGCTCTCTTCTATCTATCAAAATTGGTAGAAATCAACTGCAGCAATAATACCAAAATGGTGTATGGGTTAAGATTTCCATGTTGAAAACAGATCCAAGTTAGAAACTTGTGAATTGTGGGGAAACCCTTCGTACTCTTAGCTAATTTAAAGCAGCTAAATTATCCAAGGCATCACAGATTTCCTCTGTTCTGGGATGTGTTTTGTCAAAGAACCGGAGTTGCTTGTCAGCCACAATCCAGCTGCGACCGGGTTTTTTATAGGCATAACCAATCGTTTAAACATCTTTCTCACCTTACCAACTTCATCCCATTTTCCCAATTCTCCATATAAATTTACCAACATTATACTATAAATCATGTTGTCAATTTCAATCAGTATTTTCACAGCAAACTGGGCCAAATCTGTGCCGTGGTGAATTTTACACCCATCAAATAAAGAACCCCAGACAACATCATCGGGTTCAATCTTCATAAGAAGATCTATTAAGAATCCATAAATCTCAATTCCAGGCTCAATCCAGTAAGTTTTAGTTATCAAATCGAAATAAGCAAGCCCCTGTTCAACCTTCTTCTGTGTGAACAAGCAATCAACAAGCTGATAAATGTAACTATATGTGGTGTTATATCACAGTCTGCAGACTGCATCATCTCCTCAAACACACTAATCGCATTCTCACATTGTCCATGACGAGCAAAAGAATTCGTCAGTGAATTCCATAAAGCCAAACATTTCTTTGACTTCCTATCAGAAACCCTTCTTGCCTCTGTCAAGCAGTAGCATTTTTCCATACATTTCTATCAAAGCCGTCAAAATATACGAACGAAGATCAAACCCGTTTCTATAAACAAAGCCGTGTATCGCTTTACCTAGCTGCACCACAAGCCGGAAGCAATCAAATAAGCGTGGTACGATCAAGCCTAATATTACAACTTTCCATCCTCCTAAAAAATGAAATAGCATCCCGAAACAACCCGTTCCTCGCGCAAGGATTAATCACTCCTAGCAGCCGCATCTCGATCAGGCATTGCTTCAAAAAGCAAAGCAGCCTTCGTAATATCCCCAACCCTGGCATACCAAAAAATCATAGCTGTCCACGTCAGAACATCTTTTCGGGACATTTCATCAACCACTTTCCTGGAAATCCTAATGTCGAGCCACTTACACAGATGGGTATTGCTCAAAACCAGATTTAACCGTCTGGGTATGCACAGTTTTTGTTCGATGAGACTCCAAAACTTCACCACACGCGCGTATAGGATGTGATTAGGCTGTGATTGGCCTCGACAAACCATGTCGCGGT
The DNA here is from genome assembly GCA_029618585.1 of Citrus australasica. Taxonomy (NCBI): domain Eukaryota; kingdom Viridiplantae; phylum Streptophyta; class Magnoliopsida; order Sapindales; family Rutaceae; genus Citrus; species Citrus australasica. The sequence goes on along the minus strand of JARCIV010000003.1, from coordinate 29,990,532 downwards.
CCATGACAAGTCAACTGGCTGTGAGACATATGCAGAAACCATGGCGGTGTACAAGGAGGTAACTGGAGTCGTTAGATTATCGAAAATGAGGCGAGCGGAGGTGAGGTTCCAGAGTTCGAGACTTTGAGAGTGCAGAAGCGCACAAACTTGAAGGCGTAGAAATTGGTTAGGCCTTCGCTGAGAGTTGCGAGAAAAGACTGGAATTACTTGAGATGATTCATGTGATTGCACCGTTCAAGCATCCATGGCACTGGCTGGTTTAGCGTTTGATTTAAAAAATCTAAATCCGTAACGGATACCATTCTCTTTTGTACTGTCATAAATTTACTAGAATTAACCTAAGCACATTCCATATTTTTTACTGGATGAATCATACTCAGGCCGTCAGGCGTACTCCTCTGACTCTAGCTATGGAACAGAAACTCGTCGAACCCACTCAATTAATTTTTTCCAAATGGCTGAGTGCCATTAGCCTATTGGTTCAGTGGCAGAGCCATTAAGGGAGAAGCAGGGGCTGGTGACCCGCTCGATCTAAATTTATCTTTTGAACTCGAACCAAAGTTTAATTTGTTAATAAAAAATTTTTATTTGCCACCAGCTAAAATAAAAAGTTGCCCACCAGTTTTCGTGTAATTCATATATATTATGTTTTTCTTGGACATTAAACGGGTGGTTTAATTTATCAAACCAACTGATCCACAACAAATTAAGCTTGAAATATAATGTCTATAATGTTTATAGCTATAATATCTATAATTTAATATATTAGTAATCTATATCAGAATTAAAGTATCTGTTCTTTTGGATGGTTTTACTGCAGTGTTGAGCTTCGTTTTGTTGAATCGTTGGTGCAAAATCTACATTCTTGTAATATAAGTTTCATAGTACAGCATAATTTCTTTTCATTAACGTTATGTCTGTGTCAGCATTTCATCACAACCAAAGTATAAACAATGAGGTAGGATATGAAGCGCATAAAGCTCTTTATCTATCAAAATTGGGTAGGAATCAAGTGCAGGAACGCTACCACAATAATTAGGCTGCTGCATAAACCGATCAAACAATTTGGACATGTCAGGGTTTATGTTAAAAGCAGATCTGAGTAAGAAAAGTAGTGTGCTGTGGGAAAAACCTCTGTGCTCCTTGCTAATGTAAAGCGACCATACTTTCCAAGGCATCATATATTTCCTCTGTTCTGGGATGCGTTTTGTCAAGGGAATGAAACTGATGAACTTGTTTGTCAACCTCAATCCAACTGCAACCAGGTGTTTTATAAGCATTACGATCCTTTAGCATCTTCCTCACCTTTCGGACCTCATCCCATTTACCTAACTCTCCATATATATTTGCCAGCATTATACCATAACCACCATTGTTTGGATCGATTTCAATCAATTTTTTTACTGCAAATTCTGCAAAATCTGTGCGGCCATAAATTTTACATCCATTGAGCAAAGAACCCCAAACAACCTCATCAGGTTCAATCTTCATTCCCTTCACAACTTCCAAGGCTTCTTCAAACCTTCCTGCTCGACCAAGAAGATCTACTAAGCATCCATAATGCTCAATTTGAGGCTCAATCCTGTAAGTTATAGTCATCAATTTGAAATAAGTACGACCCTGTTCAACTAATCCTCCGTGTGTGCAAGCATTTAACAAGCTGATAAATGTAACCCCATCCGGTCTTATATTATGGTCTTGACACCGCATCATCTCCTCAAACACGCAAATTGAATTCTCACTTTGACCATGAAGAGCATAAGAATTGATCATTGAATTCCATGAAGTCAAACGTTTCCTTGAGTTCCTATCAAAAACCCTTCTTGCCTCTTTCAAGCTGCCACATTTTCCATACATATCTATTAAAGCATTCGAAATAAACGAATCAAGATCAAGCCCATTTCTATACACATAACCATGGATCACTTTACCAAGCTGCAGCATTCCCGTGTGACCAATAGCCGAAAGTGCACAAACAAGCGTGACCTGATTAGGCCTAATATTATCACTCACCTCCATCCCCATCCTCCTAAAAAATGAAATAGCATCCGAAAACAACCCATTCTGTGTACAACCAGCAATAACAGAATTCCAAGCAGGAACATCTCGATCAGGCATCGACTCAAAAAGCGAAGCAGCATTTTTAATATCCCCAACCCTTGTATATCCAGAAATCATAGCCGTCCATGATACAACATTTCTGTCAGACATTTCATCAAACATTTTCCTAGCAATCCCGATGTCGTTGCCGGACCTCGAATAAGAATTAAGAAGAGCCGTTTCCACAACTGGGTATTGTTCAAAACCAGATATAACTATCTGGGTATGCACCATTTTAGTCCCCCGAGACTCCAAAACGTCAGGACAAGACTTCAAAACATGCGGGTAAATGAAGTGATTAGGTTGCGGTTGGCCTCGACGGACCATATCACGGTACAAAGAAAAAGCTGATGAAGCGTGAACCGGCTCAGAAGCATAAGCAGTGATCATGGCAGTGTACAGGTAGGTATTTGGAGTCGTTAAATGATCGAAAATGAAGCGAGCGTAGGTGAGGTTCGAGAGTTTGAGAGCGCAGAAGCGCACGAGCTTGAAGGCGTAGAAATTGGTTTGGCTTTGGCCGAGAGTTGTGAGAAACGATTGGAGTTGCTTGAGATGATTTATGTGATTGCATCTTTCAAGAATTGCTAAGACTTGCTGGTTCAGAGTTTGATTTAATTGGTTAGTAGCAGAGACCATTCTCTTTCTCTTGGCGCCGCCTTTTGTAACGGAAATAACTAATTTATGTGTTCCATCATTTTCATTTAAATTGGGGTCCCGGTACTTTAAAATTCGCGGCCAACTTGTTTATTTTGTTCACTAATCTAATAACTTTTTTTAAAAAAATTAGTTTTTATTTTACACTAATTTTTAAATATAAAAAACTCCTATTAATATTCTTTTTTTTTAATTTCTTTAAAAATAATTTTTTATTCTCTGCACATCCAAGTTGACTATATCAAAAATAATTTCTAAAATTCAACTTTATTTTATCTACAGATCTAAATAAACTATTATCTAGCCTTAACCTAATTCTTTATTAAAGAGAGTACAAATTTACTCAATGCTCGGCTAATCTTGAATGCTTTTTACGTGCCCATTGTCACCCAAACTTGAGTAGGTGAATTTCTCATCCCCTCCATTTTTTTTTTTTTTTTGGGAGGGGGAGGGGGTCTGTGGAATTTATATAAGTTAATAGAAAGAAAAAGTGGGGACTATTTCAGCATGATATAATGCAGTAGAATATTTATGAAAGAAAAAGAAAATGCACAGATAGATTAAAAAGAAGCAGAAGCTAAGAAGTAAAAGAATGAGTTTGGCTTTGCTATAGACGATTGCAAGTTATGACTGAATCAGTCAAGTTAGAGCCATGCAGTCATAAAAATTCACATGATTGATTTATTTTATTAAACCAATCTTATTATTCCACGTCAATTTGTACAAGGAATTAGCACCAATCCAGTTGATGATACGAACATATAAAATGTTCAGGTAAAAAGAAGTGTTCGTGTGAGATAATTGTAGTTCTCTTTGGCTCTTTCAATATGCATTAAAATACTAAAGAAAAACAACATAATGCACCTCTAAGAAATTTGATAACTGTAGTTTGATAATTAAAGTCTTATTAGAGAATAAGGCGTTGGGAGGAAAAAAAAATGTAACTGTGAAATAAGAGTTTATAACGTATGTTATATAACTTGTAAAAAATAATTTTCACAAAAATTATAAAGATAAATAGGTTTTTTTTTTTAACTATACAAGTGTGAGGGAAAAAATTATTTGGATTCTAAATTATTATAGTGGCAAGTGTTTATCAAATACTTTAATTCAGTAAGTTACAATTGTCCAATTACAATAACAAATAAGAGCAAAGGCCTTTTGTTAGGGCTAGCAAGATTTTCTTGCTTGTGTTTTTAATAATGGAAATGATGATTAGGTTAAATATACGAAAGTGTGTTGCTAAACTGTTAATAGTCCTCTAAAGTTACTGTTAATAGTTAAAATATTTTTTATTTAAACTTAACAGTGTTAAATAGTAGACTATATTATAGATTCTTTTAATAAAATTTTTGTATTGGAGTACTAGAGAGTACATTTTGAGGTATATAATAGTCTCCCTTTTGGTCATCATGCTTTCTCATTCACTTCAAAGAAAAATTAATGGTATTCATTATTTAATTTCTCAATAAATTCACCATTACCAATGGCATTATGCTCGTCCTTTAAACATATGGATATGGGTGATCTTTTGCGGTAGATATGTATGATCAGTGAGATTTAATGCAAATATTTTAAGATCATTTCATTTTGAATTATTGCCATTATTATGTGGATAAAGGCGTGCACTGTTTATCGCCTTCAGATTATTATTTTTATTTTTTTAATACCGATACATTTGCACTTGAAAAAATCTACTTATATCAACCAACAATCTCCTAAAATTTAACCAATACAATTTTTATTTTGTCACTTAACCAGGTTTTGAACTAGCTTTAATTCTTATATTTTTAAAAAGATTTCAAAGCACCCCAACTGTTAGATATGTGTTTCTTTTTTTTTTTACAATAATCTTTTCATTAATTTACATTTTTTTTTATTTACAAGATTCACCAAATTAATATCACATTATCCTAAAAGTAAAGTAATAACCTAGTTCCAAAGCTCAAGTTATTAACTTATTATCACCAGGCTACGAGTTAAGTGATTTCAATTTTTATTTGATCTCATCATTTTTAAATAATTCTATCTTCATTTTTTTGGGGGGGACAAATTCACGAAGTAATTTATTTTCATCATAATAGATAACAGCACAAATGAGTCCATTACAAGGAGTTTGTTATCTTACGTGATGATGTAAGAAATATGACTCTTTCACAACCGTTTGATAAATATTCAACGATTGTGAGAATATAAAATAACAAAATTATATTATTTTCACGACCGTTGGATAAAAATTTAACGGTTGTGGAAAAATCTTGTTTCTTACATCATTATGTAAGATAACCAGAGCCCCGTTACAATATCTTTCAATTCATTATAGCGAACAATTGCCTAGGCCATTAAAAGCTCATCGTGCAAATGACACAGAACTTCTAATTTATTCCGACTACAAAAATGAAAAAAAAATATATAATAAAAAAATTAGAGAAATGTATAAGTCCAAATCAGATTTTTAAATCTATATTATATACATCCTCAAATTGAAACTCAAATAACTACTTAAGAAAACAAACACTCACTAAAATGTAATTATAACATTTTATGAAACGTTACGTAATTGGTATAGCAAGTACATTGTTTATTTGTTTTTAGTACAACGGGCTCTCTCTTTCAACCCCTAAACTAAATTTTCAACATGCAACTTTCGTGCGTGCCATCGAAAGTAACGAAGGCAATGATAAGATATTAAGATAAGAAAAAAAGGAGAAGTGGGGGAAAAAAAAGGAAAGAATTGACTTAGGGTGGCGTGGGTGTGCTGAGCACGTGACGCTTACTTCGAAGGCAAGAAGCCGTCTGTCTATTACCATTTACCAACAATTACGACACATAACGCGCGTGTATTCGTGGATGGATGCGAGGTTATCCATTTATGCAAGAAACTGGGATTTTATAATGAATCACCCATGAACGTTGTAGAAATTTCACTTATCCAGAAAAGCTTTTTAAGTTCATTGATAAGAAAAAAAGTCTCATATGATGACTAGTGTTATATTAACTAATTAAAATTTTTAAATATGAGGAAAATTTACTAAGAGTAACTTTAGAAAATACAACACTTTTAACTTACATTTCTCTAACTATTTTTTTTTAGATACAAGATTAGAACAGATAAAAATAAGCTAAAATTACCATGGTGTTTTTTTAGTGATAACAACTTATTTCTCTCACTAATTTTTAAACTTACTCATATCTCTAAGATAATGACACTTTTGAGTTTGTGCATTTCTATCAATGAGAAGGAGAGAGTGAGAGATATTCAAGTAAAAAGAAGTAATAAACTTCTTGTGGATAAGATATTCAAATGAAAAACATGTTAAATTATTATATATACAAATTGTATTTTTTGTTGTTGTGTTTGAAAAACAAGTAATTCTTCTTAAAAACTTTTGAGCCCATGCGGTTTTTTCACGCTCAGACTAATATATTTTGTTATATTACTTGCACCATATTTAAAATAGTTCAATGATTTTCAAACAATAAAATTGAGATATATGATACACAAAAAGAGAAAGCATAGAAGCTTCATGGCCGATTTGTGATTCCTTCTTCTCTTGTATGTTAACCAAAAAAAAAAAGGATTTAAAGAAATATGAGCAGAAAATGTAAAGTTTTCTTAACTTATATATTTTATTTAAAATTTTATCAGAATTAAAGTAAAATAGTGTAAAACAATGCAAAATTGATGTAGATATTTGGGTTTCACTGTCAGATTACCAATTAATTATTAGTGATTCATTTTTAATAAAAAAAAAAGTTAATACATAAATAGATCATTGTTTATTTATGAGCACAATTTTCTCCATCTGAAAGTTTAGAAAAAATAGGGGAGGCCTGTGATAATTTCCCTTTAACAAATGCCACACTTAAGGTAACTACGAAGTAGTGGGGTAATTAATAACTGCCAGGTAGGGGTAAAAACGAGGGGAGAGGATATTACCACGGTCAAACTGTCAAATTTAGGGACATTCACAACAACAGAGAAACTGAGAAAAAGAAGAAGACCAAACTCTCTCCTCCATTTCCCTTCCATATCTTGTGCTACAATCACTCCCGTCTCTAATCCTTTTCCCACTATAAATATCACTAATCATTCCAATTTTATCTTCACAATTCCTTAATCTTTCCAATTCAGTCCAAAATTCTCAACACGGATAATAACTGCTGTTATCATCACCATCAAATTCCAATTCTTTTCATATGTCTGGAATCTGGAGATGGAAGAGACAGCTCAGCGACATAGCTTCTTCATCGATGCTGCCGTCGTCGCGAACCCGGTTCGCCCCCCTCGTGGTCGGACCGGTCAATTACCTCAGCAACAACAGCATCGGTAGAGCGGCAGGAGGGCACCGTCGCCAGCCCTTCTTCATCGGAATTCAGGAGCGTTATAAGTGGGACCACGGCGGCGACACGTACCGGAAAATCAGGGCGGAGGCGAATTGCCCGCGGTGTTCGAAGCACATGGATCTCTTGTTCTCCAATCCCTCCAATCTCTCACCTCCGGTTCCCGCTCCTGCGGTTGATAGTAGCGGCGGTTACCAAGCTGTTAACATCTGTCCCAATTGTAAATCCGCTTACTACTTCCGCCCGCACCGGATTGCTCCTCTTCAAGGCAGCTTCGTAGAAATCAGCATCAGTGCTAATAATCCTAACAATAATAATACCAATAAGAGGTTGAAGAAACTCTCCAGTGGTGGTAGTGGAAAGTTGTCGTTTTGGGACACTTTGAGGTCGTATGGAGGTGAATTGCCACCCTTGCCATCCGGAGATGGTACCGGTAACAGCAAAGGTAACGGTAATGGTAACGGTTTGGCTGTGCATTTGCCTCCAGGGCCGCCATTTGCACCTGGCGTTGAAGCTGTTAGAAAAATGGGACCCAGTAACGGAGGTGGGTCTGGCGGAAACGGTGGCGGAGGTGGCTCTAGTGGTGGTGGTGGTAGTAGATGGGGTGGGTCTAATTTGGGAGAGGATTTGCCAACGCCTAAGGAGATTTGCAAAGGACTTGATAAGTTTGTTATTGGTCAAGAAAAAGCCAAAAAGGTTCAAGTTTTTGTTTTGTAGCTGTTATGAATGACTAATGTTAAGTGCAAATCAGTTGAGACTTTTTAAACTTTTGCAGGTGCTTTCTGTGGCTGTTTATAATCATTATAAGAGGATTTACCATGCCAATTTGAAAAAAGGGTTAGTTTCTGATGGCCTGATTTGATAGTGTTCTGTCCGTTTGCCTCAAAACTGCTGTAACTTTATAAGGTTAAAAATGATGTTGTGGAGTTTTATTACTAGGTCAGGAGCTGAACCCAAAACTGCTGATGCAGTAGATAATGACGATAATGTAGAGTTAGAGAAGAGCAATGTGCTCTTGATGGGTCCGACTGGCTCAGGTATGCGGATGCCTCAGCATTATTTACTTGTTTTCTACAACATGCTGTGAGAAAAACTGTCTAATTTGGTTGTTATGAAAATAGGGAAGACGTTGCTTGCAAAAACATTGGCTCGGCATGTCAATGTGCCATTTGTCATTGCTGATGCAACAACCTTAACGCAGGTGAGATCATAATGAAATATACAGTGGTGGTTGGTATGGAATTGCCGTAGATTCCATTATTAAATGGATCATTCTGTTATTGTTCACATTGCGAGTTGAGTGTCTAATAATTGATTGTTGTTATGCTACTTATTTGCAGGCTGGTTATGTTGGTGAAGATGTTGAATCAATATTGTATAAACTTCTCGCGGTACGAATCTCCAGATAAAAATTACATATCTTGTTTTTGCTATAATTCTACTTCTGTAATGCATATTTTCCTTCTGTACAGATCTATAATTTGCTGAAACAGAATTATTTTGTTTACTCTTTGTATATTAGTGTGCTCCTATATGCACTTCTAGGCTTTTATGCACAATATTGTTGTTGAATAATGGTAACTTTTTTTTGGATAAGTTACTTGAGAAAAGAGAATGTATGCGAAGGATAAAACTGCTTGATTTAAGAAATAGAAAAACTCCAGGAAATGAAATGCTTATATTAATATATCAGTCAATCTCTTCTACCTTGAAGTGGATGGGCTGAGACATGAGTTTGTCTCCCTTAGTGGGCCTCTCCTTACAGATTGAAGAAAGTTCAAAGATATCCATACTGTAGGCCTCCCTTAAATAAGCAAAAGCAGAATTATTTTTTTCCCTTTTCTTCTTACTAAAGAAATACTAATCTTAATGACAAAACAGTTTCTTTTAGAGGCATGGACTTCTTATAATTTGAAAATAGTTTGTGACCTGTTGCCATGCTTCTGACATTGGTGTATCATGCAAGTATAGCTGGTGTCCATGCCTGATGAAGGCTCACATCAGGCTACATTTGGTGGAAATTTAATCATTTATTCTTCCCTATATGGGTTTATTCTTCCGTATATGGGAATATCACAGTCCATTGTCTGAGAAATGAGTAATTTGATTCAGTTGATATGGTCTTACTCACATTTTCTTCCTGAAGTTCGTTAGATACTCATTTGTAGAGCCTATTGTCAATCTTGTATGGGTTTCCCATTCTTTCTGCCTTTATTTGTCTTATCAGTAATCAGTGAACTCACATGCATGCTATTTTAATTTGGCTCCCAGCAAGCTGAATTCAATGTGGAAGCAGCTCAACAAGGGATGGTGTACATTGATGAAGTTGATAAGATAACTAAGAAGGTCCTTCACATCCCATCTGATTGATATGTCATTTATTATCTTGGTGTCAATTCGCCCAAATCTTTTCCTAATGGTTGAAGCTATTTTGCAGGCTGAGAGCTTAAACATTAGTAGAGATGTTTCTGGCGAGGGTGTACAACAGGCATTATTGAAGATGCTGGAAGGAACTGTGAGTGTCTTCTATTCTTCTCACAAATTTCTTTTAGACTTCTATGATCAAATTTTTCTTGAGTAGACTTTCAGGGATGCTAATTCTGGAATTTCAAGTTCTTTTTCGAATGATGGTATTCTTTATTTCGACTGTTGTCATGCTATTCTGAGACCATTATGGTTGGTAATAATTTATTACACGTAGTTATCCATTTAGAGGATGATGTAGGGTTTTTGTGGTAAAATGTTGGATGATCTTGTGATGGAGACATTGTGGGCTTGTTCAGGAGACCAAAACGTTTGCTGCAGTTTCAAAAGTGTCAAGGGACAATCTTTACATAAAAACTAGTGGGTTGGACAGCAAAACTTTATGGCCATGATTTTATTGGTAAAAAGTATCACTTCAAGATATTTTTTTTTTCTAATTTTTGATTCATGAATACCTTTCATAACAGGTCGGTCAACCAATTGCTCTCACTAAATAATACCATATGATAATATAAAATTGAAATAATTGCTCTAAACAAATCTCTATACAAGATAAATTCAAATGTTTCTTTATTTTCTTTGAGGTTTAGTTTGATAATATTGGTTTCATTGGCTTATATTCCCATCAATTGTATTGTTTTGAGTGCTTTGCATTAATACATGTCTCAATATTTTATATAAACAGTCTTTATGTTTAGAATATTGGAATTATTAGTGTTATATTGCTGGTAGCTTAAGCAAGAATTTGCTTCTTGTTCAGATAGTGAATGTTCCTGAGAAGGGGGCAAGGAAACATCCTCGGGGTGATAGCATACAGGTATACTAGGCCTGAATATGTTTTTTATTTTCTTTTTTTTTTCAACAATGGTAAAATTAAGTTTGTAGGAAGCTATTGGTAATTCATTAATGTTTTTGGTTCTCAAGTGTTAATTTTGCTTGTTTTAATCCACAATACTTGTTTTGATCCATAATACCTGCACATTGATTAAGTCCAAAGGAATTCAGTGATTTTCATATGAAACATGATATGAGCTTTGGAATTAGTAGGTTTTCAGTTTGCCTGTGCTGATTTTTTCGGTTTGGGGCTTATTACATGTATCAAGGTGGTCCCAATGCTGGCTGCTAGGAGTTTAGGTTTAATCTGCCAAAATTGTCAAATGATTTACGCATTAAGACTTCATTTAGATGTGAAAGTATAAGATGAAGGAACCTGCTCACCATTCTGTATCAGACAAATATGTTAAAGCACCTGTGGCAAACAAAAGGAAACAAGATTTATGGACATGTCTGTATAGTACTGAATTCTTCTGGAGAAAGAACTACCACTTGTTTATTTGGTTCTTGATGTGAAAGAACAATCATCTGAAATTGTATTAAAGGCTTTGTTTGGTTCTTGATATGAATGAATGATTGAGATAAATACCTCAAAATAGATTGCTTCTTTAATCATATTTTCTTCCTTTGGCTCAAACTTCCCAAGAGATGGAGTAAGAACTAAGACAAACACATTGAGAAGATAAATGCTTCAAAACAGTTTGTTTCTTTAATCATATCTTTTCCTTTGGCTCAATCTTTCCAAGAACTGGAGTAAGAACTAAGACAAACTCACATATACACATGTAATTCCTAAAATCACCATCTTTAGAATTTGGCTGTGCTAATACGGTCTTAAACACTTTGCAGATGGATACAAAAGATATCCTTTTCATATGTGGCGGAGCATTTGTTGATCTCGAGAAAACCATTTCCGAGAGGTTAGCTGCTGCTGAAATCCTCACTATATATTGTTTGTTTATGATTGAGGCCAAATTTTACTTCCAAACTATAAATTGTTCTCCAGACGGCAAGACTCTTCCATTGGTTTTGGAGCACCTGTTCGTGCCAACATGAGGGCTGGTGTAACTGATGCTGCAGTGACATCGTCTTTGCTTGAATCGGTGAGAAAGTTGGAAATTTCATTCCTTTGTTATTTATTTTTTTAAATAAATGCATGATGCTGTGTATTTATTAAGCTGTTTCTCATCCTTATTTATATGGCGTCCTTCCTTCCCAAACTAAAAAGACGATATATGTAGTCAAATTCCTTCCCTTAAGAGCCTGAAGCTTAACATTCCATTTTCAGGTTGAAAGTTCTGATCTCATTGCATATGGTCTCATACCAGAATTTGTCGGACGATTTCCAATATTAGTTAGCTTGACAGCACTAACAGAGGACCAACTTGTTAAGGTAAATACTTTATTTACGATTTGGCTTACCAGGTTTTAGTGTGCTTTTATTCTTCTTGTGAGAATTGTGGGAGCATGATTGGACCAGAATTGTGGGAGCATTTCATGCTGAATCATAGTCATTATTCTTTTTTGGGAAATTATCACTGTTCCACCTTGTTTTTGCCTTATGTTCATCCAACCACCAAAATATTCTAACATGTTCTCTAAACCACTTTTTTTAAAAAAATTTGTATCAACTAGCCACTTTTTAACTAACACCGTTAAATAATTTAAATAAAATAACAATATTACCCATAAATAAATTAAAAGAGTATTTTATTTTATAAAAACTTTGAAAAATAAGAAAATTATAATTATAAAAATACCCCTAAATTTAATAAAAAATAAATCACAAACAAAGGTGTTCAGCTGATTTTTATTTAATTTAGATTTTGTAAAATTTTAATAATTATTTTTATTAAAAAATATAATTTTGCAAAATTTTAATAAAAATGACTGAATTTATTTATTAAAAATTATAATTTTGCAAAATTTTATTTTTTAATAAAAATAATTATTAAAATTTTACAAAATCTAAATTAAATAAAAATTAGCTGAACACCTTTGTTTGTGATTAGCTTAACACCTTTGTTTGTGATAAAAATGACTGAATTTATTTATTAAAAATTATAATGTTGCAAAATTTTATTAAAATAACTGAATTTATTTATTAAAAAATAAATCCCAAAATTTTAATAATTTAGGGGATTTTTATTAAATCCTAAAATTTTGTAATTATTTTTATAATTATAATTTTTATCTAGATTTTAATTAAAATTAAAAATTCTAATTTTGAGATTTATTTTTTCTTAAACTTAGGGGTATTTTTATAATTAGTGGTTGGATGAACATAAGGCAAAAAAGAGGTGGTGCAGTGATAATTTCCCTTCTTTTTTACTCTTAATACTTAATGATAAGAATTAGTCCTCTGAAACCCTTTTGCTATTTTATGTGCAACGTCTTTTCTGATGTACTTGTGATATTTCTTGGCTTTTGTTGTAATTCAACATGCTAGATCTTGAAAATAATATTGTATAAATCCAAAATCTGGATAATGTTTCTTTTTATATCAGATCAGAAGTATCTAATACATTTCTTGTCTTTACCTATATTCATCAGGTCCTCACAGAACCAAAAAATGCTCTGGGTAAGCAGTATAAGAGATTGTTCAGCATGAACAATGTGAGTAACTTGCTTGTGCATGCTAATTCTCTCTCTCTCTCTCTCTCCCTCCCTCTCTTTGAGTATTTAAACTTAGGGTTGCACCTTTTTGGTGATCATATAACCTCTTGCACAATTCCAGGTCAAATTACATTTTACTGAAAAAGCACTAAGAGTAATTGCCAAAAAAGCTACAGCTAAGAATACTGGTGCCAGAGGTTTAAGAGCCATACTAGAAAGCATTTTAACTGAAGCCATGTATGAGGTGAGGACCTAGTGCCTACTTTGGAGAATATCATCTGTATGACAAAGATATTTACTTGCCGCAATCATGTTTCAGATTCCGGATGTTAAGACAGGAAGTGATGGGGTAGATGCTGTTGTGGTAGATGAGGAGTCGGTGGGGTCAGTGGATGCCCCTGGATGCGGAGGGAAAATTCTACGTGGAGAAGGTGCATTGGAGCGTTATCTAGTTGAAGCCGAGCGGAAAGAGTCAGCGGTATGGTTGATTGCTTTGGTCATCTAGTTATTATGGGGGGTGTTAATGTGGCCATCACTTATACTTCTTTTATGCTTGTGTGCAGGAAAATGCAACTGAGAGGGAGTTGCAGGAGAGTGAAGCAGAGATCTCAACGAGAGCCATGAGCATGTAGAAGTAGAAGCACCACGATGATTGTTGAAAGTTGTACAACGCATGTCTAATGTTATTTGTAGAAATCATATTCATTAGTTGGTGTAATTATAATCCCCTTGTATTACAGGTTCTTGAATTCATTGGAAAGGAATAAAGGAAAAATATCATAGGAAATGTAGCATTCAGATTTCAGATCAAGCCGCACACTGCAACTGTAGAAACTTGCGATTTTTGAGGAAGGGGTTTAGCTTCTTGTTAACTTCAAATAAAACATCAGATCACACTTTGCCACGTTATCTTTTTGGAAGCTAATACTTGCCTTTACCCATATGCTCAACAGCACCTCAACTCCAAAACACATTCGTTTGCTCATTATTAAGTCGTCGTTTTTGATCCTCAAAATTATTACCACACATTACACAAGGTTTATTGGGAGTTTGAATTTATACCGTCGCAGCATAATTTAAAGATTTATTAAGTAAGCCCCGCATTTGTGGGAGGAAATTTTTTAATCGAGTCTCTACGTGCTTTGTGGAGGAAAAAAATTATTTATTGAAACCCCATGAGAGGACTTTAACTAGTACTTTTAACTTTGTCAAAGAACACCATTCCACAACCATAAGGAGTTAATGTGAATTTGAATGAGAATTTTTTTCCCCTTGAATTAAAAGTTACTACAACATAACCATAAAGCAAATTGTTCTTGACCCTATTGTGTGTATCGAAACCCAAGTAATTTGGCAAATTGAATCAATTACTACCTGTAAAAAATGAGTGATTATTACATTATGCACTTGTTGGTTGCTTTAGTGCATTGGATTATGCAAACTTAAAGAAATTCAAATTGAGTTGAAATTGGATTGGTAAATTGAAAATTTAACAAATTAATAACAATGCATGTAATGTGGACAGTAAAAATGTCACCAAACTTGGGATAAGAACTAATGCATTACCGATTGCTAAATCAATAATTCATATCCGTCACAACTCGGAGACTCACGCATACACTGTATTAACGCCACCCATATGGATTAGGGTTGCATAATCAGATTGAGAGGCCGAGTCACAGGATTTAAGTCAATTGCTCATTGTTATTATAGACAAAATAGACAAGAAATTTATTAACAAATGAAGGGGGGGGAAAAAAACATTAACTGGTGAAAGGTTAAGCCCTGAAAGAAAGAAACATTATCTATTTGGCATTAGACTTGATTAGTTCTTGAACTTTATCAGGTGGTGGAAGTGCAGGAATTGCACCTTTTTGAGTTGTGCAAATTGCACCACAAGCATTTGAAAAAATCAGAGCCTCCTTCAGTTTCCCCTCATCCTACACATAATTAACATCAAGAAATCATCATCAAGTTTAAGATTATTATAGAGACAGTATGGCTAAAGCATAAGGATCAAGAAAATTAAGGAAGTAGGAACTTTACATTGAAAATGTTAGCATCTTTGGCCACAGAAACCAGAAAAGAACCAACAAATGCATCACCAGCGCCAGTTGTGTCAATTGTCTTGACTGAGAATCCAGGCACCCTTCCTTTGAATTTCTTAGTGAAGTATCCACAACCCTTTGCTCCATATGTCACAAGAAGCAACTTGAGATTGTCATGCCACAATGACATTACCACATCATCCTTCTCAGCATCTCCTCCTTTTGTCAAGAAGTTCACTTCGTCATCACTCACCTGCACCAATTTTACAACCAATCAAAGCAACAAGACAAAAGAAATTGTCAGTTTAGCCTTCCAGGTATTTTTAAACGTGCGCACATTAACACTTGAGAATTTTCGTATATGTTATCTAATAGTTATAGTAAGAAAAGAGAACATTTTCAATGAAGCTTGAGATTTTTTTTTTTGGCAATACCTTGATCAAATCAGCATGATTCCAAATGCTTTTGATCCCATCTCTAGCAGCATCTTGAGAAGGCCAAAGAGGCAAACGAACATTAGGGTCATAAGAGAGCAAAACGCCGGCATCTTTGGCAGCTTTCAGGGCTGCCATATGAGCTGATCTGCATGGCTCAGATATCAAACTTATGGACCCATAATGGAAAATCTTAGCCTGCTTGATGAGCCCCATGTTCAGCTCTGAGTCCTTCAACAGCATATCTGCACTAGGGTTTCTGTAAAACATGAACTCCCTCTCTCCATTTTTCTTTAGTGTAACAAAAGCCAGTGCTGTTCTTGCATGATTATCAAAACACACTCCTTCAGTTTTAACATTGTTTTGCTTCAATATGTTCACCAGCATGTGTCCAAACTCATCATCTCCAAACTGCATCGTCACACAATCAATATCATATTTACAAATAAAGCAAACTTCCACACGTTCTAATTTATAAATTTACTTGCAGAGCAAGAATTGAAAAAAAAAAACAGGGCCAAAGGCCATCAAAATAAGCTTTTCGAGACCAAATTAGAAAAATAAAAGGGTAAAAATATTATAAGGATTAAATGTAAGAAATTTAAAGTTTAAGGTCAAATTATTATTATTTTTTAAATTATGTAGTAGGCAGGGGTGGAATTATGTAGAGGCCTTGAAGGCAAGGCCTTTTAAAACATGCAGACGACAAAAATGGAGGAAGTGGGTGAACCTTTCCAACAAAAGCAGAGCTACCGCCGAGTTTAGTGATGGCACAGGCGACGTTGGCGGGTGCACCACCGGGTGCTTTGAGGAAACCGGTGGATTCAGCCAAGGAAACGCCAGATACATCAGGCACAAAATCAATAAGCATCTCACCAAAACATACTATCAATTGGCTACTCATGTTCTCTTTTCTATATTTTTAAACCTCTGTCAATAAAAATGAGCCGAAACAAATGTATTGTTGTTAAACCCTAATCAGAAATGGCCTTTATATAATCGGAGAATCAAGAGTGTACCAAAAAAAAAAAATCTTAATCTATCCACATTCGGCGTCCAATTTGGATTTAGTTTAACAGTAATTGGTTGTTAATTATCTCCAAGATCATAGGGATATAGCTATTCTGTATAATGTATGGGGTTCCCTATGAGTTGACGAATCTCATCATCCATTAAGATCTTGCCATGTATTAAGTAGGCCATCTTTTTGGATTAACAGAGTAATATAAATCATCATGATGTTAAATATTTATCTAAAGTCAGTCCATTTTTTGTTTGTAATATGATACATCGGTAACATGCTTTGACTGTCAAAATTGGGCTGTTACCATATAAAACTGTTAGTTTTGATTCTTTGGCCCTTTTTCAGGATGTACACAGACTCATATTAGATGTGACAGAATAATGGCTGTGACTTTGGGATTAGAACAGTTATCTCCATGAAAAAAAAATCTTGACACTTTCTAATTAATGTTTAGAAGCTTTTATTCACTGTTTCATTGGGCCTGATTTGGTGTTTCATGCATACAAGAATAGCAGTTTGCCAAATTGTCACAGAGATGAAAAAGGATAGTATGATTATCATTGATGCCCTTTGCCATCAATAACTGTCTCACTAATTGTCCTTTCAAGGAGTTTTTGCGACATTCTCCGCTATGAAGATCACATAGGAATGAAACTTGAAACAAAATGCACTGAAACACAGATCATAATCAATAATCTAACACATTAGATAATCAATAATCTAACACAATGAAGCTCCCAGGTTACATAATTAGGCGCAATCTTTCAACATAAATTCTACCAATTGATCAGTTACTAAGTAGCATGCTTCTAGCCAAGAAGGCTTAAGGTTTATTTACATTACTTTTCCAAGCTATAGTGCTTGTTCACAGCTTCAATGACATCCCAAGTGATCTTCATTCCTTTGGGGAAAACAACCAAATCACCAGTTCCAATTTCAAATGATCCTTCACGCCCATCAACGTAAACAATCACTTTCCCCTCGAGCAGATACATTGTCTCTGTGGCTGCGAATGTCCATGGAAATTTGCTCGGTGGGCATCCCCACCTGTTCACCACATATCAGAGTAATTTTCCATTAATACTAGTCCATGCATTGATTAGTAGTGCAATATAGATAACTGGCATCACTCCTCTAAACATATGTGAGAGAATGAGAAAGCCACCCTAGCAGTTAGTAAAAATGGCATGGTTACCAGGATAGCAGCAAATCAACAAGGCTGGTGCACTGGCATATAAAATTTAAGCTATGATTTGACTCACTATGCAAAAGCTGCTCACAAAACTGTAGATCTTATGGTTCACTAATAGTTTTACCAAATTTTATAAGTAAATATGATCTTCATTCGATTAACTGTGGATGGTTCAGATCAAGTTGGTTCAGTTTTCACTTGTCACAAAATCTGACAAAACACAGTAGGAAATTAGTAAAAAAAGGCATGCTAACAGAAACCGGGCAGACCACTAGGAAAATTGATTTAGGAGGCACTAAATTCTTAATTTACCCCTTTGCAGTATTACAACTGAATGAAAATAATTGTTGAACAAAAAACAGGCCCTTTCTGTCTTTTCACAATCTCTAGGCTTGCAAGATTTCTAGTATTTTATGCTTATTTGGGGTTTCTTTATAGCATCATTCCCACTTTCCAGCTTACAAAGAATGTAATCCCATGTCAATTCGCCTTAATAAGGTACAAATATGAAAATTCTAACAAAGTCATGCAAAACCGAATAACAATTGAGGAGCCAGGCAGCCAAACCTGAATAAAATCAAGGGTTCATATGTTGACTTATACCATTGACCATCTAATCTTCTTCTTTGGGTAACTATATTTGCTAAAAGTCAAAAGAAGTGTCTCTGTATCATTCTTCAATAATTCAACAGCTGATTCTACTTTTGGATAGTATACACAGCAGACAATCATTATTTTCAAATCCTAGTAGTGCATTCATATTTTCAATCACCTAAACACCAACTTTCAGGTTCAGTTCAGCTTCTATTCCTCTATAGGAAAGACAATCATCAAAAGTTTTTAACTAGAATAAAAGACGGCGGTGCATATCCTATCAAAGTACCAAAATGAAAATAAGTTACAGGTTTCCTCATTCATCTTCCACGGAATCAACCAATTTTATCAAATGCTACTCAAAAGATATAGGATGAAGAAAGTGTGATGTGGACCAGTTGTCACAAAGCTACTAAAAAGGGATTGACTTACAGCTCAACATACTAAAACCACTAATGAGAATCACTTTGATCACTACATATTTTCCAGATCAAGGTCAAGTCCTAATTTTTCAAAAGAATTTCTTTGTACCACCCTGAGAGATTATACAGCTTGAACCAACTAGCATTCACAAACAACTTTTTAATTAAAGAGCCGAGAATCATATTAAACATGCAATTTGAATGAATAAGATTAAGTCATCTTGTGGTCCAAAGTTCACAAAAAGGATTTTCTTTTACAGAAATGATCGACATACTTTGATCTTTTCGGGATTTTTTTCACAACCTGGTAAAATAGAAAATTGATTTTCTCTGAAATGGGTAACAGTAAAAATAGTTAACAGTGGAAATAATTATGGTCTTATTGGTAGTCTCTCAAACCTAAAACCGCTTTGGACTCAAAGATTGCCATTTTGACACAAGCAAAAAAAAAAAAAAAGTAACTTAATTGTGAACATTAAAAAATACCACATCCGTGTTTCTGAAGTTGCAGAAAACCCAACCAATCTCAACAGGCTTTTAGCACAAACAAGTCAGATGATGTGAACGATATTGAACCAATAATTTCATCACTAACACCAACACCAAATTATACATTATTTAATCTGCCAGAATGAGTTGTAATGTCAAAGCAATAACAAACTAACAAATTCAGCAAAGAAAAAAATGAATTTATAATCTAAAAGTACAAACAATCCAAAACTAAACCACTACCCTAAATAATTTATGAAATTTGAAAAAACAGAAATAACATACTTGGGCCATGAAGTAACTCCAAGCTCAGAAAGTTTGGATTGAGGAGGATTCTTCTCAATCTTGACACCAAAATTCTCAGCAGTAGCAGCAGTAGTTGTGGTTGTGGAAGCCATTACAGGTTTAGATTTTGATGCTCTTGGGGTAGTTCGCTTGGACTTGGGGATAGGGATAATCAAGGGTGAAAGCAGCGAGAGAAGCAACACTAGTAATGAAGAGAGCACTAAAGTGTGATTTAATGCCATTGGCGGCTTGATATGAATGCTTCCGCCTTCTCTTTAATTCCTGTAAGTGCTTCTTCAAGTTCAAGGCTCAAAGCCTTTCCAATATTTAAGGAAGGCCCCAGCCACTCAGTAAACTTTTAATAAAACCACTTACGCATACATGTGTCCTTTCCTTTCAGTAGTAGTTCAGTTCTTGTCTTGTCCTGTCTTTGTCTTGGTCAAGCAACACTCCCAATAGAAAATATCCCGCTTGTACTTGTTGGGCCCGCCTTACGTTTTTGGCCCACTTTAGGCCCATTAACTTTGTTGATCAGAATGTTTATAATTTACTATTTTTACGGAGAATTGAATAAATTTAAGAACAAATGAAATAAATTTGATTGAATTTTGAATATGACTTCTTTGAAAAATACGATAAATTTTAATAATTTTTTTTTTAACAATCTCACCCTCATTTTGAGGGATTAAAAATTCATAATTGTCTCAATCAAAAACTAATTAGCGTCCATTAGTGAAGAAAGTGGAAGTCTTTTATGACACTCCACATAACATTTATCTTTGTCTAGGGTTTTCTTTATTTCTTCTATTTAAATTATAAAATGGGAACATATATATGAAGCAAGTTTCTGGTTTTGTCAATTGTGATGTTGATCAAAATAACATAAACAAAATTAATCAAACTGATATTTATGATTGGAAGTTAATCGGAACCCTTTACTCACATGAGGGTTAAAGTAAGGCAAGTAATTTATCTCTAAGCTATTGAGTGGTTACCCTAATAGATAAGTTTTATTTTGGATATTTGTAGATAATAGTTGTACAAAAAATAACAAAAATATTAAAAAATTAAAGACAATTTTTTTTCTTTTTTTGGATCTTGTGGAGAATAATTAGAGCAACAAAAATTCTTAATTAAGAAAAAAATGATTAGATTCCCCAGTGTTTTGTCTATCCTGTGCTGACCCAGCATTTGGGATTATTCTTCCACATGGAAAAGGAGGTTCTTAATGGATGCCACTTAATTTCACCCGGATCAGATGTGACAATAAGATATAAAATCTTGAAAATATACATGATTTTTCGTTTGATATAGAACTTAATCATATCACTTGTTAGCTTTATGTTCACTCATTTTTGTTAATCTTTTGACCTAATTGATATCTTCAAATCCCATTAAAAATATATTTCAAGTAAAACATAATTTTTCATTTGTTAAAAGGATAAAGAGATTCAGTGTTTAGTTGAGTTTGTGCTAAACACTGAATCAATAATCATTATTTATCTGACACGAGTTCCATGTCACTTCCAATCAATTTTAATATTGATTGGGTGCCGAGCACAAGCTCAATTGAGCAACAAATTCTAGTAACAAAACCATAAAATTATTATTACATAATATTTCATATCTATAACAAAACCTGATATCTTTTAAAGAATGAGCCATATTTTAAAATTGTATCCCAAAATTTCATTTCAAAGAAAGGTAGATGGTGTGATTATATTATTTATTCATTTGAAAATCGTGAAAATTTTATCAACTACCTCATAAATGACATACCACATAGTACATTATTTTAAATGAAATTTTGAAATATAGTCTGAAATATATATATAATTACTCTAAAAAAGTGAATATGTTTAAAGGGTTTTGTTCAATATAAAAATTAATATTAGATTCTCAATGTACAACACTCATATCGATCAATTAATTTTATACTATATGATCTGCTCTATTCACAATCGATTAATCTATATACCTTATAAATGAGTTAGCTAAAATGGATTCTTCACGAGATGGAACCTCAAAACCACTCAATATTTTTCGCCATCTATTTATAGCACATATACTGCCAATGCAATGCAAACAAGTTGATGAGTAAAGCTTTATTTATTTATTTTAAATGTTGATGATTGACGAAGAAGTGAAATTCACTCTAATAAATTAAATAATAATGATAAAAGAAAACAAAGACATATCACGAGTCATTACCAGACAAAATCCAACCCTTCATAGACTTCAACACCTCTGTGTTTCTCAGACCTTGTGTCTTCCTTTTTCTCTATAAATCAGAGCTTTTAAGCAAAACCAAGCTTCATTCTCTCTGTTCATCTTTTGGCTAAACTTTATTAATTTTAACAAATGGTGATGACACACCAACATTCTTTGAAGTTGGCCATAGCCCATGTTTTCATTTTTCTAATCCTTTCAGTTGCTGTTCATGCTCTCAACATTGGAGTTCAATCAGCATATTCTGCCATTTCTGTGGTTTTTATTTGTTTTTACTTAAATTTTTTCTTTTATTTTAAAACCCATTTCAGTTTACATTAATAAATGCATGTTTTCACGTCTTGCAGAGCAAAGATTGCAGCAGAAAATGTGAATCTGACTTCTGTTCAGGTAATAGTGATGCTTTGTGATGAAATATTGAGACTCCAATAATTAATAAGTATTCCTTTTTTCATTTGTTCTTAAAAAGCATTTTGGAATTTGCAGTGCCCCCATTTCTGAGATATGGCAAGTACTGTGGGCTGCTGTACAGTGGATGCCCTGGAGAGAAGCCTTGTGATGGCCTTGATGCTTGCTGTATGAAGCATGATGCCTGCGTCCAAGCCAAGAACAGTAAGTTTTCACTGTGCTTTTACAATATATTTTAATTATGTTTAACGTGGGAGTTCAAAAGTCCAAATCCATCTAATAAAATATCTTTTGAGTCATCTTGAAGAGTTTGAAAAAGTTGGGAACTTTTGAATTTTGATGTAGCTTTCTTTTTGAAGTTGCTTTCTCTGTCAGATGGACAATGATTTAAAGGTGCAACTACTATTTTCTTCGGTGATAATCCAATTCAATATGATGGAAACAGAAATAAACCAGGGCAGGCGTTAAATCTTAAATATAAGTCGAATAAGCCTACAATCCCATATTTTAGGAAAATCTTATTTTTTAAATATTTTATTAATAATTTTTTAATTAATAATTTTTTAAAAATTATTTATTAGAGAAAAATTTATTAGACATTTTTTAATTAATAATTATTCTATAATTAAAAATTATTGTTAATAAAAGTAATCTTATTGTCAGAAAAATATAATTAATAATATTTGTCTAACCATTAATTCATTCACTATTAATTTTTCTTAAAAAAATAAATAAATTCTTTACCTTTTTAGTTTTATATTAATATAAAACTTAATTATTTAATATTCGAATTTTATAGTCTATAAAATCATAGATAAAAAATTTCTTATTCTCTTCTTTGCAAGGAAAATTATTATATGCATTACTTAATTTAAAACAGAAAAAATAGTTTTTTTTAAATACAAAGTCTATAAAAAAGAAAAAAAACAAATAATTTTTTAAAATACAAAATGTATATCTATTATCTTATCATCAATTCATCATTTTAACTTTCTTATGCTAGTTTTCTAAATATTTTATTTAAAAATACTATTTTTCATATTTATTTAATTTTTCTATTTTTCGTAGAAGTGCTAATGGAAGTGAATTTTTAGGTTTTGTTTTTAAAACTTTTTAAGATCTTCTTAATTATTGTTGAAATTCAAAAACTAAAAATGAAATGAATTTTGAGTTCTTTTATTTTTTATTAAATGTTGAAGTTGCTGAATAAAAAATTAAAAAAAAGGCCTCTTAGACAAAAATTCGCCTAAACCCCGGATACTCTAAAGTGGATCCTAAAATAAACTCACCCTTTCAGTACAACTTTTGATGTAATTTTTAATGCTTGCTTGATTTTATGTCTATCAATTTTTCATATGTTTAGCTATAGTATAGAAAACAGCTAGATTGACAGAGACCTGGTATCTTAATAACTTATAATATCTGGCAGTGTCGGTGGCCCGATTCTGGCCTTTCGAAAACAATAGTTGATGTCTCGCACTTTACGCAACATATTAATATAAAACATGGCGTCAAACAGAATGTCTTAGAATTTACTGTTGATGGTGGTGGCTGCAGATGACTATTTGAGCCAAGAATGCAGCAAAAACTTCATCGATTGCATGGAGAAATTCAAGAGAGCAGGAGGGCGTTCATTCAAAGGAAACACATGCGGAGTTGAAGAAGTTATTGATGTAATCACTGTTGTCATGGAAGCTGCTTTGCTTGCTGGAAGGGTTCTTCATAAACCATAGCATCCTCATAAAAAAGAAAGAGAAATGGTTTGTTTCATCAATTATGTTTTTTAATGATTAGTGCCCATTTGTTTACGTAACAGGACTTTTTGTCATTTTGTTTTCAAGAGACACGTGAAGGTGAATGCATGCACCAGAGTATTCTCATATCAGAAATGATAAATTCAACAGCTACTTTTCAGCAGGGTGTATTATGAAAAAAAAAATAAATTCAAAACCAAGAAGTTGAGCAATGATATTATGCTGCCAGCCCCACTAGCTTAGGATGCGTTTAAAATTGAAGTGTTATAATTTTTAAGTTATACCTCTTATGGAAAAAAAATTATAACGATAAAATAAAGGTTAATAATATAATGTAAATGTAAGTTTTAAATAATAATTTTGATAAAATTATTAAAGATATAATAAATTTTTTATTATACAAGTAAAAAATTATATTAATATATCTTTCAAACTATAACAACTAATATTTATCAAATACTTTAGTACTGTAACTTTTAAATTACAACTATCCAATCTCAATTTCAAACGCACACTTAATTTAAAAAGTAATTTTGCCATGGAGGAGGTAATTTTGCCAACCCCCTAAACCTTCAAGAAAAAGGGGAGAAAAATACACACGCTGCTAGTTATGAGATGCATGCATTAGAAGCTACAATTTTCATTGGCTGGCGTCCATAGTTGATGCTGATGTTTGATGTGCACCGCTTACACAAGGCCAGTAGGGGTATTAATTTTACCATCAAATCAATCTATCCAATCCAAATAGATTCTTACAAGAGCCCTGTGACTTATTTAGTAGTGTGGTATTATGGCCTTTAACCTACAACTGCTTAATTCAAGCAGATTTTTACACGAGTGTTATGAACTTGTCACCAGTTTAATAGTGAGGTAGGTGTCGTGGATAAGAAAGAATAAAAAGCACCTACAGCTCAGCGGACTATATCATACACATCCAGCTGAGTTATCACATTCCAGTTGCTGGAAATCATTACCCAAAAGGGCCAGGTATTCGGTCCAATTCAAACACTCAACTCATTACAAAATTTTTCTTACACTAAGTCGAGGAAAATTTTCTGACCCCCTAGCACCACACACGCAGTTCTGATCCCAGTTATAAGATTTTCTGAACAAATTTGGAAACAAATGAACATGTGCATACAAAGAGAGACATAAAGTAGGATCAAATATTTTTAAAAATCATCTGAGGCTAGTTCCAAAGCCTTAAAGTTTTCATCACACTGATAGTAACAGAGCAGATTTATTATTGGCAGTGCATTTACAGGAGAGTGGTAAAAATATGCTTGGGTACCTATGACAGTAATACAAGTAACAGACTCTAAGCAAGATTATTACCCGAACTTGTAGTGCTTGTCCACACCTACAGAAACATCCCAAGTGCAACTCATTCCTTTTGGGAACACTACTAGATCACCAGCTCCAATCTCAACACCCTCATTCGAGCCATCAGGATAAACCTTCACTTTGCCCTCAAGGAGATAGCATGTCTCTTTATCAGAGTATGTCCAAGGAAATTTGCTTGGCGGGCAACCCCACCTGCTCATTCACAATGATCATGAACAACAATAAAGCACATCAGTAATTGCAGTTGCTTTAAGATTTAAGAAAACACATGGAGTTCCAAGCAGCTGCCAACATAAGAACTATGAGTAACAAAGCTCAACAAGGACAACAAATGTACATCAAATAAAAAGTAAGCTGTTCTCTCTGTAGTCTGTTATATCAAAAAATTTCTCAACTCATACATTCTTGACTCATTCGTCTTAAAGATGAGGGATAAATTATGTTATATAAATTTCAAAAAGGGATTCCAATTAGTAAACTGACAAAACTAACTCCAATTACTTTCAATATCATCCCTTTTTCCCTTACTTGCAACCTTGCAACTGCACAATAACCTGTTTAAGTAATTAGGATGAAGAAATTGCATTTTTAAATACAGAAAATATCAGGGACCCCTGTATTTCTGACAAATGTGTTGATTTAAAAATATTCAAGCAGCGGAAAAATCCAGATCTCATCTCTCATAATATTGTGTACCCATCTACTTTTCCCATTAGAAAAAGCTAACTTTATATGCTTATTAATACCCCCAATTGTTTAGGGGTATTTGAGTCATTTATTTAAAGGGTATTTTAGTCTTTTCCTCATTAGGTAACCCCATTGCCTAATAACAAAAAGAAAACAATGTCATTCTTTACTCTAGCAAGACTGAGAGACGGTGAAGAAGAAGAGAGTTTGGGAAAACAATTCATTTAGTCTCTAAAATTTTTAAAATTTGTCTTCATGCTTTAAACATCTTCATTTTGATGATGTCTAAGAATTGATCCACTCCAAATCATCCAAGGAGGTGTCCATTGATGTGCAATTAGAGATAAGTTTTTATTCTTGGTCTTTGTTCATTGTCATAGAGAAACATGATTAGATAATATAAATAGTAGTAATAATATAAGATTTTGCAGGGAAATATATTTGGAAAATAATATTAATTAGTACAAATTGATGTTGATTTTCACATATTTTAAACTAGACATCTTCAAGAATGTTTTTACTTTAAGCTAATTGGATAAGAATTCAATTTATTACGATTCTTAAACTTCAAGTATGAAAAACTTGAAAATTTCTGATTCTAGTGAAGAACATGAATTATGAAATTATTTTGCCATACCTAGACTTCTTAAAAAATTACGAAATGAAAATATTTGATGTCTATAGACAATTTTTGAAGATTTCACAGACTAAATGAATTTTTTCCTTAAACTCTCTTCTTCTTCCTCTTTTTATCGTCTCTCTGTCTTGCTAGAGCAAAAAATAATATTTTTTTCCTTTTATACTTAAGCATCAGATGTAATACCCCAATTCTTCTAGGGTATCTCAGCAAAATTGTTTAAGAGTATCTTAATCATTAAGTCAACGGCATTTTAATCTTTTCCCCCTTGGCTAAACCTAGCCGTCAATATAAAAAGAAAACCTCATCTCTATTTTACAAGAGAGAGAGAAAGAGAGAGATTGGCAAATCGATGAAGAAAGAAGAAAAAAAGAGAAAGAAGAAGAGAAGAAGAAGAAACTCTGAACTTATTAGGTTAGACCATGAGTAAAACAAAAGTGAACACCATGAGATCAATTTATACTAATTACTATGATTTTCAAAACAACTCATTGTCAGCATACTTCCCTGCAAAGTCTTAGATTTCTATTTCTACTATAATTAACTAATCATGCTTTTTCATAACAATTAACAAAGATCAAGAACCAAAATTTACCTCCAATCTTCTCTCTCACCACATAGCCATTTCAAATGACACAACTTTGATCTCATGAATCCCTCTCTTGTTTTGCTCATGCCTAAACCTAGGAAAGAAGAGGAGGAGAAGTGTTTCTTTTTTTCTCTTCTTCTTTCTTTCTTCCCTCCCTCTTCTCTCCCTTTTCTTCTTCTTTCTTTGTCTCTTTGCTGATCTCTCTTTTGTAAAATAAAGATCACATTTTCTTTTTATACTTACAGCAAGATTAGCTACGGGTTGTTAAAATACTAAAATGTCCTTGACTTAACGAAATGACTAAAATTCCCTTGAATAATCTTACTAAGATACCTTAGAAGAATTTGTTGAGGAAGATTTAGAATTCCAAACTCTAATTTTACCACTCAAAATAAATTTACTCAAATTTAAGAAATGCTCAATACTTTTATTACACTCTTTTAAAAAACTAAGTTTGGATTATTTAGTATACAAAATGCTTTTGTTAAATGAATTACAACTTTAAAAGAATATCTTATATATATTAATACGAATGAAATGTACACTACACATATTATTTAATTTATTTAAACTACTACTATACAAATCTTATCTAACACACTTTAATTAAACACCTTTCATTTTGCACTGGCAAAATGATAATAGTTTCTTATTACTTAACTTTATTATATAAGTCACGATGCCATTAGGCATTTTTTATCTTAGGCTGACATTGATTTTTTAACGCTCCCCTTCAACATCAGCTCCCTTTCTTTGGACAATGCTGGCTACTTTCCGGCACTCAAAACTTTTTGTGAACAAGTCTGCAACTTGCTCATCCATTTGACATGTCTCATCTGAATCTCTTCTTATAGAACTTTTTCTCTAACAAAATGATAATGCACTTCCACATGCTCAGTTCTCGCAGAAATTACAAATTGGTTGTCACGGTACAACGGAACTACATAATCGATTAATTGATGTAGATCATTCATCGGCTGTATCAACTATGCACTCTCTTGAGTTGCCATTGCTACTGCTCAGTACTCTGCTTCTATCGTCGACGAAGACACAATCAGTCGTTTCTAACTACACCACGAAACAATTCCAGAACCAAGTTTAAACATATACCTAATAGTTGATTGGTGGTCATCATGATTTCCTACACAGTTAGCATCATAATAGCCAACTAGCTTACAATATTCACCATTCTTGTACAAAAGACTATAGTCCATTGCATCCTTCACATACCTCAAAATTCGCCAGATTGCTTCCAAATGTGTTTTCTTTGATGGCAAAACCCGAGGTTGGCCTCCAGTATGGCAATGCCTAGATTCAGCCCAAACATATTTTTTAAACACTCGGGCCTAGCTTTTTTATATGGAATTAAAAAGCTCAAATTTTATATTTACAATATTATATCTATGTTTTTAATTTATTTTATAATTTTATAATTTTTAATTTTATTAACTTTAAATGTTTAAGATTTAAAATTTATGTAATTTAGGTTCCGGGCCAGACCCCAGGCTTATCAAGTGATGTCTGGGACTGGCTCAGCTTTAGGCCGATACCTATGTCCGATCTGAGACTAAGCTACGCGGGCATTTTTGATACCCCTACTTCTTTGGCTTTTGCGCGAACCGACTCATCACACTAATTGCATAAGAAATGTCAGGTCAAGCTAATGTCAAATAGATAACACTGCCTCTCAATTGTCGATACATCGTTGCATTTTCTAAGTCTTTTCCTTCATATGCACATATCTTGTCATTGGTTTCATCTGTGCTAACAAAGGAATATTCCTTCTTGTGTGCAATCAATCTCTACACCAAGAAACTGCTTAAGTTATCCAACTTTCAGCTAGAAATGAACTAACGAATTTTTTTTTGTTTGAAGAATTTCTACATCATCATCACCGGTTATGATTAAATCATCCATCTACAAGCGTTACTGAATAACCACTTTGAATTAGAAATTCTGCAATCTTTTCATGCCACGCACTATGTGCTTATTTCAATCTATATCATGCCATCCACAACTTACATACATAATCAAGATGATTTTGGCTCTAAAAAACCATTGGTTGAATCATATAAATCTATTGATCTAGCTCTCAATGAAGAAAAGCATTCTTCACATCCATTAGCCACGAGTTCCAATCCTTGTTGGCTGCAAGTGCAACTAGTACTCGCACAGTTGTAAGTTTTGCCACTGGACTAAATGTTGCTAAAAATCAATGTAAGCTAAGATTAATAATGCCCAATGGTATCATGACTTACCTAATAAAGTTAGGTCATGAGAAGTAATTTCACAGTGCACTAGCAAAATAAATGGTATTTAATTAAAGTGTGTTAGATAAGCTTTGTATAATTGTGCATTTCATTTATATTACTATAAATAAGCTACTCCTTTGAAGTTGAAATTCATTCAAGAGAAACATTTTGTATGCTAAGCAATACATGCTTAGTTTCCTCTAAAGAGTGTAATAAAATGGAGCATTTTATTTTTCAAATTTGATTAAATTTATTTTTGTATGGTAAATTAGAATTGCAAACTCTAAATCTTCCTCAACAATTAGTATCAAAGCGAGATGATTTAGGTCTGACTCTTCGGTGGAGCTATCTTGAGTTTCGAGGAGTTTGTAATTCTACGAGATTGTTAGTCAAGCTTGTTTGGTATGGTTGAAATCTTGCCAATACCCTAAGCACCGTATTCTTAATTCTAATTAAATTTTAAAAAATTACTTCAACTACAATAAGAATTCACACCACTTGTTGCAGTAAGATGGCGACACAATCAAATTAAAATAAGGAATATGGTGACTAGGATTCCCACCACAGAACTATATTTTGTTTTTATCATACGAAGACTAGACAAACATGAAACAATATAAATGTTTTCTTTCACACAAACAGCAAAATTTGTTGGTTTGCTTTGGATAATGGAAAAAGCGTCCACACCTCCAATGTAGACTTAGCTTGGAAGATACATGGTGATAGATTCACTCTTGAAAACTTGGTGACAGATTCAGTCTCGGAGCCTAATGATCGGCGGTATGGTTTCAACAGCGGAAAAGCAAATACATAATTTCTAGACTAAGATTATCTTACATAATTAATGAGAGTAGCTATCTACATTTTCTTCTCCATAAAATTTTTAAAACCAACATAACGTAGTATGAGACTCTACGGATTTTTCACTTTTTAGAATTCACCGCTTTGTAAATCGACACCCCCTCTACTTTGACAAGCTGTGTTTTGAACACATGGTGGTTTATGCACATCACTTGCACCGCAAATGTACTTCACATAGTGCCACAAATGTTCTTCACATGGGGACACAAATGTCCTGTAACTTATCCCTACAATGTCATTGCACGCTACCACAAATCTCCCACAGGCTACAACTAGCACCACAAGCAGTTTTTTCTAAGTCAAGCTGACATTTTTCTAGGGTAGAATGGAGAGACAATGAACTGTTTGATTTTGCATTTTTCCATTTTTGGTTTCTAGCTAGATATGATCGAGAGAGAAAATTTTCCAGGCATTAGAGTAATGGCCTAATGAATTGATTACAGACTTCAAAGTTCTAATTTTTGTTTCCCAATTGTTATGATTTTAAAATATCAAATCTCAACTAAAGGCATAGTGAACATATAAAACAACAAATGATTATTAAAGTACAGTAAACCAAGATTAATTTTGTTTTCTTTCCTATTCACCGTTTCTCAATATCCAAACACAACAACAAATCATTAATCATGTATCCGTAAATCTTGGCCAAAACCCATGAAAAAGAACAAGAAATGCAAAAGGATCATATCTTGATTCAACAGAAGCAAAATTATCAATCACAGTAACATTATAAATAAAAGAGAGAAGTGAAGAGTGAGTTACTTTGGCCATTGTCTAACACCAAGCTCAGTGAGTTTGGATTCAGGAGGATTCCTCTCAATCTTAACACCCAACTTCTCAATAGTAGTAGTTGACATGGCTTCTGCCCTCACCACCACCACTCTTCTTCTCGTTGAAAAATGACTAGAGGGTTTGCTTCTGGGGCTAAAAGTTGGCTGCTTTAACAATAAGAAGCTGCTGCTGCTCACACATGCCATTGCTAATATTTTGTTTTTTTTTTTTTGGGTTTTCGGAAAAGCCCAGAAGCAGAATCCTTTTATTTTATTATTATTTTCAGTAAATGTGAGCCACTCGTGCCTCATCACTTTCTTTTCCCATCATATCGTGGGCCTTCGTGTTAAACTTTCGGCACAATAGAGTTAGATAAACTGTCATGAAGGACATGTGTAATTTCAGTAACCTTGAAGTTATCAATTCCAGTTAATGTTGTTCACAATTATCTCCTTCTACAAAATGTAAAATAAAAGTCGATCTGCCTATCTTTTAATATTATCAGGGTAGATTTTTGTACCTAAATTCTCAATAAACCTTAGATATATCTATGGATTGTAACAATTTGAAAAAAATAATGTACCCCCACTTATATTTTTACCAATATGTTTTGTATAGAAGCATCTTCAAATATGTTTCGGCGGGTAATTCATCAATTTATCCAAATAATTTTTGTGAATTGTTTATTTGTTCATTGTGATGCTTTATGAGTAAATCAATCTCAATTCTTTTTTCAGACTCGTTGTAGTATTTTTTTCATATTTGAAATGAAAATTTTTATGTTATTTTAATAGAATTTTATATGGTAAATAGATTATCCATATTTTAATAAAAGAAAGGAGAGAGGTAGGATACTCTACATATATATATATAAGATTCCATATGGCGACAGAAAGTTTTAGACACATTGTGTTTTGGGTCAAAGCCCATTTACAAAATTCAAGGATTCAAAACATAAATTTTGGTTTTCAGGTCCGCAGGTAGTGACAAGGCTGAGGATACATTACCATTTTCCCTTTCAAATTTGTCTCATTCTCATTCGGAACTTTTGCCTTTGAAACCCATAGAGAACGTTGGAGGAATGCCCTGTTGATTGCTAAAAATGTTATTGGGATCAATGATAGTCTTGGCTTTAACCAGCCTGTCATAATTTTTCAAGAAGTATTTTTCACCCCAAACTCTAGCAATTTCAACAGCATCCTTAGATGGAAAGCTAGAGTTGATCAACTCCATTTCTCCCAAATCAATGTCCATGTAATTAATGTAAGCAGCTCTAGGACCCCATGACACAAATGGTGTCATTGCATTGTAGAATGCTCTAATCCAGTCAATATATCCATTGCTTTTGTCATTATCTTCTTCGTACCAAGCCACTATGTACTGAACTGTAAAAAGGTTGCCATTTCTGTGAGGAAATGCAATTTCTTCACTGCCTATTTTATGCATAA
Source organism: Citrus australasica (assembly GCA_029618585.1). Lineage (NCBI taxonomy): Eukaryota > Viridiplantae > Streptophyta > Magnoliopsida > Sapindales > Rutaceae > Citrus > Citrus australasica. Next base: position 29,958,032 of record JARCIV010000003.1, on the reverse strand, counting down.
TTCCGCCATAAGGGTCAAAAATGACATACCCTTTGGGCTCTTTATCAAGAATTTCCAAAGCAGTCCTTATTCCTGTGACAGAAATTGGAGTCCTCACATAGTCTGATTTTGCTTTGAAATAGTTCTTGTCTTGATTGTACCTGTTTTTCAAATCAGATATGGTGCTCCCATTACTCAATCCGGAAAAGAATAAAATCGATTCAATCCAACTCATTTCTTTGCCATCTTTTTCAGAAACACGCAGCTCAGGAAAAAAATTGTTCAGAATTGTCAAAGCTTCATGTTTTGGACCAAGATAAAACCCTTTGAATGTAGCCGATAAGCCAATGGATTTAGTCTCAGGCAAGCCAGCACCAATAAAACATGACAAGTAAAAATCATCTGTCAAATTTGGTGCAACATGTTGCCACTTGCTTACAAGCTTTGCAACATGTTGTTTGCTTCCAGGCCTGGAAAGAACAAAACCTGAAACCACTCTCGGTACTTGCAGTAACTTGATTTTCCAGGCATAAACAATGCCCCATACTCCTCCACCACCACCTCTAATTGCCCAAAACACATCTTCCCCCATGGCTTCTCTATTAAGTAACCTGCCATTTGCATCCATGAGAAGAGCATCCACAACATTGTCAGCTGCAAGCCCATATTTTCTCGACAACAATCCAAATCCCCCGCCAGCGATGTGGCCGCCGACGCCTACTGTCGGGCAGGACCCGGCTGAAAAGCCATGAGTGTTGCTTGCCTCAGAAATGGCTGAATAAGCCTCCCCAAGTGTTGCTCCTCCTTGTACCCAAGCGGTTTCGGATTCTAAGTCCACTGAAATTTTGTTCAAATTTGACATGTCTAAGATCACAAACGAAGCTCCGTCGCTCGAAAATGATGAAGTGCCTTCATAGCTGTGGCCACCGCACCTCACTCTGAGTTCCATTGATTCATTTCTGCAACACAAGACACTGTTGGCTAGCTGGTCTATACTCTCTGGCAAGATAATGGCCACTGGCTTGGGAACAGAAGAATCAGTGAACCGAAGGTTCTGAATTGAAAAATTGAGAAGCTCGTAGTAGTTGTAATTAGCTTCTTCAGAATGATCATTTTGAATATTGGGAAAAAGGGTAAAGTTGTTTACATTGTATCGATTTAAACAAGCTATAAAATTGAGTGTGGGCGTAGATTGAGAAGGGGTTATGATGATGATGATGATGAACATAAAAAGAAGAAATAGGTTGTTCAAAAAATTGGCCATGGCAGTGTTCTGGGTTTGTTGAATGATAGCGGTGGAGGGGTTTTAATGAACAATTCGAGAATCATTTCGAACGTTGAGGACAAAAGGATAAGGAGATCATCAAAGTGAAACGGAAATATGTGGCCGGCCATTGTTGATATATGTATTGGAAGTTTTAACAAATAAGTACTCTTTTGATAAATTTGATGTTACATATAGAATTGACATGATATGATCAACACTGAAAGATGACAAAAGAGTTTGCATATATTATGGCTGCAAATGAGAGCAAAGAGAGAGACTTGCTATTGTGTATATATGTTGAATGAGCACTAGAGTCTTAGTGTAGAGCTTTATATACATGCCGGCCAATCATAAAATCCGTGGCCTGCTCATGCTTGCATGTATGGACCTGTGTTTATGTTCATACTCAGTGGATACGTATAGGGGTGGCAACGTCAATCAGGATTCGTGAATTCGTAAGCTTTGTCACCCCTAGCTAGTTATATATATTATATGGTATATTTGAGTAGTAGATTATGATTCATTTAGTAGTGAGTGGCTGCATGACTTTTAAGTTAAATTATTGTGAAATAAAAGTTATAATTGTGAACTAAATGTTTATGTATGTTTGGTTAACCGAAGGGAAATTTATGAAAATAGCTACAAAATTTTAGGATTTTTAAAATTTGATCCCTCAAATTTTTTTCCTATTATAACTAGCAAAATGTTAGTTTTTTTGGATCAAATCCCATCAAACAGGCATTACATAAATGAAGAAATAGTCATCAATTGGAGAGTTGCTTAGGGCTAGTGTATGTTTTTACACAATATAAACATTTAATGTATTAAATTTAAGATTTAAGTTCGAAATTGATTTGCGATTTGCTGTAAATATTGTTATTTTTCATCATAAAACAATTTAATTTCTTAAGGTATTTAGTTTGAATTGAGAAATATAAAAAAAATCATTGAAAATAATAAAAATTTGAGGTAAAACGAAGCCCAAATTATATGCGATAGAGAAGTTCATGTTTGACAAGCAATGAGATAGGTGTTTGTCTCACATAAACAAGGTAAATTATGTGCAGCAGAAAATTAATCTCACATAAACAAAGCAGTGTTTATGTGTGACAGGCACCTATCCCACTGCCTGTCGCACATAAGTTGTCTATCGCACATAATCGTCGTATGTGTAACAATCATGTAAAATGTGTGGATACTTTCTAGAGATCATAACTTGAGTTATATGTGTCTATTTTAAGTGTATAATATATTGTTTCGAAACTTATTATGAGACGGACTAAAGAATGTACATATCACAATAAAAGAGTTATTAACATCATATTTTGGGAAGACAGTTTTAGTGTGATTGTCTTTTAGTGCTACAGGTGCCTGTAGCTTTAATATGTTTTGATCCGTCTTGTCGCAAGCTTCAAAATTGTATATTATACGTCTAAAACAAATGCATGTAGCCAATTTTATAACTTTCGGAAGGTGCTCGACACATTTTATATAGATAGAGCACATATTGTGATTATGTGCAACAGGCAGGGGGCAGGTGCCTGCCGCACATAAACATTACTTTATTTATGTGAGAGAGACACTTGTCTCACTACCCGTTGCAAGTGAATTTTCCTATTGCACATAATTTGGTCCTTGTTTTACTTTGAATTTTTATTGCTTTTTAATGATTTTTTTCCTCAATTTTTCTCAACTCAAAATAAGTACATTGAGAAATTAAATTGTTTTATGACGGAAAATAACAACAATTACAACCACACCTACATCAATTTCAAACCTAACTCCTAAACTTCATACATTAAAAGTTTATATTGTGTAAGAAATTTACACTAACCCTAAAGTTATATAATATTTGTTTTAATGGGGTTTGGTGGTTTTTTAAGAGTGATGAGGTTTAATGATTTGTTAGGATTGTTGAGAGCGTTGAGGTGATGATATATATACATATATATATATATATATACACATACATATATAGATTTGATAGGAGTGACATTTGATTGTAAATTTATTGAAAGTGATGAGAAGTCTTTGGTTTAAAAAATTAGCAATTTAGCCAGTTATAATAGAAAAAAAGTTTGAGGATAAAATTAAAAAAATCTTAAAATTTTATGGTCATTTTGGTAAATTCCCCCCAAATGCTGGACTACCACCAAACACCTTCGCAAAACTAAATATGCCGTTAATGAGCACAGAGCTGACATATTAAATATTGTGCGCAACAATACCACGTAACGTAATTAATTACAAAATACTATAAAGAGGTAGCACGTAGGCTGGTAGTTGCCAACCACAGTGTGAGTGAAATTATTCACCTATTCATTTTGGAATTAACACTTTATAAGTAACACATTTCAACACGTATCATTTATATCAGAGTGAGAGTCTGTGCCACGTATTTAATTACTCATTATTACGATAGGTGAAATTGTGACGTGGCATTTGAATCATACAATTCTAGTAACATAAAAAAAAAAAAGAGTTCCGTGGCAATTTGATTTTACCAGCACTTACGAATGATACCGACCCGAAGGACTGATGGGTGACGACGTGTCATTCGTATCCTCCAATGCACAAAGAAATGCTTGCTTCATTGTTATTATTATCTTTAAATTATGATAGCTCCAAGTGGGTTAGTGATGCAAATTTCATTTATCAGATCCACTTGTTTAGCGTTTTATCTTAGCTCGCTTCTATATATGTGTCCCTTGCTGCTGTCCTCATTCAGTTTTTTAACTTGAAATAGATATACAACTATATATTATTACAGGAAATACTTGTCATAGATGAGGAAAATAGTACTTATAACAAAAGCGTAATTTCGTGGACCTTCTCTTTAAATGAATAAAATATGTAGTTTAAAGGTAGGTTATAAAACAAATTGGCTTGGGTTCTTTTTACTTAAATGTAGTTTAATGGGGCAACTTTGATAATTCCCTTTACCTTTTAACTGAAAAGTTATGACAATTTCCTTAATTTTTCCATAATCTTTAATTAATTGTGATTAAAAAAATTCTTCAATTACATAATTAAAGGTATTCATATTCCTAACATCAAATAACCATTAAGGGTAAAATGATAATATCAACAAAAAAAAAAAGTTGATAAGAGTTTAAATGTATTTTAAAATATCAAGGAAACATTTGGCTTCGCTCTTTTGCTTGACCTTTCAGATTTTTCCCTTGCATGAAATTGAAATTCATAAGATTGGGTAAGAAATCCACATCAAGAAAAGATTTCAACAAAATTTCTAATTTCAAAATAGAGTTTTATCTCGATGGATTTGATATTGGGTTGTCTTTTTGTATGTTCCAAATAGTTATACGTTTGTGCCTCTTTTTGTTTTTGGTTCTTGAACAAAGATGGATCGTAAATAAAAGTTGAAAGAGGGGACTCATGATTTTGCTATCAAGAATAGGATCGATTTTGTTTTGGTTGCCAGTACGGAATTGACTAAGATGAGTCAATCCACCTAATAAATTAATGACAATAATAAAGTTTAATCAGAGAATGATCTATAAATTTATAAAATAAAATCAGTCATTTCTAATTAAACTTCAAGATACAAAGGAACTTTTGCATTTCTAATTGAAGAGCTCTTCCATACATTGTGATTGTAGCAAAAGTTTTTGAGGGAAGGTTATGTATATTGTCATTCACAACATATTACAATAGGACACGAGCTGCGGAATTTACATATGGGTGTGAGAAAATACTTATATATCATGTCGATCATATGTCTTCCATCTATCTACCACAACGTTGAACCGATCATCTCTTTTCCTGATCTGCAAAATCCCGAATCAAATGAATGATGCTTCAGATTGCTGTATAATGGTCAAAAAAAGAATTATTTGTGCACCATAGTCAAAATAATGGACTAAGTACAAAGAAAGTGTATAATGTGCTTAACTTCAATTGCAATATAGAATTCAATCAGGCAAATCACAATTAACCAGTAATTTAAAGTCAACTGCATGAATATTGTACTTCTCACTTGCACTTCTTCAGGTAAATGGCGGTCATAGAACTTATAGAAAATGAAAACTGATAACACGTGTGGAACTCTTTTTCTTCCCCCTCCCCCCCAAAAAAAAAAACATGTGACTACTGAAAAGAAGTACCTCAACTAATGGGGTTTTTCCACGAAGCAACGTATCCACACTCTTCTCCGTCTGTAGAATGAGAGCAAAACGTATTACAAAAAAGTAAGAAGTTATAAATCGAATAAGTAACCATATGAGCGTACCAAGATACAACAGCATTTTAATCTTGCATTCAAGTTCAGTATTGATAGGAATACCTTATGTGTGACCCAGTAATGCCTTTCTCTCATCTCAATCAAGAAATAAAATGTTGGAGGGGCTTTTCTTTCGAGAATGCTTTTCTGACACCTTCGAGCTCTAGCTTCCTCGTCTCCTAAAGTAACAGTATCTACACCCCCAATCTGCAAACAAGAAAACCAACAAACAATAAGCAATTTTGTCTCAATATAGAGTATATTGCAATTATAGGTCTAGAAAAAAATTTCTATTTCAAACTTTGATGAACTATATGTATAACTCAAAACTAATTTTAACTTGACCCTGGGCCTTAGCTCAACAAGCAAATTGCTCTTGCGGAGTTGAAGAACCTTAAGTTACAAGTACAATATGTAACCATTGAACTTAATCTGAGATAATCATGAGACAGTACACACCAGGTCAGAGAGTATGGGATTTTTTATTATATTTTCAAGCCACTCTCCATGAGCGGTACCAATAAGCATGACACCTCTCTCAGCAATTGATCGACAGGCATGAGCTTCTGCTTCGGTACCAATCTCGTCGACAATGATCACCTCAGGCATATGGTTCTCGACTGCTTCAATCATGACTTTATGTTGCAATGATGGTTCTGGAACCTGCATTCTTCGTGCGGTTCCAATTGCTGAGTGAGGAATATCCCCGTCGCCTCCTATTTCATTGCTAGTATCAACAATGACCTAAACCAATTTTTATTTAGAACAAGCATTTGTCAAAACACAGCCAATGATACTAAACAAGTGATTGGAAATGAAAGAAATGTTGATAGTACAGAAAATCAGTACTCACCACTCTTTTCTGAAATTCATCAGACAAGACACGGGCAATCTCCCGCATAACAGTAGTCTTGCCAACCCCAGGCCTAAAATAAGAAAGAAAAAAATCAAAGATAATTTTATTAATTGAATAAAATGCATAGAAGAACTTCTCTATGTGTACTTAAGAGTAAAAGAACATTTCTCAGTCTTATAGATTAAAGGAAGAAGCAACTCTTGCAACATTTAAAATTTTCTCAAAATCTTAACAAATAGCAAATCCTCATGGAGGCACTAGACAGAAACAACAGAAATAAGAATAGAATTCCTTGATATAAATAGTGCACTCATTTTGAATCCCTTACAAACAGAATAAGACTTCTCGCAGATCTACGTACGTCACAACGGCAAGGTTACAATTTTATATGATTTCCTGACCCAATTTCCCACATTTTAGACTGTCTGACATCATTAGCCTGTTTGAGTATCTTTCCGACATATCTTGAAACATTAAATAGCATAAAGATCCACTTACCTTCCGACGAACAAGATGCTCTTCCCATAATGAAGTAAATCATAAACCATGTCAATATGGCCGCTGACTGCCCGACCAACACGACAAGTTAAACCAACAATCGCCCCTTTCCTACTCCTAATAGCAGATATCCGGTGCAGGGTACCCTCAATGCCAGCTCTGTTGTCCCCTCCAAATTCCCCAACAGCACTTTGAGCATACTCCAACTCTTCCACCGATACCTAGCTAATAAGCATATAATATATGTAACTAAAACAAAATTAAGAGTTCTCCCTTCTTTAACAAATACATCCCTTTCTTTTGTAATAAAAACTTTACAAGGTATCCAGAACCATCAGTCATAAGTTAATCCAACGAAGCAAATGGCATTGTCAGAAGAGATAGAATAAATAGATAAATAAATATGCATTTCACTATTAGAAGCAACTAGAGACTTGAAGATGTCCCAAAATCATGAATTTACCTCAGTACTCCTTAAGTACTTCCCGCCAAATTCACCTAGATAGCGTGCTTCTGGTAGCCGACCTAGGTCCAGTATAACCTATGTGAAGCATAGCATTGCATAACCATCCTCATCAATTTTGGTGCAAAAGTGAAATTCCTAATTATGGCCCTACAATGTCACTAATCAAAGCTGATTTTACAGAGTTGTATGCTATCACAAGTATGTTACTAACAATCACAAGTGTAGCAGCATATTTAAAGTTTTGAGAAAGTCACCTCTAAGAGTTGTCCTCTCTTGGAATCATTTTGAAGTCTATCACGCAAATCACATGGAAGAATCTGCCAAAAAGCACCAAAAGCATTCATATTAACTAGAATTCGGTTAGAAAATTTAACAAATAAAAAGCAATGCTAGCAACCCCGTTGCAATGTAAAAGATTAAAAGCGAATCCAGATGAAACCCAGTTGAGGAAATGCACTTGGGAAGAAAATGGGTACTTGCAAGAAAGCATGGAGATCATCCTCCACGACCAAACGGGCACTGTCTGATGACGATGAAAGATGCACAGACAGCGACAGTGAGATTCTTTTCTGAAGACATAGGTTCGTTTTTGAGGGCAAGAAATTGATTTGTTTATTTGATGATTTCGAAATGCAAGAAAGTGAATAATTGGCTGAAAGAGCTGAGACTGAGTGAGAAAGTGAAAGGCTTGCCGTTGCTGCATTCATACTCTCACAGGGCGCCGGCGCCCTTCTGTTTCTTTCCAGTTGCGGCATGAATTCAGTGGTAAACAAACTTTGAAGATAAGGCGGCCGGGCTGCCCGATGAACCGGTCAGCCCATCAAATCTCAATGGCCCAGGCTCACTTGGGCTTTTATTTTTTTTTTAATTTTTCATTAGTGTAAATTTTGGATCACCCTTCTTAATTTGATTATTTTTAAATTATTTTTAAAAAAAATTTCAAATTATCTTTATTTATTTAAAATAACAGAGTAGATTGATGAAATTTTTTTGTTTTTTTTAAAAAAATAAATTAAAGTTTGCAAACGACGAGAGTGATTTAAAAACAGTTAATTAACGTAATATAAAACTAATATTTTTCATTATAGTTTTTAAACATTTAAATGATAATGAAAAAATTTATATACTAAATCATAAATACTAATCTTTTATCTGTTGTTATCACCCAAATTTAGATGATTGTAAATACAAAATTTCTTTATGACCAATTGACTTACGCCTAAAAAGATATTTTGTACGTTCGAACTTGTGTTCGACTACAAATGGTATAAAAATGAATTATGAGAGTGAGTGCTAAAAATACCTTATGCGGAAAAAAAAAAAGCCCCAAAATAGCTTTTGTCTTTTTTAGCCCTAATACTTCGTTTGGTGCATTTGATAGACTGTATTTGATAGACTGTCTAACGTGTACGTAAACTAGAGATGGCAAAACGAGTCATCGGGTCGTGTTCGTGTCGTGTCAGATTCGTGTCAAAATATTTAGACTCAAACCCGACAAGGAAAAATAATCGGGTTACCTAATAACCCGTTTAATATCTATATATTGAACAAAAGTTACATAAAATATTTACACATTATCATACATACGTATGTACATAAATACATACATACATAATTTATCGATATTATAAAATATATATATCTACCAATATATTACACATTTACACTATTAAAGTTTTAATTATATATATATATATATATATATATATAATATTATATATCAATATTATAAAATATACATATCTATCAATTTTTACACATTTACACTACTGAAGCTCTAAATGTATGTAAAATTTTATAAATAAACACTGTGTTTATATTCACCCTTTTAAAGAATAAAAAAAAAATCATCTCTAATATTTGAGTTTTAATTATAAGAATATGTAAATTATTTTAAAATAAAAAATATAATCGGGTCATTGATTGGGTAAATGGGTCAAGAATTTTAACCCAAACCCGACACGAAAAAAAATCGTATTGACCCGGATCCGACCCATTTAATAATCGTATCAAATTTGATGATCCATACCCATTTATTTATGTCGTGTTTATATCGAGTAATCAGATTGTGTCAATTTTTGCCAGCTCTAACGTAAACGCCATTTAGTGTGAGCTTGACATCTTGTTGACACATCTTGCGTACGTTATGACAAAATAATAATAATTGAGCGACAACGTAAAGAGATTAATGGGGAATTTTTTTGATTTCCAAAAAAAAAAAATAATAATTAAAGCACACTCCAAAGTCTAAAAACATAGAAGTTTGAAAATTGGCTAACGTTACGAAAAGTCTCCAAAATTGACTATTCCTATGTATTTAACATATCATATTAGGGTATAACTATAATACTATATTATAATTACATTCAATCATTAAATACACTTAAATTAATAAGACCTACTGACATACAACAATTGAATACAAGGCCAAGCCTACGTTACAATCAATGTACCATACATTCAAAGCTGTAAAATATCAATAATCTCCCTCAATTTTATGGAAACCTCAACTTCACTAATAGAATTAAAAGAATTACTTTTAAACCTTAAAGAAGAGATGAAAGAAATAAAATTAGAAATAGGAAAAATAAAAATAGAATTGACTACATTACAAAAGAGCCAAAAGAAACATAAAAAATTAGAAAGGTTTGAAATCGTAAAAACAAGATTTTTAGGAATAAGTTCAAATAAACCTACAGGTAAACCACAACCAAGAAGTTATGATGACTGGTTTATAAAAACACAGTACCCTAAAATATTAAAAGAAGTAGAAGATTTAGTAACAGAAATAAAGAAAAAAGAAAAGGGAAAAGAAAAAATAGAAATAAAAGAGTCAGTACCAAGCGAATCAGATTCCGAATAATGGAAGATTTGGAAAATTTAACTGAAAAATTTAGTGATATAAATTTAAGTGATTTAGAGACATTTGAAAAAGAATACCACATAAAAATGAATACATCTGGAGGACCAGAATTAAAACCTAATGTAGCAGAACCAAGTCATAGATATATGGATAGAAGAAAAAAGAAAAATAAACCTTTTTATGAATACATACCTCAAACCAAAAATAAACCTTAGAAAAAAGAATATCAACCTAACCAGGATACTCTAGTCCCAATAAGTAATGCTGGAACATTATTAAATTTAGATTGTAAAATAGATCCTCAAAAAACATTAATAGAATGGGGAATACAAATGAAATTATTCTTTACATATAATGGAACAAATGATGATTGGAATGTAACAACATAAGAAGAAAAAATAAATATATTTGCTGAAATCCTTATATCCAGTATGATAGGAAATGTATATAACTGGTGGAGAGGATTAAGCGATGATACCCAGAGAATTATTTAACACAATACGCATGCTGACAGAAAGTATAGACCGAATGAATCTAGGATGGGAAACTATGATAAATGCTTATATAAATCTAATAGACTAAAAAATAGATTTACTGGAAATAGAACGTAATGGAGTAATAAATTTAGGACCGGAAATTTATTCTGAATTCATGGACTTATACGAATTTGATAATCATATCCTAATATTTAAAGAAATAAAGAAAACTCTAGAAAGAATAAAAAATAGATGTGTAAGGGATGGAAGAAGATAAATCCACCCACAATTATAAAAGTTGTAAATAATAAAAACTAAAAGGACTTAGATGATATTTACCAGAACAAAAAAGACAAAGAACGTAAGATACAATAAACGTAACTTAGAGGCTCCCTTCAATACAATTATGCAATGACAACTACACTTAAAGTTTCACCCAATTTAAAAATTCCCAAAAGTGAATATTTCTATAAATTCAATTTTAAACTATAATAAAATAATCAATACAATTAAAAAAAATTAGATGAACCGCAACAAGATTCAAGATTTCAAAGCGTTTTTTAAATTTTGAAAATGGAGACCAATTATATAATTGTAATTGCGGATGCCGGAGAGAATTAGGACTCTTTTAAAAATTGAAATTGCCAACCATTTATTAATACTAAAATCCCAATAATTCTGTCTTTTCTTTCGGAGAGAGTGAGACCAGAAGTCTCGTGAAGATGAACGGCAACGACGACGAGAGGGGCTTGATCTGGAAGCTTCCGGAACTCAAGTTCAAAGACTTTGGCAAAGTGGGTCCCGCTTTCGGCACTGGCCTTGGCTGCGGTGTCGGCGTCGGCGTTGGTCTCGTCGGAGGTAAAAATAAAGTAACACCCACTGTTAGTGATTGCACTTTCTTATGTATTTGTTGCAGGCAAAACCCTCGATGGGTTTTGTCCCAATTTGGATGAAAACTCTTGTTCGAGTCAATTCCCCTGATGGGTTTGGTTTATTTTGTCGATATGATTTCATTTCTTTTATTCAAGTTTGAATTTGTTCTGCAAGTGATGACATTTTGATGCTAGTTGCAGTACTTTCATGTGAACTCTTCAGTGGGTCTGTTTTTGTTTTGATGATTTGGACTTTGAAAAATAGATGCACTGCTTCGATGGATTCATTTTGTTTTTACTAAACCACTATTGTGGTGTGTATATGCTTGTTCAATTTACCACACTATAATGTTTAATAATTATATCTTAAGCTTTGAGATGTTAAATTCCTTTTTTTTTGCCCCTTTAGGTGTAGGCATTGGTCCTGGATTTCCTGGTATGCAGTTTGGCATGGGGTTTGGTGCAGGATGTGGGGTTGGTGTGGGATTTGGTTATGGTGTTGGGAAAGGTATTGCTCATGATGCGCATCGGAGGTACTCTAATGTTGGGAAGCTATTTCAGCCTCAAGGAGATGCTTCTTCTCAGTAAGTACATACTTTGGTTCCAATTTCCCAATAGTTCATGTTTGTTATCTTTATCATGTAATGTTAGAACAGAATTCTTAATTCCATTTTCAATTCTCTGGTGGGTTATGCAATTGCAGTTATGTGATTATTGCATTTAGAGTTCAATACATACACCGGGCATATTAAAATTGGCTACTCTGTTTGATGAGACCTGTTTTGGGTTTAAAATCTACATTAGCCTTAGATATGCTTAAATTATTAAGATTGGTTTTTAACAGCTAATAGGATGCCTCTGAGTCCCTGACAATAATGTTGTTTAACTATTACTGTTTTTTCGGTTATTTTAGTTAGGGTTTCCTTTGTTTTGTTATTTTATTCTTTTATCATCTTTAATTTTGAGAGGGACAAAATATCTAATAGGATGCTTCTGACAAAAAGAACGTTTTCTTGTTGCTATCAGGGAAATGTTGGTTGAGCTCATTGATGAGCTTGTCCTTAATACCAAGAAGCTGGTCAAGGCAACCTCAAGAGAAATTGAGAAGTGGAGAAGATGAGCAAATCTTGATGGGGGTTGTTAGGTGTTCTATTTTCATCAAGTAGGAAGCTCTAGTTACAATAGATTTGATATAGTTGCTTGAATTAAAGAAACTGATTATTTTAAAATGCAGTTTGGGCATGTATTTATCATATAGTGTTTCTGATGTGCGAGCTGCTGAAACTGTTAAGGTGCTACCTCTGATGGATTGTCCTGAGCTGGTTGCATTCGGTCAGGTCTGAACTGAATGCAAAAGTCCATGTTTCTGTTAAGTTCCAAATCTGCACCCTTCTGGTATTTGCTGTTACATGTTGGTGGGAAATGATTTTCTTTGAACTTCTGTGGGTTGATAGTTTATCTACCAATTCACCATTGGTACAGTGCTGCTTGTAATTTTGTCTTGCAAAATGCAAACTTAGGTAGTTGCATTTCTTTAAGGATTATCCAGCTGTCCTGCACTTTGCACCAATGCTTCAAAATACTTGTTATATCTGTTTGCGCAACCTTTAAAAGTTATGCGATGCCTTGGCTAATAAATTTAGGAGAAAAAATTGGTTGTTAGCTTGTCATGGGATGAGATGGACTGCAGATTGGAGCGCTTTCAACTTGGTCTTCCTGATTTTAGGTTTTGTATAAACCCAACGATTTTTTCAGAGAATTACCCAATGGTTTGGCGACCGTGGGAATAGAATTTTATTCTGTTAGTAGACCATCGAGATAAAAAAAGCAAATTAACAGTTTACAAAACAGCAATCTTTACCAGTTTACCATTTGAGTCCAAATGAGGTCTATACAAAAAACAAAATAGCCACACAAAAAGATTTAGTAATGAGAAAATTAATAATAATAATAATAAAAATAACGAAATATTGAAACGGATAGGACACGTTATCCAAACCTAGGCAATTCGCATTCCACGTCAGCATAGTGATCTGCCATGTTAACAATGCTGGCCTATCAAATTTGAGCGTTAGATTACAAATACTCCACAACCAACCAATCACAAGCCCAAGTGGCATGTCCGCATCCATTAGTTCAAGCTTATAGTTTGTATTTTCCCCTCCTTCCTCCACTCTCATCTTCACCATTTCATTTCTCTAACACAAAGAAGCAGCAGCAACACTCTGAAGATGGCTTCATTGGCAGCATCGTCCACTCCTGCTGTCTCCATTGGAGTTAAGGAGATGCTTGGCAACCCTCTCAATGTCAGCAGTGCTGTTAGGACTTCTGCTCCAGGTGCATCAAACCCTTCTACTTTCAAGCCCGTTGCTCTCTTCTCCAAGAAGAAAGCCGCCCCTCCTGCCAAGTCTAAGCCCGTCGCCGTCTCCCCCGTTAACGAAGAGCTCGCCAAGTGGTATGGTGAGTACATGCCAATTCTACTTTTTCCGAGCTTAAGAGTACGTTTGCAACTGTAATGCTTTTGAGGTCCAGTGGCTTAAAAACTGTTGTATCCGAGCCAAAATCTTGTGTTCGAACTCGCAGTTATTGCTCTGTCTGGTTATAATTTCAATATAGGTCTTTCAACATATTGCATGCATGGTGAATTTTTCAGGTCCTGACCGAAGAATTTTCTTACCCGAGGGTCTCTTGGACAGATCTGAGATCCCTGAGTACTTGACCGGAGAAGTTCCCGGAGAGTAAGATTGTCCTTCTTCTTCCCTTCAGGGCCTCAGATGATTTTTCGTGAACATTGTTTAGTTGAATGTGTTTTAAAACATTAATACATAATGAATTTTGTTGCTTTAATGCAGCTATGGTTACGATCCTTTTGGTCTCAGCAAGAAACCAGACGACTTCAGCAAGTATGTTAACTTAAGCTCTACATTTTTTTGTTGTATCTTTTTATGAAATCATCCGAAGAAACAGTTCATTGATTATTGGTTAAGAAATATATGGTTGGATTAATTTCATTGCAGATATCAGGCATATGAATTGATTCATGCCAGATGGGCCATGCTTGGTGCTGCTGGTTTCATCATTCCTGAAGCCTTTAACAAGTTTGGTGCTAACTGTGGTCCTGAAGCTGTCTGGTTCAAGGTTAATTTGCATTTTTCCAGATCGTTGCTCCTTTATGTCGAGTATTTGCTTATGGTTTTGTTAATGTCCTGTTTTTGCAGACTGGAGCTCTACTTCTTGATGGAAACACATTGAACTACTTCGGAAAGAACATCCCAATCAACCTTGTTTTTGCTGTCATTGCTGAGATTGTTCTTGTAGGTGGTGCTGAATATTATAGAATCACCAACGGTTTGGTAATTGTCTTTGTCCTGCTTCTCATTAACATCACTTACACATTACTTACGTGGAAAATTAGTTTACCGCATTACCATTACTAGTCAAAAGCATATTCTAAAGTTAAAAGTGTAGCGAATTTGATAATTATAGTCATCATATATCATTTAGTTAAGCAAACACAAATAGTCAGTTAGTCGCGTGCAAGGACTACATTCAATCTGCTTCCTTTCAAGCAAAGTGCAAAGTTCAAATTCAATTAAACGTTAAAAAATTACAAAAAACTTTAGAGGTGAAATTTCAGTCTTTGAAAAGCTTAGGGATGAGTTTTGAGTTCCATTCGATATGTTCTGGTAGATACATGCATGCATGGTTACCGAAACAAAAAAACTCAAACTCTGTGCAATTTCCATGGTAGGATTTGGAGGACAAGCTTCATCCAGGTGGTCCATTTGACCCACTGGGATTAGCAAAGGATCCTGACCAATTTGCATTGCTAAAAGTGAAGGAGATCAAGAATGGAAGACTTGCAATGTTTGCCATGCTTGGTTTCTTTCTCCAAGCTTATGTCACAGGTGAAGGTCCAGTTGAGAACCTTGCTAAACATCTCAGTGATCCTTTTGCCAACAACTTGCTTACCGTGATCTCCGGAAATGCAGAGAGAGCTCCCACCCTGTGATTTCAGTTGTTCTGGTGTTCTTTTCACTCGAATCTAAAATGCATTGTACATCTCATTATCAAGACATTTCCAAGATGTTGAAACCTTAAATGATCATGGCACTCGAATCCCTACTCTCTGAGTTATAGAGCTTGAGTGTTATTCACCTATAACCTCTTCTGATATATCATTTAAGCTAAATTGAATCTTGTTCTTATGATGCAAGAAACGTAAAGGGGGTTAACCAAAGTTGGTTGGTGTGAGTGATTCGGTACTCTCACTCCTTAAGAGAGGTCAGAGGTTTAAGTTCCACTCTCGTATGGAGTCACCATTTTAGTCAGTATTTTACCCTTTACGGGCCGACCTGGTGTGAGCGGGGATTAGTCTGGGTTGTGGTACGGGCTTAAAGGTGTCTTTCACAATTGGAGCCCACTCAAGACTACCTCGTGGTTCAGATAAAAAAAAAAAAAACTATCTCGTGGTTCAGAAAAAAAAAAAGTAAAGAGGGAAATGAAAAGAGACAAATTGACTAAGATTCACTTAAAGAAGGGGCAACTTTTCCTAATAGACCTTATTAGGGAAAAAAAATAGAGTGAGCAAAATCTTAGGATGGCTAAAATGGGATACTAATTTGAAAGATGAGTTCGTAATTCATGATATTTCGGTTATTTCTTTTGGCATCATTCAATTTCTTTTATAAATTACCCCTTTTAAGTAATTGAGATGTATAATAAGAGTTTATTCCATTAGTTTAAGATTTGTTTTCTTGCTATCAAAGCAGGTTTAAGCATACCCAAATTTTGTGTTTAAGCATACTCAAATTTTGGAATTAGCCGCCATGCCGATGATGGTTTCCGAATGGTGATGTGCGCAAATGAGTAATGAATTAAAAAAAAAAAATTATTTTTTTCGAAGGAATCCAATTGTCAATCACTCACAAAGAAATAAGTTCCAAGCAACAAGCTCTTTAGAGGGTTCCTCAAACGTATTTAACATGTCAAAAGGGTGTCTAAAGAGCATAACCAAGAGGCAGAAATCAAGATTTTCACTAGCTTTGAAGAAGTGTCCTGCATTGAAGCAATAAGATAAGACCGTGTAGACAATCTCAACAGCCTCATTCTGCTCTCCTTGACATATTCATCCGATGCCTCTTCAGTAATCTTCTGCTTTCGATTTCCATCATAGCCAATGGCTTGCTGCATATTTCGTGCCAAGCATCTAGCTAAAACTACTCCATCTTCAATGGAGGTGCAGCCATCCTGGCCGAGCAACGGGGTCATGGCATGCATGGCATTGCCGGCAACTGTTACTATTCCTTTCCTGATCGGTTTAGGAGTATATCTCCTGGTGCTCGGTAACTCAAATGTGTGAAAGATAGTGTAGTGAGGTGGCAATTCTTCACCATTTCTAGTTATTCAGCTGGGAAATTATTCTTGATTGTTTCTAAAGTCATTCGTCTGATCAACTCTGGATCGTTCAAGTTCATGGAATCAGTTAATATGTACCAAAAAACAAATCAGTTATGCAAATTAAATTATATAATAATAACACCATTTTAGAAAACACGTATATGAAAGTAAATTTTCATCAAAATATTTGGAAAAGTCTTGATTGCTTTGGAAGCATTACTCCTTTTTTATTAATCAATCATGATAATATTCAAACACATATGACAGATAACCAATCATCATAATATTCACACAAACATAGCAAGCGGTAAATGAATGAGGAGTAATACACCAAAATTACCTTAAAGAATACTGTCCAGTAATAACTTAACCCATTTATTTTCAAATTCAAATTTTAAAATATACAACATCTGATAAATTAGACTCTTGTTAACTAATTTATCAAGTACGCATAAATATCTTTAAATTTAAATAAAATCACTACGTATTACACAACGAGCTTCCCAATTTCTGGAAAATTAAACCAAGTTTTAATTTAAGAGTAGTCTATAATTAAAGCATGTAGCAACTATTGCTACATGTGCCTCCACACCTTTATACCAACGATCAAACCATCATATATCACTCATTAGACTCATTTTGATTATTAGTTAGAATCTTAGATCGTGATTGGTTTGTCTAATCTGTAATTAATTAAAACT
Source organism: Citrus australasica (assembly GCA_029618585.1). NCBI lineage: Eukaryota > Viridiplantae > Streptophyta > Magnoliopsida > Sapindales > Rutaceae > Citrus > Citrus australasica. Next base: position 29,940,414 of record JARCIV010000003.1, on the reverse strand, counting down.
GGATCTGTCTACATTGCAAGAGATGTATTTTTTTTTCAGGATTTTAGTTTTTATTTTTTGTTTATTTATAATTTTATTTTTTAAAAATTAGTGAATTGGACAGAGTCCAAATCAATTTTTAATCTCCTATTCCCAAATTTTAGTAAAATGCGGAATGAACTATTATTTCATACTTTCCACCTCTTTGACGACTAAAAAGATCCTTAGCCCTTTACTACCACCACCCACATTAGATCTCTTAATGACAACCATCATAACATTTTTCTTTCCAATATCTCGAGTCCATTGAATCAATGCTTCTCAACCTTTAATACCTAGATAGACAGAATTCTCGTGTAAGTTAAATAACATTTCATAGAAATTTAAAGCTAAATTAATTATAGATTAAAGTTACCTTGTAAGTCGTGAATTCATTACTATAATCCATCACATAATCTGAATCAGATTTAACTGATTTGATTGAAACATCGTCCTGCATATAATAGAATATGGTTAGCTAGGTAGGACATATTAGGTAGTACAAAACTAATTAATATCTTTGGTGTGACTTCTAGATATTATTTTTTTTCCTACACGTTGTATAGGTATTTTAGACGATGTTGGGGTATTTTTATCTGTTCGCATTAATATTATATATAATTTTTTTGTCAAACAAATTTTGAAGAGACTAATTATCAAAGGGTGTATTAAGCCACTATATTGTATTACAGTGTGTTGCATTATTTAATACTGGTATATTGCATTATGCTGTATTATATTAGTATTGTATTATAATGACGTTGTACAATGTTTGATGTTACATTGTATTATACTAAGTTTATATTAGTATTAAATTAGTATTATTTTATTATTGAATATGTTAAATTAATTATCAATATATAAGTAAATAATATAATATAGTATTATTAGATAAAATAATATTATAACATAATCTATTTTTTATATTTTATTTATCATAATAAAAACTAAAATATAATTAAAACATATTTAATGCCTCAAAACTTCTAAACTAGTTGGGCGTACCTTCCAAAACTTCTAAACTAGTGAGCAATAAGTCAATGTAAATAGTAATATAATATAATGTTGTACATGTTCCAAACACCCCCAAAATATTCTATTGTAATAAGATGATTCTATTGTAATAAGATGTGTATTCATATTTTTTTGAGCATTTTATTGTCAACCAGATTTGATTCTAACGCCTAACAACTACTTATCGAAAAGTTCAGAGTTATTAATTATTCTATACAATTGAATTGTGCATGTTGAGCAAACAAAAAAAACTACGTTCAGAATGTTTTATCCAAATGCAAATTCAAGCAACCATGATAAACAACACAATTTCGAACAACAAAGTTACTGAAATTAATTAAAAATCTCTCTATCAATTTCGAATAATTACAGAATGGAAAAATCCATACCTCTCTATGATTAAAATTGTTTTTATATTGATTTGCTCCACCGTAAAATCAATATAATTCAATTTAAAGTGTTCTAAATGATGCTTTGTTCCAACAACAAAGTTAGTCAAACTAATTAAAAGTCTCTCTATCAATTTCGAATGGCAAAGTAAAGAAATTCAAACCTCTATGTGATTAAAATTATTCTCATATTGACTTGCTCCTCCATAAAATCAATATAAACCAATATAAATTCATACCTCCATAATATTGTATTCCAAACACAGCTAAAGTATTCTATTGTAATAAGATGTATATGTTGGTTATTGCTTTGTACTTCACGTATGGACATTTTTATCACTACTGAATGTAATTAGCAGTAGAAATTTTTTTTCTCTCAAAGGTAGAGAGAAAATTTTCTTTTCATTTTTTTTTATATGGTGGCGTCTTATTCTATTTTGAAAAAACAAGCCTTTTTATATATCTTTTTGGTGGAAACCCTTGGCTTCTCTATTTTCTCTCTATTTTAATTCTATTAAATAAAAAATATTTGATTTAAATTAAAATACAAAATAAAGCCACAATGTAGCCTATTACTTGTGTTTATTATAGGGGTCTACCTTATAAAATAATAAAAGGCCCCTTATACACAAACATATTAAATAGAGTCTCTCTCCAAATATTATATTTAGCCTTTTAACCAAATAGCTAGTTATCTTATGTTGAAAAAATAGCATAACATGCTATTTTGAGGGCACATTTTGAGTGGGTCCCACTTAACGAAAGTGGAAAATATTGTGAGGTTTAGATTCTACTCCATTGATACTTCAATTGTATAATCTTATTTTCTCAAAATGGTGTTTGGGTGAATAAGAAATTGTCTCTCAAAGTTCACCCTTAAAGTTGGAAATTTGAAAGGAAATGATGCTCATCTCACATGGAAAAAAGAAGCCTAGGAATTAGTGTTTAAAATTTTAAATATAAACACTTAACCATGCATGAGTAAGAATTACAAGGATAGAGGCTCTCTCCACACGTGCGTGCGCAGGGGGAGTGCAAATCCAAGATCGATTTGGTTGAACTCGTGTGCACCCGCGCGTCCTGCGTACACGAATGTCAGCCCAAAATCATCCATGCAAGCTTAGCACGTTTTTAATTTCCTTGCACAGAGCACACTTGCGGTTTTTTCTTCATCCTTCTTCATTTTTCTCTGATTGAGTTCACTGTTGTAGTTCGCCGGAATTTCCAGCCAATGCTTGGCTGGAAATTCGTATCCGTTGTATCCTGGGAAGCAGATACCAGCAGACCTTAAGCACTCCAAAGAGGCGGTAAATCTGTTTTAAGGAAACTGTCTTGTGCAGGCCTCAGGTTCCATTCTATTTTCTATTTTGGTTTCCTCTCTCTTCTGTTTCGCTTTCTGTTTTTTCATTTGAAAATTTCAGTAGCTAGTTTTCATTGTTTAGCTAATATATAATTTGTTATCTCACTGTTTTGTTTTTCTTACAATCTTAAAACAAATTTAAGTCATTGAGATGGCAACTGAAACCATTGATGATATTCCGTATGTCCTAGTTTCTGCACCAACTGTTGTGAAGGAACCAGCCTCTGTGGCAATTCCTGTCAATCATGCGGAAAGGCCTGAAAAGTTCAGTGGCCAGAATTTCAAATGGTGGCAGCAAAAGATGTTCTTTTACTTGACCACGTTAAACCTTGCGAGGTTCTTGACCGAGGATGCTCCTAAACCCAAAGAGGGTGAAACAGATATTCAAGTTGCAAGTGCAATTGATGCATGGCACCATTCGGATTTTTTGTGTAAAAATTATGTAATGAATGGCCTTAGTGACTCCTTGTATAACATATACATAGGAAAGAAAACAACCAAGGAGCTATGGGAATCCTTAGACCGAAAATATAAAATCGAGGATGCGGGTACCAAAAAGTATCTTGTTGGTCGCTTCCTAGATTATAAAATGGTGGATTCTAAAACTGTAATAAGTCAAGTACAAGAACTTCAAATTATATTATCTGAAATCCTTGCAGAAGGGATGCATTTAAGTGAAACTTTTCAAATTGCCGCAATTATTGAAAAATTGCCTCCTGCTTGGAAAGATTTCAAGAGCTATTTGAAGTATAAACAAAAGGAGATGAATATTGAAGGGCTAGTTGTTAAGCTCAGAATTGAGGAAGACAACAGAAATGCAGAAAGAAAATGGGCTCTTTCTATGGCAAAGGCAAATTTTGTTGAACATGGACCTAAAAATAAAAATAAAAATAAAAAATTGGGCCCGAAAGGAGGAATTTCCAAGAAACAAACAAAGTTTCAAGGAAAATGTTATAATTGTGAGAAGATGGGTCATAAGGCTTCAGATTGCAGGTTGCCTAAAAAGAAGCGAGAGGCGAATGTGGTGGAAAGCATCACTCAACATGTTTCAGACATAAACCTCTCTGCAGTGGTTTCAGAAGTGAATCTGGTTGGCTCTAATCCAAGAGAATGGTGGATAGATACAGGAGCAACCAGACATGTTTGCTCAGACAAAGGGTTGTTCACTTCATTTGAAGCAGTTAGCAATGGAGAGAAGCTATTCATGGGGAATTCGGCTACGTCTGAGATTGAAGGTCAAGGGAATGAGATTTTGAAGATGACGTCTGGGAAAGAACTGACTCTGAACAATGTGCTTTATGTGCTAGAAATTCAGAAGAACTTGGTGTCTGGATCGCTGCTGAATAAACATGGTTTCCAAATGGTGTTTGAGGTAGATAGGGTAGTTTTGTCTAAAAATGGGATATATGTGGGAAAGGGTTATGTTGATGATGGGCTATTTAAACTCAATGTAATGACTTTGAAACTAACAATTAATAATAAAGCTACATCTTCTGCTTATTTGGTTGAGTCTTCTAATCTTTGGCATGGTAGATTAAGACATGTTAATTTTAATTCTTTGCGTAAATTAATTAACATGAAGCATATTTCCAATTTCCAAATTGATTTGAAACATAAGTGTGAAGCTTGCGTTGAGGCAAAACTAACTAGGTCATCTTTCAAAAAATTAAAAGAAACACCGAACCACTTGATTTAATACATAGTGATATTTGTGACTTTAAATCCATTCAAACAAGAGGTGGTAATAAATATTTTATTACCTTTATAGATGATTGCACAAAATATTTCTATGTATATTTATTGAAAAGTAAAGATGAAGCTTTGGAAAAGTTTATTCTCTACAAAAATGAAGTTGAGAATCAACTTAATAGAAAAATCAAAGAATTAAGGAGTGACCGTGGTGGTGAGTATGTTGTTCCGTTTATGTACTATGCGAACAAAGTGGAATCATATATCAAGTCACAGCTCCATATTTACCTCAATCTAATGGGATTGCAGAACGAAAGAATTGAACTTTAAAAGAAATGATGAATGCAATATTGATAAGTTCTGGGTTACCCCAGAATATGTGGGGAGAAGCTGTTTTGTCAGCTAATTATTTATTAAATTAGATACCCCGAAAGCAAGAAAATAAAACCCCGTATGAGCTATGGAAATGTAGATCACCTTCATATAAATTCTTACGAGTGTGGGGGTGTCTTGCTAAAGTAGTGGTTCCTTTAAATAAAAAAGTGAAAATAGGACAAAAAACTGTTGACTGCATTTTCATTGGTTATGTACACAATAGTAGTGCATATCGATTTTTGGTGCATGAGTCTAAAATTCCAGATGTCCACAAAAATACAGTAATAGAATCAAGAAATGCATCGTTTTTCAAACAAGTGTTTCGTTGCAATTCTAGAGTGGAATCGAGAGAATTGGAACAATTTCACGAAACAACACTTGAAAATGAAGAAAATGATCAAGCACCAGAAGAAGAAGAAGAACAAGAAATTGAGGTTAGACATAGCAAAAGAGCTAGAATAGAAAAGTCTTTTGGTCCAGACTTTCTGACGTATTTGTTAGAAAATGAACCTCAAAGCTTCAAAGAGTCTGTAACTTCAACTGAAGGCACTTTATGGAAAGAAGCCATTAACAGTGAAGTTAAATCCATTTTACAAAATCATACTTGGGAGCTAGTAGATCTTCCTCCAGAATGTAAACCTTTGGGGTATAAGTGGATTTTCAAAAGGAAAATGAAAGCCGATGGATCAATCAATAAGTACAAGGCTAGGCTTGTAATTAAAGGTTATAGGCAACGAGAATGTCTTGATTGTTTTGATACTTATTCTCCTGTTACGAGAATAAATTCCATACGGATGATAATAGCAATTGTAGTTTTGTGCAATCTCGAGATACATCAAATAGATGTAAAGACGGCTTTTCTAAATGGAGATTTAGATGAAGAAATCTACATGGAGCAACTTGAAGGTTTTATAGCTCCAGGACAAGAAAAGAAAGTTTGTAAATTGGTTAAGTCATTATATGGCTTGAAACAAGCACCGAAACAGTGGCATGAGAAATTTGATCATACGATGATCACAAGTGGCTTTAAGATCAACGAGTGTGATAAATGTGTTTATGTCAAAGAAATAGAAAATGGCTATGTCATTTTATGTTTATATGTTGATGACATGCTCATTGTTGGGAGTAATGATGACATGATTAAATCTACCAAGAATATGTTGAAGTCTAAGTTTGACATGAAAAACATGGGTATTGCAGATGTCATTTTGGGAATTAAAATCTCAAGGGCTTCTAATGGACTTATTTTAAGTCAAACTCATTATGTAGATAAAATTTTTGGGAAATTTAATAAAGAGGATAATACTATGTCTAAAACTCCATTAGATACTAGTATTCATTTATCGAAAAACAGAGGAGATGGTATTTCTCAAGTTGAATATGCTAGAATAATAGGTAGTTTGATGTACTTAACAAATTGTACCAAACCAGATCTAGCCTATACAGTAAGCAAACTTAGTAGATATACGAGTAATCCAGGAACTGATCATTGGAAAGCTATCGTAAGAGTACTTAGGTATCTTCGATATACTCGTAATTATGGACTGCACTATACTAGGTATCTAGAAGTATTAGAAGGATTTAGTGATGCTAACTGGATATCAGATATAAAAGATTCAAAATCTACTAGCGGCTATGTGTTTGCACTAGCAGGTGTAGCTGTATCATGGAGATCTTCTAAACAGACAGTAATTGCTAGATCTACAATGGAATTTGAATTCATTGTATTAGATAAATGTGGTGAAGAAGCAGAATAGCTACGTAATTTTTTAGAAGGTATTCCCAAATGGCCAAAGCCTGTGCCTACGATTTGTATACATTACGATAGTCAATCAGCTATCGGTAGGGTACAAAGCAATATGTATAATGGTAAGTTTAGACACATACGTCGTAGACATAATACCATTAGACAACTTATTTCTAATGGAGTTATTTCTATTGACATGTAAGGTCAAAGGATAACATAGCGGATCCGCTAACCAAAGGGTTAAATAGAGAGCTAGTAGAAAAATCATCGAGGGGGATGGGATTAAAACCTATAGATTGATTAGTCAATAACGAAGGAAAACCTAACATAGTAGACTGGAGATCCCAAGATCTAGGTTTAATTGGACAACCTATTTGTTAAAGACTAAAGATGGATCACTGTGGGGGTCATTCTCTTGAGAGGATTACCTCATTGACCATTCCTATGATGAAACAGTGATGCTCGTGGGGAATAAGGTTGAGCTAGGCTCTTAATGATTCTTATGCGTCGAAAATTCAAGCGGAGTAATGCGAGTTATTCTTAATTAAGATATCACTTATGTGAGAGAGAAGTGGGGCTGCTTTAAAGGGAGCTATAAAGGGTTCAGCTCTTAAAAACTCTTGCAGAACCAGGCAAATGTTCAAGGCCAAAACGAACATAATCATGAGAACTCAATAGTGTTAGGAGAAATACCTATATGTAGTATATGATCCTTTACACTAATGGCAGAACAGTTCAAAGACATCGCGTCTATTGATCAGCTAGTAAAGTAATTATACTATTACAAGGGAATGTTCAAAGGATAACACCTACCTATCCTGTGCTAGGTATCAATCCAATAAACTCGATCATTAAGAGTCAAAAATGGTTTTGATGTCAAAATTTAGCAGTTTTCTTGTTTTTACTGCCAATTTTCATTCATGTGGGGGATTGTTGAAAAAATAGCATAACATGCTATTTTGAGGGCACATTTTGAGTGGGTCCCACTTAATGAAAGTGGAAAATATTGTGAGGTTCGGATTCTAATCCATTGATACTTCAATAGTATAATCTTATTTTCTCAAAATGGTGCTTGGGTGAATGAGAAATTGTCTCTCAAAGTTCACCCTTGAAGTTGGAAATTTGAAATGAAATTATGCTTATCCCACATGGGAAATAGAAGCCTAGGAATTAGTGTTTAAATATAAACACTTAACCATGCATGAGTAAGAATTATAAGGATAGAGGCTCTCTCCACACGCGCGTGCGCAAGGGGGGTTGCAAATCCAAGACCGATTTGGTTGAACTCGTGTGCACCCGCGTGTCCTGCGTACATCCATGCAAGCTTGTCACGTTTTTAATTTCCTTTTGAATTTTTTTTTGTAACAGTTTCATGTTTCATGTTTTGAATTCAAAGAAATTTGTAACAACTTTTACAATTATTTTGTAGCTGTTGTTCACGTTTTTAATTCAAGTTTGAAATCAATTCATGGCTGTTATAACAATTAATTAAAACATATTGAATTCGGAAATTCAATATAAAAGCAGCTGTTACATCCTCCCTTGAGTATAAAAAGGCACCTTCACTTCTGTTGTTGATTCTCGAAAAAACTAGCACAGAGCACACTTGCTGTTTTTCCTTCATTCTTCTTCGTTTTTCTCTAATCGAGTTCACTGTTGTGGTTCACCGGAATTTCCAGCCAGTGCTTGACTGGAAATTCGCATCCGTTGTATCCTGGGAAGCAGATACCAGCAGATCTTAAGCACTCCAAAGAGGCGGTAAATCTGTTTTAAGGAAACTGTCTTGTGCAGGCCTCGGGTTCCATTCTATTTTCTATTTTGGTTTCCTCTCTCTTCTGTTTCGCTTTCTGTTTTTTCATTTGAAAAATTCGGTAGCTAGTTTTCGTTGTTTAGCTAATATATAATTTGTTATCTCACTATTTTGTTTTTCTTACATCTTACTTATCAATTTGATAGTGACGTAGTCAATTAAATGAGATAACTCGAGGATTATATGGGTACGTACAATAGCTGCTACAATAATTAGGCATGTATCTAAATTAGTTTGATTATTTAATTCCAAATTTACTCCACCAAAAGATTGGAACTGACCCGATAGTTGTATACTATCTAGGATAGTTTTCTCAAATAATAATTCAAACTATTTCACATTGATTTATTTATTGAATAATTTTTTTGTACCACATCGTTAATTAAATGTCTAATCAATTTAATCACATCTTATTCCTTGGCACTTATTTTCTCTAATGATCATTTTTAACATACTAATTTTATTAACACACTCTAACCAGACAATTCTATAACCAAGTATTAAAAACCCGTCAAGAGATGTGTTGTACAAATTCTATATTATTAATCTATAATCTCACTGCTCATAAATTGCTTCCATCAAGATACTAAGTAACTTGACTATAAATGTATGTTGCTCCCATTGGTAATTCAAATGAAATGATAATCACAAATATGAAGTTATAATTAACTCAAAATTGAAATTGCAATAAAATCAATGCCAATGAGATTTAATAAACCTGACAGTCATTTCAAAGTCAACTAAATCTCATATATGATCAAGTTCAATGTAGTCAAACAATATCAGTGAATTCATATATGACTAAGACAAATTATAACGAATTTATTATAGTCTAAACATAAATAGACGTCTAACTCTATTTATTAACTGCAAGCTCAATTTATTTAATCATAAGATAACTTATGTTTATGTCTTTTGAAAATTCATATGATGATCACATAAATATATAAAGTAAAACTAAATTGACCTTATTCAAAATATTTACGCAATTAAGATATTTAAAAAATATTGTAAAATTTTTAATAATCAGAAAATATATTTATTAATAAATCTATATACTTTAAAGAGCACAAAATCCCAACAGTATATTCATATTTTTTCGGGCATTTCATTCTCAAACAGCTAATTAAAAAAACGCCTGACAACTAATTGTAAAAAAATTCAGAGTTATTAATTATTCTATACAATTGAATTGTGCATGTTTGGCAAAGTATTACGAACGAACAAACTGCGTTCAGAATGTTTCATCCGAAAAAAAATTCAAACAACCTCCATAATAATCAACACAATTTCCAACAACAAAGTTACTAAAACTAATTAAAAATCTCTCGATCAATTTCGAATAACAAAGTAAAGAAATTCATACCTCTTTGTGATTAAAATTATTCTCACATTGATTTGTTCTCCAATAAAATCAGTATGAATCACTTTATTGCGTTCTAAGATTAATAAAAAAAACTAAAGAATATCAATTTAGAATTAAAGAAAAACATAATATTGAATGTAAATATGGTTCAAGAATAATATTTTTTAATTTTTTTACGATGTTTTAGTGTCCATAATTATTTGATTTAGGGGTATTTTAATTATTAAAAATTATTTTTAAATGTGGTTTAAATGAATAGTTTGATGAGTTTAAATATATAATCTTGGACTTTGTTAAAATCCGGTAAAGTTATTGAACCATATAGTTTAATAATATAATAATATTATCCTATTAAATCATACAATTTAATAACTTTTCTATATTTTAATAAATTTAAGGATCGTGGACCACATAACTACTATATATACAAAGTTAAAAGAAAATTAAAGATATAACAAAGATTCAAATAGGAGATCTATTTCATCGTGGGAAATGGTGGCCAAGGAGAAATTTTTATATTAGCAAACGCGGAAAGGAGATTTATAGTTGAGAGAGTTTTTAATTAAATTGATCGCGGTGTACCTTTTTTATTGAAAGAAAAAACGATAAATACTTACTTTTTCAAATTTGATTATTAAATAATTGTCTATGGTTGGTGACTTGGTGTGTCATGTGTGCATTTAATTATATAATTACATACGAAAGAATAGGTGAATGGTGCATTAAATCATCTTAAAAAGTGTGAAAACTTAATTTATTTGATAAGCGTCACGTTGCATCCTCTATGAACAAATTTTGAAATGCGTAATATTATTCTTGAACTTACCTGAAATGAAAGTTGAAAAACAAAAAAAATCACAATTTTCAATTAAAGACTTTTCTTAGGATCATGTAACCAATGAAAAATTTATAATTCAAATAAAAGCTGTAGTATAAAATCTTGTAGAATGTTTTAACTTTTCTTTTAGTGTTAATTAAAAAAAACACACACACACTTCAAACAATTGAATAGCTAAAATTGAATTGGCTTTCTAAAATAAATAGCCCCTTAAAGTATGTATTAGTTTTTGTGATTATTGTCTCTCCTCCATTTCATTATTTATTATTTATCTTTATTATCTATTAATTTAAATAATATTCTGTTCAGTTAGAACTGAATTGCACCACTTTATTTTGTAGAGCGAACGACCGGCGACACTTTGCTATAAACAAGCTACCATCCATTGTAAAACATGTTAAAAGTCCAATACCAATTTCAGGATCTAACCCAAAGGCATTCGTCCAAGCCCAAGTTTAAAGTTCAGTCCATGAAAGATTAAAAAATTGTATAGAGAATAAGAGATATTTCAAATCTAAAAATATGTAATTAAGGTAAAAAATATCTAAGTTTACATATTTCTTGAACAATTAGAGATATTTGTAAAATGTGGTTGTCATATTTTTTGTAATTTAATATTTGTGTGGTTTGTATTAGATCTCGATTACTATAAATACCTTTAAGCTCTTTGTTGTATGCATCAAGTGAAGAAAGAAGAAATAGTTGGGAGAAAGAAGAGTGAGACGTGAGTGATGTAGTGTCTCTTTTGTAAAATATCAATAAAATTCTTTAGTTTAGTAAAAATTTTTTGTTGCCCAAATAGTTTTAGTTTTGAATAATTTAATCCTCCTCAGTTTTTAACAATTGGTATCAAAGCGTGGTTGGTCAGGGACCACAGTAGTAGTGATGCCAAAAGTTCACAATAGTAAAAAACTATCATGGAGAAGTTGTATGAGTACAATAAGGATGATTGAAGATTGTTTGTTGGAGCTTTATTAAATCGTGAGGATCTTTAAACTCTGCAAGTTTGTTGGTAAAGATCAAGTTTGCTTGGCACTGTCAAAGTCTTGTAAACATAACAGGTGACATTCAAGTAGTTGGAGGAGTCAAGAAGCTCAACAACATAAATTTCAATACATGGAGAATATTGATGGAATCCTACTTACAAGGCTAAGACCTTTGGGAGATCGTTTGCAGTAATGATGTGAAACCACTAATCGAGGATGTTGCTTTGAAGAAGTGGAACATTAAAGCTGGAAAGCTCATGTTCGCCATCAAGAGTACAATCGAAGAAGAGATGCTACAACATAAACAAAAGCTAAATACCTAAGGAAGCTTGGGACACTTTTGCAATGATTTTTTTAAGGAAGAACAACGCGCGGCTACAACTTTTGGAGAATGAGTTACTATCAATTTCACAACGAAACATGAAAATTAATGAGTACTTTAGAACATAAAGTCCTTATACCATGAAATTTCTGAGTTAGATTCTACTGTTGCAATTTTTGAATTTAGAATGAAAAGAATTATTGTCCGTGGTTTGAGGCCCGAGTTTAGGAGCTTTGTTACAATTGTCCAATGTAGGCCAACTCAACCAACCATTAAGAAATATGAAAACTTGCTTGCCAATCAAGAAGTGATTAACAAGCAAATGAATGGGGCTTCAATAAAGAATGATAAAGAAATGCTTTTCATTGATGAGATAAGGCATCGATTTAGACAACATAGTGTTAGAGGATTTAAAGGAGATGTTGATAAGTCAAGAGGTCATCAACAAGAAGGTAGCTCACAGACTGGGGGAGCAGAAAGAAAACACGGCAATGGTGCCCAATACAAGCCAAAGAAAAAGTTTGAAGAGAATTGCTACAATTGTGGAAAGAATGGTTATATGGCAAAAACTTGCTGGTATAAGAAAAAGTCCAAGGGGGATAATGCTGTCATTTCCAATTAGAAGAAGGATAATGATGAGAAATAAGAGTCAAGGCATCAATCGCCATTGAGGAAGAGAAGCTAGCCCTCATAGTTGCAATACTTGGCCAAATTAACTATGAGAGTGATTGGATAATTGACTTAGGGTATTCAAATCACATGACTGATGATAGAAAGAAGCTATAAGACATGACTAAATACAAAAGAGGTCGCGTGGTAATAATTGCAAATAACTCATGTCTACCAATAGCTCATGTTGGCACTACAGTTCTTACACCTTGATATAATCCACACAAAATGTCACTTTAAGATGTGTATTATATCCAGGTATAAAGAAAACTTATTCTCAGTATCACAACTAGCATCATCAAGCAACTATATTCTATTTAGTCCTCAAAATGCCAAGTGTATCAAGACATAAAGATTTCATGGACATATATTATGGAAGAAAGAAAGTTAGAGTTAGTCTATGTATTATCAGTAGAGTCTATTTATGTAGATAAGACTCGAAAGAATGAGAGATTAAATTTATGGTATGCTAAGTTGGGACATATTAGCTATTATAAGTTGAAAGTTATGATGAACAAGTCAATACTCAGAGGTCTGCCTCAACTTAATATGAGACTAGACAAGGTGTGTATCGGTGCCAATATGGCAAGGCTCACCAACTCCCATATGAGGAGTCAAAGTTTATAGCAATATAACAATAAAATTGATATAGTCTGATGTGTTTGGGCCTATTAAGCAACTTTTTATCAAGGACATGCGATAAATGGTCACATTTATTGATGACTTCTCCAATTATGTCTTTTTTTAAATGAAGAAAAATCTGAACTTTTTTAAAGTTTAAGGAATTTAGAGACATAGTAGAAAGAGAAGTGGGAAAAAATGGTTTGTTGTCTATGAACAAACAATAGAGGAGAGTATACATCACATAAGTTTACCCAATATCTTTAAGACTAGAAGATATGTTATCAGTTCACTTGTGCCAACATATCACAACAGAACGACATAGTAGAATGAAAGAACCTGTATCTAGTGAAGATTTGTCGGAGTATGATACATGCGAAGAATGTACCAAGGAGGTTTTGGGCCGAAGTTATAAAAATGGTAGCTTACGTGATCAATTTACTTCCTCAACCCAAACTAGGGCTTATATCACCTTATAAGAAGTTGTGGAATGTGAATCCTACAATTAGCCACTTTAGTGTATTTGGTTGTGTGTGCTATGTCTTCTTGCCAAGTTATTTACGAAGCAAATTTAACAAGAAAGTGGTTCATTGTATCTTTGTCGGGTATGATCGCTAGAGGAAAAGATGGAGATATTGTGATCTTCCTAGTGGATGGTGCTACACAACACAAAACCTGGTGTTTTATGAAACATCTTTATGGTGATCTTTAGAAAAAGAAGAGCTATCAGATTTAAAAGAAATTAAAAATCAAATGAAGGAGTGAATTTCCAAAATTCACCAAAGCCAAGAAGAACATGAAGATTTTGATAATCCAAGGGATGATGATATCGAGCATGATGAGGCATAAAATCCTTGGAAAACTTGTCTTTACCAGAGCCTTATTGAAGATTAAGAACCAAGTAAACCAGAATCAAGAACCCTTGAATCTCAACTTAGAAGATCCAAAAGAGTGAGAAAGCCAAATCTCAAGTATGCTAATAGAGTAGTTGCAGAAGAAGAAGAAAAAAATAAAAGAACCTAAGACATTTGAAGAAATAGTAAAGAATTCTCGTTGGATGAAGCCATAAGGGTGTTCAGAATCTAATCCGATCAACTCAATCTATCTAATCTTAAAAAATCTGCGAATTCACAAAAAATTATTTGATTAAAAATAAAACTTGTGAATATGGCATTACTACTTAATAATGAATAAGTAAGTTAAAATATAGTTATGTCAACGCCATATTATATCTTATCCAATAATAATAAAAAATAAAAAATTAAGTAGTCGGATATCTAAATAAACAAATATAGCTTCCTAAATAGTTAATTTTCATGTATTGATCCAAGCAAATGTGATCTTTTCTATTCAGTGTGTTATATTTTGAAACTTTGGATATATTATTCTGCCTTTATTTAAATAATAAATTTATTTAAATCTATTCCATTTTGAATTTGATTGGTAATAAAATTATTTTTATATTAGATTTTTTTATTTAATTAGTTTATAGAATGGACAAAATTAAAAAAAATTTAATTTACAAACCAATCTACAAAATAATGTTAGGTTAAATTCACATATGATTTGCAGATGTATGGATTAGATTTGGATTTGATTTCACCAATCCAAGGATTGAAAATTTATAATCCACAAAATCGTGGATCGAATGTAGATTGATGCCTAATCCACAAAATCTGATCCGCAAGCACCCCTAAATGAAGGCAATAAAGGAATAAATCTTGTACTTAAGCAAAATCAGACTTGAGATCTGGTTCCAAAACCAAAGGATGTAAAACCAATATCTTACAACTCAATGTACATGATCAAGATGCGCTCAGATATTTCAATTGAAAGGTGCAAAACTTGGTTGATAGTTCGAGGATTCTCACAATAATATGGGATAGACTATGATGAAACGTTCAGTTCGGTGGCAAAGCTTACAACAATAAGAGTCCTACTTGTACTTGCAGCCAGTGATGAATGAAAATTGTGGCAGATGGATGTAAAATTGCCTTTTTACATAGAGAATTGGATCAGGAGATCTACATGAACCACCGAGAGGATTTGATAACAAAGCTTATCCGGAATATGTATGTAAGCTGAGAAAGGCACTTTGCAGTTTAAAATAAGCACTAAGGGTATGATATGGTAAGTTTGTTGAATTTTTAACTTAGAGTGGTTTATTCAGTGGCATATGCAAATTCTAGCCTATTTGTAAATGATGGTAAAGGAAAGTTTGCAACTATATTGGTGTATGTCGATGATTCGATTCTTACAGGTGATGATGAAGAAGAGATTCAACGAACAAGAGAGAACTTATATGTTCGCTTTCAGATGAAAGAACTTGATCAGCTTAAGCATTTCTTTAGTCTAGAGGTTGATCAAACAAAAGAAGGGATATTTCTTTGCCAACAGAAATATGCCAAAGACTTGCTAAAGAAGTTTGAAATTTTGGAATACAAACCAATCTCAACTCTAATGGAAGTCAATGCAAAATTGTGCACACATGAAGGCAAAGATTTACAAGATAGACTAATGTGTCAACAATTGTTAGGTTGTTTAATCTACTTAATGCTCACTTGACCAAACATTTCATATCCAGTGGATGTAATGAATTGGTGGATGTAAAATCCAAAGAAGCCTTATTTGGAGGTAATTTGAAAAATACCGAAATATGTGAAAAGTATAACTGACTTTGGTCTTTTGTACAAGAATGATGAAAGTTGCAAGCTAACTGGCTATTATGATGCTGACTGCATTGGAGATCGTGATTCAAGAAGATCAACTACTAGGCATATTTTCAGAATTGGATCTGAAGTAGTTTCTTGGTGCAGTAAGAAACAAACAATTGTATAATTGTCAACCATAGAAGCAAATTATAGAGTAGCAATGATGGCAGCTTAATAAAGTACTTGGTTGATGTAGTTAATGAAGGACCTACACCAACCAGTAGATTATGTAGTACCATTATATTATGATAATCAATTGGCAATCAGCTTGGCAGAAAATTCAATTTCCCATGCAAGAACTAAGCATGTGAACTAAGCATGTGAAGGTGCATTATTATTTCATTAGGGAAAAGGTCTTGCAAGACAAAGTTGCGGTTTTGTTTACAAAAGGTCTTAGTACTACGAAGTTTGAAGAGTTCCACCAGCAATTCAATATGAATTAAAGGATGAAAGTTGGTGTTCAAGGGGAGTGTTAAATGCCCAACACCAATTTCATGATCTAATCCAATTACATTTGTCCAAGCCCAAGTTCAAAGCCTAATTCATGGAAGATTTAAGAATTGTGTAGAGAATAAGAGATATTTCTAATATAAAAAATCTAATGGAGGTAAAAATATCTAAGTTTAGATGATTCTTGAATATTTGGAGATACTTATAAAATATGATTTTCATATTTTTTTATAATTTAATATTTGTGTGGTTTATATTATTTCTAGGTAAATACCTCTAAGGTATTTGTTGTAAGTATCAAGTGAAGAATGATTTTTTTTTTTCGATTACGTGAAGAAAGAAAAAATAATAGAAAGAAAGAAGAGTGGACCGTGAGTGTTGTAGTCTCCATCATGTTAAATATCAATAAAATCCTTTAGTTTAACAAAATTCTTCTATTACCAAAGTAGGTTTAGTTTTGATCAATTTAGTCCTCCGCTGTTTTTAACAAAACATATATGCAATTTTCAATAATAAGCAAAAGAGTTAACAGAAGCTTACTGAAAAGTTTGATTCTCTCTGAAATTACCTCCATCTTATTTCTTTTTTTTTTCCTTTTATTTCATCTTATTTCCAACTGTTTTGTAATTGTTACGATTCTTCCCACATAGATTCACAACAATAATAGATTTTGTTAAGTAATATTTTTTTTTTTAAAAGAAGCTCTAATGACTACGGTATAATTGCGCTGCTGGTGAAAAAGTGTCCATATACAAAGGGCAAAGATCTACCAAATTTGTGGAGGATTCAGTGTGGTCATGAATGGTGTTATTAGGGTACACGGGTCAATTTTTTTGTTGCTATCAATGCTGTATAGTGATGTCGTGGGTCAATTATATTCTTTCTTTTGAAATGCTTATTGATGACTATCAGCAATTAATGTTCAACAGTTCGTACATATATGGGTCCTACATATTAATATTATCAATGATACGTGTAGGGGACCTTTCTATGTTGCAGAATCTGTAACATACAACCACCCAATTTCTTTACACCGCTAAGTGTTGCTATTCAAACGATTCACGGGTTGTGTAAAATTTGTTCCGGGTGAGCTGTAAGTTACAGAATCTGTAACTTAGCAGCACCCACGTGTAGGATGTGAAGTAGCACTTTTAGAACTCGTTTGGGATTTCTTTTAAAAAAAGTTAAAAGTTAATTTCAGTTTTTAATGAATTTTTTTAGAAATTATTTTTAGTAAAATTGTCTCATCCTACAAAGAATTTTGAAAAATTGAAATAGAGTAATTTTTTAAAATTTGATTCTAAAAATCATTTTTATACTTAAAATTAATATTATATAATGTTTATTTTAGTTATCAATTATTATATACACAATAAAAAATATTTTATACACATGTTTATAAATATGTAAAATAAATTTTATTCAATATTATGTCCAATCTAATATTTATATTCTTATAACAGTTTAAATATAAAATTTACCATTCACATACGACTGCTTTTAAAATTCACAGTATTTTTAAAAATAAATTTTACCAAACATTTAACTGATTCTCTTCACATTTGATTATTTTTACAACATAGTTAACAATAATTAATTTAAAAATTATAATATTACCAAACTGGCCCTTAGGCACTTCTCATTTCATTCTCAAGATTAAAAGTTTGAGTCATTTTGTGAGTATTTTGGAAATTAATTGTTTTAAATATTTAAAAATAGAATCAATTCATTTTAAATCTTAACATCGAAATTATATCACATAATTGATTTATGAGTAAATTTATGTTATTGTATATATCAATACATTGGAGTGTAACTTAAAAAAGAAAACCTCATCTTTTTGGCATTTATATAGATCGAAGACAAGCATTGAATTTATCAATAAAGTATTGGTTTCATTGGCAATGGAGTCCCCTTAAGTGGCTTGATTAGCTTTGCTTCTCAGTTCGAGCGGAAACTTCTAATCTGAGTTGTGGTATGGGTATAAAGATACTTTCCACTGTTAGAACCCTTCCTAAGATACCTCGTGATTAAAAAAAAAAAAAAAGACAAGCCTCAAATTTCGCTTTGCGTGCATTCACTTTTAAGGGAGTCAAATTCAGTATCTTTTTGGTCAAACCTAACTTGATAATATGTTAAGTTACCATGCACTGGCCCAAATAGTATTACTTGACCTGAAGGCAAACTCTGCTAATTTTGCCGGAAATACGTGATTTCCCAAACCAAACCCCCACATCGTAGTAGTTAATGAAGATGTAGGACAAACATAGAAACAATGCATCCTAGGAATTTGATTTATCAATTAAGATCACATTTAAATCTTTATTTTCTTAATACGACATGAGCTCATGCTCCATATGAAAATAAAGAGAATTAAAAAAAGTAATTTGACTTAAACGTAAATGAAATTGCAATTAACGGAGTGCATAAATGAGTACCAACAACCGAAATGTCAAACAAGAGACTAATAGGTAAAAGACTGAAGATAGGTAGTTCTGGTTAGGGGTGGGCAAAATCGGGTTCGGGTCGGGTTCGGATAAACCCGATCGGGTTTCGGATTGGTCGGGTTTGATAAAAATCGATCTGAACTCCATCCGAACTTATAACCTGATCCGATCCGATCCGAATTTAATTCGGATCGGATCGGATCGGGTTAAAAAATCGGGTGGAGTTCGGATCGGATTGGATGCGGGTTAATTCGGGTTATTCGGATGAATTCGGGTTAATTTGGGTTATTCGGATCAATTCGGGTAAAAAAAAAATTGTTCATTTTTGTATTGGTTAGGAGGAATAATTAATCAATTAATTAACATGAATCTCGTTTAAGAGATTAGAATGAGAACACCATGAGTTGACGAAACAATACCATATATGATACAGAAAGAAATAATATTTTCTTCAAACACGAGCAGCCAAGTAACATGTGCATAAAACCAGCAAGTGAAGCTATAGTGTCGCTCGTTTGTTGTCGTAAAATGAGAAACTTGGACACTAAATTAACAAAGCATCATCATCTTTCCCCACATATATTTCAATGCAAACTGTTACATTAATTAATTCCGTGGAATAAAGCTATTGGCAAACTCTTAATTATCAATGTATCATTATATATGGACATGATGAATATGTTGAATTTCAATCAGTTCAAGCATGTGACACCTCAACATTATGATAAATAATATATTTTTTTTCATTTATGTTACATATCCATCTGCCGGTTTAAGATAATTGAAGAAGCCGTTATTGCATACAGGAATTGCAAGCTATCATATAAAATAAAAAATAAAAAGTCATTGATCCGTAAATTTCTAACTTCAGGTGAGAAATGAATCTCCTCATAAATAAATAACTAAATAAAGTTAACAGCCAAACAGAGCTGGAATGAACGGCACTAAATAATTATTCAAATAATAATTGGGGAAATGATCATACAGGAATTGCAATTCCTTCAGCTTGCCCAATGTGTCAGAAATAGAGCCAGTGAAATTGTTCGAGTAAAGATCCAAGCTCTGAACCATTTAATAATGAAAAAAGTTGAACTATCATAGTATCATGTGCATCCTATAACCAAAACTTTACACAGTCAAATCAGAAAAAATAATATATGCATGGTATCCAAAATTTCAAATAATCTAAGCTGGATTCTAGTCTTCGTTTTTTCTCAGAATTTTTCAATTGGTTTCTTTTCCACTCGTCACCTTGCTAACTAAGACATTTCTCTCCCACCTTTCTTGTCCTCCCTCATTCATCCATCCATTCATTTCAACCAACAAAAAAAGAAAACTACTATAGAATTAAATTCAAATGATTCAAAATTAAAAATGAACACAAAGCATAAAATTAAAATTAACACAAAGTTTAAATTTAATAGTCTCCATCCAAAGCGCAATGTCCAAAACACAAATGACAAAGTTCCAAAATCCAAAACACAACAAAGTTTAAATGTAAATCTAGATCAACTTCCTCGGTTCCTCCACGGCTCCACCGTTCCTTGCAAGCACTTCGACAACTTTTAACTTCAATTTCTTCTACTCCAAGCTGAAGAATTGAAGCATATATCCCCTAGGGAAAAATTGAAAAAATAATATATGATAAGTTGATAACCGTTTAACTACTTTCTTTAAGCCGCATTACAAATAAAGGGACATTAAACATAAACACATATGCCCAATTCATATGTATACTTGATTAAATATAAGAAAAAAAAGTAAATTGTGGCTTATTTCATGGCATTCATCACCAAGCAAATTTAATAATAATCCTAATTCCTAAGTAATACCATTCCAGCAATTTCAATGTGTCTAAAATAAATGAAATAATTATAATATTACAATTTGAATTAAAACTTAAAAATTAAAAGTATAACAACTATTGTCTATTATTATAGTGTAAATTACAACCTAAACATATAATATGAAATTATAAATAATAATATATATTAAGAATTACCTTTCAAATATCCATAACACCCATATCAGCGCTCACTGTTTCCACCGTTGAAGCTTGTGATCTTACAAACTCTTTAAAATGTCAAAAAAAAAAAAGAAATTAGTAAGTAACTTAAGTACATGTAGATGCTATTTATAAAGTTATAATACATCTTAACTTTATAAAGTATGAGAGAAATATTACCTTCTTGTAGCTCCATATGGAATATCTATTCTTTAATATCTTCCTGAAGGTTGTAGACAGGATTAGCGAAAAGTTTAGCTTGTAACCAATTTTCGGTACATATCAATGTCTCAACCATACAAGGGGTCAAAGAACTCCGATATTCGTCAATGACGCGACGCCCTGTGCTAAAGGCAGATTCAGATGCCACTGTAGAAACAGGAACACCAAGGACATCCCTTGCAATTTTCTCTAATATCGGATACTTCGATCCATTAACCTTCCACCAAAGCAAAACATTGAGCTTAAGATTGCTTAGATCTTCAACTGAGTCACTCAAATAACGTTCCACCTCAGATACTACTCTCTTGCCCTCATTCTGAACAAACACTTTCTGAGCATACCCAAAGAAAGGGCGAGAAACTCGGAAAATGTCATCACCATCACCACTAGGACCCTCCGACAAACCAACCTCAGTTGTAAAATAAGGAGAATAACTTGTACTACCATAGCTGCCGCTAGGAACACTCTCACTACACATCGATGGTGTGGAACTAGAGCCCATTGCACTATATGCATCATAAAGCTCATTCAACAAATCTTTCACTGCTTTGGTCATTTCTTCAACTCTCCAACCATCATTGGCAAAAATGATCTCAAAAATATGTTTGACAAAATCCATTTTAGCTCGTGGATCAAGAATAGAGGCAACAATTAACATTTTATTTATTTTCCCTGAAGACTCCCAATATTTATCAAAATTTTCCCTCATTTGATAAGCCATAACAAAAAATTAACCAATTTAATTGCAGTAGTTTTAACTTTTAAGTTTCAATTTCAACAAATAATTAATCAATTTAATTAATTGCATGATAACCATTAACCAATAAGTAAATATTAAGTGGTTAAGTACATATAATGTGGGCATAATAAGAATTAAGAATTTAAGATACGGATATGTAATTAAAATATTTTATTATTTTGGCCAATGGATAATTAGATATTATAAATTAAATAATTACATTAATTTCTTGGTTTTCTTTTATGGAATATGCATCTTGAATTCTTGATCATATATAAACATTATGGTGGAAAATTGGAAATATCGATTTCAAAAAGTTTCATAAAATTAAATTAACAATAATTTGAATCAATTTGTAATACTAACTATTAAGTAGATTTTTTAATAGTCTTTTGTGTTTTAATTTATGAATTAATGATTAATAATTATTTATTTATATGTTTAGATGTCTGGACACTCAAGATCGAATTCAATGAGTGATGATGACAATCAAAGTGTTCAAATGGAAGGAACTCAAAAGGCAAAGCGGAAACGACCAGCGATGAAGAAAAGATCTGTGACATGGAATCATTTTACTTTGCTTGAGGACAATCTAAACAAATGCAAGTGCAACTATTGTGGTAGACAATATCAATGTCATTCAAGGCGTGATGGGATTACAAATATGAGAAATCATATATTAGCTTGCCTTGCATACAAGACATTCCGGGAACAACAAGAGGGGAGTCAACAAAACTTGACAACTAAGGGTAGGGAAGGAAATGCAAGTAATATGGTTTTGGCTAAAGGGTGGAGTCAAGACGCTTGTAGAAGGGCATTCACCAAAATGATCATTATGGGTGAGTTGCCACTTAGTTTTGTGGATAACAAAGGGTTCAAGCATTTTTGTAGTGCAGCCATTCCACAGTTTGTTATGCCATCTTGGAAAACTGTTGGTAGGGATGTTATGGATTTATTTTTGGAAGAAAAGACAATGTTGAAGAGTTTGATTGCGAATGTCTCTTACCAATGATTTATGGACTTCTGTTCAAAACATAAGTTACATAGTGATCACAGCTCATTTTATTGATAGTGATTGGTGTTTGAACAGAAGGATTATTAGTTTCAGTGTGATTGAAGATCATAGAGGGAAAACAATCGGTAAAAAGATTGTAGCTTGTTTACAAGATTGGGGGATAGAGAGGTTGTTTGCAATAACTGTTGATGATGCCAGTACAAATGATGTTGCTGTTAATTATGTGACTATGCAATTGCTTGCTTCGAGGAATGATGATGCAATCGTATTGGCGGGTCAGTATATGCATGTGCGTTGTTGTGCACATATTTTGAACTTGATTGTTGTTTCGGGGTTGAATGAATTGCATACTAGTGTTGCCACCATCCGGAATGCTGTAAAGTATGTGAGATCCTCCACCACAAGGCTACAAGCATTTAAACAGTGTGCTCAACAAGTGAAATGTCCAAATGGAACGGTTGTTTTGGATTGTCCTACTAGGTGGAATCCCACCTATTTAATGTTGATGACTGCGTTGAAGTTTCAAGCAGCATTTGATAGAATGGCAGAAGTGGATAAACCGTATGAGGCATACTTTCTCGAGAAAGAAAATAACGCTAAGAGGGTGGGCCCGCCTGGACCTGAGGATTGGGAGAGTGCAGGGCGAATTGTGAAGTTTTTTAAGGTATTTTATGATGCCACTTTGTTATTTTCCGCTTCTTTGAGTGTGATTTCTAATCTTTGTTATGATACCATTGGTTTAATTGAGAGCTCATTGACTGCATTAGGTTGAAACTATTGTACAAAACTACAAATACACATATCATATGACATATATAATTATAATTTATATTGTAACATAATATTTAATTTTAATTTTTAATCTAACATTACTATTCATACAAAAAAATCAATTATTAATTAATAACAGAAAATTAATGCCGAATTATTTTCATTTTATTGATAAAATTTAACAATATATAATTATATATAATTAACATACAAAGTTACAATTAACATTTCTCATATAACATATAAAAAAATTATAATTAATCATTATTCATTAATGCATATATAATTATATATTAGATATATACCATCACTTAAAGTCTTAAACAACTTCAAAAGCCGAATTTGCTTATTCGGTTTGGGGCTTCGGGCTTCAACTTCACTTCAAGTCTTCAAGTTCCAAAATCCAAATTCCACTTCCAAAACAGAGCTCAGAGTCAGAGTCAGTGAGTGAAGACTGAAGAGACCTTTTCAGTTTTGAGGCTGGAGCCGTGACTCGTGAGCCGTGACCTGTGAGCCCTGACCGTGAGCCGTGACCGTGAGGGTGTGGTGGCCGGATGTCAACACTCAATAGCCGTGACCCGTGAATGCCAATGGTGGAGACTCGACTGGATCGGAGGCAGCTTACCGGCGCTTGGTTGCAGCAGATCTGTAGATCGGGTCATGATCTTCGCGAATCAGCTTCGGCTTCGGTTGGGGTCGTTCTCGGAAGTGGTTGCTGTCTGCGTGTGGTGGTCGGTTGAAGCTAGATCTGTGAACTGTGTGTGTGTGTTTGCTGCGTGTGTGTTTGTTTGGGACTGTGGGTTATTAGGTTGGTTGCTGCCTGCTTCTGCTTGTGCTTGACGGCTTGAGTGAGTGCTGGTTTGAGGGTTTCAGTGATTTGTGATTTGTGAACTGTGCGTGTGTGTTTGCTTTGTAACTTTTGTTGCGGTTAATTTACTGTAAATCCATCTGTATTCCGTCTGTATTAAATTTTGTATTTTGTATTTTGTATTTTATTTCTGTTTCTGTATTTTGAGAGTGTGAGACTCAGAGACTGTGACTTTTGTTTCTGTATTCTGTATTTCTGTTTCTGTATCGCATCGTGACTTCTGTTTATGTATTTTGTATTCAAAAACAAAATGGTGAAATTGTCTCAACCTGATCGGATTTTCGGATCGGATCGGGTTGAGACAATTTCACCCGATCGGGTTTTGTTGGTCACCCGATCCGATCCGAACTGAACCCGAAAATTTTCAGATCGGGTCGGGTCGGGTTGGATAGTTTGCCCACCCCTAGTTCTGGTCAGATCCAACTTTTAGGTTAGCTATGGCAATATAGCCGCAATAACTGACTATGAAATAATTGAAAGTTGCAATAATTGAAGAGTTCTGCTATTTTTTTTTTGAAAAGAAACTTTCATTCAATCAAAAGAAACCGAAATAAGTCAGTACATCAGCTTGAGGGGTTTCTAACCACATGTCAGATTCTGAGCTTTTTAAAGCTCTTTTAGCTAGAGAGTGAGCAAATTTGTTACAACATCTTGGATTTGAATCGATTGGAACCTTGCCTTGCATTCTTGGATTTATGAGATAGTCCACAGGATCTCCTTTCTGCTGCTGGTTTCATTATTCGCTAAATTAACTACCTCCATGCTATTTGAACTGAGAGAAGAGTTATGCTATTTTAAGGAAAATCATAGCTGAACACCATAACGACAAAATAAAGACAGAAACGGCAGCCACTTGCTGTCGTTTTCATTCACTTACTATTTTCTCTTCATTAGCTGGCCCCACAGTTATATTAAAATAGTAATAAAAAAGAAAACAAAATTCCACTTTATTTCTAAATCTTGAAGATAAGATATCAAAGCCTCATCTGATTTGAAGAGAGTGCTCTGCCGTTTTCATTATTTGAATGTAATGAGAGAGACCAACTTATCAATGAGTCAACCTACCATGCAACATTGTATCTGATACAGCGCATGCATGAAACCGGTACAACCGGTTTTTAACCGGATAATATAATGAAAATTATATATTTTTTATTTGTTTTTAATGTGAAAAAATTATGAAAAATTATGAAAAATTTTGAAAAAAAAGATAAAATTGTAATTAAATGAGGAAAAATATTCTAATAATTTTAAATTTAAAAATAGTACAAAAAATATAAAAAAATATAAATATGCCACAAAATGGTTATATTCCTAGTTATTTTGTCATATTTCAATATTTATAATGCATATTTCAAGTTTACTTTTCAATTCCTATTTTTCGTGGTGCTTTATCTAAATTTTGGTATGTTGTTCCAACTCATTTTCCCACTAGTTTTTGGTTCTATATATCCACTCTTTTCATTAACTTCCAACTTTTTAGATGAATATTTCAAGTTTATTTTTATATCTTTACAATATATTAAACTTTATCTAGTTATTGGTGAATTGTTCCGATTTATTTTTCTACCACTTTTCAGTTCTATATTCCTAATATTTTTATTGAATTCCAACATTTTGGATAAATATATCAAGTTTAGTTTTTAAATCTCTACTTCTCATTTGAATTTATTAAATTCTTGGTAAATTATTTCAGTTTTTGGGTTAACTTCTTCAACTCTTGTTCCCACCATTTTTTAGTTTTATATTCCTAATATTTTTATTGAATTCCAAAATTTTGTTTAGATATTTCAAGTTCAATTTCTAGATCCCTACTTTCCGTTGCAATTTATCAAATTTTTGGTAAGTTGTTTCAATTCATTTTTCCATTAGTTATTAGTTCTTTATTTATAGTTCTTTCATTAAATTTCTAATTTTTAGGTTAACATTTCAAGTTTATTTTTTAATCTCTATATTCTGTTAGACTTTATCTAGTTATTACTAAGTTGTTCCAATTTATTTTTCCACGACTTTTTGGTTCAATATTTCTGCTCTTTTTATTGAATTCCAATATTTTAGGTAAATGTATCAAATTTACTTTTTGAATCCCTACTTCACGTTTAAATTTATCAAATTATTGTTAAGTTATTTTAACTTTTAGGTTAATTTTTTCCACTCTTATTTCCACCACTTTTTGGTTCTATATTTCCACTCTTTTCATTGAATTCTAACATTTTGTTTGGATATTTCAGGTTCATTTTCTAGATCTCGATTGGTTGTTAAACTTTATCAGATTCTTGTTAAGTTCTTCAAACTTTTAAGTCATGCTCTTCAACTCTTGTTTCTACCATTTTTTGGTTCTATATTTTTACTATTTTTACGTAATTTCAATATTTTTTTCAAATGTTTCAAGTTTATTTCTTGATCACTACTTGTTGTTGGATTTATCATATTCTTAGTAACTCATTCCAAGTTTTAGGTTAACCTCTTCAACTCTTTTTTCCACTGCTTTTTAATTTTATATTCCTACTCTTTTCATTGAATTCCAATATTTGCCATAGATGTTTCAAGTTCATTTTTTAAATCCCTATTTATTATTGAAGTTTATCAAGTTATTGGTAGGTACTTACAACTTTTGGGTGAAACTCTTCAATTGTTATTCCCACAACTTTTTGGTACTATATTTCTATTCTTTTCATTTAAATCCAATATTTTAGGTAAATATACCCAGTTCAGTTTTTAGATCCCTACTTTCTGTTAAAATTTATCAAATTCTTTGTAAGTTGTTCCAATCTTCGAGTTAACCTCTTCAACTTTTATTCCCATCGAATTTTGATTCAATATTTCTACTCTTTTTATTGAATTCCCACATCTGGGTGCATGTTTCAAGTTTATTTTTAAGATATCTATTTTTCATTGGAATTTATCAAACTCTTGTTAAGTTATTCCAACTTCTGGGTTATGCTTTTGCACTCATTTTCCATCATTTATTGGTTCTATATTCTTACTCTTTTTATTAATTCCAACATTTGGGTAAATATATCAAGTTATGTTTTCAAACCCCTACTTTCCATTAAAATTTATCAAATTCTTTGTCAGTTGTTCCAACTTTTGGGTCAACGTTTTCAAC
This sequence comes from Citrus australasica, assembly GCA_029618585.1. Classification (NCBI taxonomy): domain Eukaryota; kingdom Viridiplantae; phylum Streptophyta; class Magnoliopsida; order Sapindales; family Rutaceae; genus Citrus; species Citrus australasica. The sequence continues at coordinate 29,912,873 of JARCIV010000003.1, read as the reverse complement.
TTATTTTCTCACCAAATTTTGGTCCTATATTCATACTTTTTTTTTTTTATTGAATTCCAATATATAGGTTAGATTCCAAGTAATGTTCATTTCCCGTTGGATTAGTTCCTAAGTTTCGTTAGATTTTCTCGCTTATTAGTTCAAATGTTTCATCAAACTATTCCTCTAGGTTTGTATTAAATATTCATGTTAACCTGGATAGATTCCAATTATTTGGGTTAAGTACCAAATTTATTTTTTGTAATTTTATTTTTGGTTGAATAAGTCTGTAAACTTGGTTACACTTTCTCCCTTATGGGTTTATATGTTTCAATTATTATTCCACTAATTTTGCGTTCAATATTCCAATTAACTTGGTAAGATTTCAGTTATTTAGGTTAAATACCAAAATAAACTTTTTTTGGTTAAATTTGTTCTTGATTTTGGTTAAGCTTTTTCATATTTAGGTTCACATGTTTCAAATTATTAGTCCATTAGTTTTATGTTATGTATTCCTACTAAGTTCGTTCAATATCAATATTTTTTGTTATATTTCGAGTAATTTTCATTTCCCGTTGGATGAGTTCCTAATTTTCGTTAGATTTTCTCGCTTATTGGTTCAAATGTTTCATCTAATTATTCCTCTAGTTTTGTATTGAATATTCCCATTGACTTGGACAAATTCCAATTATTTGGGTTAAGTACCAAATTTATTTTTCATAATTTTATTTTTGATTAAATAAGTCCCTAATTTTAGTTATACTTTCTCTTTTGTGGGTTTATTTATTTCAATTATTATTCCACTAGTTTCGCATTTAGTATTCCAATTAACCTGGTAAAATTTCATTTATTGGGGTTAAATACCAAATTTTTGTGTGTTACGAAAAACAATAATATTAATAAGGTGAATTATGTCTGACCCCTTACTATTTTAGTAAATATCAACTTACCATATAATATTGAAAAATCTTTATTGCAACCCTGATTTTTTTCTAATATTTTGGATCCATAATCTAAGTCTCTCTCTCTCTCTCTCTCTTTTTTTTTTTCTATTTTCATTATTTTGTGAGATCTATTGAGCTTATTGTATATATAATTGAGCTTTTACTTTTTATACAAATTTAGTCTCATTTAATTATTTAATTGATTATTTTAGTTATCCTTAAAATGAATTAATGCATTTATTTTCCTCTTTCTCTTTACTTTTTAAAATAATTTCTTTAATTTTTAAAAACTTCGATGGTAAATAAAAAGTAATATTTAAACTTACTAAAATTAAAACTTTATTAATCGATTTGTGTTGAAATTTCTTTTTCTTTTTTTTCATTTTGCGATCAATTGACTTCATGAGATTTCTTAAACTTAAATTTATTTATACCTAACTTCTAATCTTTATAAACGTTATGCCCATTTTAACATTCAATTAATTATATTTGTTTATTTTAACTTACAAAATTGAAGCTTACTTAGTCTATTTGTGTTGAAACTTATTTATTTTATTTTTAGGATAGCTCATTTTATCATTTCAATTAACCTAGTCATTTATATTTTAAAAAAAATTCATCAAAAAAAGTTAATTCATATAAAGCTTTTACCACTCTATTTTCTTTTCAAAATAGTTTTTTTAGTTTCTCATGACTTCAAAAAAAATTATGTTATTATAAGTATTATTATTATTATTTTATTTGAATTTCGTCTACTATTATTATTTATTTATTTATAATGTTACTAAAATTATTATTATTACTATCATGTCTCATGAGATTTATAGTAGAATATAATAAGAATGTATATGTTTATGTCCAACACTATTTTTATACCCTTTTAGATTACTGAGATATTCTTAAAACATTTTGATTATATAATTGATTTCTACAAGTTACATTAAACGCGTTGAAATATTTTTTTTAGTTGAAACCATTATCCATTACTCTAGGAGATTTGATCGTGAATTTGATCACCTATATTAGAGATTTTGGCCTTTATTCACATTTATACTCATTTATTATTTAAATAATTATAATTTTTTAACAAAAAATTAAAACTTTCTTAATCTATTTATGTTGAATTATCTTTTTCCTTTTCTTTTCTGGCCTCAGTTGACTTCATTAGATTTTTTGAACTTGAATTTATTTTAGTTAACTTTTGATCTTTAAAAACATTTTGCCCATTTTATCATTCAATTAATTATGTTTATTTATCTTTGAACTAAAATAAATCAAGAATTAAGATTGTTTCAATTCAAATTAAATTTTTACCCCTCTATTTTCTTTTCAAATTAGTTTTCTTAATTTCTTATTACTATAACCAAAAACTTGTGTCATTAATTATAAATATTATATTATACTTAATTATTATCACTATTATTATTTACTTTTTTACTCTTACTACGATCATTATTGCGATCCTATCACATGAGATTTGTTAACATTTTCTTTTTAAAATGAGTATCCTTCTTTTTTGTTTTTAAGTATGCATATCATTTTCAATTTATGAAATAAGTTCTTTAATTTTCAAGACTTAGCTAAAATAATTTTTAAAAGTTTATTTTAGCCACTACGATATTATGAAAATCTAACACTACAGTAACCAACATTTTTTAACGTGCTTTTGCGTGGTTAACTTATCTTTTTCAAATGGTCCTTTATTCTTAAATTTGTTGGCATTTATTTACAAATAAAATTATAATGTCCTATTATTTTATCCAATGTAGTTGAAAATTAATGAAAAAAAAATTCCAATGCAAGACTTTCACTTAAGCAGTTAATCACTATAGTGAACCGATATGTGGACTACTAAAAAGTTAGAATAGCAGAGGAAGAAGAGCCTAAAACCACTTCTATTGAGAAATTATTTTACAAACTCACAAGAAAATAACTCTTTAAAAACTTTTAACATCAATAAACTAATACAAAATTAAATCAATTTATAACTTTTAACATCAATAATTTTGATCACACAAAATTAAACTTCAGATGCTGCTGCTAATTTGAGATTTAGATTCCATGGGTCTCTGCATAAAAAAAAATCATATTAGAAAAAAGGGCTGCAAAAAAATAAACAATATTCAAATTTCAAATGCATGATCTAAATTCTTAGTCAGGATAAGTCATATATTGTAATAAGACAATTAGAATTTTTCACAAGCTTGTGACCAAATAGCTTCAAAAAATTAAATCAATTTATAGCTTCCACAAATGAAGACTCCAACTACTGCTCATTTTAGATTTCAAGTATCTACACATAAAAAAAAATGACATTAGAAAACACAATGCAACCGCAAAGTAAACAACAATATTTAGAATTTCAAAGGCATGATCCAAATTCTTAGGTAGGATCAAATAAATTTGGTTTTCAACAGAAAAACTCAGACTTTTAATCTAAAATAAACACAAAATATATTTTCATTTAACATATATATTTTGAGGGATTTATTAACAACAATATTCAATATATAAAAATTACTCTCGACTTGCATAATTGTTCAATGCAACTTTTATGTCTACTTTCATTTAACGACCAAGTAATCTTTGGAATAAAGAGAAAGATAACAATACATCAAGAATTACCAAGATCAAAATTTCATTTACCCACAAATTCATTTTAACTAGTAACAAGTGATATAAAATTAAACAATACGGCATGTAGATATCATATAAAAAATAACAGGTAAATGTTTCTTTATTTTAAAATAGCAACTCAAATTATATTACATGTTACAACTATAATCCAAGGAATTAAGGCAAGCAACAAAATCCAATAAACAATAAAGCAAATAAAATTAAATCTAACAATCAAACAACTTCAATTTCAATTGAAACATTAGAGACTATGCAAGTTTTAGATCATTAAAATATCTCTGATAGCTAAAAGAAAAATGCTAATCAAGTACATTAGCAAGAATACTCAATTAAAATTGAATCTTCTTCGCAATGCTGAAACACTAGCTGAAGTTCCCATTAGTAATATCACTGAAATATATTCGAAACTTTAGACATTACAGAATTAGTTAAAAATATACAAAAAATGAGTAGATTACTTTACAATTCCTAAGATATTGTAATACCACAAATATAACAAATTAAAAGAACAAGAGTTCAATCTCTAATTTTCTATCATTTCCATTCATGCTATGAATTATTGATTCATATTATATTTTTATTTACTCCTATGATTAAAGAAAACTGTAATGAGCATATCAAAATCCTCCACATGAAAAATTAAAGATAGAAACTCAAGAAAAAATGGAAAAAGAATGAAAAATGGGAGAGGCTGCAACAAATGACTGAATAAGGGCAACATTCATATCATGAAGCAAACAAATGTTTATGTAAAATAATTTAAGAAGTTTTAAGGAGCCACAAAACAAAGTCATCACAACTAATTCAAATAATTGAAACAATATCTCAATCCATAAACAATGACACAAGAGGTTACATAAAATTAGAGGAAAATAGATAGTGCTACCAGTTCAAGCACTAGAGAGTGGAGATTGAAATAAAAATTGAAATGCAGGGATGCAAATTAATTTGGCATCACTTCCAAATTATCCATCACCATGTAAGTCACCACACATTAGCCATCCTCACTTTTCTGGTTTTTAAGAAGCCTTACCAAGCTTTTACAGCTTGAGCAAATTGTCATTTTTTCATTCTAAGACAATAAATAAGATGAAGATAAAACCTTCTGCCTTGCAACATTTTGTCCTTATTGGAAAAAGGGCTTACTTGCTCCTCCAACTTACAATTTTTTCAAAGGAATAAGATTTTAGAAAATACCCATGATCAATTGTAAACTCAAAGCTCCATACTTAATCCATCAAAAATACAGAGCAAGGACTCAAACACCTATACTTAATCGATCAAAATACAGATCAAGGATATACAAAAAGAAAAGATCAATGTGCCATAAAAAGATATTCCCAATATTTTGAATTAATTAGAGACTAAGAACTATGGACAACAAGCATAAACCCGGCAGTAATGACATTTGATAAGCATGTCCAGGGCATTACCCAAGTGATATTAGCAAAAGTAAATCTTGATAAAACATTTCCAAAGACAAAGAGTCAAATACAATGGCAACCCTCACCACCCATGAATTCTTACATACACATTAAAACTAAATCTTAGCTTTTTAATATCAGAAATTAGTAACTAGTCTCATCTGAATTCTGTAGTATTTCCTACTTTAGATCAATTTGTAGTATGTTGTACGTTTATGCTTGGCCTTAATGATTGCCATGTCAGTAAAGAATAAGTGAAATGAAATAATTGAACTTAAAAGCACTTGTTAGAAAGAAATGGATGCTAAATTACTAAATTACTAATACACACCTAAAGATCCATGGTCATGCTTATTCTATATATATTAAAAAAATCAAAATGTGTGTGTGTGTTTTTAATAACACATCATCATTGATAAAACAAACCTCAACAACCAAGTCTATAACACATCATCACAGATAAAAGAAGCCTCAACAATCAAGCCTACATAAACAAGAATTTATGAAGATATAAATAATATAGAATTATAAGTAAGCCTATATAACCCAAACGAATCACTTTTGGCTGTGTGGTTGATAAAATAAGAATTTAGGCATTAAATCATTTGTAAATTAAGGTGCAAAATGTCAAGTGCACAATCAATTTACTTCTTCTAATCATACTGCATATGAATAAAACTTTGTATCATTTAGAGTACCAAAATTCTATCTTGAAGATGCAATTAAAGTGAACAACTCAAAACAAATTAAATGAAACTATAAACTAATTAAACAAGCATTAAATCAAAATCTAACCGTGGTGTCAAAATCAAAGCGAATAAATTTAATTCTTTAAGTGAGTAATAGAGGAAATACCTAAATTTCGAGAAAAAAAGTAGATAAAAGCTGAAAGGCTTCTGTATGTTTTTCGTTCTTTAAGAATTAAAGACAAAGGTAAAAAAATGAGAGCTGTAAATTGAGCAAAAGTGCCGAATCACTAATTAGAAGTTATTATTAAAAGGAAATTGATGAGATTTTTGTTCTTTATTGTTAGAAAAGAAAGAGAGCAACCTTCACCCTTTGATTCAACTCGCTAGTCTAGGGTTTGTGTGCAGAGAGAGTTCATGGAGGAAAGTGACAAGACGGTGAGGGCTGGTGAGCTGGTGGCTGATATGCAGGATGGGGACGGGGACGGGGACGGAAACGGCGACTGCGATCTAGTGCTGTTGGAATGAAGACGGCGCAACTACTAGGATGGTGGCTGGTTTGAGATGCTTGAGCATGGCTGAGGTGAGGGGCTAGGGTTTTCGACAATATGAAGTATTAAAGTGTTTATATTTTCGGGGTAAAAAGAAAAGCTATGTAAGGTTTTCAATTTTATATAGGAAAAAATTTCAAAAAAATTAAAATTTAATAAATCATTCTTTCATATTGGCGGTAGTTTTACCGCCCAAATCAAACCTTATTACATTTCATTCTAAATGTTTATTATAGTAATACAAATAAAAAATATCAAAAAATTATTAATATGAATAAATTTAAAAATATTATCCTTATACAATTGGATACATAATTTATATTCTATTTGATGACTTATTTTTATATGTTTATATTTCAATGATACTTAATTTTATAATCTACCAATATTGTAATAATTTTGTAACACTAATAAATGAATTGAACAACATTTAGTATACAAATAATATAACGAAATATAATATTGCACATTACTCAAATAATTTGATTTAATTTAAAAACATTTCTAAATTATTCAATATTAGTTGTATTTAGATTGTAATTACCCAAGGTTATGACAAAAAGTATATTGATACCTCATGATTTAGTGAAACTGTTATATAAATGTTGTTTTGAATAATTGTGTTCATATTAGGGGTGGGCACGGTCTGGCTCGGTTCGGTTCGGTTCGAAATTTTGTAGAACCGTTTTAATTCGGTTTTTTTATAAAAAGAACCGAATAAGAACCGAATTAAAAAAGAACCGAATTCAAACGGTTCTTTTCGGTTCGGTTCGGTTCGGTTTTTCGGTTCTTTTTATAAAATAGGCCTATTTTGAATTTTTAAATTTTTAGCCCATTGGGCCTCATGAATGTAATAATTTTTTTCAACAATTAATTTATCCTAATTTTATTACAAATATTAACAATAAATACAAAGTATTCAAAACACATTTTATCACTAATATCTTACTAACTATTAATAAAATACTCCCAAAATATGAAATATTAAAACTTTAAAATACATAATTAAACTCCAATAATCCATCTATATAAACATAATCATAATGTTATAAAGAGAAATAAAAATAACAACAATTACAACTTACAACACTAAATTAAAAAAAATAATTACAAACAAACGCCAACAACATTCTCTCATCTTCATCAATATCAACATCAACTTTAGGCATTTTCCAACTCAATGTGTGCATGCAAGTTCGATTTTGGATTTGGTATTTTGGTTTCGATTTTGATAGCTTTAGAGTTTATTTTGGGGAAATAAAATTTAGGAAATTGTAACAGTAACACTTACACACACACACACACACATATATATATATATACTCTGATTGTGTGCATGCAAGTTCATGTTTCTTATCTTACACATCAGTTAAAAATTAACATATGTTTAATTTAAATTAAATAAAAAAATTCGGTTATTCGGTCCGGTTTTTCGGTTCAGCTAAATAAACCAAATACCGAACCGATATTTCGGTTTTTTTGGTTTTTTCTTAAAAAAAAAACCGAACCAAACAAGAAAAAACCGCCGGTTCGGTTCGGTTTTTGTTACACCTCGGTTTTTTTTGCCCACCCCTAGTTCATATGGAATATCGGTGGGTCACTTTAGCTAAAGGACATAATTGTCTAAAAAGAGGAATATGTGATTATTTTTTAAATTAATAAGGGTCTTCGAGACAATTTCATAAAACACGGGCTCGTTGTTATCTCTTTTTCTAATATTTACAATGCAATGTGAATAAGAATTGACATTATAATTAACAATATTACTCAGCTCCAAGGGGACATTTGTATGGTTTCTTCATTTATTGCTACCGAGTAAAACTCATGAGAGATTGTAAGAGTTAAAAAGTTATATTTGTCCTCTCCCAACCATACCCCTAAAATAATAATATTAAATTAAAAATATTCTAAAAAATAATAATGTCATAACTGAATTTAGTTTAATCGAATTAATATTGACCAAGCGCTGCCATGATAGTTATTAACAACTTTTTTTTAATATTGATTACACATCAAATTATCACAAACAAGGGATATCTCTGCTCCACTCGCATTTTGCGAGGGAAAAAGATTTACAAATAACTCCACACGATCATGCATAATGTTTAATTGAGAGAGTTTGAGTCCATAAGAACTCAAACCCCTACCCTCACAATCCTGCTTAACTGTGAGGGTAGAGATTCACCGCTAGACTAAAGGCTCATTGGAGTTATTAACAACATTAAAAAAGGAAAAGACTTAGTGTGTGAATTATGATATCATTAATAGCAATAATACTAATAAAAATAGATTAAAAATTAACAATACGTACTTAATTGTCCATTACAAGTATTTGTAGAAATTATTGTGACTTAAAAATAGTGAATAAATAAAATCATAAAAGTAATACATAATATAATGAATAAAGTAATTAATTTCACATTAATTTCTATGAATTAATTTACTCAAGAGATTGTTTTTGAGTATTATTTAAAAATATCAAACATTAGATTTTTTATACTTGTCCAATATAGAAATATTATAGGTCTAAATATTTATACTACATTGTAATATCTAAAAATTGATAAAATATTATGATAAATTTTTTATGTAAAACATTCTTAACTTTATAATGTAATATTAAAAATTAATTGGTCAATTTATTAATTTATATTTAAATATTATTCTAATTAGTATAGAAGTCTCATATATTTTACGTGTTTTCATGTTATTCGGAGAAAAAAAAAAGTAGTGTATTTTCAAGTTAAATTGAGGGGTTCTTTGGTAGTGTTCTACTTTGAACTGATTCTTTTGATATTTATTTGAAATGAGGGTAGCTGTATGATAATTACCTTTAATATTTTCCTGTTTCATAATTGATATCGGTGGCCGGTTACATCCGCAATAATAAAAAAATAATAAAGGCAGCTGCATGACATACAGAGCTGTATTACAGGCCGACCCCTTATCAATTAATCAGTCGGATCCACCTATGTTGTACCGTACCACACTTTTTATCATTATTCTAAAGAGCCGTTCGATGAGAAGTTGGTAAATCTAACGATTTAAAATAGTGATTGAATAACTGAGGTAAGCACCGGCACGCTCTTCAAAGTTGCCAATGTGCCCACATTTCAAAAGGTACAAGTTACACGAACAGTAACTTAGCAATTACCTTATTTCATAGTCATCAGTAATTTCATGGCTAACCTGGTCTGTAAGGTACAGAAGCTGTAACGTAGCCAGCTCCGGTCAATTATTGCGTTTGCAAAAAATATTAATATTTACAAAAGTTCATTACATTTAAAACAACATTACAAATTTCCCATGATTGAAGCATATATAAATGCATGTTGTCCACTCATCTCAATGGCAGTGACCAAGAAGCCTAGAGATCTTTTCTAGCCATGACACTTCAACCACTGGTTTTTTATGCTTCCCTCTTCATCTTGTCCGCTCTAGTGCTGAAAGCCATCAAACACTCACGGCGACTGCCACCAAGCCCGTGGGCCTTGCCGATCGTCGGGCACCTCCATCTCCTCGGCCCTTCCCTTCACCATTCTTTTCACAAGCTTTCAACTCGTTATGGCCCCTTGATGTCCGTACGCATAGGCTCTGTCCTAGGTGTTGTAACTTCTTGTCCTGATGTAACCAAAGAGCTTCTCAAAACAAATGATGTTACTTTTACCGGCCGGCAAAGCTCTGCCGCCATTGAATGCCTTACATATAACTCTTCTTTTGCTTTTGCTCCCTATGGCCCATATTGGCAATTCATGAAAAAGCTGTCCGCAGTTGAGCTCTTGGGCAGCAGAACCCTTCACCAGTTTCTTCCTATTCGAACAAATGAGTTGCGCGAGCTTATTCGGTTTCTATTTGAGAAGTCTAAATCTGGCCAAAGTGTTAATATTACAGATGAATTGTTGAGATTTGCAAACAATATAATATCTCAAATGATGTTGAGCATTAGATGTTCAGGAAAGGGGGGCCAGGCTGAAGAATGTAGAACCCTGGCTCGTGAAGTGACTGAAATTTTTGGCGAGTTTAATATCTCTGACATTATTTGGATTTTCAAAAGCTTTGATATTCAGGGTTTTAACAGGAGATTCAAGGATATTAATCGACGGTACGATTCGCAGCTGGAGAATATCATAACAAATCGTGAAAAATTAAGGAAGGAGAAGAAGGAAAGTGAGGAGAAAGTGAAGGATTTGCTTGATATTTTGCTCGATGTTCTGGAGAATCAGAATTCGGAGATCAAGTTAACTAGAGATCACGTCAAAGCCCTATGTGTGGTAAGTCCAGTTTCACATGCTTTATTTATTTATTTATTTTTACTGTTATTAGTGTTTTTGTTACGGCTGCTAAGTTACATTGTTTTTATCTTACAACTTACTCAAAATTAATTTTCTATAAGTTTTTGATTGTTTGACAAGTAATAATTTAGTGATATTAAAAAAAAATCTTAAGTTCATGTAAATTATAGTGGATGTAACTTACTAAGACTATTATTTATTATTATTATTTGGTAAATAAGGTCTCTGTTCATTTGTTTAGGAAAATACTTTGGTTTCTTTTTCTATTTTTTGCGGTTCGAAAGCTACGGGATTCATATTAGTAATATTTAATTTTACAAAGATGTCCCCCAAAAGTTGCTTCTTAATTACCTATATTTCTCTCTTTTTAACATCATCTTTAAAAATAGCCATTTATATTTAACTAATATATATTGTCAATTGTACCCTACGTCTTCATTGATGTGGCATCAACGCATTAATTATTTTAGTGTGTCATTAATGCAATTGATGGTGAAAATGGTATAATACTTTTAAAACAATTTTGAGTAATTATTTGCATTTTGGTGCTCTTATTCCTATCGACCTATTTAGTAGCTACCACATCTTAAATGTGAATTTGATCTAAGTCTATTAGAGGTCTCATATCTAATCAAAGATTTGTTTAATATTGAGGTCATGAGGTGTCAAAAAGAAATTATAGCTTTGAAATAAAATTTGACGTAAATACAATTTTAAATATATTTGTGACAAAATTAGTAAATATGTTAACTTTTTTTAATCAAATAATTAGTGGATAAAACTGTCTTAAACAAAATTCATAACTACAAGTGTTTGACATGATTTTTAAGTTACAACTTCTCAATAATAATACCAAATGGACCATAAATCAAATCTTTAACAAAAGCATCAATTTGAAAACGCTAACATAAAAAATTAAATAATAAACAAATAAATCTTAACTTTATAACAATGAATCTCCTTGTTCTAACAATATCTTGTTGCTTTTGATTAATAGGAAGCAACACATGTTTTTTTTAGATTTTTTTTACCTAATATGTAGCATCTTTGTCGCTATCTGTCCAGGATTTCCTCACTGCTGGCACAGATACTTCATCCACGTCATTGGAATGGTCATTGGCAGAGCTCATAAACCATCCAATGGTGCTTCAGGAAGCACAGCAAGAGATTGATCAAGTTGTGGGAAGAAACAGGCTTGTTCAAGAATCTGACGTTCCTCATCTCCCCTATATTCAAGCCATCATTAAAGAATCATTTCGGATTCATCCACCAATTCCATTGATTAGCAGGAAAGCAGTAGATGACTGTAAAATTGGCAACTACGTAATTCCTAAAGACACTGTGTTGTTTGTGAACCTTTGGTCCATGGGTAGGGACCCCAAAATTTGGAAGAACCCATTGGAATTTCAGCCAGAACGGTTCTTATCACAGTCAAATAGTGAGATTGACGTTAAGGGATTGCATTACCAATTCCTGCCATTTGGAACTGGGAGAAGAGGCTGCCCTGGCCTTTCTTTAGCCATGCAAGAGTTGCCAGCAACTCTAGCAGCTATGATTCAGTGCTTCAATTTCAAAGTAACGAGTCCGGATGGTGTGGTGGATATGACTGAACGCCCAGGATTAGCATCTCCAAGAGCACAGGATCTTGTGTGTGTGCCAGTTGCACGTTGTGCTCCTAGTATCCTAAAATAGGATGTACGTTGAAATTAAGAGTCAACCTACCATGCAGCGATGCATCTCATACAACGTTTGCATGCAACCCGGTTGTACTGGTTTTTAACCGGTTAATATAATAAAAATTACATTTTTATTTGTTTTTAATGTAAGAAAATTATTAAAAAATTAAAAAAGAAGAAGATAAAATTTTAATTACATGAGGAAAAAACTTGTGATAATTTTAAATTTACAAATAATATAAAAAATATAAAAAACTATAAATGTGTCTAGAGGCGGTTTGTACCCTAGGCAATTTAGGCAGTTGCCTAGGGCCCCCGCCATGATGAAGGCCCAAAATTTGGGATATTAATTTTTTAAAATTTAATTGATAATAATTAATTAGTTTTAAGTAAGGTAAACCATATTAAATATTAATTAAAAGATTCCAACTAAAAATAATGTATAAGACTTAAAAATTTTCAAATTTGAAGCTTTTGATTGCATTTATATTTAGGCTAATAAATGTTATTACATTTTCAAAGAATAAACGTTCATATTAGCTAATTGACTGCACTTAAAATCTGATTAATAAATATCATTGTATTTTCAAGAAATAACGTTCAAATTTGATAGTTATATATTGCATTTGGAATTCACCTAATTTTTCATACTTAAGTGAATTACTCCCCATTAAAAAAAAGTGAATTACTCCAAAAGCAAAAGAAACATGTCTACAAGAAAAAAAAATTATTTTTTCTCTACTGCAACTTTTTTTTTCTCTAGTCATTGATTATTGCTCCCAACTACCGTTGAAAGCCACATTGCCACAATCTCAAAATTAAAATTAATTTGTGATTTAAGTTCAAAGTTCTAGGTTTTATCTTTCTATTCTCTTGAATCCCTATTATTTATTTGTGCTATTTTTTCTTATACATATTCTTGTATTCACTTGTTTTGATTAAATTTACCTAGCATAATTGTGTGCCTGCTTTATTATTATTCTATTTCAATAATAAATAATGTTTACAAGAAAATAAGAATCGAGATATCAAAAACTACAAAAAAAAGAGAAGAATAGAATGGCTAGTTGAATCACAAAAAGGAGCCCTTAATAAGTTTGTTAGGAGTGATGAAAAAAATGTGAATTTGAGTGAAGAATTAGTAATTGAACAAACTCAAGTTGAATTAGTAGATGATGAAGTGTCTAATGATAAAAATGACACCGAAGATAATAATAATAATAATAATGAAAGTGAAATTAGAGATGAAACTGAAGATCTAAGAGAGTTTCATTTTCCAATTAATATTTATGATCCTGGTAGATGGGAAAATATAGATACAAAATTAAGAGATTTACTTGTAGAGAAAGGTCCAATTAGAGAGAATAAATTAATTTTTCCAAAGGATGAATTTTCTAGGCATTTTTCTACTACATATTACATTAAAAAATTACCCAATGGAGAAAAATATAATCAAAGATGGCAAGTATATTCAAAAGATTTTGATAAAGTTTATTGTTTTTGTTGCAAATTATTCAATGCAAACTCTAATAAAAGTCAACTAAGTAATGGAGGAACTAATGATTGGAAATACCTTAGTGTTAAACTTAAAAATCATGAAACCAGAACTGAACATATCACTAATATGAATATGTGGGTTGAATCAGAAGAAAGATTATTGAAGAAAAGAACAATTGACAAAGATATTCAAGAAGAAATCAATAAGGAAAGAGATCATTGGTAAAAAGAACTAATAAGAATTATTGTTGTTGTAAAGAATCTTGCAAAGAATAATTTAGCATTTCGTGGAAAGAACGAGAAGATATACTAAGAGAGTAATGGAAACTTTTTGAGTTTAATTGAAATGATTGCAGAATTTGATCCAACAATGCAAGAACATATACATCGTATTAAAATTCATAATCATTACCTTGGGCATAACATACAAAATGAATTGATATAAATGTGAGGAGTGGAAGTAAAAAATTCAATAATTAAGAAGATTAAAGAAGCAAAATATTTCTCAGTTATACTTGATTGTACTCCAGATACAAGCCACCAAGAACAAATGTCTATTGTATTGAGATGTGTAGATATTTCAATGGATCCAATGAAAATAGAAGAATTTTTTTAAGATTTTTAAAAGTTGATGACTCTAGTGGAAAAGGCATTTTTAATGAACTCATAGATGCCATAAAAACTCTTGAACTTGACATTGATGATGTAAGAGGACAAGGATATGATAATGGTTCTAATATGAAAGGAAAAAAATTAAAGTGTACAAAAAAGATTACTAGAAATTAATCTTAGAGCATTTTATACATCATGTGGTTGTCATAATCTTAATTTAGTGCTTTGTGAGATGGCTAATTCTTGTTCTAGAGCTAGTTCATTTTTTGGAGTTGTGCAACGTATTTATTCATTATTTTCTTCTTCAACAAAGCGATGGAAAATTTTGCAAGAACATGTACCCAATTTGATTGTTAAATCATTGTCACAAACAAGTTGGGAAAGTCGAATTGAAAGTGTAAAAGCAATCAGATTTCAAGCTCCACAAATGAGAGATGCATTACTTGAATTAGCATAAATAAGTGAAAATTCTAAAATAAAGAGTGAAGGTAAGTGTCTAGCAACATATGAATTAGAAAATTTTGAATTCTTGTTAGGTGTTGAGTGTTAGAAAATATATATTTATAATAGCGAAAATCGTCATTTTATATTTTAAGTCTTACTAACACCCTTACTTTTATGTATTTAAGCTTCTTGTGATTTAATTACGTGTGTTTTATTTTAATTAAGTATTTTATATATTTTAGGGGCATTATGGTCATTTCATAATGAACGAGAGATCAGACGGCAAAACAGACATCACTTTTGAACTCAGGACAGTCGAAAACCTTAGGAGCAGCATAAAAGGAAAAATGACATTGTTCACATGTACGATACTATTCATATGTATCGTACTGTCTACGTTACTGTTCGCGACACTGTTCACATAGATGGATCGATGACGTGGCATTGACCGATGATGTGGCATTGACTGATGAGGTGTCACGATCTTGTTTGACTAAAATTTTTATACATTGTTGATTGGTGACGTGGCAACATGTTAGTGGACAAAAAATTGCGCATACGGTACATGCATATATATAGAATTATTTTCAACCAAACTGCGTTACTGTTCAAGCTGGGTCAAATTGTGTCAATGTTCAAACCGTGTACTGTTGACTGATGATGTGACGCAATTCTGAGCGTCCAAACTGTTTTTAATCGAATAGTCATGATTTACTTAATGTATCTATAAAAATTTGGCATCTCTGAATCCATTTTGGGCTCTATGTTCTGTAATTCCTTCTCCATCTTATATTTTCTATGTATTTTAATAAATTTTCATTTTGCCCATAGTTCAATTATGAGTAACTAATTTTCTTTCAAGTTTGGGTTGAAGGTGAAGTCTCAACATGTGTCATGGGCTTTATTTGGTAAATTTATTTTCTCTTCCCCTCTAGTTTTTGTGGATGTTTTGACTTTTCGTCGATAAATAATAATAATCTTGTCTAGACACCACCTTGGTTTCACCGGCTCCCTAGTACAAGGTTATTATTATTTGGCACGATAAGTCCTTAGCACCATATTGATTAGAGTGTGGTTCATGAGGTGTGGATTCCCCCCTTATGATTTAATTGATATTAATAAGGAATATTTAGTCCATGGTGCATGTTGATACGGATCCAGATACCCAAGTATGTCATTTCAATATATTTTTTTTCAATTTATTCTCGCCATTTTAATTCTAATTTTAGGATAATCTAAGTCACTTTTACCACAAATCCAACCACCCTCATACAAAATTAATTCTCCATATAATTAAAATCCACCTCCTCGTAGGATCGATACTTGTCACCATTGATCTATACTACAATATATTCGTGCACTTACGAGTTTAATAAAATTTGCACAACAAGTTTTTGGCATCGTTGCCGTGGAGGTAAGTTATTTTAATTCGTAGAATTAATTTTTGTGAATAATTTCTTTTAATTGTTTTCTTGTAATTTTTTTATAAAAAAAGAAAAAAAAGTGAATCTGCATTTAGAGGTAATAATTTCTTTTCTTTCTTTATTATTTACAATTCTGTAATTTAATTTTTTAAGTTATTTTTCTTTGTAATTTTTGCTTATCTTATTAATTTATTTTTAGTTAATTTATTTCACGTATTTGTTTTAGTGTTTTTATAGAAAGGTTTTAACAGCGTGATAAGGTTAGTACCGTAATTTTTCCTTCTTATTTATTTTTATTTGTTTTGTTCCCATTTATTTATGTTCTTTGCATGCATGGTCGAATGTCATTATTACCTAATCTTGAGCCTATAAACCTTGAATTAGAAAAAACACGGTGCACACACAAATATGTTAAGAATAAAATGGATTTGGAACAATAAGCACCACATGAGAGGCTATTTAAGGACTATTTCAGTCCTTTAACTAATTTGAGCACATCATGCATAAGATACTGATAACTCTAAGAAATGAGAGTTATTACTTCAATTCTAGACTAGAATCAAGATCATTTAGAGAGCAAATAAGGTGTTTTTATTACATTTTTGTTACCTTTTGCATAAACATTCATTTTAGTTAGATCTTAATAAGTTTGGCTTAAATCAAGTAATTTGTGCTAAAAACAGGTGCATAATTATAGGGTTTAAATTCATGAGAGGATGCTGAGACATTAGATGAGCAAGAGGAAGAAAGAAGATGACCACAAAAGAAGAAAAGCACAATTGGGAATAATGCAGTGCTGTTGCGGATGTTAGAGCAACCAGTGCTGCAGCAATCTGGGAGCAATACGGGAGAAAGCTTAAAGCGCGGGTCAGCCATAAAATCGTGATCTGCATGTTTCCTAATTTAAACGCATACAAGCTCATGGGATTTGGTTTTTACCTTAATTTGGAATGTAAAATGAGGCGTGCATTACATAGAAGGGCGGCGAGAGATTACCATCTAAGTAATTACAAAGGCAAGAAGAAGAAGAAGACGATGAAGATTTAGGAGTGCTGTTCGGCATCATTGAAGAACCGAGGAGATTCATTAGTCTTTCACCGTGCTCAACTCATATTATCTTTCTTCCTTAAAATTGTTTGGAGGTATTCTATGATCAGTATATTTATATTTACTTTTCTCATTCGGAATATGAACTAAATTTACGTGTAGTTGAGTGACAAATAATCCAATGGGTTCTTGACTGTTCTTATATGTTGTTATGGTATTGTTGTAGCATTATACTCTAATAGTTTTATGAATACAATTGTTATTTCAGTTGACCACCCATTTAATAGTTTCAGTTAAGATAAAGCAGCAAAAGGGCACGTCTTAGCGGACATTATTAGATTATTACTTGTTCTTAAGTTGAGTTTCCTGGATTATGTTATCTTGAATCCCAGTAGGGCAATACTTGAAGTTAAGATTTGTGACACTCTAGACATAGGTGTTCACCTTGTAAGGTATAAAGATTAAAGGTTATTATGCCGTATCATAAATATATGAGCAACTTGTCATTGTTAGTAGATTTAAAGGTATGAGATTTCCAACATGCGATAGCTGCGGATGCAGATTTATTCTACCTATTGCTGCAACACTTATTGTAACAACTGGTGCTAATTCGGTAGACAAAAGTCACCCCATTAGGAGAGTTTGATTATTCAACTACTATACTTTCAATTGAATCTTATACACCTTTAACTTAGTTTATTTCATTACAGTATTGTTTTATTTCCGTCTCTCGCAATTAATAATTACGATAGAATTATTTGATAATTGTTTGTTGTTTGTTTTGACCTTTAGTTGATTTGCACTATTGTGATTGCTTTATCATTTTGAGCAACATCAATCCCTGTGGAGACGATCTTGAATACTCATCACTTTATTACTTGTTGTGTATACTTGTACATTGGCATTGATAGTAATTGATTATAAAAATCAACCAACAAGCTTTTGGCGCCGTTACCGGGGATTGATTGTTTATTTTTGAAGTGTGGAGTAAATCGTGATAGCACCAAACTTAGCTTGATTCAGTCTATTGATTGACAGATCAGTACGTGCATGCGCAAGGATAGATCTGTGGTATTCCAATTCGATCCTGAGATTGAAAAGACTATCAGGAGATTGCGAAGAGAACAAAGAAATTTAAAGACTGTTTTATGCATGAATAATTTGCAGGATGAGGGAAATTTGAACCCTCACGGGCCTTTACAACCATCCAACATTCAAGAAGAGCAGAATGAACATGCTAACGGGAGACAACCATGCAATAACAATATTTTTTACATGGCTGATGACAGAGACAGAACTATAAGAGATTATGATGTGCTAACTCCTCAAGTTGTCCATCCTGGCATCATCAAACCTGAAGTAGACGCTGCCAACTTTGAGTTAAAGCCAGTAATGTTTTAAATGTTGCAAACATTTGGGCAATTCAATGGATTGCGAAATGAAGATCCTCATTTCCATCTTAAATTGTTCTTGGAAGTAAGTGATGCTTTCAAGATTGTTGGAGCAACACAAGATGCCTTAAGGCTGAGACTATTTCCTTATTCCTTAAGAGATCGAGCAAAGGCATGGTTAAATTCATTACCATCTGATTCCATCACTACATGGAATGAATTGGCTGATAAATTACTAATGAAATATTTCCCACCGATAAAGAATGCAAAATTACGAAATGAGATTACCTCTTTCCATCAACTTGAAGATGAGAATTTGTATGAGACCTAGGAAAGGTTCAAGGACTTGCTCAAAAGGTGTCCTCATCATGGTATTCCTTGTTGCATTCAATTGGAAACTTTCTACAATGAGTTGAATCTGAGTACAAGGTTAATGGTGGATGCTTTAGCAAATGGAGCTCTATAATCCAAATCATACACTGAAGCTTATGAAATTTTGGAAAGAATTGCCAATAATAATTACCAGTGGCCTTCAGCCAGGCAACCAGCAGTAAGAGGAATAACAGGGGTACATAACATTAATACAATTACAGCCTTGTCAGCTCAAGTAACCTCATTGACTAATATGGTAAAAGCCATGACAGCTGCTTCAGCAACAGTAAAGTAAGTTACTGAACTGTCTTGTGTCTACTGTAGTGAAGAACATGATTTTGATAATTGTCCTGGAAATCCAGCCTCAGTAAACTATGTGGGTAACTTGAATCGACAACTTCAGAACAACCCATATTCAAATACTAATAACCCAAGCTGGAAACAACACCCAAATTTCTCATGGAGCAATCAGAATCGAAATACTCCAGTATTGAATGGACTAAGTAAAAACACACAACCACCTGGTTTTCATTAACAAAGTCAAGGGCAAAAGCATATCAGTCAGGATCCAATCATTTCATTGGAAGCACTGATCAAGGAGTACGTTGCAAAGAATGAAGAAATTGTGTAGAGTCAAGCATGTCTTTGAGAAACCTTGAGAACCAAATGGGACAATTAGCTACAACAATGAGCAGTAGAACTTAAGGAAGCCTACTTAGCAACACAGAAGACCTTAGGAGAAAGAGCAAAGAACACTATAAAGTAATTAGTTTGAGATCTGGAAAGAATGTTGATATCCCAGTTGAGATGACCAAAAATGGGATGGAATGCAATTCAACTCAAAAACCAACTCAAAAGAGAAGCCTGTTACAGTATACTCCCCATTAAGATGTAATGGGCCAAGCTACAACAACTGCAGAAGAAATGCAACCAGATCATGCTGAAAAGGAAATTGCAACACCAGTAGCCACAACCTGCACCAACCTAAATAAACAGAAATTGGTACCTCCTAAATCTAACCAGCAGTTTAGACATCCACCACTCTTCCCTCAAAGGTTGCAGAACCAAAAACAAGACAAGTAGTTCAGCAAATTCCTTAAAGTGCTGAAGCAACTGCACATAAATATACCTTTTGTGGAAGATTTAGAGCAAATGCCAAATTATGTGAAATTTCTAAAAGATATCTTGACACGAAAAAGAAGGCTGGGAGAGTTTGAAACTGTTGCTTTAACACAGGAAAGCAGCCATATGCTCCAGAGTAAAATTTCTACAAAATTGAAAGATCCAGGGAGTTATACAATACCCTACTTTATAGGGACTAGGTATGCTGGTAGAGCACTTTGTGACTTGGGAGCTAGTATTAATTTGATTCCATTATCTATATTTAAGTAGTTTGGAGTAGGGGAGTGCAGACCAACAACTGTCACTCTGTAATTAGCTGAAAAATCTCATGCATATCCTGAAGAAAAGATAGAGGATGTATTGATGAAGGTTGACAAATTCATTTTTCCAGTGGATTTTATTGTGCTGGACTTTGAAGTTGACAAAGAGATACCCATTATACTTGACAGACCTTTTCTAGCAACTGGAAAGACTCTGATAAATGTGCAGAAAGGAGAGCTCACCATGAGAGTGAATGATCAACAAGTCACATTTAATGTACTAGAGGCTATGAGAAACCCTGATGAAATAGAAGATTGTAATTTCCTAAGTGTAGTGGATCTTGTTGTAGCAGATAGAATGGACAAATGCTGCAGTAATGTACTTGACAAAGTTACCACCTTTTAGGATGTTGAAAAGGAAGATGTTGCAGCAATTCAAACAGATTGAATGGACAAATAACAATCTAATATGCACAATAGGGTTATTAAACACCTGAATCTTTCAGACAAGGAAGTAAAAACAACTTTACCATATATTGAGTCACTTCCTAGTTTTGAATTAAAACTGTTACATTCACATTTGAAGTATGCTTATCTTGGTCAAAACAACACACTCCCTGTAATCATTTCTTTTACTTTGGATGCAGGTCAAGAACAAAGCCTAGTAGATTTGCTGGGAAAATACAGAAGTGCAATTGGATGGACCATGGCAGATATAAAGGGGATCAACCCATCCATATGTATGCATAAAATTCTGTTAGAAGACTGTTCCAGCAATTTGGTGGAGCACTAGAGAAGGCTGAATCCTATTATAAAAGAAGTGGTGAAGAAGGAAATCATCAAATAGTTAGATGCTGAAATGATATACCTAATATCAGACAGTTCATGGGTAAGCCCAGTTCAATGTGTTCCAAAAAAAGAAGGGATAACAGTAATGGTTAATTAGAAAAATGAACTTATTCCTACAAGAACATTGACTAGATAGAGAGTGTGTATGGGTTACAAAAAGCTCAACAAATTCACAAGGAAAGACCATTTCTCACTTCCATTCATAGATCAGATGCTGGACAGACTTGTTGAAAAACAATACTACTATTTCTTAGATGGGTATTCAGGCTACAACCAGATTGCTATAGCTCTAGAGGATCAAGCGAAGACTACATTTACTTGTCCTTATGGAACATTTGCCTTTAGAAGAATGCCATTTGGGCCATACAATGCTCCAACAACTTTTTATAAATGCATGATGTCTATATTTTTTTATATGGTGGAGCAGACTTTGGAAGTTTTTTGGAGAAACATACAGTAATTGTTTACACAACTTGGAAGAAGTTCTTAAAAGATGTGAGATGACCAACTTAGTACTTAATTGGGAGAAATGTCATTTCATGGTGCAAGAAGGAATAGTGTTGGGTCACAAAATATTCAAGGATGGTATTGAGGTAGATAAAACCAAGATAGAGGTAATAGATAAACTGTCACCTCCAACTTCAGTAAAGGGTATTAGGAGTTTTTTGGGTCATGCTGTAAGATTCATTAAGGATTTTTCCAAAGTAGCTAAGCTTCTGTGTTCATTGCTGGAGCATGATAAACCATTTCACTTTGACAAAGAGTGCCTTCTAGCATTTGAAGAATTAAAGAAAGCCCTGATCACTGCTTCAGTAGTTATATCTCTAGATTGGAATTTACCATTTGAGTTAATGTGTAATGCTAGTGATCATTCTGTGGGAGCAGTATTAGGACAAAGAAAAGATAAGGTTTTTCATTCCATATACTATGCAAGCAAAACTTTCACTCCAACTTAGATCAATTACACCACTATAGAGAAAGAGTTACTGGCAGTAGTTTTTGCTTTTGATAAATTCAGAGCTTATCTGGTGGGTACTAAAGTAACTGTTTACACAGACCATGCAACCATCAAATATTTAATTTCAAAGAAGGATGCCAGACCAAGATTAATCAGATGGATCTTATTGCTTCAAGAATTTGATCTGGAAATTAAAGATAGAAAGGGGCCTGAAAATTAAGTGGCAGACTACTTGTCACGGTTGGAAGTAGATACTAGTACATTAACAAGAAAGGGCATCACTAAAACTTTTCCTGATAAACAGCGGCTGGTAGTATAGCAAGCACAGATGCTCTAGCAGTCAGAATCTCTATGGTATGCAGACTTTGCTAACTATTTAGTAAGTGGGTTGCTACCACCTGAACTGAAGTTTCAAGAGAAAAATAAATTTCTTCATGCTGCTAGATGCTATCAGTGGGATGCCCACATTTATATAAGCTATGCTCAGATCAAGTAATAAGAATATGTGTTGCAGCAGAAGAAATACCTCATATACTAGAGTCAGGTCATGCTGCGACATATGAAGGACATTTTGGTGATCACAAAACAGCTGCCAAAGTTATGCAATCGGGTTATTATTGGCCCGCTATTTTTAAAGATGCTTATGAATTTATTAAATATTGTGACAGGTGTCAAAGGACATGGAACATAACTAGAAGACATGAAATGCCATTGACCAACATCCTAAAAGTGGAGGTTTTTGATGTCTGGGGAATAGACTTTATGAGACTTTTCCCACAATCTTTTAGGAACTTATATATCCTTGTTGCTGTGGATTATGTCTCCAAGTGGGTAGAAGTTGCAGTATTACCTACCAATGATGCTAAAACAATAGTAGCTTTTCTTCAAAAAAATGTGTTTTCCAGGTTTAGCACTCCTAGAGTAATTATTAGTGATGAGGGCTCACATTTTTGCAACAAAGTATTTGCTACAGCAATGGTAAAATATGGTGTCAGACACAAGGTAGCTACAACATTTCATCTACAATCTAATGGTCAGGCTGAAGTGTCCAATAGAGAGATAAAATTTTTTTTAGAAAAAGTGGTGAACCCAACAAGGAAGGATTGGTTTTTACACTTACATGATTCTCTATGGCCCTACAGAACAGCATACAAAACCCTACTTGACATGTCCGCTTACCAAATTGTTTATGGAAAGGTTTGTCATTTGCCACTAGAACTAGAGCATAAAGCACATTGGCCACTGAAGAAATTATATTGGGATATGCATGCTACAACAGAGCAAAGGAAACTTCAACTTTGTGAACTTGATGAATTACGACTACTTGCATATGAAAATGCAAGAAGCTATAAAGAGAGGACAAAACAATGGCACGACAATCATCTTCAGTACAGGAAATTCAACTTTGGTCAATTAGTGTTGCTTTACAATACAAGGCTAAGATTATTTCCGGGAAAGCTCAAGTCAAGATGATCGAGTCTGTTTAAGCTGCTCAAAGTTTATCCTCATGGAGCTATTGATCTTTTAGATGAACAAACAGGCCGCGAGTTCAAAGTTAATGGACACAGGGTTAAGCACTACATACATCCAGCAACAGAATGTTCAAAGGAAGTGTTACTCCTTAAAGAACCTAGCTACTGAACAAAGAAGGAAGGTCAGGCTGAAGGACCTTAAATCAAGTGCTTTATGGGAGGCAGCGCATTGAGGAGATAGCCACTTCAAACCAATTTTGATATCCTTTGATTTTGTAGACATCTCTTCCTCTTTACCATTTTATTTAATCTTGTTTTTCTATGATTAACCATTTATTTTTTTCTATCATTTTACATTATTGCATACTTTATTTTTACGTTAATTTGATATATCTATTTCTTTTAATAATTTTAGACTTAATTTTAGTTTTTTTTTTAAATAAGCGTGACAATTGAAGTCCATATTGACAAGTAAGAGTGTATGGTGGCAGAATTCAGAGGTGAACCACGTGTCAAAAGCCTTAGTGTGGAGTATGTATCCATTGTTAGAATAAGCGAATGGGTGCTGCAGCAACTAATCTTACCGTTACAGTAAAGTAAAAACTGGAGCCTTTCACTTACCATTGGAGATAAAAAACGTAACAGATGGACGCATGGATATGGATAGAAATTGCGGAAACAAATCTCCAAAATTAAAGTTTAATTTCACTGGCCGCTAATTTTGGGGATATGCACATTTAACTCAAATATTTTATTCCCTCAATTATCTCTAGTTACCGTATTTATCTTCAAATTAAAGTCCATTATAAAAAGGAGTCACTGTGCTTAGTACTCTATGCCACTATTCCCCATCTCCTTTGCAAATCCAACTGTCCTAATTCTTCACTTTTTTTTCTCTTTTTACTCTCATGAACAGTAGCTTCAATTTGTTATTGCTACAGTAATGCTGAGATATAAGAAAACAGCAAGCCGCCTTAAAGATCCGTCATGCTTCCAGAGTTACCACGCCGAAGAAAAATATGAAGAATTCGTAAGATTCTGGAAGAGAAAGGGTTCAATTCCCAGAACAACTCACTGGAATCGTACAAACAATTCATAATGCTATAGCAAAACGAGGATGGTTAGAGTTTTGCAATCAACCTCGTGATCCTGTGCTTCAAGTAGTCAAAGGATTTTATGCCAATTTGTAAGTCCTAATCAGTACAACATCTAGGTAAGAAACACACTTGTTCCATTAGACTCCCGTGTTATTAATGCTTTTTATAATTTACTTGCTGAAATTACTTGTGAGTATGCTAAATTGCATGATAAGTTAACCTCGAAAAAGTGGACCACCATTTTTACAACTCTTACCATCGAAGGGGCATCATGGGCTAACAAGGAAGGACGTGTAGTTAATATGATAGATTTGAAACCTATTGCTAAGGTATGGGTGAAATTTTTGAAATCTAGACTTATGCCCACTACTCACACTACTACGGTTTCACAAGAGAGATTGGTTTTGCTATATGTCCTTGTTTGAGGGCTTCCCATAGATGTGGGTAGCATCATTGCAAAAGAAATCCGAGAGTGTACAGTCAAGACTCATCGAACTGCTGCCTTGCTATTTCCTTCACTTGTCACCAGCATTTGTGTAGTTTCAGGTGTTTGTCTTGAAGCCAAAGATGATCATGTCAAGAATGATGGTGCCTTTACGGCACGTACAATTGAGAGAGTTGCTAGCGAGAGTACTGGAACAACCACTGAACCAGTTGCTGTAATAGGAGCAAGACGAGCTATTGGCTTAGAACAGACCATCCAGGCACTCAACACCAGTATCACTCAATGTGTGGAAGCTCAGTAGAGGGAAAATGGTCAGTTTTGGAGTTATCTACAACACCTAGATAACCAACTATACCAATTTGCTTTGTACATGAAACGCACTCACCGGAACTTCCATGTTTTCCTGCTCCAACAATACAATTTTGACACTAACACTACAGGTGCTCCAACAGAAGCCAGTGAAGAAGCCACTGCTACAGATGAACCGGCATAACAAGCTGCAACTAAACCACCATCAGAAGTCCAATCAGAAGATGCTAAACCATCTGACCCACCTGATGACAAATGTGACAAGTCTGAGACTGATAGCTCACCCTCAGAGGCAGAGGACAATTCGGAGCAAGAACGTGCTGAACCATCTATTCCAGTTTTTGTAGGCAAAGGAAAGGACAAGGGTAAAGCAAAAATGGCAACACCTCCAGCCTCTGAAGATGAGATAGAGCAAGTCGATGCTGAGCTGGCTGCTGCAGCAACCAGAGCTATGCCTACATCTGAGCAAGCCAAGAAACTATTTGCGGTAATTGTTGCCATCATAGCTGAAGGCCAGGCAGCTGATGCATTGACTCAAAAGCCTCCACAACAAACTCCTAGCCAGCCTATCCGCACTAGTCTAAGACAATCCAGCAAACGAAAAGGCAGTACGTCTACAGGTATTGCTACAGCAACCCCAGCCATAACTCCTCTCACCAGCCCCGCAGCGAAAAAGACAAAGATATTGCCAGCATCCTCCCCAAAAGCTTCACCAAATGATAAGCTGCGCAGTGCATCCAAGAAGCGCTGATAGTAAGATTGCTGAATTTTTAACTTAGTATAGTTATTTAGTGGCACATGCATATTCTAGCTTATTCGTAAATGGTAATGAAGGAAATTTAGCAACTATACTTGTGTAAACAGATGATTTGATTCTTACTAGTGATGATGAAGAAGAGATTCAATTAACAAGAGAGAAATTATTAGTTCATTGTCAGATGAGATAACTTAGTTAGCTTAAGCAGTTCTTTAGTCTTGAGATTGATAAAACAAAAGAGGGGATATTTCTTTGCCAATAAAAATATGCTAAAGACTTGCTAAAGAAGTTTAGAATGTTGGAATGCAAGCCAATCTTAACTCCAACGGAAGTCAATGCAAAATTGTGCACATATGAAGGCAAAGGTTTACAAGATAGAACAATATATCGACAATTGTTAGGTTATTTAATTTACCTAATGGACTAGACTAAACATTTCATATGTAGTGGGTATAATTAGTCAGTACATATAATCCAAAGACGCCTTATTTGGAAGTAATTCGACGAATACTGAGATAGTAAAAAGTACAATCAACTTCAGTCTATTGTACAAGAATGGTGAAAGTTGTAAGTTGACTGGCTATTGTGATGCTCAGTGCACTAGAGATCATGATACAAGAAAATCAACTACTATGTATATTTTGAGAATGGGGTCTGAAGTAGTTTTCTGGTGCAATAAGAGACAAACAATTGTATCATTGTCAACCACAGAAGCAAGTATACAACAATAATGGCAGCTCAAGAAAGTACTTGGATAATGTAGTTGATGAACGATCTACACCAACTAGTAGATTATGCAGTATCATTGTATTGTGGCAATCAATTGGCAATTAGCTTGGTGGAAAATTTAGTTTTCCATGCAAGAACTAAGCATATGAAGGATGAAAGTTGGTGTTGAGGGGGAGTGTTAAAAGTCCAACACCAATTTCATGATCTAATTCAATTACATTTGTCCAAACCCAATTTCAAAGCCCAATTCATGGAAGATTCGAGAATTGTATGAAGAATAAGAGATATTTCTAATCTAAAATATCTAAGTTTAGATTTTTTTTAAATATTTAGAGATATTTAAAAAATGTGGTTTTCATATTTTTTGTAATTTTATATTTGTGTGGTTTGTATTAGTTCTAGGTTATCATAAATACTGTTAAGGTCTTTGTTGTAAGAATCAAATGAAGAGTGAAAAATTATTAAAGAGAAAGAAGAGTGAGCCGTAAGTGTTGTAGCGTTCCTCTCATAAAATATCAACAAAATCTTTTAGTTTAACAAAATTCTTAGGTTGCCTAAGTAGTTTTAATTTGAGCAATTTAATCCTTCTCAGTTTTCAACAAAACATATTTATAATTTTTAATAAGCAAAAGAGTTAATAGAAGCTTAACGAAACGCTCGATTCTCTCTTAAATTACCACTACTAAAAAAATGGTTTTTACTGACATTAGAATAGTGTCAATAATTACTTTTAGTGACACTTACTAATTGTGTCAGTAATATGACAATAAAAAAAATAATGACACTTGTAAGTGGTGTCAGTGATTACTATTACTATAGTATAACTAAAATCATAACACCATGGTATCAAAATATTACAATACTATATTAATATTTGTGATTACTGTTACTATAGTATCACTACTTTATTTATTATTTAAAAAAATAATTATATAAAATGACATGTTACCCATTGATTTGTTTATAGAATTAAAAGGCTGTGAGAAATAAGAACAAAAATCAATTTATATTGTAAAATCTTTTATAATATTTAAATATTATCAATATATTACACAATTCAAATACTTCAATGCACAAGACGTCTTATTCTTATAATTGAATAATTTTAATTGTTATTATCCAATCAAATTCCTTCTACTCGTAACTGAATTTGAGGGCTAAATTTACCAAATCTAAAAGTTAAATTTAGAAGGATTATTATTTTCCACTCCATGAACATAAGTATTGTGATCATGCATTATCACAGACAACTTCTTCATTCACGGATAGCATCTTCATTTGATGAATTTGATGGGTAAGGGATATAAGTTGAAGAAGAAACATTTTAAACATATTAATCATATCTGCAAACATATAAAAGAAAAAGGAAAATGAATTGGTTGCCAAATTCCAACAGTTGCAAAATAAATTAACAAGCAATACAAAGACAAAAGTTAATAGAAATAACATATTTTGCTCGAAAACAAAAATATTCATAAGCTATGAACAAATCAACTCAATTATCTTAAAGGAAAATTAGAGAATAAGAATGTTGTAGCTCATTTGATTAGAAATAAGTAGAATATATTTAACTATATATATAAATTAAAAAAAAAGTGATGATGAATTCATTCTCTTATATATATGAATAAGAGAGAGTGAGAGAGCAAATTATAGCATTCAAGTTTTCAGTGAAACATTTAGTTTCAAGAAAGTGTGTTTATTTCTCATTATATAAAAAACAATGATTTTCTAGCTAAAAAAAATTCATAATAAAATTTAATATCTAATACAACATAGTATGTTTTTTCAAAAAAAAAAAGGCTTGCAATTATGTCTTTTAGCCAACAAGCCTAAGTGTGAGAGTAAAGCATTTAACTCTTGATAATTACATGCTTTCTGCATAATGCAATTAGTGTCAACTCATTCCAAATTACTCTAATAGAATAATAAAACATTTCAGCCATTATATTGATGGAGCTACTAATCCAAAATATTCACAATAAATATAGAGTTCAAGGCAATTAAGAGATGTACCTCTTAAGGCTCTGCATATTCTCTATCTTTCTAAGGCAATCTTTAATTCATATAGTTCCACCCCCTTTGAATTCACAAACCTAGACTTTACAAACAAAGGCCTCATATCATTAATCTTGATACCTTTTTAATAAAAATATCACTATATTCATAAATAAAAATCACAAGTCAACGCTTTAACCTCGTGTTGGGCTATCTTAGTATGCAAATGGCAGAGGAATCTACGATAATGTGTATGTTTTCCTAAGAAGAAAAAGGAACACAAAATAGGGGAAGGAAGTTAAAATTACGAAATAATTATTCATTAAGCTGAAAAATTATCATATATCATGCATGTTTTATTAAAATTGATGATCATATATACACTCACTTGCACACACACTCACTACTATACACGTGTCCATAAGAGACAACCAATAAAGTTAGAAAAGAACATACAACGCAAGCCAAGACCACCGCAAACAGGACATGCTGTGATGTTTGATAGAAAGCCAAGACAAAAGTAGAAGGCACGATAATTTTTTTTTTCCTTCTTAAATATTGATGTTGATAAATGGCTGGTTGAATTTGATCAAACGAGCAAGTACTTCTCAGATCTTTGAAAAAAAAATGCTTTTGATTATTCCAGCAAACACCATAGTGCATAATCAACCCTAAAAAAAAAATTGCTTTTGCCATTTGCTTGCACTTTGTAGCATCTTTAAATATCTTGTATTCATTTTAAGTACTTAAAATAGTGTATTAATGTTTGAAGGATAGAAAGAAAGCATACACTAAGCTATCAACTTGCATGGAATTGGCCAAATATGGCATCTGAACTTCATTGTTTCCTGAAATTTAAAAAGAAAAATAAAAAAAGAACAAAATTAAATATCATCACAACACACAATGTGTCTGTCCATTAATTAAAAACCTAGTAAAAAATTAACTCCAAGCAAAAATAAATATTTTGTATTAGGCTCTACTCAAGCTTCATAGAAAACTAATTGAAAGTATCATTGCCAAAGTAGTAAAGTTGGGAAGGCACTGAAGAAAGAAGGGAATTTCTTATTTTTAATTTATTAGACCAGCAGCCTGCAATGACATAATGTAAAAAAAATAAATAACTGAAATGAAATAATTTCATAATGAAACTTGTGTTAGCCTAAAGGGCTATACATAATGTAATTTTAATCATAACAAACATGTGTATTAAGTGATTTAATAAATATTGCATTTCACATTTTCACTAGTTTTTGAAGGATAATATTTATGCAAGTGAAATCAAGTTTGAAGACACTCAACGGACAATGGCAACATCAAGAATATAGTTTAGAGCTCAACGAACAAATTAGTGCGGTAAATTCTTGTAAAGCTGGTATGATTTAATTGATGCATGATTTAGCATTTGATAAGCTTAAGAGATTAATTTAATTAAATACTTTTCATAAACTAAAGTGAAAGGTTTTGAGAACTTTGAAAAATATAGGTATTATGTTGAAAAGGACCTTTATGCAAAATAATAAAATCTTTGGGGCCATATCATAATTTTAAAAAGTTTGGGAAAGACAATTATTTTTAGGAAGTTCTGAAATTGGACCTATTTGCAAAGTTTTATGACATTTTGCACTATAGTATAATTATAGAAAGTTTTGGGCTAAAGTGTAATTTCAGTGAATAATATTATTGTAGCAAAATTCAAAAATAACGATAATATCACTGTTCCTGAGCAGCTACTTGGGTGCGGGAATTTACCTATAACGACTAGTTTTTGGGCTTTCACTATAACATATATTGAGCTTTCATTTCGTAAATCATCATTTATTGAATCATTATTGAGTTATAATTTGTTATCCGCTCTTAAAGAGAGTTTCATTATTGTGATTTTCATTTCTCATCAAATTGTGAGTGTACAAGTGTGAGAAACACTTGGGGTGAAGAGATTGGACATATAATCTCTTGTTGTAAAGGTCCATTGACACCATAAAAGTCAATTGTAAACATTTGAAGCCTTTGGAGGTTTGGATAATGAAATCCTCAAGCCGGGTGAGCTTGGAGGCGTGGACATAGGCAGAGATAGCCGAACCACGTAAAAATCATTGTGTTTGTTTTCTCTTCCCTTACTCTTTTAATATTGTGCTTGATTGAATTTATTGTTTTCATTTGATTAAGGTAATAGATTAAATTGTTGTGCTAATTGTATTGCATAATATTTAAAATCTCAATTCACCCCCCCTCTTGGGTTGCATAACTTGCATTTCATTTGGTATCAGAGTAAGGTGCTCTTGTGTAGACTTAACCGTCTAGAGTTAAAGATCCATGGCAACCCATAATGATTCAACCTTTAGGGAAGGATAATCCATAATTAGACCACCATTCTTTGACAATAATGACTACCCTTATTGAAAAATCAGGACGAGAATTTATTTACAAGCTTTAGATTATGAAATTTTAGAAATTGTTTGTGATGGTCCATTTATGCCTCTGACTAAAAACGAAGTCGGGAAAGATATTCCAAAACCTTCACGGGAATGGAATGAATTGAAAAAGAGAAAAGCTTCTCTAAATTCCAAAGCCATGAATGTCTTGTTTTGTGCACTTGATAAGAAAGAGTTTCATAGAGTGTCTAGTTGTGAAAGTGCTAATGAAATTTGGCACAAACTTGAAGTTGTTTATGAAGGCACGAATCAAGTGAAAGAGTCTAAAATTAGTAGGTACACTTGACAATATGAATTGTTTCAAATGAAACAAAATGAGAGTGTGTATTCTATGTATACTAGATTTACGGATATTGTGAACACTCTAAGAGAATATACATTAAAACTTGTGCAAAAAGCAAATTCAAATACTGATTCGGAAAATAAAAAGCGAAAAAAATTTCACAATTCATACCTGGTACCAGCAGTCTTGATAGTAGCTGCAAGAGAGCCAGCCACATGCATGGATACTTCCTTGCCTTTACTCTTCCTTTTAGCAGCAGTACTTCTACCATAACAGAAGAAGGCTCCATAACTTCATGCTTATCACCAGTGTCTAAACTTCATACACAACACATACGTTGGCACTCAGAACACAAATAATTTAACATAAACCAC
This sequence comes from Citrus australasica, assembly GCA_029618585.1. Lineage (NCBI taxonomy): Eukaryota > Viridiplantae > Streptophyta > Magnoliopsida > Sapindales > Rutaceae > Citrus > Citrus australasica. The sequence continues at coordinate 29,880,809 of JARCIV010000003.1, read as the reverse complement.
AAAATGAATAAAAAGGAAAAATATTCATAACGAGAATCGTGACTTAAGCTTGATATTATCATTGTATTTGAACTCCATCATCATTAAATAAACTATTGAGAAATCCTTCAAATAATTTAAGGTTGTCTACAGGGCATACTCATGCATTCAAAGAACACGAATAATTTCGACAAGTATAGAACAAACCCATCTATAGAATCAATAGTTCAAGCTCAAAATTGACATCAATTTCAATTTCACCAAATCACAACCTCATTCAAGTTAGCAAACCCTAGAACACCTAAATCCAAACACACTCACAAAACTTCCTAATTACAAAATCACTAAATTCTCTAACAAAATAAAATCTCTAAGATAACCAATACAACTCAAACAAGCTCAATTCATAACCAAATTACAAAATAAAGAATGAACCAACTGATAACAAACATATCACAAGAAGACATCTTAGTTTCAAAATCACTCATAATTTTTTTAAAAAAATTCTTGCCTGATTAATTTGACCGAGAACCTCTTCTCTCTTTGCTGCTTCTTCTTTGCTTTCATAAAGCCTAGCTTCAACCAAAAACATCAACCCCAAAAGAAATCAAAATCAGGGTTTCATATATATATATATATATAAGTAATTATAGATAAAGATAAAACAAAACCTTTTCTAAGTCACAGGTTCTTTGTATATCAGCCTCTGTGGATTCTATAACTGATATTGCTTTCGTTGATGGCAACAAACTCATTCTCTCTGATCTCAACATTAAAAACAATAAAAATACGCCGAACACTAAAAGCCCTAATTTTTTGAATCTAACTTTCGAACCCTTACTTTGGCCAAGTTCTTCACAACACTTTCTAGGCGTCTTTCTAGGGGTATTTTAGCTCAAGGATGGCGGCTTTTAAGGTTTACAACAGCGGCTTGTGAGGTATATCGTTATTAGAGAGAAAGGTAGAGAGAGAGAGAGGGGGGAAGAGAGAGAGAGAAGAGAGTTTCAGTTCAAAGAAGAAAATGGCGGTGGGGATATATTTTTTGCTCGTCAAAATTTTTAGATTTTAGGTTTCCATGTACACCTCATTAAGACATAGTTTCTACATAATTAAATTTAATTTTTTAAAAATTAAATGCAACTTGTGGTCTAGTGGTTTAAAGTTTAAAATTAAAAAGCTAAAGTTAAGAAATCTAGGGTTCCACTCCTAGTGGAGACAAAATTAGAATTTTATTTTTTTAATTACTGATACCTTAATGTCACATATCTCTGATACTTAGTATTAGAAATTTGTGATATTTATCTATTAAACACGGAAAATGCCCCAATTACATGTAATTATTGATACTTGTTAATAAAGTGTCATAAGACAAGTGTCAATAAAGACCATTTTTCTAATAATGTACTTTTATCTTATTTCTTTTCATTCCTTTTATTTCATCTTATTTCCATCTGTTTTGTAATTGTTAGGATTCTTCCCACAGATTCACAATAATGGTAGATTTTTTTAAAAGTAATATTAATTTTTATTTATTTAATTTTTTTTAAAGGTAACTACAATGACTACTCTATAATTGTGCTGCGTGGGGAAACAATGTCCATAAACAAAGGGCAAGATCTACCAAATTTGTGGAGGATTCAGTGTGGTCATGAATGGTGTTATTAGGGGACATGAGTCAATTTTGTTGCTATCAATGCTATATATATATATCACATTTTTATTATAATCTTTCTTTTTGAAAGTGTTTAGTAATCACTATCAACACTTAATGTTCAACAATTCGGGACATCTATAGGTCCTACATATTAATATTATCAATGATACGTGTAGATTGTGAGTGGCTCTATCGAGCTACTTTGCGATTGCTTTAAAAAAAAAAAAAGTTAATTTTGATACTTGACAAATTTTTTTTAAAAATCACTTTTGCTAAATTTGTCTCATCTTACAACGAATTTTAAAAAACTAGAGTAACTTTTCAAAATCTAATGTTGAAAATCATTTTTTTATTTAATATAATTTCATATATATATCCTTAAATATATTATAAAAATCTCAAATTATCTTTATTGAGAACAAGTTAATTTCACATATATCATCAAATGTATTACATAAACCTAAAATTATCATTATTCAAAAGTAGAAATAAAAACAGTAAATATATAAGGTGATTATTATAATGAGTTTTTATTTTACATTTGTAAGTTTTTAGTTGTTTCAATAACTCCTATAATATTTACTTCTTTAACATTTCATTTACAAGTCTTCTATTTCATTTACATAATTTATATGTTATTTTACACTTAATGTTGATTTATAAGTTTTATGATACATCTGTAAGTTTATGTTTTGTTTACAAATAATACATTATTTTACCACTTCTAAATTAATTTACTTGTTTTACTTTCTATTCACAAATCTTATGTTTCATTTACTTAATTTATGTTTTTAATTTACTCTTAATGTTGATTTATAAGTTTCATGTTACATCGGTAGGTTTATGTTTTGTTTACCAATAATACATCATTTTACCACTCATATATTAATTTACTTGTTTTATATTCTATTTACAAGTCTTATCTTTTACTTATTTAATTTATGTTTTATCTTACACTTAATGTTAATTTACAAATTTTATGTTATATTGAAAAGTTTTTTTTATTTACCAATGATAAATTAATTTACTACTCATATATTAATTTACTTAATTTAACTTTCATTTACAAGTCTTATATTCTATTTACATCATTTACGTTTTATTTTACACTTAATGTTGATTTACAAATTTTATATTATACTTATAAATTTTTATTTTGTTTACCAATAATACATCAATTTACTACTCTTATGTTGATTTACTTATTTTACATTCTATTTATAAGTCTTATATTCTATTTCCACAATTTATGTTTTATTTTTATACTTTATATATATTGATTTACAAGTTTTATATTACATCTACAAATTTTTTTTGTTTACTGGTAATATAACAATTTAATATTCATATGTTCATTTACTTATTTTATCTTATATTTACTAATTTTATATTCTATTTACACAATTTATGTTTTGTTTTGCAAAGACTTGAAAGTTTATGGGCAAAAGTTGCCGGCCTAACTAATGCATGGGTTGCCAATGTGCCCACATTTGCTAAGTCACTGCTTATATAACTAGTCACTTCTTACGTAACTTTAAGAGTAAAACACGTGGGGTCTCATGAGTCATAATTTATTGTTATTTTTTTCATTATTTTCAAAAGGTATAATTACATTGAAAACAATAGTAGGCACGTTGCTCAAATTTCCCATGATTGAAGCATCTATAAATGCATGTTGTCCACTCATCTCAATGGCAGTGACCAAGAAGCCTAGAGATCTTTTCTAGCCATGACACTTCAACCACTGATTTTTTATGCTTCCCTCTTCATCTTGTCCGCCCTAGTGCTGAAAGCCATCAAACACTCACGGCGACTGCCACCGAGCCCGTGGGCCTTGCCGATCGTCGGGCACCTCCATCTCCTCGGCCCTTCCCTTCACCATTCTTTTCACAAGCTTTCAACTCGCTATGGCTCCTTGATGTCCATACGCATAGGCTCTGTCCTAGGTGTTGTAACTTCTTCTCCTGATGTAACCAAAGAGCTTCTCAAAACAAATGATGTTACGTTTGCCGCCCGGAACAGCTCTGCCGCCATTGAATGCCTTACATATAACTCTTCTTTTGCTTTTGCTCCCAACGGCCCATATTGGCAATTCATGAAAAAGCTGACCACAGTTGAGCTCTTGGGCAGCAGAACCCTTCTCCAGTTTCTTCCTATTCGAACAAATGAGTTGCACGAGCTTATTCGGTTTCGATTTGAGAAGTCTAAATCTGGCGGAAGTGTTAATATTACAGATGAATTGTTGAAATTTACAAACAATATAATATCTCAAATGATGTTGAGCATTAGATGTTCAGGAAAGGGGGGCCAGGCTGAAGAGTGTAGAACCCTGGCTCGTGAAGTGACTGAAATTTTTGGCGAGTTTAATATCTCTGACATTATTTGGATTTTCAAAAGCTTTGATATTCAGGGTTTTCACAGGAGATTCAAGGATATTCATCGACGGTTCGATTCGTTGCTGGAGAATATCATAACAAATCGTGAAAAATTAAGGAAGGAGAAGAGGGAAAGTGAAGAGAAAGTGAAGGATTTGCTTGATATTTTGCTCGATGTTCTGGAGAATCAGAATTCGGAGATCAAGTTAACTAGAGATCACATTAAAGCCCTATTTTTGGTAAGTCATGTTTCACTTGCTTTATTTATTTATTTACTGTTATTAATGTTTTTGTTACGGCTGCTAAGTTACATTGTTTTTATCTTACAACTTACTCAATTAATTTTCTGTAAGTTTTTAATTGTTTGACAAGTAACAATTGAGTGATATTAAAAAAAAATTAATTTTAAGTTGATGTAAATTATAGTAGATGTAAGTTAGCAAGACTATTATTATAATTTGATAAATAAGGTCTCTGTTCATTTGTTTAGGAATAAACCATTTTTGTACTTTGGTTTCCTTTCTCTATTTTTTGCGGTTCAAAAGCTACTGGATTCATATTACCTATATTTAATTTTACAAATACGTCTCCCAAAAGATGCTTCTTAATGAATGCAAATTACCTATATTTGTCTCTTTTAACATCATCTTTAAAATTGGTCATTTATATTTAACTAATATATGTTGTCAACTGTACTCTGTCTTCATCGGTGTGGCATAAATGCATTAATTATTAATGTGTCATTAATGCAATTGACGGTGAAATGGTGTAATACTTTTAAAATAATTTGAGTAATTATTTGCATTTTGGTGCTCCCATTCCTACGGACCTATTTAGTAGCGACCACATCTTAAGTGTGAATATGATCTAAGCCTATTAGAGGTCTCATATCTAAATCAAAGGTTTGTTTAATACTGAGGTGTCAAAAAGAAATTATAGTTGTGAAATAAAATTTGACATAAATATAATTTTTAATATATTTGTGACAAAATTATTAAATATTTTAAGTTTTTTTAATCAAATAATTAATGGATAAAATCATCTTAATAAAAATACACAGCTATAAGTGTTTGCCATGATTTTTAAGTTACAACTTCTCAGTAATAGTACCATCCATAAATCCAATCTTTAACAACAGCATCAACTTAAAAACTCTGACGAAAAAATAAATAATAAATAAATAAATCTTATCTTTATAACAATGAATCTCGTGTTCTAACAGATGTCTTGTTGCTTTTGATTAATAGGAAGCAACACATTTTTTTTAGAATTTTTTTACCAAACATGTAGCATCTTTGTTGCTATCTGTCCAGGATTTCCTCACAGCTGGCACAGACACTTCATCCATGACAGTGGAATGGGCATTGGCAGAGCTCATAAACCATCCAATGGTGCTTCAGAAAGCACAGCAAGAGATTGATCAAGTTGTGGGAAGAAACAGGCTTGTTCAAGAATCTGACGTTCCTCATCTCCCCTATATTCAAGCCATCATTAAAGAATCATTTCGGATTCATCCACCAATTCCATTGCTTAACAGAAGAGCACTAGAAGACTTTAAAATTGGCAACTACATAATTCCTAAAGGCACTCTGTTGTTTGTTAACCTTTGGTCCATGGGTAGGGACCCCGAAATTTGGAAGAACCCATTGGAATTTCAGCCAGAACGATTCTTATCACAGTCAAATAGTGAGATTGATGTTAGGGGATTGCATTACCAATTGCTGCCATTTGGAACTGGGAGAAGAGGCTGCCCTGGCCTTTCTTTAGCCATGCAAGAGTTGCCGACAACTCTAGCAGCTATGATTCAGTGCTTCAATTTCAAAGTAACGAGTCCCGATGGTGTGGTTGATATGTCTGAACGCCCAGGATTATCATCTCCAAGAGCACAGGATCTTGTGTGTGTGCCAGTTGCACGTTGTGCTCCGAGTATCCTAAATTAGGATGTACGTTCAAATTAAAGTGTCTTTAGCAATGTTCAGTCAGTGTCTCTGTTTAATGTGTGGTTAACTCAACTCAAAGTAGTTGGGCAGTAAGGTGTCGCTGTCGCTGTCGCACTTTGTATCCCTCTCGAGATAATCAACTTTAAGGTTCTTCCTCACGGGGAATTAATGCTGATTTGACATGCACTTATTTTGTTTTTTTAAAGATTTTTTGTCAAGGTGAATTTATGTGAGCGTACTCTCATTTTAAGAATTTCTCGAGATCGAATTTGCTCTGAGTCAAATTTATTTAAGTGAATCATAATTAATAAAAAAAATTAAATTTTAATCATATATTACTAAAAGATAGGTGATACAAAATCTTAAAAAATTTAAGAGAACTCAATTTATGAGAAAAATATCCATATTTTTAAATTAAAAGAAACCCTTTCTTTTATTAAAGAGTATTGTTAAACATCCAAAAATTTTTATCTTAAATTTTTTTAAATGATATATCATTCATCAATTAGTTAATAAAATAATATACTTAATTCACTTAGATTTCATAAAAAAAAATCACTTAATTAATGATATATTATTTCAAATAAAAAATTTAAGATATCTATCATTACCCTCTATCAAATTAAAAAAGAAAGAATCCTTCCTTCCCACTGCCATAATAATTAAAGTGCTCATTCTGCCATATCAATTAAGAGATCTTTATTAGACTATAAAGCTAAGATTATTTACCACTGCAAATCTTGGATCATAATGTAAATGTGCAGAAAAATGTGGTATAAAAGGCAAATGTTCAGAACAACTGGACCACCATTTAGAAAAACTATCAAACTATTTGGGTATTACTGTAAACAACTTCTGTTTATAGGCCAAAATGTAATTATTGAAATATTTAGCCTTGGCTAATTTTTTAGTCAACGGAGATACTTTCTAATTTCCATAGAACAAAATAATAATTAATATAATAAAGATTAAAGAAAACAAAAAAAAACATGAAGATGAAGAAAAACCAATTATTCATCACAAGATCTCTTTTATAGGCAACAATTTCACACATTCTGTGCAAAGCAGGAACGATATCTACTATAAATATATGGAACTTATTAATGAAAGAAAGGAATCCAATCACTCCAAAATCTTACATCTCCTTCAACAGATTGAAAAGCAAGTGTGAACGAACGAACCGAGCAAAAACAAAATTATTTCACTTTGGCACTCTAGCCAAGCTTGACCAAAATACAAAAAAAAAGGCGAGCGTTTTATTATACAGCATGGCTCATTCCTCATGTCATGTGGGCCTGACGAGGCAGCTGCGTGCACCACGCATCATGTCTCTGCCTCTCCGCGGATCAAAAGCAAACAGCATCAAAAAGCACTTTCAAACAAAGACTGGAATTGTCTAGTCTAAACTTTGCAGAGATAAAATTATTGTATAATCAGAATGGTAGTAGTAAGTAACGTGCACTGATCAATCATATAAAAAAACAAGACTCAAATCAGCCCCAGAAATATGCGGATCACAATCCTTGGGTTTGACTTCGAATTCACCGAAGAGTCCAAACAAGCTGCCACAATCTACATGATGGTCACCAAATGATACAACAGCGCTAAAAGCAAAGCCGAGTACTGATCTGTTTTTATTACTGATCTCCAAGGTTATAGAAGTAGAAGATCCCACACTTTGACACCTAAACCACTTCGGAATTTCATTCCCAGGTAAAATGACATGAACACTCTTTTCTAGAAAATATCCCTGTACCAGAAAACCAAAATTTTAAACCAATATTGTTAGCTTTAACTTAAAAGAGAAAAATAACTTTGCGCAAATTAATTAGAAGGAGAGAGTTAAAGACATACCTCCTCAGCTCCTCTCGTGCTTCTTTCCAATGTGCAGCTGCCATAAGCTGAATTTGTTGCAGAGCATCTTCGACAATTCCTCTGGCCTCATTCCGATCCAATTTAAATTACAACTCAGTTCAATTTCATAACTTGAGAATATTAAATCAGTTAATGTTTCCAGTGCCGTACAGTGATGTGCGTCCAACTCAAGTAGACTACATGGAAGCTTTGGTAAGGATTGAAGCCTCTCAAAATAGCTTAAGTTGAGAAACTTCAACTTGGAAAGTTGCATGATGAATCTCTTATTTTTTATGATCGATTACTTGCTTCTATATCAATAGGCGTTAGAGCTATTTAAATGAATAAAAATGAAAAATTTACCTTCTTCACTAAAAAATTGCATATATACTAAGGGATAGTTTCAGCAGCCAATTTGTATTACACATTATTTTGACACAAAATCTTAACTTTTGAATCACAACGACATATTTCAATGGTTACGAAAAATGCTTGTATATCTCTATTTAAACATAAAATTAATAACTTGTAGACACCATAAACTTTTAGTAATTTTTTCTATTTCCTCTTTTTCAAGGACGATACCTCTTCAATTTTTAACTTAATTAAGATAATGCTATTTGCATAGAAAATTACACATGATTTATTAAAGACAATAAATATTTCACTAAAAAGACAAATTAATTCATTCACTTTATTAATTTTATTTTTCTGTTCAAATATTCTCATTCTATTTGTCATGTTTAATCTTGTGTGCAAACAACGTTGCTCGCTTAAGTTTCATACTATTAAGGCACAAAAAATATAAGGGCAAAAAATTATTAGAAATTAAAATCTTTTTGCACATACATGAATTACGCCAGAGACTAATGATGCGTTTGCTAAACTGGAATCAGAATATGCTATAATCGAAATGGGTAGGAATGGGAACGCAAAAATGGAAGTCAGAATAAGTTATTTACTTGAACTGTAGGAATCAGAATTGGAATGAACTTAATTGCCATTAAGTTGTCTTGGAATCAGAATCATAATAAGTTGGATTATAACAAATTACTAAAAAATAATTAATTAATTATTGTTGTAATTATTATTTTTTATTTTAATTTTTGTGATTATTTATTCAAAAATTATTATTAATAATTATTATTGTTAATAATAATTAATATTTAATTAATTGATTTTTTTATCAATAATAATAATATTAACATTAATATATTAATTAATTATAATAATTAAATATTATTATTATTAATGATAACTATTAATATTAATGTGTTAATTAATTAATAATATTATTATTATTATCATCATCACCATTAATAATAATAATAATAATAGTAATAATAATTCAGAATATATAACTAATTAGAATATATTAATAATAATTCAGAATATATAACTAATTAGAATATATTAATAATATATTCAGAATATATAACTAATTAGCTCATATTAATAATAAATTCAGAATATATAACTAATTAGCTCATATTAATAATAAATTCAGAATATATAACTAATTAGCTCTTGCAATTTTTGTCTTGCCTATACTACCGACACCCCAAATCCCTAAAATGTAAACATCTTTCGACTCAGCAGCTAATAGTGATTCAATTATCTCAACTCTTGATTCTCTTCCAACCAATTGGTTTTCCTTATCACACAGAAGCACCTCAGCCGATCTCTTCAAAATTTGATTAACAACTTCTTTTATAAGTTCCGATTCAGGCTTAGCAAGTACATAAAAAATAGCAGTAAGTTCAAGTAGGAGAGTTTGCACCAAATATGACTAAATATTCGTTTAGTTCTTACATTTTAGGTGTTAAAAAGTCAAGAATTCAAGAATCTAAAATTAATTTGTTCATGTTAAAAATTTAACTCACCAATTGTAACTATACTAAGATCAATCCACAGATCTGTTGGGATACCTAATGTTATAAATACCGACTAGCAGACCATGTGTAAAGAAGGAATTTGCATAGATAGATACACTACCCGAAACAGAGCTTCTGGTTAATAATTAAGCAGTAAAGAATGTTAATTCCATCATGTTACGAGAATGAAAGCCATAAAACTTGCTGCTTCCTTCGTAGCATTCCTCCAACTCTGCAGCTTCTCTGAATTCTCCTTAAATCTTTCCTCAAGCTTCGAAAATGAATTCCTAAAACTCCCTGTTTGGCTTCTCACATCAGACGGATCACCTCGATAGAAACCCGGTATCACAATATGTGCATACTCTTTCTTGTATTTGAGGATCTTCCCAAGTTCATCGAGACACCATCTGGAAAATGGATAGCCTTCAGAGAAAATGATAACTGAAATGGCTGGTGATTCAATTGCATACGCAATTGACTCCGAAATTTCATCCCCTCTATTAAGTTGGTCATCAATGAAAGTTTGGATATTTTGTCTAGACTGACCTGAATAGAGATGGCTAGTAAAGTTGTCACTTGTGTCATCTCCTCTGAAAGTAACAAAAACATCATATTTATAGTAGTTACGGGGATTAGAAGAAGAAGAAGGCATAACAGAAATAGATCAATTGATGAGGAGAGATATTGTTGAGATGAAAACAATTTCTAAGCCAAAATGAGCCTGACTCTTTCGTGATAATTCCCTCTCATTTTCCAAGCTTCGTGGAAAATAATTCATGGAAGATTCAAGTCTTATTGATATCCCACCTAATTTATTGACTTGCAGATTTTTTTAAAAAATTTGAAATTAGGAGACACAGCGTTTTGAGTTAGACTATTGGCATTGGGCACCCTTTGTTAATCTCATAAAATTCATACTTTATGATAATTACATCTATTAACAAAAAGATTTGTAGAATTAACCTTATTTATATTTTTTCTCCCTCTCTTCAATCTATTTATTTTTCCAAGTATGATTTCTCTCTCTCTCTCTCTCTCTCTCTCTCTCTCTCTCTCTCTCTCTTTTCAATCTATATAATTGGTTTGCAAAAACTTAAAACATCAATTTTTTAGTTTTTCTTTCTTTTTTCAAATTAATTATTTTAATATTTAGAGGGTTTGTGTTTTTTAATTTTGTAAAGAAAGAAAGTGTGGAGCAAAAATGGAGATACCAAGACTAAAAAAAAGATTCTAAGAATGAGAAAAATTTTAAACATTAAAAGATCTACAAAAGAAAATAGTGTTTATTAAGAGAAAATGGTGTTTTTGATATTAAGTAGAGTATAATTAAAAAATGGATTGTAAGAGGATTTTGAAGGGTTGCTAATAGTATAACTGGAGCGTTAATCCAATCGGAGCCCAATTCAAAGTCCAATAACTTTGCTTAGCCCAATTTATGCAATTCGATCCACGTGAGTCATACACATACACGTGTTAAAACCATGGCTCAACTCCAAGCCCATATAGAGAAGTGAAGTTTTAATTTTCGAAGGGAGCAGAGGTGAGTGAACATGTGTAGCTCATTAACTCGAGCGAGGACTGTTTCTTGAGGATCTTCAAAACGGGAAGAATTCAACAGGTCACTTGGAAATATCTAAGCTATCAATCGGAGCATAAAAGTAATCATCATCGATCAACTTATGATAGTCAAAGAAATGCTTCAACACAAAGAAACTTCATCATCAGTTGCAAGCACAAATAATTTTATTAATTCCAAATCTTAAATGAAAAGAGACCTAAAAATGTCATTTTCTTTTCTTAAACTAAGTATATATTATATAACACAGACGTTCATATATTACAAAATGTTAACTTGTACATATATAGTTGATTCCAGATGTCCACTAAAGTGACACAATTGGCTCTCCATTAATGCATTTTGAGAAAACACACACACACACACACACATCTCCTCGGCACCGAATGGATTAAGTGTTGGGGAGCAACAATAATAGCTCTTTAGTCTCCATGTCAATTAGTGCACCTGAACCCATCTATTTTTTTTTTGCTTCATTCTGAAACCCATTAAAAATACAGCATTTGCAATGCCCACAATTAACCTTGTAAAATATTTCAAAAATTAATTCCAACAATTTAAACTTGCATGACACAGGCCAACTATCCGAAAGATATGTACCTTGTAGGACACAGAGTACTCACCTGCGATGGACTTTTACATTTTTTTATTGATCTTGTGGAGGTTAAATAACTGATCAGATTCAGATGTGACGGTTAAACATTCAGCAAATTAGATTTTAGACCGACACAATAGAAGAGTAAGGCATTATATATATATATATATATATATATATGAAGATTAATTAATTTAGTTGCATACTGAAAGTAGTAGCAGCTGCGATGGCGATAGATGCGATCAAGAATTAATTTCTCAATCATAAGGAGCTGCGTATGGTTCCTCTTCCGTGGAATCTGGGGCGTACAATAAATGGAAGCCACATTTTTTCACCTTCACCCTGCAACTCTCCAAACATTCAGAAGAAGCAAAATCCTGAAAATAGAATTGGACTGCCACTGCCTCCGCAACGCAATCGTATTCCCGGAAGCCATTCAAATCCTCATCACCGAACAAGTAGTACCCCAAAACTAAGTGATCTGACTCCACATATCTAATTAGCGCAATATCGCATCTCTCCAAGACGCGATGCGGCTGACAATCTTGGGATGTGACTTGGAGTTCGCAGAAGAATTCAAACCAACAGTCACAATAATCTGCACGATGTTCCCCAAATGCTACAATAGCGCTAAATGCAAAACCCAGTACTGGTCTGTTTTTATCACTGAATGAACCTGGTAGTGGTGGTGGCATCTCCAACGTTATAGAAGAAGATTCCACACTTTGAAACCTAAACCACTTGGGAATTTCATTCCCAGGTAACATGACATGACCCCTCTTTTCTAGAAAATACCCCTGTAAAACCGAAAAATCATATATGATTTTGACCAATATTATTTGTAAACTTTAATTAATTTAAAAGAAAAAAAATAGCAAACGTTGTACAAATTAGAAGGAGAGAGATAATTAGTTTAAGACATACCTCCTCTCGGGCGTGTTTCCAATGTGCAGCTGCCATAAGCTGAATATCTTGCAGAGCATCTTCGACAATTATTCTGACCTCATTCCGATCCAATTTAAAATTATCGCTCAGGTGAAAAAGCTGCGTAGAAGATTTGTAACTAATTGAGGATAAAGCCGTGCAATGATGTGCAAAAAACCACTGTAGATTGAAGGGAAGCTTTGGTAGGGATTGAAGCCTCTCACAATAATTTAAGTTGAGTACTACCAGCCTAGAAAGCTGTATAATACTTTCCGGTATTCTCTCAAAATTGTTTTTCTCTAGGTGCAATACTACTAGTGAGCATAACTGACCAAGACTGTCAGGTAATTCCAGGATGCCACAATAATTTAGATATAAGGACGTTAGAGTCGTGTGCAAGCCATCTAAAGGTAATGTGATAGGCGATGATAAACCCATCTGCTTATCACCCCCCCAGCTTCTATCCAAACTTAATTCATAAAGGTTATTGTTCGAACCAACAATGGATGATGGTACTTCTCTTTTAGCAGCAGTTCCTTTAGCATACAAAGTACTATTCGAAGCTTCTAAATTTCCAAAATCGTCAGGCAATCTCTGAAGATTTGAACAACCATGGAGATTAAGAAGTTTTAGAGATTTCAGCTGACTTAGGCTGCTTGGGAGACTCTTAAGCCTTTTACAATCACTGAGGTACAAGTACAACAATCGAGAGAGACACCCGATGGATGAGGGCAGTTCTTCAATTGCAGTTCCGTCTAACCATATCTCTTCTATTTTACCAGATGATGAGAACTCTGGAAGCCTCTTCAGTTTTGAGCAGCCTAAAAGATTAAGCTTTTTGAGAAATTCCAAGTGAAGTATTTCAGCTGGAAGACTGTTCAATCTTACGTATTCGCTTAGGTTGAGGATAACAAGCTTGTTCAGAGGTGGAATAAACGACGGGCTGGAGGCTCCAATGCTTTTATGCTTTAACTTACAATGATGCTACTCCGGCAAAAAACAGGCCAAGACAAATCATTAATTAGGATGTGGGATAATTAAAAATTATTACTTGAAAAGAATAGATTTAGCTAATATCGCAATATGACCGGAATCACATGTTGTCATTATTGTAATGAAATGTGTGGTAAGAAATCATAGCCACCATGAATCTCTGATGTATGATTGATTACTTACTTTTTTATCATTGAACATTGTGTGCAAATGAATAAATATGGAAATTTATATTCTTCGTATTGTTTTTTAAATCTTTCATTCTTAAACTCTAACAACCCGCCCCAAGTTCCACAGAGCGAATCTTATTGCGGCTCAAATATATATTCTAAAAATAATAATAATTCTAATCCTTAAGAGCATTTTCAACCGGAAATGTGCGGATGTAAGTCACATTCGGCATTACTTGGGAAAGATATTGTAAGGATTAGAATTATTATTATTATTTTTGAATATATATTTGAGCTGCAGTAAGATTCGCCCTGTGGAGCTCGGGGTGAATCGTTACATAAACATTGTATACATATTAATGGGTAGGTTGGGCACCGCCCCCCTTCTCTTTCGCAATATTTGACGCAAAACTTTAGAGATTTTGAGTCATAGATACAAATTTCAAAGGTTTAGATGAATACTTGGACAAATAACTATTTGAGAATTATTGTTGCTTACCGTGTTTACTATCATAACTTCATAAATATCTTTGTGATGCCATAATGGACTGCACTCTCCTGGATAATTGATTGATTCTTTCTGGACAATTTCTCTTTCCATATCTCCTAGTGAGTCATGCATTGTTATCGTGTTGGAGTGTGATACCGTTATGAGACACCTATTGACAAGCACAGGCAATCCTACTCCAGCAAAGAAGCCACAGGCATCAAGGAAACTTAATACCATATCGCTACGCTCTTCTTTCAAGAAATATGCAACATCTAAACAAATATGCTGCTTCCCAGTTTGCATCTTGTCTGGAAATCGTTCTTCCAGTTTCGAAAATGAATCCTCAAAACTCCCAATTTGCTTTCTCACATGTGACGGTTCCACGCGATAAGAGACTGCTACCACAATCTGTCCATAATTGGTCTTGCATTCTACGATCTTTAAAAGTTCATCGAGAAGCCAACTTGAAGAAGCATCGCTTTCTGAGAAAATGATGTAGATGCTTGATACTTCAACTGCATCCCCAAGAGACTGTGAAATTTCATCTCCTCTCTTTAGATCGTTGCCAATGAAAGTTTCAATACATTTTTGAGACAAAGCTGAATTGAGATGGCTAGTAAAGTTATCACGGGTGTCCTCTCCTTTGAAACTAAGGAAAACATCATTCCTATTGTGTTGAAAATGAAGAGAAGAAGAAGAAGCCATAGCAGTTCAATAGACGAGAGACTTTGATAAAATGAAAATTTGTGTGCAAATAATTGAACTTGTGACTACAGGGTGTGTGTGTGTGTATATATATATATATATATATGTATATATATGCTTTAGAATTGATATAGACTGAACAGCTTTATTGACTTTAATTAGTTGAAAGTAGCAAACCGTGTTTTTGGTCTTTTATATTATGTGTTTACACTAAGTCTAACCTAAGTCAATTTGATACGATCAGAACGTTATTTTATTTATATTTTAAGTTTATTTGTGATAGTTATTTTATTTAGATAGTATAAAATATTATCTAGTATAAAATATTATCTACTCGTGGGTTAGTGGCTGGGGTTGATATGTGGAGACTGCGATTAGTTTAGTTGCCTATTCTTAAGAGATAGTTGGACTATGATATTTTGTAGGGTAAATGTTTATTTAGTCTTTATATTATAAGATTAGTATCCATTTAGTCCTTATATTTTTTAAAATGCCTTAAAACATCCCTGCCGTTAAAGTATTGATATCTCTACATTTACTTTTTATTTCTTTTAACTTACTTTTACAATATTAACCTTTTATAATAATTTTTTTGTTTGAACATTAATAAAAAGAAAATAATTAAATTACCAATTTCACCCTAGAAAATAAAAAATCATATTAATTTTTTTGCAAGCACCATTTGTCCACTTGGTAGTTTGCATATAATTTTTGACAATTTAATTTTTGACAATTAAAAATTAATATATATTTTTTTATTGTTAGGGTTAAATTGGTAATTTAATTATTTTGTTTTTATTAATGTCCAAACAACAAAATTATTATAAAAGGGTAATATTATAAAAGTAAACCAAAAAATAAAAAGTAACAATTTAATTTTTGACAATTAAAAATTAATATAATTTTTAGGGTTAAATTGGTAATTTAATTATTTTCTTTTTATTAATGTCCAAATAAAAAAATTATTATAAAAGGGTAATATTGTAAAAGTAAGA
Source organism: Citrus australasica (assembly GCA_029618585.1). NCBI lineage: Eukaryota > Viridiplantae > Streptophyta > Magnoliopsida > Sapindales > Rutaceae > Citrus > Citrus australasica. The sequence goes on along the minus strand of JARCIV010000003.1, from coordinate 29,864,685 downwards.
CAAAAAAAAGCAACAATAGGGGTATCAATACTTTAACAGCAAGGATGTTTCGAGATATTTTTAAAAATATAGGGACTAAATGAACACTAATGTTAAAATACAGGGATTAAATGAGCTTTTAGCCATATTTTGTATATATATCTCTAACTCATAATGAAGAAGTATTGAATTATTAAACTTTTACCGTAACTTGAGTTATACGCTATAGTTTATTAATTTCTCAAATAATCAATATTTTTTAGAAGTATGAGTTTTCCCGAATTAATCGTACGTGTTCATTTAATTTCTTGCTACAAATATCATATCATTTTGGCACAGAAAGAGCCAACGAAGGAACAAATCTTTAAAATGGAATAGCGACTAGAAAGAAAGCATAAATTGACGGAGACCATGATTCTTGAACAAAAAGAATACTCAAAGCTATTATCGTGCATGATGGGTAATTCCACTTTCCATAATGTTATATACATAGAAGAAAATTCTACATCTTTCGTTGAAATTCAAGAACTTGAACAATGTAACGACATGGTGATCTTTGAAAATTTCTTATGGTCCACAATATGGCCACGTCTTAGGTTGAAACTCAAAAGACTATGATAGTTTGCATGACTTCAAGATCAACGATTAGTGATCGTTGAAATTTCAACGGAAAATCTAGAATTTTCCTCAACATGTTTGACAATGTGGACACCAAAACGATGAACTCAATTTTGGACCTAATTTGATTGATACATTACCCATCATGCACGATAATTTCTTTGAAAATTCTTTTTTGTTCAAGAATCATAGCCTCAATCTATTTATGTATCCTTTCTAGTAACTACTATTAGAATAAGAAATCCTATCATTTTATGACAAAAATCATTTTATCATATAATTATAATGCAATCGTCGTAGAATTTTGACCTATCAAACTTCATTTTATCATGTAATTATAACGGAGTCGTCACAGAATGTTGATTTATCAAACTATTAACGATGTACTTGTGATGTAATATTTATCTATTAACAATTTATGATATAGAATTTTCATATCAACATGTTGACCATATTTAAAAGTAATATTTTGTTTTTTATTTTTATAATCAAAACGCGGCATTTAGATTATTGAAATGATTTTAAAAAAAATAACGAGACACTGCGTTTAAGAAAGTGTATCAACAAAAGAAAAAATTTCCCAAGTCTCCCCATCATCGACGTTGTCACTCTCACTCACACACAGCACTCAACCCTAGCATAGATGCCCATCATCACTCTCAATCAATCAGCCACTACGTACACTACCCAAACCCTAGCCGGCGGAACTATCCTTACCCTTGTTCAAACTGCCAGCGTTCAAATTTCCATTGAAGCCATTGTTTGAATTGCGAACTAAATCCTAGACTGAGATTCATCACTCGCTACTCTATCTTGAACAAAAAGAATACTCAAAGCTATTGTCGTGCATGATGGGTAATTCCACTTTCCATAATGTTAAATACGTAGAATAAAATTTTGCATCTTTTGTTGAAATTCAAGAACTTGAACAATGTAGCGACATGGTGATCTTTGAAAATTTCTGATGGTCCACAATATGGCCACGTCTTAGGTTGAAACTCAAAAGACTATGATAGTTTACATGACTTCAAGATCAACTATTAGTGATCGTTGAAATTTCGACGGAAAATCTAGAATTTTCCTCAACATGTTTGACATTGTGGACACCTAAACGATGAATTCAATTTTGGACCTAATTTGATTGATACGTTACCCATTATGCACGATAATTTCTTTGAAAATTATTTTTTATTCAAGAATCATAGCCTCAATCTATTTATGTATCCTTTCTAGTCACTACTATTAGAATAAGAAATCCTATCATTTTATGACAAAAATCATTTTATCATATAATTATAATGCAATCGTCGTAGAATTTTGACCTATCAAACTTCATTTTATCATGTAATTATAACGGAGTCGTCACAGAATGTTGATTTATCAAACTATTAACGATGTACTTGTGATGTAATATTTATCTATTAACAATTTATGATATAGAATTTTGATATCAACATGTTGACCATATTTAAAAGTAATATTTTGTTTTTTATTCTTATAATCAAAACACGGCATTTAGATTGTTGAAATGATTTTAAAAAAAATAACGAAACACTGCGTTTAAGAAAGTGTGTCAACAAAAGCAAAAATTTCCAAAGTCTTCCAATCATCGACGTTGTCACTCTCACTCACACACAGCACTCAACCCTAGTATAGTTGCCCATCATCACTCTCAATCAATCAGCCACTACGTACACTACCCAAACCCTAGTCGGCGGACCGTTCCTTACACTTGTTCAAACAGCCAGTGTTCAAATTTTCATTCAAGCCATTGTTTGAACTGCGAACTAAATCCTAGACTGAGATTCATCACTCGCTACTGTATCTTGAACAAAAAGAATACTCAAATCTATTGTCGTGCATGATGGGTAATTCCACTTTCCATAATGTTAAATACGTAGAAGAAAATTCTACATCTTTCGTTGAAATTCAAGAACTTGAATAATGTAGCGACATGGTGATCTTTGAAAATTTCTCATGGTCCACAATATGGCCACGTCTTAGGTTGAAACTCAAAAGACTATGATAATTTGCATGACTTCAAGATCAACGATTAGTGATCGTTGAAATTTCAACGGAAAATCTAGAATTTTCCTCAACGTGTTTGACATTGTGGACACTTGAACGATGAATTCAATTTTGGATCTAATTTGATTGATACATTACCCATCATGCACGATAATTTCTTTGAAAATTATTGTTTGTTCAAGAATCATAGCCTCAATCTATTTATGTATCCTTTCTAGTCACTACTATTAGAATAAGAAATCCTATCATTTTATGACAAAAATCATTTTATCATATAATTATAATGAAGTCGTCGTAGAAATTTGATCTATCAAACTTCATTTTATCATGTAATTATAATGGAGTCGTCACAGAATGTTGATTTATCAAACTATTAATGATGTACTTGTGATGTAATATTTATCTATTAACAATTTATGATATCGAATTTTGATATCAATATGTTGACTATATTTAAAAGTAATATTTTATTTTTTATTTTTATAATCAAAACGCGGCATTTAGATTATTGAAATGATTTTTAAAAAAATAATGAAACACTGCGTTTAAGAAAGTGTATCAACAAAAGAAAAAATTTCCCAAGTCTCCCCATCATCGACGTTGTTACTCTCACTCACACACAGCACTCAACCCTAGCATAGATGCCCATCATCACTCCCAATCAATCAGCCACTACGTACACTACCCAAACCCTAGCCGGCGGAATGTTCCTTACCCTTGTTCAAACTGCCAGCGTTCAAATTTCCATTGAAGCTATTGTTTGAATTGCGAACTAAATCCTAGACTGAGATTCATCACTCGCTACTGTATCTTGAACAAAAAGAATACTCAAAGCTATTGTCGTGCATGATGGGTAATTCCACTTTCCATAATGTTAAATACGTAGAAGAAAATTTTGTATCTTTCGTTGAAATTCAAGAACTTGAACAATGTAGCGACATGGTGATCTTTGAAAATTCCTTATGGTCCACAATATGGCCACGTCTTAGGTTGAAACTCAAAAGACTATGATAGTTTGCATGACTTCAAGATCAACGATTAGTGATCGTTGAAATTTCAATAGAAAATCTAGAATTTTCCTCAATGTGTTTGACATTGTGGACACGTAAACGATGAATTCAATTTTGGACCTAATTTGATTGATACGTTACCCATCATGACGATAATTTCTTTGAAAATTCTTTTTTGTTCAAGATCATAGCCTCAATCTATTTATGTATCCTTTCTAGTCACTACTATTAGAATAAGAAATCCTTCGCACTACAAGAAAATTCATATCATTTTATGAAAAAAATCATTTTGTCATATAATTATAATGGAGTCGTCGTAGAATTTTGATTTATCAAACTTGCATTTTATCATGTAATTGTAATGGAGTCATCACAAAATGTTGATTTATCAAACTATTAACGATGTACTTGTGATGTAATATTTATCTATTAACAACTTATGATATAGAATTTTGATATCAACATGTTGACCATATTTAAAAGTAATATTTTTATTTTTATTTTTATAATCAAAACGCGGCATTTAGATTATTGAAATTATTTTTAAAAAAATAATGAAACACTGTGTTTAAGAACGTGTGTCAACAAAAGCAAAAATTTCCCAAGTCTCCCCATCATCGACATTGTCACTCTCACTCACACACAACAGTCAACCCTAGCATAGATGCCCATCATCACTCTCAATCAATCAACCATTACGTACACTACCCAAACCCTAGCCGGTGGATCGTTCCTTACCTTTGTTCAAACTGCCAGTGTTCAAATTTCCATTGAAGCCATTGTTTGAATTGCGAACTAAATCCTAGACTGAGATTCGTGGCTACTGCATATGGGCTCTCCCTATTGAACATTTTGGTCCTTTCGGCGAACCATTTGCAAGGTAAATGCTTAGTTTCTGTATTTGATTCTAGAATGCATGCTTTAGGTGAGAAATTTGTTTGTTTATGAGAAGAACTTGATTCGATCTGCCCTTGAAATTGATTGGGTCTTCCACATGAGCTTTGATTTTCATTATGTTGCCAATTTTGGTTAGTAATTGGTTATCACAACTAAGAAATTGTTTGATTTTCTTTGCCACATAGCTCATTGTTTGAATTTAGAGAAGATGTTATATTGTTAATTTTGGTTAAGTGGTGTGGCTTCATTGATTTGGAAAGTGCCGTGGAGACATCATGTGGGTAAGCATACAGTGCAAGCAAATATGAAATGCTAGGGATATATAATTAAAAAAAGACTAAAACTGAAAGATTGTGTTTGTTTGTTTGTTTGTTTTGTGTGTTAATTTGTTTCTTCACCTTCTGTAATGAATCGCCATGCATTTGAAGTTAGTTTCTTTCTTTCTTTTTTCTTCTCTTTTTTTCTTTTGTGTGTGTGTTTGTTTGTTTGCTTTAGGGTTGTTCCTAAGAGAAGCATCAAAGTAATAGAGGACTGAAGTTGAGAGGGCCTTATATAGATCCACATCCATCCATTATTGCTTCTTTTCTGATCTTAGGTACGTGACGTTTGCTTTTTTTTTTTTTTGATCACGAGGTATCTTGGGGAAGTTCCCAATTGTGGGAGGCACCTTTAAGCTCGTACCACAACCCAAACTAGAAGTCCCCGTTCGAATTGAGAGACACAAGTTCTCCCAATAAAGACAACTTCCCTGCGACTCAAACTGGAGAGCAAACCCAGTCAAGCCACTTAAGGGGACTCCATTGCCAGTTGAGCCAACACTTTGTTGGTGAGGTTTCCTTTTCTTATAAGATGATTATCTATGGTCAGAAAAAGACTATATATTTTGTAATATTAGATTCTACACTGCATGAACAATTAATTATTTGTTCTCTTTCAGAAAAATATCCAACTGGGACAATGTTGTGTTGGCTTATGAGCCAGTTTGGGTCATTGGTACCGGGAAGGTTGCAATCCCTGTTCAGGCTCAGGAAGTAAGTTTAGGTTTATGTCTTATTTAATTTCATGTTTCAATTACAATGATCTTCGTGCTTATAAGAATAAAATGACTATCCTTATTGGCTTGCTATCAACATAAATATTGTTGGATTGCTTATGAGCTTGTTTGGTGTTTTTTTTTCAGCACATTTCCATATATTTTCACCATGTGTATTTTTTCCTAGGCAGGGCATTTCAGAATTTGTCTATAGCTCTAGAAGTTTTGAAACAAGTAATAATACAGTAGAGCTGTTTCTGATGGTCATCATCATTTTTTCACCTTATAGATTCATACATGCAGCAAAGAATTATATTTGTTTCTCAATCCATCTTCAGACTCATGTGTTTGTGGATGCTCGCTTTTGCACATCTGCCTAAAAACTCGCACAAACCCACAGATAATTATGCTTGTGTCATTACCTTTTTCAGATGGGTGCACATAAATAATTTTGTACTTTGTGTTTACATATTGAATACAAGTAAATAGATGTTTTCAGTCTATTTCAATTACTACTTTATCTCTTTTTGCCAGCAAAACTTGCTAACATAATTGCTCTCTGCTGTGCTTCTAAAGTTGATATTCTGTCAATTTTTTTGCAATCATTTTTCTCAGACCATGTTTTAAATATGTGACAGGTCCATGCTGAACTGAGGAAATGGCTTAAAGACAATGTCAATGCTGAAGTTGCAGCATCAACTAGAATCATCTATTGAGGTATCCTTTCACTACTTTGTTAGCTATTAATTGTGACCACTGTTTAAAATTAATTTTTTGTATGTTGTAATCGTTATTAATATATATGGAGCCAAGCATGGGTTATTGAAGCTAAGGGCTGGTCTTTTTAGAACCTTTTCTCGTTCAGACACAGTAATAAATAGCACCTTACAACTAAACATACAATATTATTACCCCAACCTGTTTATTGAACTTACTTTGGCCTTTTCTATTCGATATCAAGGAGATGTATTCTCATGTATATGCTACTGAGAGAAGCATTGTATTCTCATGTACATACTTCTGAGAGAAGCATTCTTTCGCTCTGTTATGTGCTTAATATTTTTCCTTTTGCAACAATAATTTTAGTTGGATTGGTTCTTAAACAGTTCCAAATATTTAGAAAAAAAGAAGTTGCTTAAGGATATAATATACAATGTGAACTGTTGAAAATGAATCCAAGAACGAAATTCTCTGCCACTGATATTTTATTCAGCTTAATTAATTAGAGGGGTAATGAATAATAATGCAGTGAATCAGGCCAATTTTTGTATTCCTCGTTTATAGGTACTAACAGATTCATCGATATTATCAAGTTTCCAGTCATCAACATTTTATAATCAGATGTCGTTCGTGGTTTAACCTACAGTTTCATTTTGTAGTATACTACTTGGTTTAATGCTGAAGTTGTGAAAAACTTTTTGTACACTCTCAACAATGGCAAGATACCGAAAAAGAAATTTAATTGTAGGTTGTTGTCCACTGAACAATCGACAAGTGTTTGTTATTATTTAGGCATTTCTTTCATTGTTATTTTTGGGGTTGGAACAACAAAATGAGATATATTTTCACAGCTACTTTCAAAATACTTAATGACAACTGCATCATCCAAAAAGAACCAGTGATTTTGAATTAAATTTTTATTAAGCTCCGCTTTCTGGTTGTATTAAAGCCTGCTGACCTTTGGAGAAATCTTATATATATCTCCAGAATATGGAACATATTTATCTGTTGTGCTTCTCTATGCGTGGCTTGGGGTGGCAAGGGGAAATGGGGAGAATATGGTACTGCATTCTATTGTCTCTTTGATATACTTTTTTATTAAAATAATTAATTCATAGAAATGCTTGGTGTACTTATTTGTGCTATTTTCTTGTCGGTTCTTGCTTTTGGAATTTCCTTTTGCATTTGAAGGAAGGAGGAAGTTCGTTATATTATGAGCTAGTTTGGTTATGGCTATGGCTACTTTTTAGGTTGTGTGGTTGGAGAGAAACAAAAGAATATTTGAGGATAACACGTGAGGATATTTTTGTATATTTGGGAGAAAGTGAGGATTTGGGCTTCCATTCCATTTCTTCAAAGTTTAATGAGTCTCCTTTTAATTCTTAGCAACTAGCAAGAAATGGCAGCAGCTTGAGAATGAGAGGTTTGGTCTTTTCATAGATTTTGTAGGGACTTTCATGTTTATAGTTTATACTCTTAGCTATAGTTTGTCTGTTGTCATACTGGTAATAGAGTTTTAGAACATTTGTGCATGATTTTCACATGATATATGTCCAGATAGAAATAACCATAATGTTTTGCATGCCTAACTCCCATAGATGATCATGCTTACCTATTCCTTTAGGAACGTTCTGTCTGAAAAATAGGTATGGAGACAATCGTTAGTTCGTATCATCTTCATTGTCATGTGATATGTACTATGCTTGATATTTATATTACAAGATACCTTTTTTATTTACTCCATATTTTATTGTAGCAAGGAATTAATTTAAGTTGCATTAAAAACTTGGAGTTTGACTTTAATGGATAACTCTTTATAATATAGGGTTGGCCATATTCGTTAGTGCTGCACATGCAGATTGAGTTTGAATTTGTAATGATTCTATTGCATCTAAAACTTAAGGGTTTTACTGTAGTAGTTAATTCTTTATAACGATAGTATTAGGTATATTCAATTGGTGTTGCATTTGCAGGTTGAAAGAAACTACAGGTCTTGGGAGTTTTGCTGGGTATTTGTTGAGAATGGGAGTTTATCTACTGGAATTTTACTGAGAATAATGGAAGAGTTCTGCACTACCAGATTTGACAGCTTGTTAGCTTGTAAAATTTGAAACGTTTGTTGGAATTAACTTCTTAATTACTTTGGATGTTTTAATTGTTGGATACAAGTGTTTCTGGATGATGTTATTAATACAAAATGTTTTTGGACTTAATATAATGTATAATTTAATTTTTGGTTCATATCAAATTTGTGATTAAATTTCATATACATGAATGCATAAATTTAAATGAAATAATTCATGTTTTTGTTCAATATAAATTTAGATCCTGACATAAAATATTAATCATAAATTAAGTCACAAACAAAACAATGTATGACTGAAAATATCAATCATAAATTCCGTCACAAATTAAGTATTCTACCCGTTAAAATTATTCAAATGATAATTCATGAGCGAAAATCAATTTTCCTGCCAAAATTTCAAAATTAAAAAAATCAATTTTTCTGCCAAAAAATTAATTAATATATTCATTTTTTTTATAACAGACATGACATTTAAATACTATCATAATTTAACGACATATTTTTTTTAATTATAAAAGAGTGACACGTATATAGATGATGGATAATTTAACTGTCATCCACCCTGTTTATGATAGTTTTTTTCCATCACGTATTGCAAATTTTCATGTCGTGTCGGTGAAAATCATCACCTGTAATCCATGAACATTCATGTCATACATCAAGAATTAATAACAAATTATGTGGAAGCATATATGAATTCATAATGCTTAATTGTTCTCTGGAGTTGTGTGGTTGGCCTTCGAGATCAACTCGTTCTCCTAGAAAATCCTTTAATTTTCTCTAGGCTCATTCTCTGATGATGGAATGCCAGAAAGAATAGAAAGATATGTGTGACCTAAGGACCATAACCACTTATATAGGCAACTTTTCATGTTGTCTTTAGTTATTCTTATTTCAGTCCAACATAGAAATAAAAATTACCTTTAAGTCTTTACACATTAAAGACCCACACCTTAGTAGATACAAGCCCAAATTATATAAACCTTAATAGATCACTTTTAATTAGGCTTACCTTTATGTGACAATTCACAATACATAATTATTTACATATAAACTCAACGTTGGATTAAGAATCAAATAATGCTAGATTAAAATATCTAACAAGCTTCCACTCGGGCTATATGTGTAACATGATAATTATGCTTTGCAAAAATAACCGTTTAAGCTCAACCTTATGGTCATTACCAAAATGTATATGTAACCAATATGGTCTATCAATCATACCAATATAGGATTAAAGCAGTATTCGTTACAACTATCGTAATTGGTCCCATCAATAGTCACTATGTCAATACAATTGAATGACATAGATCATGATGTAGATGTGTAGTATAGAATTTTCATGCAATGTGATCTTAACATGCTTATTTTCAACTAGTCCACCTTAAACCTTATTGATATTAAACCATACTAAAATCAAAGTGTGAATAAATCAAAACTTTATTTCTACAGAAAATAACCTTCAATATCCATAAACTGAAATAACTGAAAAACATTTATAATATAAGAGCATTTAAAATTAAAAAAAAACTCCCTAAAGCTAAATATTCTTTAATGACATAACACCTACACAAGCAGTGTGCTTATATAAAAAATTGGGTGGCAATCCCTTAATAAGCAGATTTGTAATCATTGAGTTTGTGCCGATGTGCTCTATAGTCAACTGTCTACTCTAAACTCTTTCTTTAACAACTAGGAACTTGATATCTATATATTTGGACTTTGTTGAACTTCTGTTGTTATTGAAATACATCGCTATTGACTTATTATTACAAAATAACTTAAGTGGTCTATCAACACCATCTATTGTACACAGCCCCATGACAAAATTCTATAGCCATATTCTGTGATTGGATGCCTTATAACATGTTATGAACTCTGTTGCCATTGTAGAAGAGGTTATGAGAGACTGTTTGGCACTCTTCTAAGGAACAACATCCCAACTAGCTGATAGATATAAGCTAAAGTGGATTTCATATTATCTTGGCATTCAGTAAAATCGAAGTCAGTATACCCAATGATCTCAAGCTGATCTGACCTCCAATATGTGAGCATGTAATGTTTTGTTCTCTGTAAGTGCCGCATGACATGTTTAGCTGCTTTCCAATGTCATACTTCTAGATTACTTAAATATTTGCCCAACATCCCAGTAACATACGCAATATCTGGTCGCGTACAAACTTGAGCATACATCAGACTCTCTATTACTGATGAATTAGGATTCTTCTGCATTTCTTTCTCCTCAAAATCATTCTTGGGGCACTGATTGAGACTAAACTTATCGCCCTTAGCAATAAGGGTATCATCTAATTTGCAATCCTGCGTGCCATATTTCTTGAGAACTATTTCGATATAGCTCTTTTGTGATAATTTGGGAATACCCTAATAGCGATCTTGGTGTATCTATATGCCTAATATAAAATAGGTGTCACTTAGATCCTTCATCTCAAAATTCTTAGCTAAAAATCTCTTGCTGTCGTGCAATAAGCCTATACTGCTCTTGGCAACCAAAATGTCATCGACATATAAAATAAAAAAACATACTTAGTTCGACAAAACTTATAGTATATGCAATCATCGACCAAATTCATTTGAAAACCGAATGATATGATCACATGATAAAACTTAAAATACCATGGTCGAGATGCTTACTTGAGCCCATAGATGGATTTCTTAAATTTTCTAACTGTATCGTATAGATTGTCTCATTAATGTTACCAATGAGAAACTCTGTCTTTTCATCCATCTAATGTTACTCAAAATTGAAATGATCCTAAAAGCGTGTTTCAAGGAAACCAGGAGAAAGTCTCTTTATAATTAATGTCTTCTTTATGTATAAAACCCTTAGCGACAAAATACTCCTTGTACCTCTCCATATTGCCTTTTGAATCCTTCTTGGTCTTAAAATCTATTTGCAACCTATAGGTTTTGCACCTTCTAGCAATGGGACAAGATCCCATACGTCATTCTCCTTCATGGACTTCATCTCCTCATTCATGACATCAATCTAATTATGAGAGTTAGAACTTCTCATCCCTTGACGAAAATTAATCGGATCATCTTCCGTCATATTGATGTCTACCTTATGTTCTTGGGAAATACATAATAGTCATCTAGCATTGCACTTCGCCTTTCTCTGGTGGATCTCCTTAATGGTATAGGTTCTTGAGGTGGTAGAGTTCGTTCTTCTAGAACAACTTCTTGTATAGGGGTTCTCTAATATTGTCTTAAACAAAGTCAAGAATGAGACCGTGATCAATGCAACAGCACCTATGGAAATACCAACATATTCTTCTTAAAAAAAAAGTCACTAACTGCATCTCCCTTATAAACTCGACATCCTCAAAGAACCAAGCACACTAGAAGAAAATTGGCAATAGATGACAAACACTTTGTGATGAATTTTGAGAAAAAAATGCACAACTCATTAAAGCATCGTAGACTTGTTATAGATTTTTATGTCTATCAAGTATTTGTGATAGAAAAAATTATGTCAAAGGTTTATGACGCCTTTGTGATATAATATATGACATCAAGAATTCATAATAGAATTTCAATGTTAACTTTACTTTGCCACTATTTTGACCAAAATTTTGGGTATTTTTAGAAACAAAATGTTATATGAATTAAGAAACGCCATCATTTTGCATAAGTGGAAAAATGATGTTTTGCTTATAAACTTAAAATTTTAATTATAAAATAAATTTTGAAAATATGAAATGCATTATTTTGGTGCTTTTTAATCCTAATTTTTTTTCCCTAAGTGTCAAATCTCATCACCTAACAGAAGCCATCACTCACGGCCTTACCCTTTCATATTTAGAAATCTAAACAGTCGCATTCAAGCAACCACTTTGCTGCCATTTGAACCCTCACTCTTGATTCATGTCATTTTAATGTCTTATTGCCTCTCACTTTTTAACCGTGGAAACCCTAAATTTTGTGACCCTAACTTTTGAAACCCTCACTAACATTACGCCAAAGAAACACAAGCCAAGCAAACAAATTAAATTTAGTCATTTCTATTTGGAATCAGTTACAGGTCTGCTTATTAGATCATCTATCTAATATTTAGTTAATCAATTTTTATTTATTTTTAATTCTCTCTCTCTCTCTCTACGCGCACGTGCACGTGCACACACGCAAAATTTCGACATTAATTTGCAATCTAATCGACCCAATTTTCTTGGCATGATTTATAGTGAAGCGATGTCTGTGGTGTTTGGGAGTAGTATCTTGGATTGGAACACTACATGGATAATCCACTAAAGAAATCATAGACAGCCAATCAAATATCGATTTTATTTTGAATAAGAGCAGTTGTGCTAGCTATTGAAATGATCCACTGAGTAGAGTTCAAGTTTGAATTTTTTCAATTGCTGTACAAAATATATAGTAGTTTTTAGTTGCATGTTTATAAAAAAATAACGATTATATTTATTATTAGAGGTTGTGGGCTTTGAGTCTTCATTGTATAATGTTTGCTCTTAATTTTTAGAATTTTTATACTCTTGAGCTTCGTTTGTGCTCGTGCATAGAGGATTAGGTTGTTGTCCATTTTTTCTTTTTATTGATGTAGAGTGGTAGTGAATGTAATTTCTTCTTTATGGGTTTTGTAAAGGTGCTCCAATGGAGAAAATTTATAAATGTACTTTTTTAATAAGGTTTTCAATAATATTTTTATATATTTTGGTAACTAAAGTGAGTCAAAAAGAGAAAAAAGCAATCTAAAGTAATGCCACTTTTGAGTAGCTTCTAATTTTGTTTTTGGAAAGCAATGTTGTGATGTTATGTCAACTTTTGATGAAATTTATATATTTATCTATATAATGAGTTTGATGGAAAAGTATATAGAAAAAGATGCATCATCATTACATCGCTCTTTATACTAGCCACGTAATTCCTTTATCAACTCACTCTCCTAATATTTTCCCACTACCAAAACAATGACCTTTGCTGATACTATTTTGGTGTCAGCAATATGTTTCGCTAACATCGAGTTAGCATAGCCCATGCTAGTGTCATAGTAACACTAGAAAATAGTATCAATGATTTTATGTCACTATAGTATCAAAACAATTTTGATTCTAGGACATCACGTATAATACTATGGTATCAAACAAATATTGATACAAGGGTATTACGAAGATAACGATATCATGGTAACAATGTTTATTCCCAAAAAAAATAGAAATAGAAATTTACAATTGGTACTTAATTAAAATACTCAATGAATAATTTGAAAATTTATTACATTGTGTAGAACTACATGAACATTGAAATATAAAAGCCAAAACTTTGTGTCAAACTCAAAAGACTAAAGATTTTACAATAAAAACTACTCGAAGAATCATCCATCACCAACTACGATCTTGTATTTATTTCTGTAATCTTGCTCAATCCTGAAAAATAGTTAAAAGAAAAAAAAATGTTATGTTAACTAAAAACTAAAAGGTTTTCTCAAAAAACAAATCTTAAAAGAGAGTGAATACTAGCAAAACGGGTTTGGATTCATCATCATGGCCAACAACAAAAGCAACCCGTTTAGCTAGCTCGGCTGAGAACTCATCAGCTATCAAATTATATGTGCATAACCAAAGAAAAATAAAAAATAATTTAAACAGAGCGATATTATTACTTTAGCCTACAAGAATCAATAGTTGTACTTCATTTAACTCTTTCTTTATTTCTTTTTGTTTTGCCGGAACAGAATTCTACTAAACTTAAAAATTCTTATTAATTTTGATGTATTGTAAATAATTTAGTCCATGATTTAATAATTAGTGCAACACCGAAATGCCATTAGCTAATCTTGATGCAGAAGTAAAGCGCAATTTTAAGCATAAAGTATAGTCATAGAGTCATTCACATTAAAGCCAATGCTTGACAGTAAGCATTTTGTTAAGACACCACAAACATGGAATAATATATATGGATTTATTCTGTCCATTAGATTATTTATTCTCCATCGACATTAAGTATAATTTTTAAAGAAGATTCACCAAAGGTCAATTTTTCAAAAACATTTCTTTTTGTATTTGATCTTATTAGGGCTTGTACAATCAGATAAAATATGCAAAAGCAAAGAATTAAGACTTTAGAGGATATTGTTATCTCATTCTACCATGGCATAAAAACAAAAATGCATTCAATAAACAAGGCAACCCAGATTATGCAAATATATTTTCCTGATTATCCAATACTCAGAATACTGGCTTTGATGCAGACTCAAATCATAGCAATGGATGGAATAAAAAAATAGAATAAAAAAGAACTCATTCAAAATTTAAGCAGTTATGTTAGTTACCTCAACATTAGATGACCTTCAACTGCCCTTGCCATGTTTCCTAAGTATGATGGAATAAACACATCACTTTCAACAGATACCATGTAGTCAAGTGCGGCCATTTGAGATGCATGACCGACAAATGGTTCCAGCTCCTCGACAGATGCTAACTTTCCCTACAAAGAAAGCAATCACAAGCACAAATCAACATACTAACTATCAGCCAAAATAAACAGAAGTTCAAAACTTGAGCTACAAAAATTATAACAAGATAAAAGTCATTTAATCCCTTTTGTTCATTGTAAGCAAAAAAAAAAAAGCGGCTGAAGAAAATTTGATAATGATCGGAAGCAAATGGTGAAATTGAACACTTAACACAATGAATTCCACAATTAGCCAATGACTGAAGTTGATTACAAAGAGGTCCTTCTATTATAATTGACATTATTTGCATGGTTATAAGACTTATGGGCTAAACTCATCAGCACAAGATCATATGATTAACTGGATTACAATCTCAGATGAGTTGCACATTATGTTTAACAGAGCACACATGAACATTCTACTGCATTTTCTGTTTTGAGGTTTCACAAGGTCAATGTTCACAAAAAACCTCATAAATTATTTTAGGACTATATCAAAATCAAGCACCAGAATTTACTTTTAAGACAAGAATGACACACCATATAAGACGAAAGTAATACATATGCCCTAAATATGAAATTGCAACCTTGAATAAATATTAAATTTGCAATTTCTCATATCAGTAACTCTCTCAAAAGAAAAACTATTATGAACTTGGAAAAAGTAAAATACTTATATAGACGGCAAGCCTATACATATAGATAGAATACAAGCATCATACAGCCAAAATCAGTGCATTGCAAGTAATAGGTTATAAAAGGCAAGATTACTTGTTTAGCTGCAGATGAGTAGGTTCTCAAAGTGGATACCACAGGATGAAGTCTCTGGATTAGAAACACATTCACAAGAAACAACAGTTAGCAATAAATAAAAAGGGCAAAATGAATACTATTTAGGCATACTGCAATAGGAGAACCTCCTCCAGCAACCACTTTATGCCTAATAATTCCCCATATCTTTAATTGTTTAAATTAAAATACTACCCTACTCACCATATAAATAGCCAATAACAACACTATAAATAACACAATCAACAATCAACAGAAAAAAAAGATACATAATCATATCCTATTTAAGTGAATGTAAATAGAAGGTTATAATTAGTTAGTAGACAATAACATCGTGTTTACGATATGCGAATCAAAATAGATATTACATATAATTATTTTTTAAAAAAATTACTATCCGGCTTATCTCAAGCAGACATGTAATACATCATGCTTTCCATCAAATCAAGCAAAATTTATCAAAATTAATCAAACTACAGCTATAGAAACAATAAAATCATAGTCAAAATTAAGAGAAAATTAGAAAAATTTCAAAAAGAGAAAGAAAATCGATGAAAGAAATAGAGCAAACACTAACCTTTGTTTCTCTGCCAGTGAACCCATATCTTAATTAATTGAAAAAATCACTATCAATAAAAATTTTATTAGTGAGGTTAGGGTTTGGGTGAATGGCTTTCAGAGAGAACTATTTAGGGTGCTTCTAACTTTCGAATAACCAGAGAGGAGTACAGATTGATTTTGTTTGTTTTTTTTAAAGCAAATGAGAGGTTTTGTGGCTGGGGAGTTAGGGATTTGAGTTTTGGTTTCGACTGTTAGAGGAAGAACAACAAAGAGGGAATTTTTGGTGAAAATTAAATGAAAGGAAATGACCAAAATTTTGAAGTGTTCAGATAATTTATTTTCAATTGAAAATTTCTTATCCTCAAGCCGGGACAACACCGGAAAAATTGAAGTTCAAAGTTTAATATACGAATCTAAAAAGGAAATTAAAAAATTACGATGATTACCTCAATAGCTTCGATCTTCAATTGTCTATTACAATATTCTTTTCAATCTTCAATATGTTAGGGCTTTTTAGGTATTCTTGCCTTCAATCTTTAATCTGCAGTGCCTATTTTTGTTTCATTTTATTCTAGCATAATAGAGAGAGTGACTTGTGAAGAGAGAAAAATATATGGTAAGAGAGGAGGGAATAAACGTTCCCCCGCGGGCGGGGCGGGGGGGGGTGGGGTGAAGGGGGAGGAAGATGAGAAACAAAGTTTTTCGTCAAGTGGTCAATTTATAGTGAACAAATTTTAAGACAAAAAGTCGATGTTGTTTAATAATAAGGGAAATAAAAAAAAATTAAAACTAAAACTAAAATTACGCTTCTAAGTATCAATGAAGGGTTATGATACTGTAGTGTTAATACTCTCTTACACTTATTTGTTAAAAGCACTAAAAATAGCTTAGGTAATCAAATGCTGATACTTTTTAATATAGTGTCAGTGGGCTAGTATTAGTGAAGCCCTTTTTTCTACTAGTGTCCATCAAAATCTTCCTCCACTTTGCAGCAACAAAAGACAAACTTTTCAAGGTATTAATCTTCACTTGTTTAATTTATATTAAATTTAGATCAAAATAAAAAAATCTGAGAATTGCATATTGATTTGTTATAGGTAATGGTTCAAGCCTTTTAAGCGTGAAAATGAAAATTGTTAGAGCTTGGATGGTAGCTTGGAACAAAGGTAAGGTAAAAAGAATTTTTTTCATTTCAACTATAAAAATCATTGTAATAATTGTTTTGATAAAGGAAAATAGCATGTGAAAAAAAGTGTTTTACATACATTTCCCTTTATTGCCTGTATATTAAAATTGCGAAAAATTTTCAGCTTTTAAAAATAGTTGTCATAAAACTCATGTTATGATATTGACTTTTGTTTTTAGATGGAAAGCAAACTTTAAGCTGCTCAAGCTAATGTTGCTACCGCTCATTGCTATAAACAATTATCTAATTTGCTTTTATGTTTTTGGTGTCTTTTTCTTTCTATAAAATGATGTTAGCCTGAGATTTCCTGTTACAGGGTCTAAAGAATTTGTTGATTTGTGAGTCTGCCTTGGTTAATGGCGAGTAAGTGTATTCTTACTAATTTTTAGAATCCTTCCAAGTAATTAATGCAAAGTTTTATGCATAAAATATTTTTGGTTAATGTTTAGAAATGCAATTCTTTTTGCCTTTGGTCGTACCATTAAGGAACTTAGCTTGTTGGGTTACGTCTGTTTTAATGAAAAATGAGAAAATTAAAAGAAGTAATTTTTATTGTATTAGAGATGTTGATCTTTGTGTTCACAACATTTCTAAGGATTTTGCTCATCCAAAATTTCCAAATGTCATTTTAAGAGTTAGATAGTTATTTTGTGTCTAATTTTCCAAGCCATTTCAATGTTATTTTTGTGTATAATTTTCCAAGCCACTTCGATATCTAGTGAACTATCAGTTACATAAATATATTTTAAGTGTGACTAGTACCTGTGGTCATTGTAAACTGTAGTGATGGAAGTTAATATTTGCCCTATTATTTATATGTTTGGCTTAATCTTGATGGACGCTTTATGTAACACTAAGTTATTATAAAGTATCCAACTAAATTGGTATATGATATATGAGAATATTCATTGTGTAGTAGTCTATTCATTTTGCTTGTAGTATGTTAGCAAATGAGAGGAAATATTTGAATTCCTTGAAGTAATTAGCACTAATTTACTGGCAACTCCCATCATATGAAAGGGTTAAGTTTTGTATTATTGCATTTGATACTTATCCTCTATTCATGATATTAATTTAAATGTGTACCTGCATTAAAGATTATTATTCTTCCTGTTCTGTTTCAGCTTAGGTATACTATCAATGGCAATGGCTATTTTGTTTTGTGATTTTTTCCACATATTTTCTGCTACTAGATGGAAACTAGTTAATTAGCTAATTACTACAAAATGAATTGCAACAAATAAATTAACATATTTGTTTTCAATTCTGTAACTAATCAAGTGTAATTGGGAAAATTTGTAGCTCAATCAAGTTTGGGTGACCATCTGGCAATGAAAGAGTCAATTAATGGGCATTGGTTGATTGTTATGAGAGGGAACGATTGGGGAAAAGCAGTTGGAATTAGATGTTGGGGATGGTTCTCATATGCAAAACTTTTATTAGGAAATTTTAGATTTTGGGTGGATGTTATAGTTTGTATGGTTAAATGAATATTGAAGTTTGAATATATTTTAAATTTCATTTTTATAAATTTATTGGATTTTTAATTACTAATATCATATTTTACATTAATTTTAGATTTAAAAATTTAATTTCTAAAATCGAATTTGTGTAGTTTGGGAATTCATAAAAAGATAATGATAATAATATGCAAATTATAATAATAATAATAATAATTTTAAAATAATATTAATTGAAATAATACCATTTTCCCCTCAAAGACTTTCAAAAGAAATGCAAAAAATTCAAATAATTTTGAGTTTCCCTCTCAAATGTGATGTCATATAGATATTACTGCTAAAAACTATCATAAAAGCATGACGGAAAAATTCTATCATATATGTGACTGCTAAAAACTATCATAAAACTATCATAAATTAGTGACAGTGATTTTCCGTCAAATAATTCTATCATAGATTATGGATAAGTTGTCAGTCATGTGCTCCCTTTTATGACAGTTATTTCCCGTCATCTATTACCAATTGTTTTGCAGTAACGTTTCCTAACTTGAAAATTGACTTTAGTTGTGGGTTCATAAATTATCCAATAAAATAGCAACTTACTATCCTTGAATCTAATTTCTTCTCATTAGGCCTATAAGGCCTTATCTCAGCTGAACTTCCCCAAACATGTAAGTGTTTTAGATTAGGCTTCTTACACGTCCAAAGTTTGTAAGGGGTTTTGGTAGTCGCCTTAGTTGGAGCTCTGTTAAAGATATATGCTGTAGTCTTAAGTGCTTCTCCCTAGAGTGATTATGGTAAAGTAGAATGACAAATCATACTCATCACTATGTTCTTAAGCATCATGATTCATCTTTCAGCAACACCATTCGTAGTGGCGAACTTGACATACTATACTGTAGGGCGATACCACATTCCTATAGGAACTTAGTAAATGGTTTTGGACATTATTCACTAGAACCGTCATTGCTACCATATTATTCACCATCACAGTTAGATCTGATGCTTTTAATTCTTATGCCGACTTGGTTCTCAACTTCAATCTTAAAATTTTTGAACATGTCCAAGGTCTGTGACTTTTCATAGAGGAGACATAAGTAGCTATATCTAGAAAAATCGTCTATGAATGTCATAAAATATTGTTGACTAATCCAAGTAGTCATTGAAAATGGCCCACAAATATCAGTATATATGATTTCTAAGACGTCCAAAGTCCTATTAGTTTCAAATCTTGTTTTATTGGTTTGTTTCCCATTGATATAGTTAATGCAAATATCAAAATTTGTGAAATCGAAGGGGTCGAGAATTTCGTCTGACACAAGTCTCTTTATTCTCTGTATGAAGATATGACCTAATCTCCTGGGCTATAACATAGTTGATTTCTCATTAGTTAATTTTCTCTTTAAGGCTTGTGTGCTTAATTGTAAGGATTCATTAAATGAAGTAATTGTATCAAGCGAATAAAGATTATCATCGCCTGATAAAGAACTAGATCCAACCAGTTTTGAATCATGAAATAAACTAAATTTTTCGTTTTTGAATGAACAAGAATAACCCGATATCCAAAGCAGAAATGGAAATCAAATTTCATCTAAAAGATGGTACAATAAATTTTTCATTGAGATTCAAATAAAATCCGGTCTTTAATAATAATATAAATTTTCCTATTGTTTCCAACTTTAACTGTTTTGCCACCGCCCACATTTATGTATCTTTCGTCATCATTGGGCTTTCGACAATTCATGCAAACCTGCATAGACACACTGATGTGAGTTATTGCATCAAAATCTATCCACCACTTGTGTCTAGGTACCGAAGTTAAGCTAACCTAAAAACAAACCAAACCATGCCCTTTAGCTTTGTAAAAGAAATAACTAGTGCCTTTTGGATAATTCGATTTCTTTGTTGTTTCTTATGAGGTGTTGTATCTACAACTTTCTTATTCTTTTTCCTTTTCTTGCCCTCATACCTTATTGAAATTATATTTGTCAAGAGCGTACCAATTTCTACCCTTTCGTTCTTGACAAATCTCTTTTAAATTTCTGCAAAGAACTCTTTAGCCATAGTTAATTTTTCAAATATAGAGCCGCTAAATTGTTTCAGATTGGCCTTCTTCATGATCATCATACACATGCGATTTGATTTCTCCCACCTTTCCATATCCCTCTTGTCATCAAAGGTACTCCCATACGTAAGAGGTAGAGGATAATTAACTTCTAACGGAACATCGAGATTCATGACTTTGAGAAATATTAAGAGATTCTCTTGCTATGACTTGAAGTTAGAGCATTAGCAAAGGAATATAATTGATGTTGGCAGTAATATTAGCAGCAGACATGACTGAATAGAGAAAAACAAACAAAACAGAACAAGCTTCTGTAAATTTTAAAATAAAAATAAATTCAAATAAAGGTAAACCTCATCTCAAGATACCGAACACTCCATTAATATTTCATATTTAGACAAAATATTAACTTATAAGTGATATCTTGGTGTAACAATAAAATACTGACAATAAGAACATGTCAAACACTGAATCTACCTTTGGGCCGATTTATTATTCTCTTGTAAAAATGAATAATTATCACGTGTTTATTATTATAGGTGCACATGCAATTATGTCAATATGGACCTTCCTTTGGGCCGATCAATATTCACAGAAATTATATATACAAAATTGTTTATATTCCAAAATAAATTAATTTTCACAAAAGAAGTAACTTTTCTTACATGTTGCTTTGATTAATTGATCTCAAAATATATATTACCATACCAATATCTGAATTTAAAACTATACCAAAAATGATCCTTAAAAAATTAAGTTAAAGTTCGATCAATGGTCAATGTTGACTATTAATCGGTTAACCATTGACCGGTTCAAGGCTGGACCGGTTCGGATTGACTCAAGCCGGATCCCACAAAGCATACCCTAACCCTTAAATTTTTTTTTCCCGCTTTATGGGCTACGTCCTAACTATACATATTAATCCATCAAGCCCAATCTCTATTGGACCGAAAATTAAGTCTCATTAAGTCCAAATAAATTTAAGACTTAAATGAGAATCTTCTTAACCATTTTACCCAGAAAGAATTTTATAATATCTCAAGGACATCCTTGATATAAGTCATAAAATCCTAATACGTCTTTTTTGTTTCTTCTTCTTTTATGCGGCAGCTATGTCCCCGCTTCATCTTTCTTATGGCTGTCGCTCTTAAATTGTGTGTCACGGCCACCTAGCCATTCCCGAACTTTTTTTGGTATCTTTTACTAGCTAGGTCGCGGCTTCGTTTGGCAGTGCCTTTCCTGAAGGTCGGTGGGTGTTGCTGTCGCTAGCTTTAAAACCTTAGAAACCGATTTCTTTTGTGTTGTTTTTTTAATCCTTAAAAAAATAAAAACAGTCACAATTTTCTCAAATTTAATGATACTGGATTCGAGAAAACCAAAAAATTTTAATTAGTAATCGAAAATAAATTTGATTCTCAATGATTCAACATGAAAAGGCTATTATATCACTTATTAGAACAAGAAATCTTTTGGTGAAAACTATCTCCTATAATCGAGGAACATTCAGGTTGTATCATCAAGAATCAATAACAAATTCTATGGAAGCATACCTAAATCCATAATACTTGGTTGACCTTCTAGATCAACATGTTCTTCTAGAGAATCCTTTAATTTTCTCTATGCTCTCTTTCTGATGATGTGATGTCAGAAAGAATAGAAAGATACGTGTGATCTAGGGACCATGACCACTTATATAGATAACTTTTCTTGTTGTCTTTTAGTATTTTTCAGCCCATCATAGAAATAAAAATTACCTGAAGTCTTTACACATTAAAAGCCCACACCCTATTAGATACATTAAATCACAAATTACCTAAACCTTAATAGATCACTTTTAATTGGGCTTACTCTTATATGACAGAACTTATTCCTTGGTTGCCTTGCTTTGATACCAAAATGAAACAAATACAGATGCTTGCAACAAGAAATCAAATAAAAATATGAAAGTAGATGATAAATGGGGTTAATTCAAGTAAATCCAAATCTTCAAAAAGTAATGGTTATTCAAGAAGCGAATAGACTCCATGTAAAAACTTACAAGCATTCAACACTTTTTCACTATGAGTTAGAGATACATATCCAAAACATTGTAGTCCGTTTATCTCATAAATATAAGCAACTAATTAATTACAATCCCCACAAATAATTCTCAGTCAACCACAAACAATTGACACACTGCTAGATAGTATTTTATACTATTTAAATAAATAACTAATAAAATATTATAATAAAAATAAAATATTAGTCATATTATAATTCTATTATAGTATAATCCAGGGTTATATTATTATATTGTAATATATCTACCTATATTTGTAGACATATCTGCTTGATCATACTCATTCAATAGATAGAAACAATAAGATTGATACTTGCACCCTCAATCCTACCAGGGGATAAGGAATCTCTGTTTTTTATTTTTCTTTTTTTCCTTCTTATTGCCTTCCCTTAATGAGTAGACAAGACTAAGTCTTGTATTTAATTTTGGACGTTAAGCTAGCTTATCGTTTAATTTATAGCTAAGCTAACTTTTTTTACTAGATTATTATGATAAGGACCAGAGAGAGACGAGGAGGGAAAAAAAAGTAGAGGATTAGGATCCTCTGTGATGGGCCTATAAAACCCTATTAGGTTGACCCTATTACAACTTATTACAACTTTAAAAAAAACGAATAATTGATGGTAACTAAAAAGATAAAGTGAAAATTGTTAAAGGTTTTCTACCACTGTACAAATGATTTAATTTCAAGGTAATGATAAACATACTAAATTTTTATCCCAAATTTCATCCCAGGTAATATGGCATGTGATGTGTTATTCACTAAGTGACTTATAATTCTTCATAATTTTTATGAGTTGGACTATATTATATTATCATCCAATTGATAAATGGCAAGATAAATTTTTAAAGGGTAAGGCAATTTGCAGGAGAAAAATTTGTACAAGCTATACCTTTTGTCATTTTACTTTGAACATTCATAATTTAATAAAATTTGAAATTTCATATTCTTAAAATAATCTTCATGTAATTTTCTTTAAAGACAAGATAATTTTAGTTTAATAAAATATTAACACTTTTTACACCTATTATCTTATCTTTTAATCCTAAAATTATCTTTTGAAATCCAAATCCAATCTATGGTAAAAATTATTCACTTTTAATAAATATTCATTCGTGGAGAATCAAACAAATGTTTCAATAAAAGCATTAATTAGGACTAATTAGAAAAAAACATATTGTTACTTTAAAAAAAAAAAGAAATGAAGAAAAAGATGAAGAGGGAAAGTTTTGGCTTGAAGGCCGCCCAAACCAATCACAAAGGCAATAAATTCCACCAGTCAAAATTTGGTGTCCAAATTTCAATTTTTCTTATTGATTTGGGAGCTTCTAAGTTAATCTTGGTGGAGAAACATCTGCGGCCCCATAGTCTTGCCCGTACGTCGTTCTATCTTGGCATGGCAAGTTTGGCATAACCGAATAGCTACGGATGGTATATCTCAGAAGGCCTCGCAGGTTGATCACGTCTGTTTGTCTTCTTTGTGATCAACCTTGCACGGATGAAACGGTAGAACACCTTTTCTTGTCCTGTCCTTTTGCTCAATGCATAAGGTGTCAAAGGTCAAGGTTTGGCACCGGCCATCTAGATGGCCGGTGCCATCCATTCAACACGGCACCACTAGTGCCGTGTGACCAAAGAAAAAAAAAAAAGGAGCCAAAACTTTGGCCATAAAAGGGAGAGCTCCCTAAGTGATTTTGCAATCCAATTCAAACAATTCCATTGAGAGAGAATTGGAGAGTTGAGAGAGTTTTGAGCTTGAATTTATAAGCTCTTGTTATTAGTGTTCTGAGAGTTTGGGTGTATTGGGGTTTTGGGAAGTGAGCTAAAATACCACAATACTTGTAACTCCTTTCACTAGTAAAGTATTTCCTTCTGTTTTCGCCCGTGGACGTAGGCTAAAAGCCGAACCACGTAATTTCTGGTGTCCTCTTTTACACTTGTTCTTTATTTTCTTACAATTTTACTTTAGCTGCGTGTCTGCTTTCACCCACCAATTTCCTAACAGTGGTATCAGAGCTATTGGTTGTATTTTTTGGAGTCGGGTACTGTTCACGTAAGGGATACTGATGTATACGACACTGTTCACGTATACATTACTATTCACTTATACGGTACTATTCACGTGAAACGGTGGGAGTGGTACTGTTTGCGTATACGATACTATTCACATATACCGTACTATTCACATTACCGTACTGTTCACATATACGGTACTGTTCACAAGAAACGGTGGGAATGACCCAAGAATTTGGCGGTGCAAAGCAGGGAATAGTGGTGTGAGTAAAGCAACAGTGTGATTTTTTGTACATGTCTGGGAAAGTTCTGTCACAAAGGCGATAAGAGCTTAAGGAGTCTGGGTTTTAAGTGGGACCATTATGACCCCTCCAGTCTTTCCTGGGAACTTTCCTGGTGTGCATTCTCATACATACTCACAATTATTCAAGGTGGTACACTAGTTTGTGTGCAGTATTTATCAACAAAATGGCGGCAAAGTATGAAATTGAGAAATTTAACGGAAATAATTTTTCGTTGTGGAAAATGAAGATGAAAGCTGTATTGAGGAAAAATAATTGCTTGGCAGCAATTGGAGAAAGGCCCATGGAGATAACTGATGACAAGTGGAACGAGGTAGATGGCAACGCCATTTCTGATCTACACTTGGCACTTGCAGATGGAGTATTATCCAGTGTGGCAGAGAAAAACACAGCGAAGGAAATATGGGATACTCTCACAAAATTGTACGAGGTCAAGTCACTACACAACAAAATCTTCTTGAAGAGAAAACTCTATACTCTTCGAATGACGGAATCTACATTGGTGACCGACCACATCAACAACTTGAAGACTCTATTTTCACAACTCACAACGTTGGGTCATAATATAGAGGAAAATGAACGTGCAGAGCTTCTACTTCAAAGCCTACCAGATTCATATGATCAACTCATCATCAACCTGACGAACAACAATCCAGTGGACAATCTAGTTTTTGACGATGTTGCAGCCTCCGTATTAAATGAGGAGAGCAGGCGGAAAAATAAGGAAAACAAACAAGCAAGTTCGCAGCAAGCGGAGGCGCTATCGGTGACGAGAGGGAGATCAACGGAACGTGGCCCAAATGGGAGTTAAAATCATGGTAGATCAAAATCCAGAAGTAAGAAGAATGTTAAATGCTATGACTGTGGCAAGAAAGGGCACATCAAGAAAGAGTGTTGGAGTAACCAGAAGAGAAAAGAGGGCAAAGAACCTGAGTCATCAAATGCTCAGGGGTGTGTAGCAAGTACCTCAGATGATGGTGAAATTCTTTACAGCGAGGCAACAACTGTTTCAGAAGGCAGAAAACGACTGTCTGACGTCTGGCTTATAGACTCAGGAGCTACCTGACACATGACCTCTCGGAGAGAATGGTTCCACACATATGAACCTATCTCAGGAGGATCTGTATATATGGGTAATGATCATGCCTTGGAGATCGCTGGTATTGGTACTATCAAAATAAAAATGTTTGATGGTACAATTCGCACAATTGGGGAGGTACGACATGTCAATGGCTTGAAGAAAAATCTATTGTCTTTGGGACAAATGGATAGTCATGGGTACAAAACTCATGTGGAGAATGAAATTATGAAGATCGTTAAAGACGCGTTTGTATTGATGAAGGCAGAAAAGATCGGTGCTAATCTATTCATGCTTAAAGGAGAAACACTACAGGAGGCTGATGCGTGTGTCGCATCAAATGGAGAAGAGTCAACGATGATGTGGCATCTCAAACTTGGCCACATGTCGGAACAAGGTTTGAAGATTCTCTCTGAGCGAAAATTGCTTCCGGGGCTCAAATCGGTAAGTTTACCATTTTGCGAGCATTGTGTTATTAGTAAGCAGCATAGATTAAAGTTCAGTAGATCTATTGCTAGAAGTAAATGCATTCTAGACTTGATTCATTCTGATGTTTGGGAATCACCGGATATATCTATGGGAGGTGCAAAGTACATGGTGACTTTCATTGATGATTATTCCAGAAGATGTTGGGTGTATCCAATTAAGAAAAAGTCAGATGTATTTCTAGTGTTTAAAGAATACAAAGCGCGGGTGGAACTTGAATCTGGTAAAAAGATCAAGTGTTTGAGGACAGATAATGGTGGAGAGTATACAGACGGCGAGTTTCTTGCTTTCTGTAAGCAATAAGGTATTCAGAGACAGTTCACGGTGGCATACACTCCTCAACAAAATGGAGTGGCAGAGCAGATGAACAGAACTCTTACAGAAAGAATAAGAGTTATGTTGAGGACTGCTGGTCTACCTAATTCATTTTGGACAGAAGCAGCCAAAACTGCCTGTTATATAGTAAATCGGTCGCCATCTACAGCTATTGGGCTTAAGACAGCGATGGAGATGTGGACTGGAAAGCCAGCTGATTACTCCTACCTACATGCATTTGGATGTCCTGTGTACGTGATGTACAACGCCCAAGAAAGAACAAAGCTGGATCCAAAATCTAGAAGATGTATCTTCTTGGGGTATGCTGATGGAGTAAAGGGGTATCGTCTGTGGGACCCCACTGCCCACAAGATCGTCATAAGCAGAGATGTGATCTTTATAGAAGATCAACTGCAAAGGAAAGATGATGATGATAGCACTGTAAAAGAAAAGTCAGAGACTGTACCGGTCTATGTGGAAAATAATCCAGAAGATTCAGATTCTTCTGAAGCAGCACCAGAGCACGAGGAACAAGAACCAGTTGAGTCCGAGGCTCTAGAAGTTCGTCGGTCAATTCGTGAGAGACGACCGCCAACGTGGCACTCGGAGTATGTCACAGAGATCAACGTTGCATACTGTCTTCTAACAGAGGATGGAGAGCCTTCAACTTTCCATGAAGCTTTAGAAAGCACAGATGTTACTTTGTGGATGGCAGCAATGCAGGAAGAAATTGAAGCTCTACACAAGAACAAGACATGGGAACTTGTACCACTACCACGTGGAAG
The DNA here is from genome assembly GCA_029618585.1 of Citrus australasica. Taxonomy (NCBI): domain Eukaryota; kingdom Viridiplantae; phylum Streptophyta; class Magnoliopsida; order Sapindales; family Rutaceae; genus Citrus; species Citrus australasica. The sequence goes on along the minus strand of JARCIV010000003.1, from coordinate 29,836,785 downwards.
AAAAGCCATTCGAAACAAATGGGTCTACAAGATCAAACATGATGGCAATGACCAAGTGGAGCGGTATCGTGCGAGATTGGTGGTGAAAGGATATGCTCAGAAAGAAGGTATTGACTTCAACGGGATATTTTCTCCGGTGGTTCGACTCACAACAGTCAGAGTAGTCTTGGCGATGTGTGCTACATTTGACTTACATCTTGAGCAGTTAGATGTGAAAACTGCATTTTTTCATGGAAAACTTGAAGAAGAAATATATATGCTCCAACCAGAAGGTTTTGCAGAAACAGGAAAGGAGAACTTGGTTTGCAGGTTGAACAAATCTCTATACGGTCTCAAACAGGCGCCGAGGTGTTGGTATAAGAGATTTGATTCCTTCATTATGAGCCTTCGATACAACAGACTCAGTTCAGACCATTGTGCATATTACAAGAGGTTTGAAGATAATGATTTCATTATTTTGTTGTTGTATGTGGATGACATGTTGGTAGCAGGCCCCAACAAAGATCGAATCCAATAATTGAAGGAACAGTTGGCTAGGGAGTTTGAAATGAAGGACTTAGGACCAGCAAACAAGATTCTAGGGATGCAAATTCACTGAGACAGAAATAACAGGAAGGATTCGCTTTCGCAGAAGAATTACTTGAAGAAAATCTTGCGGCGCTTCAACATGCAAGATTGTAAGTCAATTTCTACCCCACTTCCTGTTAATTTCAAATTATCCTCAAGTATGTGTCCTAGCAATGAAGCGGAGAGGAAGGAGATGTCTCGAGTACCGTATGCATCAGCAGTGGGAAGTTTGATGTTCGCTATGGTATGTACAAGACCGGACATTGCACAAGCAGTGAGAGCAGTTAGTCGATACATGGCGAATCCTGGTGGAGAGCATTGGATAGCTGTGAAGAGGATTCTGAGATACATCAGAGGAACCTCAGATGTTGCATTATGTTATGGAGGATCAGAGTTTATTGTCAGGGGTTATATGGATTCAGATTTTGCAGGAGATCTTGATAAAAGAAAATCCACTACTGGTTATGTGTTTACACTTGCGGGAGCAGCTGTAAGCTGGGTTTTGAAATTGCAGACCGTTGTGGCTTTATCTACAACAGAAGCAGAATACATGGCAGCTACACAAGCTTGCAAGGAAGCTATTTGGATACAAAGGTTATTGGAGGAGCTCGGGCACAAACAAGAGAAAATTTCTGTGTTTTGTGACAGTCAGAGTGCCTTGCACATTGCAAGGAATCCAGCCTTTCATTCCAGGACAAATTACATAGGAGTTCAGTATCACTTTGTTCGAGAAGTTGTGGAAGATGGAAGTGTGGATTTACAGAAAATCCATACTATGGAGAACCTAGCAGATGTTTTGACCAAGCCGACAAATGCTGACAAGTTTATCTGGAGTAGATCCTCTTGTGGCCTAGCAGAAACGTAGGCAACATGATTATGGCGAAGCAGAAAGGATGGTGTGGACATTGATTGATTCTCAATCTAATCTCCAAGTGGGAGAATGTCAAAGGTCAAAGGTCAAGGTTTGGCACCGGCCATCTAGATGGCCGGTGCCATCCATTCAACACGGCACCACTAGTGCCGTGTGACCAAAGAAAAAAAAAAGGGCCAAAACTTTGGCTATAAAAGGGAGAGCTCCCTAAGTGATTTTGCAATCCAATTCAAACAATTCCATCGAGAGAGAATTAGAGAGTTGAGAGAGTTTTGAGCTTGAATTTATAAGCTCTTGTTATTAGTGTTCTGAGAGTTTGGGTGTATTGGGGTTTTGGGAAGTGAGCTAAAATATCACAATACTTGTAACTCCTTTCACTAGTAAAGTATTTCCTTCTGTTTTCGCCCGTGGACGTAGGCTAAAAGCCGAACCACGTAATTTCTGGTGTCCTCTTTTACACTTGTTCTTTATTTTCTTACAATTTTACTTTAGCTGCGTGTCTGCTTTCACCCACCAATTTCCTAACATAAGGGTTGGCTCAATGCGGCTTTTAACTCCAAGATCACATGTACTTTATCTATCAAGGATCTAATTGAGCATATTGCTTCCAAGCCGACTCAAGTTCAACTTAATAACATATTCATGGCCACGTGTCTTTATGCCCGTGCTGAAACTTTGTAAGCTACAAACCCAGTTCGGTTTGAGAACCGTCGCTCTCTCCCAGTTCGGATTATTGTCTCCTATAAGGTTCATATTTCCCGAATCTCTCAACTTTTTCCAGGTTGGCGTGGGTCTTCCTGTTGAGCTTTGAAAGACTCCTAAAGTGTTTATTTTGTGGTGCCCCCTCCACCGTCACCGTGGATCAAGATTAATACAGATGGGATGTCAGAGGGTAGGCCGGGTTTTCCGGCCTCTGCTGGTCTTTTTAGAGATTCATTGGGAAATTTTCTTGGGGGGCTTTGTGATGCCGTTAGGAATTCATATTTGCATTTTTGACTGAGTTTTTTTTTTTTTTGAAACTGATTAAGCATCAGTTGGTTACTGTATTACACAGAGATATATACAACTGCTATGACAGCAGGGCATTACACTGATAATTACAATAAGATATATATACATGAGACTTATATTATGACATTTATCCTATGAAGTACATGCCCATCCAAATACCCCTCATAGAAGAGGGATGCCTCCACTCCACTCGCATTTCGCAAGGGAGAAAGACGTGGTAAGAATGCTCCGCACAATTAAATTTAATTGAGGGAGTTTTTGAGTCCGTGGGGACTCGAACCATTTCTGACTGAGTTACTTGATGTGATAATCGCAATTGAAAAAGCTTATGTACGTCGCTGGTTGCATATTTGGATTGGAAGTGATTCTTTGCTCATCATTTTTCATTTGAAGAAAATAGGTTTCCACATCCTTGGTCTCTCCTTCATCGTGGGCATAATTGTGTTGAGCTTATATCTTCCATTCAAGTTTGGTTTTCTCATGTGTTCATTCAAGAAATTCTACCGAACATCTGAGGCTTTATGTCACAGTCTGATGGTTAGAGGCAGCTCCTCATTCAATTGCTTCTATTTCGGCGAATGTGGGTCCCAATTATTTTAATTTTGTTCGGTTAGAGATGAATCCTCATTCAATTGCTTCTATTCTTTCCAAAGATGCCAATGATGATTTTCCGTATTATCGATTTTGCTAATTCTTCTTGCAACTGGTTTGTTGCGCTCTTGTCTAGTTTTCGAGGTCGATGCTTGTATTATTGTAGCGCTATGCATTTTTGAAGGGCAAGCTCGATACGTCCTTTCACTGGATGTTATTTTACTTTTTAATTAATAAATTTCCCTTGTCCAGCTTCACTAATTTTTTTTTTATTTGTTCTTCCAAGAACGTACGTACTCAACTTGCTTTTATTATTAATATCACAAGGGAACCAACAAAGTGTTGGCTCCACTGGCAATGGAGTCCCCTAAAGTGGCTTGACTGGGTTTGCTCCCCAGTTCGAGTCGCAGGAAAGTCGTCTTTATTGGGAGAACATGTGCCTCTTGGTTCGAGTGGGGACTTCTAGTCTGGATTGTGGTACGAGCTTAAAGGTGTCTCCCACAATTTAGGCCCTCCCTAGGATACCCCATGGTTAAGACAAAAAAAAATTAATATCGCAAGTGAGTTGTAGCATATTAATAGAGTAATACATACATTAATTCAACCAAGTGAATAAGTACACTAATTCAATAAATACACTAATTCTGAAGGATATGAATCCATCCATAAAACATTTTTGCATCTTTCTAAATCTAGTTCAGTTAGGGAATGTGCAATGGCATTAAATGATCTAGGGTGTACTAAACTCTAGTATGACTAAAGTTCTTCATTAAGTTTTGAATTTTTGAAAGTACCCAACATATATATATCCATTGCCCTATGACATAGTACGAAAGCGATACTAGATGCTATTCTAATGTAATTTCTTAAGACTTAAGAAAAAATAACTCTCAAAGGGAGAAAAATATCGGATTAACGACAAAGATAAACCCAAAGGGAATAATTTGAAATATTGTTGATGAAAAACTTGAAGGTGTTTCAAGAAACTATGAATAACAAACTTATATATACTAGTAGCTAACTTAATCCTAATCCCTCTCAAATAAGATAATTAATTTAAAATCTTAATTGAATTAGAATTACAAATACGACTCAAATAAGCTTAATAAAACAAATAATTCTTAATGAAATACCAAATATTAAATTGACTTAAAATCTAACATTCTTAATTTATTCTACCCTATATGCTTCTACATCAATCTCATCTTCGGAAAAAAACTCTCCTCGAGTTTTACTGCAAACAAAAGACAATCGGTAAGATGAAACTTGTAGTAAAAGAGTAAATAATCTTGTATTGTAAACATGTAACACTTTGTATCAACTTTTCTTGAAACTCAAAAGTACCAAAACTTCAATTTCTTCTTACTTTTGGTTATGGCTCTTCTAAAAGATGTAGGCTTGTAGGAACTAACCATCAGAAGTTTTCTTTTAACTTTCTCCTTGGTTTGCTTAGTGTACTTTTCGTTCAATTTCTCCTTTTGAGCTAATTGTTCTTCAAGTACAACTTTCTTATCTTCAATACAAGTAGGCATGATCATATCAATTATCTCAGAGAAGTTATCTTCAAGAATGATTGATGTCTCTTCAACTTGAGCTTCTTGCACAATTTCAATCGTATTGTTAGATATAAAACTCAAATCAAGCACAAAATGTACCTCTTTATTGGAAACATCATGCTCATTTGAAATCTCTTCAAAAGAAGCTTTCATGACATTCTTTTCTTCAAATAATGAGACCGATAGAACTTGTCTTCCTACATTGACATCTTCATCTTCAAAATCTTGGATAAACTCTCTGTCACTAACGAGCGTATTGGTTGAATCATTATTAATTAACACATCTTCAGCAACTTTAGAATCTTCAAGCACAACATCTTCTTGTATTGGCGAGTTATGATCTTTATTGGAATAAAGAGGTCACTTTTTGGCATCAAAATCCTTTGGTAAAGAGAAGTCTATGATAGGATTTTGTTTCAATAATGAACTCTCATGTTGTAGTTTTAGCAGAATGAATCTATCAAACTCTTGGTCTTTTCTTCTTTGGCTCTTGCGATGCTCTTGCAATAATTCAAATCTCTTCAATGTTTTCTTTCTCTCTCTTGATTTGCAATTTAACTTATAAAACAATTTTAACGACATCCCAATATTCATGAGCAACAACAATTTAAAACAAAACTCGTACCTTAATATCAAAATCTAGTCCTTTCATAAATCTTGAAATAGTATCTTCATCATCTTTAGAAATATTCAATGACAATGATGATTTCGAAATTAAGATTCTTAATTAGAATCAAATAGAACGAAATTAAGATTCATAGAATCAAATAGAACGAAATTAAGATTCATAGAATCAAATAGAATTTGTACCTTCTTGACACTTATCAAATTTATGACAGATTGCATGAAAATATTCAGGAGGAATAACATAAGCTTTTATCTTCCTTTTTATGGTATGCCAAGTTTGAATCTTGTCTCTTCCATGTGGAATTCATGCTGTTTGCAAGTTTTTCCACCATTGTGATGCATGTCCTATTAATTCAGACGACACGTCTCAATATGTTTGTCCTCTGGAATATATTCAAGTATATCTTCAATTTTAAAGATCTAGTAAAAAAATATAATCAAGATTAGTAAATTTATCATAATAGAAAAGATTATCATCATCGTCTCTATATCTCATTGAACCACTTTTTTTTCTAAATTTTCTCTTTTTTTGCTTCTTTATTTTTTTGGTTTTGGTTATTTATAAGATTAAAAAAGTAAAGACCAATGATATAATTAAAAGAAAGTATTAAGTCAAAACTATAATTAAGCAAAAGATATGGTCACAGCCAACTGTGATCGAGAAATTGGACAAAAATGGGTGGATCTTTAAGTGTTGAGGTCAGTGAGTGTGATGGTGGTAGTGGTTTAACTCAGATCATGATGAGTTAATCAGAAAATTAAAGTAGTGTGGCAATTCTAGGTTTGTTTCAATTTCTAATGAACAAGGCAGTGGATGATAGAAGGAACTAGCTGGAAAGAATGCTGATGATGTTGAACAGATTTTTAGTGTGGTGGCTGGCAAATCACAATGAAAGACAACGAATTGAGCGACAACATTGGCGGTGGTTTAGTGGCTATTTATGAGTGTTTTAATGTCTACCGTGGTGGTTCGATGAGCTTGATGGCTGGGATATGGTTGGCGGCATATAGGTGTTCAGATATGGGGTGAAGATCAATAGAAAAGAAATAAAAGCGGGTGGCAGCAGAATATGTCGTTACTGTGAAGATGGTTCGAGTTTGGTTTTTTCTTTTTAATAATTGGTGGAATTAGTGGAGTTAATGGATGATGGAGAAAAGATTTGTGTATGGAGGGTGATTGATAGTCAAGAAAGCTCTACTTGGCATAGAGAAAGGCTCTTATACCACTTGACATAGTGTAGAAGCGATACTAGATGTTGTTCTAATGTATATTCTTGAAACTCAAGATAGAATAGCTCTTAAAGAGAGAAAACATCAAATTAACGACAAAGATAAACCCAAAGGGAATAATTTAAAATATTTTTTAATTAAAAACTTGAAGGTGTTTCAATAATCTATGAATAACAAGCCTATATATACACCAGTAGTTAACTTAATCCTACTCCTTCTCTAATAAGAAAACCTAATTACACTTGAATCACAAATACGACTCAAATAAACTTAATAAAACAAGACAATTGCTAATAAAATACCAAATACTAAATTGACTTAAAATCTAGAATTCCTTTTTTCTTAGAATGTTAAAAATTAAATATATTTTATAATCAATAACACGATCACAATATAGTATATGATTTTATATGCATGAATTTTTGGGTTAACCAAAAAACACCTTTTAAGCAAAAGGGACCTCAATGACAAAAATTCAAGGAGAAGCTACAAATTTCATTAATCACCAAAAGGAATAAATAATATAAATAAAAATATTCCATTGCCAAAATTTGCTAAGAAAACATAATATTAATATTGTACTTAAACAATCATAATACTAATTTGAACTCCTTTGAGGAGTTCATTCATAACATGATATGAGAACTCGGCAGTCATTATCATGACACTCAAGGCTCAGGTCTTAACCTATGAGTTTGGACCTTGCCCAATTGAACAACATGTGGCACTAATTCGGACTAGTTAGAACCAATCTTAGCATCTTGCCTTGTGTCTTTCTCAAGTGGAGAGCATTGGATGCCTAATTTAGACTAGTTGGAACCAATCTAAGCATCCTACCTAGTGCCTTACCCAAGTGAAACAGCATGGGGTGTCTGGTTCGACTCAATTGGAACCAATTTAAGCATTCTAGCTTGTGCCTTGCCCAACTGAGCAACATGGTGTACCAAGTTTGGATCAGTTGGAATGAATCTCGGCATCCTGCCTTGTACCTAGCCCAAGTAGAATGCCTGATTCAGACCAGTTAGAACTAATCTCAGCATCCTACCTTGTGCCTTGCCCAAATGAACAACATGGGGTGCTAATTGGAACCAATCTCTGTAACCTAGTTCTTAACTTGCCCAACCCATCACTCTGTTCAAATTCAGACCCATGAGCATTGGCAATGATTAGCGCAAATAAAAGGAAAGATGTCGATCGTCCTACCATTTAGATTATTTTAATAGGGAAAATTATAAATCTAGAATTCTAAATTTATTCTACCTTATATGCTTCCTACATAACCCTGCCTATTGTCAACAAAATTAACCACCTCTTGTGAAATTTGATTCAACAACCAGTGATGTCAACCCTGTTTACCTAGCAATCTGCAAACTCCAATCCATTGCTTCTGTCTCTACATTAACTATATCTCTATGAAATGTTGAAGGCTTGAGGTAGCTACAATAACATTCGCATTTGCATCTCGAATAACAGCCCCCAAACCTAAAGTTTGTCTTTGGAAACTGGTAGCTGCATCCATATTTATCTAAACATATCCACTTGGGGAAGGACTCCATATTTGCGGGCCAAACTCTACTAATCCTCCAGCGAGTGTATAAGCTAGTAATTAGATTCTTTGATAAGCATCCCAACTATAGTTTCGACATTAGAGACAAGCATCTGAGAATTTTCCTCATTCTTTGATAAGCATCCACTATAACTTTGGCCTTAGCAACAAGTATCTTGTTGGGAAAGGAACTCACACAAGCAGCTGTAAATTAAGCAGAAACAAAAATCCTTCCCTCTTTTTATGATAAAAATAGTATGTGTACCACAAATAAATAGAAATAAAAATAAACCAACGCAATCCAAAGAAAAAAAAAACAAAAGACACAGATTTTTACGTGGAAAACTCAAAGTGGGAAAAATCACAGGACCGTAGTTCGATATACAGCACAAGTTCTTCTTTAGATAATACTAGAGACTAATGATATCAAAAATCTCAATATTCTTAGGTTATAGTAACAGTCTAATAACTGTCTCTTTAATAAGTGGATATCTAAAATAACATCCAACAAGAGGATAAAATAAAAATCAAGACCAATAGGATTGTAGAGGGCGATACCAGAAACTTACTTTCAAAATTTAAAAGAAAATAGAGTTAATTATCTTCTCGTCCAATCAAAAATTAAAATCTAACCCCTTAAATATAATATTGCATCACTGTTCTCTCTTCTCTCTGTCGACTTTTTCTTCTCCATAAAAAGCTGCTGCCGCCTCCATTTATTCTTATTTATATAGCCACGTTTTCAAAACCTAAAATTCATGGTAAATTTCATCCAAGTCCAAATTTTAGTAATAATTACAAACCAAGCAAACCTATTTAGACTTTGGGTATTTTAGACCACTAAAATGAGATAAGACCCTACATGTCTAAAGATTTACCATCTTTACTTTGAATAAGAAATGGTTTCTTGCATTCCAAATCACCTAAAAAAATAACCACTAGCATTTCAGTTTTAGTCTCTTGTTTGCCCTTATCCTAATCATTCTGTACAAAGTGCTCAATACATCCTAGTCAGCAATTTCCTTGAGTGTTTCTGTTAATTGAGTGAGTTTCCAAACCTTTTGGGTTGCCTTACAAGGTACCGAAGTATGAAAAATGATCTCCAATCCCTTTCCTCAATTCTAACATGCAATATTAACATACCAATTAAAAACAAGATTATTACATTTTCAGAAAATTATTGAGGTTATTTAACTATCTAGGTTCAGATTTGATGGTCAAAACATTCAGCCAAGACTTGAGAGAAAAGTTGAAAACTAAGGCTTATATAATATAGGAAGATTAATTAATTTAGGGATTTTTTTATTAAATTCTGAAGTCTAGAATTTTATTCATTTCAAATCTTTTTTTTTTGAATTTGTCTGTTTTTTGTAACTTATACATGATTTTCAGACATTTACATATGATTAAAAAAAGTAAATTTTTGTGATTTTTGTATGAATGGGAAAAATTTTGAATGAGAAGTAAATACTATCTTTCAAAAGTATTTTTATAAAATATACTTATTTTGTACACCATAAAAATTAATTTTTTTCTTAGTTTTGATTTACAAGGACATAAATGTCAGATAATCATATTTATAAAAATAAACAAGATGTCACTTATATTTAGATATTAAAAAATATATTTTATTTATATATTAGTATTCAGACCTATTTAAACTTTAGAAAAATTGAGACCCATTCAGATTTTAGATAAAAAAAACAAATGCTAGCTTAGCTACTTACTAAAAACTAGTAGCAGCTCCAATGGCGATAGATGTGTTCAAGACTTAGGCAGCGTTTGTTTTTTTGTCTGAAATCTAAATAGATCTGAATTTTTCTAAAGTCTGAATGGGTCTGAATACAAAAATCTAAATGACATGTTTGTTTTTCTTTTCTTAATATCTGAATATATGTGGCATCTTATTTGTTTTACAATTAAAAAATCTTAAATTTAGTTATTTGACATTTATGTCTTTGTAAATTAAAGCAAAAAAAGAGGATTAGATTTTATAGTTTAGAAAATAAGTTATTTTATAGAGATATTTTTAGAATATAAAATTTACTTGTCGTTCATACATTTTTCCATTCAGATAAAAATCATAAAAGTTTACTTTTTCTATTCAGATGTAAATGTCTGAAAATCATATATAAGTTTCAAAAAACAAACAAATAAGTTTTAAAAAATGTCTGAAATTAATAAAATTTTATATTTCAAACATTTAACAAACAACCTCTCAATATTTCAATCGTTTGGGGCCGCATATTGTTCCTCTTCCGTTGAATCTGGGGCGGACAATAAATGGAACCCGCATTTTTTCACCTTCACCCCGCAACGCTCCAAACTGTGAGAAGAAGCAAAATTCTGAAAATAGAATTGGACTGCCACTGCCTCCGTAACGCAATTGTATTCACGGAAACCATTCAAATCCTCATCACCGAACAAGTAGTACCCCAAAACTAAGTGATCTGACTCTACATATCTAATTAGCGCAATATCGCATCTCTCCAAGGCATGATGCGGCTGACATTCCTGGGATTTGACTTGGAGTTCACAGAAGAATTCAAACCAACCGTCACAATAATCTACACGATGTTCTCCAAATGCTACGATAGCGCTAAATGTAAAACCCAGGACTCTGTTTTTATTGCTAAAGCAACCTGGTAGTGGTGTTGGCATCTCCAAGGTTATAGAAGAAGAAGATCCCACACTTTGAAACTTAAACCACTTCGGAATTTCATTCCCAGGAAAAATGACATAACCACACTTTTCCAGGAAATAACCCTGTAAAACCAAAAAAATCATATAAGATTTAAAACAAATGTCAATTGTTAACGTTAATTAATTTAAACGAGAAAAAAAAAAGGATGATATAGCCACACTTTTCCAGGAAATAACCCTGTAAAACTAAAAAAATCATATTTTATTTAAAACAAATATTAGTTGTTAACTTTAATTAATTTAAAGAGAAAAAAAAGCTAACGTTGTACAGATTAGAAGGAGACAGATAATTAATTAAAGGCACACCTCCTCTCGTACTTGTTTCCAACGTGCAGCCGCCATAAGCTGAATATCTTGCAGAGCATCTTCGAAAATTCCTCTGACCTCTTTCCGGTCCAATTTAAAATTACCGCTCAGGTCAAAATGCTGCGTAGAAGATTCATAAATTATTGAGAATAAACCTGATGATGGTAATGATTCCAGTGCTGTGCATTGATGTGCAAACAACCATTCCAGATTGCATGGAAGTTTCGATAAGGATTGAAGCCTCTCACAATAACTTATATTGAGATACTTCAAATTAGAAAGTTGTATGATGCTTTCTGGCATGCTCTTAAAATTGTTTTTCTCTAGATCCAATTCTACTAGCGAGCATAACTGACCTAGACTTTCAGGTAACTCCGTGATGCCACAGTCAGTTAGATATAAACACGTTAGATCAGTCATGTGCAAGCCATCTATAGATAATGTGATAGGCAATAATAAACCCATCTGCTTATCACCCCTCCTGCTTCTATCCGAGCTTAATTCATAAAGCTTATTGTTCAAACGAACAACGGATGACGGCACTTCTGTTGTAGCAATTCCTTTAGCGTACAAACTATTCAAAGCTTCTAAATTTCCAAGTTCATGGGGCAATTTCTGAATATTTGAGCAACCATCGAGATTAAGAACTTTTAGAGATTTCAACTTACATATGCTGCTTGGGAGACTCTTAAGCCTTTTACAACCGCTGAGGTATAAGTTTAACAACCGAGAGAGACAACCGATGGAGGGGGGCAGTTCTTCAATTGCAGTTCCATCTAACCATATCTCTTCTATATTACCAGCTGATGAGAACTCTGGAAGCCTCTTCAGTTTTGAACAGCCCGAAAGATTAAGCTTTTTAAGAGATTCCAAATTACTAATTTCAGCTGGAAGACTTTTTAGGCTTTTGCAGCCGCTTAGGTCGAGCATAACAAGCTTGTTCAGAGGTGGAACAAACGAGGGGTTTGGAGTTTTAGTAAAAATATTGCAGGCTCCAATGATTTTCTGCTTTAACTTGCCATGATGCTACTCCGACATAACACAGGCCATTGAGGCCAAGAAAAATCATTAATTAGCATGTATGATAGTAAACATCATTACTTGAAAAGAATATATATTTGGCTAATATCAAGAGCAACATGTTTATGTATATATGGCAAGAATCATTGTCATTATAATATGGATACATACGGTAAGAAATCATAGTCACTATGAATTATATATTTAAAAGATGAATCTCTGATTTATGACGATTGACTACTTGCTTTTTAATCATTGAACATTATGTATAAATTTGCATTAGAGCCATTTGAAGTCAATAAAAATGAGTTTCATCTTCTGTTATTTAAATCTTTAGTTCTTTGACATTGCATATATGTTAAGTAGAGACGACAAAAAAGACCGGGCTAATTCGGCCCATTACCATGGGCTTTGGTTCAAACTTTGCACATGAGGGTTTGGATAAGGGTTTAAAAAAAAGTTCGGGCTAAGCCCAAGCTCTTTATTTTTAAAAAAAATTATAAATTAGAATAATAAATTTGTAAATTAATGAAAAATAAAAAAAGTGAGCTTAAATTCCTAATTTATTATCAATAGTGAATCAAAAAACTTAAAATTATAATACTAAACTCTGTTTTAAGTGTTAATTAGTTGAAAGAGTGCTTGAATTACAAAATTCAGTATTAAAAAATTAAATCTTTAAACTTTTACTTACTTTATTTTATTTATTTATAATTTTATTTTGAAATATTTATTTCTTTTAATTTATTATTAATTATAACAACTTAACTATTATTAACTAATTTCATATTTACAACAAATTTTAAAAAATAAGTAAAAACCTAAACTCGGTCCAAACCCAGCCCAAACCTGTAGTGGGCGCAGCTCAGGCCTACTTAATTTACCAATCATAATATTAAGGGGTGAGTTGGGTAGAGCCCCCTATTTTTAAGCAATATTCCATAACAAAAGTTTAGATTTTGAATTGGAGCTACACATTTCAAAGTTTAAGATGAGTACTTGTATAGACAGCTATTTTTAAGAAAATTATTATTTCTGAAAGACAATGAGCCTAACTTGAAACTTGTTCATCCTTTTCTCCTAACATATCATTATTTTTACATTTGCAGTAAAAACATGGCAAGTAGAAAAAACTTTCACCTTTAAGCATATATTCTTTGTAAAATTGATTAATTAGATTATAAATCCCACTTCTAGGGTATGTTAATGGCGTTCTCAAATCTCACACTCTACGACGGAGAGTCCGTGAAGGGGAAGAAAAAATAAGAAAAGGATAGATACTAGGGAAATTTAATCATATTTCCATATTTATTTTTTGGGAAAAGGACAATGAGCCCCCTAACATTTGTGGAAATGGACATAAAACTCCTTAATGTTTCAAAAAAGACATATAACCCTTATTTTGGTTAATAATTTTCATTTGTTTTAATGGTAAATTTATTTTTAATTTACAATTACAATTATGTACCTATAATAAATAAATCAGTTTATTAACCTATGACATGGCATCAATGATGTGTATAATGAAATTAATAATTTTTTTATTTAAAACTTAAAATTAAAATGTAATTATCTTTTACCCAAATTATTCACTCTATATTATGACTATACTCTTTCCAATGATAAGATGATAAAAAAATGATGAATAATAAATAAAATTAAATTTATTTTCTTCTAGAACAAATAGGCCATAAACTTATATATAGATAAAAGATTGATTGGGCAAATAGGAAGTAAAAATTGGGGGCTCATTGTCTTAATTCAATATATTAATTTATTTTTTATAGAGACATAATAGTAATTATAAATTAAAAATAAATTTACTAAAAAAAGGTATTTATGTGTTTTTTTGAAACGTTAAGGGGTTTTTTATGTCCCTTTTCACAAATGTTAGCGAGCCCACTATCCTTTTCCCTTATTTTTTAAATTTAAAATGGAATCGTGTCAGTATTAATATCAGCAATTAGATAAATTCTAGGATTTGGTGTTAAATTGTGTGTAAAAAGAAATGATCAACTCTTAAATGTCCTCTTATATATCAAGATACGAATGTATACATACCTGGACACCTTTCCAAAGTTGTTGAATATTGCTATGAGGCATTTCAAGTAAAACAAGATTTTCCAAATGAATATTTGAAGGCAATGATTTCAATGGATATCCATGCCAGTGAAGGTATCTCAATTCAGCAAATCCAGGACCTTGGAAATCAGATATCTTACATTTGTTCTCTCCGTTGATTGATGAGCTATAGAATTTCAAAAATCTCAATTTACGCATCTTTGTGAAAGCATTAGGATTTAAATAAATTTCTTTCACTTTAGACATATCCAAGCAGATGCCCTCAATTTTTTCAGTCCCCTAATAATTAATAAAAAAAGCAATAAGTTAAAATCCAATTTATATAATTCAAATATATATTTATGGTTACAAATAAACAAAATGATACAAGTATATTAGTAGTATTAAACAAATAAACTATGAATTGACATGCCATTTACGAAAGTTTACCCACAAATGTACATGACATTTACTAGCATCCAGTTTTCATTTTTGTTAATTAGTAAATCTATCTATTTTCTCTTTCAAAAATAAATATTATATTGCTATTAGTTTATGTTGAGCTACTAGCAAATATAGAATAGAAAAATTAAAGAAAATGTTTAATATCCAAATTGTAATATTACCTTACAACATCCCAACAAATTATTTTTATTTACAGGTTGCCATGCAACCATAACCCCAATCAAACTTTGATTTTTTGAAAATTTGATCTAAATTATAACCCCAACATAATATTACATATATGCTTTATTTGCATGATGCCATGCCATTATAACCCCATCACTGGACATTAATTTTTGAAAATTTTATTATTAGTTACAGGATTTTTTTTAGCTCCTACTACTTCAAATCAATTGACTTGTCAAGTAACTCTACTTTAAGATCACTCAATCAAGCCTCCAATTAATTGCTTATTTAGTTACAGGATCTTAAAAGTAAAGAGATTATATAATGATGTAAAAAATATTATTGCTGAAAGTACGAAAAATTATTAGTAGAATGTTTATTAAAAGTGAGGAAATTAATTGTCTACGGGAGAGCAAATCTGAAAAACTCCCTAATTTTCTATAGATTTTTAACGAGGCTAAAAGAATTAATAAATATGGATAATGGTTAATTTATTCCTAAAAGATAGTTCAAGTGGCTTAACTCTTGCAGAAGATGCAATAGGTCACCGGTTTAAGCCTAACAGCATACATTTAATTTAGGGTGGGAGTGCATACATTTAATATACATGCAAGTATTTGTCTACTTATACTCACGTTAACATTTTCACCAGCTTATCGATTGAAAGAAACTCCCAGGCTTCTAGGCCTACCCAAATTAAGCTGGGACTCCTCCTTCCCTTCTCAATTATATAATAATTGAGCATAATTCCCAATTGAATACTAATTATAAATATATCAATTAAATTGAACCATATTATTAAAAAAATCCAATTTGGAAGCACTTAAATATCGTTTAATATCTTATGACTTCCTCTCTCATCGATGCTTTTAGAAAGTTTTTGTTTTTAAGTTTCTTTCTACAAGCACCCAAATAAAATAGTAACCTTTGTGAACAATAAATACTAATCTAAATCTAACATAAAAAAAGTAAGAACTAAGCGGGGTACATTATCGATTTAACTAAATCATTTTTTTTTACAGATTTTCCTCTATATTCATTCTTCCATTAATTCTAAACCGTATTAGTTCTACTTTTATTCAAAAAGAAAAGAATTAGACAAAATACTAATCTAAATCTGACATGAAAAAGATAGAATTGAGAACCTGTTGTTGCTCACCATATTTTTTGTCAGAACTTCATAAATATCCTTGTGATACCACAATCGACTACGCTGTCCTGGATAATGGATTGATTCTTTTCGGATAATTTCTCTTCCCATATCTTGTAGCAAGTCATGCATTGTTATTGTGTTGGAGTGTGATATCGTTATTAGAGACTTATCGATAAGAACGCGTAATCCTATTTCTGCAAAGAAGCCACAGGCATCTAGAAAACTTAATACTTGATCTCTACGCTCTTCTTTCAAGAAACATGCAATATCCAAAAAAATATTCTGCTCATGGTCATCCAAACCATCAAAACTTATTTTTAAAGCTGCCTGGATCTCTATGTGGGGAACGTTTTCTAATTTCCTTATTGCACTTTCCCATTCCTCTTTTCTCCTTTTGAATAGTAACGAACCCAAAACTTTAAGAACCAATGGAACTCCCTGAGCATATTTTACTATCTCCTTCGTCAGCTCTACATAACTTGCGTCAAGATGGTCTCTTCCAAAAGCAAATCGGTTAAAAAGCTTAAGTGCATCAACAGCTCCTAATTCCTTCACCTGGTATATTTGATTGACCCAACAACTTGATAGCACTTGTTTATCTCTTGTTGTTATTATTATGCGACTCCCAGATGCAAACCAATCAAGATGTCCAATTAAGAATTCTATTTGTCTTAGATTATTCACATCATCAAAAACTATTAGAACCTTCCTGCGAGTAAGCCTTTTACTTTGAAAGTTGAGCCCAGTATTTGGAATGTTCTTCACATTTTCACCACATAATAATGCAGAAAGGAGCTCCTGTCGCAAGTGAGGTAATCGACCGGTTTGATCTGCATCTCTAACATTATGAGCAAAGTAAGAACCTTCAAAATGTCTTGAGATTTTGTTAAAAATAGCACCGGCGATTGTTGTTTTGCCTATACCACCAATGCCCCAAATCCCTAATTTGTAAACATCCGTCGACCCAGTGCCTAATAATGCTTCAAGTTCTTTAATGCGAGATTCTACTCCAACCAGGTCTTTGCTTTCGCTTTGAAATGTATCATCTAGCCTCTCCAAAACTTCATTGGCAATTTCCTCCATTAGATGAGATTCAGGCCTAGCAGAAAATAATAGAATAAGTTCAAGTATTTGAAAAGGATACAAATTAATAGAATATGTTTTCAGTTGTGTCCATGCAGTGTTAGCTAATTTTACGCAGAGGTTAACGTTGCTGTAACTTAATCAAACAAAACATAGTAACATGAAGAAACCCCATCTTATTTTAATAAATTAATCAGTTTCCCAACTTGTTTTGAAAAATTGTTACTTTATTCATGAATTTATCACTGGTGCAGTAAATCACTCCACTGATAGGTAAATCACTCCACTGATAGATTTTGAAACATGTGAGGAAAAAGATTCAAATTCACAAAAAAAAAAAGAAGAGAGTTTTGATTATTTTGTCTTAAAATATCCAAGGCAGCGAGCTGATATTAATGGAAAATGATATTAGAATTATTTGTTTGTTCTATTAAATTAATTATTGATAATAATTAATTAATATCTCAGTTAATGTACTAGAATTAGACAAATATATACAGGCAAGCTACCACATAATAGTACAGCCCATAAGCAGTCACCTAATTCAAGAATATGGCAGCATGTAAGACACTTGGTGTTAGGAAATTGAGCTTCCTCCCAAGATCACTCCAAGCAATTTATCAGGCAACAAATTAACAGAAAAATTAAATGGAGAATACACTAATCACACAACACAAGATTTACGTAGAAAACTCTAAATCAGGAGAAAAACCACGGCCGTTGTCGAGAGACAACCAGAGAAAAATATTGACTATGTGGAAAATTATTACAATCACTCTCAGAAATAAATTTCTCTCACCCAAGCCCCAAATACATAATCCTGAGAAATATCCCTTAACAAAACAAACCCTTAATACCCATATTGAGGAGCCAAATGCTCCTTGAATATAACTACATGCTTAAGAACATTTCTCTCCTCTCAATTTGGATTGCTTCTCTCCATGGCCAACATTTCATTCTATTTTCTTGAGCAATGCCGAAGCTCATTGCTACTAATTTCTCATCAAATGACATTTCAATTTATAACCAAACTATCACACCAAAAAATCTAACAAGTCGGCAACAACTTTCTTCCTTTTTGACAAATTCATCATGCGGTTCAAAATTGGCATTTTCCTTGTCAAAGCCCAGCCACCAATTTGAATGCAATCAATATGTTCCCATTTGACTGTTCCTTTTTTTTTTAATCAATTTCAACACTTGGGAGCTCATGAGTGACGTTTACTATAAGTTACTGATGATGTAACTTACCAAGACCATATATATAGAGAGAGGGGGGGAGAGAGAATTATTGTTACCTAACGACATGAGAATCAAAGCCAGAAAGATTGGCTGCTTCCGTCAATGCAATCCTCCAAGTTTGCATCCTGTCTGGAAATTGTTCTTCCAGTTTCGAAAATGAATCCCCAAAATTCCCACTTTGCTTTCTCACATGTGACGGATCCACGCGATAGAAGACGGGTATCACAATCTGTCCGTAATTGGTCTTGCATTCCAGGATCCTCAAAAGTTCATCGAGACACCAACTTGAGGAAGCATAGCTTTCTGAGAAAATAATAATTGAGATGCTTGATGCTTTAATTGCATCCACAAGAGACTGTGAAATTTCATCTCCTCTCTTTAGATCGTTGTCAATGAAAGTTTCAACACCTTTTTGAGACAAAGCTGAATAGAGATGGCTGGTAATGTTATCACGGGTGTCCTCTCCTTTGAAACTAAGGAAAACATCATATTTATTGTTTCGAGGATGAGAAGAAGAAGAAGAAGCCATAGCAGTTCAATAGACGAGAGATTTTGATCAGATACAAAGATGGGATGTGAAAATAGTAGAATGTGTCACTAAAGTGTGTGTGCATATATATATATATATATATGCGCTTTAGAATTGATGTAGGTTAGACTTAGCTTAAACACATAATATCTCATTTTAAGAGATATTGACTTTAATTAGTTGAAAGTAGCAGACTGTTATTTGTTTCTTATATTATGTGTTTACACTACGTCTAACTAAGTCAATTTGATACGACCATTACGTTATTTTATTTATATTTTAGTTTTATTTGTACTAGTTGTTCTATTTAATTAGTATAAAATATTATCTAGTAGAGGGTTAGTGGTTGTGGTTGAATGCAAATTATATATGAGGATTGGGATTAGTCTAGTTGCTTATTTTTAAGAGATAGTTGGACTATCATATTTTGTTATAATGAAGAATTGTTGAATTATTATATTTTTATTGCAACTTGAGTTGTATGCATGAGTTCATTGGTTTCTCGAATAGCTAATATTTTATGGTGCAATAATGCTATACATATTTAGTTAGGATACTTAGTTTGTATTCCAATTAATGTGGCAAATGATTTATCACTATTTAATTGGTTCAAGTGATAAATAATTATAAGTCTTATAATTTTTAATTTAAATAGTAAAATTATATTGGTGACATATCAATTGGGATACAAACCAAGTATTCCACCTAAGCATACCATCACTCTTTTTGAAGGTCTGAATTTCTTTGAATTAACCCTATTTATTCATTTGATTTCTTCTTACAAACATTTGTGTCAGCATCATTTTGAATATTCATATCATTTTCGTATAGAGCAAGGAAACGAAGGAACAAATACTTGCAATAGAGAGCAGTCACTAGAAGGGATGCATAAATTAAAGGAGACTACGATTCTTGAACGAAAAGAATTTTCAAAGAAATTGTCGTGCATGATGGGTAATTTAAGTGTCCGTAATGTCAAATATTAAAATAAAATTCTCCTTCTTTGATTGAAAATCAAGATCTCCAACAATACTGTGACATGTTGATCTTAGAAAATTTCTTTGTAGTCCATAATATAGCGACATCTGTGGTTGAAATTCAAAAGACTTCGATATTTTGCATGATCATTAAAAATTCAAGTTCAGCGATCGTTGATCGTTGAAATTCAAGATCTCGAATTTCAACGAAAGATGAAGAATTTTCTTCTACATGTTTGACATTACGAACAGTTGAAGATGAATTCAACTTTTCACCTAATTTAATTGACTATAAATGGGGCTAATTCTAGGAAAGTCACACCTTCAAAAGGTATTGATTAATTATGCAAGAAACTAGTAAATTCCCACAGGCAATCAAGTTGCAATAAAATTATAATCGTTCAATATTTTTTCACTATGAGTTAGAGATATCTATATAAAATATGATAGTCCAACTATCTTATGAAAATAAGCAACTAACTAATCACAATCCCCACAAATAATTTCCACTGAACCACAAACAGCTAACACGCTATTAGAAAATATTTTATACTACTCAAAATAAAATAAAACTAAAAATAAATAAACTAAAGTACCAATCGTATCACAATTCTATTACAGTATAGATGGAAATAATAAGATTAGAACTTGCACCCTCGTTCTTAAGGCGCAGGTTTTGCCACGGAATAAGAATTCTCTCTTTGTCCTATTTAATTTTTTTCCTCTCTTCTTGCTTCTCCTAATCTAATGAGTGGACGAGAATTTTGTTTCGTTGCCGTAATGAAAATTACGGCGTCAATACCGTGATTGACATAAATATTGTATATTACACAGAGTTAGTAAATGTAAAGTAAAACCAGTAAATTCAGACAAGATTATTAATTATTCAAAAAATTAACATTGTTTCTATAGAATTTTAGTGAAAAATATTTTGTTCATGTACAAAAAAATATTTTCTTTAATTAAACAAAAAAGTTATACTAAAAAAAAGTGGAATAAGTTCTATTGAATTGGTTACCATAAATTCTATATTTATTCTAGGACATTTGTATACCTTTTTTCCTCATTTTCTATAATGATATCTATTTATTACACATGTTAATTAAGCGCACTTATTTATCTTGATGTGGATCAAGTAAAAAAAAATTAAAAAAAAAATTCTGTTATTACTAGACACATATATGATATATCAATAAAATTATATCTAATTTTGAGTATTATGCATATTTTATATAGTTTCAAACTTTTTACTTCTATTTGGAGACCATTTAAAGTTGTTGAAAAGTGCAGAAAGATGCAAAATAACTTTATTTTACAACAACTATGAAAGATATTAAAATAATTTTTTTCCAAACTCCGATTTTGAGCATAAATTTCATCCTTAATAAAAACATCACATGTATTATATAATACAAAACTAACGTTATTCAATTTAAATATAAAAAATTAATAAATATTATAACGAGTTTTAATTTTACAACTGTGAATTTGTTTTTTACAGTAACTATTAATTTGCGTATTTTATCTTTTATTCATAAGTTTTAGGCATAATCTACAAGCTTTTATGTTTTATTTTGCATTTAATGTTGATTTACTTGTTTTATGTTATATTTATACGTTTTTATTTTATTTACCAGTAATACATTAATTTATCAGTTTTATAGTGATTTACTTATTTTATCTTCCTTTTACAAGTCTTATGTTTCATTTTTAAAATTTATGTTTTATTTTACAGTTATTGTTGATTTACTAGTTTTATGTTACATTTGCAAGTTGTTGTTTTGTTTACCATTATTTCATTAATTTACTTGTTTATATTAATTTATTTGCTTTACATTTCATTTACAAGTCTTATGTTCCATTTTCAAAATTTATGTTTTATTTTGCACTTAATGTTGATATACTTGTTTTATGTAATATTTATAAGTTTTCATTTTATTTACCAGTAATACATCAATTTACTAGTTTTCTAATAATTTACTTATTTTACCTTCTTTTTACAAGTCTTATGTTTTATTTCTAAAATTTATGTTTTATTTTATAGTTAGTGTTGATTTACAAGTTTCATGTTATATTTGCAAGTTTTTGTCTTATTTACTAGTAATACATTAATTTATTAGTTTATATTAATTTACTTATTTTACCTTCCTTTTGCAAGTCTTATGTTCCATTTCCAAAATTTATATTTTATTTTGCGCTTAATGTTGATTTACTAGTTTTATGTTATATTTGTAAATTTTTGTTTTATTTACCAATAATACATCAATTTATCAGTTTTATAGTATTTTACTTGTTTTATCTTCTATTTACAAGTCTTTTGTTTCATTTTCAAAATTTATGTTTTATTTTACAGTTAATATTAATTTACTTGTTTTAAGTTATATTTGTAAATTTTAGTTTTGTTTACTAATAATACATCAATTTACTAGTTTTATATCAGTTTAATTGTTTTATTTTCTATTTACAAATCTTATGTTTAATTTTGTACTTAATGTTTAATTATGAGTTTTATGTTATATTTGTAATTTTTTTGTTTTATTTACTAATAATAAATCAATTTACTAGTTTTATATTAATTTACTCATTTTACTTTACATTTACAAGTCTTACGTTTAATTTCTAAAATTTATGTTTTATTTTACAATTAGTGTTGATTTATAAGTTTTATATTAAATTTACAAATTTTATGTTTAATTACAATATTGATACCGTAACTTTAATCACGATATCATAGAATGACCCCCCAACCTAACCTATTAAGCCAGGTTTTTTTTTTTCAGTTTTTCATAATTAAGCTAACTTTTTTTTTTTACTCGATTATGAAGACAAACAGTAAAGAGAGACAAGGAAGAAAAAAAAGATTGGATGTTGAATCAGCTGATGTGTCAGATTGCTGTGTAAGCTAGACGCTTAGCCAAATGCCGTGCTGGCAGGCTGTTATGCAAAGCACTATTAGCATATTGAGTTGGTTATTTTTCCCGCCAATCAAGTTGTTGTGCTCCGCTAATTTAAAGCTCACAATTTAGATGCTTATAGAAGAATCTAGATGATACTATAAATACTCTTGTAATTTTCAGATTGATTTGAAATTTTTTCTCTCGCTTGAACATTTTCTTTCCCTTTCCTTTAATTTCTCATCAAACAAACAGAGACTTATACTTTAACTGAAGATTAATTTATTGAAAAGTACCAGTTGCAATGAATGTCTTCAACACTCACGAGTATTTCAAGGTTAAAACTTGCAGTTGGATCTTTCACCGGGCAGCACTGCAAGCACTAAGAATCACTTCATTCCGTTAAATATGTATTCCCAAAAACTTTTAAAATCCTGATCATCGAAGAAATAGTTGCCCAACTATAAGTGGAGTACTGGACTGCCTCCACGTAATCAGCCAAACCAATATGTCTCTTTATGATGACACGCAGACTTTGGGTTTGAGTTCACATAACCAACCAGGAAAACAAGCTTTTTCCGTTTTGATGATCCTGAAACGCTACAATAGCACTAAAAGCAAGGCCGAGTACTTTTCTATTACTGGAGCAACGTGGTGGCATCTTCCAGGTTATAGAAATCAAAAGATCCCATATTTTGAAAGCTAATAATATATCTGTACCACAAAAATATGACCTTTATTTGCTGGATAATAATATATCTGTACCACAACAATCACAAGTTTCAATAAATATAAATTGTTAACTTTAATTTAAAGAAAAACAGAAACAATCATTGTATAAATTAGGAGGAGAGAGCTAACGACACACCTCCTCTCGTACTATAAACTATTGTGTTAAGAACTGGTGCAGAGGATGAAACGAGATTTACTGATGCCATTACTTTGCCGTAGCTCTGATACCAAGTTGAAGATTGAAAATGATGTTTGGTTACTTAGAAAGTAAAAGAAAGTGAAAGAATTAAGAAACAGATCTAAGAAAAACTTCTGATCTTATTAATCAATGCACACATAATGCGTGATCAATTGTTCATTATATACAAGTGCTTAAGCTCAACTTGATAACTGAATATAACAGCTTTAACTAATCAGTCACGTGTACATTCATTTCATAATCATCAAGCATGACATGGCATGCCACATCATCAATGCGTAACTGATTAAGCTTGCTGCTATCATCCTCTGTTCTGCTGACCATTGTACAAGTGTGAGCTTCCTTAACAAAAGTGAACTTATTAGCATCAGAGGATCGACATAGAATGAAGAGGAAAAGTCAAATACACTCCCATGATTTGTTTAAAGTCATGTAAACATAGATTCTTTCAGTTTTAAAAATGATCACACAGACTCCTTTTCGAATAGTTATGACTATATAAAATAAAGTTAGCTGACTACAGTCAAAGGACATATATATATAAAGGAGCTTCATGCATGCATTTGCTTTTAAAGGGAAACAAAAATACATTAGCGCTATTTTTTTTCCCCAATTTTGCCAGAGTCAAATATAGGACGTGCAAGTGAAAGATGGAAAATTATTATGTGATAATATAAAAATCAACAAGCAACCTTTTATAATGTGGTTGGGTGCTTAGATTAAAAATGCATAATCTATTATCGTTAGCAATCTTGATGGTTAAAATTTATTAATTGTCAAAATAATTAATGTACATTGTTTAAGGAACAACTTTACACTTCTTTACGAATCTTGTCTGATCATCTTTGATGCAGCTTAATTATATTTTCGCGGATCTAATTTGGTATATTAAATTTTTTTCGTAATTCTTTTAACTTCTACCTAGTTTTCTTCTAACTAAGTAGCCTAAAAATAAACATATAATTTTTCCCCTTTGAATCATTCCGAGAAAGATAAATAGAAGTGACGCGAAACCATGGCTTCACTATAACCACAGAAGTCAAAAATCAATTCCGTTAATTAAATTAAATAATGTATGTGTCACGTGTTTGTACTTGATAGTTTGTGCATAGAGTTTTTCAGAATTTGGATTCAGAACTGACCACTCTGTGGAGCTTTACATGATGTTGTTATTGGTAGCTATTAGATAAAAAATAATACATAATTAAATTTTAATCATGCACTGTTATAAATGCATGAGTGGCAAAATCTAATAAAAATAACAGCACAACTCAACTCAGTACTAAATTCAAATTCATTATTGTTATCTCTAAAGCTCTGTCTTAGGAAATCAAACTTATTGATCACATTTTTCGTTTTCAGAGCTTATCTAACCAATCAAGCAGATGATCGTCAATTTATTGAAAAGATTTGAAGCAATTTATAAATTTACAGCAATCCGAGCATAATTTTTGAAAATCCATTCACTTTTTTTTATATAATTTGATGTATTTCAAAATCCTCATGCACATTTCCGATCCATGTAAGAGATGGACAAATAATTGGGTATATCAATGCTCATTAATTTAGTCCCCACAACTTGAGTCAATTAACCTGTTAGTTACTATATTTTTAAGGACCACTCAAAACACCTGTGAGCTATTAGATTTTCACTTTCTCAATGATAAATTAGTATGATAAAATTTAAAATTCAAACAGATATAATATGTTACATGTAAAAATTAAATAGATATTCAACAAAGACCTTTGAATAGCTTTTAAAAATGCATAGATTAACCGGATAATTTGCCCAATCTGTAGAAACTTATGGAACATTTACCCAATTAGTAGCATGAGAAGATCGAAATAGACATAGAACAAATGAACAAATTAATGAAGTAATATCTTGGCTTTCCAGCTGAAGATCAGTGACATATATAATAAATATATGTATTGTGGAGGACTTGAAATGAATTCTTCAATCTCGAAGGATTCTCTATTCTCTATTTCATCTTACGAGAACGGCATTGTACTTCAGCACTGCATCCTCTTTCGTACTCATTACTTTGTTGATGAGCACATAATTCGGGATGCTCTTTGCTGCATTCATTATTAATATCCGCAGCAATGGCTCCGTAGCTAATTTCATTTGCATTTGCAACTCTTCCTGACAAACCGCATGTTAACAGCATTATGGTAAGCCCAAAAACTATCATTCCCTTTGTCGTCATCTTGATAAGTAGTGAGTGACTTAATTCTTATGTTTTGTCCAATGGCAATGATAATATCATATTTATATAAAGAAGTTGCGATCTAATTATAGCATAGTTATGTCGTTATTTCTTGGAAGTTCGACTTAATTAAGCTGGCCTTAGTTTTTCGGTTCTTCCAGTTATGCAATAGTTTCGCTGGCTAAAAAAATGAAAAATCAGTATATTTGGTACATCGTGGTGGTTTATTTTCATTTCTCCTTCTGAAAGCCTTCTGTCTTCAGAGGCTATTATTAATTATTGTTGTTTATCAGTTCCTTGATGGTGTATTTGAAGGCTGTAATATTTGTCCACGAATTTGGTAATTTTGGGGAAGATGTTAAAGACCAAACAACTTTGATATTTTGTACAAAAATAGAAATTACGTTTGAATACATTTTGATGGACTACGCAAATGCTGTTGATGAACTTAACTACCGGCCCTTGACTCTTTTATTATTTTTCGAATTCCAGTGAGGCACAATAGAACCTTTTTTTTTTTAATAGTCTTAGCTAACAATTTATGACGTACAATAATATTTTTGCTCCCCTTTACTACCGCCATCTGTCTTTTTTGTCTATTTTTTAATATTGGTTAACATACCATTAATAAAATTACATGAAAACATGTCTGACGAATACATTCGATATTTTTATCGTATTCAATTACATAGAACTTCAGTAAATTAATATTCGATAAATTGATAATTTCAATTAGATAATAGTCTTTATCAATCTCAACTTAAGGCCAATGTGATAATTTCATAATTTCATAAATTTATTAAATTTTAAAACCTAAAAAAAATCCTATTTTCCTATAGTACCCACTTACCATAAAAATTAATAATTCCTAATTCAAAATTAAAATTCATATGATTTGTCTTTGCGGCTTTTAAGCAACCTGTATGTTCTTATTGTTTTTCTCGTAATTGATTTGACTTGGATCTCATCTCTTCCTTCTTTTTTTTTTTAATATGAAATTCTTGTTAATCGTGTCAGTTTGTAACAAATACTTATCCAATATTAGTATTATGTACTAATTTGCACGAGAGGGGCTTTATATATATATGTCATGTTTAACATATAAAAAATTTTATTATAATCTTATTACTACTAATGTAAGGCAACCAAATATTATTCACATAAAACATAATAAATATCATCAACGTAAATTGATACTGCAGATGTGATTATATTTTCTAAAAGAAGGAACATCTTCCTAAATTAGTAATTTATTAGTTTATCAATTAATTAATATTTGCTAAATTAATAGATTTTTCGTAGTCTATCCGACATATTTTCATTAAAAAATTACAAAATCATGTTTGACCCATATTCAAATTTAAAATATTATAAATCAAAAACACCATTCTCATTTTATTAAAATGATTTGTAAGTACCATTTGAAGAATAATACCCAACTGGCTATTATTAGCATCTAGTACCAACAAGACTATTGGCATTACATGGCATATATGGTTTATAATTTGCAGGTCACTATCATGTGTGGATATGGTTGATCAAGAGAGATCATTTTGATTCTAACAAATTCCAGATTACTCCCGCCACGCTCAACCGCCAAGATGAAATTCCCAAATTTGCTTTGTGGGTTACTAACCATAGACTCCCATGATCTGTTTAAATTAATGTAAACATAGACTCTTTTATTTTTTAAAATGATCACACATTCTTTTTTAAACAGTTATGGCCATATGAAAAAAGTCAAGCCACTACAGTCAAGGAGATATATAAATGTATTGGAGCTTCATGCATGCATGAACTCCATTATTGGTGTTAAGTCCATTATTTATAGAGTTGACATCTTATGACTTTAGTTAAATTAGAATTTTGTTTATTGCATGTCTTGTAATAGGGATTAATTTATTAATTTCCTAATTTAATGAGATTCCAATTTATTAGGAGTATTTGTTTCCGAATTTAATTAGATGTCTAATTTAGCAAGTCAATTGATAATGAGATTCTATAATTGGCGTATGAGATCTATTTAGAGCAAGAAGTTTGTTCAAACAGGAAGTTTATTAAATACTCTAAATATTTCTTGGGAGACAAACAAGACAAGAAGATCATATTTATTCCTATTTAGATTCATAGGAATTATAAGATGAAAGAAACTCTTATTTAGAAAATTAATAACTATGAACAGTAACGGTGAACAATATTTTCAAATTCAATTAAGTTTTAATTCTAGGATTTTAATTGCCTACATCTATTTATAATAGATCTAAATTCCTTTCAATTGACTTTCAAATAGAAAAAAAAATAAAAATCTAATAATATAAAAAATCAGCAAGCAACCTTTTATGTTGTGTTTTGGTGCTTAGATTAAAAATGCGTAATCTACTATCGTTAGCAATCTTGATGGTTAATATTGATTAAGTTGTCAAAACAATTATTGTGTATTGTTTAAGGTTTGCACAATATTCCTTCTAATCTTCTCTGATCATCTTAGTCCTTTGATGCAGTTTAATTGGATTTTCTTGGATTTAATTCGGTGTATTTAATTTGCTTAGTTCTCTTAACTTTTACCTGGTCTTCTTCTAAATATGTAGTTTAAAAATAAACATATAACATACTTCGGAAAAAATGGATAGTTTTTTTTTAAATTAAAAAAAAAATCATATATTCCCTGTTTATTCATTCAAGAAAGATAAATAGAAGTGACATGAAACCATTGCTTTACTAAAAACACACGAGCCAAAAATTAATTCTATTGATTAAATTAAATATTTGTGTGCCACGTGTTTGTGCTCACTAGTTTGTGCATACAGTTGTTCTGAACATTGAAGAATTTGAAGGATGATTGATGAAACACTCAAAACACTCTTTATTTCTTATAAACTTAATACAACTCTTCAGTTACAACTCTTTTATAATTAAGAAGCTTTACTATGTTCTTAAATCAACAAAGAAATGGGGTATTTATACTCATTACAACTTAATCACAACCATACATTAATTCAACTACCACACAAATCATAACCACACATCAAACCTAACAACCATAGTCAACACTACAAATTCTACTTACCACATTACCATATTTAACACAACAAATCTCAACTACCTAAAGAAATTTTCATGGGCTAAATCAAAGATCATTTTGGACTTCAAAGTTCTATGGATCAAGTTTATGATCCAACACCCTGCTTAAACTTGACCTTGTGACACCAAGCAAATTTCTCAATCTAAAAAAGTCTTCTTGTTTCAATGGCTTAGTAAAAATATCAACTGCTTGATCTTGTAATTTGACATACTTTATTTGTATATTTTTCTCTCAGTGCACTCTCGTATGAAATGCTAAGGCAATGACTGACTTGTTGTCAATAAAAATCTCTGGAGGTTCTTCTTGTGACAATCTCAACTCCTTAAATAAATTCCTTAGCTAGATTGCATGAAAAATATTTGATGTAGCAACTACGTACTTAGCTTCATAGGCAGAAAGTGTGACAATCAATTGCTTTTTTGACATCCACGGCAAAAACAATATCTCCCATGAAGAACACAAAACCAGTGAACTCTTTCGATCATTTGTATTTCCACCGTAATTGCTATCACTACATCTATTGAGCTTATAGTCATTGGAGAATGAGTATAACAAGCCGAAATCAATAGTGCCTTTAATGTAGCGAAGGATTCTTTTTGTAGCTTTAAAATGAGTGGTCCTTGGATTTCCATGTATCGACACTCAACCCCATAGCATAAAGGATGTTGGTCTCGTGCATGTCCATTGGCATAAGCTTCCAATCAAACTCTTAAAAAATGTAAGATCTACACCTTTGCCCTCATCATATTTTGATAGCTTGACTCTACATTCAACTAGTGTGTTTATAAGCTCGCAATCATGCATCTTAAATTGCTTGAGTATTTCTTTTGCGTAGCTTTCTTGGGGAATAAATATTCCTTCTTCCTTTTGTTTAACTATGACACCAAGATAATGCGCCATAAGTTCGATATCAGTCACCTTGAACTCTTTGATCATCACTCTCTTGAACTCTTTAAATAAGCTTGGCTGCCTTCCAGTAATGATAAGATCATCCACGGACAGACATATAATCAAAATATCTTTATTTTTTCTTTGATGTAGAGAGCATGTTTACATGGGCATTTGGTGAAGCTATTCTCTTGAAAATATTTGTCGATTCTGTTGATCCATGCCTTGGTGCTTGCTTTAACCCATAAAGGACCCTCTTTAATCTCAAAACTTTGTCTTTATGTCCTTTCACGATATAGCCTAATAGTTGTTCAATGTAGACTTATTATTCAAATGGTCCATTCACGAAGGCACACTTCACATCCATTTGAAAAATCTTCTACTTCTTTTGGGTTGCTAATGAAATAATTAGTCTTATAATTTCCACTCGGGCAACAAGAGCAAATACCTCATCATAGTCAAAGTCGGCTTTTTAACTATAGCCTTTTGCAACTAGCCTTATCTTGTGCTTTTCAAATATTCCTTTAACAATTATTTTTGTCTTGCACAACCATTTGACACTAATGGCTTTGTGGCCTTTTGGGGGAGTGGCAAATTCCCAAGTGTCATTCTTCACAATAGCTTTGATTTCTTTATCCATTGTTTTTCTCTACTTATCATCTTGTATAGCTTCTTGAAAGTTCACTGGCTCACAATTGTCGAAGAGGAAAAAGAGAGTAAGAATATCAAGTACTCACAATAGCATTGAAGACTCAACTACTCCCTCACTTACAAGATTATTTTCCCCTGCAGGTACATCTCCTGGAGTCAACCCAACTATTGATTTAGTACGGCTACGAGCATGCCTATTGCTACAACGAATCATGATGATGCTCACAAAATATCAATAACGACTTTAACAACAGCAAAACTTATTGTAATCACAACAGTAAGGTCTACATAATCTAAAACCATCCTCTAATACCAACTGAAACGACCCACCTCGAACCCCCAGGGCAAGCACCAAAAGAATGAACTAAATTAGGGCGACAACGATATATGTATATTCGGTCTTCGTTAGTTAATTTTTAATTAGAAAAGAAAACCATGCAGACAATATTAATCAAAATCCTACATAAATAAGATAGAAAGCAATTGTTACTCACTGTGTATTTCGTTAAAACTTCATAAATATAATTGTGATGCCACAATCGACTTTGTTTTCGCTGATGATTGATGGATTATTCCTAGATAATTTCTCTACTCATATCTCTAAGGAAATAATGCATGCTTATTTTGTTGTAGTCCGAAATAATTAGAAGAGACTTATCAACAAGAACACTTACTTCTGATGTTGCAAAGAATTCACAGGCATCAAGGAATTTTGTTACAATATTTCTATCATCTCCAACAAAGAAACATGCAAACATGTAAAAATATATTTTGCTCTGTCATCCGAGCCATCATTACTTATTTTTAAGACCTCTTGAATCTCCATGGGGGAAGCTATTTCCAGTTTCATTATTGCATTTTCCCACACCTCTTTTCTCCTTCCACATAGAAAGCGAGCCAAAATTTTAAGCACTATGGAACTTTCAAATCATATTTGATTATCTTGTATGTCAGCTCTTTATGGCTTTCATAGAGAAGATCTCCTCTGAAGGCGCATCGATAAAAAAACTTAAGTGCATCAGTAATAACTCTATAAAATGAGAGTTATTATGGCAATTCTAGACTTAAATCAATATTACTTAGAGAGTGTTACTCAGTATGTATGAGAATGCCCAGTAGGGATTTGAAAGCCTAATGAAGATAAATTGAGTGTTACTCAGTATGTATGAGAATGCCCAGTAGGGATAGTTATAGATGGAGGTTGCAATTCCGCCCCGACACTTAGACTTTAGTTGAGATTCATGAGAATGCTGCAGCAGGATCAAGAAAACAGCAAAGAGTAGAAAATATCTCAAGTTTGGGGGAAATGTTGGTGTTGAATTGTGCTTATTAAAGTCTACTCCAATGGCTTAAATGGCTGAGTAATCAGGGCTAAGTATGTACCCCATATGCAGACTTGAGTTAAAAGGCAACAAGAGTTATGAGCATTGCTGTAACAATTGAATAAAAAAAGAAGAAAAAAGGAAGTCCTCTATCTGAGAAATTGAATAGCCAGGTTTGTTCATGAGCCCCATGTTCAGCCTTGAGTAAAAGATATCTTTAGATAAGACTATGTTATGACCATTGTTGCAGCAACTCTGACATGTACGTTGAGTGAGTAATTGGGCGTCATCATTACAAGTGATAGGCATTCACATGAAAGCTCAATATTACATTGAAGGGATAAAAAAAATCAAAAAAAATATTTTTGTTTGTTGAAGCACAATTTAAGTTTATTTGTGAATTCAGCTCTCCCATATGTGAATATATTTGTGTTCTACATCTGAATTATATGCAATATCTTTGTAATGTTGTAGCACCTCTGGACTTTGATCAAAGTGGCAAACACACATTTTGGACAGAATGCAGCCTAAGTCTAGAACTGAACTGCTATGGCTATTTTGCATGATTAAGAGTGTGATCTGAGGGTCGAAGAATCCTTGCAACTTTGATGACAGAGCTGAGCTATTTTTTGCATGATTGGGTGACTGAAGTGTTAGCATTATTGTCATTACTTGAGGACAAGTAATGGTTTAAGTTTGGGGGTGTGATAACTCTATGAAATGAGAGTTATTATGACAATTTTAGACTTAAATCAATATTACTTAGAGAGTAAATGATGTGTTTCTATTGCATTTTTGTTACATTTTGCATAAATATTCATTTTAGTTTAGTCTTAATAAATTTTGTTTGATTTAAAATAATTCGTACTTAAATTATGTGCATAATTGTAGATATCTAGAAGCTTATATTTCATGGAAGGAATGATAATGCAATAGGCTTGCAAAAATGAGGAAGAACATGACTACAAAAAAATTGAAACAAATTTGGAACAATGTATTGCTGTAGCCGTTGCTGTAGCAACCATTGCGGAGCAATCCTAGAACAACGATAGAGAAATTTTAGTGCGGGATACTGGCAGAATCGCGATCTGCAGTTTCCTAATCTGACTTATGTGCGTTCTAGACTTCTGTTTACCCTAGTTTTCAGTTATAAAAGGTGCACACATCATATGCAAAAGGGGCGGTGAATTAACAGCGAAGAAATCAAGAGGAAAAGAAGGAAAAATCATAATTCAAGGGAAAACAAGTCTGCACCAGTGAAGAAATCGGTAGAACTATTTGGATTCAATTTTCATCGTTCTTTACTTGTCCCATTTCTTACTCTTTGATTGAAACGATGTATTTCATGACTGATACTTTGCTATTTGTTTTTATTTTTCAAGGTATGAACTAAATTTAATTGTAGTTGAGTGACAAACAATCTCAATGGGTTCTTGACTGTTCTTATGAGTTGCTGTAAAATTGTTGTAGTATTTTGCTCTTATAGCTTATATTACAATCATTATTTTGGTTGACCTCCCATTATTAGAGTAATACTTGATCTTAATTTAAGTTTCCTGGATTGAGTTTAACTTGAGTCCCAAAAGGGCCACACTTGAGTTAAGATTTGTGAAGAACTAGATATAGGGATTCACCTTGTAGGGTGGAGGGAGTGTATGTTCATAATGCCATACCTTAAGTGAAATAACAACTGGTCATTGTTAGGGTGTTTAAGGGTATGAGAATCCAACAAGCGACAGCTGATGATGCAAAATAATTATGTCCAGTGTTGTAGGAATTGTTGTAGCAACTGGTGTTAATTTGAATAAAAACAGTCAGCCCATGAAGAGAGTTTGATCATTCAGCTATCTCATTCTCATTAAATTATTTTTATGCAATTCATCTAATTTACTTTATTACTGCATTTATTTTATTTTATTAAAATTGTTAATTTCGGTAGTAATCAACTTTAATTAGATTTCTCTTAAGTTTGCACTATCGTGATTACTATAGCATTTCTAGTAACATCAGTCCCTGTGGAGACGATCTTGAATATTCATTACTTTATTGCTTGTTGTGTACACTTGTATATGACATCAATAGCAATTGAGTTAAAATAACCAATACTGTCAAACACTTGGGATCATTCATGACCTCATGAACTATATCTAGTTCCTTATAAAGAAAAATTGCGGTACAATCCTTAGGTTTAAATATACCAGCTTTGCTTCTGGTTATCATCTGAAATAAATTGTATTGAATAAGAGGTTGTATGTTTGATAGAATAGAGGAGTTGTGTGTTTGATGGAAGTGATAGTGCGAAGACATGGTGATCTAATGGTTGTGTGTGTATTGATGGATGTGTTGGAAGAGTGAAAGTAATTAGTGTAGGCTCAATGTGTGTGGTTATTAATTGTTGGGGTGAGATGGCCCTGTGCAATAATAGAGGAGTAACTGAGTGATTAGAACGGCCGCAACAAGAACTTACAGCGTCGGATTAGTAGAGCTACCATTACTGAGTGAAAAAGCTGGAGATAAAGTTGAATTGTTGAGGGGAGAAGAGAAAATATAAACAAGATTTTGAACTCTGTGAAGAAGAGTTAAATTCAGTTGAATAAGGAAATGAATACTCATAAAAAGTAACATGTTTGGCTATATATATTCTACCTAAAGTTTGCAAACATTTATATCATTTGTGGGATGGTCAATAACTAGCAAAAATTCACTCATTTGAATGTCAAATTTATGTATGTTATAATCTCTTAGGTACGGGTAACAAGAGTAATCAAAACACTTCAACATGTCGTAATCAAGTTTGATTTAAAAAGTTTCTCGTATAGTGAATAAACCACAAAGGATAATCTATTAGTATAATAGATTGCTATGTGAAATGCATCTACCAGAAATGAAAAGGTAATTTAGCTTGAGCTAGCAAGGTAAGCCCCAACTCAACAATATGCTTATATTTCCTTTCAACCATCCTATTTCGATGATCTGTCTAAAGACAGGATTGCCTAAAAATGATTCCAGATTGGTTCAAGATTGAGTAAAGGCTTTGTATTTACCCCTCTATTCTGATTACAATATTTTGATGGAGGTATTAAACTGATTTTCAATCTGTAATTTAAAGCGTTAGAACACCTTTAAAGTTGCTGATTTTAATTTTAAAGGATAAACCCAAGTGTGTTTACTGAAATAATCCACAAAACTAATGTAATATGAGTAACCATCTCCAGAAAGGTATGGAGAAGGACTTCATAGATATGTGTGAATCAGTTCTCTAAAACTAATGGTTTTAGTTTTTGTGGCACAAAAGTATAACTTATGAGACTTACTTATTTGACAGGCTTTACAAACCATTTTGAGTGCTAGTTGATTTGAAGTAGAAGAGTTATTAACAAACTTGACATTCTTCGGTAAATGCATTAATGTTTGATGATTAAGATAGCCAAATCTCTTATGAAAAAGGAGTATCTTATTCATTGATGCATTACAAGGAGTAATAGTAGTCTGATAACAAGCTTTAACACTTGAAATTTTTATTGTGAACAACAGCAGAAAAATCAAGATTAAAATGACAAGTAGATAGCATCAACAATGGCTTATTCAAAGTGGCTTGACAAAGAAAAGATTATGAAAAGGACTGAGAAGAGAAAGAAGATGATAATGTTAAGATCAACTTATATAATCCTTTCTCAGCAAGGCCCTGCAGAATTACCTGCCCTCTCAGAAAATCCTTCACATAACAAACATTTCTCAGAAATTTAACAAATAGGTTATTATCAACAGTAAGCTTAGATATACTCAATAGATTCTTAGTAATTGAAGAAATTAATGAGATATCTTTGGATGCTATTTGTGAGTGAACAAATTTAGCATGGGAACTTTTATGGTAAAAGAAAGCATCACCAATATGATTTATAGCCAAAAACCTTGTCCATTCCTAATGATAAGTTGATCTAAAAACCTTCAAAATCTTCTCTAACATGCATGTCGGCCAAATTGTTTGTCAAGTGATGAATAACACCACTATAAAGATACCATCCATCATTAACTGGTCCTTCAAAATTCGCAACATAAGCAGCTCCAGGTGCAATAATGGTATGTAATGTATAAAATGAAGCAGGATAGCAATAAGGCATGTCATAAGTTCTTTATAGTGCATTGGATAGCCAGGACATGGCTCAAAGCTAGCTATATACGCAGATCTAGAGGTTCGGCCCCTGTTAAAGGATTTAAAAGGAGGTGCACAACCATCTCCATACATATGGCAGTAAGCATCAGCAGTGTGTCCATATTTGTGATAGATTTGGCAAATAGACAATGGTTCATCAGAATCCCCAAAGTGAATTGGAAGATTTCTTGTAGGATGAGTAATACCCTTAGGCATTGATTTATGAAATTGTATTTGCTGTCCTCTACCATAGCTACCAAAATTGCCACTGTCTATTAGGAAACCTCTAGGATGACTATTAAAGAACATGCCTCTGCCAAAGTTTGATACTCTTCTACCAAAATTACTATTAAAACTATGAAATCCACCTCCATATGATCTTGTCTAGCCCTACCCCTTGATTTGTGATTAAACATATCCTTAGCATTCTGAGTTTGTTCCAATCTAGCCTCATGTCTTAGAAGTAAGGCATAAGCTTCATCATAATCCATTTTGTTTACAGTGATAAACAAACTTAACCACCAATGCTGAGCTGGCAACTGAGCTGTTCCATTGCTCGGTAGCTTTTAATGACGTGGCACAACTTGACATTATAGCTTTAAACTTGGCCTTCTTATGCTCTGCTTAATGAGCTGCCTTAACATTTTCTTTTTGACATGTATCATCTAGCTTTTTAGTCTGAAGTCTGAACTTAACTTTTTTTTAGACATTTATTTATTTGAAGTTATTTATTTATTTTAACTTATCACTTATTATCAGACAATTTTATCTGAACAGAAAAAGTAAAAAAAGTCCACTTTTATATGAAGTCTGAAGTCTAAATAGAAAATTTTAATTTCAAATCTCAAAAATACCCTTAACAATTCATGTATTTCCAATATTATTTATAAACTTAATATTTTTGTATTATTCTTGAAGTTATTTTTTTAAATTGTTTTAAATTTTTATTCACATGATAACATTAACTAAGCTGAAATATTGAACAAATCAAATTATGTCCATTGTGATGAATCAAAAATAAAACAATAATTGTTGACTTTATGATAAAAGTTGATGTTATAATTACATCTTTTATTATAAAATTAAATTAAGATCAACAATGATAGTATTTTTTTTAATGGTACCAAACTAATCAACCTGTGAAAATTATAAATTGTGACAAACAAATAAATGCACCACTTAAAAGGATATTTATTACAAACTATTGACTTTTAAATTTTTCTCTTCAAATGTTGAAAAAGAAAAAAAAAACATGTCATTTAAATATTTTCATTCAGACCTATTCAGACTACAACTAAATTCAAATCTATTCAAATTTCAAATACAGAAACAAACACAACCTAAGTCAATTTCCCTGCGAGTCGCCCTTATTTTTTTCTTTTTTATAACTTAATTGAATTAATCTAAAAAATCCTTAATTACATCATTGAAAAACATTATTCAAAATATTTCTATCTAATTAATTTATTTTCATCCTTTACCTATACAAAACTCACAAATTAGCATTATTGTTTACTAAAATTAAACTTTTTAATTAGCATTATATTATCCATCTTTATAAGTTCTAAAAATATAATAGTAGTGGTCTTATTTTTATTTTTTATTTTCTTCAAATTTGTATTATTTATCTTCACAACTTTTATGAATATTTTTCCTATAAAAACAAACAATTTAATATTTATTTTTAAAAATTCAAAAAAAAATCAAATTTAGACATCCAGCTAATTACAATTCAAAATAATTTAAGTTTATTGAAATTTCTGACCCAAGAAAAAGGGCGTAAAATACAATTCAATGTCCAAAAACCTATAATCGCAAAAACAAGGGCAAGTGGGTGTATTTGTTGGCTGTCTCTACTGACAAACAGTAGTTGCATTTGCGTCAATGGTACTAGTTCTTGCAGCGACAACTTCATTCTTATTTAGGATCTCTTTAGGAAGGACAACTCTGAAAACGGCATAGTGATGATTCAAGCTTTTCATCCTTTGTAGTCTGTGAACGCTGCCCAATGCGCCCTCGTTGGGGTTTGGGAAAGCATAAAATATACGTCTAACGCTTTGTTGAACAAGTGCCATCGCACACCTGAAACATTAAAAATTGGAAATATGAAAATAACAGAGCTTTTTATGTTACAGACAGCATGCATATTCACATCTCGATTTGAAGTTTATAGCATGTGACACAGGTTGCTGTATAATGCAAGTGAAAAATCACAAAACACTATTTCATGATGTACCTTTTGTAAGTAAATTCCAAAAATGCTTATAAGCAAAAAACCCCATTCATAAATAGGTGGTTTTGTAGGGAAATTATGCTCTTTAAAAGCATATGTGTTTATTTAATTGTAATAAACATTTTTTCTGATTAATAAAATTAATGAGGTATTTTATTCAAATATCTTAATTGCATTTATATTTGTATTAAAGTCCATTTAATCATATTATATGTATTTATGTGATCACCATGTGGATTCACAGAAGACATAAATACAAGTTATCTTATGATTAAATAAATTTAGTTCGCAGTTGATAAATAAAGTTGGGCACTTTATTTAGGTATAAACTGTAATAAATTCATTGAATGATTTGTCTTAATCATGTATGAATTTATTGATGTAGTACGACTACATTGAACTGGATCACATATGAGATTTAATTAACTTTGTAATAACTGTCAGACTTATTAAATCTCATAGGCGTTGATTTTACTGTAATCTCAATCTTGAGTTAATTATGATTTCATGATTGTGATTGTTATTCCATTTGAGTTACCAATGGGCACGACACATCCTTGTGGTCAAGATTACCCGGTATCTTGGTGGGAGCAATTATGAGTATTGGAGTTATAGATTAACAATATAGAATTTGTACAACACATCTCTTGATAGGTTTTCGGCACTTGATCATAGAATTCTCTGGCCAGAGTGTGTCAACATATTTAGTATGTTGAAAATGATCATTAGAGAAAACCAGTAAGGATCAAGGAATAAGATGTTATTAAATTGATTGGACAGTTGAGATATCAATTTAATTAACGATGTGGTACAAAGGATTGTGCAGTAAAGAAATCAATGTGGCTTGAGACGAATTATTATTCGAGCATACAATTATGGAAGTCAGTTCCAATCTTTTAGTGGAGTAGATTTAGAATTAAATAATTGGGCTAGTTTAATTACAAGCCTAATTATTGTAGCCACTATTGTATGTTCCCAAATGATCCACGGGTTAGCTCATTTAATTGACTGCACCACTACTGGACTAATAAGCAAGATAACTAGCTATTTGGGTCAAAAGCCTAATTATATCTTTTAGTGGGAGGCTCCATTTAATTAGCTTATGTGTAAGGGGCCTTATGTTATTTTATATGGTGGGTCCCTTATTAAAAGAAAAAGAAACGTGAGTTTAATTTGGGGGCATTTTTTGGAGCCTAGGGTTTTCACTAAAGGGAGATATAAAAGCCTTATTTTCTCAACAGAAAAAGAGAAGCCACTTTATACAAATCTGAGAATGAGATTTTTCTCTCTATTGTTGAGAGAAAAATTTTCTCGTGCTAGTTGCTTTGGTAGTGATAAAGGCGCCCACACGTCAAGTGCAGATCGAACCTGAGTCATAACCTGGAAGATCATTGGTGCAGTTCGTGATCTAACAAGCGTGGTGGTGACGGATCGTGATCTAACAGGAGTGGTGGTGGCGGATCGTGATCTAGGAGCCTAAATCACTTCAGCGGAAAAAGCCAACTCAGATTTTCAAGGTACGATTTCTAGATTACGTATTCTTATATATTATATGAGAGCGGTCCTTAAAAAGGTTTTATAAAAATTTAAAAACCTAATTTTTCCCCAACAGGTTTAACATGCTTAAGCTGGTACAAGGAAATTGGATGGTCAAATCACATATTCCTGGTAATAACAGGCACTCCCAAAGAAAAGCAACAAATCGATACTAAAGAAGGGGAGTAATCAAAATAATTATTATGAACAATTCTGGGCACACAGAGCAGCTAATTTCAAGTATTTCACAACATAAGGGATTAGGTTAAGAGCAGTGCCAATTTACATCTCCGACACTGACATCTTTACTTGGGCAGCCACTACTGGCAACTCTGAGTATGAGAGCTTCCTATCAGCTATACACAAAACATAGCGACCAATAGGTAAAGGCATTTCATCATGCATACATATCCAACCATAGTGTTGACAGACTTACATTACACAAGGCTCCCAAACTAGATAGATGTCATAACCAGTGCATAGATAAGGTCTGGCTGATTCTGGATGAAAACCTTCAGCACCAGCATCCGGTTCCTCACTGTTCTCAACCTGAAATAGCACAAGGATGAGGACGACAATTTTCAGTCCTAGCAGACAAACGGGAGAAAAGGAAACAATTGCTGGTAAAAGCTAGGATGGCTGAACTCAAGAACCGACACAATTTAAATATACTCAAGGCCACTAATTCAAACTACAGGGGAAAAAAAGGTTGGTTGAGAAATCAAGTAATTCAAATTTCATTCATTTGCTTTTTCAGAGTATAATCAATTGACCATTCCAAGCTTGACATGATTCTTCGTATACCTGGTTCCAAAACTCAATTCTTTTTCGGTAGAAATGTCATATTTTAGGTTTATTATAGCTGAAGAAAGAAAATTGAAAAGAAATCTTTAAAATTGGAATGGGTTACAGAACTTAAATTTCCAACATAAAGTGGTTGATTCTGGGGTCGCAATTCATAACAGACCCCCAATTGATTTTGGTTTAAGGCTAACCTAACCAAACTGAACCAAAATTCCAGCCACACATGCAGCTCTGCCTGCAACAGTGCTCTTTATATATTTTTTTTTGAAAATAACAGTGCTATTTATTGATTGGCAATAATAACACAGGAATAAACAGAATTTAACATTTGCTCTCAAAAGAATGCCCAGAACAAACCAATTAAAAAATAAGAACACGAGATAAAAACTGAGATCTAATCATGTCAACTCTTTGACTCTTTCTTTTTTTAAGTTTAAGGGAAAATATACAAATAATTAGGGGACAACAGATAATGTTCCGGTACCCACCACCCTTGACAGACCCAAAACAGCAAATGCAGACAGAAAGAAGCTCGCTTACATTCGCAAGGTCAGTCTTTTGTCTTTTTGCTGGTGTACCTAAGGAAGTAGGCTGTATATTATGAACTCTATTAGGCTTATCTCCCTCATGTCCTGTACCAGGGAACAAGAGTCTGTCCCTTGCAGCAGAAGACTGTATAGCAGCCATAGCTGCATGTCGTAGAGGATGCCAATAACAAGAGGTTGTATGTGAGTTTTGCTGAGCCCACTGCCAAGGGTTCAAACATGAAACACCAGAATATGATTTTCTTGTTTCACTAGGAAAATCATTTGGAGGCAAAGATGTACGGTTTGACTCTCCATTTGAAGAAAGGTCAAAGCTTAGTTCTGAGCAACTCTCTAAGCTATTCTGCTCTGTGGAAATGGAGGAACAGCAGATTTGATCACATGCAGTTGCAATCACCTGCTTAACAGAAGGGTCCACTATAACT
This sequence comes from Citrus australasica, assembly GCA_029618585.1. Lineage (NCBI taxonomy): Eukaryota > Viridiplantae > Streptophyta > Magnoliopsida > Sapindales > Rutaceae > Citrus > Citrus australasica. Next base: position 29,795,408 of record JARCIV010000003.1, on the reverse strand, counting down.
GCAGCATTTACAATCTGCATAGCACAGCATGAGAGGCAGCTTCAGTCAAAATCATAAACTATACAAGTGAACCTAAACCAATAAATATTATGATCAACATCTAGAAATACAAGGGATACACCCATTTTTGTCTTCTTCTTTTTTTCCTGTAACTTATATTAGATATATGCTCATTTCTGAGAGGTGTACTGTAGATCCAATACAAAATTTATCACCACAAGACACCATGATGCAGGATGACAGAAGAAGTCAAGTAACTTCCTCTTTTTGGATTCTTTGTACAAATTTGACTTCAGTAAGTTCAAGAAACAAAAACAACTTTACAAACCCATCCTTTAGTGTCATTGACTATAATTTCTTAAAGCCCTTCATCAGCATCCAATGCAAGATCCAAATAGAACTATGGGCATCAGTTAGTCCATAAAAAAAATATAAAAAAAATAAAATGCTCAATTACTCATGTAAATTGACAGCATTTGGTTCTTAACTGTTGTGCAACTTAAAAGCGGAAAGTAACAGTTGAACAGATAACTCAAATCCAAATGAACTGCTAAATATAAATTGATTTCACTTTACGCAATCTAATAGTAATATATTTAATTTTTTTGATGCAGCTTAATTATATTTTCGCGGATCTAATTTGGTATATTAAATTTTTTTTGTAATTCTTTTAACTTCTACCTAGTTTTCTTCTAAGTAGCCTAAAAATAAACATATAACATACTTCTGACAAATGGGAACCTTTTTTGAAAATTAAACGAAAAAAATTATATATTCCCCGTTGAATCATTCGGAGAAAGATAAATAGAAGTGACGCGAAACCATGGCTTCACTATAACCACAGAAGTCAAAAATCAATTCCTCCGTTAATTAAATTAAATAATGTATGTGTCACGTGTTTGTACTTGATAGTTTGTGCATATAGTTTTTCAGCATTTGGATTCAGAACTGACCACTCTGTGGAGCTTTACATGATGTTGTTATTGGTAGCTATTAGATAAAAAATAATACATAATTAAATTTTAATCATGCACTGTTATAAATGCATGAGTGGCAAAATCTAATAAAAAGAACAGCACAACTCAACTCAGTACTAAATTCAAATTCATTATTGTTATCTCTAAAGCTCTGTCTTAGGAAATCAAACTTATTGATCACATTTTTCGTTTTCAGAGCTTATCTAACCAATCAAGCAGATGATCGTCAATTTATTGAAAAGATTTGAAGCAATTTATAAATTTACAGCAATCCGAGCATAATTTTTGAAAATCCATTCACTTTTTTTTATATAATTTGATGTATTTCAAAATCCTCATGCACATTTCCGATCCATGTAAGAGATGGACAAATAATTGGGTATATCAATGCTCATTAATTTAGTCCCTACAACTTGAGTCAATTAACCTGTTAGTTACTATATTTTTAAGGACCACTCAAAACACCTGTGAGCTATTAGATTTTCACTTTCTCAATGATAAATTAGTATGATAAAATTTAAAATTCAAACAGATATAATATGTTACATGTAAAAATTAAATAGATATTCAACAAAGACCTTTGAATAGCTTTTAAAAATGCATAGATTAACCGGATAATTTGCTCAATCTGTAGAAACTTATGGAACATTTACCCAATTAGTAGCATGAGAAGATCGAAATAGACATAGAACAAATGAACAAATTAATGAAGTAATATCTTGGCTTTCCAGCTGAAGATCAGTGACATATATAATAAATATATGTATTGTGGAGGACTTGAAATGAATTCTTCAATCTCGAAGGATTCTCTATTCTCTATTTCATCTTACGAGAACGGCATTGTACTTCAGCACTGCATCCTCTTTCGTACTCATTACTTTGTTGATGAGCACATAATTCGGGATGCTCTTTGCTGCATTCATTATTAATATCCGCAGCAATGGCTCCGTAGCTAATTTCATTTGCATTTGCAACTCTTCCTGACAAACCGCATGTTAACAGCATTATGGTAAGCCCAAAAACTATCATTCCCTTTGTCGTCATCTTGATAAGTAGTGAGTGACTTAATTCTTATGTTTTGTCCAATGGCAATGATAATATCATATTTATATAAAGAAGTTGCGATCTAATTATAGCATAGTTATGTCGTTATTTCTTGGAAGTTCGAGTTAATTAAGCTGGCCTTAGTTTTTCGGTTCTTCCAGTTATGCAATAGTTTCGCTAGCTAAAAAAATGAAAAATCAGTAGATTTGGTACATCGTGGTGGTTTATTTTCATTTCTCCTACTGAAAACTTTCTGTCTTCAGAGGCTATTATTAATTGTTGTTGTTTATCAGTTCCTTGATGGTGTATTTGAAGGCTGTAATATTTGTCCACGAATTTGGTAATTTTGGGGAAGATGTTAAAGACCAAACAACTTTGATATTTTGTACAAAAATAGAAATTACGTTTGAATACATTTTGATGGACTACGCAAATGCTGTTGATGAACTTAACTACCGGCCCTTGACTCTTTTATTATTTTTCGAATTCCAGTGAGGCACAATAGAACCTTTTTTTTTTTAATAGTCTTAGCTAACAATTTATGACGTACAATAATATGTTTGCCCCCCTTTACTACGGTCATCTGTCTTTTTTTTCTATTTTTTAATATTGGTTAACATACCATTAATAAAATTACATGAAAACATGTCTGACGAATACATTCGATATTTTTATCGTATTCAATTACATAGAACTTCAGTAAATTAATATTCGATAAATTGATAATTTCAATTAGATAATAGTCTTTATCAATCTCAACTTAAGGCCAATGTGATAATTTCATAATTTCATAAATTTATTAAATTTTAAAACCTAAAAAAAATCCTATTTTCCTATAGTACCCACTTACCATAAAAATTAATAATTCCTAATTCAAAATTAAAATTCATATGATTTGTCTTTGCGGCTTCTAAGCAACCTGTATGTTCTTATTGTTTTTCCCGTAATTGATTTGACTTGGATCTCATCTCTACCTTTTTTTTTAATATGAAATTCTTGTTAATCGTGTCAGTTTGTAACAAATACTTATCCAATATTAGTATTATGTACTAATTTGCACGAGAGGGGCTTTATATATATATATATATATATATGTCATGTTTAACATATAAAAAAAATTGTATTGACTTTAAGAGATATTGACTAATTGAAACGAGAGGGGCTTTATATATATATATATATGTCATATTTAATATCTCATTTTAAGAGATATTGACTTTAATTAGTTGAAAGTAGCAGACTGTTATTTGTTTCTTTATATTATGTGTTTACACTACGTCTAACTAAGTCAATTTGATACGATCATTACGTTATTTTATTTATATTGTAGTTTTATTTGTATTAGTTATTCTATTTAATTAGTATAAAATATTATCTAGTAGACGGTTAGTGGTTGTGGTTGAATGCGAATTATATATGAGGATTGGGATTAGTCTAGTTGCTTATTTTTAAGAGATAGTTGGACTATGATATTTTGTTATAATGAAGAATTGTTGAATTATTATATTTTTATTGCAACTTGAGTTGTATGCATGAGTTCATTGGTTTCTCGAATAGCTAATATTTTATGGTGCAATAATGTTATACATATTTAGTTAGGATACTTAGTTTGTATTCTAATTAATGTGGCAAATGATTTATCACTATTTAATTGGTTCAAGTGATAAATAATTATAAGTCTTATAATCTTTAATTTAAATAGTAAAATTATATTGGTGACATATCAGTTGGGATACAAACCAAGTATTCCACCTAAGCATACCATCACTCTTTTTGAAAGTCTGAATTTCTTTGAATTAACCCTATTTATTCATTTGATTTCTTGTTACAAACATTTGTGTCAGCATCATTTTGAATATTCATATCATTTTCATATAGAGCAAGGAAACGAAGGAACAAATACTTGCAATAGAGAGCAGTCACTAGAAGGGATGCATAAATTAAAGGAGACTATGATTCTTGAACGAAAAGAATTTTCAAAGAAATTGTCGTGCATGATGGGTAATTTAAGTGTCCGTAATGTCAAATATTAGAATAAAATTCTCCTTCTTTGATTGAAAATCAAGATCTCCAACAATACTGTGACATGTTGATCTTAGAAAATTTCTTTGTAGTCCATAATATAGCGACATCTTTGGTTGAAATTCAAAAGACTTAGATAGTTTGCATGATCATTAAAAATTCAAGATCAGCGATCGTTGATCGTTGAAAGTCAAGATCTCGAATTTCAACGAAAGATGAAGAATTTTCTTCTACATGTTTGACATTACGAACAGTTGAAGATGAATTCAACTTTTCACCTAATTTAATTGACTATAAATGGGGCTAATTCTAGGAAAGTCACACCTTCAAAAGGTATTGATTAATTATGCAAGAAACTAGTAAATTCCCACAGGCAATCAAGTTGCAATAAAATTATAATCTTTCAATATTTTTTCACTATGAGTTAGAGATATCTATATAAAATATGATAGTCCAACTATCTTATGAAAATAAGCAACTAACTAATCACAATCCCCACAAATAATTCCCAATGAACCACAAACAGCTAACACGCTATTAGAAAATATTTTATACTACTCAAAATAAAATAAAACTAAAAATAAATAAACTAAAGTACCAATCGTATCACAATTCTATTACAGTATAGATGGAAATAATAAGATTAGAACTTGCACCCTCGTTCTTAAGGCGCAGGTTTTGCCACGGAATAAGAATTCTCTCTTTGTCCTATTTAATTTTTTTCCTCTCTTCTTGCTTCTCCTAATCTAATGAGTGGACGAGAATTTTGTTTCGTTGCCGTAATGAAAATTACGCCGTCAATACCGTGATTGACATAAATATTGTATATTACACAGAGTTAGTAAATGTAAAGTAAAACCAGTAAATTCAGACAAGATTATTAATTATTCAAAAAATTAACATTGTTTCCATAGAATTTTAGTGAAAAATATTTTGTTCATGTACAGAAAAATATTTTCTTTAATTAAACAAAAAAGTTATACTAAAAAAAAGTGGAATAAGTTCTATTGAATTGGTTACCATAAATTCTATATTTATTCTAGGACATTTGTATACCTTTTTTCCTCATTTTCTATAATGATATCTATTTATTACACATGTTAATTAAGCGCACTTATTTATCTTGATGTGGATCAAGTAAAAAAAAAATTAAAAAAAAAATCTGTTATTACTAGACACATATATGATATATCAATAAAATTATATCTAATTTTGAGTATTATGCATATTTTATATAGTTTCAAACTTTTTACTTCTATTTGGAGACCATTTAAAGTTTTTGTTGAAAAGTGCAGAAAGATGCAAAGTAACTTTATTTTACAACAACTATGAAAGATATTAAAATAATTTTTTTCCAAACTCCGATTTTGAGCATAAATTTCATCCTTAATAAAAACATCACATGTATTATATAATACAAAACTAACGTTATTCAATTTAAATATAAAAAATTAATAAATATTATAATGAGTTTTAATTTTACAACTGTGAATTTGTTTTTACAGTAACTATTAATTTGCTTATTTTATCTTTTATTCATAAGTTTTAGGCATAATCTACAAGCTTTTATGTTTTATTTTGCATTTAATGTTGATTTACTTGTTTTATGTTATATTTATAAGTTTTTATTTTATTTACCAGTAATACATTAATTTATCAGTTTTATAGTGATTTACTTATTTTATCTTCCTTTTACAAGTCTTATGTTTCATTTTTAAAATTTATGTTTTATTTTACAGTTATTGTTGATTTACTAGTTTTATGTTACATTTGCAAGTTGTTGTTTTGTTTACCATTATTTCATTAATTTACTTGTTTATATTAATTTATTTGCTTTACATTTCATTTACAAGTCTTATGTTCCATTTTCAAAATTTATGTTTTATTTTGCACTTAATGTTGATATACTTGTTTTATGTAATATTTATAAGTTTTCATTTTATTTACCAGTAATACATCAATTTACTAGTTTTCTAATAATTTACTTATTTTACCTTCTTTTTACAAGTCTTATGTTTTATTTCTAAAATTTATGTTTTATTTTATAGTTAGTGTTGATTTACAAGTTTCATGTTATATTTGCAAGTTTTTGTCTTATTTACTAGTAATACATTAATTTATTAGTTTATATTAATTTACTTATTTTACCTTCCTTTTGCAAGTCTTATGTTCCATTTCCAAAATTTATATTTTATTTTGCGCTTAATGTTGATTTACTAGTTTTATGTTATATTTGTAAATTTTTGTTTTATTTACCAATAATACATCAATTTATCAGTTTTATAGTATTTTACTTGTTTTATCTTCTATTTACAAGTCTTTTGTTTCATTTTCAAAATTTATGTTTTATTTTACAGTTAATATTAATTTACTTGTTTTAAGTTATATTTGTAAATTTTAGTTTTGTTTACTAATAATACATCAATTTACTAGTTTTACATCAGTTTAATTGTTTTATTTTCTATTTACAAATCTTATGTTTAATTTCTAAACTTTTTGTTTTATTTTGTACTTAATGTTTAATTATGAGTTTTATGTTATATTTGTAATTTTTTTGTTTTATTTACTAATAATAAATCAATTTACTAGTTTTATATTAATTTACTCATTTTACTTTACATTTACAAGTCTTACGTTTAATTTCTAAAATTTATGTTTTATTTTACAATTAGTGTTGATTTATAAGTTTTATATTAAATTTACAAATTTTATGTTTAATTACAATATTGATACCGTAACTTTAATCACGATATCATAGAATGACCCCCCAACCTAACCTATTATGCCAGGTTTTTTTTTTCTTCAGTTTTTCATAATTAAGCTAACTTTTTTTTTTACTCGATTTTAAAGACAAAGAGTAAAGAGAGACAAGGAAGAAAAAAAAAAGATTGGATGTTGAATCAGCTGATGTGTCAGATTGCTGTGTAAGCTAGACGCTTAGCCAAATGCCATGCTGGCAGGCTGTTATGCAAAGCACTATTAGCATATTGAGTTGGTTATTTTTCCCGCCAATCAAGTTGTTGTGCTCAGCTAATTTAAAGCTCACAATTTAGATGCTTATAGAAGAATCTAGATGATACTATAAATACTCTTGTAATTTTCAGATTGATTTGAAAATTTTTCTCTCTCGCTTGAACATTTTCTTTCCCTTTCCTTTAATTTCTCATCAAACAAACAGAGACTTATACTTTAACTGAAGATTAATTTATTGAAAAGTACCAGTTGCAATGAATGTCTTCAACACTCACGAGTATTTCAAGGTTAAAACTTGCAGTTGGATCTTCCATTGATTCCGCAAAATCTGGGGCAGCACTGCAAGCACTAAGAATCACTTCATTCCGTTAAATATGTCAAAAACTTTTAAAATCCTTATCATCGAAGAAATAGTTGCCCAACTATAAGTGGAGTACTGGACTGCCTCCACGTAATCAGCCAAACCAATATGTCTCTTTATGATGACACGCAGCCTTTGGGTTTGAGTTCACATAACCAGGAAAACAAGCTTTTTCCGTTATGATGATCCTGAAACGCTACAATAGCACTTAAAGCAAGGCCGAGTATTTTTCTATTACTGGAGCAACGTGGTGGCATCTTCCAGGTTATAGAAATCAAAAGATCCCATATTTTGAAAGCTAATAATATATCTGTACCACAACAATCACAAGTTTCAATAAATATAAATTGTTAACTTTAATTTAAAGAAAAACAGAAACAATCATTGTATAAATTAGGAGGAGAGAGCTCACGACACACCTCCTCTCGTACTATAAATTAAGAGGGATGGGCAAGAAAACTCATTTAAATCAAGTACAAATTTACAGCACTGCAAGCATAAGTTTCCAAAATCCGCATGCACATTTCCATGTGAGAGGTAGATTAATAGTTTATAACTGAAATAAAATTAATCTAATTTACATGGTCAAAGTGAACTTATTAGCATCAGAGGATCGACATAGAATGAAGAGGAAAAGTCAAATACACTCCCATGATTTGTTTAAAGTCATGTAAACATAGATTCTTTCAGTTTTAAAAATGATCACACAGACTCCTTTTCGAATAGTTATGACTATATAAAATAAAGTTAGCTGACTACAGTCAAAGGACATATATATATAAAGGAGCTTCATGCATGCATTTGCTTTTAAAGGGAAACAAAAATACATTAGCGCTATTTTTTTTCCCCAATTTTGCCAGAGTCAAATATAGGACGTGCAAGTGAAAGATGGAATATTATTATGTGATAATATAAAAATCAACAAGCAACCTTTTATAATGTGTTTGGGTGCTTAGATTAAAAATGCATAATCTATTATCGTTAGCAATCTTGATGGTTAAAATTTATTAATTGTCAAAATAATTAATGTACATTGTTTAAGGAACAACTTTACACTTCTTTACGAATCTTGTCTGATCATCTTTGATGCAGCTTAATTATATTTTCGCGGATCTAATTTGGTATATTTAATTTTTTTCGTAATTCTTTTAACTTCTACCTAGTTTTCTTCTAACTAAGTAGCCTAAAAATAAACATATAATTTTTCCCCTTTGAATCATTCCGAGAAAGATAAATAGAAGTGACGCGAAACCATGGCTTCACTATAACCACAGAAGTCAAAAATCAATTCCGTTAATTAAATTAAATAATGTATGTGTCACGTGTTTGTACTTGATAGTTTGTGCATATAGTTTTTCAGAATTTGGATTCAGAACTGACCACTCTGTGGAGCTTTACATGATGTTGTTATTGGTAGCTATTAGATAAAAAATAATACATAATTAAATTTTAATCATGCACTGTTATAAATGCATGAGTGGCAAAATCTAATAAAAATAACAGCACAACTCAACTCAGTACTAAATTCAAATTCATTATTGTTATCTCTAAAGCTGTCTTAGGAAATCAAACTTATTGATCACATTTTTCGTTTTCAGAGCTTATCTAACCAATCAAGCAGATGATCGTCAATTTATTGAAAAGATTTGAAGCAATTTATAAATTTACAGCAATCCGAGCATAATTTTTGAAAATCCATTCACTTTTTTTTATATAATTTGATGTATTTCAAAATCCTCATGCACATTTCCGATCCATGTAAGAGATGGACAAATAATTGGGTATATCAATGCTCATTAATTTAGTCCCCACAACTTGAGTCAATTAACCTGTTAGTTACTATATTTTTAAGGACCACTCAAAACACCTGTGAGCTATTAGATTTTCACTTTCTCAATGATAAATTAGTATGATAAAATTTAAAATTCAAACAGATATAATATGTTACATGTAAAAATTAAATAGATATTCAACAAAGACCTTTGAATAGCTTTTAAAAATGCATAGATTAACCGGATAATTTGCCCAATCTGTAGAAACTTATGGAACATTTACCCAATTAGTAGCATGAGAAGATCGAAATAGACATAGAACAAATGAACAAATTAATGAAGTAATATCTTGGCTTTCCAGCTGAAGATCAGTGACATATATAATAAATATATGTATTGTGGAGGACTTGAAATGAATTCTTCAATCTCGAAGGATTCTCTATTCTCTATTTCATCTTACGAGAACGGCATTGTACTTCAGCACTGCATCCTCTTTCGTACTCATTACTTTGTTGATGAGCACATAATTCGGGATGCTCTTTGCTGCATTCATTATTAATATCCGCAGCAATGGCTCCGTAGCTAATTTCATTTGCATTTGCAACTCTTCCTGACAAACCGCATGTTAACAGCATTATGGTAAGCCCAAAAACTATCATTCCCTTTGTCGTCATCTTGATAAGTAGTGAGTGACTTAATTCTTATGTTTTGTCCAATGGCAATGATAATATCATATTTATATAAAGAAGTTGCGATCTAATTATAGCATAGTTATGTCGTTATTTCTTGGAAGTTCGACTTAATTAAGCTGGCCTTAGTTTTTCGGTTCTTCCAGTTATGCAATAGTTTCGCTGGCTAAAAAAATGAAAAATCAGTATATTTGGTACATCGTGGTGGTTTATTTTCATTTCTCCTTCTGAAAGCCTTCTGTCTTCAGAGGCTATTATTAATTATTGTTGTTTATCAGTTCCTTGATGGTGTATTTGAAGGCTGTAATATTTGTCCACGAATTTGGTAATTTTGGGGAAGATGTTAAAGACCAAACAACTTTGATATTTTGTACAAAAATAGAAATTACGTTTGAATACATTTTGATGGACTACGCAAATGCTGTTGATGAACTTAACTACCGGCCCTTGACTCTTTTATTATTTTTCGAATTCCAGTGAGGCACAATAGAACCTTTTTTTTTTTAATAGTCTTAGCTAACAATTTATGACGTACAATAATATTTTTGCTCCCCTTTACTACCGCCATCTGTCTTTTTTGTCTATTTTTTAATATTGGTTAACATACCATTAATAAAATTACATGAAAACATGTCTGACGAATACATTCGATATTTTTATCGTATTCAATTACATAGAACTTCAGTAAATTAATATTCGATAAATTGATAATTTCAATTAGATAATAGTCTTTATCAATCTCAACTTAAGGCCAATGTGATAATTTCATAATTTCATAAATTTATTAAATTTTAAAACCTAAAAAAAATCCTATTTTCCTATAGTACCCACTTACCATAAAAATTAATAATTCCTAATTCAAAATTAAAATTCATATGATTTGTCTTTGCGGCTTTTAAGCAACCTGTATGTTCTTATTGTTTTTCTCGTAATTGATTTGACTTGGATCTCATCTCTTCCTTCTTTTTTTTTTTAATATGAAATTCTTGTTAATCGTGTCAGTTTGTAACAAATACTTATCCAATATTAGTATTATGTACTAATTTGCACGAGAGGGGCTTTATATTTATATGTCATGTTTAACATATAAAAAATTTTATTATAATCTTATTACTACTAATGTAAGGCAACCAAATATTATTCACATAAAACATAATAAATATCATCAACGTAAATTGATACTGCAGATGTGATTATATTTTCTAAAAGAAGGAACATCTTCCTAAATTAGTAATTTATTAGTTTATCAATTAATTAATATTTGCTAAATTAATAGATTTTTCGTAGTCTATCCGACATATTTTCATTAAAAAATTACAAAATCATGTTTGACCCATATTCAAATTTAAAATATTATAAATCAAAAACACCATTCTCATTTTATTAAAATGATTTGTAAGTACCATTTGAAGAATAATACCCAACTGGCTATTATTAGCATCTAGTACCAACAAGACTATTGGCATTACATGGCATATATGGTTTATAATTTGCAGGTCACTATCATGTGTGGATATGGTTGATCAAGAGAGATCATTTTGATTCTAACAAATTCCAGATTACTCCCGCCACGCTCAACCGCCAAGATGAAATTCCCAAATTTGCTTTGTGGGTTACTAACCATAGACTCCCATGATCTGTTTAAATTAATGTAAACATAGACTCTTTTATTTTTTAAAATGATCACACATTCTTTTTTAAACAGTTATGGCCATATGAAAAAAGTCAAGCCACTACAGTCAAGGAGATATATAAATGTATTGGAGCTTCATGCATGCATGAACTCCATTATTGGTGTTAAGTCCATTATTTATAGAGTTGACATCTTATGACTTTAGTTAAATTAGAATTTTGTTTATTGCATGTCTTGTAATAGGGATTAATTTATTAATTTCCTAATTTAATGAGATTCCAATTTATTAGGAGTATTTGTTTCCGAATTTAATTAGATGTCTAATTTAGCAAGTCAATTGATAATGAGATTCTATAATTGGCGTATGAGATCTATTTAGAGCAAGAAGTTTGTTCAAACAGGAAGTTTATTAAATACTCTAAATATTTCTTGGGAGACAAACAAGACAAGAAGATCATATTTATTCCTATTTAGATTCATAGGAATTATAAGATGAAAGAAACTCTTATTTAGAAAATTAATAACTATGAACAGTAACGGTGAACAATATTTTCAAATTCAATTAAGTTTTAATTCTAGGATTTTAATTGCCTACATCTATTTATAATAGATCTAAATTCCTTTCAATTGACTTTCAAATAGAAAAAAAAATAAAAATCTAATAATATAAAAAATCAGCAAGCAACCTTTTATGTTGTGTTTTGGTGCTTAGATTAAAAATGCGTAATCTACTATCGTTAGCAATCTTGATGGTTAATATTGATTAAGTTGTCAAAACAATTATTGTGTATTGTTTAAGGTTTGCACAATATTCCTTCTAATCTTCTCTGATCATCTTAGTCCTTTGATGCAGTTTAATTGGATTTTCTTGGATTTAATTCGGTGTATTTAATTTGCTTAGTTCTCTTAACTTTTACCTAGTCTTCTTCTAAATATGTAGTTTAAAAATAAACATATAACATACTTCGGAAAAAATGGATAGTTTTTTTTTAAATTAAAAAAAAAATCATATATTCCCTGTTTATTCATTCAAGAAAGATAAATAGAAGTGACATGAAACCATTGCTTTACTAAAAACACACGAGCCAAAAATTAATTCTATTGATTAAATTAAATATTTGTGTGCCACGTGTTTGTGCTCACTAGTTTGTGCATACAGTTGTTCTGAACATTGAAGAATTTGAAGGATGATTGATGAAACACTCAAAACACTCTTTATTTCTTATAAACTTAATACAACTCTTCAGTTACAACTCTTTTATAATTAAGAAGCTTTACTATGTTCTTAAATCAACAAAGAAATGGGGTATTTATACTCATTACAACTTAATCACAACCATACATTAATTCAACTACCACACAAATCATAACCACACATCAAACCTAACAACCATAGTCAACACTACAAATTCTACTTACCACATTACCATATTTAACACAACAAATCTCAACTACCTAAAGAAATTTTCATGGGCTAAATCAAAGATCATTTTGGACTTCAAAGTTCTATGGATCAAGTTTATGATCCAACACCCTGCTTAAACTTGACCTTGTGACACCAAGCAAATTTCTCAATCTAAAAAAGTCTTCTTGTTTCAATGGCTTAGTAAAAATATCAACTGCTTGATCTTGTAATTTGACATACTTTATTTGTATATTTTTCTCTCAGTGCACTCTCGTATGAAATGCTAAGGCAATGACTGACTTGTTGTCAATAAAAATCTCTGGAGGTTCTTCTTGTGACAATCTCAACTCCTTAAATAAATTCCTTAGCTAGATTGCATGAAAAATATTTGATGTAGCAACTACGTACTTAGCTTCATAGGCAGAAAGTGTGACAATCAATTGCTTTTTTGACATCCACGGCAAAAACAATATCTCCCATGAAGAACACAAAACCAGTGAACTCTTTCGATCATTTGTATTTCCACCGTAATTGCTATCACTACATCTATTGAGCTTATAGTCATTGGAGAATGAGTATAACAAGCCGAAATCAATAGTGCCTTTAATGTAGCGAAGGATTCTTTTTGTAGCTTTAAAATGAGTGGTCCTTGGATTTCCATGTATCGACACTCAACCCCATAGCATAAAGGATGTTGGTCTCGTGCATGTCCATTGGCATAAGCTTCCAATCAAACTCTTAAAAAATGTAAGATCTACACCTTTGCCCTCATCATATTTTGATAGCTTGACTCTACATTCAACTAGTGTGTTTATAAGCTCGCAATCATGCATCTTAAATTGCTTGAGTATTTCTTTTGCGTAGCTTTCTTGGGGAATAAATATTCCTTCTTCCTTTTGTTTAACTATGACACCAAGATAATGCGCCATAAGTTCGATATCAGTCACCTTGAACTCTTTGATCATCACTCTCTTGAACTCTTTAAATAAGCTTGGCTGCCTTCCAGTAATGATAAGATCATCCACGGACAGACATATAATCAAAATATCTTTATTTTTTCTTTGATGTAGAGAGCATGTTTACATGGGCATTTGGTGAAGCTATTCTCTTGAAAATATTTGTCGATTCTGTTGATCCATGCCTTGGTGCTTGCTTTAACCCATAAAGGACCCTCTTTAATCTCAAAACTTTGTCTTTATGTCCTTTCACGATATAGCCTAATAGTTGTTCAATGTAGACTTATTATTCAAATGGTCCATTCACGAAGGCACACTTCACATCCATTTGAAAAATCTTCTACTTCTTTTGGGTTGCTAATGAAATAATTAGTCTTATAATTTCCACTCGGGCAACAAGAGCAAATACCTCATCATAGTCAAAGTCGGCTTTTTAACTATAGCCTTTTGCAACTAGCCTTATCTTGTGCTTTTCAAATATTCCTTTAACAATTATTTTTGTCTTGCACAACCATTTGACACTAATGGCTTTGTGGCCTTTTGGGGGAGTGGCAAATTCCCAAGTGTCATTCTTCACAATAGCTTTGATTTCTTTATCCATTGTTTTTCTCTACTTATCATCTTGTATAGCTTCTTGAAAGTTCACTGGCTCACAATTGTCGAAGAGGAAAAAGAGAGTAAGAATATCAAGTACTCACAATAGCATTGAAGACTCAACTACTCCCTCACTTACAAGATTATTTTCCCCTGCAGGTACATCTCCTGGAGTCAACCCAACTATTGATTTAGTACGGCTACGAGCATGCCTATTGCTACAACGAATCATGATGATGCTCACAAAATATCAATAACGACTTTAACAACAGCAAAACTTATTGTAATCACAACAGTAAGGTCTACATAATCTAAAACCATCCTCTAATACCAACTGAAACGACCCACCTCGAACCCCCAGGGCAAGCACCAAAAGAATGAACTAAATTAGGGCGACAACGATATATGTATATTCGGTCTTCGTTAGTTAATTTTTAATTAGAAAAGAAAACCATGCAGACAATATTAATCAAAATCCTACATAAATAAGATAGAAAGCAATTGTTACTCACTGTGTATTTCGTTAAAACTTCATAAATATAATTGTGATGCCACAATCGACTTTGTTTTCGCTGATGATTGATGGATTATTCCTAGATAATTTCTCTACTCATATCTCTAAGGAAATAATGCATGCTTATTTTGTTGTAGTCCGAAATAATTAGAAGAGACTTATCAACAAGAACACTTACTTCTGATGTTGCAAAGAATTCACAGGCATCAAGGAATTTTGTTACAATATTTCTATCATCTCCAACAAAGAAACATGCAAACATGTAAAAATATATTTTGCTCTGTCATCCGAGCCATCATTACTTATTTTTAAGACCTCTTGAATCTCCATGGGGGAAGCTATTTCCAGTTTCATTATTGCATTTTCCCACACCTCTTTTCTCCTTCCACATAGAAAGCGAGCCAAAATTTTAAGCACTATGGAACTTTCAAATCATATTTGATTATCTTGTATGTCAGCTCTTTATGGCTTTCATAGAGAAGATCTCCTCTGAAGGCGCATCGATAAAAAAACTTAAGTGCATCAGTAATAACTCTATAAAATGAGAGTTATTATGGCAATTCTAGACTTAAATCAATATTACTTAGAGAGTGTTACTCAGTATGTATGAGAATGCCCAGTAGGGATTTGAAAGCCTAATGAAGATAAATTGAGTGTTACTCAGTATGTATGAGAATGCCCAGTAGGGATAGTTATAGATGGAGGTTGCAATTCCGCCCCGACACTTAGACTTTAGTTGAGATTCATGAGAATGCTGCAGCAGGATCAAGAAAACAGCAAAGAGTAGAAAATATCTCAAGTTTGGGGGAAATGTTGGTGTTGAATTGTGCTTATTAAAGTCTACTCCAATGGCTTAAATGGCTGAGTAATCAGGGCTAAGTATGTACCCCATATGCAGACTTGAGTTAAAAGGCAACAAGAGTTATGAGCATTGCTGTAACAATTGAATAAAAAAAGAAGAAAAAAGGAAGTCCTCTATCTGAGAAATTGAATAGCCAGGTTTGTTCATGAGCCCCATGTTCAGCCTTGAGTAAAAGATATCTTTAGATAAGACTATGTTATGACCATTGTTGCAGCAACTCTGACATGTACGTTGAGTGAGTAATTGGGCGTCATCATTACAAGTGATAGGCATTCACATGAAAGCTCAATATTACATTGAAGGGATAAAAAAAATCAAAAAAAATATTTTTGTTTGTTGAAGCACAATTTAAGTTTATTTGTGAATTCAGCTCTCCCATATGTGAATATATTTGTGTTCTACATCTGAATTATATGCAATATCTTTGTAATGTTGTAGCACCTCTGGACTTTGATCAAAGTGGCAAACACACATTTTGGACAGAATGCAGCCTAAGTCTAGAACTGAACTGCTATGGCTATTTTGCATGATTAAGAGTGTGATCTGAGGGTCGAAGAATCCTTGCAACTTTGATGACAGAGCTGAGCTATTTTTTGCATGATTGGGTGACTGAAGTGTTAGCATTATTGTCATTACTTGAGGACAAGTAATGGTTTAAGTTTGGGGGTGTGATAACTCTATGAAATGAGAGTTATTATGACAATTTTAGACTTAAATCAATATTACTTAGAGAGTAAATGATGTGTTTCTATTGCATTTTTGTTACATTTTGCATAAATATTCATTTTAGTTTAGTCTTAATAAATTTTGTTTGATTTAAAATAATTCGTACTTAAATTATGTGCATAATTGTAGATATCTAGAAGCTTATATTTCATGGAAGGAATGATAATGCAATAGGCTTGCAAAAATGAGGAAGAACATGACTACAAAAAAATTGAAACAAATTTGGAACAATGTATTGCTGTAGCCGTTGCTGTAGCAACCATTGCGGAGCAATCCTAGAACAACGATAGAGAAATTTTAGTGCGGGATACTGGCAGAATCGCGATCTGCAGTTTCCTAATCTGACTTATGTGCGTTCTAGACTTCTGTTTACCCTAGTTTTCAGTTATAAAAGGTGCACACATCATATGCAAAAGGGGCGGTGAATTAACAGCGAAGAAATCAAGAGGAAAAGAAGGAAAAATCATAATTCAAGGGAAAACAAGTCTGCACCAGTGAAGAAATCGGTAGAACTATTTGGATTCAATTTTCATCGTTCTTTACTTGTCCCATTTCTTACTCTTTGATTGAAACGATGTATTTCATGACTGATACTTTGCTATTTGTTTTTATTTTTCAAGGTATGAACTAAATTTAATTGTAGTTGAGTGACAAACAATCTCAATGGGTTCTTGACTGTTCTTATGAGTTGCTGTAAAATTGTTGTAGTATTTTGCTCTTATAGCTTATATTACAATCATTATTTTGGTTGACCTCCCATTATTAGAGTAATACTTGATCTTAATTTAAGTTTCCTGGATTGAGTTTAACTTGAGTCCCAAAAGGGCCACACTTGAGTTAAGATTTGTGAAGAACTAGATATAGGGATTCACCTTGTAGGGTGGAGGGAGTGTATGTTCATAATGCCATACCTTAAGTGAAATAACAACTGGTCATTGTTAGGGTGTTTAAGGGTATGAGAATCCAACAAGCGACAGCTGATGATGCAAAATAATTATGTCCAGTGTTGTAGGAATTGTTGTAGCAACTGGTGTTAATTTGAATAAAAACAGTCAGCCCATGAAGAGAGTTTGATCATTCAGCTATCTCATTCTCATTAAATTATTTTTATGCAATTCATCTAATTTACTTTATTACTGCATTTATTTTATTTTATTAAAATTGTTAATTTCGGTAGTAATCAACTTTAATTAGATTTCTCTTAAGTTTGCACTATCGTGATTACTATAGCATTTCTAGTAACATCAGTCCCTGTGGAGACGATCTTGAATATTCATTACTTTATTGCTTGTTGTGTACACTTGTATATGACATCAATAGCAATTGAGTTAAAATAACCAATACTGTCAAACACTTGGGATCATTCATGACCTCATGAACTATATCTAGTTCCTTATAAAGAAAAATTGCGGTACAATCCTTAGGTTTAAATATACCAGCTTTGCTTCTGGTTATCATCTGAAATAAATTGTATTGAATAAGAGGTTGTATGTTTGATAGAATAGAGGAGTTGTGTGTTTGATGGAAGTGATAGTGCGAAGACATGGTGATCTAATGGTTGTGTGTGTATTGATGGATGTGTTGGAAGAGTGAAAGTAATTAGTGTAGGCTCAATGTGTGTGGTTATTAATTGTTGGGGTGAGATGGCCCTGTGCAATAATAGAGGAGTAACTGAGTGATTAGAACGGCCGCAACAAGAACTTACAGCGTCGGATTAGTAGAGCTACCATTACTGAGTGAAAAAGCTGGAGATAAAGTTGAATTGTTGAGGGGAGAAGAGAAAATATAAACAAGATTTTGAACTCTGTGAAGAAGAGTTAAATTCAGTTGAATAAGGAAATGAATACTCATAAAAAGTAACATGTTTGGCTATATATATTCTACCTAAAGTTTGCAAACATTTATATCATTTGTGGGATGGTCAATAACTAGCAAAAATTCACTCATTTGAATGTCAAATTTATGTATGTTATAATCTCTTAGGTACGGGTAACAAGAGTAATCAAAACACTTCAACATGTCGTAATCAAGTTTGATTTAAAAAGTTTCTCGTATAGTGAATAAACCACAAAGGATAATCTATTAGTATAATAGATTGCTATGTGAAATGCATCTACCAGAAATGAAAAGGTAATTTAGCTTGAGCTAGCAAGGTAAGCCCCAACTCAACAATATGCTTATATTTCCTTTCAACCATCCTATTTCGATGATCTGTCTAAAGACAGGATTGCCTAAAAATGATTCCAGATTGGTTCAAGATTGAGTAAAGGCTTTGTATTTACCCCTCTATTCTGATTACAATATTTTGATGGAGGTATTAAACTGATTTTCAATCTGTAATTTAAAGCGTTAGAACACCTTTAAAGTTGCTGATTTTAATTTTAAAGGATAAACCCAAGTGTGTTTACTGAAATAATCCACAAAACTAATGTAATATGAGTAACCATCTCCAGAAAGGTATGGAGAAGGACTTCATAGATATGTGTGAATCAGTTCTCTAAAACTAATGGTTTTAGTTTTTGTGGCACAAAAGTATAACTTATGAGACTTACTTATTTGACAGGCTTTACAAACCATTTTGAGTGCTAGTTGATTTGAAGTAGAAGAGTTATTAACAAACTTGACATTCTTCGGTAAATGCATTAATGTTTGATGATTAAGATAGCCAAATCTCTTATGAAAAAGGAGTATCTTATTCATTGATGCATTACAAGGAGTAATAGTAGTCTGATAACAAGCTTTAACACTTGAAATTTTTATTGTGAACAACAGCAGAAAAATCAAGATTAAAATGACAAGTAGATAGCATCAACAATGGCTTATTCAAAGTGGCTTGACAAAGAAAAGATTATGAAAAGGACTGAGAAGAGAAAGAAGATGATAATGTTAAGATCAACTTATATAATCCTTTCTCAGCAAGGCCCTGCAGAATTACCTGCCCTCTCAGAAAATCCTTCACATAACAAACATTTCTCAGAAATTTAACAAATAGGTTATTATCAACAGTAAGCTTAGATATACTCAATAGATTCTTAGTAATTGAAGAAATTAATGAGATATCTTTGGATGCTATTTGTGAGTGAACAAATTTAGCATGGGAACTTTTATGGTAAAAGAAAGCATCACCAATATGATTTATAGCCAAAAACCTTGTCCATTCCTAATGATAAGTTGATCTAAAAACCTTCAAAATCTTCTCTAACATGCATGTCGGCCAAATTGTTTGTCAAGTGATGAATAACACCACTATAAAGATACCATCCATCATTAACTGGTCCTTCAAAATTCGCAACATAAGCAGCTCCAGGTGCAATAATGGTATGTAATGTATAAAATGAAGCAGGATAGCAATAAGGCATGTCATAAGTTCTTTATAGTGCATTGGATAGCCAGGACATGGCTCAAAGCTAGCTATATACGCAGATCTAGAGGTTCGGCCCCTGTTAAAGGATTTAAAAGGAGGTGCACAACCATCTCCATACATATGGCAGTAAGCATCAGCAGTGTGTCCATATTTGTGATAGATTTGGCAAATAGACAATGGTTCATCAGAATCCCCAAAGTGAATTGGAAGATTTCTTGTAGGATGAGTAATACCCTTAGGCATTGATTTATGAAATTGTATTTGCTGTCCTCTACCATAGCTACCAAAATTGCCACTGTCTATTAGGAAACCTCTAGGATGACTATTAAAGAACATGCCTCTGCCAAAGTTTGATACTCTTCTACCAAAATTACTATTAAAACTATGAAATCCACCTCCATATGATCTTGTCTAGCCCTACCCCTTGATTTGTGATTAAACATATCCTTAGCATTCTGAGTTTGTTCCAATCTAGCCTCATGTCTTAGAAGTAAGGCATAAGCTTCATCATAATCCATTTTGTTTACAGTGATAAACAAACTTAACCACCAATGCTGAGCTGGCAACTGAGCTGTTCCATTGCTCGGTAGCTTTTAATGACGTGGCACAACTTGACATTATAGCTTTAAACTTGGCCTTCTTATGCTCTGCTTAATGAGCTGCCTTAACATTTTCTTTTTGACATGTATCATCTAGCTTTTTAGTCTGAAGTCTGAACTTAACTTTTTTTTAGACATTTATTTATTTGAAGTTATTTATTTATTTTAACTTATCACTTATTATCAGACAATTTTATCTGAACAGAAAAAGTAAAAAAAGTCCACTTTTATATGAAGTCTGAAGTCTAAATAGAAAATTTTAATTTCAAATCTCAAAAATACCCTTAACAATTCATGTATTTCCAATATTATTTATAAACTTAATATTTTTGTATTATTCTTGAAGTTATTTTTTTAAATTGTTTTAAATTTTTATTCACATGATAACATTAACTAAGCTGAAATATTGAACAAATCAAATTATGTCCATTGTGATGAATCAAAAATAAAACAATAATTGTTGACTTTATGATAAAAGTTGATGTTATAATTACATCTTTTATTATAAAATTAAATTAAGATCAACAATGATAGTATTTTTTTTAATGGTACCAAACTAATCAACCTGTGAAAATTATAAATTGTGACAAACAAATAAATGCACCACTTAAAAGGATATTTATTACAAACTATTGACTTTTAAATTTTTCTCTTCAAATGTTGAAAAAGAAAAAAAAAACATGTCATTTAAATATTTTCATTCAGACCTATTCAGACTACAACTAAATTCAAATCTATTCAAATTTCAAATACAGAAACAAACACAACCTAAGTCAATTTCCCTGCGAGTCGCCCTTATTTTTTTCTTTTTTATAACTTAATTGAATTAATCTAAAAAATCCTTAATTACATCATTGAAAAACATTATTCAAAATATTTCTATCTAATTAATTTATTTTCATCCTTTACCTATACAAAACTCACAAATTAGCATTATTGTTTACTAAAATTAAACTTTTTAATTAGCATTATATTATCCATCTTTATAAGTTCTAAAAATATAATAGTAGTGGTCTTATTTTTATTTTTTATTTTCTTCAAATTTGTATTATTTATCTTCACAACTTTTATGAATATTTTTCCTATAAAAACAAACAATTTAATATTTATTTTTAAAAATTCAAAAAAAAATCAAATTTAGACATCCAGCTAATTACAATTCAAAATAATTTAAGTTTATTGAAATTTCTGACCCAAGAAAAAGGGCGTAAAATACAATTCAATGTCCAAAAACCTATAATCGCAAAAACAAGGGCAAGTGGGTGTATTTGTTGGCTGTCTCTACTGACAAACAGTAGTTGCATTTGCGTCAATGGTACTAGTTCTTGCAGCGACAACTTCATTCTTATTTAGGATCTCTTTAGGAAGGACAACTCTGAAAACGGCATAGTGATGATTCAAGCTTTTCATCCTTTGTAGTCTGTGAACGCTGCCCAATGCGCCCTCGTTGGGGTTTGGGAAAGCATAAAATATACGTCTAACGCTTTGTTGAACAAGTGCCATCGCACACCTGAAACATTAAAAATTGGAAATATGAAAATAACAGAGCTTTTTATGTTACAGACAGCATGCATATTCACATCTCGATTTGAAGTTTATAGCATGTGACACAGGTTGCTGTATAATGCAAGTGAAAAATCACAAAACACTATTTCATGATGTACCTTTTGTAAGTAAATTCCAAAAATGCTTATAAGCAAAAAACCCCATTCATAAATAGGTGGTTTTGTAGGGAAATTATGCTCTTTAAAAGCATATGTGTTTATTTAATTGTAATAAACATTTTTTCTGATTAATAAAATTAATGAGGTATTTTATTCAAATATCTTAATTGCATTTATATTTGTATTAAAGTCCATTTAATCATATTATATGTATTTATGTGATCACCATGTGGATTCACAGAAGACATAAATACAAGTTATCTTATGATTAAATAAATTTAGTTCGCAGTTGATAAATAAAGTTGGGCACTTTATTTAGGTATAAACTGTAATAAATTCATTGAATGATTTGTCTTAATCATGTATGAATTTATTGATGTAGTACGACTACATTGAACTGGATCACATATGAGATTTAATTAACTTTGTAATAACTGTCAGACTTATTAAATCTCATAGGCGTTGATTTTACTGTAATCTCAATCTTGAGTTAATTATGATTTCATGATTGTGATTGTTATTCCATTTGAGTTACCAATGGGCACGACACATCCTTGTGGTCAAGATTACCCGGTATCTTGGTGGGAGCAATTATGAGTATTGGAGTTATAGATTAACAATATAGAATTTGTACAACACATCTCTTGATAGGTTTTCGGCACTTGATCATAGAATTCTCTGGCCAGAGTGTGTCAACATATTTAGTATGTTGAAAATGATCATTAGAGAAAACCAGTAAGGATCAAGGAATAAGATGTTATTAAATTGATTGGACAGTTGAGATATCAATTTAATTAACGATGTGGTACAAAGGATTGTGCAGTAAAGAAATCAATGTGGCTTGAGACGAATTATTATTCGAGCATACAATTATGGAAGTCAGTTCCAATCTTTTAGTGGAGTAGATTTAGAATTAAATAATTGGGCTAGTTTAATTACAAGCCTAATTATTGTAGCCACTATTGTATGTTCCCAAATGATCCACGGGTTAGCTCATTTAATTGACTGCACCACTACTGGACTAATAAGCAAGATAACTAGCTATTTGGGTCAAAAGCCTAATTATATCTTTTAGTGGGAGGCTCCATTTAATTAGCTTATGTGTAAGGGGCCTTATGTTATTTTATATGGTGGGTCCCTTATTAAAAGAAAAAGAAACGTGAGTTTAATTTGGGGGCATTTTTTGGAGCCTAGGGTTTTCACTAAAGGGAGATATAAAAGCCTTATTTTCTCAACAGAAAAAGAGAAGCCACTTTATACAAATCTGAGAATGAGATTTTTCTCTCTATTGTTGAGAGAAAAATTTTCTCGTGCTAGTTGCTTTGGTAGTGATAAAGGCGCCCACACGTCAAGTGCAGATCGAACCTGAGTCATAACCTGGAAGATCATTGGTGCAGTTCGTGATCTAACAAGCGTGGTGGTGACGGATCGTGATCTAACAGGAGTGGTGGTGGCGGATCGTGATCTAGGAGCCTAAATCACTTCAGCGGAAAAAGCCAACTCAGATTTTCAAGGTACGATTTCTAGATTACGTATTCTTATATATTATATGAGAGCGGTCCTTAAAAAGGTTTTATAAAAATTTAAAAACCTAATTTTTCCCCAACAGGTTTAACATGCTTAAGCTGGTACAAGGAAATTGGATGGTCAAATCACATATTCCTGGTAATAACAGGCACTCCCAAAGAAAAGCAACAAATCGATACTAAAGAAGGGGAGTAATCAAAATAATTATTATGAACAATTCTGGGCACACAGAGCAGCTAATTTCAAGTATTTCACAACATAAGGGATTAGGTTAAGAGCAGTGCCAATTTACATCTCCGACACTGACATCTTTACTTGGGCAGCCACTACTGGCAACTCTGAGTATGAGAGCTTCCTATCAGCTATACACAAAACATAGCGACCAATAGGTAAAGGCATTTCATCATGCATACATATCCAACCATAGTGTTGACAGACTTACATTACACAAGGCTCCCAAACTAGATAGATGTCATAACCAGTGCATAGATAAGGTCTGGCTGATTCTGGATGAAAACCTTCAGCACCAGCATCCGGTTCCTCACTGTTCTCAACCTGAAATAGCACAAGGATGAGGACGACAATTTTCAGTCCTAGCAGACAAACGGGAGAAAAGGAAACAATTGCTGGTAAAAGCTAGGATGGCTGAACTCAAGAACCGACACAATTTAAATATACTCAAGGCCACTAATTCAAACTACAGGGGAAAAAAAGGTTGGTTGAGAAATCAAGTAATTCAAATTTCATTCATTTGCTTTTTCAGAGTATAATCAATTGACCATTCCAAGCTTGACATGATTCTTCGTATACCTGGTTCCAAAACTCAATTCTTTTTCGGTAGAAATGTCATATTTTAGGTTTATTATAGCTGAAGAAAGAAAATTGAAAAGAAATCTTTAAAATTGGAATGGGTTACAGAACTTAAATTTCCAACATAAAGTGGTTGATTCTGGGGTCGCAATTCATAACAGACCCCCAATTGATTTTGGTTTAAGGCTAACCTAACCAAACTGAACCAAAATTCCAGCCACACATGCAGCTCTGCCTGCAACAGTGCTCTTTATATATTTTTTTTTGAAAATAACAGTGCTATTTATTGATTGGCAATAATAACACAGGAATAAACAGAATTTAACATTTGCTCTCAAAAGAATGCCCAGAACAAACCAATTAAAAAATAAGAACACGAGATAAAAACTGAGATCTAATCATGTCAACTCTTTGACTCTTTCTTTTTTTAAGTTTAAGGGAAAATATACAAATAATTAGGGGACAACAGATAATGTTCCGGTACCCACCACCCTTGACAGACCCAAAACAGCAAATGCAGACAGAAAGAAGCTCGCTTACATTCGCAAGGTCAGTCTTTTGTCTTTTTGCTGGTGTACCTAAGGAAGTAGGCTGTATATTATGAACTCTATTAGGCTTATCTCCCTCATGTCCTGTACCAGGGAACAAGAGTCTGTCCCTTGCAGCAGAAGACTGTATAGCAGCCATAGCTGCATGTCGTAGAGGATGCCAATAACAAGAGGTTGTATGTGAGTTTTGCTGAGCCCACTGCCAAGGGTTCAAACATGAAACACCAGAATATGATTTTCTTGTTTCACTAGGAAAATCATTTGGAGGCAAAGATGTACGGTTTGACTCTCCATTTGAAGAAAGGTCAAAGCTTAGTTCTGAGCAACTCTCTAAGCTATTCTGCTCTGTGGAAATGGAGGAACAGCAGATTTGATCACATGCAGTTGCAATCACCTGCTTAACAGAAGGGTCCACTATAACTGCAGCATTTACAATCTGCATAGCACAGCATGAGAGGCAGCTTCAGTCAAAATCATAAACTATACAAGTGAACCTAAACCAATAAATATTATGATCAACATCTAGAAATACAAGGGATACACCCATTTTTGTCTTCTTCTTTTTTTCCTGTAACTTATATTAGATATATGCTCATTTCTGAGAGGTGTACTGTAGATCCAATACAAAATTTATCACCACAAGACACCATGATGCAGGATGACAGAAGAAGTCAAGTAACTTCCTCTTTTTGGATTCTTTGTACAAATTTGACTTCAGTAAGTTCAAGAAACAAAAACAACTTTACAAACCCATCCTTTAGTGTCATTGACTATAATTTCTTAAAGCCCTTCATCAGCATCCAATGCAAGATCCAAATAGAACTATGGGCATCAGTTAGTCCATAAAAAAAATATAAAAAAAATAAAATGCTCAATTACTCATGTAAATTGACAGCATTTGGTTCTTAACTGTTGTGCAACTTAAAAGCGGAAAGTAACAGTTGAACAGATAACTCAAATCCAAATGAACTGCTAAATATAAATTGATTTCACTTTACGCAATCTAATAGTAATATATTTAATTTTTTTGATGCAGCTTAATTATATTTTCGCGGATCTAATTTGGTATATTAAATTTTTTTTGTAATTCTTTTAACTTCTACCTAGTTTTCTTCTAAGTAGCCTAAAAATAAACATATAACATACTTCTGACAAATGGGAACCTTTTTTGAAAATTAAACGAAAAAAATTATATATTCCCCGTTGAATCATTCGGAGAAAGATAAATAGAAGTGACGCGAAACCATGGCTTCACTATAACCACAGAAGTCAAAAATCAATTCCTCCGTTAATTAAATTAAATAATGTATGTGTCACGTGTTTGTACTTGATAGTTTGTGCATATAGTTTTTCAGCATTTGGATTCAGAACTGACCACTCTGTGGAGCTTTACATGATGTTGTTATTGGTAGCTATTAGATAAAAAATAATACATAATTAAATTTTAATCATGCACTGTTATAAATGCATGAGTGGCAAAATCTAATAAAAAGAACAGCACAACTCAACTCAGTACTAAATTCAAATTCATTATTGTTATCTCTAAAGCTCTGTCTTAGGAAATCAAACTTATTGATCACATTTTTCGTTTTCAGAGCTTATCTAACCAATCAAGCAGATGATCGTCAATTTATTGAAAAGATTTGAAGCAATTTATAAATTTACAGCAATCCGAGCATAATTTTTGAAAATCCATTCACTTTTTTTTATATAATTTGATGTATTTCAAAATCCTCATGCACATTTCCGATCCATGTAAGAGATGGACAAATAATTGGGTATATCAATGCTCATTAATTTAGTCCCTACAACTTGAGTCAATTAACCTGTTAGTTACTATATTTTTAAGGACCACTCAAAACACCTGTGAGCTATTAGATTTTCACTTTCTCAATGATAAATTAGTATGATAAAATTTAAAATTCAAACAGATATAATATGTTACATGTAAAAATTAAATAGATATTCAACAAAGACCTTTGAATAGCTTTTAAAAATGCATAGATTAACCGGATAATTTGCTCAATCTGTAGAAACTTATGGAACATTTACCCAATTAGTAGCATGAGAAGATCGAAATAGACATAGAACAAATGAACAAATTAATGAAGTAATATCTTGGCTTTCCAGCTGAAGATCAGTGACATATATAATAAATATATGTATTGTGGAGGACTTGAAATGAATTCTTCAATCTCGAAGGATTCTCTATTCTCTATTTCATCTTACGAGAACGGCATTGTACTTCAGCACTGCATCCTCTTTCGTACTCATTACTTTGTTGATGAGCACATAATTCGGGATGCTCTTTGCTGCATTCATTATTAATATCCGCAGCAATGGCTCCGTAGCTAATTTCATTTGCATTTGCAACTCTTCCTGACAAACCGCATGTTAACAGCATTATGGTAAGCCCAAAAACTATCATTCCCTTTGTCGTCATCTTGATAAGTAGTGAGTGACTTAATTCTTATGTTTTGTCCAATGGCAATGATAATATCATATTTATATAAAGAAGTTGCGATCTAATTATAGCATAGTTATGTCGTTATTTCTTGGAAGTTCGAGTTAATTAAGCTGGCCTTAGTTTTTCGGTTCTTCCAGTTATGCAATAGTTTCGCTAGCTAAAAAAATGAAAAATCAGTAGATTTGGTACATCGTGGTGGTTTATTTTCATTTCTCCTACTGAAAACTTTCTGTCTTCAGAGGCTATTATTAATTGTTGTTGTTTATCAGTTCCTTGATGGTGTATTTGAAGGCTGTAATATTTGTCCACGAATTTGGTAATTTTGGGGAAGATGTTAAAGACCAAACAACTTTGATATTTTGTACAAAAATAGAAATTACGTTTGAATACATTTTGATGGACTACGCAAATGCTGTTGATGAACTTAACTACCGGCCCTTGACTCTTTTATTATTTTTCGAATTCCAGTGAGGCACAATAGAACCTTTTTTTTTTTAATAGTCTTAGCTAACAATTTATGACGTACAATAATATGTTTGCCCCCCTTTACTACGGTCATCTGTCTTTTTTTTCTATTTTTTAATATTGGTTAACATACCATTAATAAAATTACATGAAAACATGTCTGACGAATACATTCGATATTTTTATCGTATTCAATTACATAGAACTTCAGTAAATTAATATTCGATAAATAGATAATTTCAATTAGATAATAGTCTTTATCAATCTCAACTTAAGGCCAATGTGATAATTTCATAATTTCATAAATTTATTAAATTTTAAAACCTAAAAAAAATCCTATTTTCCTATAGTACCCACTTACCATAAAAATTAATAATTCCTAATTCAAAATTAAAATTCATATGATTTGTCTTTGCGGCTTCTAAGCAACCTGTATGTTCTTATTGTTTTTCCCGTAATTGATTTGACTTGGATCTCATCTCTACCTTTTTTTTTAATATGAAATTCTTGTTAATCGTGTCAGTTTGTAACAAATACTTATCCAATATTAGTATTATGTACTAATTTGCACGAGAGGGGCTTTATATATATATATATATATATATGTCATGTTTAACATATAAAAAAAATTGTATTGACTTTAAGAGATATTGACTAATTGAAACGAGAGGGGCTTTATATATATATATATATGTCATATTTAATATCTCATTTTAAGAGATATTGACTTTAATTAGTTGAAAGTAGCAGACTGTTATTTGTTTCTTTATATTATGTGTTTACACTACGTCTAACTAAGTCAATTTGATACGATCATTACGTTATTTTATTTATATTGTAGTTTTATTTGTATTAGTTATTCTATTTAATTAGTATAAAATATTATCTAGTAGACGGTTAGTGGTTGTGGTTGAATGCGAATTATATATGAGGATTGGGATTAGTCTAGTTGCTTATTTTTAAGAGATAGTTGGACTATGATATTTTGTTATAATGAAGAATTGTTGAATTATTATATTTTTATTGCAACTTGAGTTGTATGCATGAGTTCATTGGTTTCTCGAATAGCTAATATTTTATGGTGCAATAATGTTATACATATTTAGTTAGGATACTTAGTTTGTATTCTAATTAATGTGGCAAATGATTTATCACTATTTAATTGGTTCAAGTGATAAATAATTATAAGTCTTATAATCTTTAATTTAAATAGTAAAATTATATTGGTGACATATCAGTTGGGATACAAACCAAGTATTCCACCTAAGCATACCATCACTCTTTTTGAAAGTCTGAATTTCTTTGAATTAACCCTATTTATTCATTTGATTTCTTGTTACAAACATTTGTGTCAGCATCATTTTGAATATTCATATCATTTTCATATAGAGCAAGGAAACGAAGGAACAAATACTTGCAATAGAGAGCAGTCACTAGAAGGGATGCATAAATTAAAGGAGACTATGATTCTTGAACGAAAAGAATTTTCAAAGAAATTGTCGTGCATGATGGGTAATTTAAGTGTCCGTAATGTCAAATATTAGAATAAAATTCTCCTTCTTTGATTGAAAATCAAGATCTCCAACAATACTGTGACATGTTGATCTTAGAAAATTTCTTTGTAGTCCATAATATAGCGACATCTTTGGTTGAAATTCAAAAGACTTAGATAGTTTGCATGATCATTAAAAATTCAAGATCAGCGATCGTTGATCGTTGAAAGTCAAGATCTCGAATTTCAACGAAAGATGAAGAATTTTCTTCTACATGTTTGACATTACGAACAGTTGAAGATGAATTCAACTTTTCACCTAATTTAATTGACTATAAATGGGGCTAATTCTAGGAAAGTCACACCTTCAAAAGGTATTGATTAATTATGCAAGAAACTAGTAAATTCCCACAGGCAATCAAGTTGCAATAAAATTATAATCTTTCAATATTTTTTCACTATGAGTTAGAGATATCTATATAAAATATGATAGTCCAACTATCTTATGAAAATAAGCAACTAACTAATCACAATCCCCACAAATAATTCCCAATGAACCACAAACAGCTAACACGCTATTAGAAAATATTTTATACTACTCAAAATAAAATAAAACTAAAAATAAATAAACTAAAGTACCAATCGTATCACAATTCTATTACAGTATAGATGGAAATAATAAGATTAGAACTTGCACCCTCGTTCTTAAGGCGCAGGTTTTGCCACGGAATAAGAATTCTCTCTTTGTCCTATTTAATTTTTTTCCTCTCTTCTTGCTTCTCCTAATCTAATGAGTGGACGAGAATTTTGTTTCGTTGCCGTAATGAAAATTACGCCGTCAATACCGTGATTGACATAAATATTGTATATTACACAGAGTTAGTAAATGTAAAGTAAAACCAGTAAATTCAGACAAGATTATTAATTATTCAAAAAATTAACATTGTTTCCATAGAATTTTAGTGAAAAATATTTTGTTCATGTACAGAAAAATATTTTCTTTAATTAAACAAAAAAGTTATACTAAAAAAAAGTGGAATAAGTTCTATTGAATTGGTTACCATAAATTCTATATTTATTCTAGGACATTTGTATACCTTTTTTCCTCATTTTCTATAATGATATCTATTTATTACACATGTTAATTAAGCGCACTTATTTATCTTGATGTGGATCAAGTAAAAAAAAAATTAAAAAAAAAATCTGTTATTACTAGACACATATATGATATATCAATAAAATTATATCTAATTTTGAGTATTATGCATATTTTATATAGTTTCAAACTTTTTACTTCTATTTGGAGACCATTTAAAGTTTTTGTTGAAAAGTGCAGAAAGATGCAAAGTAACTTTATTTTACAACAACTATGAAAGATATTAAAATAATTTTTTTCCAAACTCCGATTTTGAGCATAAATTTCATCCTTAATAAAAACATCACATGTATTATATAATACAAAACTAACGTTATTCAATTTAAATATAAAAAATTAATAAATATTATAATGAGTTTTAATTTTACAACTGTGAATTTGTTTTTACAGTAACTATTAATTTGCTTATTTTATCTTTTATTCATAAGTTTTAGGCATAATCTACAAGCTTTTATGTTTTATTTTGCATTTAATGTTGATTTACTTGTTTTATGTTATATTTATAAGTTTTTATTTTATTTACCAGTAATACATTAATTTATCAGTTTTATAGTGATTTACTTATTTTATCTTCCTTTTACAAGTCTTATGTTTCATTTTTAAAATTTATGTTTTATTTTACAGTTATTGTTGATTTACTAGTTTTATGTTACATTTGCAAGTTGTTGTTTTGTTTACCATTATTTCATTAATTTACTTGTTTATATTAATTTATTTGCTTTACATTTCATTTACAAGTCTTATGTTCCATTTTCAAAATTTATGTTTTATTTTGCACTTAATGTTGATATACTTGTTTTATGTAATATTTATAAGTTTTCATTTTATTTACCAGTAATACATCAATTTACTAGTTTTCTAATAATTTACTTATTTTACCTTCTTTTTACAAGTCTTATGTTTTATTTCTAAAATTTATGTTTTATTTTATAGTTAGTGTTGATTTACAAGTTTCATGTTATATTTGCAAGTTTTTGTCTTATTTACTAGTAATACATTAATTTATTAGTTTATATTAATTTACTTATTTTACCTTCCTTTTGCAAGTCTTATGTTCCATTTCCAAAATTTATATTTTATTTTGCGCTTAATGTTGATTTACTAGTTTTATGTTATATTTGTAAATTTTTGTTTTATTTACCAATAATACATCAATTTATCAGTTTTATAGTATTTTACTTGTTTTATCTTCTATTTACAAGTCTTTTGTTTCATTTTCAAAATTTATGTTTTATTTTACAGTTAATATTAATTTACTTGTTTTAAGTTATATTTGTAAATTTTAGTTTTGTTTACTAATAATACATCAATTTACTAGTTTTACATCAGTTTAATTGTTTTATTTTCTATTTACAAATCTTATGTTTAATTTCTAAACTTTTTGTTTTATTTTGTACTTAATGTTTAATTATGAGTTTTATGTTATATTTGTAATTTTTTTGTTTTATTTACTAATAATAAATCAATTTACTAGTTTTATATTAATTTACTCATTTTACTTTACATTTACAAGTCTTACGTTTAATTTCTAAAATTTATGTTTTATTTTACAATTAGTGTTGATTTATAAGTTTTATATTAAATTTACAAATTTTATGTTTAATTACAATATTGATACCGTAACTTTAATCACGATATCATAGAATGACCCCCCAACCTAACCTATTATGCCAGGTTTTTTTTTTCTTCAGTTTTTCATAATTAAGCTAACTTTTTTTTTTACTCGATTTTAAAGACAAAGAGTAAAGAGAGACAAGGAAGAAAAAAAAAAGATTGGATGTTGAATCAGCTGATGTGTCAGATTGCTGTGTAAGCTAGACGCTTAGCCAAATGCCATGCTGGCAGGCTGTTATGCAAAGCACTATTAGCATATTGAGTTGGTTATTTTTCCCGCCAATCAAGTTGTTGTGCTCAGCTAATTTAAAGCTCACAATTTAGATGCTTATAGAAGAATCTAGATGATACTATAAATACTCTTGTAATTTTCAGATTGATTTGAAAATTTTTCTCTCTCGCTTGAACATTTTCTTTCCCTTTCCTTTAATTTCTCATCAAACAAACAGAGACTTATACTTTAACTGAAGATTAATTTATTGAAAAGTACCAGTTGCAATGAATGTCTTCAACACTCACGAGTATTTCAAGGTTAAAACTTGCAGTTGGATCTTCCATTGATTCCGCAAAATCTGGGGCAGCACTGCAAGCACTAAGAATCACTTCATTCCGTTAAATATGTCAAAAACTTTTAAAATCCTTATCATCGAAGAAATAGTTGCCCAACTATAAGTGGAGTACTGGACTGCCTCCACGTAATCAGCCAAACCAATATGTCTCTTTATGATGACACGCAGCCTTTGGGTTTGAGTTCACATAACCAGGAAAACAAGCTTTTTCCGTTATGATGATCCTGAAACGCTACAATAGCACTTAAAGCAAGGCCGAGTATTTTTCTATTACTGGAGCAACGTGGTGGCATCTTCCAGGTTATAGAAATCAAAAGATCCCATATTTTGAAAGCTAATAATATATCTGTACCACAACAATCACAAGTTTCAATAAATATAAATTGTTAACTTTAATTTAAAGAAAAACAGAAACAATCATTGTATAAATTAGGAGGAGAGAGCTCACGACACACCTCCTCTCGTACTATAAATTAAGAGGGATGGGCAAGAAAACTCATTTAAATCAAGTACAAATTTACAGCACTGCAAGCATAAGTTTCCAAAATCCGCATGCACATTTCCATGTGAGAGGTAGATTAATAGTTTATAACTGAAATAAAATTAATCTAATTTACATGGTCAAAGTGAACTTATTAGCATCAGAGGATCGACATAGAATGAAGAGGAAAAGTCAAATACACTCCCATGATTTGTTTAAAGTCATGTAAACATAGATTCTTTCAGTTTTAAAAATGATCACACAGACTCCTTTTCGAATAGTTATGACTATATAAAATAAAGTTAGCTGACTACAGTCAAAGGACATATATATATAAAGGAGCTTCATGCATGCATTTGCTTTTAAAGGGAAACAAAAATACATTAGCGCTATTTTTTTTCCCCAATTTTGCCAGAGTCAAATATAGGACGTGCAAGTGAAAGATG
The DNA here is from genome assembly GCA_029618585.1 of Citrus australasica. Lineage (NCBI taxonomy): Eukaryota > Viridiplantae > Streptophyta > Magnoliopsida > Sapindales > Rutaceae > Citrus > Citrus australasica. The sequence continues at coordinate 29,761,678 of JARCIV010000003.1, read as the reverse complement.
GAATATTATTATGTGATAATATAAAAATCAACAAGCAACCTTTTATAATGTGTTTGGGTGCTTAGATTAAAAATGCATAATCTATTATCGTTAGCAATCTTGATGGTTAAAATTTATTAATTGTCAAAATAATTAATGTACATTGTTTAAGGAACAACTTTACACTTCTTTACGAATCTTGTCTGATCATCTTTGATGCAGCTTAATTATATTTTCGCGGATCTAATTTGGTATATTTAATTTTTTTCGTAATTCTTTTAACTTCTACCTAGTTTTCTTCTAACTAAGTAGCCTAAAAATAAACATATAATTTTTCCCCTTTGAATCATTCCGAGAAAGATAAATAGAAGTGACGCGAAACCATGGCTTCACTATAACCACAGAAGTCAAAAATCAATTCCGTTAATTAAATTAAATAATGTAGGTGTCACGTGTTTGTACTTGATAGTTTGTGCATATAGTTTTTCAGAATTTGGATTCAGAACTGACCACTCTGTGGAGCTTTACATGATGTTGTTATTGGTAGCTATTAGATAAAAAATAATACATAATTAAATTTTAATCATGCACTGTTATAAATGCATGAGTGGCAAAATCTAATAAAAATAACAGCACAACTCAACTCAGTACTAAATTCAAATTCATTATTGTTATCTCTAAAGCTGTCTTAGGAAATCAAACTTATTGATCACATTTTTCGTTTTCAGAGCTTATCTAACCAATCAAGCAGATGATCGTCAATTTATTGAAAAGATTTGAAGCAATTTATAAATTTACAGCAATCCGAGCATAATTTTTGAAAATCCATTCACTTTTTTTTATATAATTTGATGTATTTCAAAATCCTCATGCACATTTCCGATCCATGTAAGAGATGGACAAATAATTGGGTATATCAATGCTCATTAATTTAGTCCCCACAACTTGAGTCAATTAACCTGTTAGTTACTATATTTTTAAGGACCACTCAAAACACCTGTGAGCTATTAGATTTTCACTTTCTCAATGATAAATTAGTATGATAAAATTTAAAATTCAAACAGATATAATATGTTACATGTAAAAATTAAATAGATATTCAACAAAGACCTTTGAATAGCTTTTAAAAATGCATAGATTAACCGGATAATTTGCCCAATCTGTAGAAACTCTTGGCTTTCCAGCTGAAGATCAGTGACATATATAATAAATATATGTAATGTGGAGGACTTGAAATGAATTCTTCAATCTCGAAGGATTCTCTATTCTCTATTTCATCTTACGAGAACGGCATTGTACTTCAGCACTGCATCCTCTTTCGTACTCATTACTTTGTTGATGAGCACATAATTCGGGATGCTCTTTGCTGCATTCATTATTAATATCCGCAGCAATGGCTCCGTAGCTAATTTCATTTGCATTTGCAACTCTTCCTGACAAACCGCATGTTAACAGCATTATGGTAAGCCCAAAAACTATCATTCCCTTTGTCGTCATCTTGATAAGTAGTGAGTGACTTAAATCTTATGTTTTGTCCAATGGCAATGATAAAATCAAATTTATATAAAGAAGTTGCGATCTAATTATAGCATAGTTATGTCGTTATTTCTTGGAAGTTCGAGTTAATTAAGCTGGCCTTAGTTTTTCGGTTCTTCCAGTTATGCAATAGTTTCGCTAGCTAAAAAAATGAAAAATCAGTAGATTTGGTACATCGTGGTGGTTTATTTTCATTTCTCCTACTGAAAACTTTCTGTCCTCAGAGGCTATTATTAATTGTTGTTGTTTATCAGTTCCTTGAAGGTGTATTTCAAGGCTGTAATATTTGTCCACGAATTTGGTAATTTTGGGGAAGATGTTAAAGACCAAACAACTTTGATATTTTGTACAAAAATAGAAATTACGTTTGAATACATTTTGATGGACTACGCAAATGCTGTTGATGAACTTAACTACCGGCCCTTGACTCTTTTATTATTTTTCGAATTCCAGTGAGGCACAATAGAACTTTTTTTTTTTTTAATAGTCTTAGCTAACAATTTATGACGTACAATAATATTTTTGCCCCCCTTTACTACCGTCATCTGTCTTTTTTGTCTATTTTTTAATATTGGTTAACATACCATTAATAAAATTACATGAAAACATGTCTGACGAATACATTCGATATTTTTATCGTTTTCAATTACATAGAACTTCAGTAAATTAATATTCGATAAAAATCTAATAAAAAATCAGCAAGCAACCTTTTATGTTGTGTTTTGGTGCTTAGATTAAAAATGCATAATCTACTATCGTTAGCAATCTCGATGGTTAATATTGATTAAGTTGTCAAAACAATTATTGTGTATTGTTTAAGGTTTGCACATTCCTTCTAATCTTCTCTGATCATCTTAGTCCTTTGATGCAGTTTAATTGGATTTTCTTGGATTTAATTCGGTGTATTTAATTTGCTTAGTTCTCTTAACTTTTACCTAGTCTTCTTTAGTTTAAAAATAAACATATAACATACTTCGGAAAAAAATGGATAGTTTTTTTGAAATAAAAAAAAAAATCATATATTCCCTGTTTATTCATTCAAGAAAGATAAATAGAAGTGACATGAAACCATTGCTTTACTAAAAACACACGAGCCAAAAATTAATTCTATTGATTAAATTAAATATTTGTGTGCCACGTGTTTGTGCTCACTAGTTTGTGCATACAGTTGTTCTGAATATTGAAGAATTTGAAGGATGATTGATGAAACACTCAAACCACTCTTTATTTCTTATAAACTTAATACAACTCCTTAGTTACAACTCTTTTATAATTAAGAAGCTTTACTATGTTCTTAAATCAACAAAGAAATGGGGTATTTATACTCATTACAACTTAATCACAACCATACATTAATTCAACTACCACACAAATCATAACCACACATCAAACCTAACAACCATAGTCAACACTACAAATTCTACTTACCACATTACCATATTTAACACAACAAATCTCAACTACCTAAAGAAATTTTCATGGGTTAGATCAAAGATCATTTTGGACTTCAAAGTTCTATGGATCAAGTTTATGATCCAACACCCTGCTTAAACTTGACCTTGTGACACCAAGCAAATTTCTCAATCTAAAAAAGTCTTCTTGTTTCAATGGCTTAGTAAAAATATCAACTGCTTGATCTTGTAATTTGACATACTTTATTTGTATATTTTTCTCTCAATGCACTCTCGTATGAAATGGTAACGAGTGTCAATATGCTTTACTTCGATCGTGGAAGACACAATTCTTAGCTAAGGCAATGACTGACTTGTTGTCAATAAAAATCTCTGGAGGTTCTTCTTGTGACAATCTCAACTCCTTTAATCAATTCCTTAGCCAGATTGCATGACAAATATTTGATGTAGCAACTACGTACTTAGCTTCATCGGCAGAAAGTGTGACAATCAATTGCTTCTTTGACATCCACGGCAAAAACAATATCTCCCATGAAGAACACAAAACCAATGAACTCTTTCGATCATTTGTATTTCCACTGTAATTGCTATCACTATATCTATTGAGCTTATAGTCATTGGAGAATAAGTATAACAAGCCGAAATCAATAGTGCCTTTAATGTAGCGAATGATTCTTTTTGCAGCTTTAAAATGAGTGGTCCTTGGATTTCCATGTATCGACACTCAACCCCATAGCATAAAGGATGTTGGTCTCGTGCATGTCCATTGGCATAAGCTTCCAATCAAACTCTTAAAAAATGTAAGATCTACACCTTTGCCCTCATCATATTTTGATAGCTTGACTCTACATTCGACTAGTGTGTTTATAAGCTCGCAATCATGCATCTTAAATTGCTTGAGTATTTCCTTTGCGTAGCTTTCTTGGGGAATAAATATTCCTTCTTCCTTTGGTTTAACTATGACACCAAGATAATGCGCCATAAGTTCGATATCAGTCACCTTGAACTCTTTGATCATCACTCTCTTGAACTCTTTAAATAAGCTTGGCTGCCTTCCAGTAATGATAAGATCATCCACGTACAGACATATAATCAAAATATCTTTATTTTTTCTTTGATGTAGAGAGCATGTTTGCATGGGCATTTGGTGAAGCTATTCTCTTGAAAATATTTGTCGATTCTGTTGATCCATGTCTTGGTGCTTGCTTTAATCCATAAAGGACCCTCTTTAATCTCAAAACTTTGTCTTCATGTCCTTTCACGATATATCCTAATAGTTGTTCAATGTAGACTTATTCTTCAAATGGTCCATTCAAGAAGGCACACTTCACATCCATTTGAAAAATCTTCTACTTCTTTTGGGTTGCTAATGAAATAATTAGTCTTATAATTTCCACTCGGGCAACAAGAGCAAATACCTCATCATAGTCAAAGTCGGCTTTTTAACTATAGCCTTTTGCAACTAGCCTTATCTTGTGCTTTTCAAATATTACTTTAACAATTATTTTTGTCTTGCACACCCATTTGACACTAATGGCTTTGTGGCCTTTAGGGGGAGTGGCAAATTCCCAAGTGTCATTCTTCACAATAGCTTTGATTTCTTTATCCATTGTTTTTCTCTACTTATCATCTTGTATAGCTTCTTGAAAGTTCACTGGCTCACAATTGTCAAAGAGGAAAAAGAGAGTAAGAATATCAAGTACTCACAATAGCATTGAAGACTCAACTACTCCCTCACTTACAAGATTATTTTCCCCTACAGGTACATCTCCTGGAGTCAACCCAACTATTGATTTAGTACGGCTACGAGCATGCCTATTGCTACAACGAATGATGATGATGCTCACAAAATATCAATAACGACTTTAACAACAGCAAAACTTATTCTAATCACAACAGTAAGGTCTACATAATATAAAACCATCCTCTAATACCAACTGAAACAACCCGCCTCGAACCCCCAGGGCAAGCACCAAAAGAATGAACTGAATTAGGGCAACAACGATATATATATATATATATATATTCGGTCTTCGTTAGTTCATTTTTAATCAGAAAAGAAAACCATGCAGACAATATTAATCAAAATCCTACATAAATAAGATAGAAAGCAATTGTTACTCACTGTGTATTTTGTTAAAACTTCATAAATATAATTGTGATGCCACAATCGACTTTGTTTTCGCTGATGATTGATGGATTATTCCTAGATAATTTCTCTACTCATATCTCTAAGGAAATAATGCATGCTTATTTTGTTGTTGTCCGAAATAATTAGAAGAGACTTATCAACAAGAACACTTACTTCTGATGTTGCAAAGAATTCACAGGCATCAAGGAATTTTGTTACAATATTTCTATCATCTCCAACAAAGAAACATGCAAACATGTAAAAATATATTTTGCTCTGTCATCCGAGCCATCATTACTTATTTTTAAGACCTCTTGAATCTCCATGGGGGAAGCTATTTCCAGTTTCATTATTGCATTTTCCCACACCTCTTTTCTCCTTCCACATAGAAAGCGAGCCAAAATTTTAAGCATTATGGAACTTCCAAAGTATATTCTATTATCTTGTATGTCAGCTCTTTATGGCTTTCATAGAGAAGATCTCCTCTGAAGGCGCATCGATAAAAAACCACTACAAGAATAACTCTATGAAATGAGAGTTATTATGGCAATTCTAGACTTAAATCAATATTACTTAGAGAGTAAATGATGTGTTTCTATTGCATTTTTGTTACATTTTGCATAAACCACTGCAAGAATCTCCTAAGGATCGGCTGCGAAGCGCATCCAAAAAGTGGTGAAGTGGTTGTACCTTGTTGCAGCAATGTCCCAGCAATAGGGGAGTATCCCCTATCCTCCAGTTTATTTTACTTATCTTTGCACAACTTTTTCCAATTTACTTGTTTAATTCATTCTGCCAGTCCTGTTGTTTTGTGTATGCATGTGTTAGTGAAAGTGTCTTTATTTTATGTGCTTGTGAGGACACAACACCTTTCAAGTTTGGGGGGTGGTGCTATCATATAGTGTGTTATTGAGTGCATTGTATGTGTTGTGGTGCTGTTTGTGAAGTGAAGCTCTGTATCTACTACTTGTGTATGGATTTGAAAGCCTAATGAAGATAAATTGAGTGTTACTCAGTATGTATGAGAATGCCCAGTAGGGATAGTTATAGATGGAGGTTGCAATTCCGTCCCGACACTTAGACTTTGGTTGAGATTCATGAGAATGCTGCAGCAGGATCAAGAAAACAACAAAGAGTAGAAAATATCTCAAGTTTGGGGGAAATGTTGGTGTTGAATTGTGCTTATTAAAGTCTGCTCCAATGGCTTAAATGGCTGAGTAATCCGGGCTAAGTATGTACCTCATATGCAGACTTGAGTTAAAAGGCAACAAGAGTTATGAGCATTGCTGTAACAATTAAATAAAAAAAGAAGAAAAAAGGAAGTCCTCTGTCTGAGAAATTGAATAGCCAGGTTTGTTCATGAGCCCCATGTTCAGCTTTGAGTAAAAGATATCTTTAGATAAGACTATGTTATGACTATTGTTGCAGCAACTCTGACATGTACGTTGAGTGAGTAATTGGGCGTTATCATTACAAGTGATAGGAATTCACATGAAAGCTCAATATTACATTGAAGGGATAAAAAAAATCAAAAAATATATTTTTGTTTGTTGAAGCACAATTTAAGTTTATTTGTGAATTCAGCTCTCCCATATGTGAATATATTTGTGTTCTACATCTGAATTATATGCAATATCTTTGTAATGTTGTAGCACCTCTAGACTTTGATCAAAGTGGCACACACACATTTTGGACAGAATGCAGCCTAAGTCTAGAACTGAACTGGTATGGCTATTTCGCATGATTAAGAGTGTGATCTGAGGGTGGAAGAATCCTTGCAACTTTGATGACAGAGCTGAGCTATTTTTTGCATGATTGGGTGACTGAAGTGTTAGCATTATTGTCATTACTTGAGGACAAGTAATGGTTTAAGTTTGGGAGTGTGCTAACTCTATGAAATGAGAGTTATTATGGCAATTTTAGACTTAAATCAATATTACTTAGAGAGTAAATGATGTGTTTCTATTGCATTTTTGTTACATTTTGCATAAACATTCATTTTAGTTTAGTCTTAATAAATTCTGCTTGATTTAAAATAATTGGTACTTAAATTATGTGCATAATTGTAGGTATCTAGAAGCTTATATTTCATGGAAGGAATGATAATGCAATAGGCTTGCAAAAATGAGGAAGAACATGACTACAAAAAAATTGAAACAAATCTGGAACAATGTATTGTTGTAGCCGTTGCTATAGCAACCATTGCGTAGCAATCCTAGAACAATGATAGAGAAAATTTAGTGCGGGATATTTACAGAATCGCGATCTGCAGTTTCCTAATCTGACTTATGTGCGTTCTAGACTTCTGTTTACCTTAGTTTTAGTTATAAAAGGAGCACACATTATATGCAAAAGGGGCGGTGAATTAACATCGAAGAAATCAAGAAGAAAAGAAGGAAAAATCATAATTCAAGGGAAAACAAGTCTGCACCAGTGAAGAAATCAGCAGAACTATTTGGATTCAATTTTCATCGTTCTTTACTTGTCCCATTTCTTACTCTTTGATTGAAACGATGTATTTCATGACTGATACTTTGCTATTTGTTTTTATTTTTCAAGGTATGAACTAAATTTGATTGTAGTTAAGTGACAAACAATCTCAATGGGTTCTTGATTGTTCTTACGAGTTGCTGCAAGATTGTTGTAGCATTTTGCTCTAATAGCTTATATTACAATCATTATTTTGGTTGACCTCCCATTTAAAGGTTCAAGTTAAGAGAGAGCCGTAAAATGACCTGTCTTAGTGGAAATTATTAGAGTTATACTTGATCTTAATTTAAGTTTCCTGGATTGAGTTTAACTTGAGTCCCAAAAGGGCCACACTTGAGTTAAGATTTGTGAAGAACTAGATATAGGGATTCACCTTGTAGGGTGGAGGGAGTGTATGTTCATAATGCCATACCTTAAGTGAAATAACAACTGGTCATTGTTAGGGTGCTTAAGGGTATGAGAATCCAACATTCGACAGCTGATGATGCAAAATAATTATGTCCAGTGCTGTAGGAATTGTTGTAGCAACTGGTGTTAATTTGAATAAAAACAATCAGCCCATGAAGAGAGTTTGATCATTCAACTATCTCATTCTCATTAAATTCTTTTTATGCAATTCATCTAATTTACTTTATTATTGTATTTATTTTATTTTATTAAAATTTTTAATTTCGGTAGTAATAAACTTTAATTAGATTTCTCTTTAGATAAAGGAAGTTTGCACTATCGTGATTACTATAGCATTTCTAGTAACATCAGTCCTTGTGAAGACAATCTTGAATATTCATCACTTTATTGCTTGTTGTGTACACTTGCACATGACATCAATAGCAATTGAGTTAAAATAACCAATACTGTCAAACACTTGGGATCATTCATAACCTCATGAACTATATCTAGTTCCTTATAAAGAAAAATTGCGGTACAAACCTTAGGTTTAAATATCCCGGCTTTGCTTCTGGTTATCATCTGAAATGTATTGTATTGAATAAGAGGTTGTATGTTTGATAGAATAGAGGAGTTGTGTGTTTGATGGAAGTGATAGTGAGAAGACATGGTGATCTAATGGTTGTGTGTGTATTGATTGATGTGTTGGAAGAGTGAAAGTAATTAATGTAGGCTCAATGTGTGTGGTTATTAATTGTTGGGGTGAGATGGCCCTGTGTAATAATAGATGAGTAACTGAGTGATTAGAACGGCCGCAACAAGAACTTACAGCGTCAGATTAGTAGAGCTACCATTACTGAGTGAAAAAGTTGGAGATAAAGTTGAATCGTTGAGGGGAGAATAGAAAATATAAACAAGATTTTGAACTCTGTGAAGAAGAGTTAAATTCAGTTGAATAAGGAAATGAATTCTCATAAAAAGTAACATGTTTGGCTATATATATTTTACCTAAAGTTTGAAAACATTTATATCATTTGTGGGATGGTCAATAACTAGCAAAAATTCACTCATTTGAATGTCAAATTTATGTATGTTATAGTCTCTTAGGTACGGGGTAACAAGAGTAATCAAAACACTTCAACATGTCGTAATCAAGTTTGATTTAAAAGGTTTCTCGTATAGTGAATAAACCACAAAGGATAATCTATTAGTATAATAGATTGCTATGTGAAATGCATCTACCAGAAATGAAAAGGTAATTTAGCTTGAGCTAGCAAGGTAAGCCCCAACCCAACAATATGCTTATATTTCCTTTCAACCATCCTATTTCGATGATCTGTCTAAAGACAGAATTGCCTAAAAATGATTCCAGATTGGTTCAAGATTGAGTAAAGGCTTTGTATTTACCCCTCTAATCTGATTGCAATATTTTGATGGAGGTATTAAACTGATTTTCAATATGTAATTTAAAGCGTTAGAAAACCTTTAAAGCTGCTGATTTTAATTTTAAAGGATAAATCCAAGTGTGTTTACTGAAATAATCCACAAAACTAATGTAATATGAGTAACCATCTTCAGAAAGGTATGGAGAAGGACTTCATAGATATGTGTGAATCAGTTCTTTAAAACTAATGGTTTTAGTTTTAGTGGCACATAAGTATAACTTATGACACTTACTTATTTAACAAGCTTTACAAACCATTTTGAGTGCTAGTTGATTTGAAGTAGAAGAGTTATTAACAAACTTGACATTCTTCGGTAAATGCATTAATGTTTGATGATTAAGATAGCCAAATCTCTTATGAAAAAGGAGTATCTTTTTCATTGATGCATTACAAGGAGTAACAGTAGTCTGATAACAAGCTTTAACACTTGAAAATTTTATTGTGAACAATAGCAGAAAAATCAAGATTAAAATGACAAGTAGATAACATCAACAATGGCTTATTCAAAGTGGCTTGACAAAGAAAAGATGATAAAAAGGACTGAGAAGAGAAAGAAGATGATAATGTTAAGATCAACTTATATAATCCTTTCTCAGCAAGGCCCTGCAGAATTACCTACCCTCTCAGAAAATCCTTCACATAACAAACATTTCTCATAAATTTAACAAATAGGTTATTATCAACAGTAAGCTTAGATATACTCAATAGATTCTTAGTAATTGAAGAAATTAATGAGATATCTTTGGATGCTATTTGTGAGTGAACAGATTTAGCATGGGAACTTTTATGGTAAAAGAAAGCATCACCAATATGATTTATAGCCAAAAACCTTGTCCATTCCTAATGATAAGTTGATCTAAAAACCTTCAAAATCTTCTCTAACATGCATGTCGGCCAAATTGTTTGTCAAGTGATGAATAACACCACTATAAAGATACCATCCATCATTAACTGGTCCTTCAAAATTCGCAACATAAGCAGCTCCAGGTGCAATAATGGTATGTAACGTATAAAATGAAGCAGGATAGCAATAAGGCATGTCATAAGTTCTTTATAGTGCATTGGATAGCCAGGACATGGCTCAAAGCTAGCTATATATGCAGATCTAGAGGTTCGGCCCCTGTTAAAGGATTTAAAAGGAAGTGTACAACCATCTCCATACATATGGCAGTAAGCATCAGCAGTGTGTCCATATTTGTGATAGTTTGGCAAATAGACAATGGTTCATCAGAATCCCCAAAGTGAATTGGAAGATTTCTTGTAGGATGAGTAATACCCTTAGGCACTGATTTATGAAATTGTATTTACTGTCCTCTGCCATAGCTACCAAAATTACCACTGTCTATTAGGAAACCTCTAGGATGACTATTAAAGAACATGCCTCTGCCAAAGTTTGATACTCTTCTACCAAAATTACTATTAAAACTATGACATCCACCTCCATATGATCTTGTTCTAGCCCTACCCCTTGATTTGTGATTAAACATATCCTTAGCATTCTGAGTTTATTCCATTCTAGCCTCATGTCTTAGAAGTAAGGCATAAGCTTCATCATAATCCATTTTGTTTACAGTGATAAACAAACTTAACCACCAATGCTGAGCTGGCAATTGAGTTGTTCCATTGTTCGGTAGCTTTTAATGACGTGGCACAACTTGACATTATAGCTTTAAACTAGGCCTTCTTATGCTCTGCTTAATGAGCTGGCTTAACATTTTCTTTTTGACATGTATCATCTAGCCTCTCCGAAACTTTATTGGCAATTTCCTCTATAAGTTTAGATTTAGGCCCAGTGAAAAAGTAACGGTAACTAAGTTAAAATATATGAAAACGAGACCGAGAATCATGTGTATTTAGTTCCAATATAAAATAGCTAATTCAATGTGAACAACAAACAATTTCATCAAATAAAATAGATTATTCATAAATTAAATTCATTATTATAATGTCGTTTAATACTTGTACAAGATGGATTAACTAATACTAATAATAAAATAGAAAATTATTGCTGCTTGGTAACAGGAGAATCAAAGCCAGAGAGATAGGATGCTTCAGTCAAAGCATTCCTCCAACTACGCATCTTATCTGTTCCCACTTGAAATCAGAGCTTCGAAAACAAATTCCCCAAAATCCTAATTTGCTTTCTCACATGAGACGGATCCAAGCAAAAGAAGACAGGGATCACAATCTGTCCATAATAAGAACTTTTCTTGCAATCGAGGATCTTTAAAAGTTCACCGAGGCACCATCTTGAAGAAGCATAAGCATGTTGAAAAGTCATGCATGTGGCAATTTTTCAAAGAGCTACCAAACATTTGAAGAAAAAATGAAAAGTTGGCAAATTTGTCAAATTTGCCAAATGGACATCATTGACATATTTGCATGGGTTAGGTGGAATAGTGCTTGGGTTAGGTGAAATAGTCTTGGGTTAGGTGGAATAGTACTAGCTTCAAGCCTATAAATAGAGAGCATTTCTTCATTTCAAAATCATCCCAAAATTGTTAAGCTTATAAGTTTCTAAGCTTTTGAGAGAAGTGAGAGAAGTGTGTCTGGGGAATTTATCTTTCTTGTAGAGTGTGAGAGTACTGGGTATATTTGGGTTTTTGGGAAGTGAGATTCATTACTCAAATATTGTACTCTATTAATTGTTAAATAAACAATTATTCTTTCTTGCCTCTATGAATGTAGGTTTAATTACCGAACCACGTAATTCTTGTGTTCTTTATTTTTCTATAATTATTTGGTGCGCTTGATTCTGCATTCCACGTACAACAAGTGATATCAGAGTCGACGGTTTGTACTTGGGGGATATGGTACTATTCACGTATACGGTACTATTCACGAATACGGTGGAGACGACCATTTGTACTTGGAAGACAGTCTATTGTAAGTAGTGTGTATTTTTACATGTCTAGGAAAGTTCTGTCAACAAAGACGATAAGAGTCTAAGGATTCTGGTTTTTAATTGGGACCAAGTTCCCGTCCAGTCTCCTAGGAGCTTTCCTTGTGCATTTATTCACGCGAAATTAACATCATAGAGACTGTTTTTCAAGTGGAAATAGTTCGTTGAGAAAATGGTAGAAGGTGAAACTTCCAGAATTAGGGAGAGATCTACCGAGACTATTTCAGGAGATACTTCAGGTGGGAGGCGAGATTAGTCAAATCGCTATTTAGCACCTTTTATAGGAGGCCAGAAGATCGATGTTGCAAAGTTTGATGGGAAAATCAACTTCGGCATGTGGAGGCGCGAAGTTATGGATGCCCTTATTCAAATCGATCTCGATGTTGTTCTGAAAAATAAAAGACACTTGTATGATGAAGAAATTTGGGATCGTATGAACGAGAAAGCTTCTGGTCAGATCAGATCTTGCTTGACCAAGGAGGTGAAATACTTAGTGAAAGATGAGGAGTGTGCGGTGACTTTGTGGCGTACATTGGAGGAGAAATACCTGGTGAAAAGTCCTGAAAATCGCCTTCATGCAATGAGCCAAGTATATGGTTTTCGAATGAAGCATAGGGAGTCAATGCACGATCATGTCTCAAGATTTGAAAAGTTACTTGCTGATTTGAAGAATCTTGATGAAGATATTAGGATGAAGTCAAGGCTATGATTCTATTACACTCACTACCAGAGGAATATAGCCATTTTGTGACTACTTTGATATATGGGAACAGTGTGATCGTCTTCAAAGATGTTTGCACAGCATTGACAATCTTGGAGATTCGGAATAATGATAAAAATTCTAAACGAGCATCGTCTGAAGCTTTGGTGAGTAGAGATTGGGCAATGGAGAAACAAAAGAAGCGTGGTGGAAAGAATTCTCGATCCAAATCGAGAAACAGAAATATAGCTCGAGACGAGTGTGCCTTTTGTCATGAAAAGGGCCATTGGAGGAAAGATTGTCCAAAGGCTCAAAAGAGAGATGGGAAGAAACTAGCAGCAGCAAACATGGCACAGAAAAATGAAGACTCTGATTATTCGATTATTCACTAAGTATTACTCTTGCAACATACGTGGCTAGTTCAAGCTAGTGGATACTTGATACTGGAACAACCTATCATTTGTGTCCTATTAAGGAATGGTTTATGGATTTTCGTAATCTGGAATCCGGTGCAGTTGTGATGAGGAATGATCAACCTTGTCGCACAGTGGGGATAGGAACAATTCGGCTCAAAATGTTTGATGGAATGGTCAGAAAACTCAAAGAGGTTAGATTTGTTCTAGTTTTAAAGAAAAATCTAATTTCTGTGGGTGCTTTGGAAGCTAAAAGCTACAAGGTTACCATTGAAGATGGTATAATGAAGTTTACACATGGGGCTATGGTGATTCTGCAAGGGGTTCGGCGTCACAATCTGTACTATTTGAAGAGAGGTACAACTGATGAAGCAAATGTTGTTGAGGCGCATAGTGACACCAACAAGCTATGGCATGTACGACTGGGACATGCTGGAGAGAAGTCTTTGCAAACTCTGATGAGGCATGGACTCTTAAAAGGTACTAAAACCTGTAAATTAAATTTTTGTGAGCATTGTGTAGTAGGTAAGAAAACAAGGGTCAAGTTTGGTACAGCTAATCACGATACTCGTGAGATCCTTGAATATGTTCATAGTGATGTATGGGGACCAACCAAGACTGCATCAATTGGTGGAAGCCATTATTTTGTTACATTTGTTGATGATTTCTCTAGACGTGTGTGGGTGTACACCATGCGAGCAAAGAATGAGGTTCTAGAGATTTTTGTGAAATGGAAGAAATTGGTGGAGGCTCAAACTGGCAAAAAGATCAAAGTATTACGATATGATAATGGGGTGAATATACTTCTGATCCATTCTTGCAAGTATGCCAGAACGAGGATATTAAAAGACATTTCACGGTGAGACATACTCCGCAACAGAACAATATGGTTGAGCGTATGAATCGTACTTTACTGGAGAAGGTACGGTGTATGTTATCTAATGCTGGCTTAGATAAAAAGTTCTGGGCTGAAGCTGTGAGCTACGCAAGTCACTTGGTAAACCGGTTGCCTTCTGCTGCAATTTGAGGTAAAACTCCTATAGAAATGTGGTCTGGAAATCATGCACAAGACTATGATTCCCTTCGTGTATTCGGGTGTCCAGCTTATTATCATGTCAAAGATGGTAAATTGGATCCTCATGCTAGAAAAGCTATCTTTGTAGGATTCAAAGGTGGAGTAAAAGGCTTCAAGCTTTGGGATCTCGAAGACAAAAAGTTTGTGTGTAGTATAGATGTCACATTTGATAAAGTTTCAATGATGAAAACTTCAAGTTCTCAGCAGGTGGAGAACAAGACTAAAGAGGTATTACAATGGGTGGAGTTTGATGCAACTCCATATGTACCAGTTAGTTCTACATCGAAGAAGGGTTCAACTATGGAGGTGACACCTAGAGTTGAAAAAGAGGTTGTTTCTTCTGATGTCCCACAAAATGAAGAAACAATTGATGATGTAGATAATAATGATTTTATAGTAACAAGGAGGCCAAGAAGAGAAATAAAGAAACCCGAATGACTTACTAAAGATATGATGGTAGCCTATGCACTTCCAGTTATTGATGATGACATCCCCAACACTTTCGGTGAAGCATTACGCAGCAGTGAAAGTAATCAATGGAAGTTAGCCATGGAGGAATAAATGAAATCTCTCCATAAAACCAGACTTGGGAACTTGTAAAGTTACCAAAGGGGAAAAGAGCTATTGGCAATAAATGGGTCTACACCAAAAAGCAAAGATCTCCGAATCAAACAACTCCTCGATACAAGGCAAGGCTCGTAGCAAAAGGTTTTGCTCAAAAGAAAGGTATTGACTACAATGAAGTTTTCTCTCCAGTTGTAAAACATACTTCCATTCGTATCCTACTTGCCTTAGTTCTAGAATATAAGTTAGAGTTGGCTCAATTGGATGTTAAGACGGCGTTCTTACATGGAGACTTGGAGGAGGAAATCTATATGATTCAGCCTTGTGGTTTCAGAGTTGCTGAAGAGGAGAATCATGTGTGTAGGTTGATTAAATCTTTGTACGAACTGAAGCAGTCGCCAAGGCAGTGGTACAAAAGATTTGATCAATTTATACAAGGGCAGAAATTCACCAGAAGTGAACACAATCATTGTGTTTACTTTAGAAAACTACCAGATGGAGCTTTCATCTATTTGTTACTCTATGTCGATGATATGCTTATAGCTTTGAAGAATAGAGATGAGATCGAAAGATTAAAGAAGCAGCTGGCTTCTGAGTTCGAGATGAAAGACTTGGGTGATGCACAGAAAATACTTGGGATGGAGATTCGTAGAGACAAGAAGAATGGGAGCGTATGGTTGACTCAAAAGTCTTATTTGAAGAAAGTGCTAGGAAGATTCGATATGGATGACAAAACTAAACCGGTATGTACACTTCTAGCTCCTCATTTCAAATTAAGCTCTTCTTCATGTCCTAGATCTCAAGAGGAGCATGATTACATGGTTCGTGTTCCATATGCTAGTGTTGTGGGTAGTCTTATGTATGCTATGGTATGCACAAGGCCCGATATATTTCAAACAGTGAGCATGGTTAGTAGATACATGCACAATCCGGGTAAAAATCAATGGCTTGCGGTAAAATAGATTCTTCAATATTAGTATGGGACAGTTGATGTTGGGTTATTGTTCAAGAAGGATTGTGGTCAACAATGTGTTGGGTATTGTGATTGTGATTTCGCTGGAGACCTTGATAAGCGAAGATCAACAACGGGCTACGTATTCACATTGGGTGGAGGTCCGGTTAGCTGGAGGTCGATTCTACAATCAACAATTGCTCTGTCCACTACGGAAGCAAAGTATATGGCAGCAACTGAAGCTGTAAAGGAAGCTATCTGGTTGAAAGGCTTGTTAGATGATTTGAGAGTAATCTAGGAGAACATTGCGGTCTTCTGTGATAATCAAAGTGCGATATTCCTTGCGAAGAATCAAACATATCACGCTCGGACGAAGCACATAGATGTGAAATATCATTATGTGAGGGAGATTATTGAGAGCGGTGTTGTGTTGTTGAGAAAGATCGATACCAAAGATAATCCATCAGATATGTTGACGAAGGTAGTTTCTGGAGTTAAGTTTCTACATTGCTTGAAACTAATTCAAATCCTTCAATTGTGTTAAGTTATGTCCTTCGAGAATTTTGAACTACGGTTGGCTTGATCTCAAATTTTGGGTACGTAGGCAGTCACAGAGATGCAGCCACTTTCGGGATGATGATTGGTTGGTAGTCGGCTCAGATTTGGACAAATTTTCGCCGAGGTAGAGAATTGTTGAAAAGTCATGCATGTGGCAATTTTTCAAAGATCTACCAAACATTTGGAGAAAAAATGGAAAGTTGGCAAATTTCTGAAATTTGCCAAATGGACACCATTGACATATTTGCATGGGTTAGGTGGAATAGTGATTGGGTTACGTGAAATAGTACTTGGGTTAGGTGGAATAGTACTAGCTTCAAGCCTATAAATAGAGAGCATTTCTTCATTTCAAAATCATCCCAAAATTGTTAAGCTTATAAGTTTCTAAACTTTTGACAGAAGTGAGAGAAGTGTATATGGGGAATTTATCTTTCCTGCAGAGTGTGAGAGTACTGGGTATATTTGGGTTTCTGGAAAGTGAGATTCGTTACTCAAATATTGTACTCTATTAATTGTTAAATAAACAATTATTCTTTCTTGCCTCTGTGGATGTAGGTTTAATTACCGAACCACGTAATTCTTGTGTTCTTTATTTTTCTATAATTATTTGGTGCGCTTGATTCCGCATTCCACGCACAACAAAGCAGATGCTTGATGCCTCAATCGCATGCAAGAGAGACTGCAATATTTCATCTCTATTAAGATTGTTGAATAAAAGTTTCAATGCTTTTTTTGCACAAATCTGAATAGAGATGGCTAGTAAAGTTGTGACGCGTGTCCACTCCTCTGAAACTTTAAAAAATAAAACATTGAACTTGGTGCTTCAAGGAGGGATGGGACTATATACACTCTAAAAATTATTCTATACACTTATATTTTACAAAAAAATTTATTACAAAAATTTTGGTAATATTAATTATTATTAAAGACTTTTATTATTATGATTTTACAAGCTTCTTATACACATATTTTGAAACAAATAGTGCCAAAAACACAAGAAAATTAACATAATTAGAATTAAGCTTATATATATACTACAATCAGCGTTATTGTCATCAAGTCTTGGTAGCTTGACAACCTGCATGGTGTTCGGATTATGAGATGCGAGTTTCAAGAAATTTTGCAATAAAAACTAAAGCTTTTCTATCAATTCGAGGCTCAGCAACCCAATAAGCACCTTTTTCTTCATCACTTGGGCAATTTTTTCTTGTTGTGCTTCCTACATCATCCCACAGATCTTCCCCTCTTCTATTAGTCCTCCATGATTTGAACATGGTGCGTAGAGAGGAAGAAGATTTCTTTTGCTTGTTTCCAGCCTTAATGAATTTTAATCAACCTCTTTCTTCTCTTCCACCCTAATTTCTTGAGTTTAAATTACGGATAGCAGAGTTTGTTGTTTAACTTCAAATATCTCACGAGAACAATGTCTTTATCATAGGAAGAACCAGCAATTGATTTATTTGTTTGACTATAGCATTTTTATGAGTGTGTAGAGTAAGTAAAGATAATTAATTTAAAAAAAATTAAGTGAAGACTTTTTTAGTATTTTAAAAATTGTACAAAGTATAATTTATTTTTAAAAAATCAATAGATAAGTATACATAATAATAGAGTGCTCAGAGTAACTTCTAGAGTGCATATAGCCCCATCTTTCAAGGGATCATCAAGCTAGCCAGTCGCAGAGTGAAAATTGCATAAACCAAAGTCAAAGGTCGTCCTAAAAAACAGACGTGGCATTCACAAGAGCCTCCACTTGTCAGCCTAGCACTAGATAAATTTGCTAGGACAAAATTGCCCTTTATTGTTTGACTTGTTCGTGAAGGAAATTAATTTGACTAAGGTGTTGTTTGCTTTTTAGTCTGAAGTCTAAACTTAACTTTTTTTTTATACATTTATTTATTTTAAGTTATTTGTTTTTTTAACTTATCACTTATTATCAGACAATTTTATTTGAATAGAAAAAGTAAAAAAAGTCCACTTTTATATAAGTCTGAAGTCTAAATAGAAAATTTTAATTTCAAATCTCAAAAATACCCTTAACAATTCATGTATTTCCAATATCATTTATAAACTTAATATTTTTGTATTATTCTTGAAGTTATTTTTTTTAATTGTTTTAAATTTTTATTCACATGATAACATTAACTAAACTGAAATATTGAACAAATCAAATTATGTCCATTGTGATGAATCAAAAATAAAACAATAATTGTTGACTTTATGATAAAAGTTGATGTTATAATTACATCTTTTATTACAAAATTAAATTAAGATCAACAATGATAGTATTGTTTTTAATGGTACCAAACTAATCAACCTGTGAAAATTATAAATTGTAACAAACAAATAAATGCACCACTTAAAAGGATATTTATTACAAACTATTGACTTTAAAAATTTTCTCTTCAAATGTTGAAAAAGAAAAAAAAGCTTGTCATTCAAATATTTTCATTCAGGCCTATTCAGACTACAATTAAATTCAAATCTATTCAAATTTCAAATATAGAAACAAACACAACCTAAGTCAATTTCCCTTCGAGTCGCCCTTATTTTTTTTCTTTTTTATAACTTAATTGAATTAATATAAAAAATCCTTAATTACATCATTGAAAAACATTATTCAAAATATTTCTATCTAATTAATTTATTTTCATCCTTTACCTATACAAAACTCACAAATTAACATTATTGTTTACTAAAATTAAACTTTTTAATTAGCATTATATTATCCATCTTTATAAGTTCTAAAAATATAATAGTAGTGGTCTTATTTTTATATTTTTATTTTCTTCAAATTTGTATTATTTATCTTCACAACTTTTTTGAATATTTTTCCTATAAAAACAAACAATTTAATATTTATTTTTAAAAATTCAAAAAAAATTCAAATTTAGACATCCAGCTAATTACAATTCAAAATAATTTAAGTTTATTGAAATTTCTGGCCCAAAAAAAAGGGCGTAAAATGCAATTCAATGTCCAAAAACCTATAATCGCAAAAACAAGGGCAAGTGGGTGTATTTGTTGGCTGTCTCTACTGACAAACAGTAGTTGCATTTGCGTCAGTGGTACTAGTTCTTGCAGCGACAACTTCATTCTTATTTAGGATCTCTTTAGGAAGGACAACTCTGAAAACGGCATAGTGATGATTCAAGCTTTTCATCCTTTGTAGTCTGTGAACGCTGCTCAATGCGCCCTCGTTGGGGTTTGGGAAAGCATAAAATATACGTCTAACTCTTTGGTGAACAAGTGCCATCGCACACCTGAAACATTAAAAATTGGAAATATGAAAATAACAGAGCTTTTTATGTTACAGACAGCATGCATATTCACATCTCGATTTGAAGTTTATAGCATGTGACACAGGTTGCTGTATAATGCAAGTGAAAAATCACAAAACACTATTTCATGATGTACCTTTTGTAAGTAAATTCCAAAAATGCTTATACGCAAAAAACCCCATTCATAAATAGGTGGTTTAACATGCTTAAGCTGGTACAAGGAAATTGGATGGTCAAATCACATATTCCTAGTAATAACAGGCACTCCCAAAGAAAAGCAACAAATCGATACTAAAGAAGGGGAGTAATCAAAATAATTATTATGAACAATTCTGGGCACACAGAGCAGCTAATTTCAAGTATTTCACAACATAAGGGATTAGGTTAAGAGCAGTGCCAATTTACATCTCCGACACTGACATCTTTACCTGGGCAGCCACTACTGGCAACTCTGAGTATGAGAGCTTTCCTATCAGCTATAAACAAAACATAGCGACCAATAGGTAAAGGCATTTCATCATGCATACATATCCAACCATAGTGTTGACAGACTTACATTACACAAGGCTCCCAAACTAGATAGATGTCATAACCAGTGCATAGATAAGGTCTGGCTGATTCTGGATGAAAACCTTCAGCACCAGCATCCGGTTCCTCACTGTTCTCAACCTGAAATAGCACAAGGATGAGGACGACAATTTTCAGTCCTAGCAGACAAACGGGAGAAAAGGAAACAATTGCTGGTAAAAGCTAGGATGGCTGAACTCAAGAACCCACGCAATTTAAATATACTCAAGGCCACTAATTCAAACTACAGGGGAAAAAAAGGTTGGTTGAGAAATCAAGTAATTCAAATTTCATTCATTTGCTTTTTCAGAGTATAATCAATTGACCATTCCAAGCTTGACATGATTCTTCGTATACCTGGTTCCAAAACTCAATTCTTTTTCGGTAGAAATGTCATATTTTAGGTTTATTATAGCTGAAGAAAGAAAATTGAAAAGAAATCTTTAAAATTGGAATGGGTTACAGAACTTACATTTCCAACATAAAGTGGTTGATTCTGGGGTCGCAATTCATAACAGACCCCCAATTGATTTTGGTTTAAGGCTAACCTAACCAAACTGAACCAAAATTCCAGCCACACATGCAGCTCTGCCTGCAACAGTGCTCTTTATATATTTTTTTTTGAAAATAACAGTGCTATTTATTGATTGGCAATAATAACACAGGAATAAACAGAATTTAACATTTGCTCTCAAAAGCATGCCCAGAACAAACCAATTAAAAAATAGGAACACGAGATAAAAACTGAGATCTAATCATATCAACTCTTTGACTCTTTCTTTTTTTAAGTTTAAGGGAAAATATACAAATAATTAGGGGACAACAGATAATGTTCCGGTACCCACCACCCTTGACAGACCCAAAACAGCAAATGCAGACAGAAAGAAGCTCGCTTACATTCGCAAGGTCAGTCTTTTGTCTTTTTGCTGGTGTACCTAAGGAAGTAGGCTGTATATTATGAACTCCATTAGGCTTATCTCCCTCATGTCCTGTACCAGGGAACAAGAGTCTGTCCCTTGCAGCAGAAGACTGTATAGCAGCCATAGCTACATGTCGTAGAGGATGCCAATAACAAGAGGTTGTATGTGAGTTTTGCTGAGCCCACTGCCAAGGGTTCAAACATGAAACACCAGAATATGATTTTCTTGTTTCACTAGGAAAATCATTTGGAGGCAAAGATGTACGGTTTGACTCTCCATTTGAAGAAAGGACAAAGCTTAGTTCTGAGCAACTCTCTAAGCTATTCTGCTCTGTGGAAATGGAGGAACAGCAGATTTGATCACATGCAGTTGCAATCACCTGCTTAACAGAAGGGTCCACTATAACTGCAGCATTTACAATCTGCATAGCACAGCATGAGAGGCAGCTTCAGTCAAAATCATAAACTATACAAGTGAACCTAAACCAATAAATATTATGATCAACATCTATAAATACAAGGGATACACCCATTTTTGTCTTCTTCTTTTTTTCCTGTAACTTATATTAGATATATGCTCATTTCTGAGAGGTGTACTGTAGATCCAATACAAAATTTATCACCACAAGACACCATGATGCAGGATGACAGAAGAAGTCAAGTAACTTCCTCTTTTTGGATTCTTTGTACAAATTTGACTTCAGTAAGTTCAAGAAACAAAAACAACTTTACAAACCCATCCTTTAGTGTCATTGACCATAATTTCTTAAAGCCCTTCATCAGCATCCAATGCAAGATCCAAATAGAACTATGGGCATCAGTTAGTCCATAAAAAAAATAAAAATGCTCAATTACTCATGTAAATTGACAGCATTTGGTTCTTAACTGTTGTGCAACTTAAAAGCGGAAAGTAACAGCTGAACAGATAACTCAAATCCAAATGAACTGCTAAATATAAATTGATTTCACTTTACGCAATCTAATAGTAATATATTTCATTTTTTTGATGCAGCTTAATTATATTTTCGCGGATCTAATTTGGTATATTAAATTTTTTTCGTAATTCTTTTAACTTCTACCTAGTTTTCTTCTAAGTAGCCTAAAAATAAACATATAACATACTTCTGAAAAATGGGAACCTTTTTTGAAAATTAAACGAAAAAAATTATATATTTCCCGTTGAATCATTCGGAGAAAGATAAATAGAAGTGACACGAAACCATTGCTTCACTATAACCACAGAAGTCAAAAATCAATTCCTCCGTTAATTAAATTAAATAATGTATGTGTCATGTGTTTGTACTTGCTAGTTTGTGCATATAGTTTTTTAGAATTTGGGTTCACAACTGACCACTCTGTGGAGCTTTACATGCTGTTGTTATTGGTAGCTATTAGATAAAAAATAATACATAATTAAACTTTAAGCATGCACTGTTATAAATGCATGAGTGGCAAAATCTATTAAAAAGAACAGCACAACCCAACTCAGTACTAAATTCAAATTCATTATTGTTATCTTTAAAGCTCTGTCTTAGGAAATCAAACTTATTGATCACATTTATCGTTTTCAGAGCTTTTCTAACCAATCAAGCAGATGATCGTCAATTTATTGAAAAGATTTGAAGCAATTTATAAATTTACAGCAATCCGAGCATAATTTTTGAAAATCCATTCACTTTTTTTTATATAATTTGATGTATTTCAAAATCCTCATGCACATTTCCGATCCATGTAAGAGATGGACAAATAATTGGGTATATCAATGCTCATTAATTCAGTCCCTACAGCTTGAGTCAATTAACCTGTTAGTTACTATATTTTTAAGGACTACTCAAAACACCTGTCAGCTATTAGATTTTCACTTTCTCAATGATAAATTAGTATGATAAAATTTAAAATTCAAACAGATATAATATGTGATACGTAAAAATTAAATAGATATTCAACAAAGACCTTTGAATAGCTTTTAAAAATGCATAGATTAACCGGATAATTTGCCCAATCTGTAGAAACTTATGGAACATTTACCCAATTAGTAGCATGAGAAGATCGAAATAGACATAGAACAAATGAACAAATTAATGAAGTAATATCTTGGCTTTCCAGCTGGAGATCAGTGACATATATAATAAATATATGTATTGTGGAGGACTTGAAATGAATTCTTCAATCTCGAAGGATTCTCTATTCTCTATTTCATCTTACGAGAACGGCATTGTACTTCAGCACTGCATCCTCTTTCGTACTCATTACTTTGTTGATGAGAACATAATTCGGGATGCTCTTTGCTACATTCATTATTAATATCCGCAGCAATGGCTCCGTAGCTAATTTCATTTGCATTTGCAACTCTTCCTGACAAACCGCATGTTAACAGCATTATGGTAAGCCCAAAAACTATCATTCCCTTTGTCGTCATCTTGATAAGAAATCTCACCCTTTAAACACCAGACCGCAGATGCAGTGTGTATCCACGACGAGCCTAGCCACAACCTGTAGGACAGCCTATGGGAATGAGGCAACTTAAGAAGTAGTGAGTGACTTAATTCTTATGTTTTTGCCAATGGAAATGATAATATCATATATATATAAAGAAGTTGCGATCTAATTATAGCATATTTATGTCGTTATTTCTTGGAAGTTCGAGTTAATTAAGCTGGCCTTAGTTTTTCGGTTCTTCAAACCCAGTTATGCAACAGTTTCCCTAGCTAAAAAAATGAAAAATCAGTAGATTTGGTACATCGTGGTGATTTATTTTCATTTCTCCTACTGAAAACTTTCTGTAATATTTATGTCGTTATTCCTTGAAGGTGTATTTCAAGGCTGTAATATTTGTCCACGAATTTGGTAATTTTGGGGAAGATGTCAAAGACCAAACAACTTTGATATTTTGTACAAAAAAAGAAATTACGTTTAAATACATTTTGATGGACTGCGCAAATCCTGTTGATGAACTTAAATACCGGCCCTTGACCCTTTTATTATTTTTCGAATTCCAGTGACGCACAAAATAGAACCTTTTTTTTTTAATAGTCTTAGCTAACAATTTATAACGTACAATAATATTTTTGTCCCCCTTTACTACCGTCATCTGTCTTTTTTGTCTATTTTTTAATATTGGTTAACATACCATTAATAAAATTACATGAAAACGTGTCTGACGAATACATTCGATGTTTTTATCGTTCTCAATTACATAGAGCTTCAGTAATTAATATTCGATAAATTGATAATTTCAATTAGATAATAGTCTTTATCAATCTCTACTTAAGGCTAATGTGATAATTTAATAATTTCATAAATTTATTAAATATTAAAACCTAAAAAAAAATTCCTATTTTCCTATAGTACCCACTTACCATAAAAATTAATAATTCCTAATTCAAAATTCAAATTCAAATGATTTGTCTTTGCGGCTTCTAAGCAACCTGTATGTTCTTATTGTTTTTCTCGTAATTGATTTGCCTTTCATCTCATCTCTACCTTCTTCTTCTTTTTAATATGAAATTCTTGTTAATCGTGTCAGTTTGTAACAAATACTTATCCAATATTAGTATTATGTACTAATTTGCACGAGAGGGGCTATATATATATATATATATATATATATGTCATGTTTAACATATAAAAAAATTGTATTATAATCTATTACTACCAATGTAAGGCAACCAAATATTATTCACATAAAACATAATAAATATCATCAACGTAAATCGATGCTGCAGATGTGATTATATTTTCTAAAAGAAGGAACATCTTCCTAAATTAGTAATTTATTAGTTTATCAATTAATTAATATTTGTTAAATTAATAGATTTTTCGTAGTCTATCAAACATATTTTCATAAAAAAATTACAAAATCATGTTTGACCCATATTCAAATTTAAAATATTATAAATCAAAAACACCATTCTCATTTTTTTTAAAATGATTTGTAAGTACCATTTGAAGAATAATACCCAACTGGCTATTATTAGCAGCTAGTTCCAACAAGAATATTGGCATTACATGGCATATATGGTTTATAATTTGCAGGTCACTATCATGTGTGGATATGGTTGATCAAGAGAGATCATTTTGATTCTAACAAATTCCAGATTACTCCCGCCACGCTCAACCGCCAAGATGAAATTCCCAAATTTGCTTTGTGGGTTACTAACCATAGACTCCCATGATCTGTTTAAATTAATGTAAACATAGACTCTTTTATTTTTTAAAATGATCACACATATTCTTTTTTAAACAGTTATGGCCATATGAAAAATGTTAAGCCACTACAGTCAAGGAGATATATAAATGTATTGGAACTTCATGCATGCATGAACTCCATTATTGGTGTTAAGTCCATTATTTATAGAGTTGACATCTTATGGCTTTAGTTAAATTAGAATTTTGTTTATTGCATGTCTTGTAATAGGGATTAATTTATTAATTCCCTAATTTAGTGAGATTCCAATTTATTAGGAATATTTATTTTCGAATCTAATTAGATGTCTAATTTAGCAAGTCAATTGATAATGAGATTCTATAATTGGCGCATGAGATCTATTTAGAGCAAGAAGTTTGTTCAAACAAAAAGTTTATTAAATGCTCTAGATATGGGAGACAAACAAGACAAGAATATCATATTTTTTCCTATTCAGATTCATAGGAATTATAAGATGAAAGAAACTCTTATTTAGAAAATTAATAACTATGAACAGTAACGGTGAACAATATTTTCAAATTCAATCAAGTTTTAATTCTAGGATTTTAATTGCCTACATCTATTTATAATAGATCTAAATTCCTTTCAATTGACTTTCAAATAGAAAAAAAAATCAAAATCTAATAATATAAAAAAATCAGCAAGCAACCTTTTATGTTGTGTTTTGGTGCTTAGATTAAAAACGCATAATCTACTATCGTTAGCAATCTTGATGGTTAATATTGATTAGGTTGTCAAAACAATTATTGTGTATTGTTTAAGGTTTGCGCATTCCTTCTAATCTTCTATGATCATCTTAGTCCTTTGAAGCAGTTTAATTGGATTTTCTTGGATTTAACTCGGTGTATTAAATTTGCTTAGTTCTCTTAACTTTTACCCAGTCTTCTTCTAACTATGTAGTTTAAAAATAAACATATAACATACTTCGGAAAAAATGGATAGTTTTTTTGAAATAAAAAAAAATCATATATTCCCTGTTTATTCATTCAAGAAAGATAAATAGAAGTGACATGAAACCATTGCTTTACCAAAAACACACGAGCCAAAAATTAATTCTATTGATTAAATTAAATATTTGTGTGCCACGTGTTTGTGCTCACTAGTTTGTGCATACAGTTGTTCTGAATATTGAAGAATTTGAAGGATGATTGATGAAACACTCAAAACCCTCTTTATTTCTTATAAACTTAATACAACTCAGTTACAACTCTTTTATAATTAAGAAACTTTACTATGTTCTTAAATCAACAAAGAAATGGGATATTTATACTCATTACAACTTAATCACAACCATACATTAATTCAACTACCACACAAATCATAACCACACATCAAACCTAACAACCATAGTCAACACTACAAATTCTACTTACCACATTACCATATTTAACACAACAAATCTCAACTACCTAAAGAAATTTTCATGGGCTAGATCAAAGATCATTTTGGACTTCAAAGTTCTATGGATCAAGTTTATGATCCAACACCCTGCTTAAACTTGACCTTGTGACACCAAGCAAATTTCTCAATCTAAAAAAGTCTTCTTGTTTCAATGGCTTAGTAAAAATATCAACTGCTTGATCTTGTAATTTGACATACTTTATTTGTATATTTTTCTCTCAATGCACTCTCGTATGAAATGGTAACGAGTGTCAATATGCTTTACTTCGATCGTGGAAGACACAATTCTTAGCTAAGGCAATGACTGACTTGTTGTCAATAAAAATCTCTGGAGGTTCTTCTTGTGACAATCTCAACTCCTTTAATAAATTCCTTAGCCAGATTGCATGACAAATATTTGATGTAGCAACTACGTACTTAGCTTCATAGGATGAAACTGTGACAATCAATTGCTTCTTTGACATCCACGACAAAAACAATATCTCCCATGAAGAACACAAAACCAGTGAACTCTTTCGATCATTTGTATTTCCACCGTAATTGCTATCACTATATCTATTGAGCTTATAGTCATTGGAGAATGAGTATAACAAGCCAAAATCAATAGTGCCTTTAATGTAGCGAAGGATTCTTTTTGCAGCTTTAAAATGAGTGGTCCTTGGATTTCCATGTATCGACACTCAATCCCATAGCATAAAGGATGTTGGTCTCGTGCATGTCCATTGGCATAAGCTTCCAATCAAACTCTTAAAAAATGTAAGATCTACACATTTGCCCTCATCATATTTTGATAGCTTGACTCTACATTCGACTGGTGTGTTTATAAGCTCGCAATCATGCATCTTAAATTGCTTGAGTATTTCCTTTGCGTAGCTTTCTTGGGGAATAAATATTCCTTCTTCCTTTTGTTTAACTATGACACTAAGATAATGCGCCATAAGTTCGATATCAGTCACCTTGAACTCTTTGATCATCACTCTCTTGAACTCTTTAAATAAGTTTGGCTGCCTTCTAGTAATGACAAGATCATCCACGTACAGACATATAATCAAAATATCTTTATTTTTTCTTTGATGTAGAGAGCATGTTTACATGGGAATTTGGTGAAGCTATTCTCTTGAAAATATTTGTCGATTATGTTGATCCATGCCTTGGTGCTTGCTTTAACCCATAAAGGACCCTCTTTAATCTCAAAACTTTGTCTTTATGTCCTTTCACGATATAGCCTAATAGTTGTTCAATGTAGACTTATTATTCAAATGGTCCATTCAAGAAGGCACACTTCACATCCATTTGAAAAATCTTCTACTTCTTTTGGGTTGCTAATGAAATAATTAGTCTTATAATTTCCACTCGGGCAACAAGAGCAAATACCTCATCATAGTCAAAGTCGGCTTTTAACTATAGCCTTTTGCAACTAGCCTTACCTTGTGCTTTTCGATTATTCTTTTAACAATTATTTTCGTCTTGCACACCCATTTGACACTAATGGCTTTGTGGCCTTTAGGGGGAGTGGCAAATTCCCAAGTGTCATTCTTCACAATAGCTTTGATTTCTTTATCCATTGTTTTTCTCTACTTATCATCTTGTATAGCTTCTTGAAAGTTCACTGGCTAACAATTGTCGAAGAGGAAAAAGAGAGTAAGAATATCAAGTACTCACAATAGCATTGAAGACTCAACTACTCCCTCACTTACAAGATTATTTTCCCCTGCAGGTACATCTCCTAGAGTCAACCCAGCTATTGATTTAGTACGGCTACAAGCACGCCTATTGCTAAAACGAATCATGATGATGCTCACAAAATATCAATAACGACTTTAACAACAACAAAACTTATTCTAATCACAACAGTAAGGTCTACATAATCTAAAACCATCCTCTAATACTAACTGAAACGACCCGCCTCGAACCCCCAAGGCAAGCACCAAAAGAATGACCTGAATTAGCGCGACAACAATATATATATATCCGGTCTTCGTTAGTTCATTTTTAATCAGAAAAGAAAACCATGCAAACAATATTAATCAAAATCCTACATAAATAAGATAGAAAGCAATTTTTACTCACTATGTATTTCGTTAAAACTTCATAAATATAATTGTGATGTCACAATCGACTTTGTTTTCGCTGATGATTGATGGATTATTCCTACATAATTTCTGTACTCATATCTCTAAGGAAATAATGCATGCTTATTTTGTTGTAGTCCGAAATAATTAGAAGAGACTTATCAACAAGAACACTTACTTCTGATGTTGCAAAGAATTCACAGGCATCAAGGAATTTTGTTACAATATTTCTATCATCTCCAACAAAGAAACATGCAAACATGTAAAAATATATTTTGCTCTGTCATCCGAGCCATCATTACTTATTTTTAAGACCTCTTGAATCTCCATGGGGGAAGCTATTTCCAGTTTCATTATTGCATTTTCCCATACCTCTTTTCTCCTTCCACATAGAAAGCGAGCCAAAATTTTAAGCACTATGGAATTTCCAAAGCATATTCTATTATCTTGTATGTCAGCTCTTTATGGCTTTCATAGAGAAGATCTCCACTGAAGGCGCATCGATAAAAAAAACTTAAGCGCATCAGTAATAACTCTATGAAATGAGAGTTATTATGGCAATTCTAGACTTAAATCAATATTACTTAGAGAGTAAATGATGTGTTTCTATTACATTTTTGTTACATTTTGCATAAACCACCGCAAGAATCTCCTAAGGATCGGTTGCGAAGCGTATCCAAAAAGTGGTGAAGTGGCTGCACCTTGTTGCAGCAATGTCCCAGTAATAGGGGAGTATCCCCTATCCTCCAGTTTATTTTACTTATCTTTGCACAACTTTTTCCAATTTACTTGTTTAATTCATTCTGCCAGTCCTGTTGTTTTGTGTATTCAAGTGTTAGTGAAAGTGTTTTTATTTTCTGTGCTTGTGAGGACACAACACCTTTCAAGTTTGGGGGGGTGGTGCTATCATATAGTGTGTTATTGAGTGCATTGCAAGTGTTGTGGTGCTGTTTGTGAAGTGAAGCTCTGTATCTACTGCTTGTGTATGGATTTGAAAGCCTAATAAAGATAAATTGAGTGTTACTCAGTATGTATGAGAATGCCCAGTAGGGATAGTTATAGATGGAGGTTGCAATTCCGTCCCGACACTTAGACTTTGGTTGAGATTCATGAGAATGCTGCAGCAGGATCAAGAAAACAGCAAAGAATAGAAAATATCTCAAGTTTGGGGGAAATGTTGGTGTTGAATTGTGCTTATTAAAGTCTGCTCCAATGGCTTAAATGGCTGAGTAATCAGGGCTAAGTATGTACCCCATATGCAGACTTGAGTTAAAAGGCAACAAGAGTTATGAGCATTGCTGTAACAATTGAATAAAAAAAGAAGAAAAAAAGAAGTCCTCTGTCTGAGAAATTGAATAGCTAGGTTTGTTCATGAGCCCCATGTTCAGCCTTGAGTAAAAGATATCTTTAGATAAGACTATGTTATGACCATTATTGCAGCAACTCTAACATGTACGTTGAGTGAGTAATTGGGCGTCATCATTACAAGTGATAGGCATTCACATGAAAGCTCAATATTACATTGAAGGGATAAAAAAATAAAAAAAAAAATATTTTTGTTTGTTGAAGCACAATTTAAGTTTATTTGTGAATTCAGCTCTCCCATATGTGAATATATTTGTGTTCTACATCTGAATTATATGCAATATCTTCGTAATGTTGTAGCACCTCTGGACTTTGATCAAAGTGGCACACACACTTTTTTGACAAAATGCAGCCTAAGTCTAGAACTGAACTGCTATGGCTATTTTGCATGATTAAGAGTGTGATCTGAGGGTGGAAGAATCCTTGCAACTTTGATGACAGAGCTGAGCTATTTTTTGCATGATTGGGTGACTGAAGTGTTAGCATTATTGTCATTACTTGAGGACAAGTAGTAGTTTAAGTTTGGGGGTGTGATAACTCTATGAAATGAGAGTTATTATGACAATTTTAGACTTAAATCAATATTACTTAGAGAGTAAATGATGTGTTTCTATCGTATTTTTGTTACATTTTGCATAAACATTCATTTTAGTTTAGTCTTAATAAATTCTGCTTGATTTAAAATATTTCGTACTTAAATTATGTGCATAATTGTAGGTATCTAGAAGCTTATATTTCATGGAAGGAGTGATAATGCAATAGGCTTGCAAAAATGAGGAATAACATGACTACAAAAAAAATTAAAACAAATCTGGAACAACGTATTGTTGTCGCCGTTGCTGTAGCAACCATTGCGTAGCAATCCTAGAACAATGATAGAGAAAATTTAGTGCGGGATACTTGCATAATCGCGATCTTCAATTTCCTAATCTGACTTATGTGCGTTCTAGACTTCTGTTTACCCTAGTTTTCAGTTATAAAAGGAGCACACATCATATGCAAAAGGGGCGGTGAATTAACATCGAAGAAATCAAGAGGAAAAGAAGGAAAAATCATAATTCAAGGGAAAACAAGTCTGCACCAGTGAAGAAATCGACAGAACTATTTGGATTTTTTCATCATTCTTTACTTGTCCCATTTCTTACTCTTTGATTGAAACGATGTATTTCATGACTGATACTTTGCTATTTGTTTTTATTTTTCAAGGTATGAACTAAATTTGATTGTAGTTGAGTGACAAACAATCTCAATAGGTTCTTGACTGTTCTTATGAGTTGCTGCAAGATTGTTGTAGCATTTTGCTCTAATAGCTTATATTACAATCATTATTTTGGTTGACCTCCCATTTAATGGTTCAAGTTAAGAGAGAGCCGTAAAATGACCTGTCTTAGTGGAAATTATTAGAGTAATACTTGATCTTAATTTAAGTTTCTTGGATTGAGTTTAACTTGAGTCCCAAAAGGGCCACACTTGAGTTAAGATTTGTGAAGAACTAGATATAGAGATTCACCTTGTAGGGTGGAGGGAGTGTATGTTCATAATGCCATACCTTAAGTGAAATAACAACTGATCATTGTTAGGGTGCTTAAGGGTATGAGAATCCAACAAGCGACAACTGATGATGCAAAATAATTATGTCCAGTGCTGTAGGAATTGTTGTAGCAACTGGTGTTAATTTGAATAAAAACAGCCAGCCCATGAAGAGAGTTTGATCATTCAGCTATCTCATTCTCATTAAATTCTTTTTATGCAATTCATCTAATTTACTTTATTACTGCATTTATTTTATTTTATTAAAATTGTTAATTTCGGTAGTAATCAACTTTAATTAGATTTCTCTTTAGATAAAGGAAGTTTGCACTATCGTGATTACTGTAGCATTTCTAGTAACATCAGTTCTTGTGGAGACGATCTTGAATATTCATCATTTTGTTGCTTGTTGTGTATACTTGCACATGACATCAATAGCAATTGAGTTAAAATAACCAATGCTGTCAAACACTTGGGATCATTCATAACCTCATGAACTATATCTAGTTCCTTATAAAGAAAAATTGCGGTACAAACCTTAGGTTTAAATATACCAGCTTTGCTTCTGGTTATCATCTGACATGTATTGTATTGAATAGGAGGTTGTATGTTTGATAGAATAGAGGAGTTGTGTGTTTGATGGAAGTGATAGTGAGAAGACATGGTGATCTAATAGTTGTGTCTGTATTGATGGATGTGTTGGAAGAGTGAAAGTAATTAGTGTAGGGTCAATGTGTGTGGTTATTAATTGTTGGGGTGAGATGGCCCTGTGCAATAATAGAGGAGTAACTGAGTGATTAGAACGGCCGCAACAAGAACTTACAGCGTCGGATTAGTAGAGCTACCATTACTGAGTGAAAAAGTTGGAGATAAAGTTGAATTGTTGATGGGAGAAGAGAAAATATAAACAAGATTTTGAACTCTGTGAAGAAGAGTTAAATTCAGTTGAATAAGGAAATGAATACTCATAAAAAGTAACATGTTTGGCTATATATATTTTACCTAAAGTTTGAAAACATTTATATCATTTGTGGGATGGTCAATAACTAGCAAAAATTCACTCATTTGAATGTCAAATTTATGTATGTTATAATCTCTTAGGTACGGGTAACCAGAGTAATCAAAACACTTCAACATGTCGTAATCAAGTTTAATTTAAAAAGTTTCTCGTATAGTGAATAAACCACAAAGGATAATCTATTAGTATAATAGATTGCTATGTGAAATGCATCTACCAGAAATGAAAAGGTAATTTAGCTTGAGCTAGCAAGGTAAGCCCCAACTCAACAATATGCTTATATTTCCTTTGACAGGATTGCCTAAAAATGATTCCAGATTGGTTCAAGATTGAGTAAAGGCTTTGTATTTACCCCTCTAATCTGATTGCAATATTTTGATGGAGGTATTAAACTGATTTTCAATATGTAATTTAAAGCATTAGAACACCTTTAAAGCTGCTGATTTTAATTTTAAAGGATAAATCCAAGTGTGTTTACTGAAATAATCCACAAAACTAATGTAATATGAGTAACCATCTCCAGAAAGATATGGAGAAGGACTTCAAAGATATGTGTGAATCAGTTCTTTAAAACTAATGGTTTTAGTTTTAGTGGCACAGAAGTATAACTTATGAGACTTACTTATTTGACAGGCTTTACAAACCATTTTGAGTGCTAGTTGATTTGAAGTAGAAGAGTTATTAACAAACTTGACATTCTTCGGTAAATGCATTAATGTTTGATGATTAAGATAGCCAAATCTCTTATGAAAAAGGAGTATCTTATTCATTGATGCATTACAAGGAGTAACAGTAGTCTGATAACAAGCTTTAACACTTGAAATTTTTATTGCGAACAACAGCAGAAAAATCAAGATTAAAATGAGAAGTAGATAACATCAACAATGGCTTATTCAAAGTGGCTTGACAAAGAAAAGATGATGAAAAGGACTGAGAAGAGAAAGAAGATGATAATGTTAAGATCAACTTATATAATCTTTTCTCAGCAAGGCCCTACAGAATTACCTGCCCTCTCAGAAAATCCTTCACATAACAAACATTTCTCAGAAATTTAACAAATAGTTTATTATCAACAGTAAGCTTAGATATACTCAATAGATTCTTAGTAATTGAAGAAATTAATGAGATAGCTTTGGATGCTATTTGTGAGTGAACAGATTTAGCGTGGGAACTTTTATGGTAAAAGAAAGCATCACCAATATGATTTATAGCCAAAAACCTTGTCCATTCCTAATGATAAGTTGATCTAAAAACCTTCAAAATCTTCTCTAACATGCATGTCGGACAAATTGTTTGTCAAGTGATGAATAACACCACTATAAAGATACCATCCATCATTAACTGGTCCTTCAAAATTCGCAACATAAGCAGCTCCAGGTGCAATAATGGTATGTAATGTATAAAATGAAGCAGGATAGCAATAAGGCATGTCATAAGTTCTTTATAGTGCATTGGATAGCCAGGACATGGCTCAAAGCTAGCTATATACGCAGATCTAGAGGTTCGGCCCCTGTTAAAGGATTTAAAAGGAGGTGTACAACCATCTCCATACATATGGCAGTAAGCATCAGCAGTGTGTCCATATCTGTGATAGATTTGGCAAATAGACAATGGTTCATCAGAATCCCCAAAGTGAATTGGAAGATTTCTTGTAGGATGAGTAATACCCTTAGGCACTGATTTATGAAATTGTATTTGCTGTCCTCTACCATAGCTACCAAAATTGCCACTGTCTATTAGGAAACCTCTAGGATGACTATTAAAGAACATGCCTCTGCCAAAGTTTGATACTCTTCTACCAAAATTACTATTAAAACTATGAAATCCACCTCCATATGATCTTGTTCTAGCCCTACCCCTTGATTTGTGATTAAACATATCCTTAGTATTCTGAGTTTGTTCCAATCTAGCCTCATGTCTTAGAAGTAAGGCATAAGCTTCATCATAATCCATTTTGTTTACAGTGATAAACAAACTTAACCACCAATACTGAGCTGGCAACTGAGCTGTTCCATTGCTCGGTAGCTTTTAATGACGTGGCACAACTTGACATTATAGCTTTAAACTTGGCCTTCTTATGCTCTGCTTAATGAGCTGCCTTAACATTTTCTTTTTGACATGTATCATCTAGCCTCTCCGAAACTTCATTGGCAATTTCCTCTATAAGTTTAGATTTAGGCCCAGTGAAAAAGTAACAGTAACTAAGTTCAAATATATGAAAACGAGACCGAGAATCATGTGTATTTAGTTCCAATATAAAATAGCTAATTCAATGTGAACAACAAACAATTTCATCAAATAAAATAGATTATTCATAAATTAAATTCATTCTTATAATGTCGTTTAATACTTGTACTAGATGGATTAACTAATACTAAGAATAAGATAGAAAATTATTGCTGCTTGGTAACACGAGAATCAAAGCCAGAGAGATAGGATGCTTCGGTCAAAGCATTCCTCCAACTACGCATCTTATCTGTTCCCACTTAAAATCGGAGCTTCGAAAACAAATTCCCCAAAATCCTAATTTGCTTTCTCACATGCGACGGATCCAAGCAAAAGAAGACAGGGATCACAATCTGTCCATAATAAGCACTGTTCTTGCAATCGAGGATCTTTAAAAGTTCATCGAGGCACCATCTTGAAGAAGCATAAGCAAATGCTTGGTGCCTCAATCGCATACAAGAGAGACTGCGATATTTCATCTCCTCTATTAAGATTGTTGAATAAAAGTTTCAATGCTTTTTTCGTACAAATCTGAATAGAGACGGCTAGTAAAGTTGTGACGCGTGTCCACTCCTCTGAAACCTAAAAAATAAAACATTGAACTTAGTGCTTCAAGGAGGGATGGGACTATATACACTCTAAAAATTATTCTATACACTTATATTTTACAAAAAAAATTTATTACAAAAATATATGTAATATAAATTATTATTAAAGACATTTTATTATTATGATTTTACAAGCTTCTTATACACATATTTTGAAACAAATAGTGCCAAAAACACAAGAAAATTAACATAATTAGAATTAAGCTTATATATATACTACAATCAGCGTTATTGTCATCAAGTCTTGGTAGCTTGACAACCTGCATGGTGTTCGGATTATGAGATGCGAGTTTCAAGAAATTTTGCAATAAAAACTAAAGCTTTTCTATCAATTCGAGGCTCAGCAACCCAATAAGCACCTTTTTCTTCATCACTTGGGCAATTTTTTCTTCTTGTGCTTCCTACATCATCCCACAGATCTTCCCCTCTTATATTAGTCCTCCATGATTTGAACATGGTGCGTAGAGAGGAAGAAGATTTCTTTTGCTTGTTTCCAGCCATAATGAATTTTAATCAACCTCTTTCTTCTCTTCCACCCTAATTTCTTGAGTTTAAATTACGGATAGCAGAGTTTGTTGTTTAACTTCAAATATCTCACGAGAACAATGTCTTTATCATGGGAAGAACCAGCAATTGATTTATTTGTTTGACTATAGCATTTTCATGAGTGTGTAGAGTAAGTAAAGATAATTAAATTTAAAAAGGATTAAGTGAAGACTTTTTTGGTATTTTTAAAATTGTACAAAGTATAATTTATTTTTAAAAAATCAATAGATGAGTATACATAGTAATAGAGTGCTCAGAGTAACTTCTAGAATGCATATAGCCCCATCTTTCGAGGGGTCATCAAGCTAGCCAGTCGCAGAGTGAAAATTGCATAAACCAAAGTCAAAGGTGGTCCTAAAAAACAGACATGGCATTCACAAGAGCCTCCACTTGTTAGCCTAGCACTGGATGAAGTTGCTAGGACAAAATTGCCCTTTATTGTTTGACTTGTTCGTGAAGGAAATTAATTTGACTAAGGTGTTGTTTGATTTTTAGTCTGAAGTCTGAATTTAACTTTTTTTTAGATATTTATTTATTTTAAGTTATTTGTTTTTTTTAACTTATCACTTATTATCAGACAATTTTATCTGAATAGAAAAAGTAAAAAAAGTCTACTTTTATATGAAGTCTGAAGTGTAAATAGAAAATTTTAATTTCAAATCTCAAAAATACCCTTAACAATTCATGTATTTCCAATATTATTTATAAACTTAATATTTTTGTATTATTCTTGAAGTCATTTTTTTAAATTGTTTTAAATTTTTATTCACATGATAACATTAACTAAACTGAAATATTGAACAAATCAAATTATGTCCATTGTGATGAATCAAAAATAAAACAATAATTGTTGACTTTATGATAAAAGTTGATGTTATAATTACATCTTTTATTACAAAATTAAATTAAGATCAACAATGATAGTATTTTTTTTAATGGTACCAAACTAATCAACCTGTGAAAATTATAAATTGTGACAAACAAATAAATGCACCACTTAAAAGGATATTTATTACAAACTATTGACTTTTAAATTTTTCTCTTCAAATGTTGAAAAAGAAAAAAAAAACGTGTCATTCAAATATTTTCATTCAGACCTATTCAGACTACAACTAAATTCAAATCTATTCAAATTTCAAATACAGAAACAAACACAACCTAAGTCAATTTCCCTGCGAGTCGCCCTTATTTTTTTCTTTTTTATAACTTAATTGAATTAATATAAAAAATCCTTAATTACATCATTGAAAAACATTATTCAAAATATTTCTATCTAATTAATTTATTTTCATCATTTACCTATACAAAACTCACAAATTAACATTATTGTTTACTAAAATTAAACTTTTTAATTAGCATTATATTATCCATCTTTATAAGTTCTAAAAATATAATAGTAGTTGTCTTATTTTTATATTTTATTTTCTTCAAATTTGTATTATTTATCTTCACAACTTTTATGAATATTTTTCCTATGAAAACAAACAATTTAATATTTATTTTTAAAAATTCAAAAAAAAATTCAAATTTAGACATCCAGCTAATTACAATTCAAAATAATTTAAGTTTATTGAAATTTCTGGCCCAAAAAAAAGGGCGTAAAATGCAATCCAATGTCCAAAAACGTATAATCGCAAAAACAAGGGCAAGTGGGTGTATTTGTTGGCTGTCTCTACTGACAAACAGTAGTTGCATTTGCGTCAGTGGTACTAGTTCTTGCAGCGACAACTTCATTCTTATTTAGGATCTCTTTAGGAAGGACAACTCTGAAAACGGCATAGTGATGATTCAAGCTTTTCATCCTTTGTAGTCTGTGAACGCTGCTCAATGCGCCCTCGTTGGGGTTTGGGAAAGCATAAAATATACGTCTAACTCTTTGGTGAACAAGTGCCATCGCACACCTGAAACATTAAAAATTGGAAATATGAAAATAACAGAGCTTTTTATGTTACAGACAGCATGCATATTCACATCTCGATTTGAAGTTTATAGCATGTGACACAGGTTGCTGTATAATGCAAGTGAAAAATCACAAAACACTATTTCATGATGTACCTTTTGTAAGTAAATTCCAAAAATGCTTATACGCAAAAAACCCCATTCATAAATAGGTGGTTTAACATGCTTAAGCTGGTACAAGGAAATTGGATGGTCAAATCACATATTCCTAGTAATAACAGGCACTCCCAAAGAAAAGCAACAAATCGATACTAAAGAAGGGGAGTAATCAAAATAATTATTATGAACAATTCTGGGCACACAGAGCAGCTAATTTCAAGTATTTCACAACATAAGGGATTAGGTTAAGAGCAGTGCCAATTTACATCTCCGACACTGACATCTTTACCTGGGCAGCCACTACTGGCAACTCTGAGTATGAGAGCTTTCCTATCAGCTATAAACAAAACATAGCGACCAATAGGTAAAGGCATTTCATCATGCATACATATCCAACCATAGTGTTGACAGACTTACATTACACAAGGCTCCCAAACTAGATAGATGTCATAACCAGTGCATAGATAAGGTCTGGCTGATTCTGGATGAAAACCTTCAGCACCAGCATCCGGTTCCTCACTGTTCTCAACCTGAAATAGCACAAGGATGAGGACGACAATTTTCAGTCCTAGCAGACAAACGGGAGAAAAGGAAACAATTGCTGGTAAAAGCTAGGATGGCTGAACTCAAGAACCCACGCAATTTAAATATACTCAAGGCCACTAATTCAAACTACAGGGGAAAAAAAGGTTGGTTGAGAAATCAAGTAATTCAAATTTCATTCATTTGCTTTTTCAGAGTATAATCAATTGACCATTCCAAGCTTGACATGATTCTTCGTATACCTGGTTCCAAAACTCAATTCTTTTTCGGTAGAAATGTCATATTTTAGGTTTATTATAGCTGAAGAAAGAAAATTGAAAAGAAATCTTTAAAATTGGAATGGGTTACAGAACTTACATTTCCAACATAAAGTGGTTGATTCTGGGGTCGCAATTCATAACAGACCCCCAATTGATTTTGGTTTAAGGCTAACCTAACCAAACTGAACCAAAATTCCAGCCACACATGCAGCTCTGCCTGCAACAGTGCTCTTTATATATTTTTTTTTGAAAATAACAGTGCTATTTATTGATTGGCAATAATAACACAGGAATAAACAGAATTTAACATTTGCTCTCAAAAGCATGCCCAGAACAAACCAATTAAAAAATAGGAACACGAGATAAAAACTGAGATCTAATCATATCAACTCTTTGACTCTTTCTTTTTTTAAGTTTAAGGGAAAATATACAAATAATTAGGGGACAACAGATAATGTTCCGGTACCCACCACCCTTGACAGACCCAAAACAGCAAATGCAGACAGAAAGAAGCTCGCTTACATTCGCAAGGTCAGTCTTTTGTCTTTTTGCTGGTGTACCTAAGGAAGTAGGCTGTATATTATGAACTCCATTAGGCTTATCTCCCTCATGTCCTGTACCAGGGAACAAGAGTCTGTCCCTTGCAGCAGAAGACTGTATAGCAGCCATAGCTACATGTCGTAGAGGATGCCAATAACAAGAGGTTGTATGTGAGTTTT
Organism: Citrus australasica; assembly: GCA_029618585.1. Lineage (NCBI taxonomy): Eukaryota > Viridiplantae > Streptophyta > Magnoliopsida > Sapindales > Rutaceae > Citrus > Citrus australasica. The sequence goes on along the minus strand of JARCIV010000003.1, from coordinate 29,721,814 downwards.
GCTGAGCCCACTGCCAAGGGTTCAAACATGAAACACCAGAATATGATTTTCTTGTTTCACTAGGAAAATCATTTGGAGGCAAAGATGTACGGTTTGACTCTCCATTTGAAGAAAGGTCAAAGCTTAGTTCTGAGCAACTCTCTAAGCTATTCTGCTCTGTGGAAATGGAGGAACAGCAGATTTGATCACATGCAGTTGCAATCACCTGCTTAACAGAAGGGTCCACTATAACTGCAGCATTTACAATCTGCATATCACAGCATGAGAGGCAGCTTCAGTCAAAATCATAAACTATACAAGTGAACCTAAACCAATAAATATTATGATCAACATCTATAAATACAAGGGATACACCCATTTTTGTCTTCTTCTTTTTTTCCTGTAACTTATATTAGATATATGCTCATTTCTGAGAGGTGTACTGTAGATCCAATACAAAATTTATCACCACAAGACACCATGATGCAGGATGACAGAAGAAGTCAAGTAACTTCCTCTTTTTGGATTCTTTGTACAAATTTGACTTCAGTAAGTTCAAGAAACAAAAACAACTTTACAAACCCATCCTTTAGTGTCATTGACCATAATTTCTTAAAGCCCTTCATCAGCATCCAATGCAAGATCCAAATAGAACTATGGGCATCAGTTAGTCCATAAAAAAAATAAAAATGCTCAATTACTCATGTAAATTGACAGCATTTGGTTCTTAACTGTTGTGCAACTTAAAAGCGGAAAGTAACAGCTGAACAGATAACTCAAATCCAAATGAACTGCTAAATATAAATTGATTTCACTTTACGCAATCTAATAGTAATATATTTCATTTTTTTGATGCAGCTTAATTATATTTTCGCGGATCTAATTTGGTATATTAAATTTTTTTCGTAATTCTTTTAACTTCTACCTAGTTTTCTTCTAAGTAGCCTAAAAATAAACATATAACATACTTCTGACAAATGGGAACCTTTTTTGAAAATTAAACGAAAAAAATTATATATTCCCCGTTGAATCATTCGGAGAAAGATAAATAGAAGTGACGCGAAACCATGGCTTCACTATAACCACAGAAGTCAAAAATCAATTCCGTTAATTAAATTAAATAATGTATGTGTCACGTGTTTGTACTTGATAGTTTGTGCATATAGTTTTTCAGAATTTGGATTCAGAACTGACCACTCTGTGGAGCTTTACATGATGTTGTTATTGGTAGCTATTAGATAAAAAATAATACATAATTAAACTTTAAGCATGCACTGTTATAAATGCATGAGTGGCAAAATCTATTAAAAAGAACAGCACAACCCAACTCAGTACTAAATTCAAATTCATTATTGTTATCTCTAAAGCTCTGTCTTAGGAAATCAAACTTATTGATCACATTTTTCGTTTTCAGAGCTTTTCTAACCAATCAAGCAGATGATCGTCAATTTATTGAAAAGATTTGAAGCAGTTTATAAATTTACAGCAATCCGAGCATAATTTTTTAAAATCCATTCACTTTTTTTTATATAATTCGATGTATTTCAAAATCCTCACGCACATTTCCGATCCATGTAAGAGATGGACAAATAATTGGGTATATCAATGCTCATTAATTTAGTCCCCACAGCTTGAGTCAATTAACCTGTTAGTTACTATATTTTTAAGGACTACTCAAAACACCTGTCAGCTATTAGATTTTCACTTTCTCAATGATAAATTAGTATGATAAAATTTAAAATTCAAACAGATATAATATGTTACATGTAAAAATTAAATAGATATTCAACAAAGACCTTTGAATAGCTTTTAAAAATGCATAGATTAACCGGATAATTTGCTCAATCTGTAGAAACTTATGGAACATTTACCCAATTAGTAGCATGAGAAGATCGAAATAGACATATAACAAATGAACAAATTAATGAAGTAATATCTTGGCTTTCCAGCTGAAGATCAGTGACATATATAATAAATATATGTATTGTGGAGGACTTGAAATGAATTCTTCAATCTCGAAGGATTCTCTATTCTCTATTTCATCTTACGAGAACGGCATTGTACTTCAGCACTGCATCCTCTTTCGTACTCATTACTTTGTTGATGAGCACATAATTCGGGATGCTCTTTGCTGCATTCATTATTAATATCCGCAGCAATGGCTCCGTAGCTAATTTCATTTGCATTTGCAACTCTTCCTGACAAACCGCATGTTAACAGCATTATGGTAAGCCCAAAAACTATCATTCCCTTTGTCGTCATCTTGATAAGAAATCTCACCCTTTAAACACCAGACCGCAGATGCAGTGTGTATCCACGACGAGCCTAGCCACAACCTGTAGGACAGCCTATGGGAATGAGGCAACTTAAGAAGTAGTGAGTGACTTAATTCTTATGTTTTTGCCAATGGCAATGATAATATCATATATATATAAAGAAGTTGCGATCTAATTATAGCATATTTATGTCGTTATTTCTTGGAAGTTCGAGTTAATTAAGCTGGCCTTAGTTTTTCGGTTCTTCAAACCCAGTTATGCAACAGTTTCCCTAGCTAAAAAAATGAAAAATCAGTAGATTTGGTACATCGTGGTGGTTTATTTTCATTTCTCCTACTGAAAACTTTCTGTCCTCAGAGGCTATTATTAATTGTTGTTGTTTATCAGTTCCTTGAAGGTGTATTTCAAGGCTGTAATATTTGTCCACGAATTTGGTAATTTTGGGGAAGATGTCAAAGACCAAACAACTTTGATATTTTGTACAAAAAAAGAAATTACGTTTGAATACATTTTGATGGACTGCGCAAATCCTGTTGATGAACTTAAATACCGGCCCTTGACCCTTTTATTATTTTTCGAATTCCAGTGACGCACAAAATAGAACCTTTTTTTTTTTTAATAGTCTTAGCTAACAATTCATGACGTACAATAATATATTTTCCCCCTTTACTGCTGTCATCTGTCTTTTTTTAATATTAGTTAACATACCATTAATAAAATTACATGAAAACATGTTTGACGAATACATTTGATATTTTTATCGTTTTCAATTGCATAGAACTTCAGTAAATTAATATTCGATAAATTGGTAACCTCAATTAGATAATAGTCTTTGTCAATCTCTACTTAAGGCCAATGTGATAGTTTAATAATTTGATAAATTTATAAAATTTAAAAATTTAAAAAAATTCCTATTTTCCTATAATACCCACTTACCATAAAAATTAATAATTCCTAATTCAAAATTAAAATTCATATGATTTGTCTTTGCGGCTTCTGAGCAACCTGTATGTTCTTATCGTTTTTCTCGTAATTGATTTGAATTGGATCTCATCTCTACCTTTTTTTTTTTAATATGAAATTCTTGTTAATCGTGACAGTTTGTAACAAATACTTATCCAATATTAGTATTATGTACTAATTTGCACGAGAGGGGCTTTATATATATGTGTCATGTTTAACATATAAAAAATTGTATTATAATCTTATTACTACCAGTGTAAGGCAACAAAATATTATTCCCATAAAACATAATAAATATCATCAACGTAAATCGATGCTGCCACTACTACAAAATTGACCTTTAATGACGTTTTAAAACAGACATAAGGCAGTGACATTAAAAGGGGTACATTTTTTATGACGGTTTAAAAACCGTCATTAAATGTATACTTATTATGACGGTTATTTTAATAAACCGCCATTATATGTTATAGGTACATAAGTTTTAATGACGGTTTTTTGCCAACAACCATCATTAAATATATACTTTTAATGACGGTTTTTTTAATAACCGTCATTAAATATATATTTTTAATGACGGTTTTTTTTAATAACCGTCATTAAATATATATTTTCAATGACGGTTTTTTAATAATCGTCATTAAATATCAATTTTTAATGACGGTTTTGTATCATAACAGTCATCTTATATCGCTCTTTAATGACTGCTCTTATATAAGAACCGTCATCTTTTGCACGAGTAAAAAAAAATTAAAATTTAAAATTGCTATACTTCAATTGTTTTTTTAAATTAAAATTTAGATAGCTGTTTTCACATTCTAAACTGTACAATTGAAGCCACATTGGCAAATTTCAATTTACATTACACATTGATATAATTGTCATTTACATATACAAGCTCAATTATAACAGTTTAGTACTTAAATAACCTTGATCAAACTAACTCCTAACAGTCAAAAAATGTACTGCACAAATTCTTAAATTAAAATCCAGTATCATATAACTATACAAACAAGTATAATCCAAAAAGGAAATGGAGACTATATTTTGTGCTTACATAAGGTGGGATTGGCACTTGGAACATTTATACCCAGCAAGCAAGCTCGCCCTTCAGAAACTGAATCCTTAATGCTCAGAATTATACACATAGCATGCTTTGCAAAGTAGTTCTTGTTTTGTAACTAGGCTTACCAATGTGGTTCCTATTAAATCAATATTTATTGGAGCCCGATTATCACCATTTTCATTGGTTGGCTGCAAAGAACAGAAACAAAAAATTCAAATCAAAGGTAAAGCTAAACAAATTAGCTTTTAAAGTAAAGAAAAAAAAGCAGAGCCTCAAAAAATCCAAGTATCACCATTTTCACTAATTAGCTCAATCCCAATTTTATATTTACAGGCACTCTATTTAAGACATAAAACCAGAAAACTTCTTCATTTGTTTGGGGTTTGACCACACTCACAAGGGTAGGGAGAAAATTGGCTTGCCGTTAAGCTAAATAATAATGACAATAAAATAAATAAAAAATAAAAAAGAAGTGTAGCACTACATACTTCTTTCCCGTCAAAATACAACCACTGGAATACAACCCAATTTAGCATTTTGAATAAAACCATGCAAGTCTTAGGATCAATAGCCTGAATAACAAAACAATGGATTAAATAAAAAAAATACCATTAGCACCATAAACTATAATCCGCTGCAATATTTAAATTATAATCTATTAAATTAAAGTATTAATTAGAACTCAAACAAATTTATTTAAGGAAAAAAATTAGAGTTGTTCATACGGCAGCCAGGAAAATTTAGAGAATTTAATTGAAAAAGATATTAATGCTTTATAAGTAAGAAGATTTCGAAATTAATTAAGCCACACAAGAACAAAAATCTAATCAAATAGTCAAAGAAGAGATTATGTGATAATTGGCCAAACTCATGTAACTTTGAAGTTGATTAAATAGTATAAAAATTCACCCAAAATGAATTTAACACATACATGATATTTAGGCAAATATCTGACACCTGTAAATTTATACATGAATTTGAATAGATTAAACAAAAATAAGAAAAGAAATCAGCCATTACAGTTTAGAATTTGCTAGGTAGTAGCAACTTTAATACTCAAAACAGATTATGGAACAAACATAGAAATTTTTTTTTTTCAAATAAGAATCGGAACTTGAAACAAGCATGGCAAAAGAGACTAATTTCAATGACATAATACCTAAATAAACAGAATTTTAATCATGCATGCAAGTTAATTTAGAAATGACTTAACAACATCAACATGCATGCCAATTTAAACAAGAATTTTGAAGAAAAATTAAAGAATAAAGTGAACTGAGAAAGAAGGCTTACAAATTCAAAAAGCCAGATATTTAATATTTTGCTCTGAAATTGAATTCTCTCTTTAAATCCAAATCCTTCACCTAGCCTCTCTTGTCTTTCTCTTCTTTCTCCCTCTTCTCCTCTCTCACGTCCTGTTATCCTCTTGTTTCCTTTCTTCCTTTTTCTGTTTTGTTCCTTTTGAATCCGAACGCTGGTTTTCGTTTCGTAAATAAATAAAGAAATGCTAAAATATAAAGAGGTTCATGGGCTGGACTTGTAACAAAAATTTGATGAACAATATAATAAGCACAAGAAACGAAAGGCCAAAGTGCACGACATATTTTATAATATTATGAAAGTAAAAGGAGAGACTAAGGTACAAGCTACACAACAGAAAATCACCAAATCGATTATAAATGAAGAGGAAATAGATCCAACGAGCAAATATTTCAAAGCAAATTAAGAGGAAAGAATTGCAAAATTGGAGAAAGCAACTCACAGTGGTGAAACAATAACCTTGAATTCAAAATTTTAGAATATCATTGGCAACAATCTCACCAACATTTTCAAGATAGCACCCAGAAAATTTGAACTGACTTCACAGCGGAGGCATTGTCACCACAATAACCCTGCATCTGACGGTGAATGAACACAGAGGCAATGTCGGCAGAGATGACATCAGCTGTTTTGCGGAAGTGAATCGGCTCAAGAATGGCAGAGATTGACAGCGGCGGCAGAGAAAGGAAGCAAATCGGCTCAAGGACGGCTAGACTCAGCGCCGGAGCACTTGAATCGATTTGACAGCGGCAGCGGCATTGGCGTTTGATAGATTAGGTAGGGTTAGGGCTGGTGTGTGTGACTGAGTGAGTCGTTGTGATTGTAATTCGTGAAAATTGAAGAAGAAGATAAGGAATGTGAGTGGTTAGGGATTGCGCGTTACCTTTATTCGTTTTATCAGCTTTTTATTTTTTATTTTTTAAGGCAAATAACATATAACGACGGTTATTGTAAAACGGTCACGAAATGTATTCAAAACGATTCTTTATATTCGATGACGGTTTTGAAACAAAACCGTCATTAAAAATACGTGGCTTTTTAATGACGGTTTTGTTTCAAAACCGTCATTAAAAGTAAAATTTTATAGTTAATGGCAATTTATATATATAACCGTATTTTTAATGACGGTTTTATTTAAAAACCATCATTAAAAATAATAATTTGATATTTAATGACGGTTATATAATAAAACCGTCATAAAAAATAATAATTTAATATATAATGACTTTTAATAACGGTTTTGTTTAAAAACCGTCATAAAAGTAATACTATATATTTAATGACGGTTATATAACAAAACCGTCATTGTAAATTTTTAATTTTTAATGACCATTTTTATAAATAACCGTCATTAAAAATAAAAATATATTTTAACATAATATTTAATGACGGTTTTATAATAAAACCGTCATTATAAATTTTTAACTTTTAATGATCATTTTTATAAATAACCGTCATTAAAAATAAAAATATATTTTAACATAATATTTAATGACGGTTCTATAATAGAACCGTCATTATAAATATTAGCTATTATGACGGTTTTTCTAAGAACCGTCATTAAATATTTTTAATGACGGTTTTTTAAATAAACCGTCATAACATATGGGTCATTGTTTTACATTTTTGTAGTAGTGTGCAGATGTGATTATATTTTCTAAAAGAAGGAACATCTTCCTAAATTAGTAATTTATTAGTTTATCAATTAATTAATATTTGTTAAATTAATAGATTTTTCGTAGTCTATCAAACATATTTTCATAAAAAAATTATAAAATCATGTTTGACCCATATTCAAATTTAAAATATTATAAATCAAAAACACCATTCTCATTTTATTAAAATGATTTGTAAGTACCATTTGAAGAATAATACCCAACTGGCTATTATTAGCATCTAGTACCAACAAGAATATTGGCATTACATGGCATATATGGTTTATAATTTGCAGGCCACTATCATGTGTGGATATGGTTGATCAAGAGAGATCATTTTGATTTTAACAAATTCCAGATTACTCCCGCCACGCTCAACCGCCAAGATGAAATTCCCAAATTTGCTTTGTGGGTTACTAACCATAGACTTCCATGATCTGTTTAAATTAATGTAAACATAGACTCTTTTATTTTTTAAAATGATCACACATATTCTTTTTTAAACAGTTATGGCCATATGAAAAATGTTAAGCCACTACAGTCAAGGAGATATATAAATGTATTGGAACTTCATGCATGCATGAACTCCATTATTGGTGTTAAGTCCATTATTTATAGAGTTGACATCTTATGGCTTTAGTTAAATTAGAATTTTGTTTATTGCATGTCTTGTAATAGGGATTAATTTATTAATTCCCTAATTTAGTGAGATTCCAATTTATTAGGAATATTTATTTTCGAATCTAATTAGATGTCTAATTTAGCAAGTCAATTGATAATGAGATTCTATAATTGGCGCATGAGATCTATTTAGAGCAAGAAGTTTGTTCAAACAAAAAGTTTATTAAATGCTCTAGATATGGGAGACAAACAAGACAAGAATATCATATTTTTTCCTATTCAGATTCATAGGAATTATAAGATGAAAGAAACTCTTATTTAGAAAATTAATAACTATGAACAGTAACGGTGAACAATATTTTCAAAATCAATTAAGTTGTTAATTCTAAGATTTTAATTGCCTACATCTATTTATAATAGATCTAAATTCCTTTCAATTGACTTTCAAATAGAAAAAATATATATATAAATCTAATAATATAAATATCAGCAAGCAACCTCTTATGTTGTGTTTAGGTGCTTAGATTAAAAATGCATAATCTACTATCGTTAGCAATCTCAATGGTTAATATTGATTAAGTTGTCAAAATAATTATTGTGTATTGTTTAAGGTTTGCACATTCCTTCTAATCTTCTCTGATCATCTTAGTCCTTTGATGCAGCTTAATTGGATTTTCTTGGATTTAATTCGGTGTATTTAATTTGCTTAGTTCTCTTAACTTTTACCTAGTCTTCTTCTAATTAGTAGTTTAAAAATAAACATATAACATACTTCTGAAAAAATGGATATTTTTTTTAAAAAAAAATCATATATTCCCTGTTTATTCATTCAAGAAAGATAAATAGAAGTGACATGAAACGATTGCTTTACTAAAAACACACGAGTCAAAAATCAATTCTATTTATTAAATTAAATATTTGTGTGCCACGTGTTTGTGCTCACTAGTTTAGGCATACAGTTGTTCTGAATGTTGAAGAATTTGAAAGATGATTGATGAAACACTCAAAACACTCTTTTTTTCTTATAAACTTAATACAACTCCTCAGTTACAACTCTTTTATAATAAAGAAGCTTGACTATTTCTTGTTGCTTAAATCAACAAAGAAATGGGGTATTTATACTTATTATAACTTAATCACAACCATATATTAATTCAACTACCACACAAATCATAACCACACATCAAACCTAATAACCATACTCAACACTACAAATTCTACTTACCACATTACCATATTCAACACAGCAAATCTCAACTACCTAAAGAAATTTCCATGGGCTAGATCAAAGATCATTTTGGACTTCAAAGTTCTATGGATCAAATTTGTGATCCAGCACCCTGCTTAAACTTGACCTTGTGACACCAAACAAATTTCTCAATCTAAAAAAGTCTTCTTGTTTCAATGACTTAGTAAAAATATCAACTACTTGAACTTGTACTTTGACATACTTTATTTGTATATTTTTCTATCAATGCACTCTCGTATGAAATGGTAACGAGTGTCAATATGCTTTCTTTCGATCATGGAAGATGCAATTCTTAGTTAAGGCAATGACTGACTTGTTGTCAATAAAAATCTCTGGAGGTTCTTCTTGTGACAATCCCAACTCCTTTAATAAATTCCTTAGCCAGATTGCATGATAAATACTTGATTTAGCAGCTACGTACTTAGCTTCATAGGTAGAAAGTGTGACAATCAATTGCTTCTTTGACATCCACGGCAAAAACAATATCTCCCATGAAGAACACAAAACCAGTGTACTCCTTCGATCATCTATATTTCCACCCTAATTGCTATCACTATATCTAATGAGCTTATAGTCATTGGATAATGTGTACAACAAGCCGAAATCAATAGTGCCTTTAATGTAGCGAAAGATTCTTTTTGCAACTTTAAAATGAGTGGTCCTTGGATTTCCATTTATCGACACTCAACCCCATAGCATAAAGGATGTTGGTCTCTTGCATGTCCAATGGCATAAGCTTCCAATCAAACTCTTAAAAAATGTAAGATCTACACCTTTGCCTTCATCATATTTTGATAGCTTGACTCTACATTCGACTAGTGTGTTTATAAGCTCGCAATCATGCATCTTAAACTTCTTGAGTATTTCCTTTGCGTAGCTTTCTTGGGGAATAAATATTCCTTCATTTTGTTTAACTATGACATCAAGATAATGCGCCATAATTTCGATATCAGTCACCTTGAACTCTTTGGTCATCACTCTCTTGAACTCTTTAAATAAGCTTTGATTGCTTCCAGTAAAGATAAGATCATCCATGTACAAACATACAATCAAAATATCTTTATTTTTTTCTTTGATGTAGAGAGCATGTTTACATGGGCATTTGGTGAAGCTGTTCTCTTGAAAAATTTTGTCGATTCTGTTGTTCCATGCCTTAGTGCTTGCTTTAACCCATAAAGGACCCTCTTTAATCTCAAAACTTTGTCTTCATGTCCTTTCATGATATAGCCTAATAGTTGTTCAATGTAGACTTATTCTTCAAAGGGTCTATTCAAGAAGGCACACTTTACATCCATTTGAAAAATCTTCTACTTTTGGGTTGCTAATGAAATAATTAGTCTTATAATTTCCACTCGGGCAACAAGAGCAAATACCTCATCACAGTCAAAGTCGGTTTTTTAACTATAGCCTTTTGCAACTAGTCTTACCTTGTGCTTTTCGATTACACCTTTAACAATTATTTTCGTCATGTACAACCATTTGACACTAATGGCTTTGTGGCCTTTAGGGGGAGTGGCAAATTCCCAAGTGTCATTCTTCACAATAGTTTTGATTTCTTTATCCATTGCTTTTCTCTACATCTTATCTTGTATAGCTTCTTGGAAGTTCACTGACTCACAATTATCGAAGAGGAAAAAGAGAGTAAGAATATCAAGTACTCACAATAGCGTTGAAAACTCAACTATTCCCTCATTTACAGAGATTTTTTTCAGCTGCAGGTACATCTCCTGGAGTCAACCCAACTATTGATTTAGTACGGCTACGACCACGCCTATTGCTACAACGAATCATGATGATGCTCACAAAATATCAATTACGACTTTAACAACAGCAAAACTTATTCTAATCACAACAGTAAAGTCTACAGAATCTAAAACCATGCTCTAATACCAACTAAAACGAGTCGATCCAAACCCCCAGGGCAAGTCTACCTAAACTCGTCTAATTGAATCGGTAATAAATCTAATATTTAAGGATACTACCAAAAATTTGACAGAATCTCTCATATAAATTTAAAACATTCCCACTTATGCAAATTATAAAATTAATACTCCCAAAAATAGCTCAATATTCAACCAACCTCCACAACAACTTCCTCAATCAACATATCAAATATTACCCAAATAATATAATGTCAAAATACAATAGATTATCCTTAATCAAAAATATGTAATATATCATACAATCCAAAATATCGCAACAGAATATCTATGATTTCTAACACCATCACGTGGCCATAAAATGAAATCTAACTATTATTGCTAGGTCGACTGATGCACCTTTAAGTCTCCTGTGGGTAAATACAATAAAAATAGTGTGAGTATAAAACCCAGTGAGCTTAGTGAGTGGATAGTAGTTTTTGAAAAAAAATTCACTTAAAAATAATTTAATTCTTCTCTTGACAATCTCATCAAAATTTCATAAGACTTTAAATAAACTATAAATCTTTCCCAAAGACAATTTCATCAAAATATCACAAGAACTTACATAAACTTATTTAATTCAAATCATACATTGGAATAACAATATCCCATAAATCTGCATCAAATCAATGAAATCATAACACTTATAATATGGAACACTGAATACCGAAAACTATCACCAAACAAGTACCCACGAGAATAATCTCGTCATACGCAAACCTCGACGGACGGGCAATCAATGAACCATCATGCCCCGAGCTACAACGGTTAGACAGTGAAATATCATCTCATTTTTTATATATCTCATCATATTTTTGCATGCATAATTGGTCCCCAAAGGATAAATTGCCCAAGCACACGGCCCAAAGCCTCTGTGTGTACTCAGACGGGCCCCAAAGACCTATATCATATCTGTATCATCATATCTCATCTGTATCATCATATCTCATCTATATCATTTGTATCTCAATATACGTATCTTTGCAATCATCATATTGTATGCATACACCCCCAAAAGGCAAAAGCGCCCAAACACACGGCCCAAAGCCTCTATGCGTGTGTTCAGACGGGCCCCAAATGCCTCTCATCTCATATCATCTGGATCATTGTATCCATCACATATCATCTGTATCACTGTATCTGAAGGGGAAGGGTACCGTTCAATGATTTTCCAAACAACATTTTATACACATGTACATAAACATATAATCAAACCTGAAATCTCATTTCCTTTTTATTTAACATATCTCAAGTGCACTCAATTCTATTATCATGCATTTAATCAAAAACCATAATAAAATCATTAATCAAACTCACTTTTAATAACAATAAATAACAACACGTAGATAAAAATCCATTTTCTAGGAAATCATCAAGTCAGAGCATTAAATACTTATTTATCAAAACATGTTGTACTGTATCAGGAAATACTATGAAAATAGATTTTGTATATTCCACTCACAGTGACAAAGTCCAAACTCGGTATCAATAACGTCCGCGGGTTGATTCTTGTTTGCAGATCCTCCGAATTGCCACTATCGGTCAACGGTGACCGAGGTTCAGTCAACGGCAAAAGGGAAACTTTGGTCCGATAGTTCTGATCTGGGTGAGTCCAATGGTGTAGTCAGTGACCACCCACGAGCGGCGACGACGGCGGATTGAAGCTCCTAATCCCGTGAGCTTGGTGGCGGTCGATTGGTGGAATTTCAGCCATTTAAAACAGCAAGTTTGGTCGGAAATGGAAGCTGGTGACGTGAGGAGTGGAACCCAGACTGCGGCGCAACCTAATTCCGATGAAATTGATGGCGATGGTGATGGGTTTTGGTCGCGGCTTTTCGAGCTTCAAACGACAGCGTTCCAATCAGTTTCCGGCGATGATGATGGTAGGGGTATGACTGGCGTCTCACAAGCTTCAAAACGATACCTGGCTCGGCCGAAATGGTAGCGGGAATCCAGAGATCGGGCCAGGTCACGATCGCGGGTCGAATCCAGGTCGGGTCGGGTCAACGGGTCAACTGCTTCTCTCCCCCTCTCTCTCAATTTCTCTCTCTCCCCTTCTCAATTTATAGAACTGGCTTTTTTTTTAGCTTAATACAAATTAAGCTAATACCAGACCTGTGATGAAAATAAAATCTTACTATCAGACCCTTTTATGACGTTCTGTTTGTCTTTATTTATGTCGTGACAAATTTAAATTTATTCAAAACACGATCCATTTATTAACTCGACCCAAATCCATTAGTTCATGATAAGAAATCGAGCCGCATCAAGTTTACCTGTAATAATTTGTAACCAATCTGGCGACTTTAAAATTAATACCGAAATGAAAAACACATAATACACTTAATTAGGAAAAATTAAGGTGTATATGTTACAATCCTCCCCCCTTATAAAAATTCCGTCCTCAAAATTTACACATTTGATGAGAACAGGTAAGGGTATTAGGCTCGTATTAAGTCTTCGCGTTCCCAAGTAGCCTCTTCCCTTGTGTGATTCCTCCACAACACTTTTACTAATGGAATGTTTTTAGAACGTAAAACTTGGTGATTCTATTCCAATATTTCCACTAGTTCCTAAGTCAAGTCTTACTTTAACTCAATTGGTTGCCTCGATAACACATGACTGGAATTATACATGTACCTTCGGAGCATCTAGACATGAAACACATCGTGGATTATGGATAACTTAGGTGGTATAGCTAATCGGTAAGCCAACGAACAAACACACTCTACAATTTCATACAGTCCAATGTAACGTGGGCTTAGCTTCCTATGTTTTCCAAAACGAAGTACCTCTTACCAAGAAGACATCTGTATGAAAACTCTATCACTAACTTCGAATTCAAGTCCCCCCGCCTATGCTTGTCTGCATAGCTCTTCTGCCTATTAATAATCCTTTTACAATTCATAAAAATTATAGCCTCGAAATACAAATATATTATGCAAACAGCAGCGGAAGAATTTAAAATTCATATCAAACCATCTATTTCCTCCATTCAAGTTCTCCTCGTTGATTATCATAAATTAATCTTGATTTCTGAGAACTGAATCATAACAAACTATAATGAGTACTAAACTTAGTAAGCAAATCAGTTTTTCATATACCAAAATACATACATGCATACATACATACATACATATATATATATATATATATATAACGCAAATGGATAACGTGCCATGGTATTCGAAAACATTGTAAAACAAAACATCGAAATCTCATTCTGTCATTTTCAAACTTTCACAAACTTTTTCAAACCACTTACTTCAACTTGAGCTACCTTCATTCAATTACCGCTTAGTAGGACACTCCATTAACTTTCATACACTTTGGACTTCTCACCAACGCGTCCCTCGCCCACTTATCTCATAACCATAATATAACATCCAAAGTGCCCTCCTCTAAGCCAGTAACGAAATCAAGCATCCCAACCAAAACTGTAAAACAATCTTTCTTTCTTCAAATTCTGTTTGCTAAAATCCACTTTCTCATTTTACATAAAATATAATGCATTTTCATGTTCATGCCAATGAAATTCCACACATACGCATGCCCATGTCCATAAACACACATAACAACACATCATATCAACACATCACATAAACACATGGGCAAAACATATAAATCTATATCCGTATATACCACAATAGGCTTTTCAAACATGTCAAACATATATATTGTTTATTGTGATTCGTTTGGAAATCCAGTTTACTTACCTCCTAGCATCCTTGAGTAACAAAGCATATCGATATCATCGGCCTAAAATCAATAAAATACTCTCATAATAATAAAATTAAACCATAATCATAAACTCCAATATTCTCAAATTCCTCAATATAATCACATTCCATACTTAACCTCAAATAATCTCAATTTAAATCATAAATCACCAAAATACTCATAATTCCATAATGAGCTGCATCTTCTCATCGGTATCTTGAACTAATTCGGGACCAAATAATCTCTACTCACCAACCTCATCCCAACATACTGGAGTTTTACATTTCCTACCATACAAAGCCTTATAAGGTGCCATTTTGATACTAGCTTGATAATTGTTATTGTAAGCTAACTTCATCAAAGGTAAATAAATGTTCCAACTACCCTTAAACTCCAAAACACAAGTTCACAACATATCATTCAGTTTCTGAATAGTACCCTTTGACTATCCATCAGTCTGAGAATGAAAAGATGTACTAAAATTCAACTTGGTGGCTAAAGCCTTCTGTAAGTTGGCCCATAACTTAGAAGTGAACCAAGAATCTCTATCGAAAAACAATAGACACAGGTGCTCCGTGAAGATGAACTATCTCAGCCATAAAAATATTCCCTAACTTATCCATCGAATAAGTGGTCTTGAAATGTAAAAGGTGAGCAAATTTTGTAAATCGATCAACAACCACCCAAACACTATCGTAACCCTTCTGGGTACGTGGAAGTCCTGCTACAAAGTCTATGGTGATGGATTCCATTTCTACTCAAGAATAGGAAGTGGTTGCGATAACCCTGCAGATCTCTGATGTTCAACCTTAATCTACTGACAAACTAAACATCGAGATACAAATTTTGCTACTGACAAACTAAACATCGAGATACAAATTTTGCTATCTCTCTCTTCATGCCTTGTCACTAGTAATGATCCCTCAAGGTGCGGCACATCTTCGTACTACCAGGATGCATCACATAAGCTTAACAATGAGTTTCTTTCATGATCTTCTTTTTTAGTTCTTTAATATCGCGTACACAAAGTCGATTACTCATAACTAAAACTCCATCATCTCTCACTACAAAATCAGTTCGTAAGCCTTTCTGCACATCCTCTCTTAACTTCAGTAACTGCAGATCCTGATCTTGCATCTAATGGACTTTGTCAATCAAAGTCGGCCTAACTCTGCAATTAGTTATCAAAGCTCTGCATTTATCAATTTTCAACTCAATTCCCAAAGATCTCATCTCAATCAACAAAGGCATATATGTCACTCGCAAGTGAGTTATAGAGCTGGAGTACTTCTTACTTAGCGCATTAGCTACCACATTCACCTTGCCCGGATGGTAATCAATAGTACAATCATAGTCCTTAATCAGCTCAATCTATAGCAACTCCTAACCTCAATAACATTTGTAGGTTGTTCCCAATTCATAATTGCTTCGATCTTTTGAGTATCGACATAAATTCCTTCAGCTAATATCACAAGGCCCAGAAATACTACTTTGTCTATCCAAAACTCACATTTGTTGAATTTGGCATACAACTGCTTTTGCCTTAAAGTCTGCAAAATAGTCTGCAAATGCTCTGCATGTTCCTCCTAATTCCAAGAATACACTAAAATACATCAATGAACACAATCACAACAGATCTAGATAAGGACGAAATGCTCTATTAATAAGATTCATAAAAGTTACTAAAGCATTAGTCAACCCAAATGGCATAACCAAAAACTCATAATGTCCATAACAAGTTTTGAACGTTGTTTTAGGAACATCGACCTCTTTACTCTTAAATTGATGATATCCCGAGAATAAATTGATCTTAGAAAACACCTTCCCTCCCTGAAGTTGATCAAACAAATCATCAATATGCGGAAGTGGATACTTGTTACATACTGTAACTTTGTTTAACTGCCTATAGTCAATATAGAATCTCATAGTACCATATTTTTTTTCTTAGCAAATAAAACCAGAGCTCTCCAGTGGGATACATTAGGTCTAATAAGCCCTTATCCACCAATTCTTGTAGTTAAACTTTAAGTTCCCTTAGTTCAGCTGGAGCCATCCTATACGGTGCTACAGATATAGGAGCCGTCCCAAGGACTAAATCGATAGAAACTCAATCTCTCTGTTAGGTGACATCCCTGGAAGTTCATCTAGAAATACATCTGGAAACTCCTAGACTACTGGAATATCCTCCAATCTCAGCTCCCGAGCTTCAGTGTCTATCATGTGTGCAAGATAAGCCGAGCACCCTTTTCTTAGTAACCGTCTAGCACTAATAGTCAATATGACACATGAGGGTAAAACTCTATGTTTGCCACAAAATTTCACCTCAGCTTTTTAATATGCA
Source organism: Citrus australasica (assembly GCA_029618585.1). Classification (NCBI taxonomy): domain Eukaryota; kingdom Viridiplantae; phylum Streptophyta; class Magnoliopsida; order Sapindales; family Rutaceae; genus Citrus; species Citrus australasica. The sequence continues at coordinate 29,704,702 of JARCIV010000003.1, read as the reverse complement.
CAATGGTCTGAACTGAGTCTGTTGTATCCAAGGCTCATAATGAAAGAATCAAATCTCTTATACCAACACTTCAGCGCCTGTTTGAGACCGTATAGAGATTTGTTCAACCTGCAAACCAAGTTCTCATTTTCTGTTTCTGCAAAACCTTCTAGTTGGAGCATATATATTTCTTCTTCAAGTTCTCCATGAAGAAATGCAGTTTTCACATCTAACTGCTCTAAATGTAAGTCAAATGTAACACACATCGCCAAGACTACTCTGACTGTTGTGAGTCGAACCACCGGAGAAAATATCTCGTTGAAGTCAATACCTTCTTTCTGAGCATATCCTTTCACCACCAATCTCGCACGATACCGCTCCACTTGGTCATTGCCATCACGTTTGATCTTGTAGACCCATTTGTTTCCAATGGCTTTTCTTCCACGTAGTAGTGGTACAAGTTCCCATGTATTATTCTTGTGTAGAGCTTCAATTTCCTCCTGCATTGCTGTCATCCACAAAGCAACATTTAAGTTGTTTAAAGCTTAATGGAAAGTTGAGGGCTCTTCATCCTCTGTTAGAAGACAGTATGCAACATTGATCTCTGTGACATACTCCGAGTGCCACATTGGCGGTCGTCTCTCACGAGTTGACCGACGAACTTCTGGAACCTCGGACTCGACTGGTTCTTGTTCCTCGTGAGAGAATCTGAATCTTCTAGATTATTTTCTACATATACCGGTACAGTCTTTGACATTTCTTTTACAGTGTTATCATCCTCATTTTTCCTTTGCAGTTGATCTTCTATAAAAATAACATCTCTGCTGATGACGATCTTGTGGGCAGTGGGGTCCCACAGACGATACCCCTTTACTCCATCAGCATATCCCAAAAAGATACATCTTCTAGATTTTGGATCCAGCTTTGTTCTTTCTTAGGCATTGTACATCACGTACACAGGATATCCAAATGCATGTAGGTAGGAATAATCAGTTGGCTTTCCAATCCACATCTCCATCGCTGTCTTCAGCCCAATAGCTGTAGATGGCGACCGATTTACTATATAACAAGCAGTTTTGGCTGCTTCTGCCCAGAATGAATTAGGTAGACCAGCAGTCCTCAACATAGCTCTTATTCTTTCTATAAGAGTTCTGTTTATCCGCTCCGCCACTCCATTTTGTTGAGGAGTGTACGCCACCGTGAACTGCCTCTGAATACCTTCTTGCTTATAGAAAGCAAGAAACTCGCAGTCTGTATACTCTCCACCATTATTTGTCCTCAAGCACTTGATCTTTTTACCAGATTCAAGTTCCACCCGTGCTTTGTATTCTTTAAACACTGGAAATACATCTGACTTTTTCTTAATTGGATACACCCAACATCTTCTAGAATAATCATCAATGAAAGTCACCATGTACTTTGCACCTCCCATAAATATATCCGGTGATTCCCAAACATCATAATGAATCAAGTGTAGAATGCATTTACTTCTAGCAATAGATCTACTGAATTTTAATCCATATTGCTTACTTATAACACAATTCTCGCAAAATGGTAAACTTACCGATTTGAGCCCCGGAAGCAATTTTTGCTCAGAGAGAATCTTCAAACCTTGTTCTGACATGTGACAAACTTTGAGATGCCACATCATCGTTGATTCTTCTCCATTTGATGCGACACACGCATCAGCCTCCTGTAGTGTTTCTCCTTTAAGCATGAATAGATTAGCACTGATCTTTTCTGTCTTCATCAATACAAGAGCGCCTTTAACGATCTTCATAATTCCATTCTCTACATGAGTTTTGTACCCATGACTATCCATTTGTCCCAAAGACAATAGATTTTTCTTCAGGCCGTTGACATGTCGTACCTCTCCAATTGTGCGAATTGTACCATCAAACATTTTTATTTTGATAGTACCAATACCAGCGATCACCAAGGCATGATCATTACCCATATATACAGATCCTCTTGAGATAGGTTCATACGTGTGGAACCATTCTCTCCGAGAGGTCATGTGCCAGGTAGCTCCTGAGTCTATAAGCCAGACATCAGACAGTCGTTTTCTGCCTTCTGAAATTGTTGTTGCCTTGCTGTAAAGAATTTCGCCATCATCTGAGGTACTTGCTACACACCCCTGAGCATTTGATGACTCAGGTTCTTTGCCCTCTTTTCTCTTCTGGTTACTCCAACACTTTCTTGACGTGCCCTTTCTTGCCACGGTTGTAGCATTTAACATTCTTCTTACTTATGGATTTTGACCTACCATGATTTTGACTCCCACTGGGGCCACGTTCCGTTGATCTCCCTCTCATCACCGATAGCGCCTCCGCTTGCTGCGAACTTGCTTGTCTGTTTTCCTTATTTTTCAGCCTGCTCTCCTCATTTAATACGGAGGCTGCAACATCGTCGAAAACTAGACTGTCCACTAGATTGTTGTTCGTTAGGTTGATGATGAGTTGATCATACGAATATGGTAGACTTTGAAGTAGAAGCTCTGCACGATCATTTTCCTCTATATTATGACCCAACGTAGTGAGTTGTGAAAATAGAGTCTTCAAGGTGTTGATGTGGTCGGTCACCATTGTAGATTCCGCCATTCGAAGAGTATAGAGTTTTCTCTTCAAGAAGATTTTGTTGTGTAGTGACTTGGCCTCGTACAATTTTATAAGAGTATCACATATTTCCTTCGCTGTGTTTTTCTCTGCCACACTAGATAATACTCCATCTGCAAGTGCCAAGTGTAGATCAGAAATGGCGTTGCCATCTACCTCGTTCCACTTGTCATCAGTTATCTCCATGGGCCTTTCTCCAATTGTTGCCAAGCAATTATTTTTCCTCAATACAGCTTTCATTTTCCACAACGAAATATTATTTCCGTTAAATTTCTCAATTTCATACTTTGCCGCCATTTTGTTGATAAATACTGCACACAAGCTAATATACCACCTTGAATAGTTGTGAGTATGTGTGAGAATGCACACCAGGAAAGTTCCCAGGAAAGACTGGAGGGGTCACAATGGTCCCACTTAAAACTCAGACTCCTTAAGCTCTTATCGCCTTTGTGACAGAACTTTCCTAGACATGTACAAAAAACTACACAGTTGTTTTACTCACACCACTATTCCCTGCTTTGCACCGCCAAATTCTTGGATCGCTCCCACTGTTTCTTATGAACAGTACCATATACGTGAATAGTACCGTATATGTGAACAGTACCATATACGTGAATAGTATCGCTCCCACCATTTCACGTGAATAATACCGTATACGTGAATAGTACCGTATACGTGAACAGTACCGTATACGTCAGTACCCCTTACATGAACAGTACCCGACTCTAAAAAATACAACCAATAGCTCTGATACCACTTTTAGAAAATTGGTGGGTGAAGCAGACACGCAGCTAAAGTAAAATTGTAAGAAAAATAAAGAACAAGCACAATAGAGGACACCAGAAATTACGTGGTTCGGCTTTTAGCCTACGTCCACGGGGGAAGACAGAAGAAAATATTTTACTAGTTAAAAGGAGTTACAAGTATTGTAGTATTTTAGCTCACTTCCCAAAACCCCAATACACCCAAACTCTCAGAACACTAATCACTCAAGATTCTTTGATCTGCAAGATTTTCTTCTCACAACTCTCGGCTCTCTCTACAAAATTGAATGATAAAAACCAAATGAAGAGCTCCCTTTATATAGCCAAAATTAGCTATTAAAATTTTTTTTTTTCACCGCCATTAAATGTCAAAGTTTCTTCTCTTTCCTTCTTCAAGAAATGTTGCTGCCAACTTCTTCTTCTTTTTCTTTGGCTGCTGTCAAAGCCTTCTAGATGCTGCAGCCAAAGTGTTTTCACACACTTTTCACACACTTTTGTTTAGTGTTCAGAAAAAGAGAGAGCGGCATTGTTTGTAGATGAATTACGGGTAATTTACAACTATGCTTATGTAGTTTTGTAACTAGGGGCGCGCGTTTCGATTTTTGTCCCCGTTTTTATGGGTTTTGGTTCAATTTGTAACCCGTCGGGATTTGAGAATTCAACCCAAAGGGTTTGTAAAGTTATTTTAGTTCGTTTTGGTTTCAAATTTGAGGACTGATTCCGGTCATAATTCGGGTTCCAATACGGTTTAGGATCACAATTTTAGGTTAAAACGTTCATAACAGCTTAAATCAATTGGTAAAATCTGCTCCTGTATATAGCGAATCAAGCATTAGCACCATCCAACTATAATTTGTTACAAATACTAAAACAGAACATTTCTTAACGAGACAGCAACACAAATTATAGACAAAACAGGCAAATCCCCAACAAACAAACCCAAAACTTTGTCTAAACTGTAGGCATAAAAAATTAATTAATTCATACACGAAAAATTGATCATACTACACAAAAATTTGATCATGCCCCAGTAAATGTGATTCCTTTCCTGTACATTTTTCTTCTTTTTATTTGGTAGCTAGCTTGCTTCAAAATATACAAGTTTGAGAGAGGTGAGGGATTTTTTGAGTAGTGGGGGAAACCAGCACTTGGCGATTTGGGAGGTATTTATATATATATATATATATTTTTTTTTAATACAAAACCGATTACCCGAAATGAATAAAAAAACCGATCGGTTTTACTCTTTCAATCCGTTCCGTTTTAAGTTCGAACTAAATCGAAACGAGCTAAAACTCAAATTAAATTTTGGATGCCGGTTGGTTCGGTTCAACTTAACCCAAAGCCCGCCTCTAGTTTTGTTGCAAAATTTTATTTCAATAATTTCATTTATTACAATGTGTTAGAGAATGCTCATGTGATTCTGAAACAGTACAGGTTTTACATACGCGATAATTATTCATGATTTCTTTTCTCTCTTTCTTTTATATATATAGACCTATTTGCAATTTCTTTTGAAGGCTTAAAATAATTTTAAAAAGTTAAAAGTTAATTTTGGTGTTTGGCAAATTTTTTTTTAAAAATCACTTTTGATAAAATCATCTATATATATCCTCATATATATTATAAAAAACCAAACTCATTCTTATTAATTAAGAAAATAATATCATTAAATTTAAAGAGATTATTGTCATTACCAATTATAATGAGATAACAATATAAAAATAAAAAAATGATATGAAATATTTATTTTAGTTTTATGTAAACAATAAAAATATTTTATATACATCTTTATAAATGTTTAAATAAATTTTATTCAACATTATATTCAATTCAGCCATTTATATCCTTACAGCAGTTTATTAGTAAGATTTGCTAAATACATACGACTGCTTTTAAAATTCAAAGCTCTTTTAAAAATAAATTTTACTAAACGTTTAACTAATTCTCTTCACACCTGGTCATTTTGAGAGCACAGTTGCCAAAAATTATTTTAAAAACGACAGCATTACTAAACTGGCAAGTACACACACACAAAAAGAAAATGTAGATTTAGCATTTTACAGTCTACCAAAATGATTTTTACCATTGTAAAACGATTAATTATTGCGTAACACACTAAATTCGCATTTTATTCCGTACAGTGATTGTAGAAGAGACGGATTCTCTCTCTCTCTCTATACACACAAGCACACATTCATTTATATACATATATAATAATAATAATTTTCTAATGAGAACATTCTCATTTTAATAAAGTGAAGATACTACTAACAATTAGAAAATATAAATTTCAATATAACACAATCTTCAATATAATTCAGATCAACTTGATTTCGGAATGCAACTTCCTACGGCAGGCAATACTACCACGTGTCATGTATAACAAGTTTGGTAGTTGTTAGAAATTTTAGTTAATGTTAATAAAAATTTTATGTTTTGGCCCTTTAATTTTCTTATTTTTGTTATAACTAAATTAAGTTCGTCTAATTTCTATTATGATCCCATTGAACCAAAAACCTCATCCATCACTAAATAGTTGACTAATAACATAAGAATACGTAAACTATTTACTCATCATAAGTTAACTTTGGAGTATGATTAAGGTTTATGAACTTCTTTATACGGCATTATAACTAACTTATATATAAGTAGGGGTCACATTACCTTACCACAGCAGAAGGACGAGATAAAATTAATTATTGCCTTACACATAGCAGTGGTGTCAAGGACATAATCCCTCATTGACTGAGATTAGTTCTTGGACAAAGTATCTATACATGAGACAATCCTTAATTCATGAACTAATTTTTTAGTATGAGATAGGCTCATTGACTAAGGGTTATTTAAAACACTGCATATGCACTTTTAAAATAATTAAATACCATAACATTATTATCACCAAGCGTATTATTATCTTTAGTGGTGATATTTTTTTAGATCTTTTTTTCCTAAACTTGAATTTTTCAATAACCTTTTTAGATTTTTATTATAATTATTCTAACTGATTATTGTGTTATTTGAAACACCTTATTTTATTCTTTGCAATTAAAAGACTTAATGAACAAAATGATAAAAATAAGTTGTGAGTTTAAATTACTTTCTGCTTCTACTTCATGTATAAATGCAACAAGTAAAATGAAATTTTATCCTCTAAATTTTTCATAAAATCTAACTGATAACAAATATGGACACTCAATCCTTCTGCATCTAAATTGAAAGTTTTTAGAGAAACTTTAAGAGTTTATAGTTTCTCGATTATGGTGCCATCAAACCAAAATTTTGATTCCGCCATTGGATAAACATAAGGGTTAAACTATGTGCCATTGGTCAATTTCTTTTTCTTTTTAAAGAAAACTTCAATGACATTTACCTTGTGTTCATGATTTTTTTTTTTTTTGCTCGTTCAAATTTCCTTTTTTATGTTATGACCTCTTTAATTTTTTCTTTAACTCCATATGACCTCCATTAAACCAAAATCTAAATTCCTCTAGTAGTTGAGTATTTTAAGGACCTAACAAAGTATGAGACAACTCTTTACACATAAGTTAGCTATTAAGTATTGGTAATGCCTATGATCTTCTATATGGCATCATAGCCAACTTGTTCATGAATGAGATCACATTACCTTATCACATGATAAAGATAAGGTAATTATTGGGAACATCTTATTTGGTTAGCCTTAAAGCCCAAAGTCTAAAGGTAAATTTAACTTTGTTTTCTCTTAAATTTTGAGGTTAAATTCTTGGTATCGTCCTCCACATTTTTACTGGTCTTAATTTTTATTTTATCCTCTTGTTTGTTGTTATTAGAGATAATCACTTGTTAGAAAACATTTATTAGGGTGACTGTAAATTAAGAATGTTGAGATTCTTAATGTTGTTAACCTCTAATATTATATAGAGAAGAATTTATGTTATAATCTCATTGTTATATAGTGGAAGGATATATCAAACTACAGTCACGTGATTTTTCTGGATTTGAGTTTCCACATAAAAATTTATGTCATTTGTGATTGATTTATTATTTTAGATTGTATTAGTTTAATTTCTACTTATTTATTGTGGTATACATCTCGTTTTAATCACATAAACAGGGAAAGAGTTAATTTTTGTTTTATTAGCAGTTGCTTGTGTGGGTTCTTTTTCCAACAGTAATACGACTGATGGATACATGACAGGACGCCCAGACAATAATCTCTCATTGCATGAGAGTTGCTCTTGAGCTATATAGGGAGGGCGTGTTGGGAGCAGTTATTGACTCATAAACTTGCTTTATGAGTTAGGCCATTCACTAAGTGTTATCTACACTACAAGTAGAACACCGCTTATGATTTTAAAAGTAACTAAATCCCATAATATCATTATCGTCAAGTGCATTATCTTTTAGTGTGGCAATATATTTTAGATTTTTTTTCTAGATTCAATTTTTAAGTCACTTTTTTTAAATTTTTGTAGTTATTTTTAATTGATTATTGTGTTATTTGAAACACCTTATTTAGTTCTTTTAAACTAAAAGATCTAATGAACGAAACAAAAAATATTATATTGTGATTTTTAAATAATTTTTATTTTTATTTTTCATATAAATGCAGTAATTAAAATGAAAATCTATTTCTTAAATTTTTCATTGAGGCTAATTGATAATAGATATGAATATTCAATTCTTTTGTATCTATCAAAAGTCGTTAGAAACTTAATGTTCGTATTTTCTCCATAATGGCACCAGCATATCAAAATCTTAGTTCTATCATTGGATGATAATAAGGGTAGAACTATGTGATGTTGACCCATTTTTTAAAATAAGGGTCTTCAATGAAATTTAACTTACTTCTATGAAATTTATATGTTTGGGCTCCTTCAAGTTTTTTTATTTAATATTATGACCACTTTATCTTATCTTCAACATAAACACACACCACAAGAAAAAAGAGTATTGGCTACAAATTCTATTGCAACAAAACTTACTTTATTGTTAAAATTCATATCTTGCAACAAAAATTAGTCTTTATCGCTATAGCTAAACATATTTTGTTCTTCTCAATGATGTGGAATAGGCAAGAAAATTAGAATATATGGCAACAAAATATTTTATTGCCCTACGCTATGTTTGGCAACAAAAGTGTTCTTGTTGCCTAACAAGCTTAATGAAGGCAAAATATGTTTTGTTCCATAAGTTTTTCCACAACAAACACTTGAATCAGTTGCAACAAATGAAATATTGCAAAAAGTTGTGATTAGCGAGAAAATTTGTTTTGTGCTTTTAAGTTTTTTGCAACGAGAATAATTTTGTTGCGCAAAGGTTAACAAAAATATTAAATTTTCCAAAATTGCTAATAGCAGATTGTTGCACTAAAGTTCCATATGATGTTCAATAACTATTATGTGAGTATGTGACACCATTATAGCCTTACGTTTCTCTATAATTAGCATAGTATTTCTTGTCTGGCAACCATATTCCTCTTTTGACACATCTTGATAAATTGTTAAATTATTTTAATTATGATTCCAAATTTACTTTTTAGGTAATAAGGTTTATAATAATAGTTTATACAAAATTTAAAATGATGACATTAAATCTAAGAAAAACGATGGTTTACTTGTTTAAAAAAGATATCAATGATAATAACATATAAAAATTACGATTAGTAATAATATTGATCATAATAATGAATTGAAGTATGAATAATGATCATAGTGGTGTTTCATTGTACTATCATTCATTACAAGCAAGAGGAAATTAAATGAATGAAGAATCATTACTAATTACATCAATTTTATTGGACAACTAATTACATCAATTTAAAATAAATTACTTAGTGGGGTGTGTGTATTCGCAAGTTGGTAAATTGGATTAATTCAATTTTTCTAGTAAGTATAATTTATTAGAGGATCAAAAAGGTCTTCAATAAATTATTATTGGAAAATACTGAAATTAATACTAAAAAAATCAATTAACAACTTGAAAGTGTATTATTGAATATTGATTCAACACAACACTTAACTAGCTATATATGAAGGTTGGGGAGATTTCAATAAATTAAAAAATAAAAAAAATAACATGTAAGCTAAAATTAATAAATGAAAATATAAAGATAATATAAAAGCAAACATGACTTTGTGGGAGGCTTTTTATTTCCACGCCCTTTATTTAATAAACCGCGCGCTAACCGAAGTAAAGTTTCCATCTCCAATTTTTTCTTAATTAAAATATTGCTTCTAGAATATTTCCACTTTACTCTCGCTTGTTTCTTTTGCCCAGCCATGGAGTTATTCTCTCTGCCCAAGCTTTAAGCCACTGAAGAGTTGTACTTGGAAGGCACCACTCAAGACAACGATTTCTTCAAGTAAATTTAGTATTATTTTATATATTGGCCTGCTGAGTTTGATTTTGTTTGGTGGGTTTTGCTTTAATTATTTATTAAGTGAAACGACCCGCCCCGCACCCCCAGGGCGAATCTGTCTAAACTCGTAAAAAAATCGGATCGAAAAATAATATAATATCTATGAATTCTACCGAAAATCCGACAGCATCTCCCCTATAAATACAACGTTCGCAAAACTACAATTTACAAAATTACACTCCCAATAATATCTCAATAATCATCCAAACTTCAAATCCAACTTCTCCAGTCATCATCTCAAATATCGCACAAATCACTCCAATATAAACACAAATACAATGGTTATCCTTAAATACAAAACATAATCATAAATACAAATCACAATATCTCAAATAACAAGATATTAAATCTACGACTCCTAGCACCATCACGTGACCACAATTACAACTCTAACTACCGATGCTGGGTCGACTGATGTACCTGCAAATCTCCTGTGGGGGGAAAAATAATATAATAAAACGTGGTGAGTATAAAACTCAGTGAGTGGATACTAGTTTCCGAAAAATAACTTTATTTAAACTAATTTCTCTTTCTCAAATCAATTTCATCAAAACATCGTAAGAACTTATTTAAACATATTTAATTCAAATCAGTCACTGAAATACTATTGTACATAAATCTGCGTAAAATCGGTGGAATTATAACACTTATCATATCAAATACTGAATATAAAAAACTATCATCAAACAAGTACCCAGGGAAATGATCTCATCATATCCGGACCTCGACGGACAGGCAATGACGTACTATCTGGGTACCGCCACGCCCCGGAGCTACAACGGATAGATAGGGAAAATCTCATCTCATAACTGATACATCTCAATATCTGTGCATGCATAAGCCCCCAAAAGGCAAAAGCGCCCAAACACACGGCCCAAAGCCTCTATGTGTGTTCAGACGGGCCCCAAAGGCCTCTATCTCATCTCATCTGTATATCTGTATTCATCTCATATTATCTGTTTCTCTGTATCTGGAGGGAAGGGTACTGTTTAACAATTTCTCAAATAACATTCATACACATGTACATAAAACATATAATCTCATCTGAAATCTCATTTTCTCTTTCTTCAACATATTTCAAATCCATTAAATTTCATATCAAGCATTTACTAAAAAAAAACGACAATAAAGTTACTATTCAAACTCATTCTCAGTGACGTACAATTGTATTCGAAAATATCGTAAAACAAATCATCGACATCTCATTCTGTCTTTTTTTTTCAAACTTTCACATTCTCTTTTAAACCACTTACTTGAGCTACCTTCATTCGATTACTGCTTAGTAGGACACTCTCTTAACTTTCATAACTTTCTCTTTCATACTCTTTGGGCTTCTCGCAATGCGTCCTTCGCCCACTTATCTCATAACTATATAAACATCTCGAGAGTCCTCCACTAAGCCAGTAACGAATTCAAGCATCCAAGCTAAAACTGTAAAACAATCTTTCTTTCTTTTCAAATCTCATTTACAAAAATCAATTTTGTAGAAATCATTAAATCGAAGCATCAAATACTTATATCAAAACATACTGCACTGTATCATAAAATCATCATATATTATGAAAATAAACTTTGTATTTTCCACTCACAGTGACAATGTCCAAACTCGGTATCAACAACGTCCGCAGGTTGATTCTCGTTCGCGGATCCTCCTAATCAAGGAAACGACATAATCATTCTCCGTAAATTTGAAATACAACTAATCTTACATAATACTTCTCGAAGCAAATATCTATCATCATTAATTATTCCCGCATGTACAAAATACCAAAATACCCCTACATGCCAAAATTACCAAAATACCCTCGACATCATTATTTTAACAAAATATCCGCACAATCTTCAATTACCAAATTATTCTCAATTCATATCATAGAAATAATCACAATGTTAGAAATTACGACATTACCCTCGGAGCGTAAAATTACCGAAATGCCCTTGAATTCAATATTACCAAAATACGCTCAAATCAAAATTACCAAATTAACCTCAAATCATAAATTACCAACTTATCCTCAATTACAACAATTACTAAAATACCCACAAAATCCGAAATTACAAAATTTCCCTTAAACAGTGAAATTACCGAAATGCCCTTGCCGGTCAACGGTCACCGGAATTCAACCGACGGCGACGGGAAGCTCAAAACTGAAAGTTCCAGCCACTCTGAGTCCAATGGTGGCGGTGGTGACCTCCCACACGCGGCGACGGCGGCAAATCGAGCTCCCAAAGCCGTGAATCCTCCAACGGCCGATCAAAACGACGTCCCCAGCATCCATGGCTGGTCGGAAATGACAGAAGGAAGGGTAAGGAACAAAACCCGAGTGCTAGCTTCACCAGAAACCGGCGAAATCATGGTGAATCGAGCCGGCGATTCCGCGGAACTTCAAGGCTTCGATCGGCGGCTTTCCGATCGATTTCCGGCAGCAAGGACGGCATGGATACGTTTCTCGTCTCTCAAGCTTCGAAACGGTACCAAGCTCGCCCCGAACGGTGGCCGGAATTGGGAGAAACGACCGGGTCAAGCTCGCGGGTCCGGGTCGGGCCAAACGGGTCAAACCTCTCTCTCTCTCTTCTGTCTCTCTCTCTTCCAATAAGACCCCCTGCCAAAATAAATATGGAACCCGGCTCTCAATATATATGGGCAGTCAACGGGTTAAAAACGGGTGTGGGGTGTTACATTAAGTGTGTCCTTGTTTTAATTTTTAATTTGTTAAATTAAAGTTAATGGATAATTTTGATGTCTATTTGCCATTAATTCATCTAAAGAATTATTATATTCTGCAATAATAAAATAATACTTGAGGATTATATTCTTTCTCAAACTTTTGTTAATAGTTTTTTGAATTTTTAACTCTATTTCACAGGTGAGTTAATTGTTTGGGAGTTTCGTCTTTGCTGAGAACAAAAACTTGAAGAAAGAATTGAATTCTAATTATTACCTTCAGCTTTCAGGTACAATTCATTTTTTTAAGAATTGTCCACATTATTGTGTAAAATTATTTTATTTTTGTTTTCTTTTTGTTCCCTACATATATTAATTTATAGTATCTAGCAGTGAACAATGGATAGGAGTTGGATGCATTTGCGAAATAAATTATGTAAAGAATACTTAGATGGTATCAAGTCTTTTATGAAGGCTGCTGAGCAATGTGCAAATGAGAATAATCTTGTTCGTTGTCCATGTAAAGAATGTCAAAATGCATTCTTCAAGTCGTTGCATATTGTCAAAGCCCACTTAAAAAGATATGGCATTGCAGCAAGCTATACAAAATGGGTTTTTCATGGTGAAGAACCTGAGTTTGTGGACAATAGTCAAATGAATGTAGGATCTATGCCTAGTAATAGGAGTGCCATTACATTTGACAATGAAGAGGATGATGATGAAATGTATAATTTAATTCATGATATGTGGGAGCCAATGTCAATGGATGCAGTCACTTCGGAGACAAATATTGAAGAGAATGTTGACATGATACACGATGATACTAGAGAATTTAGAATGGGTGCAAGATTGTTAGAACAGGCTAGAAAAAATTTATTTCCTGGTTCTAAGTTATCTGTTTTGAGTTTTATTGTCAAGCTAATGCATATAAAAGTTCTTAATAAATTGAGCAACAAAGCAATAGATATGATTCTCCAATTGTTGAAAGAGGCATTCCCAGAAGGCACAACACTACCAAGTACTACTTATGATGCAAAAAAAATGTTGAAGGACTTGGGCTTAGGGTATGAAGTCATACATGCATGTAAGTATGACTATGCTTTATTTTGGAAAGAATATGAGGCATTAGAGAAGTTTCCATATTGTGGTGAACCGAGGTACAAGTTTGAAGACAGTAAAAAGAAAGTACCGCAGAAAGTGAAAGTACCGCAGAAAGTGTTACGTTATTTCCCTTTAAAACCAAGATTACAAAGATTATTTATATCTAGGCATACAGCACGGGATATGAGGTGGCATCAAGAGAAGAAAGTTGTTGAGGAAGGTATTTTAAGACATCCTGCTGATGGGGAAGCATGGAAAGAATTTGATAGGTTATATCCTTGGTTCGCACAAGAGCCTCGTAATGTCAAGATGGGTCTTGCAACAGATGGCTTCAATCCTTTTGGTAACATGCATAATTCTTATAGTATGTGGCCAATCATACTTGTGCCATATAATTTACCACCATGGAAATGCATGAAAGATCCATTCATGATGATGTCGCTACTCATCCCAAGACCAAAAGCACCAGGTAGGGATATTGATGTTTATGTAAGGCCGTTAATAGATGAATTAAAAGAGTTGTGGAATCATGGTGTTGAAACCTTTGATGCATCCACTAGACAAACTTTTCATATGCATGCTGCAGTGATGTGGACTATTAATGATTTTCCTGCATATGGAAATTTATCTGGATGGAGCACTAAAGGTTATAAAGCTTGCCCGGTTTGTAATGTAGAAACATCTTCACAGAAGTTGAATAGTAAGATATGCTACATGGGTCATCGTCGATATTTGCCACATGGTCATTCATGGAGAGCTAGTACAGAACATGATGGTGATTTTGAATTTGATCCAGCACCTAAGGAGCATTTAGGAAATGACATTCTAAGGCAATTGGAGAAGATAAATGAAGCTAGGCCTGGAAAAAATGAAAATAACAAAGATAGAAAGCGAAAACGTAGTGCAAGTGATTTAAATTGGACAAAGAAGAGCATATTTTTTGAGTTGGAATATTGGTCCAAGTTGAAAATAAGACATATTTTGGATGTTATGCATATTGAAAAAAATATATGTGATAGTTTAGTTGGAACTTTGTTGAATATTGAGGGGAAAACTAAAGATATTGTTAAAGCAAGGCTTGAAGATAAAGAAAGAGCTGCATCTAAAACAAGAAGGAAACAAACTTTTAAAACCTCATGCTTCATATACACTAACTTTAAATGAAAAAAGAGAATTTTGTCAATTTCTTAAGTCAGTGAAGTTTCCAGATGGGTATGCTGCAAATATATCTAATTGTGTCAGCATCAAGGATGCAAAAGTATCAGGTTTGAAAAGCCATGACTGTCATGTTTTGTTACAACAAATCCTTCCAATTGGAATACATCCATATTTACGGAAAGATATTTGCTCAGCCATTATTGAACTTTGTAACTTTTTCAGACAGTTGTGTGCAAAAACACTATATAAAAGTGAGTTGGATAAATTAGAGGAGGGGATTGTATTGATACTTTGCAAGCTTCAACGAATTTTCCCACCTGCATTATTTGACATAATGGTGCATTTAGCTGTGCACTTACCACGCGAAGCAAAATATGCCGGTCCTGTTGCATTAAAATAGATGTACCCGATTGAAAGGTAATCACATTATTTGATTATAATATTTTTATTATATTTACATTACATTCACAAGTCACTTTTTTAAATTTAATCATTTGTTGTCGAACAGGGCTTTAGGTCGGTATAAGAGCTATTTAAATAATAAAGCTCGACTTGAAGGATCGATTGCCGAGGCCAATATCATAAATGAATCGATGTCTTTTTGTTCATTATATTTAGATTCTATTGAAACCAAATTTAACCGTGTTGAGCGGAATGATGATGGTGGACAAAGAGTTGGAGGACTTTCAGTCTTCTCTCAGAATGTTCGACCTTTTGGTAAAGCTCAGATTGAGTTATCACAACAAGAGATTGACATTGCACATTGGTATGTTTTGAACAACTGTGATGAAGTCCAGGAATCCCTAGAGTAAGCATAAAATTATTAGTCATTTTATTTAAT
This sequence comes from Citrus australasica, assembly GCA_029618585.1. Lineage (NCBI taxonomy): Eukaryota > Viridiplantae > Streptophyta > Magnoliopsida > Sapindales > Rutaceae > Citrus > Citrus australasica. The sequence goes on along the minus strand of JARCIV010000003.1, from coordinate 29,689,176 downwards.
TTATATAAATATATTTATATATAACATATCATAATATATCTGTTCAAATTATAGTGAGCACAAACGGTTATTACAAAGAGAAAGTGGTGCTAATTTAAATAAAAGACAACAATCACTTTTTCCTAAGTGGCTTGCAGCACATGTAAGTAATTCTAGCTGTCAAATTAATTAGTTATTCTTTTAACTTTATTATAACAAGCTTATAATAAATTAGTTTATGTTTTATAGATGAGACAATTACGGGATGAGGGATCTTCAACAATAAATGATGAACTATATGCTTTAGCTTGTGGACCAGATGTTAGAGTTTTTAGTTATTCCGGTTGTATTGTGAATGGAGTGCGATTTCTTGTCACAAGTCGAGATGAGCATCGTACTACTCAAAATAATGGAGTAATGGTGCCAGGGGAGCATGACAATGAAGAAATTGACTTTTATGGTGCACTCAATAATGTTATAGAATTAATATATCCTCTTAGTTGTCGAGTAGTTCTATTTAAGTGTGATTGGTTTGACACTAATCTTAAGAAAAAAAGAATTAATCGTGATTTCCACCTTACTTCTATCAATATAACTCGAACTTGGTATAAAGAAGATCCTTTTGTGCTGGCTATTCAAGCACAACAAGTTTCTTATACCGATGATCCAAAGTTAGGAGTGGGCTGGAAGGTTGTAGAAAAGGTGCAACATAGGGGTTTGTGGGATGTTCAAGAGAAAGAAAGGTTAAATGAAGATGAAAATGGAAGGTGGAGTGCAAATGAGCAAGTGTATCAGCAGAATGAGTCATCTGACTTTGTTCTCTTTGTACAACTTGAACATCCTAATGCACAATTGTATAATATAAATGATGTTGCTCCGCAAGTAATTTCATCAAATGTGTATGTTGAAAAGGCAAGAGATCATGATGCAAATGATTTCAAACTTGTTGAAGAGGAAGATGAAGATGAAACAATGGAGGAATATTTCTTCGGCAGTGAAGAAGAGTTAAATAAGAATTATGATGATAGTGATATTGACTTTTAATCGTATGTGTAATGCTTTATTACCAGCTTCAAGTGTAAGCATTCATGTTTTCTTTGTTGTATTTTATATATATATATATATATATATATATATATATATATATAGTGTAAGCTTTCTTGTATTATTATTAAATATGAAATTAATTTATTGGTTTACTAACTTTTATATTCTAGTTCTTATATCTTTCTTTCATGCAGCTAAGTATTCTTAAGGGATTCTTCAGCAATCAAACTGACTTGTACTTTCAGTCCTTCATGCACCGTTGTCTTTTAGCTTACTTTTATCTTTTTTGTTTTGTTCATATTATACTCTCTTGTTTAGTTTTAGTTAGTTCTTGTTTAAAAATGTGAATTAATGGTTAAAATTTTGATAAGTGCGTATAAGATATTGTGAAGAATACAAGTGGTTGTTATTAATTGAATATGAAAATTTTATTCAAATATCTTTCATGTTATAATTTCTTTGACAAAATTATAGTTATCTTGATTTATTTTTATGTTGATTATTAATAAACTCTAATGTATATTTTTAATAATTACTAGATGGGTCCTGGACATAGAGTTACTAAACGTGTAAGAGCAGAAACTTTTGTCGCATCTACAATTCCCCAATCTCAGCCTGTTATGCCCAGCCAAGAGTTTGTGCAAGGTGCTGTTACAACTCTTGAATTTGGTATTTAAAGAGTTTAATTGGTAAGATTTCTTTTAAAATATAACATACAATATGTTATTTCTTATACTAATACATGTTATATATATATATATATATATATAATAGATATTCAACCAATAAAGAAAAGAACGCGTGGCCCCTCACGTAGGAAAAAAACAGATGACATTGTGCAATTATCTGGAAAGATAAAACTACATATCTCTCCCAAGACTAATAGGCTAGTAGGTCATAAGTACTCTTCCATATTGTCAAGTGAGTGTGGATATTTGGTTAGAAGGTTTGCACCTCTTCAACATGAGAAATGGAGCAAGATTCCAGAATCAGAGAAGCAGGTTTTGTTTGATCGACTATTAGTAAGTACTTATGATTATTAATATTCTTCATCTGTCATTTTTTTAAATTATAAACTGAGATATCTTTTTTTCCTAAATTCAGTCAAAGTTTGAGATTGATTTGAACTTACCACATGTTCGTCGATGTGTGAATAACATTATGGGTGGGAGATATTGGGATATGAGACATTGGATGTATGATCATTAGTTGGATTATCCATCCTTTGAAGAGGCACTTAAGCATTCATATCCAAGCATATGTCCAAATGATTGGGCTTGGCTTTGTCATAACATTTACAATTCCGCAAGTTTCCAGGTCCAATGATATTTATATTATGAACTTTAAATTGTCCAACTAGTTGTCAATATGCTTGTATATGTATCTTATTTTCTACTGTTATATTTTTTTAATGTAGACTCAATCTACCAAAAACAAAGCTAATCGTGCTAAGCTCCCATATGTCCATTGTGGGGGATCAAGACCTTTTGTTAATTATCTTGAGGATGACATGGTTGATGGTGAAATAGAATTATTTCGTGTCACTCATTTCAGCAAGACAAAAGGTTGGGTGAATGAGGTGGCACACTTAAACCATGTAAGATGCTTTATTGGAAATAAAATTTTTAATTTTATTATTTCTTGTCACCTACATACTGTTGATAAAAGTTTACTCATTGAGTTTTTTTTCTTAATTTTTCTTTCATGCTCTAATTAACTTTATTATTTGAAATATCAAATAATTAGATTTATAAGTATAACAACAAGTTTCTTTTTTTTTTCAATTTATGCCTTAAGACAAATTAATTCCATGACCAATGGATTAAATTTCAACTTTTTAATTAATAAAATTCTTTGTTTTCTTCCTTTATTTACTAACGAAGCTTTATGTATAGGACCAAATGGTAGAGATACAACAACAGCAAAAAATCAATCCTGAAGAAGCAAAACCACTAACTCAAAGGGAAATATGCATTGAAGTACTTGGAAAGAAATCATGCTATTTTCGAGGACTTGGCAACGAACCACGTCCAACTTCAAACCATGGTGTTGATACTTCTGAGGCTGACAGATTGCATGGTATTATATCTTCACAACAAAGTAGATTGGATTCACAAGATGTTGAGCTTCAAGAGCAAAAGAAGACTATTGATCAATTGGAGTCCAGATTGTCCCAATTTGAGGGTATGATGCAGCAATTTTTTTCTTCTCAAGGATTCGCTTTTCGCTTTACAGATTCAGCTACTCAATGATTACTCATTTCAATGATGTCCTTAGAGTATCTTGAACTTGTTAGTATTTTGAATTGGTCATCACTTGATCATTTTAGTTACTGTTGGTGCATGTCATATCTTTAAGTATTTGGAGTTTGGAGTAGTTGTAATTAGAGATCGTTTATAATTTTTGCTCATTACATTTTTGGGATAGATGACAATCCACTTTTGTATTTGACTATCATATGTGATTCTTAAAGTCAGTTTTGTATATATATATATAGCTTGGATACTGAAAGAGCCTTTAACTTTTAAATTAGTTCAATGACATTAATGATTTTTTTGTTAGATTTCTCAACATATATTTCTAGTTTATTATTGTCATGGTGGGGGAAAAAATTGGTATCTTTCCCAACGAACTTGGTTTGCTTCCTTTTATACCATGATATTATTAAAAAAAATTGTAGTATTTTTTAATGACAAAATTGATTTGTTTCTAAAAATATTTAAATATTTAAATATTTATTGCAAATTTGTAAAATATTCAACATAAAGAAACAAAGTAGTTTTGTTGCCTAAAATGATCTTAGCTAACAAACACCTTTGTTGGTACACGTTTTTTTTTTATAAAATGTACTTTATTTCTTAGCAACAAATTAGTTTTGTAGTAAATAACTATATAGAAACAAAATAATTTTGTTGTGTAAAACTGTTTAGCGCAACAAAAATGTTTGTTGCCAAATTATTCTCTAAACAAGTTGAAGACTCCTTCACAACGAATCTGTTTTGTTGCGAAAGGAAGTTTGAGGCGAGAAATGTTTTGATATGTTGTTAAACATAGAGGGCGACAGTGCTAGGCCGACGACCGGGCCGACAAGCTTATTTTTGTAGCAATAACCTATGGCAACAAAATTGGCACTTTAGGCAACAAAATCTTTTTGTTGCAAAAAGCCATTTCTGTTGTGGTGACATCGACCCAAGTCTTAGTTCTATATTAAGTTAGAGTATATAGTTAAGGAGTTGATTGTGAATAATTTAAAAAATCACATATAAAATAAAATAAAAATTAACTACCATAACACAATTATCTTCATGTACCTTATTATCTCTTAGTGATAATATCTTTTCAGGGTTTTTTTTTTATAAATTTTGCTATTTAAATAACTTTTGCTATTTAAATAACTTTTCTCTTTATGTTTTTTAATTGTCTTAACTAATTATGCGTTGTTCGGAATACCTTATTTAGCTCTCTCTCTCTCTCCCTCTCTCTCTCTCTCTCTCTCTCATATAACCTTTTTTAGTGCTTTTGAATTAAAAATAATAATTAAAAAACGACAAACTTATTTAGTGATTTTTAAATAATTTTTCATTTTTAGGTTTCATATAAATGCAATTTTAAAATGAAAATCTATCTCCTAAATTTTTTATACAAGTTTAGTTAATAATAAATATAAGCATTCTAACCAACAAAGTGTTGGCTCCACTGGCAATGGAGTTCCCTTAAGTGGCTTGACTGGGTTTGCTCCCCAGCTCGAGTCGCAAGGAAGTCGCCTTTGTTGGGAGAACCTGTGCCTCTCGGTTCGAGCGGGGACTTCTAGTTTGGGTTGTTGTACGATCTTAAAGGTGCCTCCCACAGTTAAGACCCTCCCCAGGATACCTCGTGATTATTAAAATAAGACCAAAAAAAAAATAAGCAATCTATCCTTTTGCGTAAATTGGAAGTTTTTAGAGAAACATTAAGAGTTTATAAGAACTTAGCTATGCATTCGTTGGCACTTAACTCAACTCATAAATATGATAATAAAATTTGTACACTATAAAATCTCATCACCCCCTCTTTCCTTCTTCACTTACCAACTTCTCATTTGCTCGTTCTTTTAATCTCCATGTTTTTTTTCCCCTCTTTGCCATCCCTTTTGTTTATTCCTACCATATCCATAATCATGTCTGGCAATGGACACCCTGATGGTTTCAGCCTAGCTCCACCGCCTCATCGTTCAAACTCCAACCCAGTTCAAGAGCATTGTGCAGTATGTCATCAAGTCTTTTTTAGCCCTGAGGCTCTTATAAACCACTATCAAACTCACATCAGGGGGGAAGAGCTCATGAATTTTCAGAACAACTTCATCCGTGTTCGGAACCAAGCAGCACTTGAAGCTCAAAGGTTGTTTGGTTTTGATATCCCTAGACAAAACCAACATCTTCATCCTCCATCATTCTCGCTGCCACCAATTGCCAGTTTGAGTACTCATACTAATAATATACAGGACCAACATATGAAGCCAGTTGTTATTCCAGTGCGGCGCATACAAAGTTTACCTCCTCCTACTAATGATGGTACCGTGATCAGTGCTGCTAGCGCTAGGGCTGCAGTTGCTAATCAGCTGAATCAACCTGCAGCTGCTGCTATCCCAAATCAAATTGATCTGAACTCAGATTATAATGAGGAGAATAACAATCCATCTGATGGCATAGATGATGGATCCATCAATCTTGACTTGACTTTAGGTCGTTAAAGTAACATTGAGGGTTGTGAAGATGGGGTTTGTGTGTGTGTGTGTGTGTGGTGATGTCCTTCAACTTAATTTCTATTATCGGAATCAAATTATCAGTGCAATTAGAGAAGCTAATTAAAAATAAAGAAAAACCCGAGTTGAAGGAGTTTGTTGTTCAATGGAGTCAATATTGTTATTTGCCTTGTTTGAGTTATTTAATGTTGTTATCAGTGTTGCTACTTTATTGTCATTTGTAATATGTTTTAATTTTTTTTCTTTGGTTTCTATCTAATTTTTTCTATGGGTGATTGTGATTTGATTTAATGGTTAACTCTTTTGTTGATTTTAATCTATTGATTTTCATACTCATTTAGTCCTGTTGAGCAGGTGATCAAAACTATTAAATCAAATGAACCGAAATCTTGACATTTCTCACATTTCCTTAGGAATTTTTTTATATGTTGGAAAAATAAATTTAACATGACATATACCATTAAGAAATAGTTATAAAAGAAAGGTAATGATTGGCAAAATATATTACTTGTTAAATAAACAAGCTGGACTGAAAGTTTTGGCTATCAGTTCACTTTGCTTCCAATTTTGTTTATAGTCGATCAATTTGATACGGACTTTGGTTGACTATCAAACCAAACTGACATTCAAAACTATACAAATATTTGCAGCTTGATCCGGTTCATTTTTCTAAAGTCGGTTCAATTCAGTTTGAAAATTTTCGAAACCCAACCAAAACTAAATTAACACTGATAATATAATTTTAGTGGTAATATAATTTTTTATTGTTTATAATTAAATTAATTTAACTGTTTAAACCATTATTTTTTATATTTTTTAATTGTTTTAATTGATTTGTGTTGTTTGAAACACCTTATTTAGTTATTTTAAATTAAAAGGATTAATGAAGAAACGATAAACTTATTTAGTGATAAATGATAAATGACGAACACCATAGTAAATAATTTTCTACTTTTAGTTTTGTATAAATGCAACATTTAAAATGCAAATCTATCTCCTAAATTTCTCATAAAAATTAACTGATTATATAGATACAAACAGATAATTCTTTTGCATAGATTGAAAGTTGTTCGGCAAACGTATGTTAAGGGTTTATAATAAATTTTAAATTAAAAGAATTAATGAAGAAACGATAAACTTATTTAGTGATAAACGATAAATGATGAACACCATATTAAATAATTTTCTACTTTTAGTTTTGTATAATTGCAATATCTGAAATGAAAATCTATCTTCTAAATTTTTCATAAAAGTTAACTGATAATATATAAATACGAACAGATAATTCTTTTGTATAATTGAAAGTTGTTCAAGAAACATATATTAAGGGTTTATAATAACTTAGCTATGCATTCATTGGCACTTAACTTCAACTCGTAAATATGATAATAAAAATATAAAACTTATATATCCACTATAAAATATATCAACTTCATTGTAGTTACCTTCATTAGCCCAAACAGATTAGGTTATCTCACTTCACACGAAGAATTTTGTCATCTTGAACATCCATACAATTCAATTTTTTTATGTTGTGTGTGTCATCAACCTTAGATACAAACGTGTTCTCCATGAATATTCACTCACAAAACTAAGACTAATCAGCCTAGATTTTGAGGAAAGAAAAGAAAAAAAATGGATTTGACTGACCCAAATTGAACCGACTGGTCCGGACCAATTTTAAAACCGGTTCGGTTCGATTAACATATCTAATTAGACTAATAAATTAGTTCATTATTGCTTTCGTAAGATTTTCCAGGAAAAAGCAAAGTATCGAAATGAGAGTGGCACGTGCTGGAAATTGGAATGAGAGTTGGTTTGACTGGCGTTGACTAGACCAGTAAGACCATAAAAGTAAGTGATAAATGGGGCTCATTTGCAAGCTGATATCTTGTGATTGAGAGACAGTTAATGATTGATTTAGGATTCATTAAAATTTTTGTAATCTCCTCTTGTGATCTGGTACAATTTATGCCAGTAAAGAGAGCTTTTGGTGCTCGTTCTCGAGACAAGAACATGTGTAGTTTTTCTTCTTTGCCAGTTCTCTGCATTGATTTTTATTATCACAATCACTTTGATCATGTGTATTCGATTAGTTTGTTGTTCAACTCGTGTATTTGGAATTGTGATACTAGATTAAGGTTATATTTGGAATTAAGGTATTATACCTTTTAAGTCACGGTTGCTGTAAAAAAAACTGTAACCATCAAACAACAGTTAACAACATGTAGTAAATATAAATTTTAAATAATAATTTTTAAAAAATTATTAAAGATATATTAGATTTTTCATTATAGAAGTGAAAAATCATATCAACATAACTTTCAAACTACAGTAGTTAGTGTTTACTAAATACTTTAGTGCTGTAACTTTTAAGCTACGGCTGTCCAACCTTAATTCCAAACGAACCCTGAGAGTAATGACACGTTATAAATCAAGGAGCTATGCATGTGTTTTGTAATATAACCTTTTATATTATCTTATAGGGTCCAGCTAAGGTGTAACGGTGGTACGGTACCACTATTGCATCTAGCCGTTGGATCCACTTGAATAGATGGATCTATTGAAATTCAACGGCTGGATGCAACGGTGATACCGTACCACCGTTGCACCATAGTTTTCTCCTATCTTTTTTTTTTTTAGAAGAAAGTAAACATTTCCATTTAAAACAACATTAAACCAGAACATTCATCACCTCTGCTGGAATATGGTCTACCCAGACAGCAGGCGTATTTGCACCCACAGCAAATTTTGCTAGGGAATGAGCACAAACATTACAGGTTCTAGGGATATGATTGACAATTACATTACACAACGTTCTTTTTTGGTTCTAGATCTCTTCAATTATCCACCATAGTCCTGTTTTGTTGCTCTTTGTGTTGTTTACCAACTCAACCACTCTAGGCAATCTGACTCTATGATCAAAGTGGAAAGAGCTGCCCTTCTAGCTAGCTTTAATCCCCATTCAATGGCTTCAGCTTCTGCATAGCTGACATTCTCCTTCATACCAGTTTGCATGATTGCTGCAGCTACAAAATTGTTCTCTGAGTCTCTAATAACAGCTCTTAGGCCTGCCATTTGACTCTTGCTGTTTATGGCTGCATCCACATTAACTTTGAAAACATTCTTCGTCGGAGGCTTCCACTTATGCTGCGGTACTTTGCTGCTGGTCTAGATATGAGTGGCTCCATGGTTCCTAGCTCTTTGGAAAGCATCAATCACTGCTTCAGCTTTAGTTGTGGAGAGCCTTGGGTCTATCTTCTTACCTTCGAAAATAAACTTGTTTCGAGCATACCAAGCCACCCAGCATAGTGAGATCAAAAGCTCAAAATCAGACTTCTGCATGTTGGAGGGCATATCTTGGATGATGTTGAGGATGCTCTAGCTTGGAATATTCTGAAAATTGTGCTGGAGAGGAGCATGAGTCCAGATCTTCTTCGCTACTTTACACTCCATCAGAGCATGGTGAGTGGTTTCTACACTCCTCCAGCACCTTTTGCAAATTGGATCTTGGAGACATTTTCTTTTCCACAAGTTTTCAGCTGTTGGAAGAAGGTTTTTAGATGCTCTCCACATGAAGATTTTGACTTTTTCAGGCAAGTTAATGGACCACAGATTATTCCATCTTTGGGGGGGGGGGGCTAGCTGAGCTGCTAGCCTTATTTGGAAATTTAAACTTGAGAGCCACCTGGTAGCCACTTTTTACAGTGTATTCCCCTCTTTTGTCAAAATACCATAGTAAGGAATCCTCTTTATGGCTTAGGGGGAGGGAAATTTTGAGTATAGCTTCTGTGTCCTCCTCAAAAAAATGGAGATTTAGCTTAGCTTCATTCCAATTGCTATCCTCAGTTATCAACTCGGCCACTGTTGTATCCATGGGCAATGTTGGAGGGGATATCGGTTTGAAAGTATCCAGTCTTTGCAGCCAGCTGTCTTTTTACACCCGAATATTGCTCCCATTCCCAATTCGTCATCTTGCCCTTTTTTTATGACTTGCCTACCCCAGATGATGCTTTTCCAGATAAACGAAGGATTAGACATTTCCTTTGCATTTAAAAAAGAGGAGTTCCTGTAGTATTTGGCTTGCAGTACTTTGGATACCAGGGAATCCCGAAACTGAAGCAGCCTCCAACCTTGTTTAGCCATCATTGCTTGATTGAAGCTTGTGAAATCTCTGAATCCCAGCCCCCCTCTACTCTTTGCACAACTTAATTTCTCTCATCTCAACCAGTGGATTGCTTGCTTGTCTTGATTCGAACCCCACCAAAATTTGGCAATAGCTTTTTAGATGTCTTCACAAAGCCCCTTCAGAAGTTTGAAAACGCTCATGGCATATGCTGGGATGGCTTGAGCGACTACTTTAATCAGAACTTCTTTTCTTCCACTAGAGAACATTTTATGGTGCCAGTTGGAAATTTTGCTTAAGACCTTTAATTTGACATCCTTAAAAAAACTCATCTTCTTCTGGCCTATCATGGATGGGAGGCCTAAGTATCTTTTATACTTGGGAACCACCTTGAGCTTGAAAATACTCTTGGTCACTGAAATCTGCCCCTCGAAAATTTTACCACTGAAAAACATAGATGACTTTTCAAAGTTAAAAATCTGCCCCGAAGCCTTTGCATAAGTATCAAAGAGACCTTTTAGATGCTTGCAATCAGCCACTGCAGCTCTTGTGAAAATTATACTATCATCTGCAAAGAGGAGATGGGAGATAGTAACATCTTTTGCGAATCTTAATCCCTTGATTTGCTGATTTCTTTCTGCCTAGGACAGCAAGCTGGAAAAGACCTCAGCACATAAAAAGAACATGTATGGGGAGAGTGGACACCCTTGCCTAAGCCCTCTTTCAGGAAAAATCAAACCTCTTGGTACTCCATTGATGATAACTGAGTAAGAAACAGTGGTAATACATCTCATTATTAAGCTTATCCACTGATTTGAAAACCTCAGCTTCCTCATAGTTTGCTCCAGGAAATACCATTCTACTCTGTCATAGGCCTTGCTTATGTATAGCTTAAGAGTCACCAAACCATTTCTTTTGCTTTTGCTATGCCTAATCTTGTGAAGGCATTCATAACCAATAATCACATTGTCCGTAATGAGTCTATTGGGAATAAATGTACTCTGAGTCAGGGAGATGATTTGGGATAAGGTTGGTTTCAATCTATTAGTTATTGCCTTGGCTATGATTCTGTACACAACGTTACATAAACTTATTGGCCGAAATTCAGTGACTTTTCGGGGCTTGGCAACCTTAGGCACAAGGGCAATGTGAGTATGATTTAGAGAATCTAAGTTACCTTTGTCATTGAGAATATGCAAACAAGTAGCTGTAACTCCCTCTCTGGTTGATAGCCAATGTTTTTGGAAAAAAGCAGCCGGCAATCCATCTGGACCTGGGGCTTTTGTTGGACCCATCTGAGCCAGTGCTTCCACTATTTCATCTGCTATGAATGGCTCATCTAGCTGGTGGTTCATCTCTGAAGTTACCTTTGGCTGCAGCCCTGATACGGCTTCTTGAATCTGAACATAGCTTGGATTCGAAGTTGTGAAAAGATCTTGAAAAAATTCACTAAACTCTCTGTCGATATCTTCTTGGTCCTTCAGCCACTGACCATTATTGTCTTCAACTCCCCAAATTTTATTTTTCCTTCTACGAGCTGAAGCCTTCGCATGAAAAAATTTGATGTTTCTGTCACCCTCTTTTAGCCATTCTGCCCTTGCTCTTTGTTTACAGTATATCTCTTCATCCATTAGCATGTTGCTAATTTGATTCTCCAGCTTCCTAATTTGCCTCCCATCCATTGCATGGCCCGAGCTTTGTTTAGCCACCTTGAGCTGCTCGATTAGCTTATTTTGCTGCTTTTCCCGGTCTTTGAATTCTGAGTTGCTCCAAATTTTGAGGTTGGCTAGGGAGCTTTTAGCTATCTTTTGGAATTGCTGCACTGGATTTGCCTTCGATCTCCCTCCAAACACAGCCCATTCTTTGTTAACAATGTTTTTGCAATCTTCGTAAGAACTCCACATATCTTCGTAGTAATTTCGGCTAAAGGATTTCTTTTCATACTTCGTGGCCTTGTCTCTTTCTTTCACCTCCATTAGAATTGGGTAGTGATCTGAAACCCAGTTCACTAAGCTTGCAGTTGTTGAGTCTTGAAAAGTGTCAGTCCAATTTTTGCTACAAAGAACTCGATCAAGCCTTTCCTCAATGAATTGGGAATCGTATCTCCTATGTGACCATGTATATTTGTATCCACTATAGCCAACATCCATCAAATTACATGCCTCAACTTCTTCTCTAAAGCTAGCTACCAAATTCGGGTTTCTATCCCCCCCCCCCCCGATTTCTCATGCAAATATAATACTTCATTAAAATCTCCCAAACAGCACCAAGGAAGAGAAAGAATACCTACCAGCCTCTTCAAAAGTGTCCAGGTGTGGTGTCTCTGAGAAGTTTCCGGGTGGCCATATACCCCCGTGTACCTCCACACTTTTCCACTGTCATTGTGAACCAAGGCGTCAATGTGATGCTTACTAAATGACTTTATTTCAACCTTGTCTTTAGCATTCCAAAACAGAGCTAGACCTCCTCACATTCCATCTCTATCCACTGCAAAACAGTACTCGAAGTTAAAATTTCTGCCTTCTACATAAACATGCTTAGCCAGCATTTTAGTTTCGCAGCAAAAAAAGATCTTTGGTTTATGCAAGTGGAGAACTTTTTTATGGCTTGGCGCGTTCGAGGCTTCCCCATACCTCGAACGTTCCATCTTAGGACCTTCATGATTGCCAGCGGGGCTGGCTCCCAGCTCCTGCCGATATGTCCTCCTCCATATGTTCCAATCCCACCACTGCATCATGTTCTGTATCAATTAACTTCAGCTGAAGTTTTGCTTTGGGAGAGCTGAGGAAGTTCCTCTTGTGTGGTTGCTTTAAAGGGCTTAAAGTTTTAATGCGTTTGCTATCCGGGCTAGGCCATGTCAGCTCACTATTTGGTCTTTTTGTTCCTATCTGCCCAAACGCGTTTCCACTTTCACCTCCTGAAGATCTTGCTTGCTTTTTCCACTTTTTGATTTTGGGCCGAGGTTTGACTTTGTTTGGCCCATTGTCCACTCCTTCTCCGTCTGACGTTGACTGATCCTCTTCTAAAATATTTGGCCCATTGTCCAATCCTTCCCGCCTGAGGGCTCTTGGTTCTAGTGCAGCTATCACTGCCATTTTCCTTACTCTGCACCTTACTGCTTACATTGCCCATGATTTGACTTTCCGCTGGTAACTTTCCATTTGGGTCCTTAGCCAGCTGGATCTATTCATTTGCAATGTCAAGCTTTTGATTTGTGGCTCCTGATGCTCCTCTGTCCTCCTTCTCAGTTACCATGGTGCTTGACTGTAGTTTTTGGGATTCAATCGGATTCAGTTGGTTCTGAGTTGGTTTTGGGACATTGACTACTGCATTAATATCTTTGGTATTGACTTGTTCTTGAAAGCCTTTCTCCTTCGTTCGATTTAGTTTTATTCTTTTTTGTTGTGTCATTGCTCTCATCCAGCCTCCATAAGGAAGCTCCTCTTTAGATTGACCCTTGTACTTCAAACACTCCCTGTATTGGTGGCTGATGTGAGCACAGCTAAAGCAAAAATCTAGTAATTTTTCGTATAGAACCGGCATTGGAATTTTGGTCCCATCTACTAGCACAAAAACTACCTTCTTCAAAGGTTGTGTAACATTTATGGAGATTTTAACTCGAGCAAACTGGCCAATGCATTCCCCTGCCTTATCCGTGTCAATTTCCTCTACCTTGCCAATCTTTTTCCCAACCTCTGTGACAGCTTTCTTGTTCATGCACATGATGGGTAGATTGTGGATCTGAACCCAAAATGATGTGAACATGAATGTTTGTTCCTTTATATTGCCCTCCCCATTTGGCTCTGTTAATACTAGCAATGCACGATCGAAGTGCCATGGTCCTCCCATCAGTATTCTTTTTTTCTCGTCCTCCGAGCCAAACCTGAATAGAAAGACATTATCACCCATGCTTTCTACCTTGATTTCTTTAACCGTTCTCCAAGCTAGTTGCATAGCTGCCTTTAACCCTTCCTTGTTGACCCCTCGTGTGTGAAGGATTTTTCCCACCAAACTATTTGCAGCAGTTTTCTCCCCTTTTGTCTTCATCCTTCCCATAAAAGTAACGACATCCTCTTCTTCCTCTTTTAATGCAATTGCTTGACATTTCCTGATTAGTTCCTTCGTATTCATTCCGAAGATTAGAGATAAGCCAACTTTAAAGTTGCTTAACTAGAGTTGCCTTCTACCGATTGCTTAACCCTTGTGGTTTCTGGATGGTAGAAGTAAAAGAAGATTAAAAAGAAAAGAGATAAAGGAAGATTAAAAAGAAAAGAGATAAAGGCTAAAAGGAGACGAGAATAAAAAAAGAAGAAAAAAAAACACCCAATCTTGGGGGTGACGAAAGTTAAGCCATGATGGCTTAAAGCAAACTTTCATTCAAGCACCTTTTTTCAGAGAAAAAGGCACTGTAGAAGAAAGGAAACGTCTGCTTAGTTTCCCTTAGCGTGGTTGATGAGAGAAAAAAAATAGTTTTCTCCTATCTTATATTAACAAACAAATGAGATATCTCGTGCCACGTTGTTTGGAATACAAATTGTGTATCCTAATTTTATAAATATATAATTACTCTTACATTAAAGAGCAATAATATTGCCATATCCATCAATGAATTGTGGTTAAATGTGTATCAAAAGAATTTTACGAAGTTAAAATTAGCCACCTAGAACAACATTTTCTTTGCCGCTAATTAACCTTAACTAGATTAATATAATTTATTTCGGAAGTCGATACAGTTGGTAATTTTATTACTTAAAATTCTGAGAAGTATATGTGCTATTACTTGCTATCACTGGCCCGTCAATTTATTTGAAGTCATTGCATTTACCATGAATTAATGTTACCATAGTTAAGATGATTCTTACCAATAAAGTGTTGGCTCCACTGGCAATGAAGTCCCCTTAAGTGGCTTGATTGGGTTTACTCCCCAGTTCGAGTTGCAGGGAAGTCGACTTTGTTGGGAGAACTTGTGCCTCTCGGTTCGACCGGGAACTTTTAGTCTGGGTTGTGGTACGGACTTAAAGGTGCCTCCCATAATTAGGGTCCTTCCCAGGATACCTCGTAGTCAAAAAAAAAAAAAATAGTTAAGATGATTCTTCTTTTCATTTATGGTAAAATATCTCATGAGTAATTTCGAGATATGAAAAAAATTAATGACATTGAAATTATAGGAATGCAAATTTAATCTTCTTTGTGTCACTCTTCCTCAATATACTCATGAAAATAAATCCTGTTTCCTCAATATACCCATTCACGTGCTAAAAATCTGCTTAAAAACGTTTATTAAGGAGATCATCTTGAAATTTAAACACACAGAGAGCTCCCTCTATAATAGTTCTGTTGTTTTTTTTTATTTTAAACTCTTAACACAAAACGAACTACACTCTCCTTTCTCCCTTAAATCTTTAATTTATAATTTTTCTACTCCTTTTTATTTGTTCGGCATAAAAACTCCTACAAAACATAAATGACTAATAAAAATTTAAAGGGTCTATAAAAATATATTAAATAACCACAAAGAAAGTAATAAAAACTAATTTGAAATTAAGCACTAAGCATTCAAACATCAATGCTCCATTACTTGGGATGCAATTTTGTTACCCTGATGTCACGCTGTTCCAATATTATTGCTCTATTATTCATGGTGCAAGTAGCCTTTATACATTTAGATAGTTACAAAAAGTTATAAGTGACATTGTACTTGAAACTTATTAATCATTTTTAATAATCACATAAGAATTAAACAAAAATTAAGATAATCATTTTTAATAATCACATAAGAATAAAACAAAAATTAACATACAAATAGTTATTAGAGGCTGATGTCATAAATTCAGAAGATCAAATATCACTGCTCCTCCTTAACTAAAAAGAAGTGTATTTAGACAAATATTAGGGTTGAGACAATTATTGGATTTTGAGTTACCTTTTCCCATGATAAAAAGAAATTGTCAAAAAGCAATCAGATGAATTTCTAGATCATAAGACAGCAATCTTAACTTTTATTCCATAGCCAATACAATAAGTCATAATTTTCCAAGAACTAACCAAAAAAAAAAAAATGGCATGACAATCTTGAAAGAGATTAAAACTCTCTTATATCTTCATACTCCATTCTTAGCAATTGAACAAATAAAAAATAAAAAAGATTGAAATTAGGTAAGATTTCCAAAAATTTCTTCAAAGTCAATTTACTTACAGGGTGATGTGAAAACAAACAGCTAGAAAACCTAGCACAGGATTAGCTAATTTTTATAAGAAACCAGCATGAACAAAACACGAAATTGCTCGTCTTTAAACAGTTGAAAAAAGTTACAAGCAGCTTTAGCTATCCTCCAAATTAAGCACTGGACAAGCACAATTTCCATTGCAACAATGCAAAATAATATCTTCCCCAGACAAAATATGCCAACATTTTGAAGTAGCCAATGCTTTAAGGATTTGGCAAGAACCTACTTCATTCAGGAAAGAATTCAAAACCAAAACAACCATTGGATAGGTCCATTGCAAATAATATAACCAAGAAATCTTCCCACATTCAAAATAAAATAACAATTTCAAGCCTAAAGCTAACAGATTGAAATCACTATAACAAAATGCCAAAAACAGGCCCACATTCAAAGTGTTGCTTAAACAAGTTTTTTTACTTCTTCTCTTCCTTTTCAGCCTCTGCAGCCTTCTTCATCCTGGCACCAAAATGGCGCTCGTTCACACGCTCGATACGGAGTTTGTCATAAGCCTTGAAGGACTTCATATCTTGAGTAACCTTAACAAGCTCGACAGTAGGCTTCTCAAGGGCAATGGGCATGTAAGGTCCTTGTACTTGAGTTGCTGTTGCCAATTCCTCAGGAGCAGAATCACCAGCCTGCAAAGAGTCCAGATAAGAATAAATCAAGATAACCGATGACAAAAAATGGATAAAATAAAATCTCTTACTCAGCAAATTTAAATAAAATGATTAAAAAAAATTACCTTAAACTTGCGAGCACGTCTTGGGAAAACAACCAACTTAGCCTTGTAAGTCTTGAGCCTCTGAACATTAGATTGAAGACCCTCAAGAGAACGGTTCTTGCGTCGATGATCGACTGAAACACCAATTGTCGGAGCCAGTTTCTTGGGAATTCCAGCAGCCTTAATGTAAAGAGAATCAGATTAACTAGAGCAAAAATAACAAAGAAACATCAACCACATACAATGCATTACAGACGTATGATCATTACACTTCAGCCGGGTTATTCTATTCCACCTCTTGGAAAGAAAAGTACTTAGTAGCATGACGAGACATTTATTCAAAACTTCTATCCCGAGCACACGCAATGGAGCCATAGACGGTCAAATGAAATCCAATCCATGAAATAATTTGATCTATGGTTAGCATCCTATTGACAGATACCTTTGGCATACTAACTGAATTGGGGAATCAAACTGTATCACTTTTTTTATAGATCGTCCTACAAAACCTTTTTAATTATATAATTAATATAGTAATTAAGTTAATATTCAATTCAGTAATTTAATTCCATGCCTTATGAGATATGAATTGTTTTTTTGTTTCTTTTGAAAATGAAAAAGGAACTAAAAAAAAAGAATAACTTAAATCTCCAATTGATTTGATTATTTTGTAGATCTATTTAACATTATAATTCTATACATACACATAATTATCACTTCTAACCATTTTGTTTTGAGAAAATTTCTTATACGTTTCTAGGGGTACTGCTCATCCATGTCTATCCCAATGAGCCATTTACCGAATCGTTGCAATCATAATTAACATAATGTGAATGCATAAGCAACGTATGAATCAAATCAATTATCGAAAATGAAACTAAGAAAACAAGAAAGAAACCTTGAGTTCCTCAAGAGTAAAGCCTCTGCCAGCCCTTAATTTCATGTTGTATTTCAAAGTCTGGCCATGAACGACGGGACGAAGGGGCCCAGCAGTAGGGCGAGGGAAGATTTTAACGGCCTTCTTTTGACGAGCTGTTAGTGGTTTTCAAACAAACAAACAACGAATAAGCACCAACGAAAAGAAAACGACATCAACAGTAACAAGAAGTAAAATAAAGCTAATTAAGGAAAAAGACTGACCGACTCGTCGTCGATTTTTGCGAGCAGGTTGGTTGAACCAAGTCTTGACATAGTTCTGCCAATGCTTCTTAAAGTGCCCATTTGGAATTACGTTGTTATGCTTCATTTCTGCGATCAAATTCACAACTAACTATCAAATATAAGAAGATTAAGATTGATGGGCATTTAATCCCATGTAATTTTAATTAAAGTTGATTGAATCCAAGGGCTAGATGCTAGAAGAGAGAGCTTGCTTATCACATACCTGTTTACAGAGCGAAATGCAGACGACTATGTCCGTTTCTCTCAGTCTCGACGGCAGCGAAAACCAACGAATTCAAAGTGTGAAGCTTTGCTTTATATATAATGGCCACAAAACTAAACCCTAGCTCGCTACTTAACTCACCTATTGGGCCGGGCCGGCCCACTTCGACTGGTTTTGAGAGTTACACGACAACTGTGAATTCAAGTTTCATTAGTAATTCCTACTCAATTTTATTTACTTTTTTTACATACAATTTTTATTTATTTTAAGTGGTTGAGAGTAGACAAATATTGGTCAGCTTGGTAATATTATAGTTTTTATAATAATTATTGCATTAGTGACCTATAAATTGTCAACTGATAAAAAGAATCAACTAATAGCATATTTACTTATAGGTTTGAGGAATTACAATCTAGGATATAATATTTACTTATTAAAATATAAGAAGAATGAGAATGAAACATGCACGCCCATGTATTTTGTTAGGGTTTGTTGGTGTTTCGTGAAGAGTTTATTAGACTTTAGGGATTTGCTTTTTTCTTTAATTTTTTGGTATTTATATTTTTCATTTAAAGGGAGGGCATTTTGGGAATATTAAAATATTAATAGGGTAAAATCGAAGTTCTTAAGATTGAGAGACTCATTCTCACTCCTCGGGGAATCAATTTCTCATCCCCCATTCTTAATTGGGATGGGGCTCATAATTTTGATTCTGACTCTCGTTTAATTTTATAAAGTAAATGTCGTCAATAATTTCAATTTTCTAATTTGAGAAGCATAACACAGCATTAGAGTATCACCACAAATTCTTCATTTATTTTTTATTTTTTAAAAGAACAAAGATGACGAGCACTAAGGGAATCGAAAGCTATGACCCGTTATTTCTATGACAAATGACCAATTAACTAAATTGTCTCCTTCGAGATATAATTAAACTAACTTGTAAAAATATTATTGTTCGACTTTCGTCGTTCAAACATATACTATACATATATAATCTATGATAATATTTTGTGTTATAACAAATAACTATTTTTTAACATTAACAATTATTTTATTTAATATGAGACATACTAGAAATTAAAAATGCTTATAAATACAGAGCTGCAATCACCAGCCAAAAATGGGCTTTGAAACCGTAGTTCCTGTCGCGACAGACATTATAAAATAGAAATCAAAACCATCGAGAGTCGTTAAAAATTTAGTCCCGTGGGCCGTGGCTGTGGCATCACTTTACCGTAAGCGATCGCTCCACTTTTTTTTTGAAAAAAAAAAAAATGAAGTTAAACCATTTCTCTTCCAAGCATTATGATAATTAAATCAAATAACCATAGTAAACACATTTAGCCTTTTTTTTTTTTTTTGGTTACAAGCATTACGATGTTAAATCAAAATACCATAACAAACACATTTCTGAATGAATCTCAATTTGAAATGATTTACAAATTCAAAGAAGCTGAAGGCAAAGAAGAAACACAAAGTGAAGCTTAATGACAATCTGAGAAGCAGAGAAGATATATCATAGGGATTCTTATAACTACTAGAAACAGTAGCAAAAAAATACAATCTTTTTGGAAAGTACAAATAGGATTCACAAGGGCACACTTCTAGAATGTTCATGCGCTTTTTCTTTAAACTAACTATCTGCAAATGAGGCGAGGCATTGAGTTCATTTATCCCACTCTAAATCCAAAAATTGTTGATCCACCTTTGATGAACTCGAACTCTCAGTCCTACTTATGGGTAGCTGATTAGTCAACCGGTCCCAACCCATGAGATGAGGCAATGCAAACTGCACAGAAAAGCAAGTTACTTGGGAAAAAAAAAAAAAAAGGTGCAGTGTGATGCAATTATCCTGCAGCTATAACATGTTAATATATTTTTAGAAGGATGAACTCGGGCATTAAGTTTGGAATGAAACAGATAACAGGTAAAATCAATTAGACATCTGACTATAAATGCATAAAACTTATTCTTGGACACTCCACATAAACCTATTTTCCCATGAAGGACTTGGATCTTGAATCTCCTAAAACTGAGGTCACTTGAGAACAACATATCACGGCTGGGGAGCCCAGTTGTTATCAACTAGCAATTTAATTAGTGTATACCTAATGAATGATGCCTTTCATCAAATTTAAATGCCAAAATAAGATAGTCTGATACGAATTCCAGAAGTTCAGATATCATACACTGCAAGCAGTCTTCATCACAGCAAATTCTGCAGTCGTGACAGGAACAACAAATCGCTCATTGGTTTTCAAAATGTTGTTGGCGACATCTGCCAAGAAATTGCATATGTGATAAATAAAAAGTTGAGTAGGAACTCTCTCTCACAATCCCCCCCCCCCCCCCCCCCCCAAAAAAAAACAAAGAAAAAAAGGAAAGTGCTGAGCTCAGGCTAACATTAAGTTAAAGCATTAAATTGAAACTCCAGTTAGTAAAAAACTGAATATAGTTATAATTTTGCAGACAGAAAAAAAAAAAAAAATCTGAACTCCATTGTCAGCCAGCACTACCCCGCTGAAAATAACAACTCTATCAACACACAGTAAACTTGATTCAATGAAGAATGAGAAATGAATACAATAGATTTCAGTAACCGAACAGCCAAAAAAGAATTGTCTTAAGATAAAAAAAATAAAGTGAAAAGTTGTTAATTGATTCATAACATAGCATCAACAAGGCAAGGTAAAGCAGCAACCATTCGAAGCCACCATTAGTAGCCAAAACCAATAAAAGTTAAATCGTACAAAGGTTTATTTGATATTGAAAAAAGGAAGCTACATGTGATACAAACAACTGAAAATTTGTAATTTCAGATGAAAAGTTATTGAGCACAGGTAGAGTACTCACTCAAAGATATGAAAAAACCATCTGCATTTGCCTTAATCGATAAGCTCTTCCTCATTTGACCGGCATTGCTGTAGCAGTAATTTATTGTCAGAAAAACTAACAGCGTTCAGAAAATTAAAAGGCACTATAAAAGTTTGTGCAATGAATTAAAAGATATACCATATCAGCACTCCATCAAACTGTTAATCATATTCTTAGTACATAAATGGGCAGCAAAATTGCAATGCCCAAAGATCGAATTGCCTCATCTCCCCTACCAACCCCCAACCCCAACGAAAACAAAGAAAATAAAACAGAAATATGCCAGAAGATCAACCTGGATAGCATTGCAGGATCATGGAAGAATTCAGAAGAATCTCTGGGACCCATGGTTAGCAAAGACCCAACTTCTGTTGGTGACAAAGCAAAATGCTACAAAAGATCAAGTAACTCAGTCAGCCTACCAGCATTGAATGTGTGTCTGAGAGAAGGAATGCATATATCCAAGAAGAATATTATAATTATATGCTACTTCTCGTCAGTACTATTGCAAAAGCTAGAAAGTGAAAGTAAGCGAGGCTTAGGTATTGACAGATGAAACCATGAATGTGAAATAAAGCGATCTAATTGCTAAGAAACTTACCTGCTTCTTTGCCCAATCATACTTGCGCTCGCCAATGGCAGGTGCAAAGGTCAACAAAATGACACCTTTGCGCTTAACTTTTAAATCCCCAGACTGTACACCACAAAGGACAAATAGAAAGCATCATTGACTTTGTATAGCAAATTCATATAGATGAACGAATTTGTAAGAAAGAAAGGTTAAATCATACATCCAATTTCATGAAAGTTGGCAGAACCGGATCAACAGAGAATGCAGCTTTTCCCTTATAAACATAATAAGGAGCAAATATACGACCTCCTAAACTCCCTACATGTTCAAGATACAGGAACCAGATAAGATAATTTGCAAACAACAACATTAGTAGCAGTTTAAAAAGTAACAAAATTTTCTAAAATTCTTATAAACATGCTTGTCAAAACACAGTCCATACCCTTAGCACTAACATCATGACCAGTAGTTGACATTCCAGCCTGGGATATTAATACATGTGACTTCAAACCATCTCTTACATAATTAGCTTCTCCAGCTAACAGTTTCTCAGACAATTGGCTCCTGTTTCAATTTGAAAAAATGAATAAATAAATAAAAGAATCCCTTCAACTATGTTAGAAATATTCATGTAAGATTTCAAAGAGCTGAAGAAAAACAACACGGAGGTTGATGCCATTTCCATATATAAATGTTAATAGACTCATAATAAAATCAATTGACACCCATATCATAACAGGAAAAACACTTCAACTGCTTTTTATTTTTCCAAAATCTATTTTAAACTGCTTCTATTAAAAAAAAAATACTTTCACTCTAGGAAACATTTACTACTTTTAGAAAAATTACTTCCACTAAAATAATTGATTCTACAAAAGCACTCCCAAATGCACCCCAAGTCTCTTGCCTACTTGTGCTCAATTTTCTCAGAAACCAAACAGAGGGTAAAAAAATCCACCACACATTCGAGCACATGTGAATTCATTTCATAAAAAATTAACCAGTCTCTATTTTAGTTTTTTTTGTATATATTTGGATGAAATACAGAAAGCTCATTTTGAGATTAAATAATAGACACCTTGACTGCTTGCTATTAAGAGAAGCATTTTATAGAAGATTCTCTGGAAACGGCTTTTGAAGAACTTAATAGTAGCACTTGATGGGTGTACTTCCAGTAAGCATTTTCAAGTTCTCTTCCCCCCCCCCCCCCCCCAACACCAAAATAAGCACTTTAAAGTGCTTTTATATCACAGTTAAAAAAACACTTCCTACAAAAGCACTTTCAAATGTAACAAAATTTAAAACAATAGAAAAACATTTAAAATTTTTATTCTCCAATGTAAGCCTAATATTCGCGTTAGGCCCCAGCTGCAACACAACAAATAAAAATAAAAACCACACACGCAAAAGTTTGACTTTTTGCACTTTCTAGCATTTTCTGGGAAACCAAACAGGAAATGAAAATTACTTTCTTACAAAACAAACGAGATTTTCGTAGACAAGGTACCTGGAAGAAAGCAGAGAGCGAGAAAGTTTCATCATCTTGGCTCTTTAAGAGAGCGAATGTGTTAGGGTTTTACAGAGAGAAATGGGTTTTTGAATAGCGTTTACAGAGATTTTGAGTGCCTTCAAAAAAGGGAAAAAAAAATAGAGAGAGAGGGAGATTAAGAGTAAGAGTGGAAACTGGGGTGCATGAATGCTCCGTGCATCCTCTTTTCATTTACTGCCACGTGTCTTTCTTGCGGTGTAGAACCACTGGAGTTTTGTGTTTATTTTGGTCGTTCTTGTCTTTATTTTGTGAAATTTTAATCTAATTCAATTCTTAGATCGACTGATCATTTTTAATAAAATTATGTTTGAAAGAATCATTAAACCACTAAAAGATTTTAGAAAATTATTAGAATTTGAGACGGTAATGATATTTTGAGTATATAAAAATATATTAAAAAATAAAATTGAGGATTGATAAAAAATACTCAAATAATCTATTGAATAATTATATTAAGTTTTGTTCATGAAATAAGAGTTCGAGTTGCCTAACTGTACGGAGAATGTGTTCGCGCATCATTTTTTAAAAGTTAGTTAGTTTTTAAGTTACAATTATCACCTTTATTTTGATCAAGAAAACATACTTCTAATAATTGGACGAAGTAGTGTGTGAGCTATAGCATATGATTCAACCTTATTTTTGAAAAAAAAAAATTAGATATTTTTATTATAAATTTTATGAATAAAAAACACATTTAATTTCTTAAAAATCTCTAAAATATTTAAAAATAAAGAAATTACCATTAATCATACTTTTTTTTTAAATCGCATTAAACCAATTCTCTGTTTAGTCAATTGGTCGGAGCTTCAAACCTTTTTCGACTACTGCAAGAGAATTTTCATGTGCATTTACCAAAATAAGTCACTTACTCTTTTTAGGAATAAATATATTTTCATCTCCTATTTGGTAAGTAAGTGGAAACTGAACCGGGTTTGTCGGTCTACGTTCTTTTCAGTAGTGATGATGGCAATAAGGTGGGAATCATAATCTCCAAAAGCTAAACCCGAACCCGTTCTGAAGCCATCTCCGAACCCATCGCATGTCTGAAAAAAAAAATTAATTGGCCATGGTTTGGGGATGTCTCCGCTAATCTCTAAATTAAGTAGAAAATTGTGATTGAAAATAGTTCAGGAATGTCCCTGATAATCACCAAATTGAGAAGAAATTAAAGTAGGACCGAATCCCTACTTATTTTTTTTTTTCAAAAAAAATAATAATATTGAATTGTATATTTTACATAAATAATTTTGTTTACATATAAATTATGAACATCCATGTAACGTTTGATTAATTATAATGAACTGAATCAGTTTTTCACAGGGAATAGAGAGTTTCCACTTCACAAAAGGCATTACCTAAAGCCCTCGTCAGGCTCAAGAATTCTGTTAATCCACTCCAAGTTTAAAGGATCCTCATTGGAGAAACCAAAGAACACATCAACATTGAAGCCATTTTTACTACCGATATTATCTGAGTTTGATTCTTTAGCTATTGCTTTACTCTCTTCTCTTGCATTCACAGCTTCTGCTTTTTACTCAAATGAGAATTCCTCTTGGTCAGATATGTTCCCTCTCTTAATATTTGGTCTAAGATAATTCACCCATCTTAGCCTGCAACTCTTTCCACATCTATTGAGGCCTTCAAATTAAAATCAAAAACCAATACTTAAAACAATGGGTAGACTTTATCGTTTTTTAAAGAGGCCGTGAGTTTAGATCCAGAGGTTTGTCATTTTGTTATGTTTTTTATTATTGGTAAATTATCATTGCACCACCTCTATTTTACTTCATGTTCATCCAACCACCATAAAATTCCAACATATTATTTATACCACCTTTTTTTTTAAATTTATATCAATTGACCACTTTTGCACTAACACCTTTAAATAATTCAAACGAAATGATAATTTTACCCCTAAATAAATTAAAAGATCATTTTATCTTATAAAAATTTTGAAAAATAAAAAAAATTATAATTATAAAATACCCCTAATTTTAATAAAAATAAATCCCAAATAGAGGTATTCAGCCGATTTTTATTAAATTTAGATTTTACAAAATTCTAATAATTATTTTTATTAAAAATTATAATTTTACAAAATTTAAATAAAAATAACTAAACTTATTTATTAAAAAATTATAATTTCACAAAAATTTGTTAAAATTATTGAATTTATTTATTAAAAAAGTAAATCCCAAAATTTTAATAATTTAAGGGATTTTTATTAAATCCAAATATTTTGCATTTATTTTTATAATTATATTTTTATTAAAAATTAAAATTTTACTTTTGGGATTTATTTTTTATTAAATTTAAGAGTATTTTTATAGGAGTAAGTTATACTAGGGTGGCAAAAAAGCCCGGGCCGGCCCAGCCCGGCCCACAGGCTTAGGCCCGACCCTCACCCATGAGGGTCTGGACAAAGGGCCCAAGAAAAAAAAACCCAGACAAAGCCCAAGCCCACTACTTTAAAAAATTTATAAATTATAATAATATAATTAAAATTGAAAAGTAATTTAAAAATAAAAAAGAAAACTTAAATTCTTAACTTATAAATCAATTATGATTAAAAAAAAACTAAAATTATGATACTAAATTCTCTCTTTTTTGTCAATTAATTAAGAGAGCATTTGAATTAGAAAATCCAGTATTAAAGAAAATTAAAGTTATGAGTTTTTATTTGCTTTATTTATTATTTTAATTTGAAATATTCATTTTCTTTAATTTATCTATGATTATAATAACTTGATGATCATTAATTTATTTCAAATTTACAATAATTTTAAAATTTTAAAATAAATAAATAAAGCTCAAGCCCGGTCCAGGCCCGCTGTTTGCCATCCCTAAGTTATACCTTGCCCCCAAATGAATTGACATATAGCATCATGAACCCAAAAAATATTACCAGTTGCACCGCGCCCCCAATTCCGTTAGTTTTCCAGTTAATGTTAACGAAACTGTTTGAATTTTAAAGAAATGACAAAGATGCCCATATTTTAAATG
Source organism: Citrus australasica (assembly GCA_029618585.1). Taxonomy (NCBI): domain Eukaryota; kingdom Viridiplantae; phylum Streptophyta; class Magnoliopsida; order Sapindales; family Rutaceae; genus Citrus; species Citrus australasica. Next base: position 29,662,951 of record JARCIV010000003.1, on the reverse strand, counting down.
TTAGATAAATTAAGTTAGAAAAAGTCCAGCCCGTTGCTGTGTTGTACGACGTTGGTGTCCGTCCATCAAGGTTATGCACAAAATTCATGAGGCCAATGAATCACACATTTACATGAATGCCTATGTAGATCTGCATAATTTACATTGCCATGTGGCAACACAAAAATGAAACAACATTCAACTGAAGAGGATGTTCAAGCCTCAGTCCAATGGCTATATGTATTTCCAACTGTCAAAATCCAAATGCATCACCTAAATAAATAGAGGATTAACACAAACAGCCCTTATAACTGCCCTCCAGCATCATCCTTTCATCCTAATGCAAGTTTAAAACATCAATTACAATAACAAACTCATAGACACACACATAATACAAGCCTAAAAAAATTAGGCATAACACCTTCAACTGCTTCAACATAACAGAAACACTGCAACAAATAGACTATAGAAAAATAAGAGATAATGTTTAGCTCGAGAAATTCATCAAGTTCATCAAACCAAAGCTCAAAGAGGAATTTAATCAATGGGGGCATAATCAAGTTCCATAACAAAGTATGCTACTGTCTACATAGGGTAACAATCAAAGTTTTGGAATCTATATCAAATCCTAATATATTGTACTATAGTTGTCCTAATGACCCTAGATGCGGGTCATTAAATGGTGGGAACCAAGTAAGGAGGAGACTGCACAAATTCGATCAAAATCACGCTTGTTTGAAGAACAAGCTAACCCACATGCATTTGAAGATGCTATTCACAACAATCATAGGGTCAACGACAATTGACTGTCATATTCATGCTACTGGTTCTGTTGTTTGTAATACATTACAATACAAATTCTAAAGTTGTAGAATGGTAGCAGTAACAAAAAGTGCAAGCCATATATTGATTGTAGTATCTAATTTGATCTCAACAATTTAATATAAATTACATTTTCATTCTTAAATAAGCATTGGCAACAACCTATACATTGTAGCTAGAACCTACATGGTTATATACATATGAATCCAAAAAACAAAATGAATTGTTGGTCTAATTCCCATTACTTCTTTATGAATCCTATGCCAACAACTTACAAAATGCCACGAACCCCTCATAACTTATATATGAGTTATCACAAAATACACATCATTGCAATTGGCAAGTCTAGTACTAAAGCATTAACTAAAACTGCTGCTTCAATTATATGTAAAAGGAGGAAAAAATCTAAACATAAGCCTAATGATCTTCATGTCTGTAGAATGGTTCAATAGGGCATTGTGGAATGTGTCAAAAAATGGTTATACTACTTGCATTACTTGTTAGGAAATTTGCTGCTACCAATGCATTAAGATAACATTCACGATCACTACATTCCAATTAATAATGTTATAAATATCATGCGAAGTCCTCATGTTGTACATAAAAACATCATGCAATAGGCACGCGTGCACACACACACACCCTGTAGAAATTGCATTTGCGCAATATTCAAATTAAATATATAACTTACACTCCATGGTGGGAAAACTAGGGCCTCCCCTTTGTCTAGTTTCTTATTGTCTTTGTGGTCATTTATTTTGTTGTTGCCCTTTAAGGTAATTCCACCAACTTCTATGATCTTTTTCCCTTGCACACTTATCCATGCACCATCACTGGTTCTTTCTACCCTCTTCCTTTCAACCAAATTCATTGAACTTGATGGTCCTACCAAATTAGTTGTCTTATGCCTCTTAGCAAGATGCAAATTTTCTATTCTTCGGTCTTCAACTTGATTAGTCACTTGGATGTTGTCAGCAGCCTGTCTCGGAGCAATAGTTGATACGCAACCATGTGCTTCCTCGTGAATAGAATTATCCTCACCCAGTCTCTCTAATGTGGCAGTTGTATCTTTTACTATGTCATATAACATTTTTCCAATGGTACTTCACTTAATATACATTAAAATTTAAGCACAAAGCAATTTCATGTGCTTAACGTAAACATTCAAGTTCTAAACTTAATTGCTTAAATTAAACTATTTGTATCACTAAGTAATTACATGTTCAATTACTTTACTAATTAAGTATTAGCTAATTCAGTAAATAAGTTAATTCAACAGTAGTAATATAATGAAATTTTGTCAAAGTGTTACTGACATTGTCTTTCTCATTCGTACCTTGTTATATCTTTTAAGATGATGCGGTGACAAACCACAATCAAACAAAGAAAACTTTATTGTTATATAGTTGTCATCACATGTAAAAAATATATATTAAAGTGTTCAAACTTTTTTTAGAAGCTATCAAACTTATCTGCTATAGTCTTGTCCTCTTGTTAGAATTTTCAAGGTTAACCGAGCAACCTCTTCTATTGTGACCAAACTCTTTACAACACTTACATTACATCATATATCTTCCTCTTTTTGGTGGTGTCTCATTAGCTTCTCTTCGTCTAGTTAGCCTAGGCCTTCCAGGAGGTCTTTTTACTAAAAGAGGCCAAATTTCATCACCATTAAAATTTGGCCATGAATCTTCATCTGGAATTGGATGAATAATTCCTTAATAACCTTTGATGCAAGCGCTTTTTTCAACCATGGACTGAGGAATTAATCTTGATCTTTACGACTACGGACTATGTAGGGCATGGCATGACTGTAAGGAATACCACTAGGGATGGCAATGGGCACCGCCCGCAGCGGGTTTACCATTACCAAACCCAAACCCGCATAAAATTTAAATTACCAAACCCACCGCAACCCGCAGCGGGTTTTGACAATTACCAAACCCGCAATGGTATCCAGCGGATTTTTTGCGGGTTTTTACATTTACAATCACCAATATTTAATATATAAATTTATAATAATAACCTCAATTTCTACATAACATACTCAATTTTACATTTGACTAATGCAAATGAAAAATTAAAATTTCAACATCAATCCAACACATTCTCAAATTTAAGTATAAGTTATACAAATTCATTTAAAAAATACAAATTAGTATCTAAAAATAACAATTACATCATCATTTAAAACAAACTCTAAGAAAAGATACTTCTTTTCATTCACCGCAACAAGCACCCATCCAACACGATGCTTACAATAATAATTAATATTATTATTTTCAAATACTAATTCGGAGAAAAAAAACTATATTAATGAAATAATCCATGTATTAAGTTAAAGAAAAATAATACATACAAAATTATAATAGGTATATAACAATCCACGAATTAAGTTAAAGAAACTTAATTCTTTACCTCATCAACAATATCTTCATCTTCGGAGAATTTGCTATTTCCTACTTTATTAGAAAAATCTGCATCTACAAGTAACAAGTATATCAAGAAAAAAAATATAGATGATTATAAATTTGTAAATTGTAACGTATAGTAGATATTATATTGTATTGAAGTTAAAATACATTTTCATACCATCAAATTCAGCACACAACCAATTTTGAGCACACATTAAAGCTTCCAATGTCTTTGGATGAAGTCTACTACGATGTGGAGAGACAAATCTACCACCAGTACTAAATGCCGACTCGGATGCAACGGTGGATACTGGAATGGCTAAAACATCTCTTGCAATTGCTTGCAAAGTTGGATATTTTGATCCATTTGTTTTCCACCAACAAAGTATATCAAAATTTTCAGATCTTAAAATAACAGATTCTTCTAAAAAATAGTCCAATTCTAATTTAACATGGGTTGTACCACCACTTTGATCTACAAAAGCATCAAAATTAGCCAAACGTTTCCCAAGTTTTGAATGAGCTACCACAGCTCGAGATGATGAAGCAGCTGAAGCTTGAACTGGAACTTGTGAATTTTCTTTTGACTTACACCTAGCTTGATAATCTTTCAACATATCATAACAAAAGCTTCGAACATTCTCAATCTCTTTTTGAGCACTATCTCCATACAACAAGCCAAAATAATACTCAATTAATTTCATCTTAAATCTAGGGTCCAAAACAGCTGCCATAGCCATGAATCCATGAACAACACTCCAATATTTTTCAAACTTTCCAATCATTGAGTCAGCCATTGCTCGGATTTTTTCACAATTAGAATACATCCACTCATAAATTGACAATTTAATCTCACAAATGCTTGAAAAGTAAATATTAGCTGTTGGATATCTAGTCCCAGAAAACAATGTAGTCACTTCATAAAATAATTCAAGTCTATTCCGAATTTCTTTGGCAAAAATCCAATCTTCTTCGGTGGGTAAAAATTTGTACAACGATTCTCATTGTTTCAAACGAGGAAATACTTCTTTGAAAACCAAAGCTCTATCAAACATTAAGTATGTAGAGTTCCATCTAGTCTTACAGTCCTGAACTAAATTTCTATTACAAGAAATATTACATTTACGAGCAGTCCCATAAAATGTTTCTTGTCTTTTAGGTGTGGCTGACCAAAATAGAACACTATTACGAATTCTCTCAATACTATCACTAATCACACTCATCCCCTCCTTTACAATTAAATTCAATATATGAGCAGCACAACGCATGTAAAATAAATCCCCATTCAAAGAAAGCGAACTACTAGAAATCTTTTCCAGCAAGATATCAATCATGGCATCATTTGTGGTGCAATTATCAACAGTCAAAGTAGACAACTTACTGTCAATGTTCCACTCAAGCAAACACGACACCAAAGCTTCAGAGAGTACCTCAGCAGTATGTGGACATGGCACATATAAGAACCTAAATTTTAAAAAAAAATTATTAGTATCATGCAATAAGTATAAAATTTAAAAATAAAATAGACTTAGTAATTTAGTGTAGAAATTACCTAATGATACGACTTTGCAGCTCCCAATTATCATCAATAAAATGTGATGTTATAGCCATAAATCCCTTTTGCTGGTTACTAGAAGTCCATATATCGGTAGTAATCGCAATTCTACTCCGGTTTGAGTCCAACAAGCTCATTGTTTTAGCTCTCTCGTACTCATAAATTTTCAATATGTCACTTTTTACTGTGTTACGAGAGACAAACCTAAACATTGGCTAGAGAGAACTAACAAATTTTTTAAAAGCCCAATGTTCAACCATATTCAGGGGATACTCATGAATAATTATCATATTTGCAAGCTCTTTCCTTGAAGTTTCTTGATTAAAAGAAAATGTGGATACTTTACATTCTCCACTCTCTTTCTTAGCTTGCAGCTGCTTTTGAGTTGACTCAACTGTGTGGTTCGACCGCATAAAACACAACCCCATATGAGTGCGTAAATGGCTGGTGCCATTTTTACGCTTCGCACTTAATCTCTTATGACAGTAGTTGCAAACAGCTATGTATTCTAAATTCCCACCCACTTTCTGTCTTTTAAAGTGTTCCCAAACATCACTAGTTAATTTATTATTTTCAGTATCACCAGAAGCAATTTCTTTTTCATGTACTGAAATTGGAGTTTGGGTTGAAGCTACCTCAATGTCTGCAAGTTCTTCACATGTTATTGGAGATTGGTTTGAAGCTTTCTGAACTTCTGTTCTTGTTGTAAGCGAATTATTGTCGCTGAGATCAAAGGCTTGCTCCATTTTTTACCTTAAAAATTTCAACAAATTTTAAATCAATATACAAGAATTAGCAAGCGAATTCAACAAAGATAAGATGAAAAATTAACAAGCGAATTCAACAATTTACACTAACCTGACTATATTTACATTATCAACTCAAAAGCAACAAAATTAATAAATTGTTAACGTTCTGAGTTTCAAATTATTCATTTAATTCAATAAAATGTTTTGAAGTCTGAATATCTACTTAAAATTAAAAGTTACAAAGAGATTAAAATTAAAATTCAAAGAGACAAAAATTAAAATTAAAAAATTATTGTTCTAAAATAATCTACATTCGCACTATAGATAAATACTCAAAATTTTGCTACTTAAACCACACGACATTAGCAATCACGGGATCAAAAACTGGCACTTGACACTATTACTAGTCAAGATAGAAAAATAATTGATATTAAATTCTCGGGGTCCTCATCACAACTTGTTGAAAGCCCCTGTTTTAGAATCCATTGGCTATTGAGTGCAGCGTGTACTTTCCAGGACTTTCCCTTAATAATTCTTGGCTTTATCCCACAAAAAAACCAATCTAAATTCGTACCTTTCATGACTGCCAAATTGGCTGCATCAGCAACAGTACCCAGGCAGCAACAACAACACGACGTGTCCTTATTGGCAGTGAAGAGAGCTGGCTGCAAGGGGCTAGCTCACTGTCACAACTCACACGATCGGGTTGAAGAAGAAAAGAATGTTGAATGAAGAATTGAAGATAAAGATGACGAAGATGGTCAACTCGGGTTGCAGTTCATTTGCGGCTAAGTCAAAGACTCAAAAAGGAAAATGCCTTTATTTGCTTTAGGTTATCAGTTTATCACTTTAGAATGGCTGAATGGGAGATGGGCGGATGGGCCACATATACTGCACACATACAAAATTTTGGCTTTAGCCTTTGGGCCTTTGACTAATTTCCTTTATATATTTTGAATAATTGTATAATTTTCTTTATATATGTTTTAAATTAAAAATTTTTAATTAAAATTAAATTAAAAATATTTTTAAAAAATATTGCGGGTTTGACGGATATCCATGTGGGTATCCATCGGATTTAAAGTCACTACCAAACCCACCCGCATCCATGTGCGGGTTTTAATTTATAATATTAAACCCACCCGCAACGGGTAAAATTACCTGCATCGGGCAGGTTTTAGCGGGCGGGTTTGGGCGGGTTTGCGGATATAATTGCCATCCCTAAATACCACTCACCTACCAGCATCTATAATCACAGACATGATGTTCCAGGTCAACAATATAAGTTCTATAGTCGTCATCCACTTCATACAACCATTCACTAACTCTTGTAATAGAATTTGCACTTTCAATTTGTAAATGCTTCATCATCTTTGTCGTAAATTCTCCTTTGAATCTCACTCCTTCAAGCCATTAGTTTGTGTCTTCTACTGATTAGTCGTTTCATAAGCTTCTTTATAATCCACTTAAGCATTGTCAGTATTGGCAACTTCCTTTAAACCCCAACCCATGCATTAAAGGATTCAGTAATATTATTAGTATAATTATTAGACTTGCAATTGCTGTCAAAAGCATGTCTAAACCATAATTTGGGTGGTAGTTTCCTTAATTTCTCATATACGCCTTCATTTATATTTTCTAAATCTTCTATAGCTCTATCAAATTCTCTTTTATTTGAAGCCCTTACTGTTGCCTAAACTATATTTTGAAATCACAAAGTGGATGCTTTGCTTTCAGATTGGCTAAAATATGCCTAGCACAATACTTCATATGTGCATTAAGGAACTTTAAAGCCAAAGCATTCTAAATACTTTTCTGCCTATCACACATAAAGATGAGTTATCTTTTATCTCCTAAAAAAATGTTCAATTACTAAAGACACCATGTTCATGTGCTAATGCTCTCAACACTACACACACAAAAAGGAACTAGGAATATTCCATTATTCGCATCAATGGCCACAACTGATAGTAGTACACCTTTGTAAGGGCTCTTCAAATGGCATCCATCAATGCCCAAAAAAGGTCTACAACCTTGGTTAAAACACTCTCTTAGTGTAGGGAATGATACAATAAATAAGTGATTCTTTGGTTGTTCTGCATGATATCTGACCACATTCACAAGCGCTAGAGCCTGTGGCATTTAGTTTAAGTATCATCTGTGTAAAACTTCATACCAGCCTGTAACTGGATTCATAGCTAGCACCTTGAGTCTCTAAAACCTTCTTTTTGCTCTGTATATCTTATGCTTGCTTACATTCACACCATACCTCCTTCTAAGTTCAATTATAAACCAATCCACCTTGGTGTCTGGATGCTCTATAATCATTGAAGCACACTTAACAACTATGAACTCTGCTGTACATTTAGGGTTTTTCAGTTCTCTCTGACATGCATGGACATTGTGGAATCTTTTAATAAGAAATGTTGGTCTAATTATGGTCTTTGCTACATGTAAAATCCAAGGGCATTGGAAGAATGCACAAGCAACAGTAGCTCTAAATCTCTCAAACTTGTGCTTGTACATTTTGAACTTATTTTCAACCGCATAATTTCTTTAAGCCCAAGTCAACTGCTTAAAATTTCTGAAATACTGTCTAATTCTAAATACAATTAGGTCTTCGATGGGAACATATATGTTTTCTCTCATTTTTGCATCTATTCTTGCCAAAATCTCATCAGAATCTTCACCAAATTCATCGTTATCACTGTCACATTCAGATAGCATGTCATCCATATCATTGTCATCAGAATGCATAGAATTCTCATAACTCTGCTGAATAAGAGGGACATGGGGATGAATAACATTTGGAGCACCAAGTGGATGACATGAATCTTCTTCTTCGGTTTATGTTAGACTATAATCATTGTCTTTTGAGACATATCTTGAAGCTGTTGACTCAGTTCTTATGGGTTTTTGGCCGTTATCACCAAGACTATGAAAAAGGGTTAGATGCTTAGAAAACTTGTGAGTCAAGATTCTGTGTTGTTGCTTGGGTTGGGAAGTCATTTAGAGGATTAGGTGTGGGTTCATGTAGGTATCGTGTATTTTGTTGCTGCTGAAGCTGAGGAGAGGTGGAAAAATTTTGTGTTAATTTTTGCCTAGATGGGGTTTTATCAGTATCACTTGAAAATGTTTTATTAACATCACTGTCACTGGAAGTATTAGAAGTGTATGTTCTATTGGTTTGATTTGGTGATAGTGTTTGCTAGTCTGTTGATGATTTGAAATGGGTGTCCAAAAAATCTTCAAACAAATTAGAGATACAGTGATGCGATGTTAGGCTTATGTGTAGAAGGATATAGTGATTGGTGTGGTTTAGATTGTGATTGGATGCTATCTGGTGTAATCAAACGCATCAAAATGCTAGTGTTGTTATTCATAAGGGATTCATTTACTAAAGAGGCATGATTGACTTTTTGAGAAGGCATTTTGTCACTTGTGTTGGTAAAAGGGATTCATTGTGATTGGTGTGGTTCAGATGCGATGTTAGGCTTATGTGTAGAAGGATATAGTGATTGGTGTGGTTTAGATTGTGATTGGATGCTATCTGGTGTAATCAAACGCATCAAAATGCTAGTGTTGTTATTCATAAGGGATTCATTTACTAAAGAGGCATGATTGACTTTTTGAGAAGGCATTTTGTCACTTGTGTTGGTAAAAGGGGCATATAAAATGGGGTTAATTTTTTCAGTTCTAACTGAAATGCTTGTTTCAGGGGCTGTAGAAGTCTGGAATAAAGCTCTTTCTGCTGCTGACTCTGTAGTTAAAGTTATTTCATCGAGGTAAAGTTGCATATAATAGTACAACAGGTTGTAGTGCTCATGTAACTGAACAATGAGGTCATGATCATCCATAATCTGAACTTTCTTCCGCTTCCAAGATCGCCAAACAGGCAAACATTCAGATTAAACTTCTTATCAGGAGTCATCCTTCTTCCATGCACTCACATTAAAACTTTATTCATAATGGAGACTCTACTCAACTTATCAGGATCAATAACACCAAGATTATGTATTGTATCTTTGAATGTGACATAAAAAATTGTACCGCCATCATCCATTTTCACCTATAAAAAAATTAGATTTTTCTCGCGAATTAGCTAATGCATGAAGCTTGTGTCATGTAAGACAGTTTTCATTTCCTAAAATGAATGTGCATAAACTCACCCAAATCCCACCCTGAGTTTATCATAAACACTAAAACCATAAACCAAAAAACTCAGTAGTTTCACATGTAACAATGCAATAACACATAATAATTGAGCATTTAAAGTGAAATTGAGGACCAAAGACAACTCATTTCAACAGTAAGGCAACATTAGTCTCATAAAAATGAAAAGGGATTTAATTGGTTAAATTTTTAAATTTCTTCTAAATTTAAATTTTTAAAAAATAATGTTCACTTTTAATAAATTTTTCAAATTGAGATGGGTTTTGATTAAATTAGAATATATTTTTTATTTAAAAAAAAATATTTTTCGAGAGTTGGGCTTATGCTTATCCCTGAAATGGACCCGTTTTCAAATTTGAAGCTTTTCGGGGCCTATAACCGACCGAATTAATGGGGGCCGGCGCCGCGGGGATGTCGCCATCCCTTATATACATATATATAAAGTCTGAAGATCTGAAACTGCTTTGTTGTGAACTCAGCTCATTTGAATCCGACGAGTGAATTTGGAAAAAAAATTTCTTCTTCTTTATATATTGATTTAATTCAAATATTAAATGCAGATCTAATTTCTGAATAGGTAGCTGTATAAAAATAAATACCTAATTTTCGTCGCATAATTTTCTCAAATTTTTGATTTTGTACTTGATCAATTAACTTGGAATGTTACTGTGGTTGCAGATAGAGCTGTCGGGCATTTCAACTATGGCCGATGCTGCCCCAAACCAGGGGGTAATTAATAGCTTACTGAAGCAAATTTGACTTCTTTTATTCCATTTTTAGAAGTATGCTTTGGTTGGGTTTATAGTTCTGGTGCTTGAATTTCTTTGCAGGATAACTCTTTTGCTGAAAAAAATGAGACTCCGAAAAATGTTTTCGATTTAGGGGCATTTGTTGGGGACTTGACTTTCGAGGAAGATGCAAGCGGGTACGTGGAAGTGTTTGTTTGACTAGTTTGAGGTCTGATTTGTAATGGATATTTAGTTTAAAGATCAGGAAATGTATGCCATTGTTAAGAAATCATTGATTCTTGACAACCAGATTCAGGTTCTTTTTAGAGTGTTATTTTGTGAATTCTATTGGTTTTTAATTGAATCTGTTGCTGTTTTTGGCAGTGATGATATATCGTTGGAAGGACTTGAGCTAGAGCTTGAAGAATGCAAGAACCATGATGTAAGCAGAGGCTTTAGTATTTCTTTCATTTTATGCTAATACCTAGCCTTTGTTTTGTTCATTACACACTTAGTTGTTAGTTTAGCAACTGAGGCAAGATGTTACTTTATATTCTGATCTTGTTTTTGATATGTACTTTGAGCTGAAAAATTGAAAGCTTGTAAGTGATTAAGCAGCCGTCCATTGGGTGTTGATTAGACCTGTGAGTGTGTAATGCTTCTTGAGTTATATTAATGCAAGTTATTCAGATTTTTGGGATTAGAAGTTAAGTAGCTAAATGGTTGATGCACAAGTCAGATGATTGCAGTATCCCGTTCAATTTTTTTAAACATCTTGAGAGTACGGTTATCTTGATTTCATTCAAACAATTTCATTTATATATCAGATAGAGGGGGCTGATAAGTGTGTTCTGGAGTAGCACATGTCATTGTCTTGTAAGTTTGTTGCAGTGCTTGATGGTGGGACCTCATGTTTGCTGCCTAAGGAGCATGAATTCAAGGGTTGACTAAAGCAAAGCTAGAAAAAAGACATAGAGTGTGCATACCATATTATTTTCTTATACTTGCCACCTAAAGTTTGCTGCTTGAATTTTGCATTATTATTGTATTTTTATTTCTGTTCCTAATATTTCTTCGCTTACCTTCAAATCTTGATCTTACCATGGGTGTCTACTTTTTGCATGCAGGTGGTTGCAAACATACTGTCTAAAGGTACAACACTAAGGGAGTATACAAAGGGGGTTGAGAACAATCTGCGGCAAGTTGAATTGGATTCAATTCAGGTCTGTGATTACTTCTCAGATATATTTATGTGCAATATCTTTCTAACTTATATTCTACTTGGTTTATGCTTATGAAGTTTCCTTTTTGACGTGAGTAGCATAAAAACGCTGGCTGTTTTCTTTTCATGAGTTATTTGTGATTTGTTTGAAGTACATAAATTGGAAAGCTCCTACTCTGCTTAGTTTCATTTGAATTTTATCATTTCTTAGTCCTCTTGTGCATGCTATGCAGAGAGCCTATAATGTCTCTTAAGTCAGAATAAATAGCATCTGGTTAGTGAGAAAAGGATTGGCAATTAATCAACCGTATAATGAATGGAGGTTTTTCTGTAGATACATAGGTAGTTCTGCCTGGACAAGGACAGACGTCAGTTGGGGTTGTTTTCTTCCGTGATTGTTTTGTGGTTGAGGATTGTCTTATTGTACAGTGTGTTCAGAAGTGTATCTAAAGTGGGTGAACTCTTATTCATTAAAGAAAAGGTGCTCATGATCTTCTGTCAATTATTAAAGTTCAAGAAATAACAATCTATAGGTCCTCTTTCATATTTGCAATTTTAGAATCCATTTTAATTGCATCTCTCTCTGTCCTATCAAAATTTTCCTTTTAGTATTTGTGAATCTTAAAATTCAAAATTTTGCTTACCTGTCATACCTTTTGTAGCTTTAATTATCTGTCAAACTTTGTTTGCATAGTGTTAGCGTTCCTGGTGTGTAAGGTGTTCAAGCAGATTTAATTAAATAAGTTTCTTGTTTCCTATCCACAGAATCTCATAGTTCTAGGTCAATTTTACACTTTTAATGTATAATACTTCCTTTTTGTTAACTGTGATGTTAAAAAATAAGTTCAACTATTGAGTGTCTTCATTTCTTTATAGTTTTCATTAAACCAATTTATTATTTTCTTCAGATTTTAGCATGCCATAGTGTTTTGGAAGAGTTTCACATTAGTCGAGATGAGATATTGTCCAGTATAATTATGCTGGCAGAGCTGTTTTCATCTTTAAGTATCTTCTTTATTGTTACCTCATTTGTAGTTTATCATTTTATTTTTTTTATACTCCAAGAATAATTATTCGTTCATTTTAAAACTGTTTCAAAACTGTAGGATTATATTAAAGAAAGTGATAATTTGGTGTCTCTTCATGATCAAATTCGTGACTGCGATGCCATCTTGTCACAGATGGAGACTCTTCTCAGTGGTTTCCAGGTATGTTAGTTTTTGATGGTCAATTTACCTAGCATTCACTTTCATATATCTCTCCCATGATGATTTTCCCTGATTGAAAGGATTACAGTTATACTTTTAAAGTATTCCATAGTAATCATACTTTAAGGTGTCTGTGATAATTATTTTTATTATAAGATGCTGGATTTTTATTGCACCTTGTATCTGTAAGCAAGGGGATGTTTTTAATTTGTGTTAAGACTATTAGTTCAATGTGATGTAAATCTCTGAACTCCAATTGTTTATGGTTGAAATACTTTTATCTTCTTCCATCCAATGCAACAATTTACAACTCCTAGTGAAACAGTGCGGAACATGCTATGTTGCAGTTGATGGGTTTCAATAGAATTTTGCAATTTTAAAAACAATAGAAGTTGTGTAATTGGGTTAACTCTTGATATAAGTAGAAAATTGTTGTGAGGTTGAGCAAATAAGTAGGTTCCAGAATGTTTCTTTGTTATTGAGCTTCATGCTGATAATCATCTTTACTGGAAAAGCTGTATAAAAATGAATTCAAGGGGTCAAAATTACAGATTTAGCTCGAGAAGCATCCAACACGGTTTGTTAAGAGGTTAAATTACGTCATGGAGCATACGAAGATCTGTTTACAGACTCAGGATGCTATTCGTTAGTATGCTATGCTGCCAAAGCTATTATCTTTGTTATTGTTTTGCATGATAAAAATGTTTTTCAAAAAAAAAAATGGTGGTGTAGGCTTATAAGTAAAACTAGAAATAAATAATTTTAGAAAAAAATGGAAGAAACATGGATAGCATAGGAGAGACGAAATGGGGAAAAATCTTGATAGAATTCATAGAGAAGAAATTTTTTAAATTCAAGCTGTTCAAATTATGATTTATGCTATCCCTTTTTATAGGGGAAAAAATGAAACATACCCTATTAAGAAAAGGGATATGAAAAAATTAAACCAAAAAGTAATGCTAGTATAAGAAAACCTTAATCACTAAAAAGTGTAAGTATTAGAAAAGCACCAAAGATTCTTAATAATGTCCTCTCTCTATTCATTCTTCTTTGTGTACATTGATTTGTTCATGCAGGCTTACTTTTGCAACTTCTAAATTACTGGTATTGTTGTTATTGTCGTGTTGTTGATGTTCTTATTCTAGGAAGATGATTAACTTTTTGTCCTGCTTCTGTTTTGTTCTTCCTTGTACTATGATCTTGTATTATCAGCATCATTAAGATTTTTCTTTGCTGCAGGCTGAGATTGGTTCTATAAGTTCGGATATCAAAATACTCCAAGAGAAGTCTATGGATATGGGCCTGAAGCTGAAGAACCGCAAGGTATGTTTCTGTAGGGACAGCTACATTTCACTGTTTGATGTGGAACTCAGAAAACAACAAATGCTTGTTGTGTCGATCTTTCTAAACAATGGGTTTCATCTTTTTGTTAAATAGTCTTCTTTTTCTTAATTTATCTTTTATTATCTGTTTTTGTCATCCATCCCCATTTTTCAAGTATCTGTAGTAATTGGTTTAACTTCTTTGTATAGGTGGCAGAGTCAAAACTAGCTAAATTTGTGGAAGACATTATAATCCCTCCGCGGATGGTGGACATAATTGTTGATGGAGAGGTATTTCTTGTTTATGTCGATTTACCAACTTTTTCATTCCTGTTGTTTCGTTTTGCAAAAATGAAGCATGTGCTCAACATGTTTTCTGTGATAGGTGGTTCACTCTTTCTAGGACCACAATTTATTTATGCAAATCCTTATAAGATTCATTTTGATGATATTGGGAGGGATATGAATTGTAGTAGTTACTATTATTAGTTAGGAAAAGTTTTAAACACATTTTTGTTCAGTGGGTTTTCATGAAGCCTTTGTCTAAGTCTAATTATTATTAAATAGGACATAAATCTGAAACAAACTATACCTGATTAGAAATTGTGAAACAGTTTCTTTTAGATTTTCGTTCTTTCTATTCCTTGACTCTATGTCTATCTCTTCTCCTAGACGTATAGTATGTCTTTCTTTATACCGAACATTGTTACAAATCTGTTTACCTTTTTTGACTTTTTTTGACTTTTTTTTACTTTTTTTGACTTTTTTTTACTAACTTTTGCCCATTAAATTTACATCATATCTGCATTATGCCTGCAGTGCTTCAACTTAACCCTGCCATGTCATCTTGGTTGGTGGTTCATTTTTTAACTTTTTTTATTTCATTTGGTTGCTAAATTTAAATCAGTTCTATTTTTTCATTAAAGGTCTGGGTAGCACCCCCTTATTTTAGTTCATAACTATATGCGCAAAAGCCAGGAGTTTTGTTTGAATTGCAACATCCGTATATGTTGTTCTGTGTTGTGTCTTTGATTTGATAACTTTTCTGCTGCTTTTACGATCTGGCATGTTGAAATTATAGCTCTAGTTCTTTTTTTTTTTGAAATATTATCTGTATATCCTGTTTTACAGAGTTCAGATACATTACATATGTCCTCAAATGTTTCTTATGCACTCTTTATGTTGCTATGTTGTCCTAGAGAATTGGAATCCTTTTTATCCAATCATCTTAATTTGTGGTGGAGCTTTTATTCAGGTCAATGAGGAATATATGAGAAGTCTTGAGATCTTAAGTAAGAAGCTGAAGTTTATAGGAGTTGATCCCATGGTCAAAACTTCAAAAGCACTTAAAGATGTTCAGCCTGAACTCGAAAAGCTTAGGCAAAAAGCAGTTTCAAAGGTAATTTATTGGAGCTTCCGGACGGTCCTGATTAATGGTGCTTCTAGTGATGTCATGCATATCAGATATAGTGTGGCAACCCCCACGTATACACACACACACACACTGACTCCCATTATTCATAATACTGGTCTTTAACTACAATGGTCTAAAGCTAAAAGCTCTAGTCAATACTAAATCTAGAAAGTTAACCGTCGATATTCACCTTTTATACCTGCATAATTGGTGTTATTTCTAGCTACTCGTGGTTGTTTTAATAGGGATGAGCTCTATTTTATTTGTCGAATGTGTTAAGGTGAATAGAAGTTTCATGTTTAAATTGAATATCCATTCTATTGAGGCAACAATTTAATAAGTTAAATCAAAGTAATTGAGATTCTTTTTGCCAAGATTTCACTTAGACATTACTTAATTGTATGGAAATGTCATATTATGCAATATTACACACAATGAGTAAACAAATATGGCAAAACTCATAGTCTGGGAGGCCACAATGTCTAATTTTTTGAAATTTTTGTGTCAATTTAAGCAGTTTTCTTCCTCAAATGGGCAGATTCTGTTGTTTCACTGGAACATTTTTCTTGAGTCTTAACATGGGGATTTGGTTTTAGTTCAGATTACACGAAGGTTTGACTGATATATCGACAAAAGTATCACGTTTTTAAGTTCATGAATGGGGAAATTTTTTATTTTAGACTATGAACTCTTCTATGATAATCTTGGTGATAGTTTTGATAGCATGGTGAACGATGTCAAGTGATTCTGTAGCGATAATCTGTCAGACTCTAAATTTTCTTCACCACACAACTGTTTGTTAGCAAGTAGACAGAAAGTTCTGACTCTATTTATCTTTTCTGTAGGTGTTTGACTTCCTTGTGCAGAAGCTTTATGCACTCAGAAAACCCAAAACTAATATTCAGATCATTCAACAGAGTGTCCTTCTAAAATACAAGTGAGCAGCTGTTTTTATAATTATTTATTGGTGCTTCAACCGTCTTGCTCCCCTTTGTATGATACTAGAGTAAAACATGATTAATATGACTGCTTTAACTGCTTTAGTACTTATCAACTTATATAGATCATCTCATGTTCACTCTTTACCCTTCATTTGTATAATGAATTTCAATTTCACACCTTTGATAATTTAACTGAGAAATGTGAAATTGTAGGTATATTATTTCTTTCCTGAAGGGACATGGAAAAGAGATATACAATGAGGTCCGCGCTGCATACATCGACACAATGAACAAGGTGAATGCTTTAGAATGCATTATTGTGTTTGGAATGTAGTTTTGTCAGGGCTAAAATATTCTCTAAGAAATTTTTACTTTCATTATGTAAAATTTAATTACTGTTGCTGTTGACATATGTGCATGTATCAGATTATAACATTTTTGTAGCTCAAAAGATGGGAAATTCAATTTTACAAATGCCACTGTAAGAATATCATTTCACAGGTGTTGATGCTCTGCTGTTTCATTTGCAGGTTTTGAGTGCACATTTCCGTGCTTATATACAAGCATTGGAAAAATTACAGTTAGATATAGCAACATCTAGTGATTTGATTGGTGTGGAGGCTAGAAGCACCGGTCTTTTCTCAAGAGGAAGAGAACCACTGAAGAATCGTTCTGCTGTTTTTGCTCTTGGGGATCGGATAAACATTTTAAAGGTTTTTCTTCCACTAGTGGTTGAATATGGCTTGCTGTGTTATTCTGGATTGTACATTGAATTTCTTGCTGGATCACTTACCAAATGAAATGTCAGTTGTGACTTGCATTATCCACTGATTGTTTTCGTCTTGGTTTCTTCTGGGCATAAAATTTAGGAAATATACACTAATTTCTTTTTGAAGTTTAGTATATGAGCCATATGACTCATTTGTTCCCATCTTTTTCACATTTTTGTGTTATAAACAAGCCAACATAGAATTGTAGATGCCTGATTAAAATATATATGCTTTGTTGTGATTTGTTGCTTTGAGAAGGTGAAATCTGCAACGATAGTAGTAGTGAACGGGATCTACTGCTATATATTCCTGTGTTCAAAGTCGTGTTATCCTTTGAAAAAAGGGTGAAACATTTTTTTTATTGCATTATTTAACTTCTGCTGGATTTATCCTGCTCAATTTTAACTTCATTTTTGGATAAACATTCTTCTTCTTCTTTTTTTCCCCGTGGGGCGGGGGCGGGGGTGGGGGGTGGGCTGGTTACAGGGAGGAGGAATACTGTGCCATGAAGTGTTGTTATTTAGTCAGTATATTGTTCCTATTTGAAGAAAGGAATTAATTATCTGGGAATGATAGACGAATTTGAGGTTCCTAATCTTATCTTGCTTTAGTTTATAAAAGGCTTCAGTTTATAAATATTGTTTAGTTGATCTTGTTCCAGATAAGTGTAGATATTACTCTAGAATTGGATACATTCTTGAGACCTTTCATGGTTGCAGGAGTTCCTTGCCTATTCCTACTTCTCTGGTCGTGCTTGCAGTTGAAAAGCTCTGTCATTTGTCAACTCCCCTATTCCCAAATTCTATAACTGGATACATTATTCTTATGGTGATATGTTTTACCTTTCAAGAATCAGAAAATAGAATGATAATAATAATAATATTGGTAGTAATGAGATATGGTTAGGGGATACATTTTAAAGAAAATGAAAACTATATGTCACACATGTACGTTGCGCAAAGAATAATTTCTTCCCTTTCCTGGATTCCCTTATTGATTCCTTGTTGGAATTACGATTCCATAGTTTAAATATCTTCCTTTCTTCTATTTTTTTGGTTACAGGAAATTGATCAGCCAGCATTGATTCCGCATATAGCTGAAGCCAGCTCCTTAAAATATCCTTACGAGGTCCTCTTCAGGAGCTTGCACAAGCTGCTTATGGATACTGCAACTTCTGAGTATCTTGTTGCTCTGCTCTTTGAATTTGTTTTCTAGATGTAAGTGAATGTTTAGTCACTTGTATCAATGTTGACTCCTTTTCTCTCTATTTTGCAGGTATCTTTTCTGTGATGATTTCTTTGGGGAAGAATCAATATTTTATGATATTTTTGCTGGTAATTCCTTTTTTAAAAAAAAAAAATCAATGATATGATTAAAAAAGCACTACATGGATTTAAGTACTGTCATATAGTATACAAGAGGAGCAGAAAAAATAAAAGAAAAAGTATTTTCTCTTTAAGCACTAAGAATTTTCATTGATTCAAAAAGTCACTTGTCCTACAAGTATTGTGTTGAATGCTTTCAACAATCCTTTTCATTTACCTGGTATTGTGTCCATGATCTTGAAGTTTTAAGCTGTTTTGTTTGACTAATAACAGTGGGAATTATCACTGCATTGAAAGATAGATTACTCGAAAGTTTAAAACAGGGTATATTTTGGTAAATGGTGATCATATTCTGTTGCACCAAAAACAATTGTAACAGCTTTTCATGTTACTTCTTTGCTATTTCAGGTCCATTTGCTGTTATTGATGAACACTTCAATTCAATATTACCAAATTGTTATGATGCTATTGGATTAATGCTTATGATTCGAATCATATACCATCACCAGGTAAATTTATAAAATGATGTAAATGAATGTCGATCTATATTAGTCAGTTTACTGTATGCAGTTTTATTTTCCTTTTAAGTCTTTTCTTAAATCTCCAGAACTCATACTAATCATCACTTGATTTCCATATGACTTGTTTGCCTATTGGTTGGAGAACCATATGATTTGAAAGATTTAGTGAAAAAATAAAAACATATTGGTCAATTTCAAATATTCCAATTGAACCAGAATTTGATGCCAAGTTTATTTATACCATAACATTTTATGAAATTCAATTCATTATGGTATTTATTTAGTTTTTACCTGTTTGTATCCTGATTATAAGTAAACATGGTCTTAAATTTGCTATCTGAAAATGTTACTGATTTCTTTTGCTTTTCTTTTTACAGCTCATCATGTCACGGCGGCGGATCCCATGTTTGGATTCTTATTTAGATAAGGTCTATCATCAACAGCACCTTGATGACAAATAAGATCACAATGAAGACTAATTTTGAATTGAATTTGAGCAGGTCAATATTTCCCTGTGGCCTCGTTTTAAGATGGTGTTTGACTTGCATCTTAGTAGTCTGCGTAATGCAAATGTGAAGACTTTGTGGGAAGATGATGTTCATCCTCATTATGTCATGAGGCGCTATGCTGAATTTGCAGCCTCTCTGATTCACCTCAATGTTGAATATGGAGATGGTCAGGTGAGAACTTTTGAAAGATGTTAGTCATAAAGGGTTTCGTTGTTGATTGTTTGTTAGCTAAAATACAATTCTTTGTCTGCAGCTTGAATTGAATATGGAACGGCTGAGAATGGCTGTTGATGACTTGCTTACGAAGCTTGCAAAATTGTTTCCAAAACCAAAATCACAGATTGTGTTCCTGATAAATAACTATGATATGACAATCGCTGTACTAAAGGTGAGAATATAATTCTTCTTTAGGATGACTTTGACCAGAGAGAACAGTTTTTTCGGAGTAAAATATCCTGGTTTTCTATATTATTCCTTTCTAAGGAGTGCATATATGCTCCTTTTGGTTGTGCTAGAATGCTGTAAATCTATATGCCTTCAGTGACCCTCTCATAATCAAATTGGCATTTGGATGCAGGAAGCTAGCCCAGAAGGTGGGAAAATTCAATTGCACTATGAGGAATTGTTGAAGAGCAACACGGGTTTATTTGTCGTAAGCATCTGCTAACCAGTATTTTTAGATTTTTGATTGGATGCCTAATAAAACTCCACTCTTCACCTTAAAAATTAAATATTGCCGTTTTAATATTGAATGCTGAAAGTTGCAGCTTCACCCTATATGTTTTAGTCTGTAAGACTGAAGGGGATAGAGCAGTCTCCCATCCTCTGGCTTGCATTCTCATAATCTCATTTACAAAATACACATGGTGTGGCTCCAAATAACCCCCTTTGGAGAAGATACTTCTACACTAAAATGGCGTGATTTTCTGGTTTGATTGCTAAACTGGTTCTCCACTTTTTCCTCAAAAGCTACAACGTGGCAGTACAATTTGGAAGTAAAACTAACACTTTGGTTGTGTTAACTGTGCATATTTTAATGATGTGGATTCAATTTAATGCCATTTGTTGGAGGGCCTCAAGCTCTAGTAACACAGTTGTTGATATGTAGGAGGTACCTGCATGCTGATCTTGGACGTGCATGAATTAGGGCATGTGACAGTGCAGTTTAGAATTTTTCTATGCATGTGGTGCCTGAGAAGAATTAGCTTTAGAATTGGTTTTAGAGAAAAGATTGTTTGTCTCCGTCTTATGGGTTTATGAAATTTTTCCACCACCCATCATTTATTATTTCACTTACATAATGCTTATCTTTCTTCAGGAAGAACTTCTTCTGGAGCACTTCAGTGATTTAATTAAGTTTGTAAAGACCCGAGCTTGTAAGTACTTGAACAGTTGTACATATCTATGTTTGTTCATTTAAATAGATGGTCTTATTTGCAAGTTGTCTTACCAGCGGAGGACTCAAGTTCCACTTCCGAGAAGCCCATAACCGTTGTTGAAATCGAGCCACTGGTCAAGGACTTTGCAAGCAGATGGAAAGCCGCAATAGAGCTGATGCACAAAGATGTCATCACCTCTTTCAGCAATTTCTTATGTGGCATGGAGATCTTGAGGGCTGCATTGACGCAGCTGCTGCTGTATTATACCAGACTCTCAGACAGCATAAAGAGAGTTGCTGGCGGGTCTGCGCTGAACAAGGATCTCGTGTCCATATCTTCAATCATGTACGAAATCAAGAAATACTCGAGAACTTTCTGAATCACCAATATCATGCATTAACGACATCTGGAAATTTGTAAAATGGTTGCCACAGTCCATCCACCTAGTCGCATCAACTTTTGAGTATTATGTGCCAATTAAAGCCGAAACAGATTATACTTTGTATAGGGTATATGTAAATGCTTATATGATTTTGAAACAGCGCAGATTTTGGATACATGATAATTGATCATGATTTATTTTCTCTTTTTCAGAAATTTCCCTTCCGCACATCTGCATGAAATAAAATGCAGATTTAGCGTTTTACTGTCTAGCAAAATGGTTTTCGCCATTGTAAAAAGATTAACAATGGGCTTAAAATACTAATTTTGCATTTTATTTTATGCGGACATTTGCGATATCGACTCTCTCTCTCTCTATATATAGAGAGTAAATTTTCAATAAGGGATTTGTCTCCTTAATAAAGTTAATGATAAGATAAAATATAAGAAAAACACACTTAAATGTAGTGTATTTTATTTTTTTTAACTTATCTCTTACTTTGTTTAAGTGAGGGATTTCTTTATTTTATATAATAATTATGTATGACTAATTTTTTAATATAGGATTTTTAATTATATCAAAGTTAGAAATAAATTAAAAAATAAAAAGATACATATTTCAATATTGTATATTTTATCTTGTAAGATATTACAATTGTATTTTTTTGTCTTAGTCTATATTAATAAAATAAGGGTTCTCGGATTCAAAGTTCACTCGTATATAGAAAGCTGATCTGGTACGTGCAGCCTCACAATTTATAATACGCAATTGCATACACCTGATCACTCTTCTGTATATTTATATTCTATTGTCGATCATTCGGGACCGAGACTACGTACATCATAGTTGAAGAGATGAAAAAAAAAAAGTACAAATAATTTGTAAGGTAAGGTGCAAGGACCGCAATCAAGAAATCTAGGGGCAACATCGATAGATTATGTTGTCCCCTAGAGTATCCGATGTGGTCCACCATGTGTCAAACTCAAAGATAAAAATACTTCTTATTTTAAAGCAAATTTGCAGGTCCATGACCCCATCGGGAATTAGGTGTCAATCTAGAATAATAATACACGTTTATCTAGAATAATAAACGATGGTTAAAGGTCTCCTCTTCTTTAAGAAATTTGCATAAATAATATCATTCATTTTTCATTTTCACAAAGCCACCTTCGATGGAGAATGCCTCTATTTTCAGCAATCATTAGCCTATACAAAGTTTTCTTGTGCCAAGTCAGATTGTTTATCTTCACATTTATTATGAGGATCCCCCTAAGTTACGTTTCATGTATGTTACGTTCTTTGTCTTTTTTGTTTTGGCAAATATCATTTTAGTCCTTCAAGTGTTTATTTAAAGTTTTTTATAATTGTTGGTGGATTTGTCTTCTTCCATCCCTCACACATCTATTTTTTATTTTTTCCAAAGTTTTCTTTATTTCTTTGAACACTAGTATATGATTATCAAATTCATATAAATCTACAAAGTCAGAATAAATTTCTGGTCCTAGAGTTATTATTCCATCTCGTTCATGATTTAACAAATCTATTTTCTGGTCTATTAGATTTATATAAGCATTTATCCTAT
Source organism: Citrus australasica (assembly GCA_029618585.1). Lineage (NCBI taxonomy): Eukaryota > Viridiplantae > Streptophyta > Magnoliopsida > Sapindales > Rutaceae > Citrus > Citrus australasica. The sequence continues at coordinate 29,639,956 of JARCIV010000003.1, read as the reverse complement.
TTTCCCATCCTAGATTTAAACTGTCTATACTTTCTGTTAAGCTACGTATTGTATTAAATGCGTGCTGATTCATTGAGCTTCTGTTTTATACCAATATTTTAAAAATTTTATAAATTCATCTATAAATTTCATTCTTTTTTGTATTAAATTTTCTACGCATGTAGTGTCAATTGATCTTTCCAATATGTCTTGGGCTACTTCAAGTTCTATATTTCGTATATTATTTTTTTCAACTTTAATAGATTTTATCAAATTTTTTATTCCATCCTTATCATATACTCTTAATGAGTAAAGACTATCTACTATTGCTTCTATTGGTTCCATCAAATTCGTATTAATTATTAAAAACTTTTATGCCTGATCTATGGCTGATCTATGGCTGATCTATGGCTGATCTATGGCTGATCTATGGCTGATCTATGGCTGATCTATGGCTGATCTATGGCTGATCTATGGCTGATCTATGGCTCTGATACCATTATTATGGGTGCGTTTATGCACAAAAACAAAAAACAAAAAACAAAAGTAAAACAAATTATAAACAGATTATATCCACAGATTAAATTAAATAAACAGAAAAACAGCAAAACAACTTATCAGAAAAATAAGTACTAATAATTCTATTCATGAATATATCTATTATAAGATCCATCTGAATTTTTTATATACATTGCTATAATTGGTTCTAATTCTCCTTCTGAATTTTCTATGTAATCAGGAATTGTATTGAATGCTTCGGTGTGATAAAATTCATAATATTTTTCTTCTGTTTCTAATACAAAATTAGGCATTATATTATCAGTGAATTGTGTATAGATACCAACTATAATTATTATATTATTTGTCATACAAATATAAAATTTAATGACATTCATTTTAGAATTTCACTTATGCAGATTTAAATTCCAAGTTCATCATTATCTGAATTAATTTCATATATATATGATGGTCCAGCTTCTCTGATCTCTCTTTCAATATATGCTAAGGCTATATCAATTCCTTCTTCTACAGTCATCATGATTATATTATGTTTTAAATTTTCAATTTCTATGTGTTTTATTATTTTATGTCTTATTTCTCTGGGGAATTCAAGCGAATATACTGCTTGTAATTCTTCTGTACTTACAAGTTCTTGCTTACTTACTAAATAAGAACTTTGTTTAAAAGATCCTAAATTGAAATCTATGATCATCATAAAGTCGTTATATGTTATACGGGTTGTTGAATTTATCATTTTTTCTTTACTATTTCCCATTACAAGATAATGATTCATGTTTAAACACTTTCAAAACTTAACTCCTTCTCCACAAACTTCCTCATCAATCCATCATCAACAACTTCCCCAACAGATAAGGTTAAAGAATTATTACCTAATTTATTTTTGATCCTTTGCCTTTCGATCTTTTTCCAGTGACCTGCAGCCTTAACGTCCTGGTTCCCTCAACGGCCTCCTTGCCTAAACGGGATGAGCGGACTTGAGTGGCCTTACTGTATGGACTCCGATCGTTGTGCTTAAGATCTCCAATATTTTAGGTTTCTCTTTCCTTTCTGTGGTGATTTTGTTTCTGATGTTATTGATGGTTTTGCTTGGGATCTGGAGCTAAATGAAGGTTTAGCCAATCATATTTTTCTTTATCTTTATTTTTATTTCAAAATCTTTTATTACAAAGATTTTGGTTGAGAGTAATCGATATGGTTGCTTGGAGTTTGAGAGAATTGAAGATTCTAAGAATACTTGGATTATGGTGAATGATAAGCTCTGAGCTCCTTTGCTCGTTGCTTTATATCAAATTGTGTTTACATTATTGCCCCTCTATGATTGGGCTCAAAGCATCAAATTTTACATTATTGCCCTTGTATTATTGGGCTAAAGCAAAAATGTCGAAACTACATTATCATGCTTTTGACTTCGTGCATCTGCTTTGCTATCTTTTTTATTTTGTTGCTTGCCATGCTTATCTTGAACATCTGCTTTGCTTTATTCTGTCTCCACTAGTTCTTTATCAAGTGGGTGAGTCATGCATCTTCTTTTACTTTTGTCCGCCACGAACCTGTCTTATTCTGTCTTCATCTTCCATGAGCTGGCGGGCTAATTGCATAGTATCACCACTACTAGGGAATCTCATGGTACTTATCTCATTGATAAAGTCTAATAATATGGTTGATGAAGAATGACTATCTTCTGATGTGACCAGGATATAATTCTCGAATTTTATAATGGTCCTGAAATTTCTCTTGTATAAGTCTTTTGCTATGCTCCATATGGCTTTAATACCTCTGGCTCTTCTGGTTGTTATCCAAAATTGGTTTATGTGTGGAACCTTTGTGTATTCTGTTCCAACTTCAACTTTGAAATTCTTATTAATATGACCAATTGAGATCATGTAGAAGGCCTGATATTCTATATGCTGATGGTATTCTGGACTGATGGTGTAGAATTTGAGATATATGGGTCTTTTCTGGGCAAATTTTGAAACTTCTTTGACTAATAAATCATCGAAGCTGGCTATTTCCCTAAGATCTATATCGGGATATATAAGGTCAAGATATCCATATTTTGCTATTTTACCTATGAGGAGTGGGTCTGCTCCTCTTGTGGCAATCATTCTAGGGTACATGTTTTTTCCTGGTGCCTTAAATATTGTATTTTGGTGAGAACAAGTGGAATAAATCCATGTAGAGAATTGTTTATATTCTTCTTCTTTTGGGTTCAGAGGCAATTCCTCCTCTTTCTCTATTTGGGAAGTGTTTATTTGGATATACTTTTTTGGCGACTCGGTTTTTGGTGGTTCAACTTCTATGGTTATGACTTGGCTAGGTGTAGGATCAGAGATAGGTTTATTTTCTCTGATGGGTCCACTACTGCTTCCGATATCAGTGTTTATTGGGCTAGTGTTTATTGTGAGCCCTTTTGTTAGGTCTTCTATGTATGACTCTAACAATTGAATTCCCTTCTCGTGGGCTTCAGCGGCTTCTTTCAGGAAATGGGTTGCATCTATTATATCAGATGCTTCTGTTTTGAGCCGGGTTATTTCAGCTTTTATGGTGCTGATGGTTTTATATAGTTCAGGATTCATTCCCGAATTCTATGTTCCTGCTCAAAAAATCTGCAAGAAAATTGTTAATTCCCTTTATATGGACAATTTTAAAATTGTAATAAGACAAATAAGCTTGCCATCTATGTAACCTTTTATACTGTGGTTCATTTGGCAAAGTTCTGTTAATGAGTGAATTTATTTGTGTATTATCGGTTTCTACTGCAAATTGTTTTTGTAATAAGAACAAAGAAAATTTTTTAATTCCTTTATAAATTGCAAGTAGTTCCTTTTCATGCACTGGATAATTTATTTGAGCTTGATTAAATGTCCCACTTGTATATCTACATACTTCATTTATATCTGTTTTAAGTAGTGCTCCCCAATGTAGGTCTGAAGCATCAGTTTGTAGAATTAAATTATCTTTTTCTTCTGGTAACCTTAATGTAGGGAGGTTTTTACATTCTTCTTTTAAATTTTTTACCGTTTCCGTATGTTCTATACCCCATCCTCTAGTATTATTTTTTCTTAGTAGTTTCTGGAGAATATTTCTCTTTTTTGCTAAATCTTTTATGAAACCTTCTGCATAATTTAGACATCCTAAAAACTTTTGTATTTGTTGCTTATTTTCTAATTTATCTGGAAAGTCAACAATTTTTCTTCCTATGTGGCTTTGGAGTTTTATTCCATTTTTGTCAAGTATCATTCCTAAAAATTCTATTCTTTTATGTTCTATCACTGCCTTCCTTTCAGATAAAACTATTCCTTCTTTTATACATATATTGACAAATTCTTTTAAGTGTTTTCTATGATCTTCTAAGGTTTCTGATGCTATTAATATATCATCTACATAGACGATAATATATTTATAATCTTTAAATATTTTATCCATTCTGCTCTGAAATATTTGTGGTGCATTTTTTAGTCCAAAAGGCATTACTAACCATTCATAATGGCCTTGTGGAGTACTAAAAGCTGTATAGGGTATACTTTTTTCTTCCATTTTTATCTGCCAAAATCCTGATTTGCAATCGAATTTTGAATAATAAGATTTATTTTTGACAATATGTATTAAGACTTCTTTATTTGGTAAGAAATAACCATCAAATTTTGTATATTTATTTAATTCTTTATAATTTATTACCATTCTAGCCTTTCCTCTAACCTGTTCTGCTCGTTTTCTAACCATAAAGGCCGGACTGTTATGTGGGCTTTTACTGTGCCTTATTAGTCTAAGATCCAATAATTCTTTTAGTTGAATTTTGAATTCTTCTCTATCCTCTTCTATATATAACATAGGTTTTAATCTAATTATTCTATTTTCTAATAATTCTATTTTTGCTCTAGGATGGTCTGGTTTCCATAGTGCTAAAGGATTTTCTTTATATACTTGTTCTAATTGTGATTTTATTGTTTCTATTTCTATATTGTAACTTTGTCCTTGAGATATTAAATATCGTTTTTCGTATATAACATTATCACCACGCTGGGCTGGCTGAACTCGGTAGGGTTTGAATTCACGAGGAATCCGGAGGATGTAATTACAAGGTGTTTTAAGGGTAATCATATAGGTAGTTTGTTGATAGTATTGAAATTGTTGTATAAAGTCATTACCTAAAAGGATGTCACAATCCATTTGGTTATATTGATATACTTGATGAATACGGATAAGTTTACTTCCTAAAAGGATTTCATAATTTTGTAGAGATAAATTAACTTGTTGTTTATCACCGGTTATTCCAATAATCTTTAAACTTCCATTGGGTTTCCATTGATTGGATATAAAGGATTTCATTATTGTAATTTCACTTCCTGTGTCTATTAAAGCACAAGTATCTATATCTTTTTCAGGTATATTAATTTGTATATAGACTGACATAGGATATTTTATATATGCTTGTTTTAACATGTTTCACAAATTATTTGTTGTCCTTCTATTTGCAAGGTTATTAGATTTCTTTCTATTTTATAATATTCTAGACTATTAAGGAAACTATTTCCTAATACTATATGTTTGTCTGGATCTGTGGCCATAAAGGAATCTATATAACAAAACACAATTATTCTTGTATCTTTTATTATTATTGGTACCTTTACTTCTTGTCTACATGTATGTTTGTTTCCATTAAAGTCCGTGTATTCATATGGAATTTCTTTTTCTTTAACTAAAAGTCCTTGATTTTTTGTATAGTTCATATAATTATGGCTTGTACCTGTATCTATCAATATAGGTATCTTTGTTGTATATTCTATACCATTAAAATATTGTCCTAATATTTTTACTACATTACTAGTAACTAAGGGTCTAGTTAACTGTTTATCTATTTTTATTAGTTGTCTATCTGTATTTAATTTTCTAGATGAACTTCCTCTTAATAATGTTTTCCCTGCAAAACTTATAGGAATTATAGAATTTTCGTTATTATCATTTAGAAATTGTTTATGGTCATTTATATCTAGTTCATAGATTGTAGGGATTCTATAGTCTTGTGTAATTGGTTCTATAAATGTTGCTATCTCTTCACATTCTTTATTTATTTCTATATATGGTTTATTTCCATAAATTTCGCCATAATTTGAGTTACAAAAGCTATATAATGCAGAGTAGTGTATAGTCATTAATCTATTTCCTTCTTTCATTAAATTCTGTTTCAATAGTTTGAAATGTAAACTTAATGTTTCATCTATGTTTTTATCTTTTATGTGTACACAATATCTTGGGTGACAAGTAAATAATAGTTTTGTATAACATAAATTTCCTTCTATTGTTCCTAAATGTCCTATATTAGGGTCATGGAATCTTTGATCATGTATTGACATGACTATTGGGCTATCTATGCCTTCTTTAAATAGAGATTTTACTAAAATTTGTATTTCAGCTAAATATACATATTGTATTTTTTCTCTTGTTGATTCATTTTTTATCTTTGTTAATGCTAAATTTATGGTTCTTTTATTTATTAGACTAAATCTAATATTTCCTTCTGCTTGTGTTACAGTTACTGCTTTTTCTTGTTCATAATATTCGTGTAAAACTATTCTTTTTCTTTTAAATATATCTCTAAATTTTTGTAGTACACTATATTCAGGTTTTTCAACATTTAATTTTAAAAGTTTATTATATTTTTCTTTATTAAATGTAGAGACTAAACTATATCCATTTTTATTTTCTTCCCTTTCTATTTCCTCAATTTCTTCTATTTTTTCTTCTCTTTCTACTGAATTATTATTCTGACTCATTTTCACTATCACTTTTTTCCATTATATATATTTCTTCTCCTTCATAATCTGATATATTACTTATCTGCTCTAGATCAGATTCTATATCTTCAAATTCTCTTTGTAGAATTCTGACTTTCTTTTTCTTACAATCTGTGCTTATATGTCCTATTTCTCCACAATTCCAACATTTACATTTTGATTTATCTAATGGTTTCTTTTGATTTTGATATCTATTGTGATATTTTCTTTTATAATATTTTCTTCCTGCCTTTTTATATTTCTTTTTAAAATGGTTATACTTCTTATATTTTCTTTCTTTTTTATACCATTTTCTTTTTCTTTTATGTGGTACATAACATCCCCATTGGGTCGGCATTTCTGTTTTTTCACAGCATATTTCTATTACATTTCTACTTTTCTTGATTAAATTTCTTTGCATGCATATTTCACTTAATCTTGTATTTAAGAAATTTATTCTAGTACCTAAAGTATCTGCTCTTTCTTTTTTATTATATTTTTCATATTCATTAATAAAATAACTATTCCATGGGTATGGTAATTTAGAATAATACAAAGTTTTATACACTTCTTGATCCTCTAAACTTACATATTGTTCATAATAATATTTTGAAAACTCACATGTATATTCTTTAACATAACACATATTACAAATTGTTAAATTTGTTAATTTTAATCTTGCATTTAGCTTTGCTTTATTTATTTCGCTAGCTGCATTTTCTGACCAATTTTCTCCTAAAAATTCGTTTGCTATATATTCTATTAATCTTTCTATACCTAGTGCTTTATTTCTTCTAAAGGCTATTTTTACAGAATCCATTATAATTCTCTGAGTGTCATCACTTAATCCTCTCCACCAGTTAAATACATTTCCTATCATACTGGATACAAGGATTTCAGTAAATATGTTTATTTTTTCTTCTTCTGTTGTTACATTCCAATCGTCATTTGTTCCATTATATGTAAAAAATAATCTCATTTGTATTCCCCATTCTATTAATGTTTTTTGAGGGTTTATTTTACAATCTAGATTTAATAATGTTCCAGCATTACTTATTGGGACTAGGGTGTCCTGGTTAGGTTGATATTCCTTTTTCCAAGGTTTATTTTTAGTTTGAGGTACATATTCATAAAAAGGTTTATTTTTCTTTTTTCTTCCATCCATATATCTATGGCTTGGTTCCGCTATATTGGGTTTCATTTCTGGTCTTCCAGATGTATTCATTTTTATATGGTATTCTTTTTCAAATGTTTCTAAATCACTTAAATTTATATCACTAAATTTTTCAGTTAAATTTTCTAGATCTTCCATTATTCAGAATCTGAGTTACTTAGTGTTGTTTCTTTTATCTCCATCTTTTCTTTTCCTTTTTCTTTTTTCTTTATTTCTGATGTTAAATCTTCTGCTTCTTTTAATATTTTAGGGTATTGTGTTTTCATAAACCAATCATCATAACTTCCTGGTTGAGGTTTACCTGTAGGTTTATTTGAACTTGTTCCTAAAAATCCTGTTTTTACAATTTCAAATCTTTCTAATCTCTTATGTTTCTTTTGGCTTTTTTGTAAAGTAGCTAACTCGATTTTTATTTTTCCTATTTCTAATTTTATCTCTTTCATTTCTTCTTTAAGGTTTAAAAGTAATTCTTTTAATTCTATTAATGAAGTTGTGGTTTCCATTATATTAAGGGTGCTTATTGATATTTTACAGCTTTGAATGTATGGTACGTTAATTGTAACATAGGCTTGGCCTTATTATGATTGGCCTTTGGTTTTCATTGATCGATTATTTTAATGCCATTGCTAGATTGTACATGATATAATGTAGTTTGTTTGCAGAGATTGTACGTTTAGCATTGCTTGTGTGTAGGCCCCTCAACACTATTCTATGAAATTTTGTAGTCGAGATAGTTCTTTTTCTTACATTTAAACCAAATAAAACCCTCTTCTAAAAAATAAAATAAAAAAATGAAGAGACCATTTTATAGCAAGCACAGCAATCAACTTGACCATGGCTGAAGCAAGAAGAAAAAAGAAGAAAAAAGGAAATTACTAAGGCTTACCAAAACAAAAATTAGAACTACAGAAGATGAAATTTGCTTGCCAAGGACGAAGCATTAGTAGAGAATTAAAGTAATTAAGCATTTCTTGGTTGATACAAGAAGAAAAAAGAAAAAGGAAATTACTAAGGCTTACCAAAACAAAAATTAGAACTACAGAAGATGAAATTTGCTTGCCAAGGACAAAGCATTAGTAGAGAATTAAAGTCATTAAGCATATAACAGTATCAAATTAAAAGCATAATAGTAAGTAGCATAGAAATTCATTCTCTCAACAACCAGCCATATGGATGGAGAAAATGAAATCTTATCCTAGCTGCCTAGTTACAATCCAAAAGCACCATAAAGAGACTTATACAACATATAATTAAAGAGAGTATCAAAGTTCTTCTCCAAGTAAAAGTTCAACCGAGATCATAAAGAGAGAATAGAGGGATTGAGAAAAAGAGAGAGAGAGAGAGAGAGATGACCTAAGTCCTAACCATGGTTGGTGGGGTTAATTAGAAAAGAAGAATCCAAGGGAACCAAAATATATCCCAAGGATTACATGCATGCATATGCATTTGAGCTCCACATCCATTGATGGAGTTCTTGAAAAGTAACTAAATGCAAATAAAAATGTACCCTCCTACAGTTTAGTGTTTTGTTGCTAATACTCCAAAAGTTTTAGCCACAATGAATTTACAAGAAACGAAAATAAGCTAAAAGTGTTAGTAAAACATTTTCTCCCCTTACCCAAAGGGAAGAAATTGATTTGTTGGTTTAAAAAAAAAAATTATGTAAGATTTAAGTGAAAGTTGGGGAAAAAAAACTTCTAAAAACATGATTACTGCTGCCCTAGTTGCTACATGGTCCTAGTTCTAAAACCCTAAGACTACATGTTAATGCACAAAAAAAACTTTGGGCATATCCCATGCCCTTTTGATTTTTGCTAAAACTGCCTCTTTCTCCAGAGGTTCATTAGCCATATCTAAAACCAGGGGTTTGCTATCTTTTTTGTTCAATTTACAATTTTTGCAAACCGATTTCCATTTTATTAGCCTTTTCCCTAGGCTAAATTAAAGTTATAAAATGATATATTTTTTTTCAACTTAGCATTTCCAAGGCTAAGGATTTACAGAAAATTAAACTGTTCCCAAATACAAGCTGGTCATCCACAACAGCTTGAGTTGGTAATTTGGTACAAAAAAGCTTTTTGGTTCTCTTTCAAGGAACCCTTTTACGAAAAAAAAAAGATGCATGACCATCCAAATTTTTTTTTGGAGGTGGGTTTTTTTGTTTTCCAGCCCCTATGGGGGGCTTTTGTGTGCAAAAATGCCCATTTGATGCCATGCAAATTGGGCATTTTGTGTTAGAGAGAGAGGTGAAAGAGAGAACCATGGTTAGGCCAAAGGTTTTGTTTCTTCAGAGATTGCATGCAGCTGAATACATATTTGAAACTGAAGGAGAATGATTTGAGAGATTCATTGACTCTAGCGATGTGGAATTGGTGGAGCATGCAGAGCCATATTGGTCACGCCTGTGGCACAGCAAAACACACTGTCAAAGATGTTAGTAACTCTCTTTCAAACATACACGAATGTAAATCAACTATAGATATAATATAAACAAAATAATTTTAGAGTTTAGCATTACTCATATCACGGTGTTACTCATATTATGGTGTGAGACACCAACACGATCCCATATATATAATTTCTCAATAAAGCATTTATATTTTACTTTGAAAATAGAAAATAGTTCAAAGTGTATTTGATGATTTGTTTTCCAAACCTTGATTTCTAGGAGGAAAAAAAGAAAGACACTACTATTTGTTAACTTCAAAAAATTTTAGAGATGAATCGTAAAGAGTAAAATTTTATATATGGTACAAACCTGATTGCAAGGCAGGTGTAGGAGCAATAGACATGGGGGGACCATAGTGCTGCGGGTAACCGGCAGCGGCATTGATGGTGGAGTATGGAAACAGGTGGTGTGGGTACTGGACACCGTAGCCTTGGCCGGAAGTGTAGCCGGTGGTGGCTGCTCCGGTTCCTTCTCCAAATTGAAGATAAGGGTAGTAAGCAGCGGCAGCTGCTGCTCCACCGGTCATCATCCCTCCTGCTGCATGGCCATTGCCATACATGGGATACTGAGCAGCTGCCCCTCCATAGACATTGTAGTAGCTCTGCAACAAAAGGAAAAACATGAAAATAAACAAAAACAATTTCAATGCAAACAAGTTATTGTTCATGTTTTGTATGTTAGTAGATCTACTACAAAACTCATATATTATTGGTCTTTTGAACAAAACTTTGTCCTTGTTTTGTGAAATGAGACATATAACATGTGAAGTAAAAATGAGTTATTGCATTCAGGTAAAAATTTGTGCCTTTGTCATTCGAAATAATATTTTGAGTAATGCTACATACATAAAGTTACAATTCAATTTAAGTATAGAGTTTTTTAAGATACGGTTCAATTTAATATTAAGATACAGTATTCGGCTGCATCTATATGGCATAGAGTTTTTCAGACAATGCATACACACAGCCAGATGTATTGTAACATTACTCTTTTTGGGTAATACGTATAGTGAAAAATGTTATCTTGGTGGTCGAATAGTCATAGACAAATAATACAGTCACAGCCATGGAATTTTGGAAGACTGTAAAAGTGTGACAGAGAATGGACCACAACTGCAAATTCTATTGAATAAAGGAGACAAAGCTAATCTAGCACAGCTGTAAATTCACTTAAAAGTACACCATTTGACCACCGTCGTCCTTTTTTGAGAAAATTGATATTCATGTCTCTTTTTTTTAAGGCACCTTCAATCTTCATATACATACAATTTATCTAGGGCTACTACAAAAGAAATAAATGGAAACAAAATGCATAATCCAAATCATTTTCGTATTAAGTTAGAAATACAAGTCCAGCTAGCATTCATATCAATATATTAACCACTCAGATTAAAAAATGCCAATGCTATTATTATTTTTAAGATGAGCTCTATCAAGAATTAAGAAATTCACCTACTATGATTACTAACATAATTGAAAGAGTAATAAAGGAAACCTTGTTCCAACAAATTTGGTAACAAGTCAACCTCATCCTCATGGCAGCTTTAAATGTCAACAGTTGTTGGTGAGTGGTCATTATTGATGGATTTTTATTTTTATTTTTAAATATTTGTAAAAGAGCTGTTGGAATTTAAGTACACATATTGTACAAAAATAAAAGGTAAAAGGAAAAGGAAGGTTGTGCAAACCGTAGGATAAGTGTAATCCGCTGAGTATGGTGAGTACCTGAAATAATGTTCAAGAAAAAATGAGAAAAGCTAACAAGAAATGAATTAGAGAAAGCACACGCCAATGTCGCAATGCACTATGCACATGCATGATTTCCGCATTAATCATTCACATTCAATTATGCATGCCTTCGTTTGTTTGTTTTTTTTGGTGAAAGAGCATGTCTTCGTTTTTGTTAACACATGAAAGAAAGAGATAGAGAGAGTCCATGATTGATGCTTAAAAGTAAGAAAAAACATGGATAGTGATTCCCATGATGATAAAAGACAACAAGAGAAAGAGAGAGAGAGAGAGATGATGACGATGATGATCATAATGATGATGATGAATGAGCGTGCTTATTGAGTTGGCATTAAACCCTAAAGTTTTAATGGGGTAGAAGTTCAGTGTGCATTATGAGTTGGCAATGCACGTGCATGCAGGCAGCTTCTCATTCACACATGCACAAGGAGAAGAGAGAGAGAGAGAGTAAGAAAAAAGAAATCTATAAAAAGAAGAAAGAAAATAAATAATATACCCATAGAGATTAAAAGGAATGCCTTGTTGGATGGCATAATGAGGGAAGGTTGCAGCGGCAGTTGAAGGAAAAGTTGTCCCTCCAAATCCACCGTTCTGAAAAGAACTCATTAACCTCAAGTTGTTTCTTCCTCCTCCTCCTGCCCCCACCAAATTAACCATTTTTAATTACTATCTCATTCTTTCATCTAAATCAATTAATAAAATCTATTTGAAAAGAAAAAAGAAAAAAAGATATCTGTGTGTGTGTGTGTGTTATGAATGCTTCTTATGTATATTGCAGAATGCAGACTGCTGTTTTTGTTTGCTGAAACTGAAAGAATGTTTGCACAATAAGGCTGATAAAACATAAAAACTTTCTAAATTTGGAGGAATATTCAAGGGCTGGATTTGACTTTGAAATTGTGTTTTGCTGATAAGAGAGTACTTTTGAACCCACAAAATGTTTTTTTTGTTGTTTTGTTTTTAAAATACAAAATTTGTAGAAGATTAATTGGAAAAGAATTAACTAGAGCCAGCAGCGAATATCCAACAGTGACATAATGAAAGACTTGAAAGATTTCATGAAACTTTTGCTAGATCTGATATATCAATCAAAACCCTATCTTCATTTTGAATATTTCATCAAAAAAATGAAACAAAAAAATGAAACAAAAAAAAGAACAGAAAAAAGGAGTTATTAATTTTACCATGTTTTGGTGTTGAGGGCTTCGATCTCTGAACTCCCAGACAAGCAAGATTGCAATTAGCCCTCCTTCCATCTATCACCGGAGCTGCATCAACACAGGCTTTCATGGCGGCATCCGGTTCGCGGAAAGTTACCTAAAATGGCAACAAACACATTTATATACACATTTACATACGTTTATACACACATGCATACATACATAAAATAACACAGAACTAATATGTTCTCGCGTTATATAATTTATTTGAAAAAAAAGATTGTCTAGATCTTTCATTAGAATCAAGATCAAGTGATCAAAACAAGGATCATCGTGCATGTAAACCAGTGTGACGAGAGTAAAGAAATTAAGAAGATGAAACAGCTGCTAATTAACATACGAATCCATATCCTTTGGATCTGCCAGTGGCCTTATCAGTGATAACAACTGCTTCCAAGATCTCACCAAACTGCTCAAAATACTTCTCCATGGTCTCCTTCTGAGTCTCCCATGCCAAGCCTCCTACAAATACTTTTGTGTATGTCGTGTCACCAAACTGACCTGCTCCTGCTGCCGCTGCTTGTGCTGAAACTGGAGTCATCATCTTCTCTTCTTCTTTTGTTGCTCTTGCTAGCTTGATGATATATATTTACTGATCTTCTCTAATGAAAGAAAAAAAAAATCAGCTGAACAGAGAAAAAAATGGGATATATATATTTTGGTGGGATTATTAGGGCTAGCTAGCTAGATATAGGGGCCTTGTTGTCCAAGTATAGATCAATATTGGATCTACAGTATTAGAGATGTAAACAAAAGACCCACTTGATGATGGAAACTGTTTGCGGTTTGTGATCAAAACTCAAAAGAGAGAGAGAGAGAGATAATAAGGTTAAGAGAGAAAGAGAAATGGGAGGGAATTGAATGAAGAGAAGAGAAAGCAAAAGTTGTAAAAATAAAAAAGCAAAGCAAAGCAAAGACCAACTCATAATACGGACATGAATTATATACACAACTTGGCCCCACCTCATCAATTCATTCTTTCACGCGCCTTTATGACGTCTTATTATTACTATATATATATATATATATATATATATGCTATTGTATTTTCCTTTTTTGGGAAATTTTACTTGAATGCCCAAAGATTTATCAAAATATCAAAGACATAGGAAAAGTAAAAATATTTTATAGAGATCTGTTTGGTATGCTGTTGGAGGTAACTTGATTGCCTGATCATAAACGAGTTTTATACTTGTTGTTATCTCAATTCTAAATAATAAGGAGCAACAAGTAGAGTGTATTGGATTTACACATATTCTTATCTCAATTCTAAATTAATATATAAGGAAAAATAGTTGGTGTTCAGTGGGTGAAAAATTCTCATTCCACTAATATATTCTTTTAAAAATAAATTAGATTCATTTAATATAACTTTTCTGTTAAAAATAAAGATTTTACAAATAGAGTTTTCACAAATAAAGATTGTTTAAAGATATAGATTATAAATCATTTAATAATTGGTTATGTAGCGAACATAATATATATGACAACTAAAAAAAATAAGAATTTTTTACATTTGAAAAAAGCTTTTAATAAGTTAAGAAATATTTATTAAATGAGCATTAAGATCTCTTACCACCAATGAATGTAAGAAAAGTGTTAACTATTTGACTGATTTTGAATTTACAAAATTATTCAATTAACCACATTAACTAATTGGATTGATAGGGGCTTTCATTACATATTTTCATTCACCTCCGCTTAGAAATTTTAACAAATGTTAAGGGTACTCATTGAGATTATCCCTTTCCAATTTTGAATCTGCACCGCGGCGAAGTGAGCGTGGGAGTGGTTTCTGACGTATTATCATGTTTGTCGTCGCTGTACGTTCTATTATTTTAAGGCCACATTCAGATTGACAAACTAGGGCAAGTAATGTTTCAATAATTACGAAATTACCTACGAAATTAGACTGCCTGAGGCAAAGGTCCGTAGTGGCAAAAACGGCACGGAAAATTTATGAAAACGGAGGGAAACTACTAATGAGGGGATGAAATCACGCGGGAGGTCAACGGTCAACGATCGAATTGCTTATATGTAAAGTTGATGATTCTATGTATCTCTTATCCCTAATCTCTTTCGCATTTTTTGTTTTGTTTCATTCTTTATTTTTAAATAAAAAAATAAATAAATTATTTAAGGTTACATATAAATGGTGTGGTGAGTGTTGTCTTAATCAATAGAGCATTGGGTTAGTTGTCTTTTTCCAATTTTATTATCAAAAGTAATTATTATGTTTGTACCCTGCAAAGTTATAAAATTATTTTCGTTTGGACTTTCATTTTTATACTATGAATCTATAAATCAAATCTTATCCTTTGAGTACAGTCTAATTCAGTTGATTAAATCTCTTCTATGAAAACAAAAGATTTGGATTCCCACTCACATTGACGGTAGAGAGAGAATTGAGTTTCTATTAGACTATTAAAAATAAATCAAAACCTTATTCTAATCTTAATTGGTGCAAAATTCTATACTAAGGATTCATTTTCTTGGGTAAGCATTCCATCGTTTTGTTTCCTTCAATGCATTGATAATAATAAAAAGTCACCTTAAAAATTAATATTAACCACTTCCCTATTTGTAATATAGTAAATAAATATGACTCCAATTGAATTGACCCAAAAAAAAAAAATCTTCAAATAACTTAATCCTAATATTTTTCAGCAGTACAGCGAAAACAATACGATAAATAATGATTCAAGAAGAATAATTGGACTCATGAGAGAAGAAACAAACTTATGAAGCTGCCATTACCAACTCAATTTAGAAATTAAAAAGCAAAGCCACTAACGTGGCTCGCTAAAGATTGGCTTTTGCCGAAAGGGTTTGAGAAAAAATTTAAAAAAAAAAAAAACCAGCTGCAACGATACATCAAATCAAATTTTGGCTTCTGCTTCTTCGAAATTATTATTATTGTCTTTCATTTTGTTCCTTTTTTTTTAATAGAAAAGTTTTAATGACATGATCAAAAAGATTTTTTTTTGTATTAGAACAAAAATGTATTTAGTCATCGGGGAAGACATAATACATCTTACTCTTTATAACATATCTTTATACAAATTTAAAAATACTTACAAATGAAAATGAATTTTAAAAATAAAACATAATATGCGAGAAAAAAAAAAGTTGTTTCTTATAGTTAAGCTTCTTGTCAACTCTAATGTGAGCAGAAAAATAACAGGATCAAAAGTATGTACTAATGTATAGCTGTTCGAAAATAAACTGGATGGGTTTATTCCAGGGCGTAGCTAATTGGTCATCAGGGATGGCAGCTGGCTGTAAGTGATTCGGGGCTCAAACGAATTTTTTTTGTTTTCTTTTAAAGCCTTTCTACATTCAACAACATTAACTCGAAACAAAAAATTACTAAAATTTATTTTATTTTTTAGATTATACAAGCCATGTATCAATATAAAAATTAAAAGAATTAAATTTAGTTAAATAAGGACAATAATTATTTAAAACAAATTTTAGAACAGTACCCACCTGGAAAGTTAATAGAATAATTTCATTTTAGAGAAGAGAGCAAGAAATATTTTTGCTGAGATTATTGTTGATTCGATATCTATTCATTTTGAAGTTTTTAATAGAGTTTAAATTAAGGACTAGTAAAAGTCAATTCTAATAAAGTAAAGAGTTAACTGGTAAAACCATTAATTCTAGCATAAAAATAAGTCTTATTTTTAAGGTAAAAATTATTAAATATAGAATTTTTATTATTAAGAAAACAAATCTTAATTTTTAGATAATTATGAATGGGAGTAATGATAAGGAAATATCTAAAAATTAGGCTTTCTTATATACGTAACTTAAATAAAATATTTGAAGTCTAAGAAAAATAATTATTTGTTAGCATATTAATTAAATAAATGTCAAAATAAGGCTTTAAACGACCACCTAGTTAGTCTAGTGCTGAAGCTACCCCTATTGGTCATGAAGGAATTTTGAACTAAAATCACTCAAGCTTGAATAAAATTTGGGTGTTAGGATTAGTATTTAATAGGTGAGATTTCTCCTCTTCGTCTAACTACATTTGGAAAAAAAAATAGATTGAATAAAGAAAAGAAAAATTTGTCATACAAAATTACCTTATTGTATATATCCAAATACATATTAAATATTAAACATCCAATATTAATTAAAAATATGTAGAAGTTGACCTACTAATTATCTGGTCACAAAAGAAGCTACCAACTGCAATTGTATCTTTGAAAACTGTATTCGGGTATCACATGGATAGAGAATAAGAATAAATGAAATAAGAATAAGTGATCTCAAACTAAAACATTTATATATCTTCAGCGATGTCCAATATTGTACTAAAAAAATTAGATAATCATAAGGCGATTAGACATGTTGATTGGCACATATCATCTGAATTTTCTTGCACCACTTAATTAAAATAATCAAATTTAATATTTTATCCTTTCTGTAACGCATGCTAATCGAAATGATCTTAACTGTCTGGTTGTTGGAATGAGTCTCAGAATCGCCCAAGTTAAGTCGAGCCTAAGCTAATTAACCTTTCAATAACTATAAATGTGATCAATTTGCACAACTATCCATTTTAATTGATGGCGACATGTGGATTGCAATTCTACCAGGGTCCGTCTTTGTATCATTTGCATACATCTAAGTCTATATGTCCATATGGTTGAGTCCGATAGGTGTCATTTTTAAAAAAAATAAAGCAATTATTTTATGAGCCATGAATACAAAGCTCCGTTTCAAATAATTTGATTTCACCATGAATACGATTTCAATTTTCCCTCCACTCTCTCCTATAATCTTGTGTAGATTTGCCATTATGTTTTGAGCTTGGTGATGGTCTTGTTTGTGGGATCAGTTTTGACAAGTATTGGTGTGATATTGGTTTTGTTTTTTGTTTTGAGATTGATTGTATAATTATTGTTGTTTTGGTACGTTTCTTTAATATATAGTTAGACGGTGAGCTCTCCGATCTCATTTGCTTATGTCTTGTAATGAATTTATCGTTGTAAACGTTTAATTATACCATTATTTACAGCATTTGTATGGTTGCAATTCTTTATTCGCATTAATTTCTCTGCCTAGCTGCCCACAAGAGGGGTGGTTCTATATAGCTCTTTTACAAGTATTCGGACTTCTTTTGTCAATATTGAACTTTAATTACCTCAATATAAACAAACCTAATTTGAGAAACTTCCTTGTTGAAGGTGTTTATTACCTCCGAATGCTGGGAAATGTTTAACTTGTCTATGCACCTTAACAGTAGTGGTAGTACCTGCAAAGGTACTACGTCACTCAAATTAGTTTGGGAACTGAGAAAATAAGAGAAAGTTAGAGAAAAAATATATTGAAAGAAGAAAATTGGTGTGTTTATTCACCTTAGAATATACTTATTCTTTCGTTTGAACTGTGCTCATTTTACAAGAAATAGTGAGAATTCAATACTCTTTTTTTTTTAAGATCGTGAACTCAAGATTTTACTTATAATTTAAGCAGAATCCATAAATGTCAAAGCATATCAAATGAAGCAATTAGTATCCACCAATTATGTTCCATTTTTTCCTATTTGATTTTGATGTTTTAAGGTTTTTGTGTGTTGAGCTTATTAGACTTCTTACCAGCAACCTTTCAGTGATACATAAATTAACGTAATATCCAAATCTTTGCTGGATGGAAAAGAATTGAAAGCATTATTGTTAGATCCAGGATCATTTGATGCCTGTTCTTGCAACAATAAGCTTTTCTCTTGCTAAATCTTCTCACACTTTTTGCTACCATTGAACTCTTAAATGTAGATACACTCTAATGCTCAAGTAAACATTTGATCAGAGAAAAATTGAGAAAGAGAAGTTAAAGGAATATTCTAGAATTTTTTATAGAATACATCGTAAAAAACTTGACATATAATTAATGACAGAATGAATCTTAGCTCATGACGATTGTGAATAGAGATATTTCCAAAAAAATAATATATATGAAACAACTAACTTACTCTAATCTGTTAGATTATTTGAGTTGTAAAATAATTGTGATGGTTACAATGAAATGTGTTTTAAGTGAGTAACACATTTGTTAAGTATGTACACATGAATGTTTTTATTATTCTTTATAAGGTAAAAACTCGTTTAATCCCTATATTATAAGGTTAGTGTTCGTGTAGTCCTTGTATTTTTAAAAAATACTTGAAAACATCCTTACATTTAAATTATTAACACATCTGTCATTACTTTTTTTTTAACTTGCTTTTACAATATTACCATATTATAATAATGTTTATTTTTTGACATTAATAAATAAATTACTAATTTAACCCCAAAAATATAATAAAAATAAAAAGAGCATATATTAATTTTGGTGGAAGCTCATGTATGTCTAAAAAAATTAATATTGTAAAAAAATTAAATTACCAATTTTTTTGGACATTAATAGAAAATTAATATACTAACTCCTCAACAGAGTGTTCCAAAAAAATTAATATATTTTTTTGTTTCTATTTTATTTTGGGGTTAAAATGGTAATTTAGTTTATTAATGTAAAAAAAATAAAAATATTATTGTAAAAGGGTAATATTGTAAAAGTAAATCAAAATGAAAAAAAAGTAACGACAGAGATGTCAATAATTTAACAACAGGAATGTTTTGAGATATTTTCAATAGTATAAGAACTAAATAGATACTAACTTTAAAATATATACACTAAACGAACTTTTATCCTTCTCTATATTGTCATGTAAGGAGATATGTGTGACATATCATGGGTATGTGGTATAATGTGATGGGCTGTTAAGAAAAAAAAAACCCACAATTACTAATAACTAATAATAATTAGTTGTTAATCACCATTGACAAGTAAGTTTAGGGCAATGATATTAGTGTGTTTACTTATAGGTTTGGGGAATAGAAATGAAGGAATGAGAATGAAACTTATGTTTATTTGGCAAAATGTAATTTGGGAATGTGAATAGAATGTGTGGGTCTCACACAATTTGGGAATAATCCCATTCTTATAGGGGGATTGGGAATGAAAATGTGAGAATGAGAATGAAACATAAATTTACTTTTCTATCCTTCTAAATTTTTCATATTTCCTAAATTACCCTTATTCAAATCACAAATAATTTTATTATTTTAAATGTCATTAATAATAAACATAATAATGATAATAATAATTATTAAATTTATTAACTTTATTATTTTAGTTATTATTAATTATTATTATTATTATTAAATTTTATTAACTTTATTATTTTAGTTATTATTAATTATTGTTATTATTATTTTTATTAATATTATCATTATTAACATTTATCAGTATTATTATTAATAAAAATAATAATAATTATTAATAATAATAACAATAATTAATAATAACTAAAATAATAAAGTTAATAAAATTTAATTTTAATAATAATAAATGTTAATAATGATAATATTAATAAAAATAGTAATAACAATAATTAATAATAAATGTTAATAACGATAATATTAATAAAAGTAATATTAACAATAATTAATAATAACTAAAATAATAAATTTAATAAAATTTAATAATAATATTGAAAAAATAATAACAACAACAACAACAACCAAAATAATAATGATAATATTGTTAATAATGATAAATTAATTATTTTTATTAATTATTAATATTATGGGTATTTTAATAAATTAATTCTCATTCTTCATTCTTATTTATTTTATCAAGTAAACACATTAATGACATTCCGACACATTCCCATCCCCGTTTATTTTTACTAAATAAATATTAAAATTTCATTATCATTCCTCATTTCTATTCCAACCTATTCTCATTCTCAACTCATTCTTATTCTACGTCATTGTCATAAACGCACCATAAATTTACGGCACATGCTGTCAAGAAAGTAACACCGTTGGTTGGGAGGGAACGGAATGGCAATGATGAAACTTGAGGTATGAAGGAAGGGCAAATTTGGAATAATGAGAATTTAGAAAAATCTATGGGGCCCCTTTAATAGGCCCACCAGAAACTCCCTTCAATCATACGATACGAACGGAGAGCTTTAAAATAGTAAAAAAAATCAAAATTAGGCATTTGATAGTGACATTAGCAACTATCAGACGATGAAGATCGGACGGTTGAGAATGAGGAAAGGACTGACGAGGATGTACATACTCGTGAAGTGTGGTGGATCAAAACCAAAAACGAAAAGCAAAAGTCGATTACTGCTTGCTGCTTCTTATCTGGCAGCTGTCTCCAACTTCTTTGACTGCAGATGGAAAAGAAAGCGACTCACGCTGTGTGGGGCCCACTGCCAGTTCAGTTTCATTCACATGCTTCGGCCTGACCAGCCACCTCCCCCTTCTGTTGCTGTGTCCCAAAACATAATTTTCATTTTCATTATTATTTCTTTTCTTTTTAAAAATCCAAGATTATTAATTTAGGTGTTTTCTTTATATGATTATTACTTTTGCTTCAATTAATTTGAAATTTCATTGGCATAATTAGTTAATTTAAAGATTTGATAAGTATGGTGAGATAGTGTGTATATATATATATATAGAAGTTTTTTGATTCGGGACCACAAAGTGTAGGAAACGTCCGAAAAAACTTTAAAACCGCAGGATTTTAAAAGTTTGAAACTTAAAGTACTTAAACCGCACAGTTTATGCATTTGTCTAGACTTTTTCATACTTTAAAATTCAATGTAATTAGGTCAATAAAATCAAAATTCATTTTTAAGCCCTTACCTCTCTCAAGATTCGAATTCAGAGGACAAACCAAATAAAATTACTTAAAAATCACTCAACTACATCCTTAGAGATTTTTTTTTAATATATGTATAGTATAAATAGATGTATAATACTAAAAGTCAAAATAAATTTATACACAGCTACGTGGAGGGTAAATCCCTCTTACTTTAACTATGTTAAGATAAAGTGTCAACCAATTCAATTAAGTAGTTGTTAATAGCCACTTGTAATATTTTACACTTTCGCTCCCAAAATAAAATTGTCTTAGATGGAGTTTTCATTACAAGACCTTATAACTATTATAGACGATTTTATTGATACAAGTTTTATTAGTTACCATTTATTACTCCCGATCCTTATCCTAAATAAAACATATACCTTCGAATTTTGAATTTTGCTTCCACTGCGGCAAAGCAATTGGCCTATCGTTTGGAGATTTGACTTAATAAATGTTGATTCAGTTGGGTTGAGATTTTTTTTTTTCATATTCTAAAGTTGAATTTTGATTTTTTTTATTAAAATCTAAACTCACTCATTTTATTAGGAAAAAGATAAATTTTGTAATCTTTAAATTCAACCAATTAAATGTAATCTAAGGTGGGTGTATTCGGGATGGCAACAAAACGATTCGATTCCGATAATACAATTGGCATTGAAACGTTTCATCGAATTCTGTACCAAATAATCAATCAACATAAAAAATACGTCCCGAATTCCGACCGACTACACAACCGAAGGTTGCTTGTATTTCTTATGCAACTCAAATTAGAATTGGGCCACACGATTGGGAGGGCCGGTGATGAGAGTGTTTTGAATCCTCAAAATAGTATTGGGCCACCAAATTGAGAGGACCAAACAAATGAGGAAGCTAATTTATCCAAGAATTAATTCCAAAAATTCTAAAGATTTAATTAAGTGTCTTCATAAAGTTTTTTTAAATAAAGCCATAAAATAAATATTTATATGTTACATCAATTGCAAACTTTTTAACGAGTTGAATTTTGTATATATCTAGATAACTATTTGTAAGATATACCATCTTTGTTCATTTATTTATAGTTTTGCAAAGCAAAAATACCAAAAAAAAAAGTCATAAAAATAATGACTATCCCAAACCATAATTACCACTAATATCACTTAATTAAAATTGGAACTTTGAATCCCATCTAGAATCTCAGACACACTCATCATACTCATGCTCTTGAATTACCATTACCTCAAAAGACCGGCTTCACAAAAATTAAGTGATTCTTCAAAGATAATCGTACTTACAAGCATCCAAATTTTTCTTCCAATTCACAAGAAATCTAAGATGCTCGGGCACAATCGTTAACGATAACAAAAATGATCTGAGCCCCATCAAAATATTTTGTCCTACCATTTTACCATATAGAAGCTCCATGTCAGCTTACAATAAATCTTCATGGTAGAGATGAAGCCCGAGGCCAAAACGCGCACAAGCTCGGCGAAATGCCATAGCTTCTGCCTTTTGTACAGCATCTCCATAACCTTGTTCATCCACTAAAGCAGTTCCTGTTGACTCCCTAAATATCTTGTGGAGCAAAATAAACGAAAAAAATGGCATTTAAGTAAGTTAACTCTTGATTATATTTATCGCAAGCTATTGTCTATAAAATTTTATAACCATTCTGCTTTTGGGCAAGTACTCTTGCCATCGTAAAGAAGATAAAACAATTTCATGGAAAATAATTTAGTTAGAACCATTTCCCGTTACTCTACTACACTCAATCTTTATCTCAACTAACCACCAGTGAAACAATGCTCCTCCTTCCAATAGTAGCAATGCATCTCTACAGCAGATTCTGTTATACATGCCAAGCTCCTAACTCATATTCACTAAATCAATGCAATAGCCAAGTATCATTCCATATGTAAAAGCCAATCATTGTAGCTCGTAGGGGCAAGCCAGGCTCACTAGTAGCAAAAAGGCTACTACTGGTTAGTTGAGTGCTTTAAAATCCTAACTTTAGAGGCATTTAGATCTGAAAGTCAACCATTTAGCTGCCAACTCCATATCAGCAGCTTGAAGACCATCTTAGAAAAGCCCAATAGATTTTCAGGATGCTAACTTCTCAATACAATTAATCAAAATTTGTGTCAAAATTAGTCCTCCAGCGGCTCACATAAGTATAATTTGCATTTCACTGAGTTAACAAAATTCCAACCAAAGACAAGAACTCTAGAGCTCACATCACTGCACAGGTTGCATGCATCCTAATAACTCACACTCTTCCTCGGTCTCACTATTCAAGATAACTACTCATCCACTCCTCTAAAGCATCTCCACAAACAAACGCTACTGCATTTGAGGGTGCAAATGCAAAAACACATGCTCTTGGAGTCCACGGTGCCATAGATTACATGAATGCATGAATAGGTGGATTTACGAACATCAGACCAGAACCTCCCACACTTCAGTTTCACTAAGAATTAGTAGCCAATCTTACATGGAGGAGTGTGGACAGAGTATTACATGACCATACAATATCCATTGAGTTGTTAGGGAAATTTTGTAAGATGTTTATGAAGTTGACCGCAAGTCATATGCCATAATAGGGTATTGGACAGTCAAAAAAACCACTTTCAACATTTGCACGCGGGTCAAATGAAGCACTAAAATGGATGTGTGTGAATATGATCAAGTACTAGAAATAAATGCAAAAAAGTGAAACTTACATAAGATGGTTTAGTTATGTCCTGTATAGAATAATGGATTCTCCAACCCCCCCCCCCCCCCCTCAAAAAAAAAAGGTAATTTGCGCAAAGTGGAAAAATATGAAACGGGGAAAAGATAACATGAAAATTACAGGAGTAGAAGCAATGAAAACTGACTTGATAACACAAAAGTGTTTTCAGATTTCTAAGTTTGAAAATCGACAATAAAATTGTATGGAAATACAGGGATGAGCTAGTCAACGAAGGCAACTAAGTCTAAGATTATCAGTCAACTAGCATGAATTAACTATACTCATCTAGAATGTGCTACATTACATACTATATACGGTTGGATAGATAAATGTGCCTAATTTTTAGGGATTTACAGAATTAAGTTTGGACTTCCCTTTTTAAAGATATTCAAGAAATAGTCTACAAAAGTCACAGCTATCAAGAACCTATATGGAGCTGAACGTTTTAAATTTACTATTACAACATTTTGATTTAATGAATTTTATGGTGGTCACTGCCGAGTTCTCTATATAAAAATATAGTTGAATGAATATAGATTGTTCAAAAGTACTGTACCAACTAACTAAGAAGCAAAATAATTTGCACAAACTGACTTGTTTTTGCACTTTCTTCCAGCTACTCTACGACTAATGGAACAAATTTGAGTTTGAATTGAGTTCCTAAAGGATAAAAATGATATGCTTGGTGGGATATATAAATTTAAATTAGTTCTCTTATTAAGGTTTTCTACATTTTAACTTTATATCTCTTAGGTAGATTCCTTATAGTGGTGAAAAAGCCCTATAATGAAAAGGAAATCTAAGAAGACAAATGCAACAACTATTAACGTCCCAGCAACTTGAAGCAACTCAAGGCTGTTCCTTATTAAAAGTTCAGAAAATGAAGCTTCAAACGATAATGGAGATGGTTTCAAACCCTTTTCAAAATGATCAACACTCTACAAGTGGCTCCACTCCTCGTTCCCAAAATCAAAGGCACAACAAACATTAGCGGTCCTTTGATATCAAGGTCGATATTTCAGAATTTGGAGGAAGGATACAAGCAAATTTCTAGATTGGCTTCACTCAATTGAGAGAGTCCTAGATTATGAAGGCTCTGTACCCAAGGAATCTTACAAGAGAAACATGGCTTCCTTGAAAAGCTCCTTACTCAAAGAACTCTACAAGAGATATATATGGTTTCCTAACTCATCCCTTTAAGAAATTCACCTATGAGTTATATAATTAAATGAAGAAACTCTTAATAAGAGAACTCTTCTCAAATTACAATCTAAAGTTTCTACCTCAAACCATCATACAGATAACCTTAGAACATCCTTCCAAGCCCAAGATATAATCTTTATCATTTGAGAACTCAAATCAACTCAAATTGTGCTAAAGTAGCTGAAAGAAAGAAGCAAAAATATATTTTGCTTCTTAATCAGTTGCTATAGTACTTCTGAACAATTTATATTCATTTAGTTATATCTTTATGTAGAGAACTCAAAATTGACCACAGTAATTCATTGTTCTTCTAACTCACAAAGCTTTCCAAAGGTATACAACTAGCAAACTAAATCAAAATATTGTAATACGAATAAATTCATAACTTTCAACTTATTGCAGGTTCTTGACAACTGTGACCTTTGTAAACTATTTTTTTAATATCTTAAAAGTCCAATTTTGATTAGGTAAAATTCCTTAAAAATTAGACACATTTATCTATCAAACCATTTACACTATGCAATCTAATACATTCTAAATAAATTCATGCAAGTTAACTGATAAAAAACTAGATTTGGATACCTTCATTAACTAGCTCATCCAAGTGTTTACATTCTATTTCATTGTCTATTTTCAGACTTCGGAAATTGGAAAACACTCTTCCGTCAATCTCCCCTGGTAAGTGTTTAAAGATATGTCTTTCTTCATTATTTTGATCAATGGGGAAGCAGCTATGGTGTAATATCATTAGTTAGAATCTATGATCTTAAAGGATTTGCAATTCTTGGGCATGGGGATTTTTCACTTTTTTTCCTTTCTGAACTTCTTCTCCCTCCTCTATGTACATTTCCTACATCTAATATACTTATTTTGTTTCTAAGCAAACAAAAAAAAAATCTCCCCAAGTAAATTACTTTCTTCCCTTTCAAAGGTTTAGGAGCAATTTCTAACTCTAAAGGCCCTATAATAATAACTTTCACACCATCTATAATGAAAGAGTAGGTATGTTTGTGGCCATCGTGAATCACCCTCAGATCATATTGCCAAGGACAGCCAAAAAGAAAATGACAAGCATCCACTGGTACAACATCACACTAAACTTCATCCTTATAATTTTTGCCAATAGAAAATAAAACAAGGTAATAATGATTAGCCATTATTTCATGTCCTTAATTAAGCCAAGACATTTTATAAGGATGTGGCTGTGTCACAATCTTGAATTTCAGCATGTCCACAATTTAAGAAGATAAAACATTTTTCAAAGCCACCACCTCTTCAGTTAACTCTTTATCTCTTCAGTGGATTCCTTGGAGTGTTGAAATTCCTATAACCCATTGTAATACTCTTGTGTAGTGAGCTTTTGCTAATTTATTTATGATTGTTCAATTACAAATAAAAAATAATTTAGTTTATCTTTAGTTCGATGTCACTTGACTTTTAAACAACTTACAAAAATTATGGCCGCATGGAATCAGCAAAGCAGATTCAAGCAACCAACTCAAGCCAGTTTAGAATTGATGCCCAATAGTAGAAGTGCAACTATGAAGAAACAAAAGGGGGCTCTGGCCTTGCAAAGTGTTGAATTTTTTTAAAAAAAAAGTTATTAGGAGATTTCTTGGGAAGCTTAAAATCATTCTCCAATATATACCAGTAGATTATCAAACTATTTATTTTGGCTCCTCCATTTATATTCTAGTTTCGCCCCTGCCTAAAAGTTTTGGGCCGAGTACAATAATAGCCATGCTGAAAGCCATCATTGAAGTCATTTTTGAAGCATTGTCACAAACTAACCACTACTTTCAAGATAGTAATAGGGATGATTGTCAACATCTATTGACATTTCAAGAAATTTCCTACAGGAAAAAAAAACACTCCCTTCAATCTGATACCAAGCTTAAACAAGAAGAACACTCAACCCCAACAAGAAAGTCTTCAAGCCTCGGACAGGGCACAGAAAGACATATAATATGTATAATAATGAAAACCGTAAACAGCAAAGTATCATAAACCACAAAAACCACGCATAAAAGGCTAGACAATATTTGTTTCACCGATTAAATTCAACTTGCTACTCAAACTACGTTTTAACATGTTTTCAATTAGCAACAAATATGTTTACAGAATTAGAAGTTACCTCAGCATCAGTCCCATAGATTGTAACACGATACACAACAGACACAGTCTTTCCATCAGCAGAATAAGTAATGTTTCGAACTTCACCAGACCATTCTGTAATAAACACATCATCACATTCATTTTACTTCAAAATCTAACTTTTCTTTGCCATTTAAATAAAAGTAAGAAATTTAAAGAATAATTTACTCACCAGGAGCATGCAAGTTCATAATCCGATTCACAATATGCCTGCAAAAGGAAATTTGAAAAAAATAAAAATAAAAATAAAAATTGGAACATTGATGGGAGTGGATGGTTGAGATTATGTGATTTACCAAGGTATGTACTTCATCGAAAACCCATCTTCAACTCGGATTTTAATGAGTGAATTTGGGACGTTTTTGTTGAGTTCTTTGAGAATCTCGGACAAAGGACGGCTTATGCCGGAAGTGGGAACGGCGTCGTTTTCGTCGTTGAGGGTTTCTGGTGATGAAGAGAAGGCGGGCGATGATTTTGATGAGTAGAAGCTTTGAAGGAGGAGATGGGGTTTTCGCAATAAAGAGAGACTGTTGGTGGGAGTGATTGATCTGCGAAGAGAAGAAGACATCATCCCCGCCATTTTCGTTTACTTTGTCAGTTTTACTTCAAGGCACTTTCAAATTCTTTTGACTCACCGGCACATTTGTCTATGGATAGTTATCATTTACGAAAATGCTATTTATCCCGGGTCAAATTCCGAAGTCAATAAACGACGCCGTTTTAATTTTTTTTAAATTTTTATTTTTGCTTTCATTCAGCAACGACAGCCCCAAATTGCTCGTTGCCCCAAATTGTTCTCTCTCCTTTTCGTCTTACACTCACCACAACCATTCTCTTTCTATTTTTATGTAAAATCACTGCTTTCTTCCCCTTCGTTTCACAACTGGTATCATTGTCATTGGTAAATGATACTTGCATGAAAACATAATTAGCAGTTTAATGAGATGTCAGCATTACATGTGTATTTTATCTGGGTTTTTCTCACTCTATGCAAAAAGAGCTTGGGCTAAGAGAACCATCTGAAATCCCCAAGCAGATCATAGGTGAAACTTATGGACAAATAAATTCTGAAAGCATAGTACAACAACTATAATCAAAATGTAGTATCACTATTCTTAGAAGCAAGAACAATCACAGTGGTCAAAGCGGAACCTGTAAATTTTGTGAAGTTCTTCAGCAGATTTTTTATTTAACTTTGTCTGATTTTCTTTTATGGTTTTTGAGTTTGTCGGAGAGGTTTCAGAAACCCGGAAGGATGTAGAAATTTTTAAATCATTTGAGCTTCTTTCTTGTTGAAGAATACTTTTCCAGTTTTCCTGCATTATGAAGTATGAATTGATCCAATTGAGCAATTTGGGATTGTCGTTGCTGCCTTAACTAAGCTAAAATAACGTCATTTCAAGGAGAATGAAAGGAAAAAAAAAAGGATTGAAACGACATGGTTTATTAGCTTCGGGGTTTGACCTGAGTTAAATAGCAGAACTCAAATGAAAATATATCAATTAATAGACAAAATTTTTCCAAATTTTTAACACTCACTCCTTGGTTGATGTGGTGTCATCTAATTGACACGGTGAAATTTCTGATGTGAAAATAAGAGATCATACGTTCAAACTCTATTCACATCAATAAAGAGGAGATTAAGGTTTTGTTAAACTATATAATTAAAAATAGAACTCTAAGATTTTGTTAAGCTTTACTTGGAATTAAGGGATATTTATTTCTCCTAAAAAAAGATATTTATTTTTATATATTTTTTTAAAGTTATTTTGTAAGAGAGGAATGAGTGTTGGTGGAGGATTTGAATTTTACCCTTTAAGATAGAAGTAATTAGTATTCTGGCACCTGCATACAATTAAGTAATATCAAGAGATGTATGATTAACCCCTTAGTAAGTTGGAAAAAACAAGGGACAAAGGTACAAAAGGAGAGCTTTTTATAGAGTACGCTATGAAGATATGTGGAGCGCATATAAGAGATGCAGAGAGAGTTCAACAAGAATGGAAAGAAAATAGTAGATAAAAAATTCAATTGATTTATTTAAGAAGAAAACCAAGGAGTCGATGGGAGAATTTCACTTGTAGAGTAAAGAGGAGTTTAGAGGTCCACAAAAGCAATTAGAACAATATAAGAACAAGCTCAAAATGATCAGACATGATTTTAGCCACTATGAATGTGGAGATGAACTAAAGAAAACCAAGAGGCAGATTGACAATATTCTTTGGATGAGGAAATTTTTTAAGAACAAAGATCAAGAGCATATCAGTTGAAAAAAGCGGATAAAAATTCAAAATTCTTTTATTTTCAATCCTCAACGAGGAAAACAAAGAACATAATTTAGGGGATTCTAGATGAAAATGGGAAGAACATGATTTAGGGGGCGCTAGATGAAAATGGGAAGAACATAATTTAGGGGATACTAGATGAAAATGGGAAGTGGACCAAGGACAACAATGATGTGGAGAGGTTACTTTATGAATACTTCACGAATGTCTTTACAACAACAAACCCTACCACAAGTCAAATGGATGCAGTTCTTAGAGATATGCTAGTTAAGATGAATAGAGAGATGAACAATCAGTTGTATACAACATTTACTGAAGAAGAAGTCTTAAAAGCACTGGCTTAGATGTGCCCCACAAAAGCCTTGGACCAGATGGCTTGCCTATAGCTTTCTTTCAAAAGCATTAAAATTAAGTGAAAGAAAGAGTGATAACCACCTATTTACACATCTTTAATGAGAAAGGTAACATAACATCTCTTAATCACACCTATATTACTTTAATTCTAAAAGTTAAGAAACCTAGGTCAGTGAATCAATTTCAAACAATAAGCCTCTGTAATGTTATTTATAGAATTGTCACAAAAATAATGACTAATAGGTTAAAGCGCATCCTAGATAAAATTATATCCCCGAACCAAAGTGCTTTATCCCAAATGGACTTATTACTGACAACATAATCATTGGTTATGAATGTTTTAATAAGATAAGGCAGAGATAAGAGAACAAAAAAAGTTTGTTTGC
The DNA here is from genome assembly GCA_029618585.1 of Citrus australasica. NCBI lineage: Eukaryota > Viridiplantae > Streptophyta > Magnoliopsida > Sapindales > Rutaceae > Citrus > Citrus australasica. The sequence continues at coordinate 29,609,277 of JARCIV010000003.1, read as the reverse complement.
TTTAAAACTAGACATCATTAAAGCATATGGTCAGGAAGAATAGAAATTTTTTAGGTGCACCGTGCAGAAGTTAGGCTTCTCCCCTGATTGGATTGACTTAACAATGAAATGCATCTTTATACCTCTTTTTCAGTGTTGATCAATGGGGTGCCAAATGGTCAAATTCAACCTCAAAAGAGATATGGCTACCCTTTATCACCGTATCTTTTTCTTTCATGTGCAGAAGCTTTATCCAACATGCTTGTGCAAGCTGAGAGAAACCAGATCATGCGTGGCTTGAAGTTTAACAACAACCTATCAATTACACATTTACTGTTTGCAAATGATAGATTGGTGTTTACAAGAGCAACAAGTGAAGCCTGTAAAAACCTAAAAAACATATTTGTCTGTTATGCTTTGACATCGGGCCAGATTTTTAGTTTTGAAAAATCCTCCATGTTCTTTAGTAGCAATGTACAAGCTGGCCAGATGGATACAATCAAGGGTATTTTTCAACTTAATGTAATCTCAAAGCATGACAAGTACCTTGGCTTATCATTTATGGTGGAAAGAAAAAAAGTTAGCTTCTTCAATCATATAAAATTGAGAGTTTTGAACAAGCTTTCAAATTGGCCAAGTAAGATATTCTCAAGTAGGGATAGGAAAGTGCTTACCAAGGCAGTGGCCCAAGCGGTTTTCACAAATGCAATGAGTGTGTTCAAACTTCATCTAAGCATCTGTGAGGACATTAAAAAAGCTATAGCTAGATTTTGATGGAGGTCAAAAGTTGATCGTAGAAGTATTCATTAGGTCAAATGGCAGAAACTTTGTCATGAAAAGACAAGAGGAAGGTCCGGATTCTGAGATTTTTCAAGTTTCAACCAAGCCTTAGTTACGAAAAAAGGATGGAGAATTATTCGGCATCCAGAATCATCAATGTTAAGAATTTTGAAGGCAAAATATTTTAAACATTCCAATTTCATGGAGGCAAAACTGTGATTGAATCCATCATTTGTATGAAGAAGCGTTCTATAGGGAAGACAAAATTTGCATAGAGGACAAAAGTAGAGAATAGGCACTGGAAATCAGGTGTACATCTACAAAAGCAATTGGCTACCAAGACCTGAAACTTTTGAGCCTTTCTCACCACCAATAATGGATCCTCGTGTAATGGTTGCTGAACTAATTGATGAAAACTAGTATTGGAAGGAGAAAAAAGGATTCAACAACATTTTATTAAGGATGATACAAACATAATTTTACAGATTCAGCTTCTAAGGACTCTACAACAAGACCAGTATTAATGGCACTATGATAAATATAGGCAGTATTTTGCTAAGAGTGGATATCAACTTGCACTAAAGTTAAAGTTCTCATACAACCTCAATACTCAGACAGCTTTTAAAGCCAATGGAATGTTATATGGTTCAATAGGTTACCAGAAAAAGTTAAGGTCTTCATGTACAAAGTAGCAAGAAATCTCTTGCCAATAGCCGTTAATCTTTGGAAAAGGAAAATTGTGCTGAACCCCATTTGCCAAAGATGTGGATTAAGAAGAGAGGATGTCTTTCATGCTCTAATAGAATGCGAAGCAACTAAAAAAGCGCGGAAGAATATCATTTCTGTAGATGATGTTAAGATGCTGGATCACTAGGATATGATGAATGTTTTGCAAGAAATGCAGAGGAAAAAAAGGCAAAAAGGAATTGGAGTTGATAATTGCTTTGTGTTTGGCCATTTAAAACTCAAGGAATCTTTTCATCTTTGAGAATAAGGAAGAAGGTCCACAACTATTAATTGTGAAAGTTAATGTGGATATAGCAGTGAAGATTAATGATCCAATGGCAAGGTTGGGAGTGGTAATAAGAGACTCAAATGGAAAGGTAGTGGTAGCCATAGTTCAATGATCTAGGCTCCAAAATAGTAGTGCTAAAATGAAAGCTGAAGCGATGAGTCTGGGTACCAAGACTGCTCATAATGCAGGTTACTCTCCAATGGTTATAGGATTTGATTCGCAAGAAGTGGTAAGACTTAATTTTGAACATGAAAAGCAGCATAACAAAAATCTCCTTGATAATTGTAGACATTCAAGATAGTCTTCCGAGATTGAATTAGTTTGTAATTCAACATGTACTATTCTTTAGCCAACAAAGTTTTAGGATTTGAAAAACCTATAATCTGGTGGGGATCTTTCCTGCCCCAAATCATGTCATTATTTTCTAATTCCAATCAATGAAAGCTATATATTTTCATTATTAAAAAAATTAGTATGTTATCTTGAATGATTTAAGCTTAAACCATTCTATATGACTGGTTACTCAAGTTTGAGTCCTAAGGAAGTAGAGATTAAAAATTTTTAAACTTTATCCACTTTCCTACCTTAAAAAAAATTCAAATAATTAGATTTCTTTGATATTTAAAAATTGATTACATCCTTTGCATTATATAAAATATAGACTAAAATTGTAACCAAAATAACTGAAGATTTCGATTTCTAGCAAATTAGATCATCACTTGCACAAACATAGGATGAATTCTATGGCAGCAAAAGTAAACACATAAACCCAATAAAAAGACATGACCTGCATACAAGGTTACTTTTTCTTCTTCTTTGTTCTCTCAGCATATAATCACCTAATAATTTCCTTCAGATATTGTCAATGGAGAGTCATGTTCAGCATATTGATCGGATAACAATCGGCCGATGAGCCATAAACCGCCCGCCGGGCAAGAATTGCATTGACAGCTTCTGTTGGATGAAAAGCATCCCAGAAAACATATTGGTTTCTATTAAAGCATGGCATTGCAAATGGAAGACATGTTATTTGGCCTTGGTTTCTTCCAATTCCACAGCAAGCTCTATCAACTACATTAAATCCTGCACATAATGCAAATATAATTCACAATTTTCCCCCGTTTAAATTTTTAAATTTTGCGATATATACTTTGAAATTAAATTATAAAAATTCTTACCAAAAGAAGCAGGGTTGTTTAGAATATCACCAACAGCACCGTAAGTGTTACCATACACAAACATTGCCCCAGGCCTTTTGTTGAGCTGATCAACAAGTGATCTCAGCCCTTCATTGAAGGGACCAAGTATCTGATTAACATAATCAACACATCTTCCTGGCGGTGCCTGGCCGGAACCTCTCTGGTTAGGGATGCAACCAAGAGGTCCAATTCCGGCCAGAAAGAATTTTCTTAACCCTACGCTATATAATGCCTGTAAAGAAAAAAATGTCGAAATATTATTAACAATTACAAAATTTGCATCTAAATTCACGTGACATATACATCTAATGTATTATGGTTAATATACTAATGAGTGACACGTTAAATCCCACAACGTACCAAAAGTTGGCGGGCATAGTGATTGAGCAGAAGGTTAGCATACTGCCAAGGGTTATAGTAGAAGCTGGAAGAATAAATAGAAGGCATGAGATAATTGTTGATGTAGTCATTGCTTCCAAATACCATAATTGCTACTGATTTTGACAGATAGTTTGTCAAATTACTAGCACCCATTATTCCTCTTAATTGATTCAATGTGCTCTCAAAATTCAGGACTTGTTGGCTCAAGGTATACCTCTGCCCCTGTACATATATATCATCTAAAATGAAGCTCACATATATAATTAATGAGGTCGAATAAGGTAATTAAGTGAGATAATAATAATAATAATAATAATAATACTATTATTATTACATAATGTTGGCCAGTTTCATCAAGGATGCCAGCTGCTGCCGAAGCATAATTGACTCCTCCAAGCAATCTGGCTCCATTTGTATTAGGATCTGCAAAGGCTAGTGGGTAGGGCAAACCCATGATCTTTCCTACAAGCAAATAGTTAACAAGAAACTTGTGAAATTGAAAATCTCCTCAGGAACCATGAGAATATTTGGCACAATAATAATTATATATAGGTTTCTAATGATAAATAAAATCGGTTTGTACTTTGTACATGTGGTAAGAAGAGATCAATAGAAAAATCATTTACTTCTTGAAGTAATGAAAGGGAGGAAAAAAGGAATTAATTCATATCAAGTGATGTCGTGACACTCTCTTAAGACCGTCGCAACAATAACAATCCTATAATGATTAAATATTTTGGTAGACGATCCAAAGTTTCACATGAACACATGCAAGGTACTTGTGATAATTAAATAGAAGCTTACCAATAAAATCAACAAAGGTTTTGCCATTGGAAAATCTACCAGTAGGGCCATATTCAAAATCAACACCATAAGGATAATAATTGGACTTGGCAATGGAACTGAGATAATTGTTGTTACCAACATCAACCAATGAATCTCCAAACACAAAGATTCCTCGAACCACCTGTGATTCCGCAACCCCATTTGAGTAACTTAAGATCACAATAAGCACCCAAAATCCGGTAAATGACAGCCGTTGATCGGAACCGATCACCATGCCTCCTCGGCCAGTACCTATCCTCATATTGAAAAGATTTTTGATCTTTTTGTTGAGAATTATGAGGGTTTTGGGTGACATAAATAATGGGAAAATATTGCTGTACATGGAAAGGAACGGTTAGTGTATGAAGTGTGACTAGTGTAAGCAAAACCCATAAAATGTTGCTTTCTAAATGACTTTTTTACTGGAATTTTGGTGCCTAGCTTGGCTCTTTTCATAACGGCCGATTTTGCAAGTCTCTTATTTTTGTTTGCTTGCCTGGTCTTAATGCCGCTTTGCATGTGAACAACGATGCATGCATATAAATGTGTGCGATAGCTTTGGGCCATATCGCGTCACCTTCATGAAACTTACAAAAAGAGTGGAGCTGTTAACACCCCAAAGAAATCCTTTTGCCCCCCTTTTAAATTCTATTCTCTAAAACACCCAACTTAATTTATAAATTAACATCAATCATCTTGCCATTAAATTTCCCCTTAAAAAAGTACTTCTTTTAAGTTTTTATTTATAAATGCATGCAAATCTTAATATTTTAAGTTATTTTTTTCGTATGACATAATTTCTATTCCCATAATTCTTAAAAGCTTCTTAAAAAAAATATTTTTGATTAAAATTAAAATATAAATATAAACAATGAAATGGTGTGGGTGTACAAAATTTGTTAAAAAAAATAATTTATTCAAGTTTTTAATTAATTTTTCATTCAAAAAACTTAATTTATCTTTATTTTTTAGGTAATTTCAATTAAAAATAGGTTTTTAAGGAATTTAGAGAGGTGTCAGGAGGTCTATTCTTATGAAAATCTTCACTTTATGCAAGAAAATGGACTAAAGGCGTATAATCATCAATCATCATTAATTTGGAGTTTATAATGGCCATGACCATGATATATGCTATGTTTACATGTCGTAATGATTATGATTTTGGCTCCTAATGGTAATGGGAATAACATATTTCAAATTATTTTTTTTTTATCGCAAAGTAGATGTTTTGAGTTTCAAATATTTTTTTTTCCGAAGTTTTATGAAATGAGATGAGTAGCTTATCGTGAAGATATGCTGTTTTTTATTTTAATTTTTTATTTATAAGATAGATAAATGGACATAAGTTAAATTAATTTTAAAATTCTTTATTTTTTAAAATTTAAACTCAAATAATCCACTAAGGCCATGTTTGGCTGTTGAATAAAAGGTGGGATTAGACTAATTTAAAGGATAAAAAAATCAGTCCAATCCAGAGTTATGTTTGGCAGTGATGATTAATAAATTAGTCCAAATTTTAATCCAACATTCATATGACTATTAATCCCCATCTTCATATGGGTTTAGATAGGGTTAGATATTTAATATTCTAAATTTGTTACTAATATCAAAAGTTTATTCAATAATTTAATGTTAACTTTTTTAAAATTTAATATTAAATCAAAATTTTAATTCAATAATTTTATTTTAACTAATATGTAATATATTAAACATAAAAAATTATTCAATTTATTTAATGTTGATAACATTAAAATCTAAATATTAAATTAAAAAATAATATATGATTTAAATAGTTATTTTTAGCTTCATTAAATTAAATTTAACATAATCCTATCCGATACTATACCAAACAAAAGATAATATTATATAGTCCAATTTAATTTAATCTAATCTAATTATAAGAATTAATCCAATCCAATCCAATCTTTCAAACGTAGCTTAAATGAATTATTTGAAAACTATTCAGCAACACCCTAAAAAATGCGTGGAGGACTCCGGACTTGGAGAGATGCCCTTCTTTTAAAAAGATTTGAATCTTGTTTTTGTAATGGGACGGGTGACGCAATAACCAAAGTTGAGGCATTTTTGCAAGTCCTTTTTGTTACAACAAAGATCCTTTACTGTATACCGGGTACATGCCTTTTTTTTTTTGGGGCAAGTTTTCTCAAAAAAAAGTAACTTACTATGACATGACATCTGTTTATACTTTTTTTCCCCCTTCAACGTGAGCCGCAAAATAACTATCCTTACACTCACACGTAGTCCTTTTCTCATTCAAATGTTCGCGAGAACTTTCATATAAATTTAAAATTTCAGAATGGCATAATTTTTTTTTTGAACAGTGTGAAGGGCTTCGCACGATGAAACCTTAAATTTACACAAAAATTTATACAAACATCTACACTTAAGAATTTTTTTACATAGCCAAAATTCCCGTTGGTAACTCATGCGCACAATCTTGGGCGTATGAGTTCTAAGTCTTAATAATAATTGAGATTCAACTTCTTTTTTTATAGGAGTTTGTTTGTCTCTTTATTTTGAGATAGAATAGATTTCTTTTCAGTATTAAGTGAGGGTCGTTATTCGACCTGTGTCATACTAGAATCATAAAAGCGAGTTTTGACTGTTATCCGATTGTAAATATCAGTAGAGTTATAATTGTAATATATCGGTATTTAAAAAAAAATATTTTTTCTACATATATATAATGTTTCTTTGACATAAGTTGTGAATTGACACAAGTGTTGTCAAGTTAAAAGTCACAATGATTCTTTTAATAGATTTTATCTTGCATATATTCACCAATATTGATTCCAATAATTAATGTAGAGAAAAATAAAAAAGAGACGATGAGAGCAAATGGTGGGTGATTTGATCTATTTACTTGTCATCAAGACATGAAAATCAGTCCAATCAATATTGAAGCCCGTCGAGCCCATTACCCGTGCACTCAAAGTTCCTTGAATGCATGATTCGAGCAATTATTTGAGACTCTATTCCCCTCCCAATAAAATTAGGTAGGGGTATATTATTGTTTTTCCATAATTTAGGTAGAATAGATATCCCTACGATATTATGTAAGGATAGCAATTCAGACTATGCCATAGTAAAATTATCAAAGAGAGTCTCGATTTATTTTTGATTGTAAATATTAATATATTTCTAATTATAATATATCAATGTATTAAAAAAAAATTAAAGCCCGTCACTATATTGTTGTGCAAGTTGGATTTCTCATCATCATCACCGTTCAAACCTGATGTAAGTTTGTTCCGTATTTATTTCTATTATTCAAATATTCAAATATTCAAATTTATGAAGTCAATATTTTCGTCAGCTTTGGAAAGATCTATTACTATGACCTCCACCAACTACCGAAAATAATTCAAGTAGATGCCAAAATAGCAATAATTAATCTCGCTAAGGAACTGAAAATCATTGGCAAAACACACACATACTGGAATAGCTTGCCGTTAATATTATTAATATTAATTCTGTACAATGTAGCACGTTATCTTAAGATTTTATTACTTATAGTGGAGACTTTAATTTTGACATCTTTAAATTTCTTAGAATTTTTCTTTTACTATTCAGGTTGGTTTTTTTTTTTTTTTGCATGTTTGATTTTATTTAGGGTGGTGTGTGTTCTTTATTATAAGCCTAGTACTTATTATTTTATGTAGTTGGGAGTACATACTTTATATCCTGACATGTGTCATCAATTATTATTTAACGTGTGTCATCAATCATTATTTGGCATGTATTAGTGTTTCACTACATTGCTGTAATATTTTAAATAAACGTGTGTGATTAAGCTTCCAATAATTTTTTATGCAACACTATACATGAATTATGTACTGTGATTTGTGTCTTATGCCAGAAAACTTGCAGATAAATTATAATTGGCAGACATCAAATCTCCAAGCTAGATTACTCAAAAGTTAAGGCCTTCTAAGTTTTATAAATTTTTACATGTCCTCGACTTGGGGGGGCTCCCACCCCAACAAAGAAGAAGCAAGGTGCATGATTACCAAGAGACGTGATATTTTTTTCCTCATAAATCCTTCTAGTTAGAAACACATGCATCGCATCACATCCCTTGAAACATGGAGCATACTTTTTTTCTTTATTTTTTTTAAATTTTTCTCGAAATCACCACTACAATGTCCAAATGTCCATCCTTATTGAAGGTGCATGTTTTTGGATTGATACATATAGAGTGGTGTCATGTTGAGATAAAAAAGTGATTGATTTGCAGAGATATTAGAGAATATTATTCGTTTACCTAGGTTTCATTCAAGAGAAGAGAGAAGAGAAACAAGAGGATGAGAGTGAATGGTGCGGATAATTTGTTTGCCATTAAGAGTGAATGGTGCGGATAATTTGTTTGCCATTAAAACTACATGAAAATTCAATGCAAAATTAATTAAAGCCGCCATGGTGCAAGTTGCATTACCCACAAGTCACAACAACTGAGAGAAAAAAAATTATCATCCATTTATTATAATATCAGGTTAGAAAGGTTACATTTACCTTTCAAATTAAAAAAAAATGAAGGTGGAAAAAGAAAAAAACGAAAGAAATTCCATCATGATAAAATAGAATCCTTATCAAAACCCCCCAATATGGGGATGTAGCTCAAATGGTAGAGCGCTCGCTTTGCATGCGAGAGGTACCGGGTTCGATCCCCTGCATCTCCATTACACAAAAATTTTATTGCTTTTATTTATTTAACTCACCGAATTTGAATAAGGCTTTTGGAGTTTAAAATTGTTTTTCACTTTTTTTTTCCCTTTAGGCATACTCCACAAAAAAATTGACTCTTATAAATATTCTTAAGAGAGTTTTGAGATCATGCTCTTTGCTAATTGTGGCTACTTCTCTTGTCTCTTTGCATCTTCTGAGAAAATTGGTGAACTTTGATGAGATTAGGATATAGAATTGTCTAAAGTTTATATAAGATTAATTAACTCAAATTGTATGTCATCTTACCAACGTCCTTTGGAAAATACTTAGGGTTTACTTGAATTTGATTTAGCTACCAGTTAGAGACTTGTATTGTTGCTGCGAATAAGGGTGATCCAAATTCTTTTTCTGCTGGTTTAATAAAATTCCTTAGTGCTTGTGAAATAATTATATACTAATAACTTTGTTTGAAAGTTGAATAAAAATTTACTTAAGTACTTTTAGAAACATTTGCGAAAAGGAAAGTTTTAATAATTTGTTTTGTGATAATTATTAGATCATGCGTATGACAGTAGTAGTTTACATGTCTCCATCATTCTATATGATCCCACTTTCTTGAAAGATTTAAAAGCAATGGTTAAGAACGAGGAAGCGTCACTTTTTTTGCTCAAATCTAGATTTTTAAGATTTGATGCATCGACATTCTTTTTGCAAAAGTTTTCTTTAGAACACTAATTATGCAACAAGATAAATAATCCCTATATTTCCAAGTATGTATGTTTATCTATGATGAAGTAGAAGATAATTTGAATAAATTTGAAAAATCATTATTTACTTATTATCCTAATAACAAGTTATGTCCATTTATATCAACGATCAAGATTCTCCTAATATGAGTTTTATGTGGGTCTTGATCAACTTCTAATCCTAATAACAAGTTATGTCCATTTATATCAACGATCAAGATTCTTCTAATATGAGTTTTATGTGGGTCTTGATCAACTTCTAATCCTAATAACAAGTTATGTCCATTTATATCAACGATCAAGATTCTTCTAATATGAGTTTTATGTGGGTCTTGATCAACTTCTAATCCTAATAACAAGTTATGTCCATTTATATCAACGATCAAGATTCTTCTAATATGAGTTTTATGTGGGTCTTGATCAACTTCTACCTATTGATTCAGTTTTGCACTGTTTTGCGAATATGGTTGAAATGTTATAAGTACCTTATTTTAATAAGTTTTGATAAGAATAATATTTGGTAAATTTTTTAAAAGTTGCTTATTTCGTAAGTTCTTCTATTTTAACAACGGCTTTTAAAAATAGACAGGGGTTACATTTTATAAGCAACTTAGTAAAGAAGTTATCATACCTTTTTAGAGTTTCTATTTTAACCTTAATATTGTAACAAAGGGACAATTATTTAGTACTTTTTCACAAAACATAATATACAAATAAACAAAATTTAAACTTATATCTATTTTGATAATTATACAATAAAATAGTACTTTCGTAATAACATTTACTAAACATATATACGTACTTTTCAAACTAAAAACAATGAACAATCACAACAACATAATTTATCGAACATTGAGATTTTTTTTTTGAATCAACAACTTATTTCATCTGTAAAGAAAAAAACAACTTATTTTATCAGTAACCGCAATCTCAAATTGGCCTTAAGTATCGATCCTCATCCCAATTATATATTTGTTATAATAGATTCTTAGATGCAAAGTCCAATCTACAAACTTAATTTATTAGCAGCAAAACTGCAGTAAAAATTAATACTTCACAAAATTGATTCATTATCAAAAGTTTTTCATAAAATTTACCGCAACTCAAACAAATTTTTTTAGAAAATTAATATGAAAACAAATGAATTTTTTTGTTGAACAAAGTCAATTACCTATATTTCACTATCTTTAGGAGGTAGGTCCGCCCTCTGGTTGGATGAAATCGCTTCATTCGTTTGGGCCATGTAAACTCTATATATATATTCATCATTTATCAACAGATATGTAAATGCTCATCAAAAGTTTTACAATTGAATTCCTAACGCAAGAAAAATAACTTCTTTTCTCTTACAATAACATTTTGCTTTCAAGAAGATAAAAAAAAAAATTAAAAGATAGTGGAGTGATTAATGTAGCCTAGAGTTGATTGATATTTAAGTTATTAAATTTAGTTTTATTAGACAATAAATAAGCGATCAAAGTAAATATTGACATATTGTAATATGAGCATTAATCTAATGTAATTTTTTTTAAAAGTAAGCATTGGCATAATTATATCACTGACCCAAAATGAAAGTTAATAAATAAAAAAATGGCGGGTGTGTATCGATCCGGATGACATTAGTAGAATCTTTCTAGAAGTCAGAATGCTTTTGATATTTTGATAATGAAAGTCAAAATGTTTCATATACTTTAATAATTATAATCAGGACATTAATCTTCTATTTTTCTTTAATTATTTACGATGTCATCCCACTAATGAATGTTTGGGGATCGTCTTATTACATCTTTGATTGTCTCGCTTAAGCAGGCTGAATTAAGTGGGAAAAAAATAAAATAATTTCGTTTAATTACAAGTGAAATAAAATTAAATTATCTCTATTAATGAAATAAATTAAATAGAATAGCAATGTAGCATATACATTTACCTATTTTGACTTTTTTAATAATAATAATAACAATAAACCCGGAAGTATAAGTTACCGGATCATTTGCTCTCTACAAACCTAAGAAGAGAGTGAAAATAATTTCACATGATCTCATAGTAATAGAAAGCAATGAAGAAAAAGAATAGATACTGTGTATAGATCACGCATGTTACTAATTTAATTTTCAACGTGATCATTCTTATGTGTTCATTATTAATTTTCACATTAGCGTACATATGAATGCATGTGATTGATAGATTTTATTATTAATAATAAAATAAATAATAATAATAATAATATGTGGTATGTGAGGAACGATTACGTTAGCGACATCACCACATGATCAAATTCGTGTGCCCATAATCTTAACAGTATGTATTAATTTGTTGGGCATCATCTTTAAAAAGTAAAGTAAGGCTAAAATAAGTTGAGGATTCATTACCAATTCCTAATCACCTGTTTGTGTTATAGGACCACAAAAACTCACATGATTACTAATCACTTTGCCTAAGCTAAACGAAAGTCTAACTACTCTAAGCACTATCAATTTGCTTTTGCTCATCTTTCTTGGTCCAACTATGTGCTTATTTGTTTCTAGAAAAGTTTTAAATTAAATAATGGGAATAATTTATACAGTAATATATGCATAAGAGCAATTAGAATGTCATAAAAGATTTTATATATTTTTGAAAAGGATAAATGCGATTATAACAATAAGAGTTAAAAGAGAAAAATTTAATTAAAAGCAAGCAAAAGGGAATGGGAAGTTTTGTTGTAAGATCAACTATCTAGTATCTACTATATAAACTAAGTTGTGAGATTTTACTATATAAACTAAAAGGTAAATGCTCATTTAATCTTTATATTTTGATTTAAGTTTGTTTAGTCCTTATTTTTTAAAAAAATATTTCAAAACACCCCTATAACTAAATATGTTACATTCTTACCCTTACTTAGTTTATCAATTCATCTTAAAAGTAAAATAATAAAATAAAAGTTTGTGTAAATTTTATGCTACTTTTAAGATGAATTTGATATATTATCATTTTTTTTCTTTTTATTAATATCCCTAACAATATTGTTGTAAGGGTGTTATTGTAAAAGAAAAAAAAAAGTAAGGACAATAGTATAATATATTTAACAACATGGATGTCTTGGAGTATTTTTTAAATATAAAGACTAATCAGACAATTAACTTAAAATATAGAGATTAAACCAACATTTATCAACTAATTTAATTTTAACCCCTTTTCGTGGTGGGAAAATAAAATTTGAAGGGAAATTAATTTGATGATTTTCCCTGTCTCAAAATTTATAGGCAGATTTTATAGAAATCCATAAAACTTAATTCATATTTAAAGCTAGCTCAAAAATGAGGGATTGTCTCAAAATTATATTATTACTTCAGTATCTATATACAGTTGAAGTGAGATATTTTTTCTCTCACTCTAGTCTGAGTAGACTACTCTTTTTGTCTAATTTTTACGACATGATAAGATAGTATTTGTAGCCCCACTTGTACATGAAGATACCATCTATCAATGCTCACGAACAATATTCAAAAGCTTAAGTTATCAGTATAATAACTATTCTCAGTTGATTGTGGTACCTATCAGCTGCACGTCAAGACTCAAGGTTAATGTTGCAACATTATCCAGTGCCTCTAAAACAAGGGCTTCAACGTCGGTGGTGAGTCAGCCGGGCCGAAAAGCAAGGTAAAAGATGCATTCAACGAACGATAAGTGAAACTTTTTGTAGTATTATGCCATGTGGGATGACTCAAGAATAGGGAATTGAACCGGACTCAATAGTATGTGTAAGGCTATATCACAATGAGAAGAAACAATAATTACCAATTTCGGTAATACGTGCGTCAACAATAACTTTATGTAACACATCAAATCTTCAGTTAATAAGTTGTTGCAAATTTCCTTATATTAAAAACTTCATTTCCTAAAATTTTTAATGTCTTGTCAAAAAGTGGCGTTCAGAACGGCGATTTTAACGGCCGCCAAAGCCGATGTTTAAAGCAAGCTTTTAAAATTCAATGTTTGCCACTACTTACTGAATTGTCACAATTTTTTGTCGGGCAGCAAACAAAACAACCAAGGACACGAGCATCGGATTGTTTTTGTAATAATTGTTTACTATCAACATGTCGATTTCCAATTGGTTGACTTGGCCAAATGAACAAGGCATTTGTTGGTGCTAATGTAACGCGTGTTGCCAACTACTAATTTTTTTTTTTTTATATGTATGTAACCAAAATAATGTTTTTTTTTAAATATGGTATCCAAAATAATGTTGATCATGAATCATGTTGTTAAGTATCAAAATGGAAAGTGACCACCAATCAAATGGCACCATTCAATCTCTCTCTCTCTCTTTTCATGTTGACATAAGTCTGTAAATTTCTAATAGAAGTTGGCACATAGCAATATAGTGCTTAATGGAAGAAAGTTTTCATGGCTTTAGTTTATGATTTTAGTTTGCTAAATCATTCTTTTGTTAGATTTGTTTCACTTTTGGAAAGATCTAAATAGTTGGCGTGGTGATTATAGGTTTCGAGACTACACAATATTTTTTTCATCCCAAATTTAGATTCTATATTGATTGAAGAATAATGTTAGTTATCCTTAATTTTTTACCGCAAGTTTCATTAATCTAAATGATGTGTTATTTATTGAGTGTTTAATAATTCTTTACAAGATCCAAGTGAATTCACTATATGATTTCACCAAATAATTAATGAATATTACATCATTTGCAATAATTTTTTAAGATAAAAAATTTAAAATGTATAACACTACTCTTTTATTGAATCTATATGAGTTTTGAAGGAACCCGTAACTTGAGCATTATAGCCCAAATTATTCTTTATTTATTATAGTTCTTTCTTTTATGGGGTGCCTATCAGGATCCGATGGGGATGTATACGTACTAGTTGATTCAATTTGTTAAGATTTTTTTTTCCTGAATGGTACTAATTAAACAGGCAGTGAGTATAGACATGCATAAGAATTTTTTTTTATACATTTTGGAAAAAAAAAAGATATAACAGGCCTAATTAATCTTGGTCTAATCTTCATTATCAAAAAATTAAATTGGGAGTGTGCATAAAATTAAATTAAGTATAGTGTGCTAGTTAGTTTAATTTGTAAAATCTCTAATAAGGTAACGAGTTCTATTAATAACAAAATTAGGAAGAGGTTCAACTTAAATATGAAAAGGGTGAGGGTGCTAGAATGAATAGGTGATTTGTAATTGATGTGCGCAAGAAATGAATACCACCCATCTCACTATCTCAGAGTTTACAGATAAAATGGATCAGGTTGATCTGAACACATTCAATGTATATGGATGTCATATTTATCCATCTTGTTTGTAATTTGCAGCTTATAAAAAGGTCATCTCATCACATTTGTTTTTTGGACCAATCGTTTGCTACACTCAGTGCTCGTATGGCATGTAGTTAATTGCTTCATTATCTTTTACTAATAAATTAAAAAAATTAAGTTAATTATTACAGCCTCATTTAAAGATATATATTTATTTAAGATTCAGTCTTCTTAGACTAATTAATTCGCATACCTGACCGAGTTAAGGCCTGTTAAATGCCATTCTTATTTTTAGGATAACTTAAAATTGACAAATAATGAAACTTACGGACAAAGATGTTTGGTTTAGCTGATGTTACATGCATACCCCGTTTAACGTGTGCTTGAAATATTCGTTTTGGGGATTAATACCTGATTAACATCTGCTTTGCGTAAAACAGATGATTAATTCATTAGATCACCACTGTGAATTTTTAAAAGTTAATTAGCATTTATAAATTAATTGTAATTAACATAAAGTAATCGTATGTGATTTCACTTTTAAAACCCCTATATAGTTGTTGCACTATCTGCACTGAAACCACAGCACCACCTACTGCTTATTTATCTATATATTTTATTATTGAACTGGAAACAACATGTGATTTTCTTTTAAGTACATTTAATTATTTTTTTTGTCCTAAGTGGAAGTAACACAATTCAAAATCTCAGGGGTGTAAATTGCAATTCTAAATTAAAGGAACAATGAAAGATACGTAGGTTTTTTATATTTTAAAAGTTTAACACTATGGGGATGACTTATATATTTAAATGTGCCATATAATGCCACACGTCCCATAAGACTTTAGACTTTGGAGGCAATTAGCAACTAGGAAGCAGCAAGAACAGGAAAAGAAAATTCAAAATTTGAAAGTCTGGTCATGAAACAAAAAGTTTGGATTACAGTTGTGCACATTAGAGAAACATCACATATGCATACACTGCAACGCCATTATTCCATTAATCTGGCAAAAGAAAACAGAAGCCAATGACTTTTAGAGATTTGTTTTTTTTTTTTCAAACATGTATTGAAAAGGTCAAGATTGCCCAACAATACAGTATGCTTTGGTTCCATCAATAAATCACTCTAGAATTTTTGTTCCACTTTTAAAAAATTTCGTTATATATTTTTTCTGTTATACTCTCAATTTACTTGAGAAGTGTAATTCAACAAAAAAACTTAAAAACTAGAGCTGACGCACATCGTGGTTTTGTATAAACAAGGGCCGCCTGCAAAACACTAACAAGCTAGTTAGTGTTACTGCAAAATCATATCACCAGCTTGTTTTGTTGATAAAGGAGATGTTTTACCTTACGAAGCAATGGAAACTTACTCTAAAACTCTTCTTTCTCTAGAATGGTTATAATTCAACCCTTTCAATTGGGGCCTCATGTCTTTATTTATTTGTGTCATTAATTTGCCTTTACTAAGAAAGTATGTGAATATTCTAGAATTCTTGCCCATAATATTCTTTCCTAAGTTTAGTCCGGAACCAGCAGCTCATGTTAATTTCATTATCCCTCCATCCTAATCTAGTGAACAAGTGTCATGGTGTGAGACCCTTTCAAAATGGGGCACCTACAGTTGTTACATATATACACAGAAACATTCCAATTCAAGATTTGGAAGTGTGGGAAAATCCGAGAAAATTTTAAAACAACATGATTTAAAAAGTTTAAAACTGTACGTTTTTAAAATCGTGCGGTTTTAAAACTTTCCCAGATTTTTCCGCACTTTAAAAATTCAGACAAAAAATGTGTATATATAAACACACTTTGTGTCCAGTTATATGGATTCGATTGATGGTCAAGTGCAATGTCTCTCTGTAGTATAAACATTAGTAATGGCAACTATGAGTCTATGACTTTTAACGTTGCCTACTCCTATTTAATTAATCTAAATGAAAATATCTTAAAGTTGCTTAGAATCAATGATATTTGATCTCTCTCTATCCTAAAAAATATTAGGCACTTCAGTTGCTCTAGAGGATAGATGTCACATGTTATTGGTCAAAGTAATTGACAAAGTCAATGTTCAAACAAGAACTAACACACTCGTAATAGTTATGATATATAATCTTTTATGTGATTGGGTTTATTGACTGGATAAGAAGGTATTGGGGTAGGAATGTCATACCATCAGTCATAATTTCGGAATTGAATAATACTGTAGTCATAATTTGGAATTGAATAATACTGTATATATGGGTGGGTTATTTAATCTCACTAATCTTCTTTCAACATCTACGTTTTTTAAATTAAAATTATAACATATTACTTAATTCACTAATTCTCAAAAATCACAACCCTTGAATCCTTGATTAACTACTTTCTCTCTCTATTGTAATTATGGCCAAAACTTAAACCAATTTCTCTCTCTTTCAATTTTTTTTTCTTTCTTTCTAAAATCAACTTGTCTTTCTCTTAGTTTTCCCTATAATATTATCAATTTTTATATATTATTATCATCTAGAGTTCGTGCGTCTGAGATTTGACCAAAAAAATTCTAATAGATTCAAACTTTTATTTTTGATTTTATATGATTGATATATTGATCTTCACATTTTGTTTAGATTACAATAGGGCTGAATTTTTTAATTTTTGAATAATTTCATTTGTTAAATGCAATATTTATTTCATATTTCATGGTAAATTTTGATGATGCAATGAGTTGGAGGGAGAAAAAAAATATGATAAGATAAGTAATTGATCAAATTATATTTTTACAATGCAAATTTCAATTTAAAAAAGGTACAGTAAGAAATTTAGTGGGTTCAAATAATACCATTATATAGATAGGGATAATGAGATAACCACTAAAAATTGATCTTAAACTAAGTATAGAAATCTCTTGGACTTAACTCATATTCTTAAGCTAACTTTTGAGTATAAAATAAGGCCTAGAGGCTTATGTATTGTAACAGCCAAATATGCTATCATCCATAATATAAATTGATATATAAAGTTAAAATAAATTCAATCTATCCCATTTAAAATAACAATCTTCAATTTATTTCCTAAGGTTCTAAAATCATCAACTTACCTTTGTTCTTATTCAACATATGAGAATAAATAAGTGGGACACGTTGATGTTTTTAGAATTGTAAGGGGTAAATTGAAAATTGTCATTTTATATGGGAGATGTATAAATTAAAATTTACACATAAGATAAAAATTTACTACTTTTTAAATATACATTGATATTCCTCTATGTTAGGATACGAAAAAAATAGGTAAAAGCTCATATCGTTGTCATTAAATTAATGACACCTTTGCCGTTGCTTTTTGTTATTTTGCATGCTTTTACAGTATTACCCTCTTATAATAATGTTTATTTTTTTAGACATTAATAAAAATTAAATTACCAATTTAACCCCATAAAAAAAATATATATATATATATTAATATTTGTGGAACACTCTACTGAGGTTCTTATTAATGTCCAAAAAATTGGCAATTTAATTTTTATAGTATTAATTTTATTCGGACATGCGTGAGCTTCCACAAAAATAAATATATATTCTTTTTATTTTTATCTATTTCTTGAGGTTAAATTGGTAATTTACTTTTTAATGTTTATTAATATCCAAAAAAGAAAACATTATTGCAAGAGGATAATATTTAAAAACAAGCCAAAAGGAACATAAAATAACAGCAGCAATGTTAATAGTATAATGACAGGAAAGTTTTTAGGTACTTTTAAAAATATAGAGACTAAACAAGCACTAATCTTATAATTTAAGGATTAAACGAGCTTTTACCTCTAAAAAATATATAATGCCTTGTATGCAACTATTGCCTAAATTTGTCTTATTATGGATTGGTCCTAGACTTTAATAAAATTCAAAATTCTAGAGGACATCCTCACTTTATTAAAATGAGAGTGACACTAACAAAAAAAAAATCACAGCTTTTAATCTATTTAAATATGTAAATTTTTTTAATTTTATTGATATCCTCACTTTGTTAAAGTGAGTATGTTCTATATATAAATATAGGGGTAAAGTATGTGAGTGCTACTGTATCATATGGTATAATAGTATAATAGGCATTACCCTATTAATAGCACTCCTGCACTTATTCAAATGCAAAAACTATCATTGGAAAATGTCTCTATATGTATAGAGTACTAATCTAGTGCAGAACCATGACTTTATTAAAGTTTTAAAAAACTATTAAGTCATATGTTTAATAGTATACTTAAATCATATAACTTAATAGTTTTATGAGACTTTAAAAAATCTAGGATTTTCGATTGGAACTATATGTATATATATATTCTTAGGTGTAGATACCTAAATATAGATTTCATGTAGTAGATTCAATATTATACCTTGATATAATAGTAAACATGAAATCTGCATTTTTGCATTTGTATGAGAGAAAGACTATATACATATAAAAATTATATAGTCTAAAATTTTAGACTTTACCAAAATCCGAAAGAGATATTACACCTTAACTTTTCCAGTTAGAATTCTAAACTTTATT
This sequence comes from Citrus australasica, assembly GCA_029618585.1. NCBI lineage: Eukaryota > Viridiplantae > Streptophyta > Magnoliopsida > Sapindales > Rutaceae > Citrus > Citrus australasica. The sequence continues at coordinate 29,589,871 of JARCIV010000003.1, read as the reverse complement.
AAAATTTAAAACGACTATAGTGTAACAGTATAATAGCATTACGCTATGTCTAATGACTTTCTCAAATTTTAACAATATTTAAAATCCTGTCCTGGCTAATTTCGACATGTATCGGCACCTAAATGATATCATTGCATTTTGGACTTCGGACAAAATAAATATCATGGGTAGAGATAAAAGTGTAACTTTGAGGACAAGGGAATCTCCTAAAACACAATTAAAAGCAAAAAAAATAGTGGAACTAATTAATGCTGCACTCTCTCTGACCGGCATCAATAGATGAGATAATGATCTATCAAAATTCATCAATGGCCATTGTGTGGTTAGACATGTATCCAGAAAATTAAATGATTTTCTGGTTTCTATAGAGATAAACTGTGGGGCCGACTTCAGTCGCTAAGCTTTTAACGAGGAAATATATATAATGGGCCCTGCCATTTAGTTGAGTCAACTCAACGAGGAGTTAGGGGGAAAAGGAAGGAGAGAAAAAAAAAAGGGTAAAATGAAAGCATCGACAACTAGGAGTGGCACGATAACATTATAAATACGATGTTACCCACTTATTAAGTTGTCTCAAACTCAGAAAAGAAGTCTCTAAGCTTGCTACTAGCAAGAGAGCAAAAGCATTTGGCTTCAGCATTAAGTGATTCTTGAGTAAAATAACCAGCAAATTAATATGGATAGTGTGGAGAAGACAAGAGAGCTGAAAAGAGATTCCATGTTGTCTTTGGATGTTGATGAAACTGCTGTTGATTGGAGAGGCAGGCCATGCAAAGCTAACAAGCATGGTGGCATGACTGCTGCTGTTTTTGTTCTTGGTCTCTCTCCCCAGCTCTCACTAGCTCTTTAACAAATTTCTTTCAAATATTAGTGGTTTAATTTAATTTAATTGCTTTTATTGTGATATATTAATTATTATTATTATTGGTGAGTGTAACAGGTCTTCAAGCATTTGAAATGACGGCAATTGCAGCTGTTGGAAACAATCTCATAACCTATGTGTTCAATGAGATGCACTTTCCTTTATCAAAATCAGCCAATATAGTCACAAACTTTATAGGAACTGTCTTTCTTCTCTCTCTTTTTGGTGGGTTCCTCTCAGATTCTTATCTTGGTAGCTTTTGGACAATGTTGATCTTTGGTTTTGTGGAGCTCTCTGTAAGCACTTTCTTTTCAAGCATAGTATCTATTATTTTTGCATTTTATAGATTCTTGTCTCCCTTGAGATCTCAAACACATCTGCAAGGTGATCTTATAACACTAACAATCAATTCCAAAAAGGATTCAGTAGTCTAATTATTGTTATCTAATCATTGTTATCTAATCATTCCATTCTTATACAAACAAAAAGTTCAATTGACACAATCTATATAATTTATTTACAAAGGAATATTTATCTTTGCTATTATTTGTTTTAGGGTTTCATATTATTGTCTGTTCAAGCCCATCTCCCAGAATTGAGGCCATCTCCATGCAACATGCTCACTGACACTGACGGAACCCAAAATTGTCAAGAAGCGAAGGGCTACAAAGTTTTGATACTATATTTAGCACTTTACTTGGTGGCTCTAGGCAGTGGGTGCTTAAAACCTAACATAATTTCCCATGGAGCTGATCAATTCAAAAAGCAAGAATCCAAAAAGCTCTCCACTTACTTCAATGTTGCATATTTTGCTTTCTGCATGGGACAGCTTATTGCCCTAACATTACTTGTTTGGGTCCAGACTCACTCTGGAATGGACATTGGATTTGGTGTCTCAGCAGCCGCTATGGCTGTGGGATTAATCAGCTTGATTTTTGGAATATTTGTTTATAGAAATAAGTCGCCCCGTGGAAGCATCTTTACCCCAATTGCTCAAGTAAAATCTCTATGCTTTTCTCTTTTCATTGAAAGAGATTTCAATCTTAGTTCTTTTAATTTATTAAGCTAAGCCTTTTCTTCCTCTAGGTTTATTTATCTCTAGTTTTGTTAAGAAAATTTATATTTTATAATTGCATCTTTAACTAACTAATTCTTTCTTTGTTTTGGTAGTTTCTGTAAAGTAGAAACATGTACTTAAATTAAGAATTATTTCTAGTTCTTTTTTATATAAATTTATATAACGTTGCCCACTTTCTACTTCCTTTTGCCCACTTTTTAAAGTATGCCATTTAACGTTGTCTGATTATTATTATTATTGTTATTATTTTGAATATTCTGAATGATTTTGTATTGCAGTTTGGATTCTATCTGATGTTTCAATCTAGTGCAGTATACAAAGTAGTTTACTCTTTAGTGTTTCTTTTTTTATTTTTTCTGTTAGTTCTTGAGACCTTATTTAGATTCCAAGTTAAACAAAACCGTCTAATTAATTAAGAGCTAAACAATTTTGTGTACATTATTTGTATAAGGTAGTTGTGTCTCTATATTACTCACTTTTAAATTTCCAATTTAAAACTTGCAAAAGTCATATTTAGTAGTTCTTAATTTTTTTTATTAATACTTAAGATGCATCTCTCTGAGTTGTTTCTAATTCATGATTCATTTTTTTTTTTAGGTTTTTGTGGCTGCAATAACAAAAAGAAAGCAAATATGCCCATCAAATACATTTATCCTCCATGGAAGCCAAAATAATATTGCTACAAACCGCGTTTTAGCCATCTCACCTAACAACAGGAACCTCCCACATACCGAAAAGTTCAGGTGGGGTAGAAATTTTTTTTAAAGCAGATTTTATGCTGTTAAAATTTTGAACAAAAAGGTGAATTTGTAAAGTGTTTGTCTTGCCTTTTCTTCAAGCCTTCTTGCCCTACAAGGATTCACAAGAAAAAGAATATGTTATAATTGTGTTTCAAATACATGTTCACCTGTCTGAACTTTTGTTTTCAAACTTTTAATTTTAAAATTCTGGAGTACTAATGAACCAATTGGTATAATTATTTGATGATTCAAAAATATTGGGGTTCGAATCAAGTTATGGAAGTTTTTGTTTACATCAATTTGCTTATTTACCGGGTCAAGTTTTTATGTTTAATGGTGACTTGGAATGGTACTAGAGTTAATTTGACCAAAAGATCATGTGCGCGTGCAAATTTCCTGTGGCACATCTTTATTTGGCTTTATTTCTATTTTCTTTTCTTTTTGGTTGGTTTCCATACTGTATTTCTTTTTGGTCATGCTTGAGAACTTGAAAAAAGTCTTGGAATTGGATGCGTAAAAATATAAAATCAAATCGATGTCATTTTGACTGTCTTTTAGGACACCCAATTCCGACAATTCAAAATTTTTCTTTTATTTCTGATAGGGCTTAGTCGACATAAAAGCATGTTTGGGATCGATTATATTTCTTAAAAAAATTATATCATGCATTTTGCAGATTTCTTGACAAAGCCTGCATAAAGGTCCAAGATGGAGCAAATGAGAGTCCGTGGAAACTATGCACAGTGACACAAGTTGAGCAAGTGAAGATAATCATGTCTGTAGTCCCCATATTTGCTTGCACCATAATTTTCAATACCATTTTGGCTCAGCTCCAAACATTCTCAGTCCAACAAGGAAGTGCCATGAACAATAAAATCACAAACCGTTTCCAAATCCCTCCTGCTTCTCTTCAAGCCATCCCTTACATCTTGCTCATCTTTGTAGTCCCTTTATACGAAATCGTTTTCGTCCCCGTTGCATCGAAATTCACCAAGAAAGATTCAGGAATTTCCCCTCTACAAAGGGTTGGGGTTGGACTTTTTGTTGCAACTTTCTCAATGGTTGCAGCTGCCCTAATAGAGAAAAAAAGAAGAACCGCAGCTTTAAATTCCAATCAAATTCTCTCAATCTTTTGGATTGCTCCACAATTCTTAATCTTTGGACTCTCAGAAATGTTCACAGCAGTAGGGCTCATAGAATTCTTCTACAAACAATCATTGGAAGGGATGCAGTCATTTTTGACAGCAATGACATATTGCTCATACTCATTTGGATTCTATTTGAGCTCCCTTCTTGTTTCACTTGTCAACAAAATTACATCAAGAACTAGCTCTTCAGCTCACGGGTGGCTAAGTGATAATGATCTCAACAAAGATAGGCTCGATCTTTTTTATTGGCTTTTAGCTGCACTCAGCCTCATCAACTTTTTCAATTATCTTTTTTGGTCTAGATGGTATTCTTATAATCCATCTTTATCTCCTACTACAACACCACATGAATCTCATGGAGAAGACTTGGAGAATCAAAGCCTCAACAACAATATCTCAAAGCACATTCTTAGAGCCGACAATTAATTATAATCTTTCTAGAATATGATAATATGCCAACATTATTATATGTCTTTGTAATGATTATTATTCTTGTTTTATTTAGGTAATTGTGATCAAGAGGCAAAACCCTTAGGTGAATGACGATAATCTTTGACCCACTTCGTATTTAAATTAGTTTTTCTGCTCATTTTTCTCTTAATTTTGTAATAACAATTGATCTTGTAATTGTGGACTAGTGATGGTGGTCCCTAAAGTCTTGTAGTTTCTGGTTCACTTATTCCAAAAATCTATGAGAAAATCAGGTTTGATTCCCATCAACCACTAGATTCAATGCACATTCTCCCCGTTCCTAAACTGTTGCTGCCAAAGCTTTGTAATTTGTATGGTCATTTATGACAATCTTGGTCGGCCCGCTTCTCATTTTTTTTCTTTTTGATGAAAAAGGAAAGAATGTAAGTGGTGGGGTTTTGCTTTGTGCTTTAAATTAGGTAGAATTATGAATATATCCTTTTAATATATATATATAATCGTACATACTATTACTAATGCATATAAGAACCATGTGAATAAAGTAAAAAACAGAGGAAAAGATTAAAAATTGAAACCACTTTGGCCATTTTCTTATTATACTGTTAAACATTACTGCCATAATCTTGTTTTTTTTTTTTTTCTTTCCAATTCCTTCATATCTTCACAAAGAAACATGTCCATACTTGTTTGTGTTGTTGTCAGCTCTTGAGCTGGTGCTTGATCAATAGCTATCCTCCTAACACTACTGGCTATAAGAAAGCACTTTTCGTTCATGATTTTGCAAAAAGACTTTGATTTTATGGTCCCCGTAAGCATCAACAAAAAATGGCCCAATGCTCTACTCCTATATATCTAGAAGTCAAGAAGTAAATAGTGGTTAATTAAAACACAATGCATTAATTGCAGCTTAACTCACTAACATTACCTAACTTTTTTTAAAAAAAAATTAGTAGAGATAATTGAAACATTTTCTTTTGCCTGGTCGGGCTGTAGCATTGGGCTTAGAAGAGCTTACAACTTTGGGCTTTCTGAGGCTCATTTCACTTTAAGACCTGGACTCGGACTCAAACCCTTATAGAAGCTTTATGATTTTATTTTATTTTTTTAATATCTAAGGTTTACTAATTTTATGATCAAATAAAATTAATGCTTAAATTACTGAAATCAAGTTAGTTTCTCTCTAATCTCCATGAAAAACTAAAAGCCCATTTTGGGGATCGCTTTTAAACCTATAACTGTTTAAACTGATCTATATTATATTAGTAAACATCTGCATATTATGAATCTTTCATAAAACTTACCCAATTATTATCCCAATCTTTAATAAATAAATTCTATTTTCTTTTAAACTCAATTTGATTAAAGCTAGCATGCAGATACGTACAAAATTTTCGCTGTCATTTTTTTTTGTCATTTAATTCTTTTTTCATTTAAAAAACAATTTATTACTTAAAACAGTCACACAGGCTGCATGAGAACTAATTTCAACACTAACTGGAGTTAGGTCTCGAGCTTAATAACCACGTGGCATGTAGCCTAAAAGTTGTATTCTTCATTTTTCAATCCCCCTTTTTCAATTTTCCTATACACATGGCATGTTATAACCAAAATGGGGCCTGCCACGGGCGCATTACAGAAGCAACACGTGGCACGGAGCTTGATATTCAAATACATAAGCAACCTATTAGCTCCACTTGATCAATAATGACTATAACAACACAGCTGGCCAGATAAAGTCAAAGGCTACAAAAAATGTTCTAAACCTAACCTCTTAAGTAGAGAGCAATCACTGTAGAACTGAGATTTGATTATGTTAGAATAAGTAAAGTTTGACACTATTCAATTATTTGACACAAAATTGTTAAATTTATTATAATTATTAAATAAATCAAATACAAGTTTATATGAATTTTTTTACGTTTAGCATTAAAGTTTTTAACCTATTTATCTATTAATGACACAATTATATTTTTTATTCGAAATTAATTTATAAGTTATCATTATCAAAACTTAAATATTAGATATAATTTTCTTTTTTTCTTTTTTTAGAGAATAATGAACATATACTGATATACATGATGCTTTATTTATAAAATTCTGTATAGATTTAGGATACGTTTGAGATTAAAGTTGGACAACTGTAACTTAAAAACTACAGCATTAAACTGTTTGGTAAACACTAGCTGCTATAACTTGGAAGTTATGTTGATATGATTTTTCACTTGTATCATAAAAAATCTATTATATCTTTAATAATTTTGTCAAAATTATTATTTAAAATTTATATTTATTACAAATTATTGACTTTTGTTTCGTGTTACAACTTTTTTTCCATAATAGTTGTACCTTAAACGTTACAACACCCTAGTTTCAAATAAGACCTTAGTATAAATGTATGATATTTTGATATATATATATATATATATATATATATAGGATCAAGTTACGGTGCAACTGTGGTACCATGCCACAGTTGCATCCAACCGTTGGATGCACTTAGATTAGTGGAGTCTACTAGCATCCAACGACTAGATGCAACTGTGGCACGGTACCACAGTTACACCACAGGTTTTCCCATATATATATATATTTCATTGATCTATTAATGCACAAACTCTCCATTCTGTATCATCATAGCTTGCTGGATAAGTCAAATGATATATATATATATAACCCATTAATTATTGTTGCCAAGTTAAAGTCTTAATATTTGGACACGATTAACAAAAAGGTCTAGGTCAGTCTAAATTTAACATGATATCAATACGACCCAATGACCTATTTTACTAGTTCTAATTCTGCAATACCAAAATGAAAATTGATACAAATTGGATGCTAATTAAAATAAATATCTATAAAATGAGGGGTACAAATGTAAAATTAAAAGAAAATGGCCAAATTTGAAATTGATGCTTACTTTTCAATATCTATTCCCCTAGTCCACTTAGCAAAAACAAGTTAGCTCCACCCGTATTAACATCCTATCTTTGGCCCACATGGTGGCTATTGGGGAGCAACATTTGGAAAGCTCATGTTACCCAACAATTTAGTTAATTGGTGACACATGTAAATGATTAGACATAAGGTTTTTTTCCCTTCCCCTTTGAATTGTTACCATCAATAAACAATACATAACTATTAATAGAACATATACAATCATAGTACAATTAAGAGTTCTAGGGAACACATCTAGTAAATTTACAACAATTAACGGCAAAATCTCTATTTTTATGTTTATACATCTATTTTCATTAATATTAGAAAAAAATATATCCCTACTTATATTTATGAAAAAAAAATTTTGAGTACAAATACCTTTACGAGAGAACTCGAATTGGTGCCTTAAAACAGTTCCATGAGCATTGTTGAGATAACTACAATTAGGCCAAGGCCTTGGTGGCAATTTAACATGCACAAACTAATAAACGCAAGGATTATTACTTGTACTTAGGACAAAAAGATTGGAGTAAAGCAATAGATAGTTAAGGCAAACTTGGAATAATATTATGTTAGAATAATAATTTTTTGGCGAAAACCATCACCTAAAATTTAGGAGTATTGATGTTATATCACCAAGAATTAATAATCGAATATGCCGAAACATACTTGAATCCATAATACTGAAAAACTCTCTAAAGTCATGTAGTTAGTCTTCTAGATCAACATGTTATCTAAGAGAATCACTTAACTTTCTCTGATGATGGGATGTGAGAAGAGAGTAGAATGTTGCGTGTTACTTGGCGACTGTAACCGCTTATATAGATAACTTTTCTAGGTATCATTAGGTATTCTTATTTCAACTCACTATAGAAATATAAATTACTATTTGGTTTCTACACGTTAAATCCTCACACCCTATTTAATACATTAATGCCCAATAAGTCCAATAATGAATTAAGGATCCAATAATATTGTATTAAGAATTCAAGAATCTCCCACTTGGTCCATATTTGTAATCTTTTAATTATACTTTCAATAACCAAAATGTATTTATAACCAATTTGGTCCGTCAATCATACTAACATATGATCAAAGCAGCCTTGATTACTAATGTTGTAATTTGACGCATCAATGGCCACTATACCAATACAACTAAATGACATGGATCATGATGTGGATGTGTAGCATGAAAAATTCATGCAATGTAATCTTCACATGCCTATTTCTAACTAGTCTACCTTAAACTTGAATAAGATCAAACCATACAAAAATCAGAGTGTGAATAAACCAAAATTTTATTTCTGTAGAAAATAACTTTAACTATCCATAAACTAAAAAGTTTTTATAGCATATAAAATCATCTCCCACTAAAATTGAACATCTTTTATTGACATGACACCCATACGAGCAGTATGTTCATGAAACATTTTGGGTGACAATCTCTTGGTAAGCGAATATGCAATCACAGAGTTTGTGTCGACGTGTTCTATAGATAACTTTCCATTTGTAACTCTTTCTTTAACAACTAGGTGCTTGATGTCTATATGCTTACACTTCATTAAGCTCATGTTGTTATTGGAATACAGCACTGCTAACTTATTGTCACAAAATAACTTAAGTGGTCTATTAATGTCATCTACTATACACTGTCTATGACAAGCTTTCGTAGCCATATTTCGTGATTAGATGTCTCATAATATACTATAAACTCTACTTCCATTATGGAAGAGATAGATTGTTCAGAACTCTTCTATGAGACAGCATCCCCAGCTAACTGATAAATGTAACCCTAAGTGGATTTCATACTATCTTGGTATCCAGCAAAATTGGAGTCAATATACCTAATGATCTTAAGCTAATCCAACGTTCGATACGTGAGCATGTATTCTTTTGCTCTCTGTAAATAATTAAGAACTACCTGGCTACTTTTGAATGGTCTAATTTTAGATTGCTTAAATATCTATTGAACATCTCAATAACATACGTAATATCATATGGCGTACAAATTTGAGCTTACATCTGACTAACGTCTAAGGAATCTTCTACATTTTCTTTTCCTCAAAATCATTCCTAAGACACTAATTAGGACTAAACATGTTTCCCTTAGCCACGTGTCTCCCTTAGCCACAAGAGTATCAACTAGTTTACAATCTTGCATGACATTTCTCTTGAGAACTTTTTCAATATAACTCTTTTGTGATAGTCCTAAAATACTTTGGGAGTGATCCAAGTGTACATCTATGCCAAAACAAAAAAGGCATCACCAAGATCTTGCATTTGAAAATTCTTTAGAAATCTCTTGGTGTCGTGCAATAAGCGTATATCATTGTTGGCAAACAAAATATCATCAATATGTAAAACCAAATAATATATTTGCTCCCATAGAAGTTATGGTATATGTAATCATTGACCAAATTCATCTTAAAACCAAGTGAGACGGTTACTTGATGAAACTTAAAATACCATTGTTGAGATGCTTGCTTAAGTTCATAAATGAATTATTTAAGTTTGCAAACTATATTCTTTGAGTCTCATTTTCTAGTTTCTTTATATAAATCCTCTCATCAGTATTACTATTAAGAAATGTTATTTTCATATCCATCTGATCTAACTCAAGATTAAATTGATCTTTATATAAAGCTCCTTACGATAAGATGCACCTTATAGCTTTTTACATGACCTTTTGAATTCCTTTCGGTCTTAAATATCCATTTGTAACTAATAGGTTTGTACTTTCTGGTAATAAGACAATATCTCATATGTTATTATCGTTCATGGACTTCATCTCTTCATTCATCAAATCAATCTGTTTCTTAGAGTTAAAACTTTCCATGGCTTAATAAAAATTAATCAGATCATCTTCCATCACTCTAATGTCTACCTTTTGATCACTCTAATGAAAATTAATTAGATCATTTTATATCACTCTAATGTCTATCTTATGTTCTTGAAGAAATACAAAGTAGTCATCTAGCATTTCACTTTCCTTTCTTTAGTAGATTTCCTTAATGACATAGGTTTTTGAGGTAATAAAGTTTGTTTTTCTAGAAAAATTTCTGGTATGGGGGTTCTCTAACATTATCTTGATATGTTGTGCCTTGAATAAGGCCAAGAATGAGATCTTGATCAATGCCTATAACACTTGTAAAAATATCAATATATTCTTCTTCAAAGACAAAGTCCCTAACTGTATCTCTCCCCGCAAACTCGACATCCTCGAAGAACTAAATCTTTCTTGAGTCAAAAATTGACTTAGCCCTGAGATTATAAAACTTATACCCCTTGGATCTTTCAGAGTATCCAATAAAATAACATTTCTTGAGGTTTTGGCCATTGCTTTCGTTAGACCCCCGTTAAGGATATATGTTGTAGTCTTAAGTGCTTCTCCCTTGAGTGACTCTGGTAAGTATGACAAATCATACTCCTCACTATGTTCTTAAGCGTTAATGCTAAACATTGTGGATGAACCTGACACAGTGTACTATACGATGGTACTGCACTCCTTTAGGAATTCAGTAATGGTCCTGGACATTCTTCACTGAAACCATCATATCTGCATAGTATTTACCACCGCAATTAGATCTGACACTTTTTATACTTTTACTGAGTTGATTTTCAACTTCGACTTAAAAAATTTTAAACATATCAAACGACTGTGACTTTTCATAAAGGAGATATATGTAACCATATCTAAAAAAATCGTCAATGAACATTCTAAAATATTGTTGACTATTCCAAGCAATCATAGGAAATGTCCCACAAATATCCATATCTATAAGTTCTAAGATGTCCAAAGTCTTATTGGTTTTAAATCTCATTTTATTGGTTTGTTTCCTGTTTATACAGTTAACACAAATATTAAAACCTATAAAATCTAATAGGTAGAGAATTTCATCTCTCACAAGTCTCTCTACTCTCCCTTAGAGATATGGCCTAATATCTTGTGCTATAATGCATTTGAATTCCCATATGTTAATTTTCTCTTTATATCTTATGTATTTAGTTGCAGGAATTCATTAAATGAAGCAATTATAACAAGCAAATAATAGGGGTGGGCATCGGATCGGATTCAGATTTACTTTCAAATCGGACCGAATATAATTTCTACAATCCTATCGGATTTGATTCGGATCAGATTGAATTCGGGTCAATGTGAATAATCCGATCGAATTGTACTGTACTAAAAAAAACTGAAAATGAAAAGTCAAAACCCAATTCTTAAATCCCAATTCCCAAATGACAAAACAACACACCACCACCGCGCGCCCTTGATGAGCCAATCCACAACCACAAACCACACTACACCCATGGGCCACGACCTAACAAGCCAACCCACGACCATGTCGCCAATGACACAAACCGAATGAATTCGACACAAACCCAACCGCCACGATGTCCTCCAGACCAGATCGGATTCGACACAAACCTAACTGGATCATATTCGGCATAAACCCAGCCGTCACGACGTCATCGAAACCCACGATGAGCAGTTAATAATGACAGAAACCTCGCCTTGTTTATGGTAATCCACTAATCCAATAGCCCCCGATGATTTGCGTTTGAAGATTTGAATTTTTTACTTGTTATATGATTTGTCTTGATTATTCACAAATAAGTAATTTGGTTGCTTAGAAGTTAGAATATACATACATCTATTTTATCAATACCATTCCTGTGTTTTTTTTTAATTCAATACTGTGTTCATTAATTACAGATTTCATTATTTTTTTGTGAGAATTGTAAAAAGGTCCCAAACCCGAATTAATCTGAATCCAAAATATAATCTTAAATTCGAACTCATCTGAATCCGATCCGAATCCAAAATTATCCGTAATATTCATCTGATCCGAATTAATTTGGATAAGATTTGATCAAATTAAGGTTCAGATTGAATTCAGATGGATTTTTTTCCAATATAAATTATCCGAAATCCGATTGGATTCATCCGAATTCGAAATTGCCCACCCCTAACAAATAAAGATTATAATCGCTTGACAAAGAATTGGAACCAACTGATTTTAAATCATAAAACAAACTGAATTTTTCATTCTCAAATAAATGTTTCATCAAGATTCAAATAAAATCTAGTCTTCAATAATAATATGAATTTTAAATTACTTCAATTTCAATCATCTTGCTATGGCAGATAGATATGTCTTTCACCATCACTAGGCTTTCAGGCAGGCAACCTTGAATAGACACATTGATATGAGTTGCAGCACAAGAATCTATCTACCACGTCTATCTAGTGCTAAAGTTAAATTAACCTTGGATAAACTAAATTAAAAAGCATACACTTCTTATCATGTCATGTAGTGCAATGCTTATTTTTATGCCCTTCAGCTCCACAAACGAAATAAGTAGTACCTTCTGGATCAGTCCGTTTCTTTTAATATTTCTTTTTGAGGTACTGTATTTGTAGCTTTGTTATTCTTTTTCCTTTTTCTTTCCTTTTCTCATATATCTTATTGAAATTAAACTTTTTAAGAGCATACATGTTTCTGCCTTGTCATTCTTCACAAACCACTTTTTAATGTCGGCAAGGAACTTCTTAGCCATAGTTTTCTTTTTAAACATTGAACCCCTGAATGTTTCCAAAATAGTCTTCTTTATGATGGTCATACACATGCGATTTGATTTCTTTTACCTTTCAAAATTCTTCTTGTTATCAGAAGTAATTTTATCTGTAAAAAGTGTCAAAGAATCAATTCTTAACACAAAGTCAGAATCTATGATTGCGAGTACTATTAAGATATTCTCTTGTCATGACTTGAAATTAGAGCCATTTAGCATAGAAATAGAATTGATGTTAGCAGTAATATTAGCAACAAAGAGCAATAAAACAAGGTCATACAGGTCTTAAAATAAAAATAAATTCAAACAAAGGTAAACCCATCCCAAGATATCGAACACTCTATTTATATTTAATCTTTGAACAAAATATTAACTTGTAAGTGATATCTTGGTGTAGTAATCAAACACAATAATAAGCACATATCAAATAATAAACCTTCCTTCGAGTCGATTAATTATTCACATGTAAAATCAAATAATCATCTTGTGTTTATTACCACATGTGTACTTGCAATTCTATTAACTATGGACCTTCTTTTAAGCCGATCTATATTCACATAAATTACATACATACAATAATTTATATTCCAAATAAATTAGTTTCCACAAGAGAGGCCACTTTAGTGACATGTTACTTCAATTATTTCATATCAAAATATTATTAAACATACCAATATTTAAATTTAAGATAGTACCAAAAATTACACTTAAAAAATATTTTAGGTCAAAATCAAAGTCAATGGCCAACAATCAATTATTGACCAGTGAACCATCAACCGGGTCAAAGTTAAACCGGCTTGGGTTAAACCAACTTGATCATAAACCAGCCCAACCCGAATCTCTAACCCTAATCATTTTATTCTTTAATTTCATTTTTTTTCTTGATGCGGCAGCTTTGTTTAATGCAGAGGCTTTCCTTATGTGACTTCACACGACCATTGCTTTTAACCAACCACTGTGACCTATGGCCGTAGCTTACCTGCTGGTGTAGCCCAATGGCCGTGTCCAGCCCTCGATCTGAAACCTTAGCACCAGCGATTGCCATTGCCACTGGCCACATAACTTTAAAGAAATTGAATTTTTTTATTAACCCGAAGTTATTTTATTGATCCTTAAAAAAAAAAGGGAAATTTGTAACATACCCCCAAATAAATTGACGTTTTACACTGCATACCCAACAAAATTAACTTGTTGCACCGCGCCCCCAATTTCGTTATGTATTCAGTTAAGTTTAACGGCACAGGGTTAAAATCGGAAGTTAAAGCCTTAAATCAATTTTAATAGAAACTCTTTTTATTTTTGGCTTCTCTTTATTTCGTCCTTTCCTTTTTCTTTTTATTTCTTCTGTCTTCTCCATTTCTTTTTCTTCTTCTTCTTTGTTCTTCTCTTTCTTCTTCTCCATTTCTTTTTCGTCATCTTCTTCTCTGTTTCTTCTCATTTTTCTTCTCCATTACTTATCTCCTTCTTCTCCATTTCTTTTTCTTCATCTTCTTCACTGTTTCTTCTCCTTTTTCTTCTCCATTACTTCTCTTCTTCTTCTTCTCCATTTTCTTTTCTTCTTTTGCTCTATTATAAAACATCAACCACCGCGATTGCCACCGCGCCAGTCTAGAGCGTCAGCTGCTTCCTTTGGCGGCCACCGCTTAGTTCCTTTTAGGCTTAGTATTATGGATTTTGGGGTTTCATTAGTTATTATTTGGGTTGTTTTGAATTATGATTTAGGGGCTTGTATTTTGAAACCCTAAATCAAGTAATCAAAATCAAATGCGTCAATTAATGATTCATGGGTAATTTTTCTGACTGGGTTGAAGAATATGGTGGCGGATAAGGAATCAATGGTGATGAAAATGGTTGTGGAAGGGACTGAATTTAATTATAATCATTGAATGTGTTGTGGTCTTTTTAATTTGTTTATTTTTTATTAATTATTCTTTATCTTCATATTTCTTTTTATTTGTTTGTTAAATTTTTTTTAGCGGCTGTGTATTTTATATAACCTGATAAGATTTTTTTGGAGAAAAATAAAATGGTGACAATGTACATATAAGCTCGTTAGAAATGGAGAAGAAGAAGGGGTGTTTTGTGTAATCAAACTTAAAGGGGCATTTTTGTCATTAGATAAAAAATCAGACGGAGCTGTTTAAAATAACTAAAAAACTAATAGAATTGGGGACGCGATGCAACGTGTCAATTTTAGTGGGTGCAGAGTGTAAAACGTTAATTTATTTGGGGGTAGGTTACAAATTTCCCAAAAAAAAAAGCAGCCACAATTGTTCTCAAACTCAATAATGCCAAAATTATTAAATTTGAGAACCCAAAAAATTCTCAATAATTCAATATGAGGAGACTCTGATAACCCTCATTAAAACAATAAACTTCTGGTGAAAACCATTATCTAAAATCCAAACAGATTTAAGTTGTATTACTAAGAACCAATAATCAAATATGTAGAAGCGTACTCGAATCCATAATTCTGACTACAACACGTTATCCTAGAGAATCTTTTAACTTTCTTGTTGCACTCTTTCTAATATAGAATATCAAAAGAGAATAAATGTCATATGTGACCTATGGACCATAATCACTTATATAGATAACTTTTTATGTTATCATTAAGTATTCTACACATTAAATGCTCACACATTGTTAGACACATTAAAGCCTAAATTACCGAAAATATTAATAGATTACTTTTAATTGGACTTAACCTTATATGACAGTTCGCAACACACAATTATTCATTTATAAATCCAACGTTGGATTAAGGATCCAACAATGTAAGAATCCAACATCTTGGTCTAAGAGTTTAGATCGACCGTATAACCTATTATTTTTAAGGAATATGATGATATATAAAGGAAGAGATAAGGAACTAAGGGTATGTTTACTTACCGAGTCGGAGTAAAGAGTGTAAGTTATCATACTCTAATGTTTACATGCTTATTTAAGAGTGAGAGTGCGAATCACATTCCGTATGTCCCACCCACTTTTGAAATGAGGAGTGAGATTCATGCTTCGATGGGGGGTACCTCTTCCTTTTTTATCTTTCTTTTTAAATATAACATAATTATATTTATTAAAATAAAATAAAATTATATTTATTTAAAAATAATAATATCATATCTTTAAATAATATTATTTTATTCATAGAGAATTAATAATATTAGTATATAATATCTTTATTTAAAAATATAATATTATTATATTTATTTAATGTTAGTGGTTAATAATAATAATAAATAGTTTATTCTAAGAAAATATTATTTTTTGTACAATATTATTAATAATAATATTTTATTTGTGTTGCTTTTATAAATAATTTTTTACTTATGTAATTAAAATTAAAATTAGTAAAAGATTTTGTAATTTACATAATTAAGAATATTAATAATTATTATTAACTTATATGATTAAAACTAATAATAAAATAAATAGGTTATTTTAGAAATATATTTTTATTTACTTTGTAATTAAAAACTATAATTCTTTAAATAAGGGTAAACTATAATTTAAAATAATTCACTCCCAATACAAGATAAAGTAAATATACAAATGAGATTTTGATTCATATTCCACACTCTTATTCCGAAGAAAGTAAACAACTTACTCTTATTCCAGTGGAAGTATACAACTTACTCCTACTCACAATCCAAACTTTCAATATTTTCATTCTTCAGGTTCCCAGTTAGGGATGACAATTGTACCCGCAAACCCGCCCAAATCCCCCCGCTAAAACCCGCCCGCTGCGGGTAATTTTACCCATTGCGGGTGAGTTTAATATTATAAGTTAAAACCTGCACATGGATGCAGGTGGGTTTGGTAGTGACCTTAAATTCGCTGGATACCCGCATGGATATCCGTCAAACCCGTAATATTTTTTTCTAAATATTTTTAATTTAATTTTAATTTAAAACATGTATAAAGAAAATTATGCAATTGTTCAAAATGTATTAACTTCAATATAGTATAATATCTATTATACATTACAATATACAAATTTATAATCATCTATATTTTTTTTCTTGATATACTTGTTACTTGTAGATGCAGAATTTTCTAATAAAGTAGGAAATAGCAAATTCTCCGAAAATGAAGATATTGTTGATGAGGTAAAGAATTAAGTTTCTTTAACTTAATTCATGGATTGTTATATACCTATTATAATTTTGTATGTATTATTTTTTCTTTAATTTAATACATGGATTATTTCATTAATATAATTTTTTCTCCGAATTAGTATTTGAAAATAATAATATTAATTATTATTGTAGGCATCGTGTTGGATGGGTGCTTGTTGCGGTGAATGAAATGAAGTATCTTCTCTTGGAGTTTGTTTTAAATGATGATATGAAATATAATTGTTATTTTTATATACTAATTTGTATTTTTTAAACGAATTTGTATAACTTATACTTAAATTTGAGAATGTGTTGGATTGATGTTGAAATTTTAATTTTTCATTTGTATTAGTTAAATGTAAAATTGAGTATGTTATGTAGAAATTGAGGTTATTATTATAAATTTATATATTAAATATTGGTGATTTTAAATGTAAAAACCCACAAAAAACCCGCTGGGTACCATTGCGGGTTTGGTAATTGTCCAAACCCGTTGTGGGTGGGTTTTCTTAAAAAAGTTAAAACCCGCTGCGGGTTGCGGGTGGGTTTGGTAATTTAAATTTTGTGCAGGTTTGGGTTTGGTAATGGCAAACCCGCTACGGGCGGTGCCCATTGCCATCCCTATTCTCAGTCCAATCTAAAAAATAAATGTTACCTAAGAATCTTTTGACATGGAGTACCAACATATAACCTTGACCAATATTATCACTTTCTCCTTTCACTTGTACATTAAAAAATGTAGTAGCTAGTACTCATCATATAAAAAAATTCTTTAATTCTACAGTTTGTCGTTAAGTACCAACTATTAGTGTTTGGAATTTTTTCTTTATTAATGTGGGCACTAACATCGATTACTCTTTAGTTTACTGATTGACACTTTATTATATTATCTTCAAGATTAAGAATTTAAGTCTTCTCATATAATCGTGAAAGAATAAGTCTAACATCAATTCAGATGAACTAGAACAAAATAGAGTTTGATATATATATATATATATATAGTATAATTGTACTACACGGTGTTGTTCCTACATTAATACAATGAAATATGAACCATATAATCTAAGAAAATGAAGTTCTTACCACAAAGAGAACCATATATAGTCCAGAACGGTGCACTTTGATAAAGCAAAATTGTAAAAAAAAATTAAATATTAAAAATTGATCATTTGCAACCTTTTTGCTTATCTTGGGATTTAGTTCCGCAAAAATGGTATCAGAGCCAAGTATTTGGTCCAAATATTTTGAAATAACAAATGGAATATCGGCAGGAAATCGATAACTTATATTCTTATGTTAATCCAAATGCAAACTATATCAATTTGTATTGTCGGCATAATAAGCCACATACTAGATTATTCAAAATCCTAAATAAAAATGGATAGAACAAGAAGTATATTGCTATTTGATGCAAGATATGATCAAATGTTAGATTATGATACCATAATAAATAAAATAACTAAGCATATACAATATTATTCATTAAAACAACCTGATTTAGATATTAAGCATTTACTGCAACTGTATCTATCATATGATTATGAATTTAGAGGGTGGAGGGTTAATAATAATAAAAAATTTAAATTAAAATATAGACCTTGTTTTACTAAGTAGGATCAAAAGAGTAGTTTCTAGAAATAATTTTTATGGAAACAATAGAATATTAATTCCGTTGATGAATATATTAAAGAACTTATAATAGATTATAATAGATTTTTATCTATCAAACAAAGAGAAGAATATAATTGGAGTAATAAAAGGATTAAAAGTAAAGACTATCCTTATAGTAACAAGCTAATAGGATATAAAGGATTACTCTTGCACAAACTCCGCCTTATACATGGAGGTTTAGAGAAGAATAATATTCCGAAAGATATAAGAAATATTATATGTCATAAATATTTAATAGAATGTAATGAAATACTATGCAATAGTATACCGAATAAATTGTCTAAGCCATTAATAATTTTAGAAAACATAGAAACCAATCGACTATCACTTTCTAGCTACTAACAAATGGAATTTACCTATAGAAGATTTTAACCCTTTGATCTAATCAATGAGTCTGGCATGTGGGGAAATAATCAATTAAATTGGATTTCACTATATCTATTGAATAAATTAGGAAATCTTAATTTACCTATAAATGATATAGAGAGTGCAAATGAAATATTAGAAATTAAAAATTTTAATGATAAAATTTTAAATAAATCAAAAGATTAGGAGATCAAATGAGTAAAGAATTTGATCAAGTCAAACAATCAATAAAAGAATTCGACTTTGAAGATCAAGATGTATTAGAAGAAGAAATCATTAAAATTATTACAAATAAAAACTCAATGGATATGAGATTAAATAAGATTGAAACTCAACTAAATAAGATTGAAAAAAATTATTAAGCAATTGGGTAATGAATTTGCTATAAATATAAATGGAAATATTTAAGAAAATTGAAGTACAAAAAATAAATAATAACATGGAAGAATTACTCATTGTAATTCAAGAACAAAATAAAATCTTACAAGATACAGTAATTTACTTTAATGAAAAGAGAAATAATAATGAGATTCAATCAATATCAAGACCAATATTTAACAAAACAAATGGAAATAAAAAACTAATAAGTTTAAGAATGTTGAATGAAGACACAAACAATAGATTAAAAGAGCTATTTGATGCGGATGAATATTCTAAAATAGATGAAGAAGAAGATATATTTATTTATTTACAAGATATTAAAACTAGGGCAGAACATTTAAAGATGAATGAGTCAAAACAATAGATTAATAAGTTTAAGAATGTTGATGAAAACACTAACAATGGATTAAAAGAGCTATCTAAGAGGGATGAAGAATATGAAATAGATGAAGAAGAAGATTTATGCATTAATTTACAGGATATTGAAAATAGAATAGAACATCTAAAGATGAATGGGTCAAAGTTGAGGATATATGAACAAGATGAATCTAGCAATAGATTTTCTTATGCTAGAGAAGAAATACAAACTTGTGAAAGACCACGAAGTCAATATCTTAGGTCCAGCAAACTTTAAAAAAAAGTATAAAACTCTAGGAGAATATAGAGAAAGACTGATCAGTCATGATAAAATTTGATTAGATTTAGATTGTTCTAAATTTAGAGATAAAATAACAATTATTTGGGTTCAATCCATGAAAATTACTCTCGCATTTTAGCAACTAGATGGAAATAATAGTATAGAGTTCCTTAAAACTTCATTGATATGAATTGTAGCACAATGATATATGGGATTAAAACAAGATAATAAGACTAAGATATTATATGGAGAAAATCCCAATGAAAATGAAATGCAAGAACTAATCGTAAATAGATATGAAAATGAAATAATAATAGAATTCTTAAGAGAAGATTGAGAATCTGGTTTTTAGCTAGAAGAAAAAAGAAAAAGAATAGAAAATATAATGAAGCTAACTAGGCTTGGAACGTGACATATGTTACTTGAATGCATACACTTATAGCTTCAAAGAACTATATTATAAATGTGAATGTATTAGTGATGATCAAATGATAGGATATTATAATGATTTATATTTCAAAAAAAATACCAGACCCATGGATAAAAGGATTACGCTAGAATATAGCAATGAATATGGAGATAGTACAAATGCAGAGATGCTTATGTATTTGGAAATAGAATTAGGTTTGCAAGAAATAGGATAAATCAATGGTGTGCTAAAATAAGAAATAAAAGATTAATGACGAAGCAAAATCAAGGATTATGCGGCTCTAAATTAGAAGAACCTCCAAGGTTTGAGAAGGAAAACATGATAGTCATCTATTTTAACCAGTCTTGAAGTGATTTAAGACAGATGCATAACGAATAAGAGGACACAATATCATTTATAGTAAATTAATTATGGATAACAATAATGATAATGTGAACTTTTTTATTTATAATGTTGAATTTAGATTACAATATCTATATGAAAGCATTGATGGTATGTACCTTGGATGAAAAAATGGATTTGATATATACAAAAATCCATTGGAAGAAATAATTTAGTCTATATCTTTAAAAAGGGTAAAAGCTCATTTAGTCTCTTTATTTTAAAATTAATATCCATTTAGTCCCTATTTTTTAAAAATATCTCGAAACATTCATGCCGTTAAATTATTGATACTCCTACCGTTACTTTTTATTTCTTTTGACTTACTTTTACAATATTACCCTTTTATAATTTTTTTGTTTGGACATTAATAAAAAGAAAATAATTAAATTACTAATTTAACCCTAAAAATAAAAAAATTTATATTAATTTTTAATTGTCAAAACTTAAATTGTTACTTTTTATTTCTTTTGGCTTACTTTTACAATATTGCCTTTTTATAATAAATTTTTTATTTCGACATTAATAAAAAGAAAATAATTAAATTATCAATTTAACCCTAAAAAAATTATATTAATTTTCAATTGTCAAAAATTGTATGCAAACAATCAAGTGTGCAAATGGTGCTTGCAAAAAAATTAATATAATTTTTTTATTTTCTAAGGTGAAATTGGTAATTTAATTATTTTTTTATTAATGTCAAAACAAAAAATTATCATAAAAAGGGTATTATTATAAAAGTAAGCCAAAAAAAATAAAAAGTAACGGTAGGAGTATAAATACTTTAATGGCATGAATGTTTCGAGGCATTTTTAAAAATATAGGGACTAAACGGACACTAATTTTAAAATATAAGGATTAAATGAGTTTTTACCCTTTTAAAAAAACCAAATAATTATAAATACAAGTGTCAAATTAAAATTTTATAAATCTTTATGAATCTGATAATTATTTAGATTTTTATAAAAATAAATATAGTAAAAACTTTAAAATGTTTTAAAGATAGATGCACTTGAGATGGAAAAATGAGTCATCCCGTTCAAAATCAATAAAACTGAGAGTAGATCCTTGAATTATACAATTTCACAAACATTGAGCATCTATTGCAAAAAGGTCCTTGTGGTACACAAAAATGAGAATTGTATAATTTATCAAAGAATTTGTGGAGGTACTGTACTTTGAATACGGACAGCATGGATTTGTGTGCAAGAATGAGTCAACACGGTCTGAATTGTGATAGTGACGACTGATGAGGGATGATATAATTGACGAATCTGATCTGATTTTGCCATCTTGCAATTTTACAGCTGGGCTAAGCCGCGTTTCATTATTGTTGCATTCCTGCTGGTTCACGCACCATCCCTTCTCATTTAATATGGACACTTGTAATTTCTTCTCAATTTACCACTCTATCCTCCTCCATTATTATTTTTCATTTTTAAAGATTTAACCTCGTTTTTACTTTTGGTGATTCTCGTCCAAATAGAAGAGGATTATCATAGTATTGATAATCTTTATGAATTGTTTAGGAAAAGATTCTTATTAGTCACTTAGAATATAAAAAAGAAACTAAAAAGATTATTAGAAGAAATTAGATAAAAAATAATTTAAAATTCCACCACGAGTCATTTTTAAGATTTTATATTGATTCAATACTAATAAATAATAACCATAAAAAATACTAATAAATAAGAAGTTATTTAGAATTCAATTCAATCCACACAATTAACAAAAATTTGAAATGATGATGTAGATTAAAATTTCAAAATCCAACCCAATTTGTCTAATTGGCTTATTTAAATTAAATTGAATTGTATTAAATTCTATTTATTCATAAAACAGAAGTAAATTGAGAATTTTAAAATCCATAAAACAATGCATTAGACATGAACTTTTTCTTAAAAAAAAAAAACAATTCCCTTGTTAAAAGGGTGGAAGGCCATTCTCTGGATTGTTGGTAATCTATTACCAATTACAATAAAAGGTAATAGATTATAAAGTTATTAACTTAAATTTCTAATTCTTTTTTTTTTTTTTAGAAACTTAGATCTCTACTTGAAAATGGAAATATTCTGTTAATACAACAATTGGTCAATATGGTAATTACATCACATGCATTCAAATATTGACATCCAAATTGTACTTGGAAACTTGTCCTTTTCAATCCAAAAATGAATCCATCTTACATCATCACCCTACAATTGCCAGCTAATCTTCACTTCACTTCCCACTTTCAATCCTGTCATTTAAAATCGCAAATTACCCACTCAAAGTTTCAGACAAACACTCTCTTCTTCATGTCTGTAACGACACAAACACAAGAGCCCTCACAACTTCAACCCGGTTCGTCAACCTCCAAACCGGGTTCAAAGAAAAGGACGCGCCAAAACGACAAGCCGTTTCGGGGAGTACGTAAACGGAGGTGGGGCAGCTACGTTTCGGAGATACGGTTGCCAGGTGAAAAGACCCGGATATGGCTCGGGTCATTTGGGTCAGCCGAGAAGGCGGCTCGGGCTTATGACTCTGCGGCTTTCTATTTAAAAGGCAACTTGGCGACTCTTAACTTTCCGGCCTCGGCCGGCGCGCTTCCTCGACCGGAGTCCTGTTCGAGGAAAGACATACAGGTAGCAGCCGCTAAAGCTGCGGCTCTTGTAGAGGTGGGCGACCGGATTGAGTCGGAATGCAGCGGTTCGGGTGGTGAACCGGACTGTGGAGATTGGTGGGAAAGGGAAATGACGGCGTCTGATGAAGTGAAGGTGGCGCCATTGCCGAGTCCACCCAGATTTGACTCGGACATTGGGGAGCTGTATTGTTGGATGGATGATGATAATTTTCTACTGGGGTCTTGTTTATAATTGTAAAGGACTTTTTTTTTTGTGTAAAATATTATAAATTTCAACAACTAAGAATTTTGCCTTTTCAAAAAAAAAAGTCATTTATTTATTTATTTATTCATTTAATTTTTAGATGGTTTTTCTCTCTTTTTTTTTTAATTTTGATTTTTTATGAAATTTATGTCCCATCGTCAAGTCACTCCTTTTAATAAAAAAATCATTCATTTAATTTTTAGATGGTTTTTCTCTCCTTTTTTTTTATTTTGATTTTTTATGAAATTTATGTCCCATCCTCAAGTCACTCCTTCCAATTGTACAGGAAGTCAAATCTTGATGGCAGAATTATTGGTAAAAGTGAGAATTAGAGTTCAATGGCAATCGGAGAAACTTTAAGGGTAAGAGTTTTGAGTTTTTATAAGAGTTTTGAGTTTTTTATAAAAATATTAAGGGGGTTATTTTTACATACCTCCCCTGAGGTTTCACGTAATAACAGTTTAATAGAAAGTATGATAGTATTATTATATCCCTCCCCTGCTGTTAGTATTTCTGTCAGTATAGTATCAATATATAAGGTTACAATTGTAAAAGCGCATTTAAAATTTAAAAAACTTAAAAACTTAACTGTAGTGGCATTGGTAAGTGCGAAATACCATTGCATCAATCCATTTCATTACCCAAAAAAAATCTCTTCACGAAAGTGTAAATTTTACGCAAAATGATTTACACTCACACAAACATTCACCCCTCAGCAGCTTAAGTGTGAAAACAAGCGAGTGTTATTGAGTTTGAGGATCAAGAATCATCACCATTTTGAACTTACCCATGAAGAAGACAAGCCTCGATACTAATAGAAGACTGCTGAGGAGTGAATTTCCGCGGCTTTTCACGACTACAATACCAGTCGAGGCTGCGTTTTTCCTCTCTCCCCGTGAGCTGAGAAGATGCTGATAGAAGATTGCCGACGAGCGCAGTCCGTGGCCAATCGAGGAGGCGTTTTCCGCGGCTTCGATCGGTGGCTTTCCGGACGCTTTTCGACGGCAAAGACGGCATGGAGATGACCGGCGGCTCAAGGGCTTCCAATCGGTACCAAGCTGGACTGAAACGGTGACCCGAAATGGGAGATCCGACCGGATCACGGTCGCGGGTCGAGT
The DNA here is from genome assembly GCA_029618585.1 of Citrus australasica. NCBI lineage: Eukaryota > Viridiplantae > Streptophyta > Magnoliopsida > Sapindales > Rutaceae > Citrus > Citrus australasica. The sequence goes on along the minus strand of JARCIV010000003.1, from coordinate 29,565,128 downwards.
TGGATCCGATTCTTTTTCCTCTCTCTCCCTGTGAGCTTCTCTCTTTTCTTTTTTTTTTTTCTTTTTTTCTCTCTATATAAATGGTTGGGCAAAAGTAAAAGAAAATATGGTGTGGGTGTTTGTACTCAAAATTTACTTGTAGTCATGCCCGAATAATTAGAAAAGTTGGTGTTGCCATGTTGTGGATGTTTGCTGTAAAAAATTAATGGATTTCAATGTATGTTGAATTTGTAGAAAAATTATTTTTTATATTCATTGATTTAATTTATCCATGGCTTCTGCACTCCTATTCTCCTGTGCAATAGAAAATGAGCGAGAGATTTAGAGGAGAAGAAGAATCTCTGTCCTTCGCGACCAACAAGAACAACTTTGTTTTTATTTCTTTTTTAATTAGGGTTACTTTTTCAGCCTTGAAACTTGAAAGGGTATTTTTGTCATTTTTTCAGTTGACAAACGGTAAACTGATGGAAATACTAACAGTAGGGGAGGGATGTAATAATACTATCATACTTTCTATTAAACTGTTATTACGTGAAACCTCAGGGGAGGTATGTAAAAATAACCCAATATTAAGGAAGTTAGTTTTAATTTTTTTAATTATAAAATAATTAAATGGAGATAAATTTTTTCTGAAAAAATATGAATGGAATTAATACTTTTTAATATTAAAAAGTATTTAAAATTTTGGATAATGTTAATTTTTTTTAATTAGAGTAGATAATTTTTTAATATTAAAAATAATTTAAAAAATTAGACGATGTAGTAAATTAATGTACACAGCACGAGGGTCTCAGATAATAACAATATTAAAAAAATGAGAATTAAAGAAAACACATAATTATACTGAGAGCGAGAATTAGAGATGGCCAAAGATGGTATCAGCCATCAAAAAAAGTCTATGCGAATTTGTGTTCGTGTCTTATCAAATATATATTTCTTATTATGTTTCTTTTCTTAGGCCGCGAGTCTAGACATCCGTGTTGTGTTAAGGCATGTTGTGTTGGTAATTGTGCCGCGCTGTTCTTAAAAATAAATATAATTATTTTTTATTTTTTTAAGAAAACATGCCAATCGGTTTGTATATTTTTCACAAGTATATATATATATATATATATATATATTAGTTCATGTGCTTTTAGTTCAACTCAATAGAATGTAATACTAAGTTGGACATATTAGAATTTTAATACTGAATAATAAAAGTAATAATTTTATTTAAGTTAACTTAATTGTTAATTTGAACTTACATAAAATCATTGATCATAATCTATAATAATATTAATATATAAATTTTATAAAATTATGATATCATTTATCCATTTAATAAATTATAAATTTAAAAAATTAAAATTTTTTTTAAATAAAGAATTAAATGAATTTAAAAAACTGTGTGCTAATAAAATTTATTAAAAGATTGAACTTTAAATTATTTATCATAAACTTTTAAGTTTATCTTTTTTTTTTAATTGATAAGTATTATGTTACTATATTACACAGATATTGCAACTGATATGACAGTAGATTATTACACTGATATTTATAATTTAATATATATGTTTATTACTTATATTATTACATTTTTATTTTATAAAGAACATGCCTAACCAAATACCCTTCACGGAGGAAGGATATCTCTACTCAACTTGCATTTCGCAATGAAAAAAGACGTTACAAGTAATCTCCACACAATTATATTTTAATTGAGAAAGGTTGAGTTCACGGAGATTCGAATCATTGTCCTCATAGTCATGCTTGATTTTAAAGACAATGGTTCACCACTGGACTATAAGTCCAAGTAGCAAGTTTATTGTTTATTAAGAAATGAAACATCCTTCTTGTGGGGTTTTTACCTGACTTTAATCTAGCCTAACTTGCATGTGTGTGGTATTTTGCCGCGTGCCCTACAAAACGTACTTATGCTGTGTCGTGTTGTGTCACGTGTTGTCCAATCTGTTGGCCATCTCTAACGGACATATTTGATCTTAATTTTATCTCATCAATGCTCTTTGATCACTTCTAATCTTCTATATTAATATTTATTTTATTGTTGTATTAAATTACTTAAAAGGGTAAATAATATTTAGATATACTCATCTGCTATTCTAGTTTAGATAATCTAATTTTATAAACTTTATTTTCTTTTAATTTTTTGAACGGTTGTCTCAAATTAAATATAATATATTTTACTTTTGTAATCATGAATGAAATTAGTTTAGAGGGATACAAAACTATTAGAAGCTAAAGAAGTCATTTAGCAACGTGAGATCTAATTAATTGTTGTAAAAATGGTAGACAGTTTGATAGGAGTTGTATTCAAGTTTTTTTTTTGAATATTTTAGTTGAATAAAGTCATTAATAATTTAATATTTCATTCAAATATTGAACAACAATGTACAATTTCAAACTATAATATTAACTAAGTTGAACCACTTTGATTTTTCAAATATTGAAGAACAATCCGAGTGAAGAATTTATTCATTCAGTAAAAACAACAAAAACTTGGAAGATGTAAATAACTATGTCCCAAACTCCCAATTCATAAATTCCAAGTTCTGTAAACAGCACCCCATGCTACGACAAAGAAGGTGATAGGGATCTACTAGGAGTGTTCGCGGATCGAATTTTACGGATTGAACATTAATTTATATTCGATCCATGATTTTGTGGATTATAATTTTTCAATCTAATCTAATTCATGGATTGATAAAATTTAATCTAAATTCAATCCATACATCTACGGATCGGATACGGATTTGACTCAATCCATATCCAATTCATACGTTTACGGATCGGATGCGGATTATCCATATCCAATCCACCATTAGTTTTCGAATTAAAAATTTTTAGTTTTCTCCAACTAATGAAATAAAAAAAAATCTAATATAAAAATAATTTTGCTGCCAATTAAATTTAAAATTGAATAAAATTTAAATAAATTAATTATTTAAATAAAGCTAAAATTATACATTTAAAAGTTTTAAAATATAACACATTCGAGACTAATTATTCAAATAAAGCTACAATAATACATTCAAAGTTTCAAAATATAACACACCAAGCTTAATTATTCAAATAAAGTTACAATAATACGTTAATATAACACTAAAATTAATTGTTCAAATAAAGCCACAATTAATTGAAATGGCAAAGTTTCGGAAACCAAACACAATCTGATCCTTCACCAGGGTTGTTACGCCTGTCAACAAGTGGTGATTACGGAGCCGTCCACGATGGGAACCAGAAGAAGCCGTACATGTGGCGATCTTCAAGGTTGTGATAGTGAAATTGTTCAGCTGAAACTAGTGAATATGAAGTGGCTCGATGGACTTGGGAAAGAAGATGGCTTGCTCTCACAGGAATCGCGCGGCCGATGTCCTTCAAATCCGTGTAGAGAGTGTATCCAACCAGTATTGAGTGTTGCTAGTGTGTGTGACGGCGGGGAAGTTTAGGGTTTTTTGTTTCTAAATTATTGGTAATTTGGCGTCATGTTACTTTACTTTTGGGTGACTTTGCAAATTGTTGGTGACTTGGCGTTATGTTACTTTGCTTTTGCTAGTGCATGTGACTTTACTTTTATTTTGTTTTACAATTTTTACAAGTTATATTTGTATATTTGATTATTTAATTATTTTTTATTTTATATTATTATTGGGTAATGGCTAAGATATGTTATAGTACTTATGTAACTATGTAATGTCACATTTATAATTTTTTTAATTAAATTTATAATAATTTTTTAATTATATATATATATATATATATATATATATATATATATATATATATATATATATATATATATATATATATATATTATGGATTCACAGATTTCTGCAGATTTACAGAAGTAAATCCATATTCAATCTACGCATTGGATTTATATGGATTAGATTGAACGGATCAGATGAATTGAGTGGATCGGATTAAATTATAAACACCCTTTGAATCTATCAAAAACGACTGGAATAGAGGACAAGCACTTATCAAGTGTTTATAGCATAGAACCACGCCTGCGATGGGGACCAAAAAAAAGTTTTTAAAAAATATATGATTGCACGTACACTGATATTGATTCGAGGACTTGACTTGCTTACAGAATCTATAAGCTACAGACTGCAGCATCAGCCGTTGGATGTGGTTGGATGTGGAGTGAGAAACTAAACAATAGAAAATCGGATGGTGGGATGACGGGCGATGTTTGTTACAGAATCTGTACCATAGACAGGTCCTTGATTCGAAAGGAAATTAGCACGTCCTCATAGTCAAATTCTTGGCGTGAGTCATCAACTTAATAATGTTTTAAAAGCGGAATTTTTTTTATGGATATGTAAATTTTAATAACGAAGATAAAGATTATGAGATATTACAACTTTTTTTTTCTCTCCCTCTTTAATCAGATTCTTTTTTTTTGTTTTTTCAGTAGGGTGTATGAAATAGAAGGATACTATTTATTATAATAAGAGTAAAGTAGAGACTGAATGGAATATAATGAGAGATAAAGATTATTTAAATTTTTTTTAATAATGTTAATTGAGAAATTGAGGATGATGATATAAAATAAAATGGTCAAATATCACCACTCTTTTAATAAAAGTGTTAAGGACCGATTAAAAAGACACTAAAAATAATAAAATTTTTATCTTATTTTGCTTTTTTAAGTACTAAGAACATTCTCAGAAAAAAGTATTTAAAAATTATTTTTTAAAAAAATAAAAAGTTTGGCTTCGAAATAGTCGGCCCATCCTAGCTTGGCTTCGCCTGGGCCTTTGCATTAAGTCGACTAACGTTGGGAAGAAAAATATTGGATTCAAGTTGAAGACTTGATTAATCTATTGAGTAATAAAAAATCGTTAAATTAGTTAAATAATTTAATGGTTAAGATCATTTTAACTATGAAAGTATTGAGTTAATTTAGGCACGATAATAACGTAGTAGTCTGTTTTTGCATAATCACAATATGCCACATTTCATTTGAAGAAATTGCTATTTACCACTAGCATGGTTAATATTTATATAGTACTCCATTATTTCCGTGATGTTAAAAACTAAACGGTAAATATATTTCAATAAGGGCAAAAAATTCTTTTGATGTATTTTTGTTCGTCACATATAAAAATAAGTTAATAATAGCAATCTTTAAAACTAAAAAAATGCATAAAAATATTTAAAAAATTATTTCTCCCCTTTTATCTTCTTGTTATTTTTCTATCACATCTTTATCATGTTTTTATCTAATCAAGCACCACTTCATGAAAAATATTGCAAGCATGGCCCTAATGGTTTTTTTTTTTATTGATCTATTTTTAAATGATTTTCCTCTTTTATCTAATCATTTTGAGTTTTTATGAAATTTAAAATACCTTTTTCCATGTGACTATTGACATCAGTGAGACTGAGTTATTGAACGGCCAATCGAAAACAAATAAGGCCCAATTTGAAACCCACACACCGAATTTCTGGGCTTTTCGGGGTCTTGGATTAATTCAATAATAGTTGGGTCGAGCTCGGGCTTCGCCGAACTTAGCCCTTGCAGGCCCATTTTCCAACTCTAATCAAAGAGAGCTAAAACAAGAACCACCCACTCAGGCACAACAAAGCTCCCAACAATATAAAAGAAAATTTCTTTAAACGTACTACGCTATAAAAAAAAAAAAGTCAAATGGAGTTTGATTCATTTGGGAAAAAAATAAATAAAATAAAACTTAAGTTATTTGAACAGGATACAATTTGAAGAGTAAGTCTATGCGTAATAAGATCGTTAAATTAGTTAAAAAAACGTTTGATGGTAGACAACTTTTTAACTATAAAAGTGTTTTGAGTTAATTTAGGCACGCCAAATAACAGATTGTTTTTACATAATCACAACGTGCCTGATTATTAGCGAACATACAATTTCAGATGCGTAATAGATTGGTAATTTCGTTTTGACTTGTAACCGTAAAACGGTAAACGATATATGGATGATAACTAATAAATTAATGAAAATATACGAGATAAGGGAGATTGCAACATTACCACGTACATTCATTCCTATTTAGAATTTCAACAATACTCCATCTCCATTACTATACTTCGATGGAGGGGGGATTTTCAAGAATGCTACGCTTACTTATAAGGTGTTATTTGTTAAATGTCTGAAGTTTGAAAATTTACAAGTTTTATATCTTTTTTTAAAATTTACTTATTTGTTTTTTGTTACTTATGTATGATTTTCAAATATTTATATTTAAATAGATAAATATACATTTTCCTACTTTTATTTTAACAAAGAAAGTTTTATATGAGAAGTAAATATTATATTTAAAAAACATCTCTATAAAATATATATTTATTTCCTAAACTATAAAATCTAACCTCTTTTGTTGTTTTGATTTGCAAAGATATAAATGTCAAATAAGCATATTTAAGAATTTTTTTATTTATAGAGGCAATTCACTTATAATCAAATATTAAAAAAGATAAATATATTATTTAAGTATTTGTATTTAGACTTATTCATAGTTTCAAAAAATTTAGACTCATTTAGGTTTCAAAAAAGAAAAAAAAAAGAATGCTACCTTAGCTGGGATATCTAGAGTTTGTTTGTTAAAGAAGTTTGAAATTTTATTAATTTATACTTTTTTCAAATTTGCTTATTTATCTTTTTAATTTATGTATGATTTTCAGACATTTGCATTTGAATAGAAAAAATAAATTTTTGTGACTTTAATCTGAGAAAAAAAAGTTTGAATGAGAAATATATATTATATCTCAAAAATATATCATTAAATTAAATATACTTATTTCTTGAACTATAAAACTTAAAGTCTTTAACTTATAAGAACTATATTTCAGATTTTTTTTATATATAAAACAAATATAATGTCACTTACCTTCAGTTTTTTGGGATAACAAAGATAAAAGGGTATAATGGTTATAAAGGAATCTTATTGTCCATTTTTTAAAATTTGGGTTTGTTGGTGACTATTTTTCCAAATCTTAAAGGTGTAGATATCATTTTCCCTATAAAATTTGACTATTTTAAGAAGGAAGTGCAATCTCACACATTTATGCAGACAATTTTGAGTGTACGTACCGCAATTGTTCTCAAGAAAGAAACTCAAACAAAACACAACAATTTTTCTTTTTATTTTTTTCTTTTAGCATCATACAGTTTGTTTCATGAAAACATTGTGATTCAACTTAGGTTAATCATAGTCCAAGAAAGTTAAATGAAGGAATAATACTATACATATGCAAATTACTCTTAATAGGCTGCCAAGTATATTTCTCTTCTGTATATATAAATTTGGAAAATTTCAGGTTTGTTATGTACATTTAGATAAATTTTTGGCAAATCCAGGAAATGCATACATTTGAAATAAGTTTGTCAAATGACCTTCATATTAGTTAAGAAAGATTCTCATTATTCATGCTAAAATTACCAATTTTGTTTTTCTTGTCTTTGCCATTTCTTTTACTTTTAACCTTTTTTTTTCCTTCAATTTATTTTTTAATTAATCTTTCAAAAAAGAAAATGTTCTTAACCAAGAATCTTAACAAATTGTTTCAACATCACATATGATGATCAAGCTTTCATTCTCCCAAGTCCATTTGGTTAAATTAATTTCAAAAAAGTTGATGGTAAAATTTTTGACATGAATTGAAAATTTGGTATGCATGCAAAATCAATTATTAGCCAAAAGTTGATCAATTTTTCTTTAGATTTACCCCTTTCTTGTGGAAACTAACAATAAATTTGAATTCATTTTCTTTGTTTATTTCCATGCAAAATTTTCGAAGGTCAGGGCAAAAACAACAAGCTGCTGCTATCCGGAAAATTTGGTAATGATGCATCCAAGATTATTAGCTAACAATTTATCAAATTTCCTTTAGAAATTCGATTTTCTTTCACCTTTTCTCTTGTTGTAGAAATTTGAATTCTTTTCTTTGTTTTTTCACATGGAAAAATTTTCAAACGGCAGGGCACCAACAATAAGCTGCTGCTATCCGCTTTGGAAGGTTTGATGCATAAAGGATGGCCGTGGTATCCGCTTCTTGAAAAGCGATTCTATGAAAATGAGGGGAAAGGCAGCAGCTTCTGGAAAAGCACTTTGGGCTGTTTGCATCGCTTGCTTTCTTGCAGGATCATTCTTCAGGGGATGGCCGTTCGCTTTCCTGAACAATAATCAACAAATTCCAATAAATTATTCGAATCATATCACCAACCTAGCTGATGAAGTCACAAGTGATTGTGATCATGACAAAAATAAGCCTTTGGTAGTTCATCGTTATCGCGACGTTGTTAGACATTGCATGTGTATATGTATTCGTTTCAACTAAATCAATATCGTAGCTATAGGGATTGTGATTATAGAATAATAATTTTGATCATTTGTACTAATCCTAATTAATAAACTCATCCGTTGGGATTTGTTAATTTGATTCTTTTTATGTCAATTTGAAATATGCATATGTCAAATTGGTCTGCATGTGTATCAAAATTACACTAATTATTATTATTTTTGTTTTAATTTTAAGCAGAAATTGATTGGAGGAAAATCTGTAGATGTCATGGGAGAGGTCCTAAGGACTCACCAAGCTATTCAGTAAGATATAAATATATATAATCTCTTTGATATTTGATAATGTTGACAGTTTCATTTTCTTGATGAATTTCTGTGTGAACTAATACAGGTCACTTGACAAAACAATTTCAGCATTGGAAAAGGAATTAGAAGTAGCTAGAGCAAGCCACATTGATGGGAAATATTCACTAGGCATAGCTAGTAATAAAAGTTTGCGAAAGGCTTTTGCAGTTATTGGAATTAACACAGCTTTTAGCAACAAGAAAAGGAGAGAGGCAGTTAGAGCCTCATGGATGCCTACAGGTTTGATAGCTCTTCTAATGCATATCTATTTCTCTTTACCTATTTTTCAATGTTTAAAGATCTTAGTTTCTATGATTATAGTGCAATTCGATCTTAAACACTATTATCCGCATTTTTTAAAATCTAGATATGACACTAATATAGTAGTGTATGATTTATAAACAATGATGCAAAACTGGTATTAGAAAACTGAATTTATATACCGAATAACGTTATATAGACTAAATAATTATTTTAAATATGCAAGCATCGACACATAAGAAGGGCTCTTATTTAAGCAAGATGTTTGGATTAGAATATGTAGATCACGCATGGAATCAATCATAACTTTTATTTTTTACATGGGATGAAAATTCCCAATGCAGGAGAAGAATTAAGGAGAATGGAGAAAGAGAAAGGGATAGTGATAAGATTTGTAATAGGGCACAGTGCAAAACCAGGAGGTGTACTTGATAAAGGAATTGATGCAGAAGATGCTGAGCATCAAGACTTTCTTAGGCTCAATCTTATTGAGGGATACAAAAAACTCTCTACAAAAACCAAAACGTATTTCTCAACTGCTTTTTCAATATGGGATGCTGAATTCTATATCAAAGTTGATGATGATGTCCATGTCAATCTAGGTCTGCTCTTTATTATGAAATTTTACGATCTGAATTTTTTATGGGTACTAATTGCTTCAATAGATAAAATCTCGGATGAGTTTTAAAAATAAAATTTACAAGTGATGACAAATTTTTATTTGGTTTTAACTTTGTTAATTGATAGGCACGCTAATGAATACACTTGCAAATCACAAGTCCAAACCTAGGATTTACATTGGTTGTATGAAGTCAGGACCAGTCCTTTATCAAAAGTGAGTAAGTGAGTTTGTATATTTGATCTTTTCTAGCTTCAGAATTGTTGTTTATGCACCGAAAAAATTAATCGTTTCAATTTAAACTTATTTTTATTTCGAGTAGGGGGATGAAATATCATGAACCAGAGTATTGGAAGTTTGGAGAAGAAGGAAACAATTATTTCATGCATGCAACTGGCCAAATCTATGCCATCTCCAAGGATCTTGCTGCCTACATCTCTTTCAACTCGTCAGTTCTCAATTGCAGATATTAACATTTTATAAAACAAATAAATATTAATGTCACTATGGATTACTCATAAATAAATTTGCGTTTTATAAAGTGCTAATTTTAGATTTGGAAATTATTTATTAATTGTGTACGTTTTGATAATATATGGCAGGCCAATATTGCACACCTATGCGAATGAGGATGTATCGTTGGGCTCTTGGTTCATTGGCTTGGATGTTGAACATGTAGATGATCGTTCGATGTGTTGTGGTACACCTCCAGGTAATTCAATCCTGACCCTTTGATTGATGATGGACCTTGATCAAAGGATGATGTTCGTGTTCATCACCTTGTTAATTGAATTTTCTAGATTGTGAGTGGAAGGCAGAAGAAGGGAGTGTATGCGTGGCGTCATTCGATTGGCCGTGCAGTGGGATTTGCAATGCAGTAGAAAGGCTGAAAGAAGTGCACAATTCTTGTGGGGAAAGAGATGGTGCCGTTTGGAATGTTGATCTTTGATCTTTGATCTTTGGGGTCATTCGATTGCTAGCTAGTGGTTTATATATGGAACGTTTGTTTGTTTCTTCAAATTTATTAATTTTGATTATCAGAAAAATATATAAAAACATCATTTTTTGTAGACAAACTTTAACGACAAGTAATAAATTTGAGGTTTTGTATTTAATAAGCAATTATATATGGAGGCATTTACAATTGCTTCACAAATAGTTTTTATTTAAATTTATTTTCAAAAAGTATATATTCCCCCTTTAATATGACGAAGTAGACACTAACACCCATTTACAACTGTATAATTTTTGTTACACAATCTTGGGAAATTTACAATATTAGCCAAAATTATTTTATCATTTTCTCAATTAACCATACCAATTTTTTTCTATCAACATTAGCCAAATCCAAGTCTTTCTTCCCAAATTATCCTTTTTTACGGAACAAAACCAACTTTTCTCCGCATCGTGAAACAAACAAAACGCAGCAGCTTAGCTTTGTACTCGTGAATCATCAACGACGGCAACAAATAATAGTAAAAGTCAGTCATAATTTATCCAGATCCAACATTAATCGACATCACGTACTGGTATGAGTTATTTTCTCAGCTTTCTTGGTCAATTTAAATTCTGGGACGGGCTGCAAGTACCAACAAGAGGTGGTGCGACAGGCACCTGTCGCACCAACTCTTGGGGCGACAGGCAAGCCTTGGGGCGACAGGCAAGCCTTGGGGCGACAGGCAAAGCCTTGGGGCGACATGCACCTGTCGCCCAAGGCTTGGGCGACAGGCAGCCCGTCGCCCCAAGCTTTGATGCGACAAGCTATCCGTCGCACGATATTTATTAAATCTGTATTAATTTGATCCGGATCTAAATAATTTTTTTTTTATAATTTCAGGTTTAATGGATTCAGTTGTACTTGAATTGTGTTACGATGGTTGGTGGGAGACATTAGATGATGGCCGTATGGAGTATGTGAATAGTAAAAATCGAGCTTTTTTTGTTGGGAAAAATTGTCTGTTTGATCAGTTATTGGCAAGAGTATACGAGGTGTTACAAATAAACCCTAATGAATATAGTATTACAATGAAGACAACTTTGAGGTCTAGTAACACATTATATCGTATATGTGCACTGCCTATGGATATATTTGATGATGAAATGGTGAGGGTTGTGTTGCATATGGCATCCGACGTAGCCAATTTTGGATGCATTCCTATATTCATGACCATATCACCTCGAGTTCCGAGTGAAGGTATTGAGCCGCATGTCGATACAGAAACTTCGTTTAGAGCAAATATGTCTGGCCCCGATAATGATGAAGAGGCGTTGCCAAGGACAGTATCGCTGCAGCAATATTACTCTCCAATCCACGACAATTATGACAACATTGAGGATAACGGCGTTACGTTACAAGATGTTGGAGCAACGGTATTTCCAATAACGACGTCGTTGGAGCAACGGTATTCTCCGTATCACAACAATGATTTTCGGGACAATGATGATTTTCATGATGAGGCAGCGGGGGATAATGTTTGTGCAGAACCTTCTAATAATACGAGGGGCACTCATTTCAATAATGATGGTGATGATGGAAGAGCCGGTCCTTCGAATGTTCGGATCAGCATGAGGATGAGTATGAAGATAATGCTCCTGTGAATAACAGAGGCAATAGACCTATTCCTTCTATGGTTCGGTCGAGAAGGAGAATTGATCCTCTTACAAGTCTTGCTCCAACTTTGCCTTCGGACACGGTTGCTCCAAGCTTTGTTAGCAGTTGTGACTCAGATGATATCAGTGTGGGTATGCTATTTGCTGAGAAGAGTGAGTTTATATTACAACTATGCAAGGTGGCCTTTAGAGATAAGTATGATTTCAAGATTGCACGGTCTACTACGACACGTTTTGAGGCTCACTGTTCTTCAGAATCATGTAAATGGCGTATTCGAGCAACTAGATGTTCGAACGAGCAAAATGTTCCTTGGGTGGTGAAGAGAATTGACAATGTACACACTTGTCATAATGAGGTATTGGTTTATGGACGTCATCAAGTAAGGAGCCGGGTTGTCGGTCATATTATCACAGATAAATATATTCAAGACAAGAGGATTTATACTCCGAATGACATAAGAGCAAATATGCAACAGCAATACGGTGTTCAGTTAACATATCAGCAGGCATATCGGGCGAGAGAAGTTGGTTTTGCGCGGAGGCAACTCAGTGAACACCTAACTTACTGACGCACGGAGGCAACTCAGTGAACACCTGCACGCTCTCCCCACTAACATCCCCGTAGAAACTATACAATGACGTGGGCGTAGACAAATTTTGATTGCCGACGTCAGTATACACTCCACAATCATCCGGAGCCTGTCCATTCGCAAAGAAGAAAATATTAAACAACTATAAAAAAAAAGTTAAACGAACATAATTATTAAATTTAAAATTGCTCACCGCATACGAGCGTGCAGTGGGAGAATCATTATTTCGACGTTTAGAGAATGTGTCGATAAAGCCAACAACGGTTTCTGTAAAATCTTTTAAATCTGACTTTATTTCATTCACGTTACGATCAAGCTTCTCCACGTTACGATCAAGCTTATCCAACCGTCGTCGGACGTAATCATTAAACTGCTTTGTCCTTGACTGTTATAAAAGAAATAAAAACTTTAGAATAACAGTAAAAAAATAATGAATTATAAAGGAAAAATATCGTATATTATTTACAATAAATACCTCACGTGCGTCATCAGCGTTGTCTGTTTGCTCCTGGTGGTCATCAGCAGGCACCTCAACCTCATCCTCAGAAGTGTCATGACGCTGCTCTGGTATTGAGTTTGGTATGTCGTCATGATTGTCATGCTCGTCTGATTGCCTTGTATTCGACGACATCGCGTTGATTGAGGGTTAGTGCTGTATAAAGTATCATTTAAAATTAATAAATGAAATGTCAAAAATATCGATTAAAAATTTGATTTGTACTTAAAATATACCAACCGTATGAACCCAGTCTGGAATGCTTGGCATGTAACCCTTCAAAGAGAGCCAATATTTTTGGCTACTCTCCTTTAAAGTTGGCTCAAGAGTTTGTAAAACGTCCCCCTGCCATAAATTCAATTAAAAATAGTAAGTAAATATACATAACTTAAATTTAGTAAAGTTAAAAAAATAACTAATACATATTACTTACAAGACGAGATTCGTCATTAAAGAACGCATAAACCTCCGCAAAGTTGATGTTCGAAGACGCCATGGGCTTCCATTGCAAAATGCAGGGAATTTTCTTTTTCGTTTTGACAACCCATGTTGATGGCATACCTCCGATTGCTTCGTAAATTCATGCCTACAACAACGTAAGTGAAAATTCAAATAAAACAACTATCAAATATTTAATATTATAAAACTTATTAATATAAAAAAACGCACTTGAACCTCGTACGTAAAGCCGTAAAGATTGTATTTTTCGATGTTATGATCTGGATTTTGCAACCGAGTCCTCTTACATTTCTCATCTTTGTCAGATAATGCATCGTCAAGACTGTCGAAAATTATTTTCCACGTCAAAAGACCCCATGCACGAGTTCGGAAGAATTCTATATCATCAACATCGTCAAGCCAAAACCAGTTGATTTGAGCGTGATTTTTTTTTGCATTCAGTACTCTATCCGCAAAATAAAACAGCGCAATTTTTAATGCGTCCATATCATCTATTTCCTCGAATTTCAACGAGGAAAATTCTGCATCGAATTCTTTCACACACATCTTACGATGCAAATCGCCAAAATACTTATTCCGTAGCCTCTGCTGCTCCATTTTATCATTCTTTTCTTTGCTCGGACTCGCAAATGAAAGTCCAGTAACCAAGCACCATTCGACAATTGAGAAGCGAATCAAATGCCCACCAATTTCGAACCATAACTGATCCTCAGGGCTATCTTTTTCAGGGGCCACTTGTCTCAGTAAAAGATTGTGCAATATTACCCCACTAAATGGAAAACTTCGACATTCCAAGAAATGCCCAAATATATCCTTTTTGAACATATTCAACTGCCGCTTTGTTAATTTTTCCTGGATCACTTTCACGACCGAAGATAACTTACACATGTTCGTAATTCGACCAAGAAAGTGATCGGCATAAGGAATATACATCTTGCCTACTTCAATATCCGGTGATTCTGATTTCGCCATATATCTGTAATATTTATAAAATTATTACATTATATTAAAAAATTTTAACTCTTAAAAAAAACAGACTGATGCGACGGGCGCGCCTGTCGCACGAAATCTGGTGTGACAGGCGCGCGCGACAGGCCTTCCCTGTCGCGCGCCATCCCCTTCCCTTTCTCTTCTCTTTCTCTTCCCTTCCCTTTCCCACATGGATCTCACCCACCACCGCCATTAAACACTACCAACAACAACAACAACAACAACAACAAGCCAAACAGCAACACCAACGACAATAACAACTCACCTAGGGTTTTCAATTTTTTCCTTTGATTTTGGATATCTCCGAAGTTTTGAAGGTGATTTAGCTTCTTTCCGCCGTCACCAAGTTCCTCCGGAGAGAGAGAAATTTAGGTGAGGGAAACGTGAGAATGGGGAGGGTATTTTCGTCCATACATTGGGGATATGACTAATGTTGAAAGAAAAAACTTAGAGGGGTTAAATTAGAAAAATACCTAAATTTTTTGGCTAATATTGTAAATTTCCCCACAATCTTAGATTCCTCAAAAGAGTCTTCTAGCATATATAATAACGAGGATATATGAATCAAATCTTTTTAACTAGTGGCGAAGTTACCAACATTTTCTTGGATGGTTTTTTTTTTAATACAATGCTTTTTTTTATTATACAAGATAAATTTATTAATAAGAAATTATAAAATACATCTAATAAAGGAAAACATAATTAGCCTTATCCCTAAAAATATTAGTTTTAAATATTATTTGAGATTGTCTGGATAATACATATTTATCCTTGAAATGATAAATTCGGATAAGAATTTGATGATAGGTAGGAAGCAACATAACTAATTAGAATAAAAATTCTTACACAAGTTTCAATAAGGATAATTTTGTAACTAAATAAAAAAAAATTCCTGAGAGCCTCTCTGAGCTTCACCACTGCTTCTAACCATAATTGTCCATAGGGTTGGGGGAGACAGGATTTCTGTTTGAGGAAGACCAAATTAAAGAAGTCATAAACTTATGTTGGCTATAATATAAAACCAGTAAATTCAGGGGGTATAAACTTGGATAGACCTTTTTGTACATTTTTTAAACTTAAGGGGGACAAACATAAAATAAGCTTAGAGTCTTGCATATTTTCAATTTCAGGGTGGCCAGTTCCCCTCAGGTATTCACCTGATTCCGCCCCTGATTGAAGTTCTATGAACTCTTTTGAATTACTCAAAAGAGTCTTCAAGGCTATGACACCTTATAATTAATTTGTGATGACAAACAAGCTATATTACGAGCATAGATTTAGCTAAGCTAAGAACATTTTTTAGAATAGTATTTCATAACTTAAATAGAGTAAAAACAAAATTTAGAAAATCTCCTTTGCCTATCCAACACTTCATCAACCTGTTTAGTTTCATGTGATCATATCAACAAATGAAGTAATCAACCCACCAAAATTGTTAACTACTAAACAAAATACAATTCAAATAGGCACACATTTGAGTACACACGCAAATGTTAACAAATAAGAAATTCAAATAAAATACAGCATTTTTTTTTTCCTGGTTTGCAGCGGACAGTTTGTTGAATCATGAAAATATTATGATTCAACTTCCATTAATTGTATTCCATGAAAATTAATTGAAGAAACCTTATATATAGAGGAATTATTAATAAATATATGCAAAGTCCTGTTCAGGATGCCAATATATTTTTCATCTTTATAATAATTACAATCATTTTCCATTCAGCATCAGGGCATTTTCCAATCATCGTTCATTTTCTTCAAAGGTATAGTAGCTTCTTAGTATGTATATTAATTATTTTGCGTATATAAGATTTTCGAGTTTGTTATGTAAATTTTGGAGAAATTTAATTTTTCCTAGATCTGGGAAATGCATACAGATGGCATCAGTTAATCAAAAGACGTGCATTTTGCTAAAGAAAGGTTTTCATAATTATTAGTCATGCACTTGTTTTGTTTTTTTCTTTGCATTTGACATTTTTTAATTTCTTTTTTTTGAATGATCTTAATTACGAATTTGACAAATTTTTTAACATCACACGTGAACAAGCTCTTCACTTTTCTCAAGTTCATTTGGTTGAACTAATTCATAAATTTGGCATATATGCATGCATAGAGATTATTAATTAGCTAATTGAAGATCAAATTTTCTTTAGCTTTCAATTTATTGCTTTCCCACATTGAATTTAATTTCTTTTCTCTTTTGTTTTCAAGGAAAGTCTTTTAAAGGCCACAAAGATAATTAAGCTGCTGCTATCTTCAAAGAAGTAACATTTGATGCACAAAGGGTGGCGGCGGCAGCAGCAGCAGCAGCTTGAAAGTGATTCTAGGAAAATGAAGGCAAAAGCTGCTTCTGGAAAAACACTTTTGGCGCTTTGTATTGCTTGCTTTCTTGCAGGATCATTTTTCAGTACATGGACTCACACTTTCCACCAGGACAATAATCAACAAATTCCAATCAATCATGTCACCAAGCTAGCCGATGAAGTTACAAGTGATTGTGATCATCATGACAATAAGCCTTTGGTAGTTCACAATTATCGCGACATAGTTGGAAATTGCATGTCTGTTTGTGTGTGTGTGAACTAGAAAACAATTAATTACTTAGGTGGTTATGCAAATAAATAGCTATAAGATTGTGATTTTTCTGAGAATGGATACTTGATAAAAGTCTCCTTTCTATGTTGTTTAGATTAATTCCTTAATTTTGATTGGTATATGTGTATCAAATTCTTTATATTAATCGGTCTAAATGTATACCAATATCTCATTAATTGTTTTTCTTTTAATTTTATGAAGAAATCTGTTGGAGGAAAATCTGTAGATGTAATGGGAGAGGTCAAAAGGACTCACCAAGCTATTCAGTAAGAGTATATACATATAATTTCTACTATTTTTTTTTTATAAATTTGATAATTAATTTAATTTTGATTTTTGTTATTAATACAGGTCACTCGACAAAACAATTTCGGCATTGGAAATGGAATTAGCAGTAGCTAGAACAAGTCATAATGATGGCCAAACTTCACTAGGCATAGCAAGTAATCACAGTTTGCAGAGAGCTTTTGTGGTTGTTGGAATTAATACCGCTTTTAGCAGCAAGAAAAGGAGAGACTCAGTTAGATCCTCATGGATGCCTACAGGTTCTTTAGCCTTATCTATTCATCTTAATTTCCTCTTCTCAAGTTAATTCTGAAACAACCCTTAAAAATTTTTCACGTGCATTACAATTTGAGCTTAAATACTATTATTCACATCTTTCCTATCAATTTAATTAAGATCCTTGAATTTTTTGCCGCTTAACTTGTTATTGTTATAAAAAAGTATAAATGTCCGCATTTCTAAGTGGTTTTGACTTATGTAGTAGTATTTGTACTAAAAAATGGTGTGTATGTGTTAAATAGCAATATGTAAGTTAAATATATATTTTAAAATATGCAGGTGCCTACACTAGAGAAAGGGTCTTAATAATTTAGCAATAGGTCTTAGAGTTGATCAAAATAATGACCATACATAAAATGAGTTATAACTTTTGGTTATTGCAGGAGAAGAATTAAGAAGAATGGAGAAAGAGAAAGGGATAGTGATAAGGTTTGTAATAGGGCACAGTGCAACACCAGGAGGTGTACTTGATAAAGCAATTGATGCAGAAGATGCTGAGCATCAAGACTTTCTTAGGCTCAATCATGTGGAGGGATACCATCAACTCTCTACGAAGACCAGACTCTACTTCTCAACTGCTATTTCAATTTGGGATGCTGACTTCTATGTCAAGGTTGACGATGATGTCCATGTCAATCTAGGTCAGTACTTTATGATTTTAAATATATAAATGGGTACATCCTGGTTGTTTCAACTTATAAAATCCCGAACGAGTTTAATATACACTTAAAAATAATGATTTTATTTATAGGCATGCTGGTGAATTCACTTGCAAATCACAAATCCAAACCTAGGATTTACATTGGATGCATGAAGTCAGGACCCGTCCTTTCTCAAAAGTGAGATCACACTTTTCTGCTTCTATCCGTAGACATTTTGTTGTCTGTGAAATGATTTATTTAAGTTTATGATTTTCATTTATTTATTTATTTTTGGGGAGGCAGAGGGGTGAAATATCATGAACCAGAGTATTGGAAATTTGGGGAAGAAGGAAACAAATATTTCAGGCATGCAACTGGCCAAATCTATGCCATCTCCAAGGATCTTGCTGCTTACATCTCTATTAACTTGTCAGTTCTCTGATGCGGACATTCATACTTTATTTTCTTAAAAAATAGAGTATTAAGTAAACATTTTAGAATATTTAGTATAATATACGCTTTTCATTTTTTGTTTTTTAAATAATCTATGGCAGGCCAATATTGCATAGATATGCAAATGAGGATGTATCACTGGGTTCTTGGTTCATTGGCTTGGAAGTTGAACATGTAGATGATCGATCTATGTGCTGTGGGACACCTCCAGGTATGATCATAACTCAATCCCGACCCTTTGATTGATGATGGACCTTGATTAAATGATGATGTTATCACCTTCACTTATTGTATTTCTAGATTGTGAGTGGAAGGCAAAAGCAGGGAAGGCATGTGTGGCATCATTCGATTGGTCGTGCAGTGGGATATGCAAATCAGTACAGAGAATGAAGATTGTTCACAATTCTTGTGGGGAAGGAGACGATACTGTTTGGAATGTTGATTTTTGAGCTTTGAGTTTTACCATTTCTTGTTTCTTCAACTCCTCATGTTTTGTTTACACAGTTAAACGACAATTTGAGGTTTATATTTTCCAATAACAGGGAATTAAAGAGGCACTAAAATTATTAAATGCATGGAATATTTTTTTCAAACTTGAGGGAAAAAAAAGTGTTTTCGAGTTCAAGAACTGATGACTTGAAGAGAGCATTCATTTTGATAGAAAAAAGTTGTGATATTAAAGGTCATGAGAAAATAGCACTGGATGTTACAGCATTGAAAATTAGCACTTCATAAACCATGCTTTCTATTCAGCTCTTACAAACTACCATGAGAAAAAGTAACATAAAAAATAAAAAAGGAAAACCGGCACAATAGAAAGTGCCCAGAAAGATGGCCATCTCAGGACACATATTCTGCATAGATTGAGACATTTGTCTACCTTACCACCTTTCAGTTTCGCCATTTAATTGTGAATTCCCATGTCGATCTTGATCAAAACCTGCAAGTGCAAATGAAAAATTCAGATTAAACCCTATAAAGTTAGTAAAAAATGAAAACTGTAAACTCATAAGGCGAGAAAGCTACAAGCTACAACGTTTCTCTGTCCAGCATGTTTTAAAGTCATGAAACACCTGTAAGCCTGTAACTAGATTGACTATGACAAACATTGTCTACTGAAATTTTTAAGTTTTCAAGTGATCAAATTTTGCTCATTTTTGTGATTTTATGAGAAGAAACAGCAAAAATAAGCGAGTATAAACAAAGAAATTTGAACAAGAACAATTACCTCTTCATTCCTCTCTTTTGCTATCAGTACTTGCACTTGTTTTAGTAGCAGGCTGTTTGAATGAGCTATTGTTTCCTTCAAAATGCGGAATAGGAGCGACTGTCATGGGCACCGAGACATGTCTAACAGCCCTGCAGAGATTTGTATATTTTCTTACCACATCCTTGTAAACACTCAACAATTTCTCCACATCACCAGTTGTTAATTGACTGGCCTCAGCTTCCATAAAAGGGTATCCGTACCCACCTGATTCCATCATAGATAAGTCAATATCTGTGACAAAATCTTGCATACTGTTCCTCGTAAGAAACAGAAATATTTCACTGACTTGTCAAAAGGGGATTAGGGATCTAGAACAAAATATTCCTACTACTGATAGATTAGTAACAATGTTTCTCATGAGGAATAAAATAATATTGGTCTAGGAAACATAAGAATTTACTGGTGGTGAAGCCTCTTGAGTTGATACAAGCAGCCTGGGTTTTCGAACCCCACTTGCATGGGTAGGAAGAGATTGGATTTCCATTAGGCCATACATATATTTAAATAAATAACTTACAGAAAAAGATAGAATTTTTAAGGGGAGTTTAATATACCGCTAATAAATACATATAGTATATCTAATGAGTACTGATGTGGTCCAAGGTCCTGGATTTTATTAAAGTCCGAGAAAGCTATTACAACATATGGTATAATATAATATAATAACATTACACTCTTACACCACAATAGCTTTTCTGAACTTTAACAAAGTCCAGGATCCTAGATTGGATAATTTCTAATATCTAATGTATGTCTGAGATAAATAGATGCATGGATCTTTACCATTCCTCAGAAGAAAAACAAGGTATACCTATATCCTGAATTCTTGATGTAGCATTTACTATTTAGAAAGATAGATTTATAAGTCTAAGACCAATGATTTTCACCAGTTACATACCAACAGATATTTTTGGGGTTTGAAGCTCACCACTTGTAATTGTATTGTTGCCGTATATTTTTTGAGATGGACCTACACCTCTCTGCTCTTCCAAGGATTTTCTGTCATTTGACATGGCTGAGGCTTCTATTCGTGTGACGTCATGCCTCTCTGATTTGATCACTAACAAGTCAATAGTGTAATAAAATCTAGCATAGTATTAAGCTATGGAAAAAATTATCCAAATACTGCCAAAATATATGGATTTGACATAAAAATAGAAGTCATATCAAGAAGTTTTAAAGTCAAACAATCTTGACCAGGCACATATCCACCATATGCTTTTCAAATCAACTCTGTTTCTTAATCTTGTTGGCACAAAACATAATCTTTTTAATACATTAAGACAATACAGAGAGCAAGAAACAAAAGTCCACTAGACAATACAAGCTATTTTACTTGTTTCACCATGTATTCTTACCAGGATGTCCCTGCTCTCCTAAGGTTTTTATGCCATTTGAGGTGGTTGATTCTTCAATAAGAGTAACTTTGTTGGCTAATCTTGCAGCTTGCATACTTTTCTCGAACTCAGTTTCCTCCATAGAAAGTGATTTAGCATTTAAGTCAAGAATAAATGTCTTGGCTGAGACAAGATTTGTGAAATAATAAGCTGCTTCTGAAACAAGCATTGCCTGCCTCCGGTACAACTGAATGAATTTGACGTTTGAATGCAACTGAGGAGGATTGGCCTGACAATGACAATATAAAATTATCAGCCCTTTATGTTAAATCAATTGTTACTTCTGACAGGACTCGGGAGAAAAAAAAAATCAAAAACCCCACATGAACATGAAGTAGATAATACCGACAAACATGACCAAAGTTGATCTTGAAGCTGGTAACACCAACAAACATGAACAAATACTTATGAGTGATTAACTCAAAGCAATTAATCCATGAAAGATCCTAATAACATCAACTAAGCAATTGGGGGGAAATTATTTTCTTTATCCAAGTTTCAGTCTAATATACCAGAAGAAGTTGGCTTTCCGAATAAATTTTCACCAAAGGAACTTAGAAAATGATGTCTCATCAATCAATCAATTGAAATTCAATTATAAAGAGAAGATGACCAAACAGTGAATGTTCCAGAACCGGCTATATCATCAGAGTTATCCAAAGAGATACTCTCCAAAAAAACTAATGCAGATGAAAATTCAGCATTTCCATTTCGCTCATGTTCCTCAAGAACTCAATTTCAAATTTCCAACTGCTAATAGGAAGTATAAGCCACCATATATCTTAATAAAGACAAAAAGGGGACTTCGCAAGCTTGCAGAGACATGGAAACAACATGCTCAAAATAGACTCCCCAACCAACAATGTTTCGTGAATTTAATTGCTTACCGGCAACCAACAAACTCCAGACAAAAACTTCAATATTGGGCTAATATAGATTTCAATAAGACAATCAATTTGAAAACATGAAAATGTAAGAGTCTATCAGTGAAGATTGAAGAATATGTTATTCTATCAGATGACCATGCATCCTCTCAATAGTTCTTTTAACTTGCTTCTTTCCTACAAGGTCGAACAAAGACCTCTCTATCTTCATAGTATCTCAAAGGTCATAGCAAGCCACTAAATTAACAAGTGTTGAATTTGAATGTAAATTTGAGAATGTGGAAGTCAAAATATGATTTCAATTTAATATTCTTTAAGGTAAGAAATGAAGTCACTAAAAACAAACAACATATTCATCAAACAAAGATCTCAAGAAAAACTTTATCATGAATGCAAACTTCAATATTTCAGACTAAAATATGCACAATAGAGGAACCGTAATTCAAAATAGGGAAGTGATGATAGGCGGGATGGCAATTTACCAAGGAAACCTTGCCTTGATGATAATGTAAATTAGGACGGGAAGAAAGTCATCAGCTCCTCCCAGCTCAACATTTTCCGAAATAGATGCATTGAAAAGCAAATTGTTGATGATCCTGCAACAATTCATAATACAAAGAACCTTCTCACGAGGAGCTTTAAGAGCATTGATCTTCTGCAGTTCTTTCTCGGCAAGCTGGGAATACAAAAAAAATATCAAAACTACAACAATAGTTTTGTAATAGATGATGAAACACATTGACGGTAAAAGTTAAAGATATAAATTCATAAACTTATAGCCACAGTCACGCATAAACAACCCTCTTCCATGCAAGAAAAAGGTTAGCAGCCATACCAGCCACGAAGCTTCATTTTGAAGAAACGTTGGTATATCCAAGTGTTCAGGCCTCAAGAACGTTTGCAGCAAACATATCTTCTCTGAAATTTCTTGATCAATCTTCACATCTTCAGAAGTTGATGCAAATGTCCGAGAAAACAGTTTTGTCATGACATATTTCTCCAGACCCTGCAATACGCACACACCCGCATAAATTTCACATGAGAATTATGGAGAGCATCCTAGATGCCTAGGTGGACAGTATTTTTGGGGACACAAAAACTGATTTAAGCATAAAAGATAAAGAAACCCTCTGCCTAAATTAGTGACACTTCTAAATTTAGACAACATGCACCCAGCCACCCACTGAAAGTTTCGAACAGCTAAACAAGGTTGATCGGAGTTCAGGATTCTATATGCTATCACTTCTAAAATGGGAAATGGAATCACTTCATAAGTAAGTGGGTCATTGTAAATATTACTCCCCAAGTAAATAAAATTAAATGAGATTTCATTAAATACAGAGGACAACAATAGGAGTCACACACTAAAGAAAATCTTAAATTTTTTTAAAAAATTAATTACCTCCATAGCCGACTCAATATCTTCAATGGTGGCATTAGCAAACAAGGGATGATCTTTAATAGCAGATTCCATTGTCGTGAAGAATTCTTGAACTCTTTTGCCATCATTTTCGGGGTTCGCATTGTTAAATGAAAACGATACTATGAAGCTGAAATCAAACCCAACACAAATTAATTTTTTATAAAATTAAAATAAACTGCAAAAAAACAAATTAAAGAAAAAAAAAAGACCTTTTGATGGAGCGAACGAGATCGAGGGAAGCGGGGTTGCGCATGCGATCGAGAAAATCGTAGAAGGTCACTGCTGAGGGAGCGGCGGCGGACGCCGACGACGACGACGAAGTGTCCATTTAGAAATGATTTGGGTGAAATTGACGAAAAGGAAAGTAAATGCGGGCTTAAGTGACAATTGTGATTTTGCTAAACCCATTACGCTAAAAAGGAGGGTTGCTGATATTTGCTTCGATTTTGATTTGATGTGTTCGAGACTTGGAAGAAGATTAATGGAGATGACCGTTTGGTTTCGCACGTGATTCTTAACTACATTAAACGGTCAAAGAATGGGCCGGGCCTGGCCAGAAGTTAGCTTTTACAAATGACATGTTGCTTATAGCTAAGACAGCGCCCCGATGCCCCGACCAATAGAAGCCTTCCATTAAATCAAATCATTGTGTCCCACGATAAATATAATTAACATTTCTCTTAATATTGATTTGTCTATAATCTTTAGTGAAGCTATCGTGGACTCCGATAGCCCTCAAAAGCCTATGCTAACATAATTAATTATTATAAGTATGATATATGTAATTAAATTTAATATAACTACTATTTATATGTATTTATATGTTAGTTTTTAAAAAATAAATGAAGATATGATATAACATCATTTATTTATGATATAGTTGATATGGTATCTCTAATATATTTTAAAATTTTTCTCGTATTACACCTATTTCATGCAATGGAGGAGTTGTACTTTGTTTAGAATTTAATTTCACGAGGTGCTTTTATCACTCATGATCATATTAGACTGATGCATTATGCAGTATCACTTGCAAAGTTGCAATAACATAAAGTAGTAAGTAGAAATTCGAAGAGTCAAAAACCAAGGGTAAATTTCTAAGAGTCGGACAATAGAAAAAAAATTAATTTAAGGTAAAATATGGAAAATTACTAAATTTATAAGGTCCAAGTCATAAGACAATTTATGGAATAGAAGCTTGGTGCGAGTTGATTGGATATAATCAAACTCAATCCATAAATCTACTTAAGAAAAAAAAAAGAATGAAGATGGCTGCTTCTAAATCAGAAGAAATTTTACTCTTTATAATTATATAAGAGAGATTTAAATCCTTAACTTCAAGAATGATATCGGAAGGTGTCAACTGCTAATGAAACAAATGGTCAACAGTTGACCCCCAGTCTTGTACATACATCTTATATTAGAATATTAGCCATTTCGCGTTATACAAGAAATAATTTTATCCTCTAAATAATATGAATAAGTAAAAATGCTTTCCACTCATTGTCTGTTTTCATTTAATTGCTACACTTGCTCCCAAACAATGATCTGCTATTCCATGGGAAATTGCATTTTCTGCTCCTTTTGTTGTCTAAATATTATTTTTTGCTACTTCCAAACTTTCAAGCAACTTAATAATGGAGAATAAATCATTTCTCTTCTCCCCTCTAAATGTCCTCCTCTTTAAACAGATCCAATAATGCAAGTGCCTGCATGTTGTAGATTAAATTTAAGATATATATATATATATCATGCAATAAACTATATATTGTTTATACAAGTGATGAAACTTGAGCAATCCAGATTAAAAATAATGTTATATGGTATGAATATTATTAAGAATTAATTAATACCTCAGGCACAGAAAGCTGCAATCTGAACTTTGGTCCATCATAGTGATACAGTATTGGCCTAAAAGCATCTTCCTCCAGTGGCTTGCATATCTTCTTGATTCTAATTCTAACCTGATGAAATTTTAGTTTCATAAATACATAAGATTATCGTAATAAGTTTCTTTAAATTAATTACTTTTAGATTAGAGGGATAATTAATCAATAATCGAACTTAATTAATTTAATTTCTGTTAATTACCTGGGCAGGAAATCTAGATTCACCTCTGCATTTTTTGTCTTCCCATGCGGTTGGGTCAATATTTGATCCTCCGAAACTCACAGCCTTCCAATTTAGAAAACACCATCAATTTTATTACGGATTAGTTAAATAGCCAATTTCATTTAAAGTCAAGAGTTGGTAAATTGAACAAAATTCTCAAAGAGTACTTAAAATGAACCTGAAAAACTCCATGAAGCTGGTGGGAAGTATAGTTATAGAGAAAAAGAGGCAATCCTGGAGTTATTGCCCTTACAGAGTCCTTATACTTCTGTGGAAGCCCTGTAATAAAAATTTGTATGAAAAAATTGTACATATTTATACACACAAATTTTCTGTTGCGAACATCTGCAAAAATTAAATATTACCAAAGAGCTGGCGGCGGAGATCCTCTTGCATGGTTTCATTATTACAAACAAAAATGTAACCTCCCAAAACCTCATTTCTGGGCAGCATTTCTCCCGGTGGCAATGTCTTGTACCATTTATGATGATCAGTCGCCGGATGCGTTTTAAATGATAAATTTCTCGATGCCATATCATTGAAACAAAATTTTCTATAGTAATAATCATCAACATTTTTGTCCATGGACTCGTTTCTGAGATGACTGACGGAATTTAGCCTCGCCCCTGTATTCCCCCAGGTTTCGTGCTCATTGTCCAAGGAAGCCATGGCCTGTTGATACTCTAAATTTTGTTGCCATATTGAACTTCCAATGATGGAATTCATCATGAAGAGACATATGCATGCACAGTGTGTTTGCACTATAAATGTCACTTATATATCTGTGTGAAGAGTAACTAAAGTCTATTGATTAATTTTAATTTTTTTTTTTTTGGGGCCATGAATCATGATTCATCATGTGCTTTCGGTCTTTAAATGGGTCCTTTTTGCTTTTCTCTTTTTCTTGTAGCTTTTCCTCAAAATTTGAATCGAAGAAGGCGCAAACATTACGATGCACTCAAATATAAAGTATTAAAACTCGCTGCAGGAAGCATTATTATTACTCTGGTTTGATTTTTGAAATCAAACGTCTCCCTCCATTTTGTACTAGTGACTACTTAGCTTGTGGCTGCCGATCAATATAAAAATGTTTAAAATGACCAATGACCAAAGTTTTTATTTCAAAGCATGCTTGAGAAACAATAAATCTGATGTCTAACTCTGGGATCCGCCAAAGTTACAGTTAACGTAACTTACGGCTGCACTGTAAAATTTCATTCCGTCCTTTATACGCTGTATTATTTACAATGTATTCATTAGTATTATAAGACTTTTTGCATTGTAAAATTTTGTTTAGTCCTTTACATTCTGTTTTATTTTATTGAAATTCTTAAAGTACCGATTCGCTCCTTATAATTTTAAATTCCTTAAATACCCTCCATTTCATAAAAACATAATTATTATTAAATGAATTATAATTATAATTATAAATATTATTATAATTTTTAATAGATTATTATTATTATTAACAAGAATAAAAAGTGCTATAATTAATTAATCTATTAACAATAATTAATAATAATTTTTTCGTTAA
Source organism: Citrus australasica (assembly GCA_029618585.1). Classification (NCBI taxonomy): domain Eukaryota; kingdom Viridiplantae; phylum Streptophyta; class Magnoliopsida; order Sapindales; family Rutaceae; genus Citrus; species Citrus australasica. Next base: position 29,537,597 of record JARCIV010000003.1, on the reverse strand, counting down.
ATTGTTAATAATAATAATAATTAATGATAATTATTATTAATAATTAATTTTTTAATAATAATAACAATAACAATAATTAAGATACAAAATAATAATTATGATAAAAATTAATTAAGGATTTTATAGCAATTTATTATTCTAGGACAAAGTAAATACATAAATGGTAATACTGCTCATTCTAATTACGATTCTTACAGTTCAAGTAAATAAATTATTCTAATTCTAATTCCTCATTTCGATTCTAGCAATTCTAATTCTAACTCATTATTTTTCTATCTAATTTCGATTCCTATTTAGCGAACACACTATAAAAATTGTAAACCAATTTATATTCAATTAGATCACTTTATATTATTTACAATTTATTCATAAGTATTATGAATTTTATAATGCATTCACTAAAAAAGAATTGAAATTACCTATAAACATAATGAGTTAGAATCGAAATAGGCAGAATCAAAATAAGGAATTAGAATCAAAGTAGTTTATTTACTTGAACTGCAGGAATCGTAATTAGAATGAGTTGTATTACCATTTATGTGTTTATTTTGTCTTAGAATCAAAATCAGAATGAGTTAAATTATAACAAATTACTATAAATCTTTAATTAATTTTATCATAATTATTATTTTGTATTTTAATTATTATTATTGTTATTATTATTCAAAAGTTAATTATAAATAATCACTATTGTCAATTATTATTATTATTAACAATTTAACAAAAAAATATTATTAATTATTGTTGATAGATTAATTAATTAGAATACTTTTTTATTCTTGTTAATAATAACAACAACAACAACAACAATAATAACAACAATAATAATCTATTTAAAAATAATCATTATTATTATAATTATTATTTAATCATTATTATATTTTTTATTAAATGGAGGGTATTTTAGAAATTTAAAATTATAGGGGGCGAATTGGCACTCTAAGGGTTTCAATGAAATAAAACAGAGTGTAAGGTGCTAAACAAGATTTTACAATGTAGAAGTCTTATAATAATTATGAATAAATTATAAATAATATAGAGTATAAGGGGCTAAATGAAATATTACAGTGCAGCGGCAAGTCGCGTTAGCTGTAACTCAGGCGGACCCCTAACTCTGTAACTGGTTTGGTTGTAACTGTTGTGAAGTTTCATAGTTATAATTGCGTCCGATGTGGCGTGCTCTGTAATTCTGATAAATTTGACCTATCATTAATGAGGACTCACCTATGTTGCAACTGTTGCAACTGTTGCAACATACAATACTATTTGTCTTCATTTGGAGATACCGCTCGATTAAAAGTGAACGAATCTGACGGTTGAAATGAAAAAAATGGGTAAATGGAAGAGCCGGTTGGTAAAAGAATCTGTACAAAACAATATATTAAAATAACGGTCCACAATCACGTTGCTATTGACTGTTTTGGAGCAATCATCGGAAATTATTCTACACTGTAGAAATTGTGGGCATCTAAATATTTTCCACCCCTTGGAAATTCCGATCATCGATATCTTTTACATCCCTCAGATATTGCAATTGCGAAGTTTCAATTTGGCTGTGTGCAAATTCAGTGAGGAACGATGTTAATTAAAATATTCCGATCGTGAAAGCAAAGATGTGGATGTGGCAACCAACTGGAAACAATATTTGGCGGTGCTGGAAGATAACGAAATAGCACATCTCGTTATGTGAAAATAGTATGAATATGGCCACAACAACAGCTCTACAGTGTAAGGCCACAACAACAGAAAAGAAATAGAAATAAACATACATTTCTTTTCTTTTCTTTTCAGTGAGCAACCAACAGAAAAAAATATTTCTTTTCTTCTCCCAAGAAAAGAAAAGAAATAGAAATAAACATACATTATTCAAATTACGACTTTCTGTTCCACTACAAGCTTCAAAGTACAATTTTTTTTACGAATTACAAGACGACAGAATAAGAAAACATACAGAAAATGAAAGCATTCTCCACTCGAGAAGTTCTTCTACACACATCATTAGGAGGATAATAAAGGAAATGACAATGATACAGAGACCTCTTTATTTGACTTTTAAAGACAATTATATCAGATGATTATAGTGATCTACTATTTCATCTGAACAAAATTGTCTAAAAAGTAATCTCCGTAATCATTTCTAAAAACAAAGAACCTGGTACCCCTAACAAACAGGTTTAAAATTCAGATTACTTATTCTAATGTTGAAGAAAAATATCATAAAATAACTTCTTAAAGAGCTGCAGGTGATTAGTTTCCAAGTCAACGACCACAAACCAGCTACCGTCACTGGCTGGACTTGGTAAAATACTTACTACGCCATCATGGAGAAAGGGGTAAACCATCCTCACAAACATTGGCCGACCCCATCCAAAATTTGCATCGTAAAGAGGCATGTTTGCCAAGTTGCATATCAACAGATTAGGACAACTATTATTGTGGGCCTCTCGCCTTAAAACTGCTAAATCAGGCTGTTGCTTTAGGTAAGCAAGAGCTGACTTCAAATACTTGTCGTCCATCCGCTTAAGGGCGTTATGAATTATCTCGGCTGTGTATTCCAACGGTTCTGATTGAATTTCACCTGAGGAAGCAATTGGAGTGGCGCCGAAGGCTACATTGCCAATATATCCAAGGGGGACTTTAGGATTCAATTTAAAACGTCCATTTGTGGGAATTTCTAGCTTGCTAAGTTGATCAGCAGACAATCCTCGTGCTTTGCATGCGCAACGCCATATATGTGCTGCTAATATCTCGAATTTGCTATATTTCTTAGAATATTTCCCTTTGAGGGTGTTCAGTTGATCGGGTGATAATTTGATCATAGCAGTAGAAATGTTTTCTTGGTTTTGATGATCATCAGTAGGACTATTGATCATGGAAGGAGGCAGGTCGTATTCCAGGTGGTGGAATGTAGGAGAAACTGGGATCCCAGTTTCTAGTAAGGCTCTATCAAACAATGGTGTAATGCTTAAAGGAACATCGCGTGCCATCTCAGACCATAGGTTCATACCAAAAGCTGTTGCAATTCCATCTGCTAACACATGGTGAGACATAGCTCCAACACAAACTCCTCCACACTTGAAATGAGTTACCTAGTCGATATTATATGAAAGTCAATTGAAAACAATTATTAAATAGTATAAAACAATTAATTAAGAGTAACGTTAGAAATTTTAGTACTAAAGATTTCAACATTAAAGCCGTAATTAACTTGAGTCTTTATAAATGTGACTTATCTATAATTACTATGCATTAGGATCCGAAGTAGTTATTGATAAGCCACAACAGCATCACTTCGGACTTAAAAAAGGGTTACTTAATATTATTCAAGACTAAATCAATGATACTAGTGTAAAAATCAAGCAAATCAAGAAAGGGAGAAATATTATTAATCTTTTACCTGTGCTGAAAATAGTGGATAAAAAGATGTATCTTTAGTGTGATCAATAGCTGGGAAAAGTTGCAAAAGCTTCAAGGTTGATCCAAAGTCAGTAAAATCATCCAACTTACAACTTGTTTCAGCTTCTACAAACAAAACTCCTTCTCCATTGCAGTTTACCTCAAATTCTCCGTTTTCATCTTTAACCAATCTTCCGGCGTAGGGGTAAAGCGGCACAAGAACTTTGCTCAGAGCCTCCTTCATCAAACCAGCTTCAAAGAAATTTAAAGCATTTTCTGGCCGTCGGTAGAAGTACGCACCGGGATTGAAAATGAACGGCATCGACCGGTCCAAGTCAGAGGTTCGTAGGCAATGCTTGGGCGTTTCTTGGGCTGGTCGTATCAGTGTTGACTCTTTTACGTGAATTTCCATTCTGTGAGTGTAAATAATAATAATAATAATGCTAAGATGAATAAAGGATCCTGATCGTTTACACTAATCACGATAGATAACTTTAATTTATTGAAAGAAAACTAACAAATCGTAAGGACGAAAGGAACCATACCTTAATTGTGTTGCCCTGCGAGACTTTACTTTGTTGTGGTATGACGGAGGTTTCATTCGGGGTGTGTGGATATATATACTGATAAACTTGCATGAGAATATAATAAAATATTAGTTTCTTTTACTATAAAAATATTATTATCAACCGACTACTCGGAACATTAATTCAATCCTTGCAATTTGCGCAAATGTTGTTGACTTTTTTAGTGAGTCTATTTGGAGAGTATTATTATATCCTAATCACAGGTCATTCTATAGAGTAATGATACAGCTACAAACTCTTGTATAAATTTATTTTTGTACAAACTGATGTGACATGATAAGATTGGTTGAATTAAATATCATTTGGCCCACATGATTTGTTTTTAATATTTTATATTTTCATTCAACCAATCTTATCATGCCACATCAGTTTGCACAAAATAAATTTATACAAGAGTTTGTGGCTGTATCATTACTCCATTCTATAATGCCATGATTATAGTCATGTTCTCAACGTAGTAATTAAATATAAATTATATAAATGAAACATAAAATATATAAATTTCATATAAAATTAATAGATCAACAATAAATATAAATAAAATATAAATTATGTAAATAGAACATATGACTTATAAATTAAATGTAAAAGAAATAAATAAATATACAAGTGGTATATTGATATATCATTGGTAAATAAAATAAAAAATTATCAATATAACGTAAAACTTGTAAATTAACATTAATTGTAAAATAAAATATAAGACCTCAAAATAGAATGTAAAACAAGTAATTAACATTAGAGTGGTAAAATAATGTAAATTGGTAAATAAGACATAAACTTTCAAATATAACATAAAACTTATAAATCAACATTAAGTGTAAAATAAAATATAAATTAAGTAAATAAAATATAAGGTTTGTAAATAGAAGGTAAAACAAGTAAATGAACATTGAAGTGGTAAAATAATGTATTATTGGTAAATAAAATATAAACTTATACATGTAACATAAACTTGTAAATTAATATTAAGTGTAAAATAACACACAAATTATGTAAATAATATAGAAGATTTATAAATGAAATGAAAAACCAGTAAACATTATAAGGTTATTGAAAAAAATGAGGACTTACAAATGTAAAATAAAATATAGAATGATGACTTTATATACTTACTATTTTTATTTCTAAAGTGAATAATAATAAGGGATAATGTCATTTAGGTGACACTTCAACAAATATAAAAAAGGTGATACAATTTTTTAAAATGGGCAAACATGTGGCAAATTGTTAGTTTTTCCATTAACTTTAATGAAATTAGTTGTCTTGTAGTGAAATGATGTTTTTGCCCCTATAACTTTGTTTAAATATTAAGGTTAATGTCACCTAAGTAACACACGTTTCAACATTTATCACATAAATGACAATTATTTTTAAATTATCTTATAGGTTACAAATAGTTAACTCCCACTGTTAACTCTAATGAAAGAGGTTAGTTAATTAAAAAAAATAACGTTTCTACCCCTTCTAGCTGATTTTTAATTTTCTTTATAAATATATAAATTAAATCTAAATTAGGCTTTTTTAGGGTTAAATCAAAATGATACTAAAAAAAAAATTTCATTGAATCAAACTAATTTTTGAACATAAAAGAAGAAGCAAATCTCTCATGAATCATTAAGCATAATATTAGACTCAAATCTTTAAGAATCCAATATGATGGTGATACTAAAAAAAAATCTCATTGAATCAACTAATTTTTGAAAATAAAAGAAGAAGCAAATATCTCATGAATTGTTAAGCATAACATTAGACTCAAATCTTCAAGAATCCAATATGATGGCTTAGTAAACATTTGTTCTTTCAAAATCTATTCATAGCAACCAAATTAAACGGGCAGTCTAGTAGCAACAAAAATATTCAATACAATTTTCAACAAAGCTCTATCAACATCTCAATTACAATATTTTTGTATTGTTAGAGTCAACGGCAGAAGTTAACGGTTTGTCACTCATAGGAGTATTTTCGAAGCAATTGTCACCTATGAGATAAAGTTTGATACATGTGTCACCCAAGTGACCAGCACTTTGTTTTTTATTATTTGTATCAATTGCTCCATTTTGTCCTTACATCGTTACAATTAACAGCAAAATTTAACGATTTATCACATGTATGCCTATTTTTTAAAATTGTATCACTTTTTTTTTATATATTTGCTGAAAGATGTGTCATCCAAATGACATTAACCCTAATAATAATTTTGGGTTTATGTAATACATGTGATAATATATGTGAAATTTTATGAAGGATAAAACTTATTCTCAAAATTAAATTTTTGAAAAACTTTTTTTTATATATTTTTCAAATTTATTTGTAGAACAATTGATTTTGCATCTTTCTAAACCTCCTCGACAGTAATCTCAAATGATCTTTTAGTATAAATAAGAAGCAAAATTTGAAACTTATGAAATATGTATAAAACTAAAAAATAGATCCAAATTTATTGATATTTCAAAAATGTCTAATAATATAAGAATGTCTTTATTTTGTTTTAGCTTGATCCACATCAAAAAAAATAATTTTGCTTAATTAACTTGTCTAGTAAACAAATATGGTGATAGAAAATGGACAAAAAAAGGAGTTTATAGATGTCCTAACTTATATATAGAACTTATGGTTAAATCAATTTAATAAAACTTATTTTAATTATTTTCAATACAAACTTTGTGCTTTCAATTGATGAGTAATTTTTTCCTTTCTTAAATAAATAAATTATTTTTTAAAATTAAAGTTTAATGTTGATTTACAAGTTTTATATTATTTTTACAAGTGTTTGTTTTGTTTACAATTTTGAAACATCAATTTATTAATTTTATATTAATTTAGTTATTTTACCTTTTTATTTACCGGTCTTATGCGTAATTCACAAAATTTATATTTATCACAATATTGATGCCATAAGTTTAGTCACGACATCATAGAATTTTCCTTACAATGATAGATTTTGATTGAATAACTATTAAGACCATGGGTTTTACTCCTATTTATAACCAAAATATTTAGACTCAAGTAAAATCAGTTCATCCAAACTCAAACCTTAGAATTTAGGGCAATAACCATCAAATATCAATACATGATTGAAGCTAAAATTTAAAAATTTAAAAATTTTAGAGATATACCTCCAGAAAATTAAAAAAATCCAATAAAAAAATCACATTTCTAGAAAATTATATTAAAAGATCCAAAAACCAAATCAATTGCGTTTATAAATCAAGAAAATTTTATATTTTTTATAATTGTCAGGGACAAAATAGTTCTTTAGAATTTACTAAACTACAAAAACAAGGAATCAATTGCAAGACTTTTATTCATGAAAAAATTTCTTTCTAAATTGTTTTCCTAAGATTTCATTCGATTATTTTGTTAAGTTTGGTATCTATAGAAAACATTTTACGGTTGTTAAGGAAGATGGAGAAATGGAAGGTATGGCCTATGCTATAGGTTTTTAAATAATTGTCATCAGCTGTGCTATATAACTGTGAAGAGACTAGGTCAATTGTTTAGTATTTTTTTAGTTTTTAAAGCGCTACTAATTTGAAAAATAGTTATATGTATATATTTGGAAAAACTATTATTAAACTATTGTAATGCAAATGATTATAATGGATAATTTGACATGATGTTGAATAAAATTTATTTGCACGTCAAATAATGTGCATAAAATATACTTATAATATTTGTTGATTCTGTATATATTAATAATCTGTAACAAAAAGAATTGTACTTTATTAATGTTTGTTTCTTTTCTTTCTATCATAGTATAATTAATAATTAGAAAAGATTAAAAAAACATACATAATAAATCAAAATAAAAATAAAACTTATCTCCTTAACTTTAATGGTTGTACTTTCTAATAAAATGAGCATCATTTTAGGTTTAGAGATATGTATGAGGAATTATGTGGAATAAGGGTACTGATTCTCAACCCTAAATTTTGAAAAATTACTGACTATTGGCTTTTCAAAATCAATTAGTAGCTTTTTAAAATTACCTATAGGATGATTTTGCTAAAAGTTATTTTTAAAATTTGTACCAAAACTAAAAATAGGTCCCAAATGAACTGTAGTATTTGGTTATTGTGGAAGAAAGTTATCAATAAGTTTAAAGGATTAAAATTATAATTGATATGTATTAAATTTAACGCTAATTTAGGAATTATGGGAGGTTTATAGATAAAAAAAAAAGTCAAAACATTTTTTTTTTGCTTACGGGCATTAGTGAGGAAATTAATAGGTCACTAATTTTTTTTAATATTAGTATGATAGCAATTCAATTTCCTCATTAATATGACGCGAGTTCAAACTCCAAGCCCTTTGTACCATCTTAAAAGACTTTATTAATTAACTAGCACCTCTTGACCTACCTTTATACAATTTATTTATTACTTATTATATAAAAATCCAATCGTTTTGTATTATTTGTATGTGTCTGCATGTGAAAAATAGTTTCAGGTCTAAGACTACTGAGTTCTTTTATGTGTGTGTGTGTAATATATCTTCTATCTTTTAAGTTATATTTCTTTAGATTTTTTGTTTTATATGATCAATGCGTTCGTTTCTACTAATTAGAGTAAAATATGTTGGATAATAATTTACAGCTGATCTAATGTTTAGCTGAATTTTTAAAAAATTACTGTTAGTAATTATTGAATAATAATATATAGGTAATAAATCTTAGTTGTAGAAAGTTATATATTCAAGTGTAAAAGAAAATTTGACAAAGCGGAAATGTTGAAAGTATATTGTTACAAGAAACAAATGTTTTCTAAATAACGATAAATTTTATTGAAAAATCTGAATAAATAAAATTAGAATTTTGAGCCCCTTTTATAACAAGTGCAAATATTGTAAATTTATTAAAATAGATAAATCTAAACTATTATATGATAATTAATATTTTCTAATCAAAATAAGAAAAGAAAAGCAAATGGTACTCAAATCTGAATTCTAAAAGAAAGATAAAAATCTTAGAAAAATAAGAAAAAATATTAAAACTAAAAAACGACCAGGGAAAAAGCAGAATTTCTTACTTGGCCCCAAGGTAGAATGGCACAAGCGATTTTAGATTAAATTCGTCTTGTCGCAGGTTTCGAAACGATACATTATACATAAAAAATAAACACCTCTTATCTCAAGTTAAGACCTTTGAAAAGTACCTTACTTATAATGCACAACTGTTTTACATCAAAATTATTGAAAGATTAGAAGATAAGCACAAAAAATTAAATAAACAATTGAGCACTAATATCTATATTATAGCAAGAAATTAAAAATATCTATATTTAGATAGTTTTTCTATTGGTTGATATTTGGTATTTAATGCTGTCCACTTTCTCTAGGCCTCGCAATTATTTCAACTGCCAACAAATCTCGTGATTAAATGCCCATCTAAAAAAATAATAATTTTTTTTGACTCAATAATGTAATGTTTACTAAGATATCATTTGTATTTTTGTTTGAAATTTAAATAAGTTTAAATTTTTTTAAAGTTTGAATTTGTCTGAATATGAATATTTAAATGACATATTTATTTTTTTAATTTTTAAATATAAGTCATATTTTATTTATTTTTATAAATAAAAAAACTTAAACATAGTTATTTGATATTTATGCCCTTACACAGCAAATCAAAAAGAGATTAGATTTTATAGTTAGGAAATAAATATATTTTATAAAAATACTTTGAAATATCATATTTATTTTTCATTAAGTTCTTATTTCATTGAGATAAAAATTACAAAAGTTTATTTTTTTATTCAGATGTAAATATGAGAAAAATAAAGATAAGTTGCAATTAACAAAAAAGAAAATTTTAAAAAACTTAAATTAATAAAATTTCAAGCTTTAAACATTTAAAAACCAACTCCTAAATTTATACATTTAGTTAAAATATTTACTTATTTGTTATTAATCATTTAATGCCATTTGTATGATATTATTTAAGTTTATTATTAGTTATTAATTTACTATGTATATAACCACTCAATAAATGATATATAAAATACCACATCATTAAATATTTTAATTAAAATTTTAAAAAATAAATAAACATAACATTACCTTAAAATTAGATTATTATTATTATTATTTTCTTATCAAAATTCTCTCAGCCGCCAAAGTTGTCACACTTTAGAATAATAATAATAATAATAACACTTTAACAGGTATCTGTCAATGCGTGGGGTTTCCCTTCACCCGCCCAATGCTTTTGACCCTCCGCTGCCACCAATAAATTTAGTGGGTGGGAGGTGGGAGGTGGGAAGCGGGACGCGGGAGATGGAGAATTTCCGCATGGGACCAATTTGACATACTGCGAGTCCGTACATAGAATTATTAGGTCAATAATACAATTATTAGGTCAATCCTTATTCAATTTCCGCATGGGCTATTTTATTATTTTATATACTCATATACTAATTTTTAAAAAACAGATTTTATTTTGTACATTCTTAAATTTTTTTATTAGAATTCTAACTATTTAAATTAGTTAATTTTATTTACTTAAAATATTTATAAAACTACTTAACATTATTAATTCTAAGAGATTTACCACTATTTATAATAATATAATTAAGTCAAGTTGTAAATAAATTGTTTAGCATAATTTTAGTTATTATTTTTATTTATTTATATTCAATATTAGATTTGCACCCAAAATTCAGAATTTGATTTTACACCCAAAATAATTTGCAATGAGAATAGTAATAAAAAGATGAAGAAGAAGATTAAAATCTTGATTTCTTCATTGTTCATCTAAGTATTGACTAAGATATAGTAAATAAAAGTTATAGGATTTAAAATATGAGAATATTATACATTGAATAATGAGTGTGTGGGAGTTCAAAGTAATTATGCAATATTAACTTATAATAAACTATCCTTAATAGTAATTCACATGTTATGTATTTTTATAATAATTTTTTTATTAAAATTAAAGTGTTTAGAGTAATTTTTAAAGTACAGATAGTTTCATCCTTATCTAAGATGCATGTTAATTTGAATATTTAGATATCAAATTGAGTTTGAGATAAGCATCAAAATATCAATAAACAAAAAATTTATAGAATGATTACATACTTTATGAATGGCTTTAGGTCAACTGGATAAAAGGAGATGCTATTTTATACTTGTATGATGATATCGAGGAGAAAACTTTTTTGGGAAAAAATAACAAAATATTCCCGTTGTTTGACAAAATTAATTGAAATCTCTCTAATATTTTAAAATAAATTAAAATCATTTCAAGTGTCAATTTTTTTATTGATCTTACTTTTTAATCCTTGGAAAAAATGGTAAGATCGATTGAAATTTTGTTCTTTAAAAATATATAACCCTACCATTTGGCGAGATGACTATACCCTTCATGATGTATCTAAGATTATTGAAATGCCCAAAACTAGAGGATTTGTGTCAGCCCGAATATTAAAATATTTGGAGGTAGAAAAACTTGTAATAACCACTTCAGGAGTTTCAAACATAGAGGCATCTAAAGAATTAAGACATGTAATCCTTTAGGCTTGTTTGAAGATGAATAAAAAATAAAGAATACAATTTAGGATTTAACAAAAAAGATAACATTGCATATAAAGATAAGTTGAAAGAGTAAATTTTTTTTCTAATTATATTTTAATTCTCATAATTGTAACTTCATTTAGGGATGTTTTAATAATTAAAAATTATTTTTAAAGATGGAATTAGTAAATAGTTTGACATGTTCAAATAGTCGTATCCTTAAAATAAATTATGATTTTTGTTAACACTCACTTTATTCCTTCAATGCCCTTGATGCCATCTTCTCCCATTTCCCCAATAAAAATCCCTCATTTTATTAGTACGCTGCAACAAGAAGGCAAGAATGGCCTTTCTTCTTGACGAATTTTACTTGGTAGAAAAATTCAATAAAAATTTAAAAACAAAACCCACGTTTTGATATTTATGTTCCCCTTTTTTTCAACCTATTATTCCCAAGACTCAAACCCATATGACCATTTTCATTAAAAAAATAATTTTATAAGATTATGAGGCTGCCGAATCCATCTGTATTGAAGAGTTCATAATTTTTTTTTAAATAATTAGGAACTAAGTATTAAAGTGAGCGTAGTTGCTATTTTTATCCTCAATTATCCGATGTTCTTTGCTAAAAAGATGATTGTTGTCCTTCATTGTACTTTCAACAACAACTAAAATGGTAAACTAAGGTTATATAAGGATTTTGAAGGGTTCCAATAGCTCCACTGTTATCTTAATTTTATAAAGTCAAATGGGCCGAACATGCGGGCTCGGGCTTGAGTGAAAAATGGCCAAGCCTAGCCTAGTCTAGCCCGGTTGTCATCATCTACATATGGGATGGATTGCTCACAAAGTTGGCTAAAAGGCAAATTTGGCTGTTGCCTAGAACTCTATATTTTGGAAAGGACACATTTTTTAATCATATACTTTTATATTTCCTATTTATAATTGCAAAATTTCAAGAATTTTTTAAGTTACATATTTTATTGACAAGTTTAAGAAGACCTCGCATATCCTACTAATAGGTTGAATGTAACTTAGAATTTTATTAAGATTCATTTTACATATTTTATTTGTTTGAAAAAATTAACATTAAATGAAAGTTTTTAACTAAGAGTAATGATAAATGTACAAACAGGGAATACAAACATGTGTATAGATAGAAACAAGATGGTGCTATTAGTCAGATAAAATCGCTAGTTGGCCTACACTATTATTATTTTTATTTGCACTAATTTGTTATTAATGATACAATCATAAATTCTTTTACGAAGTATTATTATACAAACTGAAGTGAAATACACCATTGCTGAATGAACATACCCTTGAACACACACGAATTAATTTTGTTACTTTACATTTCCATTCGACTAATTAGCTTGCACGAGAGTGCGTTGTTGTAATATATAACCATTAATTTGTTTGCCTTTACCCGTCAATAACTTCATGCCACATAAATTTATAACCACATGTTTGTACAAATTATAAACATATCAACTAGAAAAAATGTAGGAAAATATGCATATGAATATGAAACAACTAAAAAAAAGGGAAAATAGAAAAAATTGTTCAATGTCAAAAGAAGCTCTTAATAGAGTTTTCACAAGTTGTAAACAATTTAGATTTAAGCGAAGAGTTAGTTATTAAACAACCAGCTCTGCCTGAATTGAAAGAGGATGAAACAATGAAAGAAGATAGCATTATCATAATTGTGACATACAATCTTAGCAGAAGAAAGTCGAAAAAATGTAAAAGACAATGAGAGTAATGACAAAGTTGGTGTTGCATATTTATCTACTAAAAAGAGATATTCTGATGGAGGATGGTTGTCTATTACTATTCAAAGGGCATCACTTGAGCTACATGTATCCGTTTTTTGTGTATAACATACCGTTTTGAATCTTACAATGAGAAGAATCTAACCCAGAATAGCTTGTGCCATTATATCCTGTGTTTGAACTCGAAATTCTATTTCTTTCATGTTTATAATATACTGTTTGTTTTTCTTTTCTTATTTTGATTAGTAGAATTTTATTATAAGATAATGTTTTAAATTTACCTATTTTGATAAATTTGTGATATTTAAGGTTATTATATAAAGAGATCTAAAACCCTAATTTTATATTATTCAGAATTATTCAATAAACTTATTATTTAGAAACCTTTATTTTTTCTATCCATCTACTTTCAACGTTTTCGTTTCATCATTTCATACTCTCAAGATTTGTTCTAATCTATAAATGGAGTATTTGGCTTCAAAAATCGACACACAATTACACATGCCTCTTTTTTACCATTTTACCGTTGATAATAGTAGATTAGAGAAATTGACTTTAAGAAAAGTGGTTTCTTTGGCCATTGAAAATTTGGAGTGAGGATTTCTTTTTTCATAAACGTAGTTTCTTTTGTAGACACATGCTTTAATTGAAATTACGACTTTCAGCTCCATTATAAGCTTCAATTTGTACATTTTCACGCATTCCAACAAGAGAATGAATTATAAATAAAGGAAACGTATAGAAAATGAATGCATTCTCCTCATTCAAGTTCTTTATTGCACACTTGCAATTCAACTATAATAATAAAAAGCTTGCGACTTTTGGTAATGTACCGAAACCGCAGTGTTTACCGTTCAGATTACGTTTAATTCAATTACAAGCATCAATACTTTGATGTTCGTACATTCTGTGATAATTCAAGAAAATATTGCAAGTGATTAGTTTCTATGTCAATGACTACTAACCCGCTCCCATCATCGGCCGGACTTGGTAAAACAATTGCCACCCCATCATGAAGAATTGGGTTAACAAACCTGGCAAACGTTGGCCGGCCTTATCCAAAATTTGCATCGTGGGCAAGCGTCCACGCCGAATTGGTTGTAAGGAGATTAGGACATAAATTGTGGGCTTCTTGCCTCACAATTGTTTTATCAGGTTAGCTGTTGCTGTAGGTAAGCAAGGGCTGACCTTCATCCATCTGTGTTAATAGCATTATGAATTCTTTCGGCTGCGTAATGGATTGGTTCTGATTGACTTTTATCTGATAAGAAAATTGGTGTGGTGTTGAAGACTATTTTGCCAATATATTCAGAAAGAATCTTAGGATTTAATTTAGATCATCCATCTGTTGGAATATCTAATTTAGTAAATTGATCAATAGATAATCCTTGTCCTTTAGTAAATTGAATAATAGCCACGGATTCCAGCATTTAGATGTTAACATTTGAGTTTTAACTGGAACTACTATCTCATCAGGGTGTGATAGTTATTGATAAATTACCACATTAATTAAAACTCAAATTGGGACTTATAAAATGCTGAAGTATTTAACATATTAAATGATAATTGATGGTAATAATGTAATAGAGATCTGGCAAATTGTAGAAAGAAATAGTATTATTAATCTTGTATCCCCATCATCAGAAGTGGATGAAAGGTTGTATCTTTCGAGTTTCGTATGATGGACCGCTTGGAAAAGTTGCATAAGCTTCGAGTTTGATCATAATTTCGGCCAAATACTGATTTCATCTTATTTATTTAAGGCATTTCTAACTTTCATCTTAAGTCTGAAATTTTAATGGATAATTTAACTTCAAATTCTCAAATGTACTCATATAATTTAACAATTTATTTATTTCGAATTTATATTAAAATCAGTTCTCTTATCATTGTGAATATACATCGATATACTTTAAAGTTGCTGTACGTGAATAAACATCTACCTTTAAATCTTTTTTGAATAATTCTTATTCAATTTGAATCGTGCTTTCACGTGCTATCCAATATATTTCGCGCATGAATCCTCTTTAATTCTCAATTAGGCATGGAGTCTAAATTCAGATTGGATTTCACGTGCTGGTTTGCTTCCAAAAACACACTGATGTTTGGAAAAACTAACAAAATACTGATAAAATAAATTAATAACACCATATGGTGTTAGATAAAATAGTTAAGGCGCCATACGATTTTATAGTTAATTTTAAAAGTCTTTAATCTCTTTAGTATTTTTTCCTCTCGAATTGCACTATAGTCCCAAGTTAACTATAAAACAGTTTTATGCTTGTTAATAAATTCTCTACATAGTTAAGAAATGGTCTCTACAGCATTCACGTTTTGGGTTCAAACTTTAATTTCAAGAGATAAAATTCGAACCAGTGTTAGCTCTAATAATTGCTTAGTGGTAAGAAGAGATCTTTTAAAACTTAGGATGGTTTCGCCCGCTTAGATCTTCCAATTTATGGTGTGATTTATGGCTGTGTTCTCATTTTGTTTTACGTATTGTAGTGTCATTTTTTTTTCTTTAAAGATTTAAGGTTCGTATGTGGAGGATTTCAAGCTATAATCTATTGATCTTAATAAAAAAATTCACAACAATATCTACTGATATAATGAAACCAGTTAAAAGTGGATGACCAAAAAGGGCTCAGGAGATATCCAATTGCACTCAAATCAGATTTGTGCAGAATATTTGTTGTTGGAGGTATCCTTTGCAGAGAAATGAAAATTTCGAAGTTTCCAGAAAAAAAATTAAATAATAATAAAAACTCAACTGCGCATCCAGTTATTGAAATTAGCGTCGTGCATCTGGCGAGCGACTCAGATGACGAGTAAATGACCTTCTTTTAGTCTTCGATTCGACCGGGTCGACGGAGGGCCAGGCCCGGACTTACAATGCTTAGGCCCAAATCAGGCTGGGCCTGAATCCGGGCTCAGATAAAATGTACTGGGTCGAGTAATTTCTCAAAATTTTATTTTTATTTTTATATATTTATATATTTATATAAATGCGCTTAAAAATATTATCAAATAGGTAATCAAGCAAATAGTCTGTTTGTCAGCAATTGCAATGTGGGTAGGGATGGCAAAAATCCCCACGAGGACGGATATTTTTGGGGGTTTTTCTCATTCGGAGAGGGTATGAGGATAATTTCATACTCAATTTTTTATTTGGGGAAGGGACGAGGAAATTTTTTTACTCAATTTCTTATTCGAGGAGGGGACGAGTATGAGGTGAAATCCACATCCCCTACCCATTTCCCCATTTTAATTTTTAATTTAATTTTAATTTTTTAAAATTACTAGTAAATAAATAATAAATTTTGAATTATAAAATTATAAGTATTGGTAAAAATAAAAAAAATATCAAAATATTTATATTATTAAACTTTTAGGCCTAATTAACTAATTAAAGTCCTAAATTTTTATTTAGGATATTAAAAAGGCCGGACAGATTCTATTATCTCAAAACTTTTGTTTTAATTTTAATATTCATTAAAATGTTAAACTCAAATCTATTTTTTTATTTATTTTTAGATGTTATAATTGCCAATAGCAAATCACAATTTTAATATCTAATCTAATCTAATATTTATTCTTGATTTGTTTCGACTTAATTATTGTGCTGTAAAGGGAATAATCCACATTTATAAAGTGTCCACGCCACCATTAAAAAGTTAATTTTGAATCTAAATTTGATTTTATTTATAATAATTTTGTATTAGCCTATTAATTTGTTCATGATAGTTTGTATTCCTTGCATGCTGCGTTACTTACTAATTTAATGTATGTGACTTTTGTAATGGATATTAATGTAAGATATATTTCGAACTTTACTTTTATTTGAATTTTTTATTTTAATATGATTAACTCAAAATCGAAAATAAAAAATGTATTAGTTATTCGGGGATCCCCTGTTATTATTTAGGGAGGGGATGTAGATTCTTTTAAATAATTTTGACGGGAATAGGGAGGGGACGGGGACATACGCAAAATATTGGGGATGGGTACGGGGAGATTGGTCCCCTCCCCTCCCCTCCCCATTGCCATCCCTAAATGTGGGTAGATTTCTTTGGGTTTTGGAATTGCTAAATTTCTCCTTTAACATATTTTTTATTAATATTAATTTTATTATTATAAGATAAATTCACTAATATAATAAAATAATAGATGCATCAGCAAACCTTGTCAATTGCTAAAGTTCCGCCCATAGCCTGTTGGGACCTGCTTCTCTGAAAATTTTTGAAATTTAGTTTGAAAATATGCTTTATTGTTCCGTAAAATTGAAAAAATAAAATTACTCTAAAAGTTGCACCCAGAAACACATGTATGGGGAGACTTTAAACCTTCAATCTTAATCACGAGGCGCATACCACTAAGCTTTAACTATAGTAGTCTGGATAATCGCTAATTTTAATTATATTTTGATATAAAAGAAAGGCCGAGTTCAAATAATTTTTCAAAATTCTGAATGATTTAATTTAAATAGACGTTTACAGTTGTCCTTAACACGTTGAATGATAGCACCATTTTCAACTAGAAAAAATGTACATATAAATTTATTGTATCATATATGATATACCAATGTATCGTTTACGTTACATTAGCTGTATGTTACAGCTAAACATTTTTTAAACCTTAGAAAAGATAATAATCATTAAAAAGATCATTAAGTTTTAAAGTTTTACTTTACACCCCAAGCTGCAGCTAGGTAACAGTACCGCAAATATTTTAATTTTTTTTGAAGTTCTCCATTTATATTTATAACAAATTTAGTACCAAATTACTCGATATTTTTTTTCTATTTTATTTAGTTGAATCTCTAACTTGTTTAATCATATATCTATTGAGTATTTATTCATTATATTAATGATCTCTTATTTTAATATATCATAATCATCAATGTTGAATTCTTTTATAAATTGTTTAACTTTATTAAATTCTTTACTTAGTTGATCTCTTAACTTTTTAATTTATTTTATATTTTCTTCATTAAAATTATTAATTTCTAATATTTTGTTTACACTTTCTATATCATTTATCGACAAATTTGAGTTTTCTAATTTATTTAATAAATACAATGACATTTAATTTAATTGATTATTCTCCACATGTTTGAATCATTGATCAAATCAAAGGGTTGAAATCTTTCGCTAGAGGTTCTAATATTTTATTCACTGTAACATCTTTTTAATAATTCATTAGATTTATAAGATATTTATCACATATTAACTTAAATTTTTGACATAAAATTTTAACATAAATCTTGATTCATTGATGCAAAAAAGTCTTCTATTGGATGAATACTACTTTGTAGCAAACATGTGGAATGTTAAAAAAAAAATTGAGATAACAAACTTATGATACTTTTCGATAATTAAAAAGCAAAAATTTCATCTCTTAATAACTAATTCGCAATCTCCCTATCACGTCACCTCAAGGCTCGCTCACTTACAATCCTTTTTCCCGCCAAATCCCCCTCTCTCCACCGCGCTCTCTATCTGCTCCGATCCAGTGCCTGAAAATACCTCTGTCCTCCTATCAAATCTCTGACTCCGGTGAGTTCTTTGTTCTTTCACTCATTTTAACAATTTTACGCCTCATTTTTTCTTGCTTTAGTTTCAATCAATTTCTTGAAAAATGGACAATGACAAAGACAAAGACAACAAAATAGAAAAGCAAAGGTTAATACTCGAAGAGAACAAGCAATGGAAGGGGAACACCCGTTTTTGTATGATCTGATCATCATGCATGTGCTTGAGTGGCCGTCTCTTACCGTTGAGTGGTTCCTGAAACTGAAAAGCCGGCCGACCCAGACTAACCCATACAGAAGGTGATTTTTGGGACGGACACTTACCGCCAAGCGCCTGATTATCTGATGATTGTTCAAGTAAAGCTTCCTCTCCAAGACACCGAAATTGGTATCCAATCTCTTGATCTTAATCGCAGTTGCTCTGAATATGCTAGATCGTCTGGCATTGCCAGTGTCAAGGTTAAAACAAAAAGATTTAATAGACAATTAAATCAATTAAATAAAAAGATTTAATAATTGCATGATGAATCTTCAGTCATAACTTTTTGTTTTATAGCATCTTACTGATTAGTAGTATAAGACAATTATAAATTCTCTTGTTAAAATCTGGTCTTTTTACTAAAAAACGTTACTTAAAAATAGAAATTGTCAACTTCAATGCACAAGATATTTGAGCAATTCTGTGTATAACACATTGTTGCTATGAATTAATTTCAACAAATAGTGGACATTTGAACGAGAGAATAACTCTTGATATACTTAGTTCATGAAGTTTTGATTACTGTATCAAGTTTATTCTAGCTAGTTTTAGAATGGATCAATTTCAATGGAAGTCTAGGTTTGCATACGTTGATTATGCACTAATGTTTCTTTACGAGCTTCTTGATTTGCAAGGCCTGTGGCCTCATAGCGTGGATATAGCAAATGTTTGTTTTCCATTGTAGGTGCAAGTAACTAAGCTGATAATTTTCGTTGCTAAAATATAAATTTTTTTTTTTTTTTTGCTAAAACATGATATTTTGACATATCAAAGAGTTTTAGCTACGAATAGAGTTCATCGTTAAAACTATTTTTTGCAACAAAATATATTTTTTTCATTAAAATATGCTCTTTTGGCATATCAAAGAGTTTTAACAATGTATATTTATTTTCATCTACAAAACTTACTGTTTTTACAGATTAAGAGTTTTCGCGATAAATAGATTTCGTTGCTAAAACGATTTTTAGTGAAAAAAATTATTTTTATCACCAAAACATGTTCTTCTAACATATCAAAGAGTTTTCATGGAAAAATTTATTCGTCACTAAAACTATTTTTTGCGATGAAACGTATTTATTCACTAAAATTATTTTTAGTGATGAAACTTAAAACTGTTATAGTTGCTAAAACTATTCGTCACAATATATCAAATTTTGATTGCAAAAAGTTTGGGCACTAACTTTTTTTGCCGTTTATTTCTTTATTAATTTCATCTCAGATGAAATGTATTCTCATATTTATGTGTTTTGTTCTCTTGTGGTACACCTGATTTTTATTCAAATCTGCTACACTTTAGCTATGAAAAAACACACAAACATTGTTCAGATGACCACTAGCTCCCTAATCATTCCCTTGATCAAGATTGACTCTTTAATTGCTTCTATTAAAATAGCATACTCAAATTTGGTTGTACATAGAGCGACCACATATTGCAAAGTAGACTTCTAACTTACTAGTGTTCACCCTAAATAGATACACTATCATTAAACTTCTTCCATCTCAATCATGTATGGTCTAAATCAACATATCCCTCAATATGTTGGTTATAAAATCCTCTTCTTTTCTGCATAGCACACCTCTGTTTGAGGTTTTCCTGAGGTTTACCTCAACTACCCCACTAGTATACCACGACTACCCATCACGTTTGAATCCTTATAGAAACTAGAGTTTATAACCACAATCTTACAAATAGCCCCATTCAAACTCATAATTTTGAAAATCTTTGGATGAGTACATTTGAAGTGGCTTCTAATGGTAGGAGTGGAATTAAAAGAAGCATCGTCACATAAATAATATTTTGTGTCAGCCATCGCATTTTTTACTTTTTTTTTTCTATTTTTTTGTTTTTGTTCGAATTAGAAAAAAAACACTTAGATTCAAGATTAGGTAGTGATTGGTTTCTGAGAAAATTAAGGAAATATTAAAGGAAAACAATAAAGGGTAGAGAATATTTTAAACACAGTGAAGTAAGCAAGGGAGTTATCAAAATCTAGTTTCAACTTCTCTTTTATGCATAACTAGCAATTAAACCTATTGGTGTAGGTCAGCTTAGTGTATAGTGTATAATGAATTAACCAGCATTGGCAGGAAAGTTTTGCTTAAAAGAAGTACTTGCCAAGTCGTTGATCCACGTGAAATCAATCCTCACCATGCAATCTTAGCTTTGATCAACGGCAGAAAATATTAGGTAATTAAAGCTAATTTCTTGTCAATATAGCATAAAAATGTAAGACATCTAAGCTACTGTGAAGTTGTGTATCAAGCAAGATGCACCCGGTTTTTTTAAATGAAATAAAATATGGAAAAGGAAAATATTAAAATTAAAATAAAGCTAATTTTAATCTTTAGCTTCATAACAAATTTTACGAGTTATTTTTGTGTGTTTTAATCAAGCGAACATTAGCAATTTTATAATTCGATTACATATTTTCAATCTTATGAATATTATAGGACAAACAGAAAATATTTGATTATATGATTCTCCTTCTAATAAGAAATCCCTTATTTTAGTGTATTACTGAGAACAAGCTAAAAAAAGAATTTTAAAGGTAAAAAAATAGAAAACATGTAAAGTATAAGGCAATACATATAAACTTGCATGCGTGGATCAAAGTTCATTGAAATACATACAGGAATCCGTCACTATCAATTTAGATAGTGATTTCTTTTGTAAGGGTTTTAGTAATTAAATTTGTATAAACATTCAGTTCTAATTAAAAATAATTATCAATCGCAAATCCATATAATCAATTTCATACCATGAAAATAAATATATAATTATTTAAAATCAGCACGACCCTCTATTTTTCATAGCCCCAAAAGTTCATCTCTCCACGCAATGAAAGCTGATTAATTTGGTGTTGAGCATTTGGATCCTCAAACGTCACTCCTTTTGATGAATCCTCTGTCACAAGCCGATCAAGCATCGTCCAATCATTCAGCCCTTGACCGTCTCTTCCTCCGGTGGTTGCAGCAACCATTTGGTGAGTTGCCGTTGGTTCACATGTTCCAACCTCTAACCCCGGCTCACAAGCTTGTTGGTGATGATACCTAAGGTTTTCACTTCCACTCTCGCAATCCCTGCTAGTGTTTGACATGAGTTGCTTCACCATCGCCGCTGGTGAGTCCGCGGTGGACGGGATAGTTGAATAGTTTGGAACTAGGGCTTGTGGTTGGAAGAGACAATATTGAGGTGTTGGTAGCATTTGAGATGTTGAATAATGTAGGGCCAGCTCAGGGTGTTGGCCGCGCAGAAGATACTGGTTTTCTCTTTGCATGAAAGCACTTGTGTGAGACTGGTGATTATTGCTTGAAGTGTTGTTGAATTGTTGATGATGATGGTGACCGGATGATGATGAGTTGATGTTTGAGCTTTGTTCATTTCCAATCTTGAATAGATTCTTCTTCTTGAAAACCCTACATATCACCCACCCATCTTCCTACAAAAGATAAAATGTGAAAATTAAAACAACATCTTCTGAATTAATTTTTAAAGTAATTCCATCGAAGGAAAATGTACAGAGAGATATGCTGAAAATCGTAGATGAATGTTATCTCCTGAGGTGAATGGAAGATATAGGTTGAAAATAGAATTAATAAGCATTCAATAAAAATGATTATTTTTCTCATTCAAATTAAGATTTTCTCTTAATATGAAAAGTTTTTTTCAATATGTGTGCGCTCAGTGCTTTTAGTCATGTGAATTAACAATGAACATAAAATAGTGGTGAAAAGCTTTATATTAGCATCCATGGAGATGAGACTATACGATATCCTTGATAATAGGTCAACAATAAATATCAAATTATTATCAATTGCAATACAGATTTTATACCCTAATTAATTATAAGCCTAATGTTACTCATTCATGAATACAGGCAATTAAGAAGTTCATATCAGAGAATTATTCTTCAAGGAGAGATATGAAGAGTATAGGTCAAATGGAACACAGGGATGCACGAAATCAAAGCATTAATTCGTTTTGACTTTTGATCTACACACAAACAGAATAGTTAAAACCCTCTGACTTGAAGTTGTCATAACAATCACAACATCATCAAAATTAATGGAGACACAAAATGATGAAAAGAAAAGTGGGAACTCACGTTTGATTGGGCATCATCGCCGTCTTCAAGCCGATACTCGTGCATAATCCAGTCAGACTTTTGGCCGTGGGGTGCTCTTCCTCTGTAGAACACTAGGGTTTTTCTCATACCAATTTTCTTGTAGCTGTTCCGAATGCACTTGTCTCTCCCTGTTGCCTTCCAAAACCCTGCATTTGTTGCCCTGTTCGTTCTCGACCCCGTTGGGTACTTCCTGTCCTTGTGACTGAAAAAGTACCACTCGTTTTGCGGCGTTGACCCAATCCTGCATCTCTCTGCATGCACGTATTGAATATCGTGTCACGTCAATACTGAGATATAAACTTTGTATTAATTATTTTTTTTTTCGGTCGAACCACCCGGTATCCGGTGACCACATTGGGCCCCGACTACTCCGGGTTCGGGCCGGGAGTCCTATTAAGCCCTCCCAACGAGGGCGACTCCACGGGGACTCAAACTGGGAAGCAAACCCATTCGAGCGCCCTATGGGGTTCGGTGGAACCAGCCGAACCAACACCTCGTTGGTAACTTTGTATTAATTATTGTGACACTTAAACTCTTCCCGCAAATAAGGGATGGAAATTAAATTTTGATCGTTGCATTAAGTTAATTGCTGGTTGACTGAGCCGATTCTGATCCCATGATGGAGACGGATCTGTGAAAAGTGGTCAATGATCTCTAGAGTTTATACCTTTTTTTTTTATTTCGAATAGAAATAATTTACGAATCTTCATCGGTTTAGCGTGCCCTATATATTTCGCTCGTTAAAAAGTTTTATAAATCTGTATTGTCAGGAATATTGAACGACTGGTCAATTCAACTATCATTTGGCACTGCAAATTGCGTTTTTATTATTTAGAAATTATAAGCAAATTTCATGTGATGAAGGCTGAGAAATATGAGTAATATTATAATATAATAATCTGTATATTTTAATCTTAATGTCCATGATGCTTTCAGCTATACTCATAGATGAAATTCAATTTGGCAAAGAGTTTTTCAATATAAATGAGACTCTTAAACAGACAATTGGATAATAAATTACTATAAAACGACTATTGGATTCTAGATTAAGCATAAAATCACATCGAATCAAAACTAAGAAACTAATAATGGTAAAAAAATATTGAAGAAATTGGAATTGTGATTGGTTAATTATTATTATGCCATGGCCAAAAGAAAAATTTTCATGATCATTTTAAAGTAGCATTAAAAGTTATATAGTACCAAATTCTCAAAAACTATATGCGATTATGAATTTACGTAGGGTTATTAAAATACGGGGGAGAGAGAGAGAGAGAGAGTTGGATTTACATGGGCATTCAAAAGAATTTTTTGTCCTAATCTTATTATTTAAGTTTGGCTTTACTAAAAGAATCATGTATACAGTAGTCCATGTTAATTGATATCAAGCACAATAATTAGCATTAAAAAGCGTTGGAAATTTTCCAATGGAATTCAAATGAAAATTAAACAACTAAATAAAACTGATATCCGGCAAACTTAATTAAAATTTATGTACCTTGCAACTCCCAAGGCTCCATCTTGTTCAAATCCACCTCTCTAATGACTTCCATATCAAACTTTTGAAACGAAACCTTCTTCCTCAAGTAGTAATGAAGCAGCTCCTCGTCTGTTGGATGAAACCGGAACCCCGGAGGTACACCGCCGCCAGAAGAAGCCATAGCCGCCGTGCCAAGCAGTACTATACTAAATGTTCAACACTTAGTAGTAATAATAATAACAATACTAATAATTCGAAGATTTGAGCGATGGACATTAAGAAAAATGATGCAAAGCTAGTGATGATAAAATTTTGGACGTGCGAAATTAAGTTATAAATATGAAGAAGGAAAGATGGTGGTGAGTGGATGTCAACGGAGTATATGGTGATGTGAGAAAGTTGAGAGCCGGTGACTACGGCGGAGGGAATGCTTAAAGCTAGCTATCGTAAAATGCAAGTTTAAGCTTGCATCATATTCTTTTTCTCTACATGCTGCTTTGGAGCGTGAGAGTTAAAACTCTCCATTCAAAGAAGGTTCCAGAGTAGTACTAACAATATTATTATGGTACAAATTAATATAACATTCTCTAGTGATGTTTCCCGAGCTGAGAAGCTAGCTATGTGGATTATGTATATTACATGCATAAGATGAATAAAATCGTTTTTGTAAAGTGACACATGTTACATAATTACAAAAGACGACTTAGGATGTATAGTTTCTTAAGTCTCTGAATTTGAATTTGAACTTATCTAATAATTGGAAAATTTTTAATACTTGTGGATAATAGTTCACTTAATGTAAAATTTATTGGGGTAGTACAAAAAGTTTAATGTTTGAACATTGCTCACATGAGTGGCGATTGAATAAAGTGACATCAAGAAAATATAACATTTTGTCTATGTCTCTGTCATGTGTGTTATGATCGGACTATAATTAGAAAAAAAAGAAATATATGAATATTTTTATTTGATCAAGATTTACTTATTTATATGTTCTGATATAATGAATAGCAGCAGTGTTAGT
The DNA here is from genome assembly GCA_029618585.1 of Citrus australasica. Taxonomy (NCBI): domain Eukaryota; kingdom Viridiplantae; phylum Streptophyta; class Magnoliopsida; order Sapindales; family Rutaceae; genus Citrus; species Citrus australasica. The sequence goes on along the minus strand of JARCIV010000003.1, from coordinate 29,511,907 downwards.
TATCTCAAATTTATCAAAAAATATATCTCTAATGAATTACCTTGTAAAGTGACTTTCACAAAGTGAATGGTGATTTTGTAGAATCATTCATTTATTTTAATTTAACTATTTCTAATCATTTAGCATAATTGTTTTTAGATCACTAACATTACTCAATTAATAGTATCTTTTTATTTTATTTTATTTGTTATTTAACATGCACACACTAAGAAAGATCGTGCTCATGACATAAGTTCTAAGAAAACTGCTCTTCATCACTCGAGCTAAGCCTTAGCCTCACTCAATCATTAATATCTAACCGATCACAAATGAGTTTTTTTTTTTCCTTTTCCGTTTGCATGCAAATAATTTGTATACAACGTGCACGCGCTTCACGCACTTGGGCTAGCACCTTGACGCTATTGTTAATTATAGTTCAACGTAAGTATTTAAAGAGATAAATGATCCCGATAAAATAAGAAATAATATTAATTATGGTGGATATTTGATTGTTCCCAAAGCAAGAGCTTGGAAAAACAGCTACAACTTCTTGGGATTTTCACTTTTTATTGGGCGGCCTTAATTTTATAACCTTGTATAATCTTAATTATTCTATTAAATTCATATTATTTTCATTAATTTATGATATTATTGAGTTGGAAATTAATATAATAAACAACAATAGTTGCAGACGCAGTCGCAATTGCTAGGGTTTGCACATGCGGCTACGACTTTGAGAGCTTGCAGATTAATTTTCTTGATTCAATTGCACGCTTTCTTTCTGTTCAAAATTCTTAAGTTGTTGTTAATATTAATTAAATTATCCCTTAACTACATTTAAAATACGAGTGAGTTTGATTTGATTGATGAATTAAGCTGTTTCTTTTGGTATTGATGATGATGAGGATTGAATAATAAAGATCGAGCCTTAATTAGAATCTAGAATTAATTGTACACGTAGGAACCACATGGCATGATTTGTACGATGGAGATTTCATGGAAAATTCATCTTTATTCTAGTTCATGAACTAGTCGTACTCACTGACTTTGGTATCATTTCCATATTATTGTTTTTGAAAAAAAAAAAAGGGTTTTGTGACAGTTAATTAATCATAGGAGTTTGGGGGAGCTAAAACTAATTTATTCAAAGTTTAGCTCGAAAATAAGTAGTTACATTAAATTTATTACTGTTTTCTTTTTTCTTTTATTTAAAAAGTTGGAGCCAGCGAAGTTCAAATTAATTTTCTCCAATCTCACTCAAGATTTAAATTCAATTAACTAACTAAATAAAAACTAATCCTATTCTCAACTTATTATTGTTGGGTTATCTTCTTATAACATGATTGATTGAGGCATCCTGTTTTTTCCCCATCAATTTTCATATTTTACTTTATTTCTCTTATTTTAGGAAAAAGAAAATTCACTTTTAGTCACATATAGTGTAATATACTCAAGCTCATAAGTTGTTACACGTGACAATTCAATTGTTTCACATACTGTAACATTTTATTTTTGTGTGACGATTCAAGGTTTATTGTATATTACTGATAATGTAACATACAATGACCTTTGTGTTATGCTTTTACATTGGCAATTATCCCACATATGTCAAATATAAATGGCGTGTTTTGATAATTAAGATGATTATAAGTTAAGACTCATAACTTTGACTTCATTCAGTGGTCAAAATCGGTTTTATGGAAATTTACTTACGGATTTATTCATTTATTTATTTATTTCTGTAAGACAACTGTGATTTAACATTAATTGCCTGGATAACTTCCTGAAGTTATCTAATTATTTCGTCTAATTAATCAAAGCGTAATTGTTTAAAGCCAATTAGTGCTAGCCGTTTGTTCAAGTGTGAACTCCGTGTGGTACCTGGTTTGCGCGCACATCAACATGAGAAATTGTTATACAAATGATTAATAAAGCATGCATATTTCTGAAAACCTTTTATTTATTCAATCAATGAACGGAGCTCTTTTAAATTTGAAGACTTAACAAGGAATTTAATTTTTCATACTCATTTTCTCAATAAAACTATCACTTGATTGTTTATGGAAAATTATTTTTGGACAAATTGTACAATACATTTTTGGTCATGAAATAAGTGCATTGAATTTGATTAAAAGGGGAATGGTACGTAGGTTTCTAATTTTTTTCAAGTTTACGATTTATGTCCCTATTTAAAAATTTAAGTTGAAAAATCCCTTTCCTTTCTAAATTATCCATCAAAATATCATACATCTATATATACATATAAAGCTAAGACTACAAGAGGTGATGTGACATCACTATTCCTCATCTTCTTATATTTTCTATTTTCTAATATATTAGTTGAGATTAAAAATAATTACATTACAAAATATTAAAAATAGAAAATAATTATTAGATTACAAAAGATTACATGTTTCTTCCTTTTTCTATTTAAATTCAACAATATGTAACCATTAATAATAATTAATTATAGGTCTTGAAATATTCATTTATTTTATTATACCAACAATTAAATTTAGTGGCTTAAAATACATCAATTAATTAATATAGGAAGGAATGTTCATTCATCTTCACTCAACAATGCCATTAAAGTCTAATTTTAGAGCAAAACTATGTTGCAACAGTGGTACCGTACCACTGTTGCAACCAGCCATTGGATCTATAGTTGTACAGTTGTATTAGCTAGATCCAATAGCTGAAAGTAACAGTGGTACCGTACTACTGTTACAACCTAGTTGGACCCCTAATTTTAATGTCATAATCCCATATTTAATTATGTAACCTTTTGTTTAGTGCCTTTTGGCTTCTTCAAATTCTATAAACATTAAATATTTAAGATTTGTGGCTTAAACATAAGATTTGTGACATCATTATTTCTCATCTTTTTATATTCTCTATTATCTAATATATTGGTTGAGATTAAAAAATAATTACATTACAAAATATTAAAAATAGAAAATAATTATTAGATTACAAAGATTACATGTTTCTTCCTCTTTCTATTTAAATTCAACAATATGTAACCATTAATAATAATTAATTATAAGTTTTGAAACATTCATTTATTTTATTAAGCCAACAATTAAACTTTAATGACTTAAAATACATCAACTAATTAATATAGAAAAGAATATTCTTTCATCATCCCTTACCAATGCCACTTCGGCCTAATTTTAATGTCATAATCTCATATTTAATTATGCAACCTTTTGTTTAGTATCTTTTGGCTTCTTCAAACTCTATAAATATTAAGTAATTAAGATTTGTTATGTTTGGATTTTTTTTTATCATTTAACTAACATTTTTTATTTTTTTTAGGATTGTGTGTTTCATGGAGTACTCTTCTCTTCATGAGTTGAACAATGATAAAGATATTGGATGATAAGAGTTAGGCTTTGTAGAATGTGAGAGTCTGTTAATATCAAGAAGAATAGAGAATTAATTAGTGTGAACATGATTTTTATTGATGAAAATATTGTATAAAAAAATCTTTCTCCCATTGTTTTCTCTGGATTTTTTTTACTAATTGTTTTACACTTAATGTAGCATGTCTTTTTTTTTCGTAGGAAAATCTAATGCATGCAACAATGAAGAAAAATTTAGTGACAAGGTTTAGGCACATGTTGAGTGACGGTTCTTTATATAGTGTCAAGAATTTGAAAGTTGTTTCAACTACAGACGAGTACAAACCACTTTCAAATTAGTATAAGATTATTTTCTTGATTATAACTTTTCTTAAGAGGTTAGAAAAAGGAACTATTAGGATTCCAGTCAATGGATTCCAATTTATATTTCTGAATTTGATTTATGCATGTGTGAATGATAACACAATCCTCTTAGACTTTTTTTAATTATTAAATTTTTATTAATTTTTAAGTGTATATTATAAATTATTGATCATTATATTTTAACATGTTTATGTTATTTTTCCATAATATTATAGATGTTTTCGAAAGTTTATGTGGTGCGGCTGATATTGAGGTCATTGGAGCTGGTTGGAAAAAAAGAGATATAAAACTTTTAACAAATTAGCAAGTTGAATATAATTTGGAGCTTATTAATAACTGCAAAAGGTATAAGGTTTGTACATTTACACTACACACATTAATATATATTTTTAAAGTTAACAAAAAAATAATTAATTTTCATAAATAACATTAGTTTTATAAGGTTGCCTCATCTTTTTAAAAAAATTAATTCATATTTTTTATTAGTTTTATCAAGTGCAAAGTAACAAAGTAAGAAAAAATGATAATACTAAATTTTTTTCCAAAGCCGCGTGAAGCGCAGTTCTATTTCCTAGTTTCTAATAAAGTTAAGGTAAATGAACATCAAAATCCCCTTTAATTTGGAAAAAAAACAAATATCGTGGAGAGCCATTGTTTTAAAAAATAGTTATAAAGACCTCTTTTTAAAATGCACAAACTCTTTTTTATTTCGAGAAATGATCATACAAAATATGTTTGGGATAGATAAACCCTTCTTTGTGTTTAAAAATAATTATAAATTGATATAGACTCCCAAATTTAGCTAGAAAAGTAGTATGCGTGGCTCATAAGGGGTATGTGTAATTATTTCTAAAAACATGGAGTTTATGTGATTATTTCATCACATCTTGGGGTGTTGGTATCCTTTTCTCTAAATTTAATATCATACTTACATACAAATATGTATGTGTACGTGCATACACATACACACACGTGTGTGCAGTAGCGGATCTAGAAAAATAATTTACTGGGGGCTAAATTAGATAATAATAAAATATGAAAAACTAAAATTTTGAATATATAAAATATTTGCTAATACATTTATAATTATTCTCTACGCATTTTCATATTTTAAAAATGTTATGCAATAGACTAATTATTAATATTATTAAATTTATTGTTTCCTAAATAAACAATCAAACTATCATTTATCTCATTCGATTCCAAAGATGATTCTTCATGAGTTTCATTAATGAAAACGTTCGCTCTATTATTATTATAGAGACCGGAAGAATTAATCATATTTTTGATAATAGAAAATATTTTGAGTAGTGAGCTATCATTATTTTTAATTAAAATATAAGTTTTTATAATTCTTAAAAGTTAAATTTTATAGGGGTTTATAATTTATAGTGATTATTTTAATAATTTTTTTATGGGAGATAATTAGAAAATTAAAATATATTTTTTTATTAAAATTTTTTTTTTGGTCAGTGGGGGCTTAAGCCGGCACTAGTCACATGCTACATCCACCCATGAGTGTGTGTGTGTTAGGATACTTTAACTTAAATTTTTTACTTAAAATTTTAACATAAATCTTGATCCATTGATGTAAAAAAAATCTACTAGTGAATGAATAATACTTTGTCGCAAACATGTGTAATGTTAAAAAAAAAATTTTTTTGAGATAACAAAATCATGATAATTGTTTATAACTAAAAAGAAAAAGTTCCATTTCATGTCCAATCAATATAACTAACTTGCACCCTCCCTCTCACATGACCTCCAGGCTCGCTCACTCAGAATCCTTTTTCCCGCCAAATCTCCACCGGGCTCCCTCCACCGTGCTCTCCATATGCTCCAATCCAGAGCCCTAAAAAACCTTCACCCTCCGATCAAATCTCCAACCCGGTAAATTCTTTGTTCTTTCACTCATTTTGCAATAATCCTTTTACTTGTATTTAACAATTTCACGCCTCATTTTTTCTTGTTTCAGTTTCAATCAGTTTCTTGAAAAATGGACAATGACAATGACAAGGACGACATAATAGAAAAGCAGAGGCTGATACTCAAAGTGAACAAGCAATGGAAGGAGAACACACCGTTTCTATACAATCTGATCATCATGCACGTGCTTCAGTGGCCGTCTCTGACCGTCGAGTGGTTTCCTGAAACTGAGAAGCGGGCCGGCCAAGACTACACCGTCCAGAAGGTGATTCTTGGGACGGACACTTGCGGTCATGCGCCTAATTATCTAATGATTACTCAAGTGAAGCTTCTTCTCCAAGACACCGAAATTGGTATCCAATCTCTTGATCTTGATGATCCAATCTCTTGATCTTGGTGGCAATCACTCTGAATATGCCAGCTCGTCCAGCGTCGCCAGTGCTAAGGTTTAAAAAAAAATTAATAGACAATTAAATCAAAACGATTTAATAATTACATGATGAATCTTGAGTCATAACTTTTCGTTTTATTGCATCTTGCTAATTAGTAGCATAAGAAAAGAACGTATAAATTCTCTTGTTTAAATTTGGTCCTTTTAACTCTTACTAAAAAAAGTTACTTAAAAATAGAAATTGTCAACTGCAATGCACAACAATATTTGAGCAATTCTATGTATAATACGTTGCTGCTATGAATTAATTTCAACAAATTGTGGACATTTAAATGAGAGAATAACTCATGATATACTAATTTCATGAAGTTTTGGTCGCCGTATCAGGTTTATTCTAGCTAGTTTTGGAATGGATCAATTTCAATGGAAGTGCAGGTTTGCATATGTCGATTATGCACTACTGTTTCTTTATGATCCTCTTGATTTTTGAAGACTGGGGCCTCAATAGTGTGAACATAGCAAATGTTTGTTTTCCATCATAGGTGCAAGTAATTAAGCTAATAAATCATCATGGAGAGGTAAATCGGGCTCGTTTTATGCCCCAAAACCCATCTGTTATTGGCACCAGGAGTCTTAGTGGAGATGTTTATCTGTTTAATTCTCGCGAGCACCCATCTAAGCCTCTGGATAGTGCATTCAGTCCTGACATGAGGCTGAGGGGCCACACCTCTGAAGGATCTGGGTTGTCATGGAGCAAATTCAAGGAGGGCCATTTGCTCAGTGGTGCTTATGATTCTCAAATATGTTTGTGCGACATTGCTGCAGCACCTAATAATAAGGCTCTTGATGCTTTGCGGACCTTTAAGGTACAATTCTCCATGAATAATGAACTTGCGCAGTTTATGTTATGTGCCTAATGGTAGAAACAGAGTTAGGAATGCAGAATGCAGAGGATCATGCTGCAAAAAATCTGATCTTAGTGATTCATTTGACTGAATAAAGCTCCTGATTTGCTGAAAGTTTTTAGAATTCTTATTCCCAACTAACTAGACAGTTCATTAAGTGTATATCTGCAAGCATTGCTGTGTAATTATGAGGTATTGACAATGATATTGATAAAATAGGTTAACAGTGCTGGTTTAGAGAATGTAGCGTGGCATATGAAGCATGATTACTTGTTTGGCTCTGTTGGGGATGATAATACCTGCTTGTATGGGATCTACAACAGCCATCAGCGAAATATCCTATCCAAGATGTTATTGTTCACTAGAAGGAAGTGGGTATATCTTTCCAAAATTTTCGAGCTCTCTCATGAACTCAGATGTGATTGCATGCAGACAAATGTAAATATAAAAGGCTTCACGATTTGCTGAAATGCAACCAGGAAAGTCAATATTTAACTACATAACTTATTGCTTCTCTAAAGTTGTCCCTCTATCTTCAATTTTGCTTCAACTGGGAGCGCTAAGTGTCTCTTATCATCGTGTGTTGCATACATATTTCCTGTGCTTTTTTGATACCTAGGTAGTTCCCATCTCATGTTGTCACTTTCACCTCGCTTGGAATGATCCATCCTTAATTTTTTGGGTTTGGAATAACATTACAGGGAACCCCTTCTGTAAGAATCAAAATTATCACTTACATGTACGAGTCTGATTGTTTTGGTTGATTCATGTCAAGCAATACATCTTGTCATGCTTAGCTAGAATCCTGAAAATATGAGATCATTTTGTAATTCAAGAAGAAAATGAAATTAATTTGGATCTTTGAGTCCTCAATTAATTTTATGTAAGTTATCTTGCCTCCCCTGTGTGTTAGCTTGTTAAGTTCATATTAACATTATAATATAGGTTAAAATTACGTCTGCAACTTAGTGTGGTTTGTTGGGAAAAATCAGGTTTTTTAATTTTTTATAAAACTTTTTTAAGGACCGCTCTCATATAATATATAAAAATACGTAATCTAGAAATCGTACCTTGAAAATCCGAGTTGGCTTTTTCCGCTGAAGTGATTTAGGTTCCCAGATCACGATCCGCTACCACCACTCCTGTTAGATCACGATCCGTCACCACCACGCTTGTTAGATCATGAACTGCCACCAATGATCTTCCAGGTTATGACTCAGGTTCGATCTGCACTTGACGTGTGTGTGCCTTTATCACTACCAAAGCAACTAGCACGAGAAAATTTTTCTCTCAACAATAGAGAGAAAAATCTTATTCTTAGATCTGTATAAAGTGGCTTCTCTTTTTTTTCCGTTGAGAAAATAAGTCTTTTATATCTCCCTTTTGTGAAAACCCTAGGCTCCAAATAATGCCCTCTTTTAAAACTCACGTTTCTTTTTCTTTTAATAAGGGACCCATCATGTAAAATAACATAAAGTCCCTTACACATAAGCTAATTAAATGGAGCCTCCCACTAAAAGATATAATTAGGCTTTTGACCCAAATAGCTAGTTATCTTGCTTATTAGTCCAGTAGTGGCGCAGTCAATTAAATGAGCTAACCCGGGGATCATTTGGGAACATACAATAGTGGCTACAATAATTAGGCCTGTAATTAAACTAGCTCAATTATTTAATTCCAAATCTACTCCACTAAAAGATTGGAACTGACTTTCATAATTGTATGCTCGAATAATAATTCGTCCCAAGCCATATTGATTTCTTTACTGCACAATCATTTGTACCACATTGTTAATTAAATTGATATCTCAACTGTCCAATCAATTTAATAACATCTTATTCCTTGATCCTTACTGGTTTTCTCTAATGATCATTTTCAACATACTAAATATGTTGACACACTCTGGCCAGAGAATTCTATGATCAAGTGCCGAAAACCTATCAAGAGATGTGTTGTACAAATTCTATATTGTTAATCTATAACTCCAATACTCATAATTGCTCCCACCAAGATACCGGGTAATCTTGACCACAAAGATGTGTCGTGCCCATTGGTAACTCAAATGGAATAACAATCACAATCATGAAATCATAATTAACTCAAGATTAAGATTACAGTAAAATCAACGCCTATGAGATTTAATAAGTCTGACAGTTATTACAAAGTTAATTAAATCTCATATGTGATCCAGTTCAATGTAGTCGTACTACATCAATAAATTCATACATGATTAAGACAAATCATTCAGTGAATTTATTACAGTTTATACCTAAATAAAGTGCCCAACTTTATTTATCAACTGCGAACTAAATTTATTTAATCATAAGATAACTTGTATTTATGTCTTCTGTGAATCCACATGGTGATCACATAAATACATATAATATGATTAAATGGACTTTAATACAAATATAAATGCAATTAAGATATTTGAATAAAATACCTCATTAATTTTATTAATCAGAAAAAATGTTTATTACAATTAAATAAACACATATGTTTTTAAAGAGCATAATTTCCCAACATGGTTGTCATATTATGTTAGGTTAATTGCTTAGCTTTCAATCCCCACAATGATATTGGTAACTGGTTCTTCTGATACAACTGTTAAGTTGTTTGATCTGATTGGCAACCCAATCCACACATTTGATACTCACAAGAGGAGGTCACCCCTTGCATATTCATATCATGCAATTATATATATATATATAGAGAGAGAGAGAGAGAGAGAGTGTGTGTGTTTGGCATTTGGATCACTTTTATTCTTCTTCAATCTTACTAACGAACTTCTCCTTTTTCATTATTGGATGATATGTACACAACTGGGACGAAGTTTCCCAAGTTGGTTGGAGCCCCCAGAATGAGACCGTCCTAGCTTCTTCCTGTGCTGGTAGAAGGGTATTGGTGTGGGATCCAAGCAGGTTTGAGCTTCAAGTCCGTTGAATTGTTTCATAATTTTCGATTCAATACTGAGGTCCTTTACAGAAACTAGTGGATCATGAATAATAAATTCAGATGTGGGGAGATTGATTATGTGCTGTGTGTTCCTGCTTCCCTTGTTAATATTATTTTTTATTTTGGTCTTTTGCAGGATTGGTGAAGAACAATCCCCAGAGGAAGCCGCTGAGGGTCCACCAGAGTCGCTCTTTATCCATGGTGGTCACACGAGTAAAATTTATGATTTTTCATGGAACCCTTGCGAAGATTGGATTATGGCCAATGTAGCTGAAGACAACATTATTCAAATATGGCAGATGGCTGATCACATCTACAACGATGAGGATGAAGATGATCTTCCTGAAGATAACTCCCCTAAAGGTTCTTAACTAATTGAGCTGTAAAGAAATTGTCTGTGGCAGAATGAAGCTGTAGTTTTTATTTTTGTTTTTTACATGTATAATTTTGATGTATGCTATATATTTCACTGTCCATTCATTACCTCCATCAAATGTATTCTTTTGATAAACATATGCTGAACTAATTGTTGGTAACAAGCATTCACATTCTTTTGTTGCATGTTTTTCTTGTTCTTTTTCTCCTCCTCCTTTCCTCTCTCTTCAATAGTTTGGAGTTTCTTTTAATGCAAAGGAAAAAAAATGCACTTTTTTTTACATTCTTTTCATAAATTTGGCATTCTTATGTAACTCTTGATACATTTGTGAAATTTCTAAAGCTCTGAAGCAATAAATTAGTAATATTTATTAAAAAAACTAATGAGATAAGTTTTAAAACTTCAATTTTCATTGAATGTGATGAATCATAATAAAAAAATGATACAATGTTTAATTCACAATAAAAGTTACATAATTTATGTTCTGAAAATAGAAACCATATGTCAAACAAGTTTCACATAAGTAAATTTATATGATCAAGTTTTAAACGACATGTGATATATAGTTTTGCTCTAGGAAAATTTATTTAGCACATGTCATCTTGATGCTTAGAATAAAAACGACAAGTCACACAATATTTGCACGGGTCCTAGATAGAAGTGTCAGATCGCACCATATCTAGTTATACAATTGGTGTAAAAATTGTACGATATGTTATCTAGTCCGTAACTTATATGTGACGTAGCGTACAATTACTGAAAAGAGATACGCTATGTCGTACAAGTTCCAAAATATTTAAGAAATCCTACCGGTTTGGTACTTGATTGTTTCTCCTAAGTTATTGTAAAGAGAAAGTTAATTGGTCATTTATCCTATTGCAGTTATTCTTAAAAGAGTGCATGCTATGTTGGCATATTGGAGGAACATCTTAAGTTTCATCATGCATCTGATGCTGATTTGAGTGTGATTGATCTACTAGTTGCCATACTCCTGGAAAATAATGCTTATGACAAAACTCTCTAACATATTGGACGTGCACAAATTGTCCGTTTTTCAAGAAAGAACTACCTTTGAAATTAAAAGTAAAAGTAGGAATCTGCTACCTTTATAATGACCCATCCCGAGCTCCACCGAGTGAATCTAACTACATCTCAAATATATATATACACTAAAAAATAATTAATCATTTTACAAGCCACAAATTTTAGTCTCAATGTAATTTTATTACACAAACTGAAGTGGAAAAATTTTAAATTTATGTCAAACTATCGACCATCCTTAATTCAAGTCTTCCTTGTCTCTCATCATGAATTAATCATGATTTTTGAAAACTGAATTACAATAAACTATAATGAGTAAGAAACTCAATAAGTAAACTAGTTATATATCAATATACCATACATACATACATACATACATACATACATACATACATACAATGCAAATTGATGATGTGTCATGGTATTCGAAAATATTGTAAAACAAATAATCAAAATCTCATTATGTCATTTTCAAACTTTCATATTTTCTTTCAAATTACTTACTTGGGTTACCTTCATTCAATTCCCACTTAGTAGGACACTCCCTTAACTTTCATACACTTTGGGCTTCGTGACGACACGTCACTCGCCCACTTATCTCTTAACTATAATATAACACCCAGAGTGTCATCCACTAAGCGAGTAACGAATTCGAGCATCCAAGCTAAAATTATAAAACATATTTTCTTTCTTTAAATTCTCTTTGTTAAAATCCACTTTATCATTTTATAGAAAACATAATGCATTTTCGAGCTCATACCAATGAAACAAAACATTCACACATACATATGCCCATGTCCATAAATAGTTAAACACACATAACAACACATCACATAAATATATGGGCAAAACATACAAATCTATATCCGTATATATCAAAATAAACTTTTTAAATATGACAAACATATATATTGTTTATTATGATTTGTTTAAAAATCTAGTTTACATACCTCTTAACACCCTTGAGAAATAAATGCGTATCGATATCATCACCCTAAAATCAATAAAAATACTCTCATAAAAATAAAATTGAATCATAACCATAAACTCTAATATTTTCAAATTTCTCAATATACACATATTCTAAATTTAACCTCAAATAATCTCAATTTAAATAGTAAATTATCCAAATACCCTCGAAATCATAAGATATCAAATTATCCTCAAAATTATAAATTACTAAATTATCCTTAAAATCATCATTTACCAAACTATCCTCGAAATCATAAATTACATAATTAACCTCGAAATTCCAAAATTATAAATTACTAAATATCTTCAATTTTAGAAATTACCAAAATATCCACAAATTCTCAAATTATAAAATTACCCTCAAATATTTTAAAATTACCAAAATCCCTTTGAATTCAAAAATACCAAAATACCCCTAAAATCCACTTTTACCTAAAAATTTTAAATTACCAACTTATCCTCAATTTCTGCAATTACTAAAATATCCACAAAATCTGAAATTACAAAATTGCCCTTAAGTGCGAAATTACCGACATGCCCTTGCCGTTGAACGGTGACAGAAAGTTAACCGACGACGACGGGAAGCTCGAGTTACACACGTCTGGCCGATTTGACACCAAAGGTGTCGGTGGTGACCTGTCACGTGCGGCGACGACACCGGAATCTAGCTGGGAAACCACGAATGCTCAAGTGGTCGATCGGCGGCATAATGACGTCCCCGACGGTATTGGATAGTCGGAAATGACAGAGGGCAATGTGAGAAACAAAACCCAAGCTGTGGCATGGCCTAATTCGGGCGAAATCAACGGCGACGGAGGTGGGTTGAGGCCTGGGTTTTCAAGCTTCGATGCTGGCGTTTCGACAATTTTCTGGCTTCTAGGACGCCGGAATGTGATTTCCGGCCTCTAAGATTCACATCGGCACCTTGTTTGGTCCGAACGGTGGCCGGAATAGCGAGTTCCAACCGGGTCACGTTCGCAGGTCGGCTCGGGTCGCGGGTCAAACCGGGTCAGCTTTTTCTCTCTCTCTCTCTTTTTATAAGGGTGTGGGTACAACCTTCGTCTTGGAAATATGGAGAAGGCTAAGGTTTGTTATGTCTGTATGCTAAATTGCTAATTGTTCAATATGGAGAAGGCTGTAATTGGCATGAATTTGGTTTCAAAATATAATGTTAAAGAATATCTTAAATTGCTATATATAGTCTGGTTAGGATCAATCTATGGGTTGCACATGGCTTGCTGCAGAGCTTATAGGAATATGATGGCTTCCTGAGGGAGAAGAGAAACCTTGGATTTCATAATTGATTTGATTGGAAATTCTGTTTCTTTTTGATGAGTACACCTCATATTCCATTTGATAAAATGTTGTTACAATAAAACGGGAAAATGGCTGTTAATCCTTTTGAGTTTCTGGCTGTTTCCTGGATACTCTTTTAATGCGCAATACCACTAAGATCACACTTATTTTGATTTGTCTTTGCTTCAAGGTCAGGCTTTGTTTGCTTACATTTTCTTCATTACGTAAAAATTCTGCATAATGTATCAGTTGGACTATCTTTACTCCATAATATATCTCTGGCAATTAAACTAAGATCATGCATCTTTTGATTTTTCCTTGCTGCAGGGTCAGATTTCGTTTGGTTACAGTTTCTTCGTTACGGAACAATTCTGCAGATGTGGAAATGCTGATTTCAGTTCTGCAATTGAATGTATTTTAAATTTTACGTATTTAACTTGAAATATCATCAACTACTTGTCCAGTTGAAGCTTCCAATACTGGTTTTTGACATCGTTTTACCATTGCATTTCAAATAACAAAAATTTCTCTTCTAGATGGTTTTCCTTCTGCCAGCACTCATGCCGCATTAATCCCTAAGCATCGAGCAGCTGCAGATGTACCCAAGCGTCAGTCTGCATCAAGACCTGCCTGGCTTTTGGGTCTTGAAATAGTGACTGGTGGCATGTTTGGTTTTCTCTTTCTTATTGCTGCTGTCACCGCACTTCAGAGAAGCAGATGCAAACATTCTACTATAATCCCTTGGAAGGAATTGGCCAGTGTGAAGGATCATGTATACATTACTTGGCGATTAATATGTCTGCCTCAGTTCTAGTTCAGTTTAATACCCAACAAAATATTTACTGAAACGGTGGGATTGTCGTACAGATTCTGAGATCTGGAAAGTAGCCTATGAAGACTTCAGCAACATCAATGGCTCTTCACCAGACAGTTTGATCTGCAAGGGCACCATGAAGGTTGCTGGGCTTGAGATTGCTTTGATATCCATCTGCATTAAAGAAGAACATTGGGCTGTCTATCTTGAGCTCTATTTCCAGAGAGAGGTAATTACTCATCTTTAACTACAGGAAGTTTAAATGTAAAGCCTGACACCGAGTCAAAGTTATAAACTTGGAAAAATGAAATGTAAAGTTTTCAGCTGTATGGACTTTCGGGTGGCAGACTTGGCAAGAATAAATCGCAAGAATACATGAAAGTTACTTTGCTATTGTGGAGAGAGCTCCCCATTTACAGGAATGTTGGCTTTCAATTATGCCCCAAATGGAACACCATATAAGCATCTACATTGTAAGTCAAGTTTATTTTTTACAGAATTAGTTTATCTACAATGTTTCATTATTTTAAACCTGAGCATCCAATGTGGCTGCAGATGGAGGACGATGCCAACTCGCTTGGGCACGGCATTTGAAAATTGTTATAGGCATTGCTTGTGGACTCAGTTATCTCCATACACAACTTGACCCACTATTTACTACTACATCAGAGTTAAATTCCAGTGCTGCATATATTACTCAAGACTTCTCTCCCAAGGTATACTTATCCCCTCTGCATTTATCTGTTCTCTTAGTTTCAAGTATAATAATGCTAGCAATTTAATTCTACGTAATTGAATGAGTGTTTAAGCTGTCACTTTTGGCTTATTCATGCCAAAAAGAATCTATCAAATGTTATTTATTTATTTATTTATTTTTTGGACAGTGAAATCTTGATAATGTTTAGTTCTGCTTCTTAAACAGCATTTCTTTCATAGCATCTACGTTTTTAGGAACATCTTTTGGCTTCTACTGCAGCTGTTGGCTTTTGAAAGTTGGAAGACAATTCTTGCAAGATCAGCGAACTCCGGCACACACTTGACATCCAAGATGCTACATCGTACTTCCAAATTTACATACCAGAAGCAATGTGAATTGGAACTCAGTTGATTGGGTATGACTATGAATCTTCTGAACTTTGAATACATTTTCCATTCGTTTTTCAACTATGATTTTGAGTAGAAGCTAACACAAATACGTTCTAATATGTGGCAGGCTAAGGATTTTTTAATTGCCATAAGTAATGTCATATCTGGTGGATCCTGAATTGGAACATTTTAGTTGATGTGGGTGACGTGAACTAAAAGTTATCTACCAGTTGGTGAACTTGTACGTCCATCCATACATGCAGACACAAGCAAAGCAAAGCCAGTCAGTAATTGTTCTCAGTGTTGGGGAGCAAAATTGACAATTTAATACACAATAGTATTTAAGTGTAATTTAAAAACAAAACACATGCCTGCTTTGAAAAAAACACAAACCATTCATTCATTATCAATCGTTGCTTACAAAATATTACTAGTAAATCGTTCTTTCTTACTTTTTAATGGAACTCGGAAGTGTGAAGAACTCTAATCAATGAGTGCACGTTTCCTGATCAACTTAAGATACGTGTTTCCAATTAACATAAGGTTTCCTGAATCCTGATCAACTTAAGATACATGATTTTTTTTAACTATAATAAATTATGGTCTACTATCTATATATAATAAGGATTTAGTGGGCGATTTTGTTAATTTACTGCTTTAGCGAGAGTCGTGGAATTTTGCATAGATAGCTCCCCTTCTCTTAAAATTGGCTTATTTTAGGGTTTCTCTATCACTTCTCCGTCTCTAAGCTTATCAGTTTTCTAATGACGAATTGGTCAGAACTTAATCAAGACCTTGTAGTCGAAATCGCTGAGCGGATAAAATTCTACCAAGACTTTGTGGCCTTTCGTTGGGTTTGCACTTCTTGGCGATCAGCGACAAATATCAAGAATTTTATATACAAGTCTGATCAGATGCCTCTCCTTTTACTTCCACCAGAAGACGACGGCGACGGCAATCGGCGCCGTTTCTTCAATCCGGAAAATGCTATGACTCGTCAATTTTGCTTACCAGAAGCAGCGGCAGCAGATGACAATAAGAGATGCCTGTCTTCAAAAGGTTGGCTTCTAAGCATGGCTCGAGATTTGAGCTTAACTCTTGTGCATCCTTTTTCACGTGCTGAAATTGAACTTCCGAATGTAAAGGCGTTTGAAGATTGGTACGTTAATCTTTCAAATATTACAGGCAAGGGAAATTTCATCGAAAAATTTGTTTTAACCACGAGTAATTTGTTGGAATCGGATTTTGCCGTAATGGTTATTTATGGGAGTCGAAGAAAATTGGCGTATTTTAAACGTGGCCAAAAAAATTGGATCACTGCGGACAATTCTTTTTCGGTTTTCGATGTTGTCTATTACAAAGACAAGTTTTATGCCGTAGATGCTGTTGGGGAGATAATGGCTTGGGATTTAAGTGGTGATGATCCTAGTGTTGGAGAACTAGTGGCTGAGATGCCATCTGAGATTGTTGATGATATGCTTTTCGAGAAATTATATTTGGTAGAATCAGACGGTACATTATTGGTCGTCTGGCGACGAAGAGTGTAGCCCAGTGAGAATTACAATTCTTGCCGCGGAACTTATGCATTTCAGGTTTTTAAAGTAGACCTGTTCGCAAATACATGGATGGAGATCAAGGATATAGGAAATAGAGCTCTGTTCTTGGGTCACAATTCTTCTTTATCTGTTCAAGTATTAGACTCTTCCATTTGCATACCTAATTCTATTTACTTCACCGATGACTCTTGGCTTTCGTATTTGGCTAGACGACGGAGAGGAGGAGGCAAAGACATGGGAATCTACAATATTCAAGATGGTAGTATCGTCCCATATTTTAAGGGTAAGTTTCGCCATCGCAGCCGTATTGCACCACCTACGTGGGTTGAACGTAGTTTCAATTAGACACAATACCCAAAATTGACTTGTGAAACTCTCCTTATTTTTCAGATTGTTTATTTTGTTTTGAAGATGGCTCGTGATTTTGTTTTGTTGATGGGTCGTGAGCAGTTACTATGTCCTTTTCGGGTTATTATGGGGGTGGGATGTATTTTAATTAAGGATGGCAATGGGATAGATTGGGTTAGATCTACTATATTCTAGATTCATATTCATAATAAAAATTAAGATCTTTATTTATTCTAGATCCGTCATGAATTCATATTTTTCGCTCTATATCCAGATAAAAACAAGGAAATAAATATCTATATATGCTCCAAATCCAAAAAAAAATTAAAATCCAAATATGCTCTAAATCTGTCATGAATCTTAAAAATTCAGTAATAAAAAAGTAATAATTTTTTAGAATGAAAATTGAAGACTAAAATGTGTTGATAACAATTAAATTATATAATTTTTCTCAAAAATATAATAAATATTGTAGCTTAGTCTTTTATATCAAAACAACAAAAAAGAAAGATAATAAAATATTTTTCAAAAGTAATTACAGGAGTAAGATCAATCTAATATTCTACTATCTCCTTCATTATTATAATATTCACGACACATCCACCATCGCTCCTACAACATTAGATAATGACATATAAATTAAATATAATTTTATATTCAGTGCTTTATTATTTTCATTATGATCATGTTTGACTAAATATATGAATCATTATATTCCTTAAAAATTATTTGACCAATATAATTAAATAAATTGTTAGGTTATATTACTTGGCTTGTGATTTGAATACTGTATATACATGTTTTGGGGCTGGCTGCATCTAAATTTACAAAACTAACCTTTAAGATTTAAGAGTTTAAATGCATGGTAAATACCACTAATATGCTATGAATAAAATGTATTATCATTATAATTCCACAATTGATAGGAAACTTTTAAAAATAAAAATAAAATAAAAAAGGGTGAATATGGATATAGATTTAGAAGTTAAGATAGATTCAGACCTGCTCCAGATCCACATATCGATGTCCAAATCCGATCCAAATTCATTTTAAGTCGACCCAAATCCGATCCGATTAGATTTGGATCACGTGAATCTTGAGTCAGATCCAATCCACTACAATCCCTAAATTTATGGATATTTTAGTTGTTTTTCCTTGAAAAGAAGATTTTTTTTTTTTGGCTACACTGGAGTTCATGTTGTGAAAGGAGCTTTAAGATGCACAATTTTGTGTCACGAAAGATAGTTCATTTGCTAATAATTCTGTGTAATTTATGAAAACCGGATAACTATATGTAGACAACTATGACATGTTTTAGACTCATGTTTGTTGTAGATGGGTTTGAGATAATGAGTTTCCTCTTTCCAGATTGAAATATAGGTCAATAATCATGGAATATTGTTTACAGTTTTTGTTTCATATAGGTTATAGCCGCAACTCATGAGTCGTGCATGGTTCGTAGCCAGTGTTTTTTGTCTCCTTTAATTGAAATTTTGTAGCTATTATCAATCTGTCATCACCCTAGCCATAAATTGTTATTGCTTTATACTGCATTGATATTGGATGAATTTGAAGTTTCATTACTGATAAAGTCTTGGTTAGTTTGGTTATAACCTGTTGAAGCTTTTTTTATTCTAATTGTGTTGTTTTGCTTTTGGAAACTCATTGTGGACAATTTTGTATTATGAAATCTGATGCAAAGAGGAACAATCATTGCATGTAAGTTACAGTCATTAAGCTTCAAGCCGACAACCAAAATTTCGGACGAATTTATAATATTGTAAACTCATCTCGAACTTTAATCTCGCATTTTAATTTTGAATTAAAAAATTTCCAAAGTTAAAATATTATATGTGTGTAGAATGGTGCCCTTATTTTTGTTTTTTTATACGATCACACTTTTACGTTGTTTGGTTTAAGTTCGGCTTAATAGTTTGTTTTAAAAATAAACCTATGAAACTCACAGTTTAAAAGCATGTTCGCATGAAAAACAATAAGGGCGCCCCTAAGAGTTGGGCTTGTTGAAACATACGCCTGAGGGTCTTGAATTTGGGAATGAATCAAATAATAGGTCTGTTGAAAAATTCAAATTTGAAATTCAAATATATGCATTCAAATTTGGCTAATACATCATTTGACCAACTTGCATACACATGCATGCATTCAACTTTGGAGAGGCAAATTTGAAGACAAATTCCTATGGTAGGTGCTTAATTTTTGTTGACAATTTTGTTGGGGTTGGTGCACCCCATTTTTACTTATAAATAGAGGGCAATTCCTCATTTGTTAAGCATCCACCAAATTTGTGAGATTTCCAAGTGAGTTTTTGGTAGAGAAATTCCTTAGGTACTAAAGAAATTTGGGTGTATTGAGTATTGGGTTTTTTTTTTAGAGTTTTTCCACTTTTGTAAAGTCTCATTGTTAATAAAATTATCTTCCAATCTTTGCCCGTATATGTAGGCATTATGCCGAACCACGTAAATCATTGTGTTATATTTTCTTTGCATTTATTTAACACCACGTTTATATTTCTTCAGAAGTTACAGTATTAGTAATTGCTCAACCCACGTTTCCGCAACAAGTGGTATCAGAGCCAACGGTTCGTACTTGGGGGGATACGGTGCTATTAATGTATATGGTACTATTCCTATATACGATACTATTCATAAATACAGTGGAGATGTCTATTTATACTTGGAGACAGTGTATTGTAAGTATTGTGTATTTTTGCATGTTTAGGAAAGTTCTGCCAACAAGGCGATAGGATTCTGGTTTTTAATTGGGACCGAGTTCTCATCCAGTCTCCTAGGAACTTTCCTGGTGCATTTATTCACACGAAATAAACATCATAGAGACTGTTCTATACAAAAAGAGTTGTTCATCATATATCCTAGATTCCATATTATTACATCAAATTCAAGCATACTAAGTCCCGTATCAAAAGTTATGCTTGACAATATACACTATAGGTAATCACAATTGTATTAATCCTAGATTGTACAATTGGTACCAGTGAAAAACATAAGGTAAATGTAAGTAATGAATCTTCCCATCACTCTCATATTTCTTAGTTTCATATTAACTACTTTCCTAGACTTATTTCATAAACCGAATAATATCATAGCTTTAGAAAACAAATTTAAAGTAGCAAAAATTAATCTATCACCTCGAAATATAGCCAATAGTCTGTAAGGATGCCTATTGAGGTTTATAATATATTAAAGAAACTTTACACAATGAGAAATAAAGGAAAATTTCTCATTTTTGTTTATTTTTTTTAAAGCACACGTTGTATAAAATACGTTCTACAATAAATTCTCTTCTTTGAGAGCTTATGTCTAAATTATTTCACTGTATAGATTTCAATTCAGTCACTAATCAAGCGCCTAACTTAAGTTTTTAATAAGCTCGCTTATCTAAAGCGCCAAATTAAAAGACTCACATTTGACTTTAATTAGGTTTCCATGATTATTGAGTATATCATGGTCAGTTTTATATTTATCATTTATAAACCTCATCTTGACCCAGTCAGGTTACACATTTATAAATGTTGCATGAGAATGTACATAGTATCTAATTCTCTCTATTGTCTCATCTCAACTTTCTTTTCTAGCAACTGAGGCGATCGCTTGTGTAAAAATGCCGATCAAAACCCGATGACATAACTTTGCTCTAAATATGTGTAATCACAAAAAAAAAATTATATGGACAAACGATAACAAGAATTTAATCACATGAAAAATTTATCATATGTCCATTACCCAAAATAATATCTCATCAAGTACAATTTTACAATTTACGTAAGCCCAATGATCGAGTATGTTTCAAGTAAACATCTCGTGTTATGGCTTTGGTAAATGGGTCTGCTATCATAAAATGTGTAGATGTGTATTGTATTAGCACTTCTCTTTGTACTACATTTTCTCTTACAAAATTGTACTTAGTTTCTATGTGTTTTGATTTACTATGGTATTTGGCATCTTTTGCAAAAGATATAGTTGCTTGACTATCATAGTATATAATTACTGGTCTAGAAGAATCAGTAATTATTTTGAGATCTTTAATAAATCTTTTAAGTCATACAACTTATTGTACTGTTGTTGAACATGCCTCATATTCAGCTTCTATCGTGGATAGAGCAATGCATGTGTGTTCTACTCCAAAAAATAGTGCCACGACTAAGTAAAAATGCATATCAAGAGATTGATTTTCGCTCACTTAGATTGCCACCCCAATCGGCATCTGTATAACCAATTAGGCGCAATTCACCTCCTTGATAGCATAAAGAGTAATGGGTAGTGCCTTTTAGATACGCAATAATCCTCTTGATTGTATTCCAATACTTTCGTCCTGGATTTCATTGGTATTTGCTCACTCCCCATAGCATAACAAATTTATGGTCTAGTATACATCATAGCATACATAACACTGCCAGCAAAACTCGAGTACGGAACTCGTGCCATTGTTTTTGGTTCTTCAGGAGTCTTAAGGTACATTTCAAGGCTTAGATTCCGTCCTTTTGAAATAGGAGTATCCATAGGTTTACAATCTGACATATTGAATCGTTTAATAATTCTTTTACTATATTTCTCTTATGAAAGAGATAAAATTCTTTTTGAACAATCTTTATTAATTTTAACTTCTAGAATATAAGCTGTTTCGCCTATATCTTTCATTTCAAAATTTGAGAATAACTATTCTTTAATGATTTTGACGAACTCTAGATTTTTTTCCAACCAACAAAATATCATCCACATATAGAGATAAGATAACATAGTTATCTTTTGATCTTTTAACATATACACAATGGTCTTCCTCGGTCATTAAGGATACATGAAAATTTATGGTTTCATGAAACTTAAGATACTATTGTCTAAAGGATTGTATGAAACCTAAGATATTATTGTCTGAAAGATTGTTTCAACCTATATATTGATCTTTTAAGCTTGCAAACTTTGCGCTTTTGGTTTTGAAATATATGAGCCTCAGACTGATCCATGTGTATTTTTTCCTTCAATTCTTCATTGAGAAATGCTGTTTTAACATCCATTTGATGTAATTCAAGATCCATATGTGCAACGATTGCTAGAATCAATCGTATTGAGGCAAACCTTACTACAAGAGAAAAAGTTTCCTCATAGTCTATACCTTCTTGTTGGATATATCCTTTCGCTACCAAGCATGCCTTATATTTCTCAATTGTGCCATCCATCTTACGTTTTATACGTAGACCTATTTATTTCCAATGGTTCTTCGTTTAGGTGGTAAATCAACCAAGTCCGAGACTTGATTTGATTTTATGGACTCTATCTTTTCATTCATTGTTTTTATCCTTAATTCCTTAACAGATGATGCAATAGCTTCACTAAAATTTCTTAGCTCATCCCTATCGTGTAAAGCAATCATAATTGCTTCATCTTCAATCTCAAAACAACGACGTGGGATGGATATATGATTACTCCTTCGAATTGAGGCATCCTGTGAGGTCATTCCATAAAATGGTCAACTCCCACTAAGATCATAAATCCAGATAAATATGGGTTTTCCTCAGTTCGATTAACAATACTCAATGGATCATTCATTTTATATAAACAAATATCTTTGTCAACATCTGTAATGCTAGAAAATTCATTCTCCAAGAATGTGACATCTTATTATTCTAGTTCAGTTATAGTTCCATCATCACGTTCACCAATCAATACATACCATTTTGAGTGCTCAGGATATCTTATAAAATACATTTTTTTTCCTCTGGCACCCAATGTTCCATGTGTATGTGAAAGATTGTGAACATATGTTGCAGACCCCCAGGGTTGCAAATGAGTTAAAACAAGTTTCTACCTATCCATAGCTCATATGGAGTGGAGCTAATTCACTTACTTGGGACTTGATTAAGTATATAGGCAACAATCAATAATGCATCTCCCCGTAGGATATTGGGAGATTCGGTTGCGCTTTGATAGACCTAACCATCCCAAGTAATGTCTTATTCCTCTTTTGCGTAACACCATTTTGTTGTGTAGCCCCAAGAATAGTTAACTGTCTCTCAATACCTTTCTCTTGACATAATTTCTTGAACTATTCAGAAAGACATTCACGTCCACGGTCTATTCTTAGGATTTTGATAGTTTTGTCTAATTGATTTTCAACTAATTTTAAATTTTTTTAAAAACAATCTAATGCTTCAGATTTATGAAAAATCAAATAGACATGACCAAAATGTGAGTAATTAATGAATATAATAAAATATAAGACACCATATCTGGCCTTTACACTCATTGGACCACAGATATTCGAATAAATGATTTGTAAAGAACTTTCAACTCTAGTTCCTTTACTAAATGGTTTTCTAGTTGTTTTTATAGCTAGAAAACTCTCATATATAGGCAATTATATTTTATCAAGTGAGCCCAAATAACTCTACCTAGATAATCGATGCATTATGTCTTGCTCCATATGTCATAGTCTGGCATGCCATACATTAACAACCACAGACTCAGAAGATGTGATTAATGAAAAGCAATTTTGATTATAATTCTGATTAATTACATTCAAAATCATAAAACCATTAAGTAAATAACTAGTTCCGACTAGAGTTTCATTAAGAACTAATTGCATACAAACATCATGAAATATCACATGATATCCCATGTTCAGAAGTACAGTGACAGATACTAAGTTTCATCAGATCTCTGGTGCATATAACACATCGTGGAGATAAAGCTTTGGCCATCATGCAAGTGCCAATCTCTTTAGCTTCGACCCTTGAGTTGTTCCCCACGTATATCCACTTAGTTCCTTTACTAATCCAATGATATTCCATATAGGCTCCACATTCATTGGCTACGTGTTCTATTGCTCCTGAATCTACAATCCATAAAGGATGAGTTTCAGTCATATAAACGAAACCTATTACATACATATTATGTAAATTTGTGGATTTAGTGTGTACCTTTCTCGGCTCAATGCAATCACGAGTAAAATGGCCAAGTTTGCTACAATTGTAACATGTCACTTTGCTTATATCCTTCTTCTGACCGGCGCATTTACCACTTTTGTGCTTACCCAAACTAGATTGCCCTTGATTAGATTTCTTCTTATTCTGAAAGGAGATTTTACCTCATCTTTTGTGTTTCAAGCCCGAAACTTTTCACGAGTTGGTATCAGCCATATAAAGTTGAGCAGAAGATTTAGCTGCCACTAGATGCTCATCTTCTAACTCCAAGTGACGTTGAATGTCTTCAAACATCTTGACACTCTCATTGTGTGTCATGTTAACTTTTATATGCTCCAAATCATCTGGAAGAGATCGAATAACTGCCAGAACTTATTGCTCATAAATTATAATGCTATCAACATTTTTTAACTCTCTTATTAAATGTGACATTTCTCTCAAACGCTGCTCCATCGAAATATTTGGGCGCAATTTGTAAGTGTCAAATTTAATTGTGAGTCTTCTAAGTTTGGTAGTAGAAGTACTACCATACTTATCTTTCAAGCCATTCCATATTTGGTGAGCCATTTGGTATTCCTCATATTCATACATAAAATCATCTTCTATAGTGCTCAGCAACAAAATGCTCGTACTATAATTTTTTATTTTCCAGGTTTCGTAAGCTTCAAAATCTCTTTTAAGTTGAGTAGAGTTACCATTTTGTGGTTCAATCATAATATTTGTAATTACCTCTAGTGAGTCTTATAATTCAAGGAGGTTTTGAACTTTACGGTACCAAATATAATAATTGTTATGTACAGTTTAATTCCTTCATTTAATTCAGCCACGACATTGTTTGTTGTCATTTTTTCTAAGAAAAAACACAAAACACGGAGATAAGAAAAAACTTTCTTGATTTTATTTACACACATTTAATTATTGTGTTGCAAACAAATAGCCCAAAATATGATAAGTTTAATGTAAGAATTGGATTCGAAAAGTTGTCGAGACTTCTAATCATCATCATTTCCAAACATTAAGTTAACATAATTTTAGTATATTGCATAAAATATTAATTCATTTATTGTATATTCCCTCGAAATTTTAACAATAATAGAACTCTCATTCATAATATATGCCATAAGAATGCATCCATCAAGCATTTGTTCACGTGGATAGTGCACCAAGAAAATTCTCATAAAGATAGTAGAGATTAAAAATCTCTCTCAGTGCCAAAATTCCTTAGTTTCATGCCTTTTTTGTCAGAATTTTCTTAGACATGCAATTTATCCATATTACTACGCCAGGACTATTCTCATTTTATGTTTGAAGTAATTTTGTTATGCTCCCACTAAAGCACAACTCTCTTAAGGATGTATCATCACATGCAAAAAAATTATTTTTTTTCATATTTTTAATACTTACATAAAGTATTATTCTCCAATTTTAGATTATTTATTTGACTAAAATTGAAATTAAATATATAAACATGTTATAAATTAATTTTAAAATTTCATTAAAATAGGGAATAAAAATTTGAAATGGCTGTCGCAAATGATGCCTCAAAATTCAGTCAAGAAGGTGGCGCGTGAATTACACTCTCCACCGCCGTGAGTGGGCTTTACTTAAAAAACCAAAAACTGGTTCTACTCCAACTGGTTCGGTTTAGCGGTTTGGTTTGGCCTGCTAAAGTGTTCACTACAGTAACCACTATCCTTAGCACGCTCTTCGATTTTCGCCAAATTTTCAGCGCCAATATGCATCCCGACTATTTTTGATGTGTTGATCTAGAATCCGATTTCGGATTTTAAATCAGATGAACAATGCTAATACACACACCTTCCGAGAGTGGGTTTGCGCATGGAACCACTGTTCATTTTCTTTAATCTCAACAATTTTCTAGATTTCGAACCAAAAATTTAACAGCTCTCTCAATACACATCAGAATTTTTCGTATAATATATTGTTGGAAAGATCTTTTCATGCTCTTTCCAATGATACTAATTTCATATTTATATGTTATGTATCATAAAAGATATGAGTAAAATAATCCTCATGACAACTAGGAATTAATCTATACACCTTTCTATGTTTATTAATCTAGTTGCATGGCATAAAAAATAAGTAAATTATAACATGCCATTAATATGTGTTCTTTATGGAAACATTAACTATCTTAAAGAACATGCTTGGGTCTCATGCTTTATATGCTTAAATCAAAACGCAACCTATTCAACTCAGATGCCAATGTTGATTTTCGAGCAAGAATTATCATAAAAACTTGTAAATATGAATTTAAACACATACCCAGATTATATGCGAAAAATCAATAAACTAAGGTTGTGCTACTGATTTATGGTCAAATGATGATCATAAAGTCAGAAAATCCTCTCAATTCATGTTGCAAGAACCCTCTAAACTTCTATTGACTTGAAATTTCTCTAAATTGCACTTTGCTTAACTTCTTTTCTCTTTGATTTGCACTCTATTTATAGCATTTCAAGAGTAGTGCCAATCTTCTCAATAATAACTAAATAAGTTTAAACAATTATTGGAGTGATCATTTTCTTAATGATCATTTAATATCTTTTAATATAATATTTAAGATATAATAAAGTTCTAACTCAAAATGATCACTTACCCTTGGTCATACTTCCCTCATGGATGACCTCAAAATTCCTATATATATATATATATTTCCAACATGATGTTAGTAGGATCTTTCTTAGATTAATTGCTTTGAATTAATCACTCATAAGTATTTGTTCATGTGTCTTGGTGTTATCAGCTTCCAGATCAGCTTTGATCATGTTTGTAGGTGTTATCTACTTATGTTCATGTGGGGTTATTGATTATTTATTTCCCCTGAGTCCTGTCGGAGGTAGTGATTGATCTTAATATAAAGTGCACACCAAATTCATTCAGTTGTATCGGAGGCAGACAATGCTTCTTTCAGAGGCAGCTTATTATTTCACAAATCTTGTCTCAGCCAAGACCTTTGTTCTTGACTTAAATGCTGAGTCACTTTCTATGGAGGAAACTGAGTTCGAGAAAAGTATGCAAGCTGCAAGATCAGCCAACATAGTTACCCTCATTGAAGAATCAACCACTTCAAATGACATAAAAACCTTAGGAGAGCAGAGACACTCTGGTAAGAATACATGGTGAAATAGATAAAATAGCTTGTGTTGTCTAGTGGACTTTTATTTCTTGCTCTCTGTATTGTCTTGACGTATTAAAAAGATTATGTTTTGTACCAACGAGATTAACAAACAGAGTTGATTTGAAAAGTATATGGCGGATAATGTGTCTGGTCAAAATTGTTTGACTTTAAAACTTCTTGATATGACTTCTATTTTAATGTCAAATCCACATATTTTGGCGGCCTTTGGATAATTTTTTTCTTTAGATTAAAACTATGCTAGATTTTATTACGCTATTGACTTGTTAATGATCAGATCAGAGAGTCATGAAGTCACACGAATAGAAGCTAGCCTCAGCCACGCCAAATGACAGAAAATCCTTTGAAGAGCAGAGAGGTCCAGGTCCATCTCACAGAATATATGGCAACAATACAATTACAAGTGGTGAGCTTCAAACTCCAAAAATCGTTGGTCTTAGACTTTTTCATCTATCTTTCTAAATAGTAAATTGCTACGTCAGGAATTAAGGTTGTAGGTATACCTTAGTTTTCTACTGAGGAATGGTAAACATCTATGAATCCATTTATCTAAGACATATATTAGATATTAGAAATTGTCCAATCCAGGATCCTGGACTCTCTTAAGCTTCAGAAAAGCTATTATGGTGTAATAGTGTAATGTTATTATATTATAAAATATGTCGTAATTAACTTTAATAAATTCCAGGACCTTAGACCAAATCCGTACTCATTAGATACACAATATGTATTTAAACTCTCCTTAAAACTTCTCTCCCTTTTTTTTTTTAAAAAAGTTATTATTTAAATATATGCATAACCTAATAGCAATCCAATCTCTTCCCACCCTTGCGAGTGGGGTCGAAACCCAGACTGCTTGTATATATCAACTCAAGAGGCTTCACCACCAGTAAATTCTTATGTTTCTTAGACGAATACTATATTCCTCACGAGAAACATCATTACTAACAGTAGGAATATTTTGTTCTAGATCCCTAATCCCCTTTTGACAAGTCAGTGAGATATTTCTGTTTCTTACGAGGAACAGTGTGCTAGATTTTATCACATATGTTGACTGATCTATGATAGAATCAGGTGGGTACGGATACAACTGGTGATGTGGAGAAATTGTTGAGCGTGTGCAAGGATGTGGTAAGAAAATATACAAATCTCTGCATGGCTGCTAGGCATGTCTCGATGGCAAAGACAGTCGCCCCAATTCCGCATTTTGAAGGAAACAATATCTCATTCAAACAGCCTGCTATTAGAACGAGTGCAAGTACTGATGGCAAAAGAGAGGAATGAAGAGGTAAAAATTTGTTCTTGTTCAAATTTTTCTGTTCAGACCCACTTACGTTTGCTGTTTGTTCTCATAATATCACAAAAATGAGCAAAATTTGATCACTTAAACTCCAAAATTTCAGTAGACTATATGTCAAAAATTTCTATTTTCCTTTTTCATTTGTCATGTTGCATTTTCTCATGGTAGTTTGTAAGAGCTGAATAGAAAGCATGGTTTATGAAGTGCTAATTTTCAATGCTGTAGCATCCAGTGCTATTTTCTCGTGACCTTTAATATCACAACTTTTTTCTATCAAAATGAATGCTCTCTTCAAGTCATCAGCTCTTGAACTGGAAAACACCTTATTTTTTTTGTCCCTCAAGTTTTAAAAAAATATTCCATGCATGTAAATAATATTAGTGCTCCTTTAATTCCCTATTATTGGAAATATAAAACCTCAATTTGTCGTTAAACTGTGTAAACAAAACAGGATGAGTTGAAGAGACAAGAAAAGTGTAAAACTCAGAGCTCAAAAATCAATATTCCAAGCCGCACCATCTCCCTCCCCACAAGAATTGTGAACAATCTTCATTCTCTCAACTGACTTGCATATCCCACTGCAAGACCAATCGAATGATGCCACGCATGCATTCCCTGCTTTTGCCTTCCACTCACGGTCTAGAAATTTAGTAAGTAAAGGTGACAAATCCTCATTTGCATATCTATGCAATATTGGCCTGCCATAGATTATTTAAAAAAACAAAAAATGAAAAGCGTATATTATACTAAATATTCTAAAATGTTAACTTAATATTCTATTTTTTAAGAAAATAAAGTATGAATGTCTGCATCAGAGAACTGACAAGTTAATAGAGATGTAAGCAGCAAGATCCTTGGAGATGGCATAGATTTGGCCAGTTGCATGCCTGGAATATTTGTTTCCTTCTTCCCCAAATTTCCAATACTCTGGTTCATGATATTTCACCCCTCTGCCTCCCCAAAAATAAATAAATAAATAAATGAAATTAAATAAATCATTTCACAGACAACAAAATGTCTACGGATAGAAGCAGAAAAGTATGATATCACTTTTGAGAAAGGACGGGTCCTGACTTCATGCGTCCAATGTAAATCCTAGGTTTGGATTTGTGATTTGCAAGT
This sequence comes from Citrus australasica, assembly GCA_029618585.1. Lineage (NCBI taxonomy): Eukaryota > Viridiplantae > Streptophyta > Magnoliopsida > Sapindales > Rutaceae > Citrus > Citrus australasica. The sequence continues at coordinate 29,481,997 of JARCIV010000003.1, read as the reverse complement.
GAATTCACCAGCATGCCTATAAACAAAATAAATAAATAAATAAAATCATTATTTTTAAGTTTATTTTAGGCTCGTTCGAGATTTTATCAGCTGAAACAACCAGGATGTACCGATTTATATATTCGAAATCATGAAGTACTGACCTAGATTGACATGGACATCATCGTCAACCTTGACATAGAAGTCAGCATCCCAAATTGAAATAGCTGTTCAGAAGTACAATCTGGTCTTCGATGAGAGTTGATGGTAACCCTCAACATGATTGAGCCTAAGGAAGTCTTGATGCTCAGCATCTTCTGCATCAATTGCTTTATCAATTGTACTCCTCCTGGTGTTGCACTGTGCCCTATTACAAACCTTATCACTGTCCCTTTCCCTTTCTCCATTCTTCTTAATTCTTCTCCTGCAACAACCAAAAGTTATAACTCATTCTATGTATAGTGATTATATTGATCAAACTCTAAGGTAGTGTTTGATTTGAAGAAAATTAAGGAAAAGAGAGGAGAGGAAACTGGAAGAAAGGAGAGGAGAGTATATTGAAATTCTTTCCTAATGTTTGATTTGTTATAAAATTATGAGATATTATCATTTTCTCACCAAATGTATTCTGACACATCATGTCAGTATCACGGTTTGGTAAAACTATCAATTTACCACCAAACATTTAAACTGTTAGCATTTTCCCACCTTTCCATTAAAACTCAGTTAATATTTAACGGAAAATTTTTAAAAGGTCAATTTTACCCCTGGAGCATAAAAGACCATATAATTAACCAAATATGCACTAAAGTACGTTTGACACACTTTATTGTTTTGCATTATGGTGTTGCATTACGGTGTATTAAATTACAATGCAATATCATATTTGGTGAAATATGAACTATAGTACATGTAATAACATTTTATACTATTATTTATATTACTATTAGTTTTAAACTAATATTATTTAAATTTATTATTATTTTAGTATTTATTATTAGTTATATAAAATATAAAATAATAATTTATTTTCTACATTAATTATTATAATGCAATATAATTAATAGAAAAATAAAAACATGATGTAATATTATTGAATATTACTCTATATTTTTTATTATAGTGTATAAATAAAAAATAATATTATTAGATAATATAATATTAAATTACAAACATATTTTTATTTATTATAATACTAAACGGAAAAAAGAAAAAAGAGAATGTAATTCAGCAAATCAAAGAATTTCATTTTCAAGAAGTCCATCTAAAGTTTTAGTTGGATTTAGTTAATGTGGCAATTTGCTGCACTATGGCAGTAAATTGTTCTAGCCAAACATGAGATTACACCAAACACACTCTAAGTATAATTGTAATATATATTAGGGGGAAAGGATTGTAATAGTTCAACTCATAAAATAGAACAAGCCATTAGGCTGAGAGCTCTTATGCCCTCCCATAGGGCAATTTCTCTTATATAAAATATATTTCTCTTCAATAATTATTTGTTAGACTTTTGGGGTTAACAAATGTATGTATCTTGGTTCCCACTACATTCCATAAAGAGGAAAGAGATAGAAATAAGAGGTCAATTTTAAGTTCAACTTGTTTAAGTTCAAGCTGTCAACCAGAAGAAATTATATATTATCACTAGAAAGAAATCAACAAATGCACAAAACAAATTATATGTTAATTAACATCATTATAAATCATACAATTAGAAAACGAAGTAGAGTCTAAATTATTCACAAAATAAATTGATATACTATATGCGCGGTCAATAGCCCAAATGAACAAGATAATTAAAAAGACTAATAGACCTCTAAACACATACACACATACAGCTTGATGGCATAGAAAAGAATTCCAAAAACATACGTTGATAATTGATTGTTTAGCTTCTCAGTGAGAAAAAGTTTATTGTTTCATTACAATTGTGGTTCACAAGTGAGTCATGATAAGGCTTTGTTTGGTCATACTTTGATTGTTCAAAATTTCATTCTTTGGTTTTTCCCTATAACTTTATGCCTGACTTCTGGAAAGGCCTAAAAAAGACCGCTTTGTGCCCGAAATTGGATAAACCCAGCCCAGATCACTTGAGCGGGGCTTTTTCTTTGTCAAAATAAGTTAAATAAATAATTTCGCTTTGTGCCCGAAATTTAATCTTTGATATGATGATAATAATTTTACACAAAAAATTAAATAAATAAATTTGTGTAAAATTAAATAAATAATTTAATTTTTTGTGTAAAATTATTATCATCATATCAAAGATTAAATTGCTTCTTTTGCACATTTTCCCCTTTCATAAATTGATTTTTAGTAGTAGAATAAATTGTCTTTAGCTCGTTAATTTAATAAATAAATTTGTCCTTTAAAAATTAAATTAATTAAATTAATTTTTAAAGTACCTAACACCACACGGTCAATTTTATAAAATTCATAAAGGGTAATTTTTGTCCTTTAAGAAAGAAGAACAACAAATGATGATTTAATTACAAAATTCGTAAAAGGTTAATTATATGGTCTTTTATGCCCCATGGGTAAAATTGACCTTTTAAAAATTTTCCGTTAAATATTAACTGAGTTTTAACGGAAAGGTGGGAAAATGCTAACAGTTTAAATGTTTGGTGGTAAATTGATAGTTTTACCAAACCGTGGTACTGACATGATGTGTCAGAATACCTTTGGTGGGAAAATGATAATATCCCTATATTAAATTCTAATAGAAATTAAATTCTTATAAATTATGGTAAATCAAACAAAGAAAATAAGAAAACAATTTAAATTACTTTCCTTTTTCCTTTTCTCTCCTTCCAACCAAATACCAGTGCAGACTTATTACTAAACTAACAAGAGCCTTTTTTAATATAGAAACCCACATATTTTAAAATGTATATTTAATTTTCATACATACATACCATTTTTTAGCCCAACTCGTTAGTACATATTCTGCTACATAAGTCAAAACCACTTAGAAGCGCGGACGTTTACATTTTTTTTATAACAATAACAAGTTAAGCGTCAGATAATTAAGAAGATTTTAATTAAATTGATAGGAAGGAAGCAAATAATAAGTATTTAAGCTCAAATTGTAATACACCCGAAGAACTTTTATAAGTTACTCCCGCCGAAGTCTCTCTGCTGCTGGGCAGAAACGAAACGACAATGGAAGAAGAAATGAATGATTACGAAGGAGTAGAGCTAGAAAACGACGAAGTCGAAAACGATAATGAAATCGAAGTTGAAGACGAAGTCGAAAACGATAATGAAATCGAAGTTGAAGACGAAGAAGAAGAGGAAGCAGGAGCAGGAGGCAGAGTCGATGGTGACGGTGAAGAAGAAGAAGAGTACGTGTTTCGATTCAAAAGCGGCGTGAATCCTTTAGAATGGACGGAAAACCAGACATCAGGTCTCGAAGCTTACCAGCAATTCGAACGCCTCGAGTACGAAGCCCTCGCCGACCGCAAACGGAAAGCAATCGCCGCCACTAACACGTAACTGTGCCTCTCCTCTAAATAATTTTGTTTTCTTTTTTGAAAATTTTGAATAATTGTTTTGTCAACTCTTAAATTAATGATAGTGAAGAAGATGTAGCGGGAACGAGCGTGGATGCAATTATGGAATTGATCAATTACGGCGGTTATCGTAGAAAAACAAGAAAGGTTTTATTTTATTTTATTTTTATCGTACATAAATTTTGAACAAATTGGTTAATTAATAAATATGTTTGTTGTAATTTATATGTTGATACTGCAATTTTCTCAGCTGAATAAGAAAAGAGGTAGACGAAAGGGGTCGAAGAACAAACTTAGTCCCGGAGTTACGAAAATGCTTGGTGAAGCTAGCCTTCAGTATGCTTATGGTAATTTTGAACAGGTAATTTCTTCATTTATGTATTATTTTTTTGTTCATTTATAAATGGAATTAATAAAGTGCTTGATTTTCTTAGATGTACTTTTGGATGTGTAGGCTATATCTTTGCTGAAAGAAGTTGTTCGGTTATCACCTAATTTGCCTGAAACGTACAACACGCTTGGACTTGCACACAGTGCACTTGGAAATCATAAATCAGCATTTGCTTTCTATGTAATTGCTGCGCATCTTTCTCCCAAAGATTCAGCTTTGTGGAAGCTGCTTTTAACTTTTGCGGTGTAAGTTTTTTCAAACTCATACATGGCATAATTGTTTCTTTGCATACATACATTGAAAAACCTTTCACTACAGTCATGGAATTCTTCACGTTAATTGAAATGCAGACAAAAGGGGGACACAGCTCAAGCCATGTATTACCTTCGTCAAGCAATTAGAGCAGAGCCTAAAGATATTAGTCTAAGAATTCATCTTGCATCATTCTATGTTGAGATTGGAGATTATGAGAAAGCTGCCGAGTCCTATGAACAGATACAAAAATTATTTCCAGACAATGTTGATGCTACCAAAACAGGGGCACAGGTTTTGCTCTCATCTTTGCCTTCTTTGATGTAACAGTTATTTTTTTCATTTTCTTTGTGATTCTAGTAGTGACTTAAATTTGTTTGTGATGCTGTACTGTAATAGAAATTCTAGTCTAACAGGTTTTCTTGCAAGGAAACATGGTTATTTTCTAAGGATATTGTGCTTAGAAAGTTGTTTTCAAATTGGCCTAAGCTGGCCAGTTTAATATGTTATTGCTTCTCCATGGTGTTAGCAAAATGATAGCGCATACCATGAATACTACATTGAGCTATGTGAGCTTGGTTTGAGTTTTTCTTGTCAAAAGCTTGATCAACTCATTTTCAAGATTTGTCCTCAAATCTAGTGTTTGTGTATAATTAACTCAGCTGGCTTTGGCCTAGGTCAGGCCTGTTAGGTGACCAAAGTACTCTTGAAGTTACAAGTTATACAGTTATTGTTAAACATGTAGTATTTAGTTCAGGTCGTTCATCGGAGTTTACTGGGTATTAGCTGCCTTTTCTTCTTTTTGTCAAGAGGAACTTAATTGGTCATTTATCCTATTGCAGTTATTCTTAAAATGTGGTCAGACTGCACGCTCCATCGGCATATTGGAGGAATATCTTAAGGTTCATCCATCTGACGCTGATTTGAGTGTGATTGATCTGCTGGTTGCCATACTCATGGAAAATAATGCATATGAGAAAACTCTGCAACATATTGAGCATGCACAAATTGTCCGTTTTTCAGGAAAAGAACTGCCTTTGAAATTGAAAGTTAAAGCAGGAATCTGCTACCTTCGTCTTGGAAATATGGAGAAGGCTGAGGTTTGTCATGCCTATATACTGAATTGCTAATTGTTCAATATGGAGAAGGCTGTAACTGGCGTGAATTTAGTTTCAAGAATAGTGTTAAAGAATATTTAAATTCCTATACTATGATTATTATCAATCTATGGATTGCGCATGGCTTGCTGCTGAGCTTATAGGAATATGATGGCTTCCTGAAGGAGAAACCCTGGATTTTGTAATTGATTTGGCTGGAAATTCTAATTCTTTTTCGTATACCATGCTGTTTCTATGTAAAATATATTTGCAACCTAGCTTGTTGGTCTGATTCAGTAGGTGTCGGATGAGTACATCTCACATTCTATTCGATATGTTGTTACAATATAACTGGAAAATGCCTGCTAATCCTTTTGAGTTTCTGGCTGTTTCCTGGACACTCTTTTAATGCCCAATATAATTAAGATCACACTTAATTTTGATTTGTCTTTGCTGCAAGATCAGATTTTGTTTGCTTACATTTTCTTCATTACGTAACAATTCTGCATACTGTATCAGTTAGACTATCTTTACTCCATAATGCATCGCTGGCTATTAAAATTGTTTTGCTAACGCCCTAGAGGCATTAGCTGCCTGCTCGTATGATCTCTAGTTTTAAATGATCTTAGATATATTGCCCTCATAAACAATTGTAAATTCCGTTGCAAATCATTGGTGGATGGTGTATAGTTATACTAAATTATTCAGTTTTTCCTTTAAGGTTATTACTTGCGAATGGGTTATTTGGTGCTGCTGTGTATTTATTTTCTATTTTATTTTTGGTAATATGTCTATAAATGCATGTCCTTTGAAAAGGGATGCTGGTGGTCTCCTCTGTGATCTCAATTTGTGAACTTTTTCCCCTTAAATAATTAGTGTTCTCTCAGTTATTATGTCGATTCTTTCTTGTCCTCAATTTACATTAACCATTCTTGTTATTAAATATTCTCTCTGATGATATCTAGATTCTCTTTGCTGATTTGCAATGGAAGAATGCAATTGATCATGCTGATCTGATTACCGAAGTTGCCGACACATTGATGAGTCTTGGGCATTCTAACTCTGCATTGAAGTACTATCATTTCTTGGAAACGAATGCTGGAACTGACAATGTAAGGCAAATTGTAATGTTTCTATTGATTTTTTCTACTTAACTGCAGAAATAAAAGATCCTCTTTATCTAGTAATGTCTCTTCATGTTTATGTTAGTTGAAAGTGATGTTAGGTATTTATGGTAGACTATGTTATCCAATGATTAAACCCTGTGTTCCACACAATGAACACCACTTGTCAGCCTAGTTTGTTCTATTATAAGTGTATACATTCTGGATTTTGTTTTCTGTATTGTCAGGTTCCACATGTTATATCTTGCATACAAAGGCCTTGCAGTACAGTTTCATTTCTGTATCTTGGAAAACTCTCACTATTTTTTGGATAAAAAGTCCTCTTAGACTCAATATAGAAGTATGATGCTCTTCTGACTTTATTAACAGTGTTTGTTCTCAAAACAAGGTTTTGAATGGACGTGCTCAGAGCTATTCAGTTTTGATATGAAGGGTTGGACCTTTGTTACTCGTAAAGCTCCATTTAACTTTAGCAGTATGAAATGTGTCCCCATTGGATTATAACAATTCTGTAGAATGCTTCTCCTTCTCTCATTTTGGGTTTCTTCCCACCTTTTTTAAAACTAATGTATTTGCTTGCTGTACATAAAACATAACCACTGGTGTAAAATTAGTTGCTGACAAATGGTGCATTTTCTCTCTTAACAGGGTTATTTATATCTAAAACTTGCTGAGTGTTACTTATCCTTGAAAGAAAGAGCACATGCGATTATGTTCTTCTACAAAGGTGATGCGTACCCCTGAGATAGAGTTCTTACTAAATTAGTTGATGCACAATTTAAAACTGACACAATTAGTAGATATTATCATCTTTAGCATCATATTAATGTAGGCAGAACTATTGGAAATGAAGAATGTCAGGTCTCTATGAGCTGCCCAATGTAATATGTTCTTTGAATTCCGGAAAAAGGAGTTCTAATTGACATAAATATGAATGGCTCTCTTTGATTGGTAAATCAATCAAATTTTTAAAATTGTATGGTAGAAGAGTGATTTTTATTGATACATTAGAGTAGTGGCGGGGTTCATTCAATGATTGACAAACTCATGATGATTTCCTTTCATCTCACAACCTTGTTTTATTTAGTTCAAACACAATCATGTCTTCCGTTAGAGGTCTTAGAATTGATTATGTACTTGATCTTTAATAAGTTGAGGTCCTAAATATCCAGTCTGCTACAAAATAATATATGGCAGGTATTGTTTTTTCCCCTTCTCCATGTATCTTATTATGTCTTCAACCATTACGGTGGTTTCCCTTGACTTTGTTATTTTTTACAGCAGCTTATGCCTGAGCATTAATCTCTGGTATTAGTTTTGAATTTGTTCTGGTTCTACTAAGATATTCTGCTTGTTCAGAATTTGATATGTTGGACTTCCATTTGATTGCTTTTTACACACGAGTCATTGATCGCTACGAAGTAGTATTCCTCTGATGTCAACTGTGCAGACAAAAATTTTTGGGTTCTCGTTGGGTATGAGCTTCTAATGAGTTTACGGGAAGGTTGTTGCTGGGAAATTTAGAGATAGGGAACTGTGTTCTTGCTTGTATTATGAAGTTTACCAGACTGCTAGTACCCTTGTTTGTGATTTTAATGATGTTCTCTTGTTTCTCATTCCACACACACCCAAAAGTAAATAAGAAAAGAAAACTTGATGATTGGTGCTTGTAGGAGGCTCCTTTTGATGTGTTTTTACATGAATTTTTTGTTTATCAAAGGAAAACATACTCACTGAGTTTCTTTTATTTTATACCTATGCATAGCGAATCGGGGCAGCTATCTTCACTTTCTCGTGAAAATGTTCTACAGAAATTATATTTTGATATGCAGCAACTTGCATAGAAAGTTTATTTGATAAATTTCTTGTATACTGAATTGTATCTTGTCTTGCTACTATCATGAACTGTATTTGAATTGACTTGTAGTTAAGATAATCCAGCAAACACTTGGATTTGGGTGCTCATTGATCTGTAGGTTAACTTAGTAAGTTATGTATGCATCTTCTAATTATCAGCCTGTATTTGTGGTCTTTAATTGGACATTTAATTCAGCTTTGGATAGGTTTGAGGATAACATTGATGCTAGATTAACTTTGGCATCTCTCCTGCTTGAAGAGGCTAAAGAAGAAGAAGCAATAACTTTGCTATCACCTCCAAAAGGTTCAGGCATCCTTGTATATTTCACTCCTTTATGCTGAATTATGTTTGTGTATATTTAACTTTTTTCCTTTTTGTTCTTGTGTGGCCTCCAGATCTAGATTCTCTTGATATGAATTCTGATAAATCTAATCCTTGGTGGCTTAATGAAAAAATAATAATGAAGCTTTGCCACATTTATAGAGCTAAAGGGATGCCTGAGGACTTTGTTGATGCAATCTTTCCCTTGGTTTGTGAATCACTTTGTGTTGAAGCTCTTCGGCAAAAGGTAAGAAAGGCTCCTAAGGAACCATGTTAGTTGTAAGTCTTGTGTGTTTTTCTGAGCTCAATCTATGTGGTTTTTGCTGCACTTGATTTAGGTTAAAGTGAAAAGAAGGCTAACAAAAGGTATCCTGCAACAACGAACCAAAATATATAATAATCTGCCAACTGATAGCATACTGTGTGGAATTAGACCAGCGGCTCCGAAATCAGAATTGTGAGTTTTACTAACTTTTATTATGTTGACTCTTAAATGTAAAAGCTCTCAGCATTCAATTGTTTTGATGGTTTTGACCTCAAAAGCATTATTTCAGTCACTAATATTGGGATCAACCTTGGGAAAATATGGTTGATGATTTTGTGTAAAGAAAATGGTTCTGTTCCCCTACCTTCTTCAGAATCATCTATGTTGTTTACATGAAGAGGGTAGCAAAGAATTACCCACTACGCCCATAAGGGATGTGTAGTTCTGAATTTAGATCTTAGTTATTGGAATAGTCTACTTGAGACTACCACCTCTTTTGAGTCTTTCTAGTGCTTCTTCCTCTGAACCATCTGATTAATACAACCTCGTGTTAGACAAACTACCCAAATGCTTAAGTAAAGGGTAATGGCCCAACAATAGTATTAAATATAGACTCTCTCATGTGAAATTTGGATTGAGACCTCACATGGAATGTGGAATGAGACGAGCTCGTAGATTGGCTGTGAGATGACTCCGGTAGTGAAGAAATTGAAATACTTCAAATAGCGCTTGCTCGTGGGGGAAATTGAGCATGAGACCTTGGCTCTGATACCATGTTTGATAAACCTTTGACCCAAAACTTAAGCTAATTGGTAAAGGTCAAACAACAGTATTAAAGATAAGTCTTAACACCTTTTTCTTGTATGTGCTTAAATGTTTTCCGACATTTGGTTGTCATGATGTAGTGAAAGATGAAAGTCATATAATGATAAGGTGACAGAAAAGGCAGAACTAATCATCTAACTGCTTTCATATGTTCATTTGTTTCTTAGTCTCGTTGGAAAACATTTATTTCATCTCTTTTTGTTTTTGTATCGTGCTGTGGACTGTCAACTAGTTGATGGTTACTTTTCTGAAAAAGGTTGGTAGCTGCTAGAGCAAGAAAGAAGATTCAAAAGAAGGAAGCATTAAAGGAAGAAAAGAAAGCTTTGGCAAAGGCTGCAGGAGTTGAGTGGCATAGTGATGATACAGATGATGAATCTCAGGTAAATTGTGATCGATCATAAGCATTCTGTTTTTCAAATATTTTCTAACATGACAAAATTTCAAATGTCTTCAGCAAGAAGCATTCAGAGAACCTCCCCTGCCTAATCTCTTGAAAAATGAAGAGAATCAATGTCTCATCATAGATGTCAGTACCATTTCCTTTCTCTCAACTATTTCTTTGTATCTTGGTAATGCGATGATAATATTTCCCCTCATTATTTGAGTGCGTTGATGGTTTTTTTTTTTTTTTTGGCTTCTTTCAACAATTTTTTTTAATGTTTTTCATATGCTTTTTTGTGCTTCTGAAATTTTAATTCTATGTTTAATAGCTGTGCAAGGCGTTGGCATCTTTGCAAAGATACGAGGAAGCATCAGAGATCATTAATCTTTCTATGAGATTGGCCTACAACATACTGCCTCTTGGAAAAAAGGAGGAGCTTCGGTCACTTGGCGCCAGTAATCCATGGATCTTCTTATTGATTCTTTTGCATTACTTTTACCTTCCCATCTTCCATCTTAAAAGAGAGTTCTATTTTTGCTTCGTCATTATCTTCATTAAGTTGAGAAACTTTGAGGTCTTGTTTGTGTTTAATGTTTTTTCTGCGATTTGACAGAAATGGCATATGACAGCACTGATCCGAACCATGGATTTGACTGTGCAAAATACATTCTTCAGCTGCATCCATACAGTCTTTCTGCCTGGAATTGCTATTATAAAGTGCTCTCCAGGTATATGTATAGGAATACATTGTTCTGAGCTAGCTTGGTACTTTCCTGAGGGGTCTCATAATTTTAACACTATTTATTTACTTCATGACCAGTTTCATTCACTTGGATTTTTTGAGAGTATTTTTGTAGCAATTGCTTCAAATAGAGATTCATGGAAAAACATAGCATCTAGACTAAGTTATTATAAATGGTCTTTGCTGAGGAGCATCGTCAAAAATTGAGCAGAATCATGTTGATTTTTTAAACTTCTGTTCTTACACTTAATATATGGGCTGCTTCTAATGCTGTAGGATGGGAAAAATCAATTCCAAGCATTCCAAGCATTCTAAGTTTATTCGTTATCTGCGAGCCAAATACAAAGATTCTGTACCCCCCATTATCATTTCTGGGCACCAGTTTACTATGGCTAGCCATCATCAGGATGCTGCAAGATGTTATTTAGAAGCTTATAAATTGTTGCCTGAGAATCCATTAATTAACCTGTGTGTGGGTACGTTCCTTCTTCCTCTAGTTTCATTGAATGCATCTTTGTATAATTCACTGAATCAATTTGATAGCTTATCTGTAATATTCCCTGCAGGAAGCGCCTTAATTAACTTAGCCCTTGGATTTAGACTTCAAAACAAGCATCAATGCCTTGCACAAGGCTTCGCTTTTCTCTACAATAATTTGCGGCTTTGTGAACACAGCCAGGTATGCTTTTCTTCTCATAGTTATCTTCTCTGTTTTTATTTTTATTATATTTATTGTATTTGATCATGCACTAACACATACTTCACTGCTTTTATTGATTCTCAAATAAGGAACTTTGTGCATTTGCTCTGTTCCCCCTTTGGCATCAGCAGCATAAATTTTCATCTGTTTTTAATCTAACATATTTTCTGATAAGTAGGGTTTAGATTGTTCTTGGCACATTAGGGGTATAACTGCAGAATTATGCCATCTTTTGTAATCGATTATCCTGTGTCTGCTCAGGGCTCATCTATATTTTTATTTTGTATAGTCTTTCTCTAATTTTGCTAAGCATAGGCGAGGATTGATTGCTGCACTTTATTTCAGCTGTTTTCAATCTTAACTGATTCTCCTCAATGAACTTTGTTCAGGAGGCTCTGTATAATATTGCTCGGGCATGTCATCATGTTGGACTTGTCTCTTTGGCAGCTTCATATTATGAAAAGGTTCTTGCAATTAAAGAGAAAGATTACCCGATCCCAAAACATAATGATAAAAGACCTGACCTCATGGAAAGTGGGGAATCTGGTTACTGTGATCTTCGAAGAGAGGCTGCTTACAATTTGCACCTGATCTACAAAAATAGTGGGGCGGTTGATCTAGCTAGGCAGCTCTTGAAAGATTATTGCACTTTCTGAAAGAGTTGACTATGTTAGCTTTTGACCATGTTTAGCTTGCGTATCTTGCCTTCCTGCTTGGATATATTCTTTTTGTTGATTATGCAATTTGCATTCGAAGTTAGCTTCTAAACCCAGTTTGCCAAACCACCATTTGAAACCCTCGACGAAGTATAGCTATCAGAAAAACCTCGTATGGAAGAACCCCAAGTGCATAAGCAGACAGCAAACCCAGTTAATAATTTCCTATACTCCAGCACTCAGCCCAGTGTTAGCCTATTTGTGATATTGATCAGTTTTATTTATTTTATGACTTTATCCCATTTCGCTGGTGTTTGCATTGATGCCCCCTATAGACCTGAAGTTTGAACATCAGCCGTCCATCTTTAATTGTTTTTTATATTTCATCCTTAGTAGTAACAATTGTATCAGGACTTGTCTTGTGGCCATCGATTTCTTTGTACAAATAATTTGTAAAGACAAAAATTCACGAATCGTGCAAAGAAGCTTGTCTGCATCGTCATTATGGTGGGAGCAAATGCACTATGGTGGGAGCAAATGCACTAGAGAACTCCCTAGTGTTCGTGAAGTAATGTTCTCCTAGTGATTTGAGTAATACTTGTAATTTTTTTTCTTTTTTATTGTATCACTATGGTAATATACTTAAAAAGTTTATGGTTTCATGTAACAAGTTTAAGGTAAGCGTGTCGACCAACAGCTGCATCTTACAAAACACGAGCGTTCCATTGATTCATCACACCCTCGGTCTAAAGAGATCTCTTTTTTTCTACATTATTCTTGATGTTATTTTAATCAATGATTTGTTACGAGACCGATCCAACGCGCGTCGTTGCACGCTATAACAACGACTATAACGTGGTCCACTCTCATTGGTAGTCGATAGGCATCACACGCTGAGTTGTCGTGTAATAAGGATATATATTGCCAACTTTAGTTGAAAAAACTCTGCTTTTATGTTATTATTGTTTTTTCAACTTGTCTCAGCCAGCTTTGAGTATTTGAAATATTTTGACAAATAAAAAAATTCAAAAAAGAAATTATACAGAAATGTGTAACATGACATAATCAAACCAATCAAAACTTTCCATGTAAGTCAAGTAGGTTTTTTGACCAACCATCCGAGTTTGAAAAATAAAAAAATAGAAGCTTAAATACAATCGAGTTATGCTGACATCCCACCCCTATCTTTTCATTTATTATTTTTCGATTTAAAATTGTTTGTGACCCATGCCTTTTCACAAAAAAAGAAAAAAGAAAAAAAGAAAAAAGACAAAATCTCAGGTTGGAAGACGATAAATTGTCATCAAACAAATTTGTATTGAAGTGGAGAGGAAGATAGGGACGTCGTTACTTGGTGCTTACGATATTGAAAGCGTAAGAAGTGTCGAGGAAACACACACATACCTATCCTCAATACAATAATATATCATCGTCATATAAATATAGGCTAGCTACCTTAAAATCTCAGGCAAAGTAAAAACAAATGAAATTGAAAAACTAGCAGGAGTAGTGTGCAATCAGCTGAGAAATGAACGTTTCTGAAGAATTAGAACATTTCTGAAGTACTATACTATTTACTCGTAATTTGATCAATGATATTTACACAGAAAAAAATTCCATACAATGTTGACAAAAATAAGGTCAAATTAATGACATTTTATTCACTTAACTAAGATAAATCGGATAGTATCGTTTTTACCTTGTTTCTAGGAATACCCTGTCAACGCCCTTTGTCTCTTTAGGACCTGTCTACCTTACAGATTCTGTAACATACGCACCCAATGCATGCACCACACCTGTCCTGCATATGGAGAAAAAGCATGCAATTATTTTTGTTTGGTAGCTAGCTAACCAATCAGGAGCTGGTTAAGTTGGATCTGTATGTTACAGAATCTGTAACTTAGCCAGCTCCGTCTCTTTAATATGTTTTTCATAATTGGACATTGTATGACCGTACTATCCATGATTTATTTTTGTAATCATGTGGCAGATACTGATCGGATGTGATGGAGCCAGCTCAGTAGTTGCTGATTTTCTGAAGCTGAAGTGCATCATGTGCCGTGAGAGCATTTGCAGATTACCCAAATGGCCATGGACTTCCCCAAGAAACTGTCCGAATGAGAAATGACCACATCTTGTGTGGAACTATCCCAATTAATGATAAGCTGGTATTTTGGTTTGTAGTTCATCGATGGGATCCTAAAGATTACTCAATGGCTTTGAGAGATCCAGAGTTAATCAGAAGCTTGACTTTGGAAACAATCAAGAATTTTCCAGTTGAAAAATTAGAAATGGTAAAGAACTGTGACCTTTCTTCATTGTCATTGACCCATTTTAGGTACCGCGACGGTGGCCGGAGACTCCATGCATGTGATGGCTCCGTTTATCGGCCAGGGTGGCTCCGCCGGAATTGAAGATGCAGTTGTTTTAACTAGATGCTTGGCACGAAATAATATGCAGCAATATGAGAAAATTGGAGAAGCATTGGATGAATATGTAAAGGAGAGGAGAATGAGGCTGGTTGGGTTGGCTACTCAAGCTTATCCCATTGGTTCACTTCAGGAAACTTCTTCAATGTTAATGAAACTCATTATTATTGGCCTTATGGCTGTTCTCTATAGGGACCCTTTCGGTCATACTCACTACAATTGTGGCTGCCTCTAACTCCTAAGAGCTTGTTGCTTGGAACTAAAGTTAACTTTCGTCGGTTATGGACTTATGGTTATGTAATAGTAATGTAATGTGAGGAAGTGAGAGTAGTATTAATGTTCCCTCTCTTTTTTTTTTTTTATTAGATTGGTTTGAGATTACGAGCCTTGATATGATTGAAAAAAAAAATAGTAACAATATTGTTACTATGGTTAGTATACCATCAGAATAAAATAATTTTACTGTAGGATAAGAAAATTTCACTGTAAGAATTTTTTTTCCTCTTACTATTGATTATACTAATTACTGTACGTACGTCATTGTTTGAAAAAAAAAAAAAGGATCTGTAGCTAACTAAAAGTTAATTTTGACATAAGTGAAGCTCTAGAACTTAGTTGTCGCCAAGATGCCTATGTTTCTGTACGGATCAGAGCTTTTTGGGCCTTATTTGTGGGTATTGATGTGGAAGTACGAGTGAGCATCGCAATAGGTGAAAGTTTGGAAAATAATTAAATAGGCTTAAATGAAAATAAAAGCACTAACTGAGTAACATGTTATGGTAAAGATTTTGACTGAATAATTTTCACGCAACTTTATTTTTTACTTGATTATTCGGATTTAAATTTAAAAAAATCGTAAGGACAAAAAAAATGATTTCTACTTTACCCACTCTTCTCCATAAAATAAATAAACAGAACAAATAAAACTAAATAATTATCTCAAATTCATTAACTAAGAGCATCTTCCTTTCAGTTAAATTTACATTATTATTATCTAAAAATTTTGCAATCACACTCTTAAAAAAAGATAGCGCAAAAATTAAGATGCCGCTACTTTCATGGAAGTCAAGATTGCTACACAATAGGATATGCATTTTTATTGTAAGCACCAAAATACACTATATAAAGTTGCTTGCTGATTTATCCTTTTTTTTTAAAATATAAGATTATAATACTTCATTACTTGGACAGACTACTTTTTGATTTCTCTGTCAAAATTGTACAAGAAATAAAAATAATATATTTCATTTCCATTAAGAGCAAATGGAATGCATGAACCTCCTATATATAATAATTTCAAACACGGTGATCATAAGTAATAGGCCCTTTGAAATAATTCATATATATATAATTTAAATTGTAGATTCTAAACGTCAGTGTTGCTGAAGCACACAAATAGATCATTAATTTGCAGTATTAATGGATCAGAAAAGCAATTTCAAGGTTTGTGTTACTGGAGGTGAAGGTTTTGTTGGCTCTTGGCTTATCAAAAAGCTTTTAGAAAAAGGCTATATTGTCCATACAACACTGAGGCCAAACTTGGGTATCTCTCTTTTTTTCTTTCTCAATTTTGTCATCAATTACATTAATTCCTTGTTAAATTAAACTTAATTTCAATATTAATTTGCAGAAGATAAATCTAAAGTTGATCTACTTAAGAGCCTCCCTGGTGCGGAGACAAGATTAAATTTTTTTGAAGCTGAGATATATGATCCTGATACTTTTGAAAATGCAATCCAAGGCTGTGATTTTGTTTTCCATGTGGCCACTCCCCTGCAACACATTGAGGGCTACCAGGTAATTAGTTTGCCTCCTGCAACACACACATTTAATTATATTTTCAATGTTCCCATTATCATATTATATAAAACTTTAGGAATCCAACTGTTACAATAAGTCAAATTTCATGACGATTTTTCATGCAGTACAAAAACGTTGTTGAAGCCTGCGTGGGTGCTGCCAAGAAGATTGCAAGCTTTTGTGTAAAATCAGGAACTGTGAAGCGACTAATATACACTGCCAGCGTATTGTGCGCATCGCCAATCAAGGAAGATGGCTCTGCTGGCTACAAGGACTCCATCGATGAAACATGCTATACTCCTCTTGATCATCCACTTACTTGTCATAATGAGTATTTGAGGGTACGTGAGTTTGCTACAGATCTTAATTTTCCTGAGTTCTTAAAGATTTTGTGCTTATATTTTACTTAAGGGGCCATGATGACCTCGGCCTAACGGTTGTTGTACGCACCAACGTGAGTCCCCTCGCGGAGATTAAAAAATAAATTAATCTTCCTCCCATAGATGTTGTATGGATAGATATGACGCCCTCGTATTTGTATTTTCATGCAAATATGTTAATAAGTCATATGGTTTAATAGAGTCAACGTAGATATACTATTAAACCATATGATTTAATAACTTGTCTATTTGAAGAAAATGAGGACGGCAACACTTGAGATTATATATAGGTAAGAGTGTTGTCTCTAATTGTTGCAGATTTTTGAACTAGGTTCAGTAGGTCTTTGGGTTGAAATCATGAATAAATGAATTTTGACTTTCTAAATCCCATGTTATTCTTATTATTCTTATTATTTAAAAGAAAATTTAGGTGTGGGAAAACACAATTTAATTTTTTTAAGTATTTTTAGATTTGAACTTGGGTGGCCAGTTAAAGAAAGCTAATTAAAAATCACTCAGCCAAGCCCAGACTACTAAATTCTAGATTATAAAATTGATGATTTTGTTTTTATTAAAAACACAAAATTTTGCTCTGTACTTTTGAACTTCAAAAACCGAGAGCAATTTAGATTTAACTTTTGGACAATATTGTTATCATCATAGGTGTACATAGAGTCAAAGATGAAATCAGAAAAGGAACTACTGAGTTATGGAAGCAGTGGATTGGAGGTGGTAGCCCTAGCACTGGGGGTTGTTGCAGGGGACACAAATCTACCCTACAGTAGCACCCCAGTAAGTGTAATTGGAGGCCTGTGTCAGCTTACAAACAATGAATACGTTTATCAAACCCTCAGGGATACAGAAGAGATACTTGGAAAGCTTCCACTTGTACACATTGATGATGTTTGTGAAGCCCACGTCTTCTGCATGGAGAAACCTTCAATGACTGGTAGATTCTTTTGTACAAACGTCTTTGTTTCATCAGCAGAAATGGCCTCTTGCCTCCAACAGAATTATCCTGAGTTTCACATCAAACAAGAGTAAGTAGCTAATAAATTTTTATCACATATATCTGCAAATTAAAATTGATTTTCCCTTTAGCTCTCAATATCCAATTTCCTACTTGGATATATAAAGCCAATAAAAAATTATTTGATTCTCCTCATACAATGTTAAATGACTTTGGTGGGTGGGTGAATGGCCATTATATAAAATGTGTAAGTATATACTGCCAATAAAGCTCTTAGCAGTGTATAGCATTGAATTGTAGCAATTTAGCGGCCAACTGGAATCAACTATGTAAAAGTCTCTATTGTGTAAAGTATGGACGTCTGTGTTACATCACCATTTTTATTTAGTCCACAAAGAATGACATTTAGGTCTCACTTTACTTAAGTGTAGTATTAATTGACAAAATTAATTTTGTTTCAGGTATTTGGATGTGCCAAAAAGGGAAATTAAATGGGGTGGAACGAAGCTTGAAGAGAAGGGATTTGAATACAAGTCTGATTTGAAAATGATATTAGATGATTCAATCAAGTGTGGTAGGAAGACAGGTTATCTCCCTCAATAATCTAGTCTCCTGTTTGTTTCTGTGTAATGTGAAGGATTACAACGAATAATCGATGGAGTGCGTAAAATTGTTGCCCATAAAGAAGACCTTGTGCTAAATAATTATTCATTTTTTTCCCCTTCTTCGTTCTGTGGAAGTTATATTTTTGTTGGCTAAATTAGAATTTAGAGTCTTCCAATTATTAGTGATATATATGAATTCTAGAGGATCACCAAAAAAAAAAAAAAAATTGGATTTTGGACTGGGTTGGGATATTTTCACCCACTGTTTCTATAAACCCACTGCCCCTTAAGCATATCAATAAGCTTTAAATACCCACATATTTCTTGATAAAAGAATATTGTTGATGGGGTTGTCAGTTGTCCAAGGCTTTCTTCGGCACCAATTCCCTTAAAATACACATATTTTCTTGATAAAAGAACACTTTGATGTTTAACACTAGGATCACGCACATGGGAGCAAGAAGATGTAAGCTATTTAGGGAATGAGGGCGAAAGGAAATGCTTTCAAATATCAAGGAATGATTTACTTTTTTCTCTTGGCACTAATGAACTTCAGCTAATACTGTAACTCTTCATTTTAGTTTAACTCATGGAAAATCAATTACAAATTAATTGATTCCTTAAATTAAAATTCATTGCATGATTCGCTTCTAAAGTTTTCGAATTCAAATTCACGACACCATTTGATCAACCATAGTTTACTTTATTACAAAATCTAATTTTCTTTGTCATCAATGATATTACAATCTATATAACATAAGCGCCATTAAATATTTTATTGAAAGATCTGAAAATTAGTATTGGGTTTTTCCGAGTGCATAAGCTTCAAGAAAGTCAAACACCTAAAAAAAAAGGATAATTATAGTTAGAACGACTGTAAATACCACATCTGTGGTCGAGAAAATTCTGACCAGTTCATCTTCACCACTCAATGAAGATGGCTTTGCTGGTTACAAGGACGTCAATGATGAAACATTTTATACTCTTCTTAATCATCCCCTTTCCTTGTCATAATGACTATTTGAAGGTGAATAAGCTTGAAACTCCTGATCTTGGCTCACTTGAGTTTTTCGTCCTAATAGTTGTTGAAGGTAAATTAATACCCCTCCCACAAATGTGGATGGCATAGATATATTTCCGTACATGTGGGGTAGAGGACAAGAAGTCTCAGCCCTAGTTGGTGCAAATTTTTTGAGCTAAACTCAATGATCTGTGGGTTGTAGTTTAATCTTATGAATTCTAAATCCCTAGGACCCTAAATCTCGTATTATTTTTTAATTTTTTCAAAAGAAAAAGGTAGTAGTGTGAGGTGTGCGAAAGGCCACAGATTGATTAAAAAGATAAGGAAATATTTTATAATATATTCTAAATTCACTGTATAAAATAAAAATTCATGCGTGATAAATTACTATTAAAAAATTCAGCGCAACTCAGCTCATTAATAGTAATATAATGCTTTGAGTTTGCTCTATCACATTAACTGAATTATATAATTCGCCAAGACCGCTTTTTAATGTCAGGATTAGGATGGGCGTGAAAAGGGACTTACACATGCACATTAAACGTATACATTAATTTAGTTGCATGGTTGCCCAGCTAAATTCTTGTGCTAAATAATACAAAATTATTATTTTCCCTAAATAGCAATCCCATTTACATAAATATTACAACATTAAATAACAAAAAGATATATTAACTTTTTTTGTTTGGGGCCATTCTAGACAAAATAATTCTATAAACATTCAGTTTCCTGAATAGTGCACTAATTGTAGAAACCAATCTTTCATTAAAAATGCGACATTAAAGAATGTAATGACTTTTCGGAAACAAAATCTAAATGCAGTGTTTAAAATTATCCTAGTTCTATAAGGAGGACTCATCCCACTACTATAAATAAAATCATCAACTCTGTACATAATAATACAAACAATAATTTTTTATCTTTTCTTTCAAAATAAACAAAGAAAAAGGGAAACATAGTTAAAATCAAACATGGAGAAGCTCAAACAAATTTTCAAGCCAAAGACGTTTGAATCGTTGGAGGGAAGCAAGAAGAAGCTCGAGAAGCAGAAGAGTGAGACGACGGCAGAGGCTATCAAACATTGGGAAAATGGAAAAACAGAAGCTTGGAGAAATTACTCCAAAAAAGCGGACGGATTGCAGGCGAAAATTGATGCGATTTCCAAGGAGCAGTGCCGAATAGTACTAAAACCACAGCAACCATTCTAATAAGTGCATGCCAACAATTTTTTTTTTTATCTAATTAGACATCGTTTTATTTTTGTTTTTCTAATTGAGGCTTCTATGGCTCTTTCTTTTTAATTAATTCATTAATGAAAAAAGAAGAAGAATTGCTGTTATATTATTGTTCATGACAAATTCAAGTTTTCACGTTTCTTGGCGGGAACCCGGAAAGAACTAAGAGAAAATTAATAAATTTTCTTTTAAAAAATTAATTTTATGAGAGAAACCATAAGAACCAATACATTGATTCTTTTGAAATAAACAAATATTAATAAGTGGCGTTTCTTTTTTTTGGTGGTTTTTCAAAGAGAGTTTTTCTTCACATATTTTTCTAATCTTCTTTATGCAAGATATGTGAAGGTTAAATATGAGAGTTATGCTTGATGTCTATTTCTATGATGTTGATTTCTATATAACGAATTAACGATGTACAAATTCGTACGGTAAAACTTGAACAAGCGAGTGTCGGGTATTTAACGGGTTTGGTATTTACCCAAATTTAACGGGTAATGGACATTAGTGGAAAAGGGTTTGAGAAAACCACCGTTCAATTCGTATCCGACCCATTTACAGAGCTAGACACGTGACTCATGAGAAAGACAAATTTGAAACACACACATAGATAAAGAACTAAAGAGAGAGAGAGAGAGTAAATAAACTAGGAAATAAAAAATTCGCAGATATACATGAGTGTGCATGCTATTTATCTTGCTATTATGCAAATCAATGGTGCTCTTATTCACTGAAGATCGCTGATGATTTATACGGAACGCTGCAAACAAATGCCTTTATGGCTTTGGCCAGAAGAATAAAAGTTAAAAACCACATTTGAAGGAGATTTGATCATACTGTTAATCATATTGTTAACGATAAGTGATTAAAACAGCTACTAAGGATTTGGTAAACATTACACACGTTAGACAAGGGATGTTTGAAGGTGTAAATTTTTATACATGGAAAAGAGAAAGACCAAGATAATGTTAGGAAATTGGTGGTGAAAGCAGACACGCAGCTAAAGTAAAATTGTAAGAAAATAAAGAACAAGTGTAAAAGAGGACACCAGAAATTACGTGGTTCGGCTTTTAGCCTACGTCCACGGACGAAGACAGAAGGAAATATTTTACTAGTGAAAAGGAGTTACAAGTATTGTAGTATTTTAGCTCACTTCCCAAAACCCCAATACACCCAAACTCTCAGAACACTAATAACAAGAGCTTATAAATTGAAACTCACAAAAAACTCTCTCAAATTGCTCTCTACAAGAATGGAATTGAGATGCTTAAAATGAGGGAATGAGCCCCTCTATTTATAGCTAACATCTTGGCACTATTCACGTATATATTATTATTATTTTTTTCAAAGACGTGTCGTGCTTCTTTCTTCTTTCATTTTTCTTCTTTCTTGCTCTTCAAACAAATGACCATCTAGATGGCTGCTGTAGACCATCTAGATGGCCGACATTTCTCCCACTTGGAGATTAGATTGAAAATCAATCAATCTCCACACCATCCTTTCTGCTTCGCCATAATCATGTTGCCTACGTTTCTGTTAGGCCACAAGAGGATCGACTCCAAATAAACTTGTCAGTATTTACCGGCTTGGTCAAAACATCTGCTAGGTTCTCCTTCGTATGGATTTTCTGTAAATCCACACTTCCATCTTCCACTACTTCTCGAACGAAGTGATACTGAACTCCTATGTGCTTTGTCCTGGAATGAAAGGCTGGATTCCTTGCAATGTGCAAGGCACTCTGACTGTCACAAAACACAGAAATTTTCTCTTGTTTGTGCCCGAGCTCCTCCAATAACCTTTGTATCCAAATAGCTTCTTTGCAAGCTTGTGTAGCTGCCATGTATTCTGCTTCTGTTGTAGATAAAGCCACAACGGTCTGCAGTTTCGAAACCCAGCTTACAGCTGCTCCTGCAAGTGTAAACACATAACCAGTAGTGGATTTCCTTTTATCAAGGTCTCCTGCAAAATCTGAATCCACATAGCCCCTGACAGTAAATTCTGATCCTCCATAACATAATGCAATATCTGAGGTTCCTCTGATGTATCTCAGAATCCTCTTTACAACTATCCAATGCTCTCCACCAGGATTCGCCATGTATCGACTAACTGCTCCCACTGCTTGTGCAATGTCCGGTCTTGTACATATCATAGCGAACATCAAACTTCCCACTGCTGATGCATACGGTACTCGAGACATCTCCTTCCTCTCCGCTTCATTGCTAGGACACATACTTGAGGATAATTTGAAATTAACAGGAAGTGGGGTAGAAATTGACTTACAATCTTGCATGTTGAAGCGCCGCAAGATTTTCTTCAAGTAATTCTTCTGCGAAAGCCAAATCTTCCTGTTATTTCTGTCTCGATGAATTTGCATCCCTAGAATCTTGTTTGCTGGTCCCAAGTCCTTCATTTCAAACTCCCTAGCCAACTGTGCCTTCAATTCTTGGATTCGATCTTTGTTGGGGCCTGCTACCAACATGTCATCCACATACAACAACAAAATAATGAAATCATTATCTTCAAACCTCTTGTAATATGCACAATGGTCTGAACTGAGTCTGTTGTATCCAAGGCTCATAATGAAGGAATCAAATCTCTTATACCAACACCTCGGCGCCTGTTTGAGACCGTATAGAGATTTGTTCAACCTGCAAACCAAGTTCTCCTTTCCTGTTTCTGCAAAACCTTCTGGTTGGAGCATATATATTTCTTCTTCAAGTTCTCCATGAAGAAATGCAGTTTTCACATCTAATTGCTCTAGATGTAGGTCAAATATAGCACACATTGCCAAGACTACTCTGATTGTTGTGAGTCGAACCACCGGAGAAAATATCTCGTTGAAGTCAATACCTTCTTTCTGAGCATATCCTTTCACCACCAATCTTGCACGATACCGCTCTACTTGGTCATTACCATCACGTTTGATCTTGTAGACCCATTTATTTCCAATGGCTTTTCTTCCACGTGGTAGTGGTACAAGTTCCCATGTCTTGTTCTTGTGTAGAGCTTCAATTTCTTCCTGCATTGCTGTCATCCACAAAGCAACATCTGGGCTGTCTAAAGCTTCATGGAAAGTTGAAGGCTCTCCATCCTCTGTTAGAAGACAGTATGCAACGTTGATCTTTGTGACATACTCAGAGTGCCACGTTGCCGGTCGTCTCTCACGAGTTGACCGACGAACTTCTGGAGCCTCGGACTCGACTGGTTCTTGTTCCTCGTGCTCTGGTGCTGCTTCAGAAGAATCTGAATCTTCTGGATTATTTTCCACATATACTGGTACAGTCTCTGACTTTTCTTTTACAGTGCTATCATCCTCATCTTTCCTTTGCAGTTGATCTTCTATAAAGATCACATCTCTGCTGATGACGATCTTGTGGGCAGTGGGGTCCCACAGACGATACCCCTTTACTCCATCAGCATATCCCAAGAAGATACATCTTCTAGATTTTGGATCCAGCTTTGTTCTTTCTTGAGCGTTGTACATCACGTACACAGGACATCCAAATGCATGTAGGTAGGAATAATCAGCTGGCTTTCTAGTCCACATCTCCATCGCCGTCTTCAACCCAATAGCTGTAGATGGCGACCGATTTACTATATAACAGGCAGTTTTGGCCGCTTCTGCCCAAAATGAATTAGGTAGACCAGCAGTCTTCAACATAGCTCTTATCCGTTCTGTAAGAGTTCTGTTCATCCGCTCTGCCACTCCATTTTGTTGAGGAGTGTATGCCATCGTGAACTGTCTCTGAATACCTTCTTGCTTACAGAAAACAAGAAACTCGCCGTCTATATATTCTCCACCATTATCCGTCCTCAAGCACTTGATCTTTTTACCAGATTCAAGTTCCACCCGCTCTTTGTATTCTTTAAACACTGGAAATACATCTGACTTTTTCTTAATTGGATACACCCAACATCTTCTGGAATAATCATCAATGAAAGTCACCATGTACTTTGCACCTCCCATAGATATATCCGGTGATTCCCAAACATCAGAATGAATCAAGTCTAGAATGCATTTACTTCTAGCAATAGATCTACTAAACTTTAATCTATGCTGCTTACTAATAGCACAATGCTCGCAAAATGGTAATCTTACCAATTTGAGCCCCGGAAGTAATTTTCGCTCAGAGAGAATCTTCAAACCTTGTTCCGACATGTGGCCAAGTTTGAGATGCCACATCATCGTTGACTCTTCTCCATTTGACGCGACACACGCATCAACCTCCAGTAGTGTTTCTCCTTTAAGCATGAATAGATTAACACCGATCTTTTCTGCCTTCATTAATACAAGCGCGCCTTTAACGATCTTCATAATTCCATTCTCCACATGAGTTTTGTACCCATGACTATCCCTTTGTCCCAAAGACAATAGATTCTTCTTCAGGCCATTGACATGTCGTACCCCCCCAATTGTGCGAATTGTACCATCAAACATTTTTATTTTGATAGTACCAATACCAGCGATCTCCAAGGCATGATCATTACCCATATATACAGATCCTCCTGAGATAGGTTCATATGTGTGGAACCATTCTCTCCGAGAGGTCATGTGTCAGGTAGCTCCTGAGTCTATAAGTCAGACATCAGACAATCGTTTTCTGCCTTCTGAAATAGTTGTTGCCTCGCTGTAGAGAATTTCGCCATCATCTGAGGTACTTGCTACACACCTCTGAGCATTTGATGTCTCAGGTTCTTTGCCCTCTTTTCTCTTACTCCAACACTCTTTCTTGACGTGCCCTTTCTTGCCACAGTTGTAGCATTTCACATTCTTCTTACTTCTGGAATTTGATCTACCATGATTTTGACTCCCACTGGGGCCACGTTCCGTTGATCTCCCTCTCGTCACCGATAGCGCCTCCGCTTGCTGCGAACTTGCTTGTCTATTTTCCTTATTTTTCCGTCTGCTCTCCTCATTTAATACGGAGGCAGCAACATCGTCGAAAACTAGACTTTCCACTGGATTGTTGTTCGTCAGGTTGATGATGAGTTGATCATACGAATCTGGTAGACTTTGAAGTAGAAGCTCTGCACGTTCATTTTCCTCTATATTATGACCCAACGTTGTAAGTTATGAAAACAGAGTCTTTAAGGTGTTGATGTGGTCGGTCACCATTGTAGATTCCGCCATTCGAAGAGTATAGAGTTTCCTCTTCAAGAATATTTTGTTGTGTAGTGACTTGGCCTCGTACAATTTTGTGAGAGTATCCCATATTTCCTTCGCCGTGTTTTTCTCTGCCTCACTAGATAATACTCCATCTGCAAGTGCCAAGTGTAGATCAGAAATGGCGTTGCCGTCTACCTCGTTCCACTTGTCATCAGTTATCTCCATGGGCCTTTCTCCAATTGCTGCTAAACAATTATTTTTCCTCAATACAGCTTTCATCTTCATTTTCCACAACGAAAAATTATTTCCGTTAAACTTCTTAATTTCATACTTTGCCGCCATTTTGTTGATAAATACTGCACACAAGCTAGTATACCACCTTGCATAGTTGTGAGTATGTGTGAGAATGTACACCAGGAAAGTTCCCAGGAAAGACTGGAGGGGTCACAATGGTCCCACTTAAAACCCAGACTCCTTAAGCTCTTATCGCTTTTGTGACAGAACTTTCCTAGACATGTACAAAAAACCACACAATTGCTTTACTCACACCACTATCCCCTGCTTTGCACCTCCAAATTCTTGGATCGCTCCCACCGTTTCTTGTGAACAGTACCGTATACGTGAACAGTACCATATACGTGAATAGTGCCGTATACGCGAACAGTACCGCTCCACCGTTTCACGTGAATAGTACCGTATACGTGAATAGTAACATATACGTGAACAGTGTCGTATACGTTAATACCCCGTACGTGAACAGTACCCGACTCCAAAAAATACAACCAATAGCTCTGATACCACTGTTAGGGAATTGGTGGTGAAAGCAGACACGCGGCTAAAGTAAAATTGTAAGAAAATAAAGAACAAGTGTAAAAGAGGACACCAGAAATTACGTGGTTCGGCTTTTAGCCTACGTCCACGGACGAAGATAGAAGGAAATATTTTACTAGTGAAAAGGAGTTACAAGTATTGTGATATTTTAGCTCACTTCCCAAAACCCCAATACACCCAAACTCTCAGAACACTAATAACAAGAGCTTATAAATTGAAGCTCACAAAAAACTCTCTCAAATTGCTCTCTACAAGAATGGAATTGAGATGCTTAAAATGAGGGAATGAGCCCCTCTATTTATAGCTAACATCTTGGCACTATTCACGTATATATTATTATTATTTTTTTCAAAGACGTGCCGTGCTTCTTTCTTCTTTCATTTTTCTTCTTTCTTGCTCTTCAAACAAATGACCATCTAGATGGCTGCTGTAGACCATCTAGGTGGCCGACAGATAAGATAGAGATAAAGAGACCACAGAAATCTCCCAATGTATTGGCAACAGCACAATCCACGCAAGTGTAGGAAGCGGCACAGAACACCTCAACAAGATATTGATAAACTCACAAACATTTCCGAGTACATATGCATTAACAAGATGAAACTATACAGTGAGTTTCCTAGGTATCATGCTTGCTGAATGCGTAAATTTGAAGAACATACCTCCGGATGGATTTTTAAATCATCAAAAGATTGATAACTTGCAGTACTTCCTTCACGAGAATGCAGTCTTCAGAGTCATTAAACTTCAAACCGACGACTTTAATTTGGAATTATCAACGAAGGCACGCAACACCCCCACAGATGGATAACCAAATCACAAATAATATCAAACAGACAGCGGCATCGATGAGGAGAACAATCCTTACTTGGCGCCACCACTTCTTTTGAATGCACTGCGGACTTTATCTTATCCTCATTGAACCCAAATCCTTCTGCAATGAGATTGAAGAACCCGCTCCATTCTGGCTATTAGACTCCAAAGCTACTGAATCAAATTTGACTCTATCTGTCGATTTCCGGTGCTCCTCCAACTCAACATCTCTCATCGCAATCACATGATCCTTTGCCTTCTTCTTCTCTTGCTTGCCAGGCTTTCCTAACAATGGGGCTTTTGTAGAAGTGGCAACTTCTGTTTGTCCATTGGCATTATTTGGTGATGGAGAGAGGCCCACACATTCAGACAAAGGAGTTTCAGCTTTCCAATCATCTCTGCTTTGGGAAACATTTTCCAATGAAGTAATCAATTGGCGAATAACAGGCACCAGCTGCTCTTGTACACCGATTGCATTCATCCCTGAAAAGCTTCCTCTCGAACCTTTTTTTAGCTACCTTCTTGAATTCATCTCTCAAATGCTCTAGAAACTGTAAAGCACCCCGATTTCCTAGGCCCTCATCAGCAATCATAAAATATGCATACCCATCTTCGATTAAAAAACCATAAATCCTTTTACCAATGGTCTCAAAATACCACTTGTGGAAAGGCGGAGTCCTTTCCAGACATAAAGTAGCCAGATTCTCAATCTCATGATCACCTCCACTATATACATACAAAGTACGATTACCCCTAGATACAGAACAGTAATGCACGGTATTCTGAATAGATCCCATTACTACGATATCTAAAACTAGACTAAGACTACAACCAATTCAGTCGAAAAAACAAGATTCTTTACACAAATTCACTCATTTCATCTTCGAAAACAAAAGTTTTCTTTTCTTCAATCTATAGTTCAGCTTTTTAATATAAAGATTTGGCAAAAAATGCACCTGAGTAGCTCCTCAATCAGTATGCCCAAGACTAAACAAAATGCAATAAATTCATCAGCAACAAATTCAAACGCCCCTAGAAGATACCAGCAAAGCCCTTCAGCTAAGCCTTCAAATTCAAGAATGAAGTCCCTCATGCCTCTCTAGGGCTTCTCACAATCAACCACATAAAACACAGCAACTGAACTACACCCACTTTGCATTTTTCTGCCACTGCAAAACTATTAATTAAAAGAAAAATCAGACAACCAATTTTACCATCTTCAAATCTGGCACAAACCCACCATAATTTATCAGCTGAATTTCTAGCTAAACTCAAAATCTTTTGAAATCAACGCCCAAACCCACCTTAAATTACCATCCAGAAATCAAAATAAACAAAGATTCGAAGTAAAATCAAAGATCCAGATATAAAAAACGCAAAATCAATGGTGACGCAAGCAAAGAAAACGAGCTTTTTTGGGGCAAAAACAATCAAAATTATTGAACCATGTGACTCAAAATGCTGCAGATTTTCAGTTGAAGGAGTCAAGAGTCATTTACATTATGTCATGTTCTTTATGCTATTTTTTTTGTAGATATTTATGCTTTCTTGTAGCAGATTTCTCTGCAATGTTAGTTATGCATCTGCTATATAAATAATGATCTTTATGCGCAATAAAAGTTATCAGATTTCCCTCTCATATCTTCTCTATAATTGTTCTATACTAACAATATGGTATCAGAGCATTTAATCTTAAGGGATCTGTGAGATTTAAAAACCCAGAAGAAAAACACAAAAACACATACAACCACCAAATAACCTTCATTTACTTTATAAAAAACAAAGAACCTAAAAACAAGCCAAGATGCAATCAGAAATCTGTTCTTTCACTTCTATTACACCACCTGGATTTGATGGAACAAATTATGAGATGTGGGTTGTCCAGATGGAAGCCTATCTTGATGCTAATGATTTATGGGAAGCAGTTGAAGAAGATTATGAAATCCTTCCTTTGCCAAACAATCCAACGGTTGCACAGATGAAGAATCACAAAGAAAGGAAGCTAAGAAAATCCAAAGCTAGATCAATTTTGTTTATTATTGTTTCTCCTCTTATTTTCAATAGAATAATGACGAAGAAAACAGCTAAAGAGATCTGAGATTTCTTGAAGCAAGAGTACGTGGGAAGTGAGAGGATCAAAGGAATGCAAGTACTCAATTTGGTTCGAGAATTCGAGATGCAAAGGATGAAAGAATCGAAAACAATTAAAGATTATTCAGACAAGCTTCTTAGTATTGCCAATAAGGTAAGACTACTTGGTGCCGATTTTTCCGATTCTAGAATTGTTCAAAAAATTCTTGTAACAATTCCTGAAAAATTTGAAGCTACAATCACTTCCCTAGAAAACACAAGAAACATGTCAACGATCACCTTGGCAGAATTATTGCAAGCACTGCAGGCTCAGGAACAAAGAAGGCTCATGAGGCAAGAAGGTTCTGTAGAAAGAGCTTTGCTGGCCAAAACACAGAACAACCATGGTGGCAAGTACAAGAAGAACAAGTCAGGAAATTCAAGCAACAACAGTGTTAGCACTTCAGGTGGCAGCAAAAAATCTCAAGACTTTCCACCGTGTCCACATTGTAAAAAAACAAATCACCCGCAAAAAAAGTGTTGGTGGAGGCCAGATGTAAAATGCAACAAATCTGGTCAGTTAGGGCACATAGAGAGGATCTGTAAGTCGCAACAATAACAACAAAGTGAAGCAAAAGTGGCGATAGAACAGCCTCAAGAAGAACAACTTTTTGCGGTGTCTTGCTTTGCCACTACAAGCTCCACAGAAAGTTTGTTGATTGATAGTGGTTGTACAAGCCACATGACGTATGACCAAGAACTCTTCAGAGATCTTAATACAACTTTTATCTCAAAAGTTAGAGTTGGGAATGGAGCATGTATAGCTGTAAAAGGCAAAGGCACAGTTGCAATTGAAGGTTATACAGGTTTGAAACTCATCTCTGATGTTCTATATGTTCCTGAAATTAATCAAAACTTGTTAAGTGTTGGTCAGCTGCTGGAAAAGGGTTACAAAGTTCTATTTGAAGACAAAAATTGCACGATCAAAGATGTAGAAGGCAGTGAGTTATTCAAAATTCAAATGAAAGGCAAAAGCTTTGCCTTGAATTTGATCGAAGAAGAGCAAGCTGCAGTACACAAGGAAGAAAATTGCACTGTGCTTTGGCACAAGAGGCTGGGGCATTTTCACCATGATGCTTTACTTTATATAAAAAGGAATAATCTTGTGGAAGGCCTACCTGATTTGGAAGACGAGTTGCCCGTATGTGCAGCATGTCAATATGGGAAGCAAACAAGGCTACCCTTTCCGAAAAAAAATGTTTGGAGAGCATCACACAAGCTGCAATTGGTGCATACAGATGTGTGAGGACCTCAGAAAACACCATCATTGAATGGCAGTAAGTACTATATTGCTTTCATCGATGATTATACGCGAATGTGTTGGATTTATTTCATGAAACAAAAAACTGAGGTAGCTGACATATTTTACAAGTTTAAAACTTGGGTTGAAACTCAAAGTGGAAGAAAAATGCAGATTATCAGGTCTGATAATGGAACTGAATACACATCCAAAAAATTCAACAAGTTTTATGAAGATGCAGGTATTGAGCACCTTACACCCCGCAACAAAACGAGGTCGTGGAAAGAAAAAATAGAATAATAATGGAGATGACAAGATGCTTACTTCATGAAAAAGACTTGCCAAAAAGGTTCTGGGCGGAGGCCGCAAATACAGCAGTATTCTCGTTGAATAGGCTGCCATCAAAAGCTATTCCGGAGAAGACTCCATTTGAAGCTTGGTATGGCTTCAAACCAAAGTTGTTAAATTTGAAAACATTTGATTGCTTTTGTTTCTCTTATATTCCTCAGGTTAAAAGAGACAAGCTGGATAAGAAAGCAGAACCAGGAATCTTTGTAGGCTACAGCTCAACATCAAAAGCTTATAGGATTTATTTGCTTCAAAGCAACTGAAATACTATCTAGGCAACCCAATAGGGGGGTTGAATTGGGATTTTATAAAAAATTAAACTAAAAAACGAATTATTATGCAAATCCAAAACGAAATTAAAACAATAATAAATAAATTGATCACAAATTAAAAAGATAAGGGAAGAGAGAATCAAACACAACGATGTTTACGTGGTTCGGCCAACCTCGCCTACGTCCACGCCTCCAAGCTTTCTGGGCTTGAGGATTTCACTAAGCAAGCCTCCAAGGCTTCAATTGCTTACACTTGACTTCTAAGGTGTTAATAACCTTTACAACAAGAGATTATCCCCAATCTCTTAACCCAAGTGTATCCCAACACTTACAATCACTCAAAAAGAAGGATTACAAATTGTTTTTCCCTCACACTATGTATAAGATTACAAATCAATTGCTCAAAGTGTGAATAGATGGAGTAAGAATATGTTTAAAAGCTCTTTGAATGTTGCAAACTCGTGTATAAGCTCAATGGTTGTGTTGTGATCAATCTTCTTTGAATTTGAATGAGCTTATTTATAAGTAGAGCTGAAAAACTAGCCGTTACTGACTGTCTGCCCGAAAACGGTTCACCGTTAGTCGTTAACGGTTAACCGTTTGTGCTGGTCAAAATAACCGTTGGGTCAGATTTCAAATAAACGATTTGTCGTTTGTGGTTACCCTTTCGCCGTTAACGTCCAGAGACCTGCAAAATGAATACCCGTTATCCGTTTCAAGTAAACGGCTAAGGCTTTACATGAAGTTACTCTCTGGATGTTATCGGTTAACCGTTTGTAAATAAACGGTTCACCGTTAGTTTCCAGTAACCTACAAAAAGAACAACGGTTATTTATTTTAAGTAAACGGCTAAGGACTTGTGTGAAGTGACTCTCTGGATGTTATCGGTTAACCGTTTGTAAATAAACGGTTCACCGTTAGTTTCCAGTAAGCTTCCATTTCCGTTTTTCACTAATCGGTTAGAGCTTAGGCAAACTTTTTTGCTCTCTGGTCGTAATCGGTTAACCGTTTATAAATAAACGGTTCACCGTTTATTTCCATAAACATATTTTAAACCAGATTTTGCAAAGGATCTATTTTCAATTAAAAATCCATTTTTTATAAGTATGAATGGGGTAGATTTTATGACTTTCATTTGTTAAGAAATAACTCCAATATTTTTATCAAAAATCATTTAAGGTTTGTTATCATCAAAATCAATATTATTAACATATTCATGTTAACAATCTCCCCCTTTTTGATGATGACAAACTTTATTCAATATTTGGCTCCCCCTTAATATATGCTCCCCCTTAATGTATGGCCAAATTAAGAAATGGTCAATAAAACGATATTTGCACAAGTAAGCATTCTTAGAAAACATCATTTTAAAATCTTCCCTTTTATTTTCAAATGCATTCTAAACATTTTCAAATTCATTTTCATTTCTAAGGTTCCCAAATTATCTCCCTCTTCATCATCAAAAAGAAAGAAAAGAAAAGAAAGAAACGCAAGAGCGGTTTTTGGCGAGCAAAAATTTGGGCAAAGTTTCCCCTTAAAAATGAGCAAAACCAATTTTTTACACATGAGAAAAAACACTTCCAAAATGTCATAACAACAACTCCATCACCAACCCAACAACACCATTAGCAAAGCAACACTTCAATATGCAATAATCCACAAGTTTTATCAATCTCAACCAAGTCATCCAATATCAAGAACAAATATAAAACCATGTCATCAAAATCCATAAATAACATATAGAAGTAGCAGTAATAAGAACATACATGACAAAATGCAAATAATCAAAATATGAACTGTATGTGCGAAAACATAATCCAGAAACTACGGAGGTGGAGGAGGAGGAGAAGATGAACTCCCCGGATCATAACCAAGAATGCCGAGAATGATGCGCTGAGCATGAATGATCTCAAACTGATGATCAATGCTCTGCCGCTGGAAGGTCTCAAAGTCAGATCGCAGCTGCTGGTGATCTCGAGAAAGAGTGTCCAACCGATCGAGAATCAGCTGCATACTGTCTGAAACGGGTGGCTGAGCTGGAGCTGGAGGCGGCATAGAGACAGCTGGCTCTGCGGGATCAACAGAAGGCTGCTCAGATGCAGCTGATGGCTCTAGAACAGCTGAGGGCTCAGGTGCAGGTGGTGGCTCAGAGGTGGATGGAATGTCAGCATCCGTGGCATGCTCCTCAAGGTCAGAGTCAGCTGGAGGCCGAGAAACAAATCGGCGACGTGGAAGAGGTGGCTGAGCTCCTAATCTAAAGTCAGAAAGCTTGTCGGGAGGATATATATCATTAAGCATCCGATCGTCCTCCGGAGCTATCAAAGTATCCCGGTTTTTGGAGTTGCTGGTTTTAATCCACTTTCCATTCTTCCGAGAGAAACCAATACTCGTCATAGCCTCGGGACCAATCCGTTTAGTCTCCATATGTCCAGTATCTCGGAGAGGCACATTAAAGCGACGCAGTATTTTGGTAATAATACTACCATATGGAAGCAAGCGGTGATTAACCGTAGGGGTACTCAACATGTGCCGCCCAATAATATACGAGAGGTTTATAGGACGATCTGAAAATAGGCTATCCAGTATGCCCATGTCCAACCTCGTGACCTCATCCGTGTGACCTTTCCTAGGTCTCACTATGTGCTGCAGAATAGAATGAAGAATACAGACTTGGAGAGGTAAAAGTTGAGACCGAAATGGAAGCAAACAAATCTCATCAGTTAGGTCTCTACGGCGACATATGTGACGGACTGCATCCGTATGACGAAAATGATCAAAGTCAAGGATTTTCCTAGAGGTGTAAATCTTATGTCCCTCATACGAGATACCAAGAATTTCACCTAAATCTATATGATCAAATTCTATTAGCACACCACTAACTTGAGTAACTATCCTATTTTGGTTGCTATGGAAAATGTCCATGTTCGAGTAAAAGACTGGCACCAAGTTAGGATAGACTCGCACCAAGTTAGGATAGACTCGCACCAAGTTAGGATAGACTCGCTCATCAAAATTAATAGCAGACTCCCAAGGCATAAGCATATCCCGAACACTTCTATCGCACACAATTAAGTGCCGGAAATCATTAAGGTTAACACAAGAAGAGTCAAGTACCTTTCGCCCATCAAAGCGGTCCTCGAACTGTTTCGCCAAGGAAGGAGTGGGGAAGTGAATTCTGGTAAACTCAGAGACTTCTCTAGGCTGAAAGGGGTGCACTTGAGGTGTAGATTTTCGCCGGACACTTCTCCGAGAGGTTTCAGCCATGGAGGAGCAAGGTGGAATGAACACAGCAAGAGAGAGGGAAAATAATCGGTGATTGGATGAGAGATGAGTAAGGAATGGGAATGTGATGCTCAATTTGGTTGAAAAAGGGAGCAAAACGGATCAAAAAAGGAGAAATCCAACTCGCGGAGGTTAGGGTTTGATTTTGGAAATTTTTTATTTGAGCTTTGATTTGAGATTTTGAATCGATGAAATTGTTTTAAAAGTGATGGGAAATGATTTTATCGGTTTGATTTGGCACAAGAAGCAAGAAAAATGAAGCTTTGAGGAAGAAAAGAGCTTCGGCTGCGCAACAATGGAGAAAACTGTGAGAGGGTAAGCTGGAGAGGAAGAAGAAAAGCCTTTGAACAGTTTTAAATCGCGAAAACGGTTAACCGTTTATAATAAACGGTTAAAAGGTAACGAACAGAGGCTTGAGATTTGATAACGGTGAAGGCCTAAGAGCTTAACGGTTAAGGGGTAACAGTTAGATGACTTACTGCCAACAAACGGTTTACCGTTTGTAGAAAAGGGTGAAAGGGTAAGAAGACAGACTCAAAAATCTAGTTTCTGGAGCAAAACGGTTCACCGTTTACTGGAAACGGTTATCTGTTTATTTTATCTAAATTTTCGCACATTTGATTTTATATTTGGCCAGCAAATAATAAATTCCCAGATCATTTAATTGATCTGAAAATATTCTATGAGTCATTTTAATGCATGATTCATGAACATGTTTTTCAACCAATTTGTTCATACAATCAAGAAAAAACAAGGCAAATTTATCATTTGACAATTAAGCTCAAGCAATTTATAACCATTAGAATACAATTGTAATTCAATCAATTCAGCACACTTAATAGCAGGAATAGAGATATTAATGCGAAAATTTCATCATCCTAAGTTCATGCCGAATTTTAAAAAATTGTTCTTCGTAAAGAGGTTTAGTGAAAATATCGGCAAGTTATTTTTCCGTAGAAATAAACTCTAATGCAATATCTCCCTTTTGAACATGATCTCTCAAGAAATGATGTCTAATTTCTATATGCTTGGTTCTAGAGTGTTGAATGGGATTCTTTGAAAGATTTATAGCACTAGTATTGTCACACTTAATAGGAATTTGTTTAAGGTTAATCCCATAATCTCTAAGTGTTTGTTTCATTCAAAGTGCTTGTGCACAACAACTTCCGGCAGCTATATGTTCAGCCTCGGTAGTTGAAAGAGCAACAGAGTTTTGTTTCTTACTAAACCATGAAACAAGTGAGTGTCATAGAACAAAGCAAGTTCCACTAGTGCTTTTCCTATTCACTTTATAACCGGCAAAGTCCGCATCCGAATAACATGTTAAATCTATATGAGTTCCACTAGGATACCAAAGGCCAACATTTATGGTTCCAATCAAATAACGAAAAATTCTTTTAACAGCAAACAAATGGGATTTCTTGGCACATGATTGAAATCTTGCACACAAACATACACTAAACATGATATCGGGTCTACTTGCAGTCAAATAAAGTAAAGATCCGATCATACCTCGATACATTTTGATATCCATTTCTTTGCCCTTTTCATCTTTGTCAAGCTTGATGGTAGTGCTCATAGGAGTGCTTTTTGCCGTTCCATTTTCATAGCCAAACCCTTTGAGTAGATCTCCCACGTACTTGGCTTGGTTTATGAAAATGCCTTCCTCGGTTTGTTTGATTTGAAGTCCAAGGAAGTACTTCAACTCTCCCATCATACTCATCTCAAACTCTTGACTCATACATGATGAAAATTCTTTACACAACAACTCATTAGTAGAACCAAAGATAATATCATCAACATAAATTTGAACAATAAGAATGTCTTAGTTCTTATGCTTAACAAAAAGAGTTGTGTTCGCTTTTTCCATCAAAAAATCATTATCCAGCAAGAAATTTTTAAGTCTATCATACCAAGCTCTAGGAGCTTGTTTTAAACCATACAAAGCTTTGGTTAACTTATACACATGATCAGGAAATTTTTCATTTTCAAAACCAGGGGGTTGTTTCACATAAACTTCCTCCATAATATATCCATTTAAGAAAGCACTTTTGACATCCATTTGATATAAAATAAAATCTTTATGACATGTATATGCTAACAACATCCTAATGGATTCTAACCTTGCTACAGGTGCAAAAGTTTCATTAAAATCAATTCCTTCTTCTTGGTTGTAACCTTGAGCCACTAGTCTAGCTTTATTTCTTACAACCACACCGGATTCATCCATTTTATTTCTAAATACCCATTTAGTGCCTATAATAGATTGATGTTCTGGATAAGGAACTAACTCCCACACATTGTTTCTCTCAAATTGATTCAACTCCTCTTGCATTGCCATAATCTAAAATTCATCATTTTCAGCATCCGCAAAAGATTTTGGTTCAAT
This sequence comes from Citrus australasica, assembly GCA_029618585.1. Classification (NCBI taxonomy): domain Eukaryota; kingdom Viridiplantae; phylum Streptophyta; class Magnoliopsida; order Sapindales; family Rutaceae; genus Citrus; species Citrus australasica. The sequence goes on along the minus strand of JARCIV010000003.1, from coordinate 29,445,038 downwards.
TTGAGAAATAAATACAGCATGCTCACATGTGTTTCTAAGAGATGATCTAGTAGTAACCCCTCGTGAGGGATCTCCTAAAATTACATCCTTAGGGTGAGAGGAAACATACCTCCACTCCTTGGGGAGTGATTGAGAAGTACTTTCATTTTGCTCTACATTTGGTTCTTCATGATGTTCCTCTTGGATTCCATGTAGTGCGTCTTCTTGGTTGACATTTGATGCTTCTTGTTGTTGTTCTTCAACTGCATTATCATCAACAATGACTTTCTCCGTAGAGGAAGGGTTAGACTCATCAAAAGTAACATGCATAGATTCCTCCACAACTAAAGTTCTTTTGTTATACACTCTATAAGCTTTGCTTGAATTTGAATAACCAAGAAAAATGCCAACATCAGATTTTGAATCAAATTTACCAAGATTATATTTTGTGTTCAAAACAAAACATTTGCATCCAAAAACTTTCAAATAGCCAATGTTGGGTTTTCTATTTTTCCAAAGCTCATATGAAGTTTTATTAAGATTAGGTCTAATCAACACCCGATTTAAAACATAACAAGCGGTGTTGACGGCTTCGGCCCAAAAATACTTAGGCAAGGAGTTTTCATTCAACATGGTCCTAGTCATTTCTTGAATAGACCTATTCTTTCTTTCTACTACTCCATTTTGTTGTGGAGTCCTAGGTGATGAAAATTGATGCTCAATGCCAAGGTTATTACAAAAAATTTCAAACGCATGATTTTCAAATTCTCCACCATGATCACTTCTAATGCAAGTAATAGAATAACCTTTTTCATTTTGAACCTTTTTATGGAAAATTCGAAATGCATCAATGACATCATCCTTATTGGCTAAGAACAATACCCATGTGTATCTTGAATAATCATCCACAATAACAAATGCATAATATTTGCCTCTTAAACTAGTATATCTAAAGGGTCCAAACAAATCTATATGAAGCAATTGAAGTGGTTTTGAAGAAGAGATATGATTTTTGTTTTTGAAAGAAATCTTGATTTGTTTTCCAAATTGACATGCTTCACAAACTCTATCTTTTTTAAAACTGATTTTTGGAAGACCTTTAACTAAATCATTTTTCGCGATTTTTGAAATCAAATCCATGCTTGCATGTCCTAATCTTCTATGCCATAGCCAACTATCATCATGTAATGCCGAAAAACATTTGTCAAGAATAGATGCACATTCTATGTCAATGGTATACACATTACCACATCTATTACCAACAAACAAGATTTTGCCATCACATGAGTTTTCGATGACACAATTAAATTTATCTAAAATAACTTTATAGCCTTTGTCACATAATTGACTAATGCTCATTAAGTTGTGTTTCAAGTTTTCAACCAAGCATACATTCTCAATTAAAGTTGAAGATACTTTACCAACATTTCCAATTCCGAGAATCTTTCCTTTTGAGTTGTCTCCAAAAGATACGTCTCCACCATTTTCAATTTTGGTGAAGCTTGAGAACCAAGAATAATTCCCTATCATGTGTCTTGAACAACCGCTGTCCAAGGACCACTTATTCTTCTTCTTCTTCAACCCCTGCAGAGAAAATCTCAAGTTTTAGGTACCCAAACCTTTTTGGGTCCTTGAGAGTTAGCAATGGTTCCTTTTGGAACCCAAACACATTTTACACCATAATATGCATTTCTTTTCACTGCATATCTATTTTTCATGTGACCATCTTGATTGCAATAATGACATACAATTTTATTGTTAATAGATGTATTCCTCACAAAATAGCTCTTGTAGAATTTTTGTTTCAAATTTGGTTTATAACCAACGCCACTTTTGTCAAATACACATTTTTTTGAGTTTAGCAAATTATCCAACATCTTTTGCCCATTTGTAAATTTCAAGACAATCTCATTTAACTCGTTGCTCTTTTTCTTGAGCATTTCATTTTCATTTTTCAACTCATTTATATGTGATTCTAAGTGCTCATGTACAATGTTAGGCTTCTCATTTGGTAATGCAATTTCATCATGCAAAGTCTTGTTTCCTACTTCTAGGCATACAATTTTTGCATTTAAAGATTCATTTTCATTTTTAAGCTTTGCCATTTCTTTTTTAAGATATGCATTCTTTTTACCAATCTTCATCAACTCATTATGTAAATCTTTAAAGGCATCATACAATTCATCATAGGTAGGATCACTTACCTCATTGAGATCATCATCATCTCCTATTGCCATAAGTGCTAGGTTTGAGACTTCTTGTGATCCTTCTTCATCACTTGAATCTTCCTCGCTATCATCCCAAGTTGCAACCATGGCTTTCTTCTTGTGTTTGTTGATAAGTGGACACTCCGATCTAATATGACCAGGCTTCTTGCATTCATAGCATGTGATTGCCTCCTTCTTCTCCCTATAGTTCTTGAAGTTTCTGAAATTTCTTCTCTCTCCGATTTTCTTGAAGAATTTTTTGAACCTCCTTACTAGCATGGCTAGTTTTTCATCATCCGGTTCACTCTCCCCATCACTCTCATGTTTTGAAGCTTTGAGAGCAATGTTTTTCTTCTTCTCCTCATGCCCTTTTTCTGCTGCCAAATCTTCTTCATATGAAATAAGAGAACCAATTAAATCATCAAGAGGCAAAGTATTTAAATCTTTTGCTTCCTCAATGGCAGTCCTTTTAGGTCTCTATTCCTTAGGTAGTGACCTAATAATTTTCTTGACTTTTTCGCTATTTGAAAAAGTCTTCCTTAGGGCTCCTAGAGTGTTCACTATGTCCATGAATCTAGTATACATAGAGTACACATTTTCATTTTGTTCCATTTGAAACAATTCATATTGCCGAGTGTACCTACTTATTTTAGATTCTTTCACTTGATTTGTGCCTTCATAAACAACCTCAAGTTTGTGCCAAATCTCATTAGCACTTTCACAACTAGACACTCTATGAAACTTTTTCTTATCTAGTGCACAAAACAAGGCATTTATAGCTTTGGAGTTTAGAGAGGCTTTTCTCTTTTCAAGTTCGTTCCAATCTCGTGAAGGTTTTGGAATATCTTCTCCAACTTCATTTTTAGTCAAAGGCATAAAAGGATCATCACTAACAATTTCCCAAATCTCATAATCTAAGGCTTGCAAGTAAATTCTCATCCTAGTTTTCCAATAAGGGTAATCATTACCATCAAAGAAAGGTGGTCTCGTGGTGGATTGTCCTTCCCTAAATGTGGAATCACTTTGAGTTGCCATTGATCTTTAGCTCTAGACGATTAAATCTAAATGAGAGCACCGAGCTCTGATACCAAATGAAATACTATCTAGGCAACCCAAGAGGGGGGTGAATTGGGATTTTATAAAAAATTAAACTAAAAAACGAATTATTATGCAAATCCAAAATGAAATTAAAACAATAATAAATAAATTGATCACAAATTAAAAAGATAAGGGAAGAGAGAATCAAACACAACGATGTTTATGTGGTTCGGCCAACCTCGCTTACGTCCACGCCTCCAAGCTTTCCGGGCTTGAGGATTTTACTAAGCAAGCCTCCAAGGCTTCAATTGCTTACACTTGACTTCTAAGGTGTCAATAACCTTTACAACAAGAGATTATCCCCAATCTCTTAACCCAAGTGTATCCCAACACTTACAATCACTCAAAAAGAAGGATTACAAATTGTTTTTCCCTCACACTATGTATAAGATTACAAATCAATTGCTCAAAGTGTGAATAGAAGGAGTAAGAATATGTTTAAAAGCTCTTTGAATGTTGCAAACTCGTGTATAAGCTCAATGGTTATGTTGTGATCAATCTTCTTTGAATTTGAATGAGCTTATTTATAAGTAGAGCTGAAAAACTAGCCGTTACTGGCTGTCTACCCGAAAACGGTTCACCGTTAGTCGTTAACGGTTCACCGTTAGTCGTTAACGGTTAACCGTTTGTGCTGGTCAAAATAACCGTTGGGTCAGATTTCAAATAAACGATTTGTCGTTTGTGGTTACCTTTTCGCCGTTAACGTCCAGAGACCTGCAAAATGAATACCCGTTATCCGTTTCAAGTAAACGGCTAAGGCTTTACATGAAGTTACTCTCTGGATGTTATCGATTAACCGTTTGTAAATAAATGGTTCACTGTTAGTTTCCAGTAACCTGCAAAAAGAATAATGGTTATCTATTTTAAGTAAACGGCTAAGGACTTGTGTGAAGTGACTCTCTGGATGTTATCGGTTAACCGTTTGTAAATAAACGGTTCACCGTTAGTTTCCAGTAAGCTTCCATTTCCGTTTTTCACTAATCGGTTAGGGCTTAGGCAAACGTTTTTGCTCTCTGGTCGTAATCGGTTAACCGTTTATAAATAAACGGTTCACCGTTTATTTCCAGAAATAAATTTTAAACCAGATTTTGCAAAGGATCTTTTTCCAATTAAAAATCCATTTTTTATAAGTATGAATGGGGTAGTTTTTATGACTTTCATTTGTTAAGAAATAACTCCAATATTTTTATCAAAAATCATTTAAGGTTTGTTATAATCAAAATCAATATTATTAACATATTCATGTTAACAGCAACAAGGTCATTGTTAGTAGAGATGTGCAATTCTTTGAGTCAGAGAATTGGAGTTGGGAAAATGAAAAGCAACCTAACAAGCAACTTGAGATTCAAATGGAAATTGATGATGATGTGGATGATCAACCGGTTAGAGGAACCAGATCACTCGCAGAAATTTATCAGAGATGTAATGTTGCCGTGATGGAACCTGCAGATTACAAAGATGCTGCTACTGATAAGAAATGGATAGTTGCAATGGAGGAGGAGCTCAACATGATTGAAAAAAATCAAACATGGGAGTTGGCTGCCAGACCTGAACACAAGAAGGCTATAGGAGTTAACTGGGTTTATAGAACCAAGCTCAATCCTGACGGTTCTGTAAACAAGTATAAGGCGAGGCTTGTCGTTAAGGGATATGCTCAGATGTTTGGGGTGGATTTTTCTGAAACGTTTGCTCTTGTCGCTAGATTGGATACCATAAGGATGTTAATGGCTCTTGCTGCACAAAAGGGTTGGGTTATTCACCAAATGGACGTGAAGTCAGCTTTTCTAAATGGTCACTTGGAGGAGGAAATTTTTGTAAAGCAACCTGAAGGATTCATAGTTCAAGGACAAGAGGAGAAGGTGTATCGACTGAAAAAGGCATTGTACGGTTTAAAACAGGCCCCAAGGTCATGGTACAGTAGAATTGATGCACACTTGATAAGCTTAGGCTTTGAAAAAAGTCTAAGTGAATTTACTTTATATATCAAGAAGGTTGATGCTGAGACACTTGTGGTATCCTTGTATGTTGATGATTTACTTGTCATAGGAAGTAATAAAGAGCTCACGGACGAGTTTAAATAAGGAATGAAAGATGCATTTGAGATGACTGATCTTGGGAGAATGTCATTTTTCCTTGGCATGCAGGTGCAGCAAAATCAAAATGAAATCTTTGTAAGTCAGACTAAATATGCAAAGGAGGTCCTTAAAAAATTCAAAATGGAGGATTGCAAGCCAACAGCAACTCCAATGAATCAAAAGAAGAAGTTCAGCAAAGAAGATGGAGTTGAAAAAGCTGACGAAGGGCTGTACAGAAGCTTAATAGGCTGCCTAATGTACTTGACTGCAACCAAGCCAGACATTATGAATGTTGTAAGTTTACTGTCAAGATATATGCATTGTGCTAGTGAGATTCACTTTCAGGCAGCAAAAAGAATCCTCAGATATGTCAAGGGCACTGTTGATTATGGAATCAGGTTCCATCAAGTCAAAAATTTCAAACTTCATGGCTATTCTGATAGTGATTGGGCTGGAAGTTTATATGACATGAAAAGTACTTCAGGTTACTGTTTCAGCTTTGGTTCTAGAGTATTCTCATGGTGCTCAAAAAAACAAGAAGTCATAGCACAATCAACGGCGGAAGCAGAGTATATAGCTACTGTATCAGCTGCAAATCAAGCTCTCTGGCTCAGAAAACTCATGGTTGATTTGCACATAGAACAGAAGGAGAGTACACAGATTTTTGTTGATAGTCAAGCTGCAATTTCAATTGCTAATAATCCAGTGTTTCATGGGAAAACAAAACATTTCAAGATAAAGTTTTATTTTCTAAGAGAGGTGCAAAAGCAAGGAGAGGTGAAGCTGATTCATTGCAAGACAGAGAATCAACTTGCTGATTTTCTAACAAAATCTCTTCCTAAAGCAAGATTTGAAATTCTCAGACAAAAGCTTGGCATATGCAGCCTTAAAGTCAAGGAGGAGTGTTGAACCATGTGACTCAAAATGCTGCAGATTTTCAGTTGAAGGAGTCAAGAGTCAGTTACATTATCTCCTGTTCTTTATGCTATTTTTTTGGTAGATATTTATGCTTTCTTGTAGCAGATTTCTCTGCAATGTTAGTTATGCATCTGCTGTATAAATAATGATCTTTATGCTCAATAAAAGTTATCAGATTTCCCTCTCATATCTTCTCTATAATTGTTCTATACTAACAAAAATCGACGCGTACGAACAAAGAAAAGAAGCTGAATGTTCATTTTATATGAAAATTTATCAGCAAACAAACAGATCCTGAAAAGGGTTTTGCAAGAACCATTATTATTATAAGGGTTTTTAAAGGAATGGCTGTTTTTTTTGTTGTTTTATTATTATAAACTGAGCGGGGGCAGCAACGGATTCGTTTATTTATTTTAACAATTTCAATATTATTCTTCTATTAATTTTACGCATTATTACTTGTATTTTTATTCAAAAAGAAAAATTCAGACAAAATACTAATCTAAATCGAACACAAGATATGATATTAGAATTAAAAACCTATTATTGCTCACCATGTTTCTTGTCAAACTTTCATAAATATCTTTGTGATGCCACAATCGACTACGCTCTCCTGGATGATTAATGGATTCTTTCCTAACAACTTCCCTTCCCATATCTCAGCAGCAAGTCATGCATTTTTATCGTGTTGTAGTCTATAGTTATGAGAGACTTATCAACAAGTACACGTAATCCTATTTCTGGAAAGAAACCACAAGAATCAAGAAACCTTATTACTTGATCTCTATCCTCTCCTACCAAGAAACATGGAATATCTAAAAAAATATCTTGCTCATGGCCATCCAAGCCATCATAACTTATTTTTAAGACCTCTTGAATTTCCATGTGAGGAACTATTTCCATTTTCCTCATAGCACTTTTCCATTCCTCCTTTCTCCGGCCAGATAGAAAGGAACCCAAAACTTTAAGAGCCAATGGAACTCCCTTAGCATATTTTACAGCCTCATGTGCCAACTTTGTATAACTTGCATTAGGATCGTCTCCTCCAAAGGCATAGAACATCCACTAATTCCTTCACCTCATATATTTGATCGATCCGACAATTTGAAAGCACTTGTTTATCTCTTGTTGTTATTATTATTCGACTTCCTGAAGTAAACCAATCAAGTCGACCAATTAAAAATTCTATTTGTTTTAAATGTGTAACATCATCAAAAACAATTAGAACCTTCTTGCGAGTAAACCTTTTGCTTTGAAAGTTGAGGATGATATATGGAAAGTTCTTCACATTTCTATCATCCAACATCGTTGAAAGAAGTTGTTGTTGCAAGTGAGCTAATCCACCAGTTTCTTGCGCTTCTCTAACATTATGAGCAAAATAAGAGCCTTCAAAATTATTAGACATTTTGCTAAAAATATCACCAGCGATAGTTGTCTTGCCGATACCACCGATGCCCCAAATCCCCAATTTGCGAACACCCGCAGACCCGGTGCCTAATAATAATTCAATTTTGTTAATTATACATTCCACTCCAACCAAATCTTTGTTATCACTTTGAAAAGTGTCATCTAATCTCTTCAAAACTTCACCGACATTTTCCTCAATAAGTTTAGATTCCGGCCTAGTGAAAACACAACAGTAACTAAGTTCAAATTATATATGAAAACCAGGTCAGATAATCGTATGTTTTTCATCAGTTGCAATAGAAAACAGGTAATTTAATGTGAAACAGTTTCATCAAATAAAATAATGGGAAAATTAAATTTTCAACATAATAACCTAATCCTAAAAAAATTGATTTAATTAATATATTATTGATAAATATTTAAACTCATTTTTATAATGTCATATCTTACTTGTACTAGATAAATACCAAGAATTAGATAAAGGTTATTATTACCTGGTGACATGAGAATCAAAGCCAGAGAGATTGGCTGCTTCCGTCAAAGCATTCCTCCATCTTTGCATCTTCTCTGGAAATCGTTCCTCAAGATTCGAAATTGAATCCCCAAAACTCCCAATTTGCTTCCTCACATGTGATGGATCAACGCGATAGAAGACGGGGATCACTATCTGTCCAGAATTGTTCTTGCAGTCGATGATACAATAATATATCATCGTCATATAAATATAGGCTAGCTGCCTTAAAATCTCAGGCAAAGTAAAAACAAATGAAATTGAAAAACTAGCAGGAGTAGTGTGCAATCAGCTGAGAAATGAACGTTTCTGAAGAATTAGAACATTTCGGAAGTATTATACTATTTACTCGTAATTTGATCAATGATATTTACACAGAAAAAAATTCGATACAATGTTGACAAAAATAAGGTAAAATTAGTGACATTTTATTCACTTAACTAAGATAAATCGGATAGTATCGTTTTTACCTTGTTTCTACGAATACTCTGTCAACGCCCTTTGTCTCTTTAATATTTTTTCATAATTGGACATTGTATGACCGTACTATCCATGATTTATTTTTGTAATCATGTGACAGATACTGATCGGATGTGATGGGGCCAGCTCAGTAGTTTGCTGATTTTCTTAAGCTGAAGCCAAAGAAGGCTTTTGCATCATGTGCTGTGAGAGCATTTACAGATTACCCAAATGGCCATGGACTTCCCCAAGAAATTGTCCGAATGAGAAACGATCACATCTTGTGTGGAACTATCCCAATTAATGATAAGCTGGTATTTTGGTTTGTAGTTCATCGATGGGATCCTAAAGATTACTCAATGGCTTTGAGAGATCCAGAGTTAATCAGAAGCTTGACATTGGAAACAATCAAGAATTTTCCAGTTGAAAAATTAGAAATGGTAAAGAACTGTGACCTTTCTTCATTGTCATTGACCCACTTTAGGTACCGTGCACCATGGGACATATTACTAGGCCGGTTCCGAAAAGGTACCGCGACGGTGGCCGGAGACTCCATGCATGTGATGGCTCCGTTTATCGGCCAGGGTGGCTCCGCCGGAATTGAAGATGCAGTTGTTTTAACTAGATGCTTGGCACGAAATAATATGCAGCAATATGAGAAAATTGGAGAAGCATTGGATGAATATGTAAAGGAGAGGAGAATGAGGCTGGTTGGGTTGGCTACTCAAGCTTATCTCATTGGTTCACTTCAGGAAACTTCTTCAATGTTAATGAAACATTGGCCATATGGCTGTTCTCTATAGGGATTAGGGACCCTTTCGGTCATACTCACTACAATTGTGGCTGCCTCTAACTCCTAAGAGCTTGTTGCTTGGAACTAAAGTTAACTTTCGTCGGTTATGGTTATGTAATGGTAATGTAATGTGAGGAAGTGAGAGTAGTATTAATGTTCCCTCTCTTTTTTTTTTTTTATTAGATTGGATTGAGATTACGAGCCTTGATATGATTGAAATCGAAAAAAAAAATAGTAACAAAATTGTTACTATGGTTAGTATACCATCAGAATAAAATAATTTTACTGTAGGATAAGAAAATTTCACTGTAAGAATTTTTTTTTTCCTCTTACTATTGATTATACTAATTACTGTACGTACGTCATTATTTGAAAAAAAAAAAAAAGGATCTGCAGCTAACTAAAAGTTAATTTTGACATAAGTGAAGCTCTAGAACTTAGTTGTCGCCAAGATGCCTATGTTTCTGTACGGATCAGAGCTTTTTGGGCCTTATTTGTGGGTATTGATGTGGAAGTACGAGTGAGCATCGCAATAGGTGAAAGTTTGGAAAATAATTAAATAGGCTTAAATGAAAATAAAAGGACTAACTGAGTAACATGTTAATGGTTAAGATTTTGACTGAATAATTTTCAAGTAACTTTATTTTTTAGTTGATTATTCGGAATTAAATTTAAAAAAATCGTAAGGACAAAAAAAATGATTTCTACTTTACCCACTCTTCCCCATAAAATAAATAAACAAAAAAAATAAAACTAAATAACTATCTCAAATTCAGTAACTAAGAGCATCTTCCTTTCAGTTAAATTTACATTATTATTATCTAAAAATTTTGCAATCACACTCTTAAAAAAAGATAGCGCAAAAATTAAGATGCCGCTACTTTCATCGAAGTCAAGATTGCTACACGATAGGATATGCATTTTTATTGTAATCACCAAAATACACTATATAAAGTTGCTTGCTGATTTATCCTCTTTTTTGTTTTTAATATATAAGATTATAATACTTCATTACTTGGACAGACTACTTTTTGATTTCTCTGTCAAAATTGTACAAGAAATAAAAATAATATATTTCATTTCCATTAAGAGCAAATGGAATGCATGAACCTCCTATATATAATAATTTCAAACACGGTGATCATAAGTAATAGGCCCTTTGAAATAATTCATATATATATATATAATTTAAATTGTAGATTCTAAACGTCAGTGTTGCTGAAGCACACAAATAGATCATTAATTTGCAGTATTAATGGATCAGAAAAGCAATTTCAAGGTTTGTGTTACTGGAGGTGATGGTTTTGTTGGCTCTTGGCTTATCAAAAAGCTTTTAGATAAAGGCTATATTGTCCATACAACACTGAGGCCAAACTTGGGTATCTCTCTTTTTTTTTTTTTTTTTCTCTCTCAATTTTGTCATCAATTACATTAATTCCTTGTTAAATTAAACTTAATTTCAATATTAATTTGCAGAAGATAAATCTAAAGTTGATCTACTTAAGAGCCTCCCTGGTGCGGAGACAAGATTAATTTTTTTTGATGCTGAGATATATGATCCTGATACTTTTGAAAATGCAATCCAAGGCTGTGATTTTGTTTTCCATGTGGCCACTCCCCTGCAACACATTGAGGGCTACCAGGTGATTAGTTTGCCTCCTGCAACACACACAATTAATTATATTTTCAATGTTCCCATTATAATATTATATAAAACTTTAGGAATCCAACTGTTACAATAAGTCAAATTTCATGACGATTTTTCATACAGTACAAAAACGTTGTTGAAGCCTGCGTGGGTGCTGCCAAGAAGATTGCAAGCTTTTGTGTAAAATCAGGAACTGTGAAGCGACTAATATACACTGCCAGCGTATTGTGCGCATCGCCAATCAAGGAAGATGGCTCTGCTGGCTACAAGGACTCCATCGATGAAACATGCTATACTCCTCTTGATCATCCACTTACTTGTCATAATGAGTATTTGAGGGTACGTGAGTTTGCCACAGATCTTAATTTTCCTGAGTTCTTAAAGATTTTGTACTTATATTTTACTTAAGGGGCCATGATGACCTCGGCCTAACGGTTGTCGTACGCACCAACGTGAGTCCCCTCACGGAGATTAAAAAATAAATTAATCTTCCTCCCATAGATGTTGTATGGATAGTTATGACGCCCTCGTATTTGTATTTTCATGCAAATATGTTAATAAGTCATATATTTTAATAGAGTCAACGTAGATATACTATTAAATCATATGATTTAATAACTTGTCTATTCGAAGAAAATGAGGACGGCAACACTTGAGATTATATATAGGTAGAGTGTTGTCTCTAATTGTTGCAGATTTTTGAACTAGGCTCAGTAGATCTCTGGATTGAAATCATAAATAAATGAATTTTGACTTTCTAAATCCCATGTTATTCTTATTATTTAAAAGAAAATTTAGGTGTGGGAAAGCACAATTTAATTTTTTTAAGTAGTTTTAGATTTGAACTTGGGTAGCCAGTTAAAGAAAACTAATTGAAAATCACTCAGCCAAACCCAAACTACTAAATTCTAGATTATAATATTTATGATTTTGTTTTTATTAAAAACACAAAATTTTGCTTCTGTACTTTTGAACTTCAAAAAGCGAGAGCAATTTAGATTTAACTTTTGGACAATATTGTTATCATCATAGGTATACATAGAGTCAAAGATGAAATCAGAAAAGGAACTACTGAGTTATGGAAGCAGTGGATTGGAGGTGGTAGCCCTAGCACTGGGGGTTGTTGCAGGGGACACAAATCTACCCTACAGTAGCACCCCAGTAAGTGTAATTGGAGGCCTGTGTCAGCTTACAAACAATGAATACGTTTATCAAACCCTCAGGGATACAGAAGAGATACTTGGAAAGCTTCCACTTGTACACATTGATGATGTTTGTGAAGCCCACATCTTCTGCATGGAGAAACCTTCAATGACTGGTAGATTCTTTTGTACAAACGTCTTTGTTTCATCAGCAGAAATGGCCTCTTGCCTCCAACAGAATTATCCTGAGTTTCACATCAAACAAGAGTAAGTAGCTAATAAATTTTTATCACATATATCTGCAAATTAAAATTGATTTTCCCTTTAGCTCTCAATATCCAATTTCCTGCTTGGATATATAAAGCCAATAAAAAATTATTTGATTCTCCTCATACAACGTTAAATGACTTTGGTGGGTGGGTGAATGGCCATTATATAAAATGTAAAAGTATATATTGCCAATAAAGCTCTTAGCAGTGTATAGCATTGAATTGTAGCAATTTAGCGGCCAACTGGAATCAACTATGTAAAAGTCTCTATTGTGTAAAGTATGGACGTCTGTGTTACATCACCATTTTTATTTAGTCCACAAAGAATGACATTTAGGTCTCACTTTACTTAAGTGTAGTATTTAATTGACAAAATTAATTTTGTTTCAGGTATTTGGATGTGCCAAAAAGGGAAATTAAATGGGGTGGAACGAAGCTTGAAGAGAAGGGATTTGAATACAAGTATGATTTGAAAATGATATTAGATGATTCAATCAAGTGTGGTAGGAAGACAGGTTATCTCCCTCAATAATCAAAGTCTCCTGTTTGTTTCTGTGTAATGTGAAGGATTACAATGAATAATCGATGGAGTGCGTAAAATTGTTGCCCATAAAGAAGACCTTGTGCTAAATAATTATTATTTTTTTTTCCCCTTCTTCGTTCTGTGGAAGTTATATTTTTGTTGGCTAAATTAGAATTTAGAATCTTCCAATTATTAGTGATATATATGAATTCTAGAGGATCACCAAAAAAAAAAAAATGGGATTTTGGACTGGGTTGGGATATTTTCACCCACTGTTTCTATAAACCCACTGCCCCTTAAGCATATCAATAAGTTTTAAATACCCACATATTTCTTGATAAAAGAATATTGTTGATGGGGTTGTCAGTTGTCTAAGGCTTTCTTCGGCACCAATTCCCTTAAAATACACATATTTTCTTGATAAAAGAACACTTTGATATTTAACACTAGGATCACGCACATGGGAGCAAGAAGATGTAAGCTATTTAGGGAATGAGGGCGAAAGGAAATGCTTTCAAATATCAAGGAATGATTTACTTTTTTTCTCTTGGCACTAATGAACTGAAATTAAAGTCCTGTATATAGCACTTCAGCTAATACTGTAACTCTTCATTTTAGTTTAACTCATGGAAAATCAATTACAAATTAATTGATTCCTTAAATTAAAATTCATTGCATGATTCGCTGCTAAAGTTTTGAATTCAAATTCACGACACCATTTGATCAACCATAGTTTACTTTATTACAAAATCTAATTTTCTTTGTCATCAATAATATTACAATCTATATAAAATAAGCGCCATTAAATATTTTATTGAAAGATCTAAAAATTAGTATTGGGTTTTTCCGAGTGCATAAGCTTCAAGAAAGTCAAAACACCTAAAAAAAAAAAGGATGATTATAGTTAGAACGACTGTAAATACCACATCTGTGGTCGAGAAAATTCTGACCAGTTCATCTTCACCACTCAATGAAGATGGCTTTGCTGGTTACAAGGACGTCAATGATGAAACATTTTATACTCTTCTTAATCATCCCCTTTCCTTGTCATAATGACTATTTGAAGGTGAATAAGCTTGAAACTCCTGATCTCAGCTCACTTGAGTTTTTCGGCCTAATAGTTGTTGATGGTAAATTAATACCCCTCCCACAAATGTGGATGGCATAGATATATTTCCGTACATGTGGGGCAGAGGACAAGAGGTCTCAGCCCTAGTTGGTGCAAATTTTTTGAGCTAAACTCAATGATCTCTGGGTTGTAGTTTAATCTTATGAATTCTAAATCCCTAGGACCCTAAATCTCGTATTATTTTTTTAATTTTTTCAAAAGAAAAAGGTAGTAGTGTGAGGTGTGCGAAAGGCCACAGATTGATTAAAAAGATAAGGAAATATTTTATAATATATTCTAAATTCACTGAATAAAATAAAAATTCATGCGTGATAAATTACTATTAAAAAATTCAGCGCAACTCAGCTCATTAATAGTAATATATTGCTTTGAGTTTGCTCCATCACATTAACTGAATTATATAATTCACCAAGACCGCTTTTTAATGTCAGGATTAGGATGGGCGTGAAAAAGGACTTACGCATGCACATTATACATATACATTAATTTAGTTGCATGGTTGCCTAGATAAATTCTTGTGCTAAATAATACAAAATTATTATTTTCCCTAAATAGCAATCCCATTTACATAAATATTGCAACATTAAATAACAAAAAGATACATTAACTTTTTTTGTTTGGGGCCATTCTAGACAAAATAATTCTATAAACATTCAGTTTCCTGAATAGTGCACTAATTGTAGAAACCAATCTTTCATTAAAAATGCGACATTAAAGAATGTAATGACTTTTCGGAAACAAAATCTAAATGCAGTGTTTAAAATTATCCTAGTTCTATAAGGAGGACTCATCCCACTACTATAAATAAAATCATCAACTCTGTACATAATAATACAAACAATAATTTTTTATCTTTTCTTTCAAAATAAACAAAGAAAAAGGGAAACACACAGTTAAAATCAAACATGGAGAAGCTCAAACAAATTTTCAAGCCAAAGACGTTTGAATCGTTGGAGGGAAGCAAGAAGAAGCTCGAGAAGCAGAAGAGTGAGACGACGGCAGAGGCTATCAAACATTGGGAAAATGGAAAAACAGAAGCTTGGAGAAATTACTCCAAAAAAGCGGACGGATTGCAGGCGAAAATTGATGCGATTTCCAAGGAGCAGTGCCGAATAGTACTAAAACCACAGCAACCATTCTAATAAGTGCATGCCAACAATTTTTTTTTTTATCTAATTAGACATCGTTTTATTTTTGTTTTTCTAATTGAGGCTTCTATGGCTCTTTCTTTTTAATTAATTCATTAATGAAAAAAGAAGAAGAATTGCTGTTATATTATTGTTCATGACAAATTCAAGTTTTCAGGTTTCTTGGCGGGAACCCGGAAAGAACTAAGAGAAAATTAATAATTTTTTAAAAAAAAAATTAATTTTATGAGAGAAACCATAAGAACCAATACATTGATTCTTTTGAAATAAACAAATCTTAATATGTGGCTTTTTTTTTTGGGTGGTTTTTCAAAGAGAGTTTTTCTTCACATATTTTTCTAATCTTCTTTATGCAAGATATGTGAAGGTTAAAGACGAGAGTTATGCTTGATGTCTATTTCTATGATGTTGATTTCTATATAACGATGTACAAATTCGTACGGTAAAACTTGAGCAAGCGAGTGTCGGGTATTTAACGGGTTTGGTATTTACCCAAATTTAACGGGTAATGGACATTAGTGGATAAGGGTTTGAGAAAACCACCGTTCAATTCGTATCCGACCCATTTACAGAGCTAGACACGTGACTCATGAGAAAGACAAATTTGAAACACACATAGATAAAGAACTAAAGAGAGAGAGAGTAAATAAACTAGGAAATAAAAAATTCGCAGATATACATGAGTGTGCATGCTATTTATCTTGCTATTATGCAAATCAATGGTGCTCTTATTCACTGAAGACCGCTGATGATTTACACGGCACGCTGCAAACAAATGCCTTTATGGCTTTGGCCAGAAGAATAAAAATAAAAAACCACATTTGAAGGAGATTTGATCATACTGTTAATCATATTGTTAACGATAAGTGATTAAAACAGCTACTAAGGATTTGGTAAACATTACACACGTTATACAAGGGATGTTTGAAGGTGTAAATTTTTATACATGGAAAAGAGAAAGACCAAGATAAGATAGAGATAAAGAGACCACAGAAATCTCACAATGTATTGGCAACAGCACAATCCACGCAAGTGTAGGAAGCGGCACAGAACATCTCAACAAGATATTAATAAACTCACAAAGATTTCCGAGTACATATGCATTAACAAGATGAAACTATACAGTGAATTTCCTAGATATCATGCTTGCTGAATGCGTAAATTTGAAGAACATACCTCCGGATGGATTTCTAAATCATCAAAAGATTGATAACTTGCCGTACTTCCTTCACAGGAATGCAGTCTTCAGAGTCATTAAACTTCAAACCGACGACTTTAATTTGGAATTATCAACGAAGGCACGCAACACCCCCACAGATGGATAACCAAATCACAAATAATATCAAACAGACAGCGGCATCGATGAGGAGAACAATCCTTACTTGGCGCCACCACTTCTTTTGAATGCACTGCGGACTTGATCTTATCCTCATTGAACCCAAATCCTTCTGCAATGAGATTGAAGAACCCGCTCCATTCTGGCTATTAGACTCCAAAGCTGCTGAATCAAATTTGACTCTATCTGTCGATTTCCGGTGCTCCTCCAACTCAACATCTCTCATCGCAATCACATGATCCTTTGCCTTCTTCTTCTCTTGCTTGCCAGGCTTTCCTAACAATGGGGCTTTTGTAGAAGTGGCAACTTCTGTTTGTCCATTGGCATTATTTGGTGATGGAGAGAGGCCCACACGATCAGACAAGGGAGTTTCAGCTTTCCAATCATCTCTGCTTTGGGAAACATTTTCCAATGAAGTAATCAATTGGCGAATAACAGGCACCAGCTGCTCTTGTACACCGATTGCATTCATCCCTGAAAAGCTTCCTCTCGAACCTTTTTTAGCTACCTTCTTGAATTCATCTCTCAAATGCTCTAGAAACTGTAAAGCACCCCGATTTCCTAGGCCCTCATCAGCAATCATAAAATATGCATACCCATCTTCGATTAAAAAACCATAAATCCTTTTACCAATGGTCTCAAAATACCACTTGTGGAAAGGCGGAGTCCTTTCCAGACATAAAGTAGCCAGATTCTCAATCTCATGATCACCTCCACTATATACATACAAAGTACGATTACCCCTAGATACAGAACAGTAATGCACGGTATTCTGAATAGATCCCATTACTACGATATCTAAAACTAGACTAAGTCTACAACCAATTCAGTAGAAAAAACAAGATTCTTTACACAAATTCACTCATTTCATCTTCGAAAACAAAAGTTTTCTTTTCTTCAATCTATAGTTCAGCTTTTTAATATAAAGATTTGGCAAAAAATGAACCTGAGTAGCTCCTCAATCAGTATGCCCAAGACTAAACAAAATGCAATAAATTCATCAGCAACAAATTCAAACGCCCCTAGAAGATACCAGCAAAGCCCTTCAGCTAAGCCTTCAAATTCAAGAATGAAGTCCCTCATGCCTCTCTAGGGCTCCTCACAATCAACCACATAAAACACAGCAACTGAACTACACCCACTTTGCATTTTTCTGCCACTGCAAAACTATTAATTAAAAGAAAAATCAGACAACCAATT
Source organism: Citrus australasica (assembly GCA_029618585.1). Lineage (NCBI taxonomy): Eukaryota > Viridiplantae > Streptophyta > Magnoliopsida > Sapindales > Rutaceae > Citrus > Citrus australasica. The sequence goes on along the minus strand of JARCIV010000003.1, from coordinate 29,427,196 downwards.
TTACCATCTTCAAATCTGGCACAAACCCACCATAATTTATCAGCTGAATTTCTAGCTAAACTCAAAATCTTTTGAAATCAACGCCCAAACCCACATTAAATTACCATCCAGAAATCAAAATAAACAAAGATTCAAAGTAAAATCAAAGATCCAGATATAAAAAACGCAAAATCAATGGTGACGCAAGCAAAGAAAACGAGTTTTTTTTGGGGCAAAAACAATCAAAATCGACCGTACGAACAAAGAAAAGAAGCTGAATGTTCATTTTATATGAAAATTTATCAGCAAACAAACAGATCCTGAAAAGGGTTTTGCAAGAACCATTACCTGTTGCTGCCTCTGCTCCGAAAATGAAAAAGAAAAGAAACTGATCTTGAGAATCAGACAAAATGAAACGAAACCAAAGCTAAACTAAACTACAGAGTACAAACAACGAAACAAAAAGCTTCCAAACGAGAGAAGACTTTGATATACAGAACTTAAATAAATTTAACACTGTAAAATAAAATATAGATAATATTGCTCGAGTGTTGTGTTGACCCTTTGACTTTACCAATCAGTAAACTTTAGCTGTCAATTTTTAAATTTTAGTTGTCAATTTTATTTTTGCGAAAAAAAAATCATTTTATTTTCTTGTTTTACATAAAAAGGAAAATACGCGTAGCAATTAATGTGTAACGAGCAAAATAAATTTTTTTATAAGGTATTGAGCCTAGCGTGAGAATGTTAACATGACATGTAAAATTTGTAAGATTTTATGTTAAAAAAATCATTGTCCAAATATAAATTTGTAAAATCCATGAGAAAAATTACTGGTAAATACTTTCACAGAATTGATTATATAAAATAAATAAAATATAATTATATAAAATCAGCTGAATTGAAGGCAAGAAGTTGATAAATTCCCAACTAGTTTCAAAGTTCTAAAAGAAAGTTCAGTATATACTTTCATTTAATTATGTATAGTGCTCATGTTACATATAAATTAAGAAGTGTAGAATGCACCTACTGCCTCTAAAAGAGGTTCCACTAACACAACACTACAAGTCACTCACTATGCTAAATTAAAGAAAGACTGGTAACCCAGAATCATATTTAAGCATTCATCTGGGATCTTCCTTTAATTTTGGACACTAATTTTCATCCATAACTCCTTGCCATTGACTCATTTCTCCAGCAGTTGCGCATGGGGATGGTAACGGCAAAAGAAGCAGCTGCGCGGTGATGATATGTTTATTTCACATTTCCCTGTTTAACAAATATTGGACATGGAAAGCTTGTGAAACTTTGTTATTACTGAAGCTTCATGCTGTTCCAGTGCCGGGGCAAAGAATGGTATGCACGATGGTGTTTGGATCCATCATGGGGACTTCACTGCCAAGTCTGGTTCACACAAAAGCAAAACACGTCATTAACACAAAGTGCCACAGATTATAACTATATATTTCAGTGTATGATAACTGACGTGTGTAACTAAATTAAAAAATAAAATTAAAAGGCTTTGGCTTTTTGAATCCCCGACAAATGGACTGAAGAACTAAATAAAGAGAGAAAATGGCCTTCATGATTCACTTCTTTTTCTCAGGTGTGTTCATGATTTACCATTCTTTACCGACAAACATGAAAACTTTCTTATGATATGAGAAGCATATGGTTAATTAATCACTAACTCGAGGTTTCTGCATGATGATCTTTGCTTATAATTGCAGAAAATATTAGCAACTAAGAATCCCACTTCCATTCGGTATACATTAGTCCCATGAATCTTGAACTGACAAGGTTTCACCATAATGTCAACATATCAACGTCATTCAGCTTCAGAATCAGTTTTTTTAACTTCTAAACCACAACCACACTTTTCACATCAACCATCAAAATATTTACGATTTAACAAAATAAAAGGAACACAGAAAGATGTCTATTAAGTAGCAAGTCATAAATCGAAACTAACTACCAGAAATCAAAACTAACTGATTTAATAATGATAGAGAATTTGTGCTTCTGAAAAAATAAAATAAAAACAAAAATCTTCAAAAGTAGTAGTTGTGGCAAAGGAGTCAGTTACGCGTACACAATAAGAATTACAAATTACCTGGGATTCTTCTGCTCTGCTCATGCTCTCCAGTTTCATTCGTTGTGTCCCTAACTTCTCTTTCATGATCAAGAGAATGAGAGCTTCTTCCTTGTTCTTTTGGACTATTTTGGAGAGTACTCCCATCTTCATTCCTTGACTCTGAATGTTCTACAGCCTGTGGCTCTTCATAAGCCTCAGACCTTTGTTGATCAGATGCACCATCAGCATTTTCTGTGACAGAAGATTCTTGAATTGTTTCTTGTTGGATGTCAGATAATTCACTGGAAGCTTTAGCAGGAGCAAGGAGAGAAAGGCGGCAGAGTGGGCATGTTGTATGGGTGGTAAGCCAGTGGTCAATGCAATCCATGTGAAATGCATGGCCACATGCAGGTATCTGTTGAAGCTTATCTTCAGCTTGGTAGTCGGCAAGGCATACAGAGCATCTGCAAATATAGCAAGGTGTCTCATGACAAAACGAAAGAATTGAAGTCCAGTTCATGATATGTGGAGCATGTTGTACTCTTGACAAATTACCACAGGTCACAGCTCTGACTGATCACATAAAGTATTTGAAGAAACAATTATCTAATCATGAAGATATAACACAAGGACACTCAATTTGTCAGCATGGGCAGTCTCAAGTATCACAAGATAAAAGAAGAGTCTTCAATTGTTTTCTTTGCTCCTATTTTTTAATATTGACTAAATTAGTTCCTGGCTAGACACGTGATAGTTCTTACTTCGTACAATCGGGGTTGAACTGTTAGTTTGCAGCAATAGATAACTACATTTTCATTATATCTAGAGTAGGAGCTGTATTTAAAACTAGTCTTGCTTAACTCTAGTCTTTCTTGGCTCTCTAAATGAAGATTTATAAGACTCTTAAGTTATGTACATTCAGCATTCAGGCCAAAAGCTTATCCATATTGTATGTAGGCTACTAGAATTATGTCATAATAAACTGGGTTCATTGCCGTGGAGAATGCCCTGGAGAATCACCAAATTCTTCCTCCTTGAGAACAGAAATGGTGCTAACTACAATTATTAAATCTTCCATTTTGGGTACTGCCAGGCATATTAAAAGTTCCATGAAGAACTTCTCAAACCTATTGTGAAACCTATGTCCGCTTACTCGTGCTTGCGGAGCTTAACTTGTCTTGGGATGTGCATCATTAACCACAAATTATCAAAAGTAGTAGCTCTCCCACGATTCTGTACATGATGATATTTTAGTAAACCATTCCCTCCCTTTCGGAATCATTAAACCACACTTCAGTGTTCATTAAACCACCATCCACTGGTTAATTACTGAACCATTTAGCTGCAGTACTCCGTGCACATAAAATGATTCTGATATAAATTTGCTTTCAGCTTCAGGACCTCAATATAGAAAATAATTTTGTCTCATTCTACTTTCCATATCAATTATTCCTATAGATAGTCAACAACACCACAAAAATATTGCTTGAAACTAGGGAAGAACAGTGCCCTGATAAGTCATTGATTAAATATAAAATTAAAAAATTGAAATCCTGAAATCTCTAATTGAACTGGGTGCAATATGATTACGTGATTCAAAAGTCAACCAAACAATAAACAAAATAATGTCAAGATACATTTTGCACGTCAATTTCCACTGAAGTTTCTGTCTCATTACACCCATATTAATTATTCCTCTAGATAACCAACAACAACACAAATTTATTCCTTCCGGAAATTAGAGAAGCCCAGTGTCCAGATAAATCAATGAATAGGTGAAAAAAGGGCAAATTCTGAAAATTCTAATTGAACTGAATGCAATATGATTGCATTCTTCAGTCACCTACAACGACCAAAATACAGTCAAGATACACTTTCTGCTTCTATTTTCAGCACAAGTTTTCTTTTTTGACTTCATTCCAATACCATTGACCAGTGATTCTTTCTTGGATAAAAGGAAAACAGTCAGTCCAATCAAAAGTTTATTAATAAACTATCCAAGCAAATAAAATCATGTAAAACTAATAGGCCATTGACCGAGCAAAATAGTTTGCATTTTTCCTTTTATTATTAATATATAAAAAAAATGAATATGATTTCTCAAAATTTGACCGGGAAATTTCTCACAATGATTTCTTTTCTGAATTGCTTTTCTCAAAATCTTTGAGATATTGTCCAAATCACTGTGGTGAGTTCACAAAACTTAAAAAGACTGAATTGATTGGACCAATATTGACAATTTCTTTAAATTTTTACTGGGTTTAACATGCACTGTAAGCAAAACATAAACAAACAAGAAAACTTAAAATTCCTACATGCCCATAGATATAGCAACAAGGATATGCCACACTTTCTATAAACTAAATAAATCTAAGCAAAATTAAATGAAACAAAATTAGAATTCAAACAAATTCACAGAAAGCTCACTCACTGCATATCTCTAATAGAGAAGCTTTCCTTGTATATGACAATGGGTAACATCTCCCTCAGCTCTTTTTTCAATCCCAATTCAGCCTTAAAAAGACAACAACAAGCATAAGCATAGGCACACAGAAATAAAATTAAAAAAAATAAGTAAATCAATCAATGAAAGCCAAAGAATGATCTTACTCTAGAGATCTCATCAACATTGTTGGTATGCAAAGAAGTTCTCATTCGAAGAGAAGACCAATCAACTCTCCGGCGGCGAAGATAGAACAAGTAGAAGAGCAAAAGAAGGATGAAAGTGAAGAAAATTGGCACAGAAAAAATGAAAGCTTGATAGACCTTCAGCTCAGCTGAAGCAGATGAAGATTTTGGTGGTGAAGAGCAGCAGCTAGGTGTATAGTAAGACATAATCAATTGTTTCTAATTCGACCCAAAAACCCCACAAATTCACCACACGGTTATACATATAAATCAACCGAAAAAATGGAAATTTCCTCAAAGATCGAAGCTTTCAAATATTTGGAGGAAACCCAGATGAGAAAATTAAGTTTTTAAGATTGATTTCATTTGATTAGAAGAAAAAATAACACAAATCAAAAAGTCATGCAAATGTAGTGATGTGGCAATGAGGTACAGAAAAGCTTTAAACAGGTACTGAAATAGTCGAAGGTGGCTTTCTATTTGGCCATTTGCACGATAATTTACACAAATAAGACGATTTGACAGGGTGACAGCACCAATTAACAAATAAAAGTTTCCGGACAGACTCAGATGAGAAAATTTTGAAATTTTGCAGAATGAAGTCGTAATTTGGCTGCAAAGAGCATGAAAATGCAAGTTTTGAAGAGGCCCCAGATGGGGAAAAAATTTTGAGATTTTTTTTTTTATAAAATATAAAATCCAGATGAGTAAATCAGATATTAAGATTGAAAAGTCAAATTAGTAGATAAACAATTTGAAGGCAAATGTGGGAGTGAGGAACTGATGTTGAAGTGAAAAGGACAAGATTGATCACAAGTTTAAGGCAGGTATTGGGGTAGGTAAAAAGATAAAATGAGACTGTTTTTAGATGCTATGTGTATGTGGAGACAAACAAGAGACGATCCAGGACAGTCTTTTTAGCTTTTAGCATGAATTACAGATAGATTTAGTTGTTATATAAAGCCCGATACAGAAAGAGCTATAAGAGAAAGGCTTAACTTTAATAAGAGATAAGGACGGCCAATAATATTAGTTTGGTTTAGTTTTTTTCCCCCCCTTTTTTCTTTGGGTTAACACAATATTAAGTTAAGTTAAATGAAGGTATTTTAGTATTAAATTGGATTTATTGATTAAAAGGTCAATTTTTAAATTTTAATAATAAATTTATTAAATAAATGAGTTTGTAAAATAATTCCATTGGTTCAAACAATTTCCGAATTTTGCCCTTATATAATATAATATGCAACAATAGTTGAGTATTATTTCAATATCAATTTATGGCATGCTAAAATTTGGGAGATGGCCCTTGCATGTGTTGTTAGCACAAATTAGTATTACATGTTAACATGTGTCTTGCGATGCATTGGAAATTTAAGTTTTTATTTAATTTATATAAAAGGGTGGAGATATTTGAACCCATCAAAATATTATTTACACCCAATAGTTTATAAAGATTTTTATTACCAAAATATCCGTTAACATAATTACGTTTAAGGACAGAAAAAATATGTAGAAAAAATGAACTAATAATTATAGATTTTTAGATATTGCTCTTGAATCATGAGAGTTGCTAGAACAACAAAAAAAAAATCAAGTTAAAAAATGAATTTTATTCGATCATTTAGAATCTACTATACATATTAAGAGTGCTTGCTTTTGCTATTCTTTTGGACAAAAACTAATTTTGTATGATTGGCCTGATGAATTTAATGTGAATTTCAAGTCTTCGTGTTGCGATAAATTTACAGTACTTTCGATACCTTTGTAGTTGCAAACACCAAATCGACAATGGCTGATCTCATTGCTCCCTTTTTAGGCCATTCATAATTATAAATAAAGAATACAAAATATAGAATAAAGAAGCAAAATAATAATAATAATAATATAAATAATAAAGAAGAAGAAGAACAGACCAAAATGGTGGGCTTACTTATAATTCTGTTCAATAAGGTTATATTAGGTACTTAGATAGGTTTATAGAGTGAAAATTGAAAAGTTTAAATTTTAGTAGTGAGTTTATTTAATAAATAAGTTTATTGAGTAGTTTAATGGATTCAAATAATTTCATTCCATATAAAATTAACTTCTAAACTTTTAAATCAACTTAATAACAGCATAATCTAAATACTCATATTTAGAATGAGTTTTCACAATAGATAAAAATATTTAAACTCCCATTCTCAAAAATAAAGTAAAGAGATGAATGCCACACTACCACCAAATATTCTGCATCAAAATCCTTTTAAATCATCAAAAATAAAACTAAAAATCAATTATTTAGTGTTGAATTAATTGAGTTAGAATATTAGTTAAACTTAAGAATATCCCTAATTATATTCCCTCGTATACACCATCGATCCGCCACATTTACACTTGCAAAGTTATTATTTTAGCTTATGGAAAGATACAATGAAGATTTAGGTGATGTGAGCATTTTCATTTAAAAACAAAAATAAAAATTGTTTATGTTGGATTACCAAATTAACCTTCTTTCCGATCAAAACCTAATAATATAAAATTACATAAAATGTCTCGTCATTGTCATGATTCTGTTTGGTTCTTTTGGCAGCCTTTAGACGAATCCAATTTAGTTCACCAGCTTCAACTCTTCTTTGATTACGACTTTTAATTTATCTTGTTCGTGTTTTATCGATTTCGTTAAAAAATAATAATAAAACCCCAATCATTAATCCATACACAAATTTGATTTTAAAATCCATACCCATGCGCAAAGGTTCGAGTCCCAATGCTAATATAGTGTTTGGGCTCCACTCTCATGTATAATAAGGGTCTATTTATCTCCCGATATTAGGATAAATTAGATCTTCCTTTAATATTAACAGTGAAGTTTAATATTCGAAAATATTCGAATTGTGCTGTAATAAAATTATTCAATAGAGTCTCGATTGTTCTCTAATTGTAATTCTCAATAGAGTTCTGATTATAATATATCAGTGTATAAAAAAAAATACACTAGTCAGTGAAACATATTAATAAATGTCTAGTTATTTTTTAAACTATTAGTGATACTTGGTAAATGTGACTAGCAATACTCCCTCCCTCTCTTTGAGCTCTAAAATTCTTTTGACATTAAATCCTTCATTATTTTGGAAAAAGAAAGAAAAAAAAAAGATAGTTAAACCAACTGACCCGAACGATATTTAACATTTTCTTCCTACTAAACTCATTAGCAAAGTTAATTAATAGCTTCTGTTGTAGTCGTAGGCTCGTGGATATTTATAAATTGATCAATTGCTAATAGATTTCAACTTTAACACCATAAATTACATGCAAAGGAAGAAATGAACAGCGATACCAAATTGCCAATTGATGGGTACAAAGATTTCTAAAGATCGTATTCCAGCATCCAAGAAAGAAAATCATATGCCCACTTCTAGTGAAAAAAACTGAAATGACAATTGGTTCGTTGGTTTGATTTGATTCGATTTTAATTCAATTTAGTTTGGTTCGGTTTAATTTACGAACTCTCAATATTAAAAAAGAAAATATTTTTTAAGTACATCGATCATAAATAATAAGTAGATGTGAGGTTGTTATATTAAATAATGATCTAAAATTGAAATGTAAAAACCAACCACCTCATTACCAAAAAAGTACAAACCAAACCAAATTAATTTGCATGGTTTGATTTACAAATTCGGTTTGAATTTGATTTCAGTTCTCCGAAACTGAATCCAAATTGCCTGGCAGCTTCATCAGACACCTAAACCTACAGCTATTTACATAAGTAAAGTGGAAAGCACTTAAAAGCTATTTCCCCAGATTTTCATGAGAGATGCTAAAACAATACAACATCCTTGTAGGAAACTCTGCTTTCTCAATCCGTAAAAGCTCATCGACCTCTTCTTTACTGCCTCTTCTGAACTTGCGATAGCTAAGCATTGCCTTGAGGTGGGACACTAAGGGACCAACATATCGATCCATTACCTACATTTAATAGAAAATGGAAGCATATATGTGGGCTTTTACTTCACTCGCGGCAGGTCAGATACCAAAAGGCACATTTTCACACCCACAGATGAAAATGGCATTCTATTCCCCGTGAAAAGAAGAGTGACTGACCTCATCCAAGTCCTCAAAAGTACCCTCCCCAATCTTCAACACATTCCCAAGACGAAACAAGTTTTTGATGTCTTTGTGATCCTTTCCTAATTCAAGGATGTCTTTGTGGGCATATAGTCCGCCATAAACTTTACGACTTAACGTTATATAATGAGGCCCGCATGAACTAGGTCGAAAGATGATTTCACCAGCATACTTGTCAGATAATTTCTATTGAAGAAGACAAGAAAGGGCGAAAAAAAAAATGCTGAGTAATGTAATGAAACATAAATACATTAGCTACAGTTATGAGAAAGTCTAAAAAGAAGGAATTATAGAACCATATTCTAGCAATCAGAATTGAAACTGGCAGTAGCAGTCCACCAATCTCAAAATGCATAAACAAAGAATCTAAAACGTAATTACCATCTACGAATCAGTGGGTAAAACTTCAGGACCTTTCTTTTACTGGAAAAAGAAAAGAACAGGGCTATAGAGAGATGAAGTATATTGCATTACGTATTAAAGAGTAACTGCAAGATCTAGTCTCAGAAAAAACTTGGGAAAAAAATTTGGAGAAACAAAGCCGTGCTAGCATTTGAAATTCAAGGGAAGAACAAAGTCATTGCAAAGTTCAGCTTAAGATAAAGAGAACAGCTCCATCTTCAAATTTAATGAGTGAGTGTCTCATACACTCGCACAGATTATTACCAACCACAGGAATGTCACTGGCTAAAAACTGTGTAGAATTTTGATGATGTAAGAAACCTAGGGCAGACTTGCAAGATACACAAGTCATTTACTTTCTATGGTTCTTCAAACTAAAGAAATATAGGATATCGTTCGGCATAAATTTTGAAATCATTAATACACAAACCTACAAGTATATAATCCTGTTATCATCTCTAGATTTTCAACAATCACAGTGCCCAACATCGCTTTTGCCATGATATTTTCTAAAAGCAATATTTCAGACATATATATTTTCGTTTGGAAAGTGAAGAAAAGAATACTCGTTCTTTATAGTTTCTACTTCAAAAAGTATCCCATCGGTGACCAAGCCTGTTACGCAACGTTATAATTGATCAAGATATTACTCATTTGAGAATCGGCGGCATACCTTTATCGCAGCATCAGCTTCTATATTCTCAAAGTGGGGATGAAAGATCATCCGTTGCTTAATATGTTTCTTCGCAAACACCTTTTTGAGAGTTTTGCTTTGCTTCATCTTATGACTGCTACTGTCTTCAAGATAGTAAGGATCAAGGTCTCGAACATACTGATAATGATTTTCCTCGTCTCGCTCTCTCCGGGAACCAAGAACACCTGCTACCTGTTCTTCTGAATTGATTTAATCTTGCAGGTGAGACTGGTACCTTCACGCAGCCTTATCAGAAAAATCAGAAATATTCCTCTAATCATCCAAATAGTCTTCCTTCATTAGCATCCCAGTCAATCATGACTCAAGTACACATATAGCTCTTTGACCTAGCACTCTGCGGACTATGGCTTGCACAACCCTCCCTTCAGCTAGTGCGTCTTCACTTTCACCCGAAATCATATAAAATTCTTCATCTTGACTTTTGGTTCTTTGTAATGATTTCGCCAGTCCTGAAAACCATGTACAAATTTCCTTCTGATCAGAAATAATGTCTCTCTCTTATTCTCATGCCTCTTCTCTTTAATATGTCTGTCCAGAAGATAGGTCTTCAATAAGTCAGGGAGGTTGCTGACATATTCTATAGCCATCTCCAATGCATCTTCACGACCATCCATTTGGCCTTCAGTGTCCCATTTATATCCCTTCTTGGCCAACTCTTGTGCAAGACCATAATATTCTGAATGTTTTCTCGTATCACCCAACAAATCAGTAAATTGGTTGCTTGCTGCTGGCAGCCTGCCCACTCCGCCGGACGCGTAAAAAGCCAGCCACATTGACAAACACCTTTTTACCAAGTCCATGAGCAGTCACAAAGTCCTTGCAAGAAAATACCGCTCCAGATCTTACAAGGGATCTCTGCAAAAAATGCTGCCTTTCTGGGGCCAAGGCAGGATATGAATTGCAAGGAAGCAAATAGCCGTTCACGGAGCATAGCCAAATTAATGTCTAAACCCACCTGGTTCGTAACATCTACCATAACCTGTTCAACCATTGAATACTTCCATCAGGAGTGAGAAAGTTCTCGAAAGGACTAAGCTTCACGAACAAGATCTCCCTCTCAGGACCACATAATGTTGCAACCATTGCCAATGGATTTTGCACATAACGCCCAAGCGCGACAGCACGCCTAACAATGCCTTGACAACATAAGAAAAATAAGTGTTCAGCAAAACAGATCTTGGTTTGGACACAGAACAGAGGACGAAAATGTATTAACCTTTCTGCCCAGGAAGCTGGTCGGATGAGATTGGGAATGTTCGTAAAGGCGAGGCAGAGATTCATCCCCATGTATAATGCTTAACTCAAAAAAGATATCAATAGACTCGAGAGTTGAAATTTCACGACAATGGACATCAATGTTTTACCTCATATATATCATCCTTCAGTGATGTGCAAGACAAGTTCGCAGCTCCTACGACAACAATATGTGGCTGATGGTCCATCATAAACTTCAAAAGATTTTTCTGCCCATATGCTTTGCCCCGCTGATGATGTACATTTTGAGACCAGGAAGTTAGGTATTGGGTAGAAAGCTTATCTGCCGAATCTAACATTACAAAAGTGGTTTCTAGATTTCCAGGCCCCCAACAGCATGAACAAAACTGTAGGAGTAGCTTCATCATCTTTTGTGATATCACTATCCTTTCGTTGGTATGGCGCCGCAGAAATCTTATTCCACAAAGCCTTTCCGTATTCCATGAGTAACCAGTTTTTAGCTCTGCTATTCATACTTAGAAATCACAAATCTTAAGTAGATAGCTTGTTTGGCTAGCAGGAAAGTGACGGAAAGAGAAAGAAAAATTAACTTAATCAAAGAGCTTTTTATTGATCTGAATACAATGAATTACACACTGCTTGTAATCAATTTATACTGTTGATCAACAATAATAACAACATTTGTACAACTGTCATTTATCTATTGGCTAAGCTAATAACTAAACAACTAATTACAACAAACAAACTAATTTTATCCAGCTCAGCAATCCTAGTCACGTTAATCTCAGCCACTGATCTATTGTTGTTGATCAAGCATTTCAACACCCCTCCTCAAGTTTAACGGTCGTGGAACAATATTAACCTTGTCTCTATAGTAATTGAAGAAAGAGTAAGCGATAGGCTTTGTAAGCACATCTACAATATTCCATTCACTAGACACATACTTGATCTCCACTTGTTTATTTGTCACCTTCTCTCTTATGAAATGCACATCTAAGTCTATGTGCTTGGTTTTGGCATGATACGTTGGATTTGTTGCCAATGCAGCAGCACCATTATTGTCACACCAGATTATTGGTGTTTGATTGCACTTAAGCTTAAGTTCTTCAAGCAAAGCTTGAATCCAAACAATTTCTGCACATGTTGTTGATAATGCTCTATATTATGACTTTGTACTAGATCTTGCTACAGTTTGTTGCTTCTTTGAAGACCGTGAAAGAAGATTCTGCCCAAGATATACACAGTATGCTCCGATTGACCTTCTATCATCAACATCACATGCCCAATCTACATCTATATATGCAGTTAAGGCAACATTACCACCTAGTTTAAACAACAAGCAATAATTTTTTATTGCCTTCAAGTATCTTAGAATTCTTTTACAAGCAATCCAGTGTTTTTTAGTAGGTGCAGCAAGAAATTGACTCAATTTGTTTACTGAAAAACCAAGTTTTGGCCTTGTGAGTACCAAATATTGCAATGCACTTATTATGTTTCTATACTCAGTAACATTAACAATCAAATTATCTTCATTTCCTACTCTTCTTAGTTTCTATCTTGTACTCATTGGAGTATCACTTTCTCTACAACTTTTCATGTTAGTTTTTGTGAGCAAATCTCTTATATATTTGGCTTGTGAGAGATGTAAACTGCCCTCTGCACCATGAGTAACTTCAATACCAAGAAAGTAATTGAATTCACCAAGATCTTTTAAAATAAAAGTATCTCCAAGATATTTGATGAATCTTTCAATCACTACATTATTATCTCCAGTAATTAGAATGTCATCCACATATATCAATACAACCACAATACCTCTAAGTTCATGTTTAAAGAACAAAGATAAATCTGCCGTTGTGTTCTGAAACCCCCACTTCAATAATGCTTTCCTTAACCTGTCAAACCAGGCTCTAAGAGCCTGTTTTAGGCCATAAAGAGCCTTAAGCAACCTACAAACATGACTAGATGGAGGTTGGACAAACCCTCAGGTTGAAACATGTAGACATCTTCATTGAGCTCCCCATTAAGGAAAGCATTATTGATGTCTATCTACCTTATTTTTCAGCCTTCATAACAGCAAGACTAAGTACAATTCTCATAGTAGATTGCTTAACCACTGGACTAAAAGTCTCAAATAATCAATGTGGGGTGTTTAATGAAACCCTTTGCAACCAACCAAGCTTTATACTTGGAGACATAACCATCTGCATTATTCTTAATGTGAAACACCCATTTACAACCAACAACTTTAGTAGCTTGAGAGGCTAGTACAAGAACCCAAGTTCTATTTTCTATAAGTGCATCATACTCAGCCTGCATGGATGTGTTAGCCTAAAGGGTTGCACATGATGTAATTTTGATGACAACAAACATATGTATTAAGTGATTTAATAAATATTGTATTTCACATTTTGACTAATTTTTGAAGGGTAATATTTATGCAAGTAAATCAAGTGAAATCAAGCTCAAGATACTCAACGGACAATGGCGAAATCAAGAATAAAGTTTAGAGCTCAAAGGGCAAATTAGTGTGATAAATTCTTGTAAAGCTGGTATGATTTAATTTATGCATAATTTAGCATTTGAGAAGCTCAAGAGATTAATTTAAATAATTACTTTTCATAAACTAAATGGTTTTAATTTTATAAGGTAAAGTATTTTGTGGATTTGAGTAATTTAGACTTAAATGCAAAGCTTTGAAATCTTTGATTTTAATAAGTATTATTATTGAATTTCAGAGTTGGACCTTTTTACAAATATTTTAAATATTTTAGGTCATACTATAATTTATGAATATTTTAGACTAAAGTGAAAGATTTTGAGAACTTTGAAAAATATGGGTATTATGTTGAAAATGACCTTTTTGCGAAATAATAATATATTTGGGGACATGTCATAATTTTAGAAAGTTTTGAGGTGACAATCATTATTAGGAAATTCCGGAATTGGACCTATTGGTAATGTTTTAAGACTTTGTGGGCCATAATATAATTATAGAAAGTTTTAGACCAAAGTATAATTTTAGTAAATAGTATTACTGTAGCAAAATTAAAAAATAATGGTAATATCACTGTTACAAGCGGCTAGCCGGATAAATCAAGTGGCTAACTGTTTAGCTGCTGGAATTTGCCTATAACGACTAATTTTCGGGCTCTAACTATAAAAACTCAACTCCAACTTCACTTTAAAAAAAATAAATAAATGCAAGCAAATATAAGATCATATAAAATATATTGAGTTTTCAAAATGTAAATCATCATAGATTGAATCATTGTTGAGCTATTTTTTGCATATCCACTCTTAAAAAGAGTTTTTATTGTAATTTTCATTTCATATCAAATTGTGAGTGTACAAGTGTGAGAAACACTTGGGGTGAAGAGATTGGGGAGATAATCTCTTGATTGTAAATGTTTATTGACATCTTAGAAGTCAATTGTAAGAACTTGAAGGCTTGAGAGGCTTGGATAGTGAAATCTTCGAGCTTGGTTGGTTTGGAGGTGTAGACGTGTGCAGGGATTGCCGAACCACGTAAAAATCTGTATGTTTGTTTTTTTCTTCCCTTACTCTTTTATTTTTATGCTTATTTGAATTTATTATTTTCTATTTCATTAAGGCGTTAGATTAATTTGTTGTGCGAATTATATTGCATAATTTTTAAAAATCCAATTCACCCCCCCTCTTGAGTTGCGTAACTTGCATTTCAGGATGCTTTCCATTTAGGATATGAGAGAGCTTGAGAGATTGTAGTAGGTTTCTGTTCGTCAAGAACAGAAGAATATGCAAGATACTTTGGCTTAAATACACTTGCTTTTGCTTTTGTAACCATTAGATGAGTTGGCAGTGGAACTTAATCAGGAATAGATGGCTGTGAAATAGGCATAAGAAGTGTAGATGAAGAAGAGTGTGGAGAATTATGAGACATATTGTGATTAGAATCAGGAAAATATGGATGCGGAGGTAAATAAGAAGAAGATAAAAAAGATGAGGAAGAATTGGAGGAGGAAGAAGGAGATGGGACTGTATTAAAATTAAGCTGGTATCAGAGCCGGATGGCATCATCAAGCTCGAATCAAACTTCATGCAAATTAAACCACAACCATTTCTTACACCTTCCCTACACCAGTTAAGCTCGACAAATCTAATTATTTGATCTAGAAAATACAAGTATTGGCATCTATTCAAGGAAATGGATTAGAAGGTTATATTGATGGTTCAATCACAGCACCATACACAGATCAGAGGATTCTAAGCCCTAAATTTGTGAATTGGAGACGAACTGATCAGCAGTTGTTAGGTTGGTTACTCTTTTCCATGATTGAGAGTGTTCTAGGTATTGTTTTTGGTTGTAAAACTTCCTTTAAAGTTTGGAAAGCTCTGGAGAAACTTTCTGGCTCATAAAACAAAACCAGAGCATTACAACTAAAGAATCAAATGATGATGAAAAAGAAGAACGATCTAAGTATTTATGACTATTTTCACAAAATGAAAGGGATATCAGATAACATGGCAGCAATAGGAGCACCAATGAGTGACTATGATTTCATGATGAGTGTATTGGGAGGAATTGGTTCGGAATCCAATCATATAACAATGTTGATCATAGGGAAATGAAAGATATAGATCTATCAAATTCACTCTCAATGTTAATGACACATGAAGGAATATTGGAACAACAAGCTTTAGCTAAAACTATAGAAGCAAAGTTGGCTTTTGCTATAAATTTTTCTCAGAGAGGACCAAACAAGAAGAAATGTTCAGGTGCTTACAACTCAAATTTTGCCTTCAATCAAGATGGTTCAAGATCTAAAAATTTTGGATACATGATGCAAGAAATTTTAGAATCAACTAGCAAAAAGGAAATTATTACAGAGGAAAAAAAGGTAGAAGAGAAAATAATATGCATGGAGGAAGACCTTGGAATTAAGGTGGTAGGACTCAAATGCCTGGCATCACAACAGTATCAACCTAGATACCAAGTGTGTTTCACCATCGGACACACTGCTGATATCTGTAAAGATAAGTTCAATAAGGATTTTGTTCCAACAATGAGGTATCCACATCAAGACAGTTACAATCAAGGGTTTCATCAAGGCTATAATCAGAGAAACACGTCTGCTTATATGGCAACACCAGAGACTGTAATGGATGATAACTGGTACTTGGACAATGGAGCAACTCATTATCTTACCAATGACCTCAACAATCTTAGCTTCAGTGAACCTTATAAAGATAATGAGAAACTTATAATTGGTCAGGTGTCTTAAACACTAATAGATCAAAGATTGAAATTTTGGTCTGTAAATATAACATTTGTGGATTTACATATGTGCACTCAAAAGATGTGAAAAGGTCAAGAACATTATCATATTTTCAAAAAAATAATTATTTACTCAAATATCATATGTTTTATTATTATTATTTGAGGTGTGTAATGATTAATACAAAATTTGTGTATTATTTCATATATATATGTTCCTCTGTATGATGAGTTTCCAAAACATTGGCATCTTGCGATAATGAATATAAAAGATTTTTACCGACTCTTTTTGGTGTATGTTTTATATTTTTGCTGTTACAAATGTATAATAGGTTTTTAACAAAAATTTAAATTTTTTAAAGTTATATCTCACCATCCTCATATAATTATTTCTTTATGAATTTTGTAGCAAATAATGTGAATGTATTAGGTGTCTCAAACATTGATAGATCAAAGATTGAAATTTTGGTATGTAAATATAACATTTGTGGATTTTAGATAGGTGCACTCAAAATATGTGAAAAGGTAAAAAACATTATCATATGTTAAAAAAAAATATTTACTCAAATATGATATGTTTTATTAGTATTATTTGAGTTGTATAATGATTAGTACAAAATTTGTATATTATTTCATATATTTATTCTCCTCTGTATGATGGGCTTGCAAAACATTGGTATCTTGCCATAATGAATATAAAAGATAAGACTACTGAGATTTGGGATTCTCTGCCTACTTGTGAAACAAAACCAAATGATCGTGAGGAAATAGCTAAGCAAAACATAAGTTCAAATTTGTGAATCGTCCATGAAATTACTAGATGCAATAAATAATAACTATCATTATTACTACTACAGTTACTTGCATTGGACCTATTAGTGTTTCGTGATAAAGCCTTTAACTTTCCTTCTAACTATATTTCGCTGACTTGATATTTTATATTCAAATAATGTACTAATTCAACCAAATGAAAGTGATTGTGGCTTATATGTGATGAAGTTTATGGAGACACCTAATGAGATGTTATTCCTAACTTATAAGGTAAATTAATCATATGATTTATATGTCTTAGTTTGCACAATGCTTTAATCAATATTAAATTGTGTTATTAATTCTATTATGTGTAGTGTGAATAGGATGAAGAAAGATTTCATCTTGCACTACACCTTGTTAATAGCTATGCAAATTTAGAAAGAGATAGTGTTATACAAAAAGCATTATCATTCCGTGGTTCTAATACAAATGTTATTGCAGCTAATATAGTTAGAACTAAAGAACACTTCTGATTTAAAAAAAAAAAATCTTTCAATTAACAAAGTTAGAATTGTAATTCATACTAGAGAACATTTGAAGAAACCAACAAGAAAATCCAAGTGATTTGCCCAATAGAGATTGAATAAATTTGGTATTGGATGTAATTTGTATTTTGTTACTTTCAACCTTTTTGTCACCTTCAATTGAATTTATATCTAATGTAAAGTTTAACTTTTGTTGAAGAAATCTATTCATATATGCATTCGTTCCCTCATATCGTTGTGTAGTACACATGTTAGTAAAAAAACTGACTCGTTAAGAATGTTTCAGCCCATCTATGTTATTTTGTGTAAATTTTGTTAACACAACATTATTTTGCAAACTTTCTACCTCCACTATATTCCAGCATAATTTATTAAACTGTTCAGGTGTAAGAAATTCAAAAATACACTTCGTGAATACTTTTGTGAAATTAGGTTTATTATGTACATTAGATTATGCATTCCTATGTAGATGCCAAAAACACAACCGATGATAGGCTTCGGGAATCACCTTTTTAATCGCCTTACTCATTGCTTGATCTCCATCAGCCACCATAAAAATAGGCATTTTATTATTAGCAAACAAAAATGTTTCCAAAACCCCATATGTATGTCTTAATTGTCTTATCCACAAGTAATGCACATCCAAAAAAATATGTCGCATAGTAATTATTAACTTCCACTAATATGAATAGTGGCTTACTATACTTATTTGTCTTATATGTACTATCAAAAGCTAACACGCCCCTAAAGTGGTGATAATCTAAAAAAAAACCATAGAATCGACCCAAAATAAGTTTGCAAGTCTATTATACTTGTTGTGCAAATTTTATTGAACTCGCAAGCGCACGAATCTGTTGTAGTATAGACTAATGGTGCGAGTGTCGATCCCACGAGGAGGTGGATTTTAATTATATATAAAATTAATTTTGTGAATGGGTGGTTGGAATTGTGGTGGAAAATGATTTGTGATATGCTAAAACTTAAATTAAAATGACAAGAATAAATTCTAAAAGTGGACTTAAGATGGCAGGAATAAATTGAAGTATAAATCTATTAAATGACGTACTTGGGTATCTGGATCCGTATCAACATGCATCATAGGCTAAATATTCCATATTAATATCAATTAAATCATGAGAGGAGAATCCACACCTCATGAACCACGCTCTAATAAATATGGTGCTAAGGGCTTATCGTGCCAAATAATAATAATTTTATACTAGGGTGCCGGTGAAACCAGGGCAGTACTAGACAAGATTAGTATTATTTGTCGACGAGAAGTCAAAACATCCACAAAAACTAGAGGGGAAGAGAAAATAAATTTACCAAATCAAGCCCATGACACATGTTGAGACTTCACCTTCAACCCAAGCTTGAAAGAAAATTAGCCACTCATTGTTGAACTAGGGGCAAAATGGGAATTTATTAAAATACATAGAAAATACAAGATAGAGAGAGAATTACAGAAAATGAATCTCAAAAATGGATTCAGAGGTGCCAAAATAGGGGGGGAGGCCCCCTTTTTATAGTTACATCGAGTAAATCATGGCCATCGGATTAAAAACAGTTTGGACGCTCAGGATTTCGCCACGTCATCAGCCACTATTTGCACAGTACAGTCAACAGCCACTATTTGCACAGTACAGTCAACAGCCACTATTTGCACAGTACAATCAACAGCCACTATTTGCACAGTAACGCCAACAGTACCCGTACATGTGAATAGTATCGTACATGTGAACAATGTCATTTTTCCTTTTATACTCCTCCTAAGGTTTTCGACCGTCCTGAGTTCAAAAATGATGTCCGTTTTGCCATTTGATCTCTCGTTTATTGTGAAATGACTATGATGCCCCTAAAATATATAAAATACTTAATTAAAATAAAATACACATAATTAAAGTACAAGAAACTTAAACACATAAAAGTAAGGGTTGTTAGTAAGACTTGAAATGTAAAATGACGATTTTCTCCTTTATAGATATGCATTTTCTAACACACAACAATACTCATCTACAATATATTTACAAAAGAAATTTAGATCCATACTAGCTTTTCCTTTTAACTATGTCATTGCAAATTCTGAATATGTTTTAACTATCATAGATTTATGTTGTCAGTATCATAGATTTATGTTGTCATAATCTCCAACTTGATTGACTAAAAAGTCCATAACTTGACTAGTCTTAATACCAACAACTTTCGTCAAAGTAGCTTGAGCCATTCCAACCTTATAATCCATTGCCAACTCATATAGGTGTTCAAGAATAAATTGATTAACAAGTACTAAACTATCTTTTCTTTTAACAAACTTTTTAGCATGCTCACCTTCTCTATTACAAACCAAACTTCTCACATTGGTTTCACCATTATTATTATACCTTATATCATTCTTATGAATGTTGAAGCATATTATTTTCAAATATTTACCATAAAAATTCTCAGCATCTATAAGTGTCTCAAACTGACTTCTAATTACATCTTCACTAGTGAGTTGTTGTATTTGCTTACTATTAAAACAAATGGAGCATGAGGAATCATCCATACTTGGTAGAATGTTTTCCCTAGCCATTAAAGGAATTTCATGTGATGAAGGAATGCCAAGCTTTGCTTCTTTTAAATTTTGCTTGATAGCTACAAAATAAATATTGAATTTAGGTTGATAACCCTAGAAAGCTCTATTTCTAAGTTCAAATAATTTTACAATGTTCAATATGAATTTTTCTACATTAAGATACGACTTAAATAATACAGACTGCTCAGAAACATTGAAGCAACCAACTTTGAAGATGTATTAGTTCATTCTTTTAGCCTCTTTCCTTAAAGAGCACGACTGCCAAGCATTATATGCTCAATTTTCTTATATTTCTACATTTTTTTTTGTTTGTACAAACAATTGAATAAGTGTTTGATTTTAAAGCATTAGTCATTACATGGTTACATAGCCGAAATCTCCTCATAACCATCTCTCTACTCAACAACAAAATAAACATAAAAATTCTAAATATCAAATTATAAAGAATATATACAGTACTAACCTTGTTGATCAATATTAATGACTTTCTTGCAGTGATAGCTCCTAGATTTACCTTGAACATAAATTTTTCAAAACCAAAAAGCTTGATTAATTGACAAAAAAACTCTACTCAAATTTAATCAGATTGATTGACCAAAAAATCCACTCAAGTTTGATCTTGATGAGATATTATTTCTTGTTTACAAATATGAGTTTGAATTATGTTTCGTTTCTGATAGGAATTTATTCTGCCTACAGTCAAAGTGGTTAACATGCTGAGAATTCTTAGCATAAACTGTTTGGATCGTATAGTAAACTAAAGTTTGGGAAATTTCTGCGATCACCCCTACAATTTCAAATATTCTCACAATTTCGCTTGAATAACATATTTTGTTTAATTACGCAAAATTTGGTAAAGATATTATTTCAATAATATATGAACATGAATACAAAAATAATATTCATATGAATGTTTAATTACACTTTAAAGTTTATTTTACCAATGTCCTACACCATTCGTTATCGACTTTTAGTAATTTATTAAGCAGTAATTTCAAGCCAAATAAGAAAGATTTTAAACATTTAATTAATTTGAAAACTTAATGCGAAACTGAAAATTGCTAAAATAGTACTTAAATTATATTCTTAATGTTATAAGACAATTCGATTATTATGTAATCAAACTAATTTCAAAATCTATTTTGAAAGCATGCAAATGGATATAGTCTCTGCTATGAGTTTTTTTTATTCCAATGTATGACCATGGAAAAGTACCAAAGATATATATTTGTCCAATAGTGAAATATAAATAATAACCTTCAATTTCTTATGTGGCATATTTTATTGACTTACTAGCTTATAAAACTATATGCAAATTTGAAAATTGGACTATTATATGAAATATCATGTGATTTATCTCATTTGACCTTAGATTAATGTATTAAATGCCCATAAAATATGGTTTACTTCATTAATCCATAAATTAATTTTACTAATATTTATATTTCATAATACATCAGGGTAATTACGACTTTTTCCCTCCTACTAATAAATAGAGATACATAAAAGTAGTCGTCAATGTGTGTGTGTCACTTCATATGTTTTAATAACTATAAGAAAAATCAGCTCTACTAGAAAATGTATATTTATAAAGGAGAAAATCGTCATTTTACATTTCACGTCTTACTAACAACCCTTACTTTTAAGTATTTAAGCTTCTTGTAATTTAATTATGTGTGTTTTATTTTAATTAAGTATTTTATATATTTTAGGGGTATCATGGTTATTTCACAATAAACTAGAGATCAGACGGCAAAACAGACATCACTTTTGAACTCAGTACGGTTGAAAACCTTAGGAGAAGCATAAAAGGAAAAATGGTACTGTTCACATGTACGGTACTATTTACGTTACTGTTCACGACACTGTTCACACAGACGGATCGATGACGTGGCATTGACTGATGATGTGGCATTGACTGATGAGGTGTCACGATCATGTTGGACTAAAATTCTTATGTACTGTTGATGGTGACGTGGTAGCATATCAGTGGACAAAAAATCTCGCGTACGGTACATGCATCACATTGGATTATTTTCAACCAAACTGCGTCACTATTTAACCAGAGTCAAACTGTGTTACTGTTCACCCACGTGGTCAAACCGCATACTGTTGACTGATGACGTGGCGCAATCCTGAGCGTTAAAATTGTTTTTAATCCGATGGCCACGGTTTACTCAATGTATCTATAAAAAAGGGGTCTCCCCCCCTAATTTGATAACTCTAAATCCATTTTTGGGATCCATTTTCTGTAATTCCTTCTCCATCTTGTATTTTGTACGTATTTTAATAAATTCACATTTTGCCCCTTGTTCAATTATGAGTGGCTAATTTTCTTTCAAGCTTGGGTTAAAGGTGAAGTCTCAACATGTGTCATTAGCTTTATTTGGTAAATTTATTTTCTCTTCCCCTCTAATTTTTGTGGATGTTTTGACTTCTCATCGACAAATAATACTTATCTTGTCTAGTACCGTCTTGGTTTCACCGGCCCTCTAGTACAAGGTTATTATTATTTGGCACGATAAGCCCTTAGCACCATATTTATTAGAGCGTGGTTCATGAGGTGTGGATTCCCCTCTCATGATTTAATTGGTATTAATAAGGAATATTTAGCGCATGATACATGTTGATACGGATCCAGATACCCAAGTACGTCAATTTAATAGATTTACACTTTAATTTCTTCTCGCCATTTCAATTCCAATTTTTAGGATTATTTGAATCACTTCCACCACAAACAACAATAAGCCCTTGGCACCATATTGATTAGATCATGGTTCATGAGGTGTGAATTCCCCCCTCATGATTTAATTGGCATTAATAAGGATTATTTAGCTCATGATGCATGTTGATACGGATCCAGATACCCAAGTACGTCATTTCAATAGATTTCTCTTCAATTTATTCTCGCCATTTAAATTCCAATTTTAGAATTTATTCTCGCCATTTCAATTCCAAGTTTAGGATAATCCAAATCATTTTCACCACAAATCCAACCACCCATTTACAAAATTAATTCTACACACAATTAAAATCCACCTCCTCGTGGGATTGACACTCGTCACCATTAGTCTATTCTACAATAGATTCGTGCACTTGCGAGTTCAATAAAATTTGCACAACAGTGACTTTGCAAATTGTTGTAACTTGGTGTTATGTTAGGTTGCTTTTGCTAGTGCATGTGACTTTGCTTTTACTTTGTTTAACAATTTTTATAAGTTATATTTGTATATTTGATTATTTAATTATTTTTTATTTTATACTATTATTGGCTAATGACTAAGATATGTTATAGTGCTTATGTAATTATGTAATGTCACATTTATAATATTTTTTAATTAAATTTATAATAATTTTTAACTAAATAAATAAATAATTTTTTTTGTGGATTCATGGATTTTTGCGGATTTACAGAAGTAAATCCATATCCAATCCATCGACTGCAGATTTTTAAATTTTCAATCCATATCCAATCTACTAATCCACATATTGAATTTATACGGATTGAATTTTCACGGATCAGACGGATTGAGCGGATCAGATTGGATTCTACACACCCCTAGTAAAATCTACAGCTGTAGAGTAAAAGTTGGGAAAAAAATTTACTAAATTGTCAAAGTCCAGCTACAAGTGTTACCAAATACCTTAGTAGCTGAACTTTGGTAGATTAATTACCTCACCACACTCCCAAACAGGCTAAAAATACCAAAACAAATTTAGAACGTATAGACTAGGGGTGTTCACGGATCAGATTTTACGGATTGGACATCAATCCATATCCGATCTATGATATTGCATATTATAATTTTTCAATCCAATCTAATTCACGGATTGATAAAATTCAATTCATACATCTGTGGATCGTATGCAGATTTGACTCAATCTATATCCAATCTATACGTCTGCGGATCAGATGCGAATTTGACTCAATCCATATGTAATCCACCATTCTACGCATTAGTTTTCGAATTAAAAATTTTTATTTCTCTCCAACTAATGAAATAAAAAATTTTAATATAAAAATAATTTTGCTACCAATTAAATTTAAAATTGAATAAAATTTAAATAAATTAATTGTGTAAATAAATCTAAAATAATACATTTAAAGTTTCAAAATATAACACATCGAGACTAATTATTCAAATATAGCTACAATAATACGTTCAAAGTTTCAAAATATAAAACACCAAGCTTAATTATTTAAATAAAGTTACAATAATACGTTAATATAATACCAAAATTAATTGTTCAAATAAAGCCACAATTAATTGAAATTGTGAAGTTTCGGAAACAAAATACAGTCTGATCCTTCACCAGGGCTGTTGCGCCAGTCAAAAAATGGTGATTACGAAGTCATCCACAATGGGAACCAGGAGAAGCCGTACGCGTGGCGATCTTGAAGGTTATGATAATGAAATTGTTCAGCTGGAACCAATGAATGTAAAGTGACTCGATGGACTTGGGAAAGAAGATGGCTTGCTCTCGCCGGAATTGCGTGGCCGATATCCTTTAAATCCGTGTCGAGAGTGTATCTAATCAGTATTGAGTGTTGCTAGTGTGTGTGACGGCAGGGAGCTTATGGTTTTTTGTTTGCAAATTGTTGGTGACTTGACTTGCTTTTGCTAGTGCGTGTGACTTTGCTTTTATTTTGTTTTATAATTTTTACAAGTTATATTTGTATATTTGATTATTTAATTATTTTTTATTTTATATTATTATTGGGTAATGGCTAAGATATGTTATAGCGCTTAGTAACTATGCAATGTCACATTTATAATTTTTTAATTAAATTTATAATAATTTTTTAATTATAATATATATATATATATATATTGCGAATTTACATATTTCTGCGGATTTACAGAAGTAAATCCATATCCAATCCATCGACTGCGGATTTTTAAATTTTCAATCCATATCAAATCCACCAATCCACATATCGGATTTATACGGATCGGATTCAGCTGATCAGATTGGATTATGAACACCCGTAGTATAGACTAATAAAATTGAATTTTGATTATTAATTTTGAGACGTTTGAAATTGTTCGGCTGAAAAAATATGAAGAAAATTCATTTGTTTGGATATAAAATAGCGAAGAAAATATGAATTTATAGTTTATTAATACCAACCATTTCTACTATTAATTCTTTTAAGACATTCAAGATTTATTCAGCCAAAAACTTATAACCAATTTCTATTTGTACTGATGAAAATAACTGAACAAAAGCATAAAGCGTAGACGTTTAGTCCAAAATAACTACACTATCTAGAGACGTAAAGCTAAAAAAATTAAGAAAATATTACAATGTATAGAAATAAACATGCTCAATGTTTTAGTTTTGTACTACCTAATATGTTAATTTCAATGATAATACATACCCAACCACGTTCTATGGAAATATTGTTGATTTTGAGGGTAAACTATCTAAACATATTCATTTTCCGATTTAAAGAATTTGAACATTTATTAATGAGTTTACATATGAATGTAATGGGTTTACTTAGTAAAAACACTACAATAATAGTGATATATATTAGGTATTTAGATAGGTTCGTGAGTAAAGTTTGAATTCTCAATTTTTAAGGGTGAGTTTATTTAGTGAATAAAATAAGCAGTTTGATAAGTATAAATAGTCCCCATCCTAAAATAAATTAAGGGGGTAAAATATAACTATTTTATTAAAATTACTTTAAAATGGACAATATGGGTAAATTCTGACCTCTGGACTTGTAGTTTCCAAACAGTAGTTATCCATCGAATTTTAGAAAGGTAGAGAGTAAAAAAAGATTGATTCTAGAGAGCTAGTGATGATGTTTTCACTATGTTTGGATACGTTGAAGTATTGTTAGTTTGTTAAGTGGAGTCTACATTCACTAATAAATAAGAGAATACCTAAACATCCTAGCCTCCATTAAATTCGAGGTAATGAAATTAACCTTTATCAAATGCATTTTCTGGCAGGACATTTAAAAACATGTGGGATTGAGAGAATAGTTCAAGAGTGAGATTGTTAAATAAATAATTTTAAGATTATAGAGATTTTACCATTTATCTTGAGAAATTCAGTAAAATTATTTATTTAAATGTTATATGCATGTAGGGTATAGCTTAATCCGAAGTTTTTATCAATAGTCATATGCATCATCAAGCTGAAATGTATATTTAGTGATCTTGCAGATTAGTTGCTCTTGAAGAGATTGTTTGATTTATCTTTGCGGGAATATGTAAAATCTTCCCAAGAATCCCAACACTTTTGAACTTGGGCATGATTTGAAAATCTCTCTTTTGATTTTGCTAGCTAAATTTAGCAAAGCCTGCTTCAGGAAAAAGCCAAGCAAATTGTTCATACATTCAGGAAAAACTTGATGTTTTCCAATTTAAGGGGTGTTAAGAGTGAGTCCTAAGTTGGCAAGAAAGTTTAGGAGTCCTAGTGAGTTGAAGCAAGGATAAGAAATACTATTCAAAGAAGCCTAATCTGACACGAAAGCCATATCAAAGAGTGGAACTTTCTCATCCTTGAGTTTTTATTGTTATCTCTATGATATACAAGTATCAAATAATGCATGTCTACATCTCGTGTCAAATAATCCAGGGCTAGCTCTATGAGCGATGAGTGTGCGTGCCTTGAGGGATGTTAGCAACCACACATTTCACTTCCACTGCATCAGTCGATGGCTACAGGACTCGTTTTGTCAATCCATGGAATAACAAGAAGCAGGTGTTCCAGAAGTATGGATACTAATCTTGGGTAGCTGGGCCATAACTCTGTAGCAAAAGACTCCAATGTGTAAATTTATCTATTCTCAACCAAACCATGCATGCCAATGATTTAATTCTTCATCTGATGATTAAGGTTCCAAATGTCGAAATACATGCATGATATAGAAAACTGAAAAAAAATTGCATCAGTTTGTTCTCTTAATCATGGATGTACAATTTCTTCCCATCTAAATAAACTCATCTCTGAGTTGACAACGAAAATGCATGACACTTGCACAGGCTAAGCTTAATGAGTTCTATGTACAACAAATATTATTGTGTTATACTTTTTACAATCTTTATCAAGCATCCCTCACCTTGAGTTTGATTTCTGAGTAAGAATGGAGTTCTTTCTTTGAGCTTAAAGCTGCAGAGCTGAACTTGCGAACCAATATCTTGAAAACCGGCAAAAGTACTATGTACAGGGCAGTCAAAATAAAAGGTGTAGCAACAAGCCATCCCAACAACTGCAAAGATTGTTAGTAGATGTCAGCTTGATTGTTACAAATTGGAGTCAAAAGGAAACAGGAAAATATGAAGAGGAGATAAAATTCCAAGAGTAGAACAAAGAGCATAAACATTCCGAACTTCCAATTTACAAAAGGTTGCAACATTCTCATGCAGCAACCTCCACACAGAACCCAATCTATATATACTACCTACTTCCAGTTACATTACCCGATTATCCATGAGCTTTTTTCTCATTCTCATAGACTTTATATATACATGGCATAATTCATCTCTGCACTATCAAGTCAATTTTACAACAGAGGCAAATATAGTCTGCACTACCAAATCAATTAACAGGAGATGACAAGTGTTTTGTGACTTCCATGAACATCGGAAAACATAATTTTCAGCATCCATAGACCAGAGATATCTTAAAATACTATGAACTGCAATGCAAAATTCAAGCTGTTAAGAACATATTCACAGCCATCCATCGCGTGCTGCCCCTGGCTTTTTATCTCTTCCCCACATGCAGTTTCTAAATCCAAACCAATATCAGATATCTTCATCTATAAGTTAACCAACATTAGTGCATGTACACTTTGAAGTCCATGAACTTGCTTCAGGCTACTCGTCTCATCCTAATTCATTAAACAAAGAAGAATAACTCTGATCCATCAGACGATGCATCACACACCATCAAGCATCTTTTATAGATCTATAGGCATATTTGATACACCCACCGAATGAAAATCCTTATAAAGACCACAAGGCACTCATTGCAAGTTCTAAAGACTGTTAGGACTTACATCTGTAGTTTACATACAAAGGGTCAAAGATGTGAAGCTGTTTAGGCCCCTCCTTTTCTACTAAAATATAAGCTTGTACATCATGTTTGGTTAATCAAGAACAGTTGAAGTACTTTGGTCTATGAACTAAGAGTTGAAGAGATCAAAGATTTCTGTAGATAATAAGGGTAAATTGTCAAAGCTGACTGAATGCCGCTTTAAAATTTTTTCTTGCATAAATGGCATACAATCACTTTCAACAATAAGAAAGTTCAAAGCTTCTAAATTCATTCTTCCTGTCAAATTATCCTGGTTCTCTCACAAATGAATACCATGGCCACAAGAAAATATCGTAATGCTTAAAAGAAAGAGTTCAATTGTGAGATTTCTTATGCATAGGCAAGTGTGAAAGAGGAAGAGAGTAAAAGAGTTTAGCAATTTACTGCATGTGCAACGCTCAATAGGACCTCCTGTGAAGCTTTGCCAGTCAAAACCCTCTTCAACGCATCAGAATTTAATGGAAAATGAGGTCCACCAGTGAGAGCTTCACCAAATCGCAAGAAGGGCACGACCAAACTAGAAACCCAAAAGTACGAAAAGTAATCAGATCACAGGCAAGCATGCAACTAAGCTCTAGCCGCTATAGCAGAATGTACAAGGTTTTCTCACGACATAAACCAGTAAAAGAACCAAGACTTAACAAAGGCGAAATCATGCAGCTATCATAATTTCACAAAATCTCACATCAAACTCGTCATGCAACCATCATCATATTGAAAATGAGTAAGAGATGACTATCAATTACCTCAATTCTATTGGAGTAGCAATGAAATTAGCAAGCATAACACTAGGAGCATGGCAGCGAGATCTGAGCGCTGCAATAGCCATCCCACATAGAAAGACAGCAGCCCCTGTTCAAAAACAATCACATATGCTATTTTCACAGGCATTGCCAAGACAATACTCTACATTGACATACTCACATCAATATTTTTTTTTAAATGCCCAGAAAAATATTAATTCTCATTATTTAAATATTTAACAAAACAAAAATAACAACATACCACAAATCGGAAATAGACCAAGAGTGATCCCAAGAGCTGTGGAAAATGCCAATTGATTTGGTTCTGCACCTCTGTAGCAAAAGATAAAATTAACCCAGAAGCAAAATAAACCCAAAAAAGTAATAATATTTGAAAAAGATTGAAACTTTAAACAATTGAGTACCTGCTGAGGATTTGGAGAAGAGGTTCAACGATCCTTTTGTTAAACCAAAGTCCGATTCCCATTTTTTTTATTTTTTATTTTTTAACAGTTGTGTTCAAAATGAACAGAGGAGAATGAAGAAATGAAAATGAACACTTTTAATTGAATTTAATTCGGGGCGTCAATTGAATTATTAATTAGCTTCTGCTCAGAGCCAGAGGTAGAGGAGATTAGATTCTTTTTCTTTTCTTGAATTTACAAAATATTTATTATTTTTGGGATCTGCTCAGTGAATTTAATTTTAACATGTTCTCAGTTTTGGTTTAGTAATATGCTCTGTACTTCTTCTGTTCGGAGCATGATTTGTTTAGGAGGAATATTCATGTGCAGCGATAATCAACGTTTTATCTTGCTAAAGCCAATTGAAATCAGACGCGTCGTTATATTAACTGCACAATCGTATCTAGCGGATGCAGGAGATAAAAGCTATGGCGGGTAAAGTATGACTTGTAATCTGATGTTTGGTTGGGCATCGTGTGGTTGCGTGACACAAGAGTTTTGAAATTTGGGGAATATGATTTTTAAAAAATATGCGAGTGACACGTGGAAAATGAGATAACAGAACGCACGTGGGATTATATTTATACGTGGAGCGTCCACGTCCAAATGATTATGTCAAAACAAAATTTTGATGCAAATTTTAACCTTATTATTCAATAAAATTACTGAAAATCAACAGTAACGAGCAAATGACATCAGAATTCATCCATTATTTTCATCGTTGTTTTTCATTAAACCAATGGTTCAAAATTTTAAGTAAAAATAATTCACCAATCAATCAGGTTAAATCAAAACAAAATTAACAGATTATAGATAATGTTGCTCTTGCATTAGTTGTTTAATAATTACACACAATTCAAATTTATAAATCTTAACACAATTAACCATACGAGTAAATATATTGTGTTGTTGACTCGTTTATAGACTTATTTTAAAGAGTTTAATTATATTTGAATTGAAATTGATGAGAGCTTGAATAGGATTATGTCGTCATGTAGTTTGAAAAATATTAACGAATTTAAAAACTTAAAATAGTGGCTTTTATTGTTTATCTATTGAATCCATCCTGTCCAATACTAAACAAATGACAACCTGCCCAAGCACAATCTTTTAGTTTTTCCATCTACTTCGGGCTTCTTTTTTTTCCCAACTAAGAAAATGTCACGGCATAGAATCAAAGATTTAAAAAAAATAAAGCATAACGGCATAAAATAAGCATCACGGCATAGAATCAAAGATTTAAAAAAAATAAAGCATCACGACATAGAATCAAAGATTTAAAAAAAATAAAACATGATTACAAGAGCCGTAATTCGAGTTCTCATGGTCTCAACCTCTCTCGATTAATTGTAATTGTGTGGAGTTAATTTGTAAGTCTTTTCCTTTTGTAATGCGAATGTAACAGAAACATCCCTCATATGTGAGGATTATTTGTCTGGTCATGTGCTTCATAAAATTTAATGTAATAATATAAGTCCCACTTATATATTTGATTGTAAATATTAGTGTAATGATATGTTGTAATAGCAGTTATAAATATTTGTTTAATACAATAATTTGATGTGTAATCAGTATTAAAAAAAAATCAAAATATATATGGATGAGCGCACCACATCCACCATAGCTACATATCGATGAGTAATCAGAAAGAATACTCCGTCATGGTAAACCTCAAAAACTTGCATAAAAAAGCTGATTTTCAGAACTTAAAACGTTATCGTATCAAAGAAAAACCTTCTTCAAGGCACTGTGTTCTGATATCTTGCATAACACGTTGAAAGAGGATCGGATTGCTTGTAACGACAGCATCTACGCGCTCATGCAGCATCTTTCTCATTGAATCTTCGTCATCCACAGTCCAAGCAAATACCCTTTTATTTCTCCTGTTAATGGCTAATTGTTAAACATCAGATTAACGAAATTATTGGGCACGAAAGTTTAGCGGGAGTAAGAATAAGTTTGCACGTACCCATGAAAAGTTCTTACTAGTTTTTCATCGATCAAGGGGTGATACACGCCAACCACTCCAGCTTTTCTAATCCTCAATAGGTTGGTTCGAAATCCAGTAGAAGGATCCACCATTATGATGTAGCCTGCCTGCAAAAGCACCATTTGACGATAAGATAGACAATAAAGAGTAATGAAATGGACAAGATACGCCCCTTTGTGTTCCTCATAGTTGCACAAATCTAAAATGCATCAACCTTCTCATAATAAGAGATGAGTTTTGACAATTTTGGTCACTTATTGAACAGGGAAGCCTTCCACAGTATATAATCCAATACATGCTAGTAGTAATGCATCACCAACATAAGAGGATCAAGCCTAACCCTAATATTTGAATCTTTGTGAGTAGGAATAATTATAGTGATGGAGATGGAAATGAAAATATGAAAATATTATGCAAGATTTAATAGAAGAAAGTCTTCCCCAAGATCCCAATAGCAGTATAGAAAACAAGTAAAATGCATTCCTGAGAAGAATTCCAATTTGTCATTTTTTGTCTAGGTGGTTTACTTGCCAACTTGTATGCAATTAACAAAACTTAGCGGCACATACATAAAATGAAATCCATATCTACATCCTCCATAAATAAATGTAACTGAAGTGCACCAAGTACCACATGCTTTTTTATCACAACAAATCATAAGTTAAACAGGCCAATCTTTATTTTTTTTTTCCGGCTCTAATTAATTCTGTTTTGACTAAAATCCAAAAGGTTTTAGTACATTCTCCTACTTGACCCTAATAAAGGCAATTCGTTTATATGAAAATATGATAAGAATAAATATTGAAGATGACAATGAAATATTTTACACCTTTGAAGAGGAAAATAGAATAGCATTAATAGAATCTATCTTAAGCAATCTTGAAGTAGTTCAAGATATATGTAAAACAAATGGAAGAACCCAAGATCGTCCATAATCAAATTTCTAGTATAATACAACTTGCATAAATAGATAATAATAATAACAATCATACGGATTTCTTAATTCAAAATGCTGAATTTATATTGCAATATCTATATTAAAGCACTGATGGCATGTATCTTGATGGGAAAATAGACTAGAAATATACATAAACATGTTAAAAGAAAAAATTTGACCAATGACCCAAGAAAGATTAGGATTGACATATAGGTGCTAAGGCATATTCAGAATTCATAGACTTTTATGAATACGATAATCATTTAGATCTTTATAAGAGTAGAGTAAAAACTTTAAATGGTTTTAAAAATAGATGCAGAAGGGATGAATGAAGAAATGATCAACCAGAAACTCAAAATCAATAAATTTCTCATCAGTACTACTTATGATGAAGATGAACACTAAATGGAACGAATCCCTTTGCCAAGCAATTCCATGTTCATTAATAGGGAAGGCAATGGGCCAGGTCAGACTCAGGCTTGGTCAAGCCCTAACTCAACCCTATTACTAAAACAAAGAGCCCTAGCCCTTGAAAAACCTAACCTGTCAAACTAAAGATCAGGCCAGGCCCTTATCGTATCATGGTCCTTTTTCATCTCTGAAGATTTTATAAAAATTAATAATTAATAATTATTTGTTTCAATTGCCCAAAAGGCCACTACCACTTCAAAGAGCAAAAGAAAAGGGGCAAAGGCAACGACTTTCTTTTTTTTTTTTTCTAAATATCAAATTTTTTTTTTGAAGTCTAAATATCAAAATATTTAATATTTTGAAAAAAATGAACTATAATGCGTCTGTATTGTGTGTCACGAGTAATGTGTAAGAGTGTAATACTCTGAAAGAGTATAATAATGTAATGTGAATGTGTTGTGTTTTTATTTTTCTAAAATATAATAATTAATTATTGGGCTAAAGGTCGGGTCAGAGCTTTTTGGTAAGGCCTTAACCTTAAACCTAATAGGATCGAGCCTTGATAACTCAAGACCTAGCCCGACCAGTGGCCCGAATTTAACGAGTCTTCCTCAACCGGCACATGGCCAGGTCAGGCCTTTTTGGCATCCCTAAATGTTCCTACAATTGCTTACAAACAAGCAATTTGCATGCAAAGAGTGAAGAAACATTGACTTTCCATAGTTTTCTTGTCATGTAAAGACCCCCAAAAAAAAAAGGCCTCACAGAGTAAAACACAAGTAATTTATTGTTTATAAATATTTGACTTCATGCGGGTCCTACATTAGAAAGTAATTTATTACTGTCAAATGTTCCCAATAAGTAGACACCATGTGAGTAATGTTCAGACTTGAGTCATCTGAATAGAATGGCCAATAAAGCCGATAATTTATTTCAGCTTGTTACACAAATTATAGACAGCCAAACTTCAAGAGTGCTATATTTAAAAAGAGAAAGGAATTATCTAGTGGTTGAACTTAAAATTGCTCATATTATGGTGAACTCCATAGGCACATGGTGTGGGATTATTGAATCCAATGCTTAAAGCACCATTCATGAGGCATTGTATCAATGCACCACATATGTTGGTATGTTCCAGCGACGTCTCCAACCTGAACATTTATATGTACACTGTAATACCCCAACTTACACACACAAACACACACATTATGAAAGGCATTTGATTTTAGCCTATTAATACACATAAATTATTATGATTTGGGCCTTGAAAATATTAAAAGTCCATACTATTATTAATAAAGCAACTCCCGTACCCATATTATTAATGTGTAAAAAATTAAAAGACAAATAGAGCCATTTTCACTTTCTTTTGAAAGAGAGCTCGCGGGCAAGAGAAAACAATTATTTTAGGGTTTGGTCCATCAAAAGTTCAAATCCCAAATTTTTGTTCAAGCAAAGTTTAACTCTTCTTTTCTCTTACCCGTAAACCCTCTTTGAAAAGAAAGTGAAAATGCGTCTTTTCCCTTTTTTATTTTATTTTATTTTTTATATTATGTTTTAATAGTATGCATAAAGGGGTAATCGACTTGGCTTTATTAATAATAGTTATAGCTTTTAATATTTTTAAGACTCAAATCATAATAATATATGTGTTAATAAGGTATAGTCAAATAGGTTATGCTGTGGTATTACTTATATGTACAAGTCTTAGCGGAGGACATCAACTACCTTATAAAGCACATCTACGCACTTGGTGTA
The DNA here is from genome assembly GCA_029618585.1 of Citrus australasica. Taxonomy (NCBI): domain Eukaryota; kingdom Viridiplantae; phylum Streptophyta; class Magnoliopsida; order Sapindales; family Rutaceae; genus Citrus; species Citrus australasica. Next base: position 29,392,582 of record JARCIV010000003.1, on the reverse strand, counting down.
ATTATAAAACGCCTCATGAATGTTGTTTCAATGCTGAATTTACAACACGAGTAACGTCGCCTATTTGGTCATTTCTAAAAGGTAGGTAATTAAAATAAGCCTCTAAGCCAGTAATGTTTCTTTCATCTTTGAGAGAGAGGGGGGGGGGGGGGGGGAATGTTTCCTTCTAGTGTTGTCCTAAAACTAAATTCATTTAAAACATATAACCATCAAACATATCCATAACAAAACAAAGCTTAACGATAAATACAGTTTCTTACCGTAACATTTGATGATAATCTGATTATGTCCCTTACTAAATGGTCGCTTTTGGCCCAAACAAGGCAGTTGTAGCATTTTGTCCTTTCAATCTGAAATATTTGTACAGATAGTAAAAATATAACCACATTCAGAAATGCTAAATGACCGGAAAATGACATCTTCAATAATTGCTACGTTATAAATTCATAAGAAATATAGCAAAATGAATTTTTTGGAATCATCATTCTCTTCCTACTGGATACTGCATGTATCAGGTTTCAAGAGGAGACAACAAAAACCATCAGAGAGCAAATCAACCACATAGATAACTAAAACCCATAACAAATAATGCAAAGTTAACAAGGCCCAATAAAGAATGTGTTATGATAGGGTACAATTGTATAAAACTATAGCAACGGTATTACCAAATCCTTGCAGATATCCAGTTAGCAACATTCCGCACAAAATTCTCTAAACAACCAACAGAAATAATGGCTAAGCAGCATAGTCCAACAGTAAATGCAAAAGTGTACTAGCCTTCAACATAAACCTCAGTTTAACAATATCAATGAGACTCCTAAGAACTCTAAACCATGTCCCAAAACAAAGGGAAATGATCAAAATATCACAAAGGAAATAAAACTGAGACATCTTAAGCTACACATATAGCTATAATAGTTTTATCATAAATAATTTGTAGCTCTCCACTAAATAAACAAAAAATGGAAAAAAAGAAGTATCATATATTAAAATTGCATTTTCAAACTAGAGGCTTAAAATATAAACAAAGATCAAAAGGGATAGGGAAGAAAAATGAAAACTCACAACAGAAAGAATATCCTTTGCAAGCCCCTTTTCGTATGATGGAGGACCAACCTTTGCATCCAAAATGACTTGCTGTACTGAGTTTGACACCAACTGAGAAGCCACACAAACAATAAGAAAGTCAGTCTCTATGCTTTAAACAAATAAATGAAAATAACAATTACATAAAAAGATAGTGCTGGTGCAATTATTTTCGAATCAGATGTCATACACAGAAATGGTCAAAGATGCATAGTATGTCGCTAACATCACTTCATCCCCAACCAAAAAAATAAAATAAAAATAAAAATAAATAAAGAGAAAAAGAGAATGTGTCAAAGTGGCTCCTGTAATTACCATTAAGGCATCTTCAATAGTAGTAATTACTTGATCATGAGACTTCTGCGCAAACTGAAATGAGGTACCTAGTTTTTTTATCTACAACCACAAACTAATAAATAATCTCAATCAACATCACCGATAAAAATCTTACGGCATGAATTTTAATATACTCTTTGTATTTTTTCAATCAACAAAAATGATAAATATCTCATAAAGGATTGTGTGTGTGCGTGTGTGTGTATTCTTTCTTCATCTTTCTTTCCCCTCTTTCGGGACAAGGTACAGTTCTAATAAGAAACATGCAGAGGTTTACGATAATTAATCTAGATAAAAGTACAAGTCAGCGTCTTTTACCTCTTTCATGCTCAAGTGCCCAACTTTAGAAGTAATGTTACCAGATATCCGCTGCAAATCCCTGCCTGTGTCATATGAAAATCAACTCTCAAAAAATTTCAAGAACAATCATCAAATTTATAATTTGACTCCAACATGAATACTAAATGTTGTTTACAAGATGTCACCAAAGAATGCCGTTTGAATCATGCATAATTCAGAAAAAATAAAACATTTGCAGAAAATTTCCACATAACTTTGAATATCGACAATCTCCAACTGAGCAACAACTTGACTAAAACTTTTAATCAAAAATATATCCAAAGTCTTCACCATAGGGAATAGTACATAAATGAAACGTCCATTCCACAAAACGAAGAAGTATTATTCATGCAGTACAGCATTCCTACTTCATTGATGATGATTAGGGAAAAATGATAATCGTGATAGAAACAGTGGTCCATTACCTGTCGTGAAGAGCCAACAAGACTCCATCTAGAGAACGAGAAACATCAATCTCCACGCAGTCTACTTGAGAATGAAGGGCAGATCGATACGCAGCCATCTATGAAGCAAAAAACAACAGAATCATCAAAAACAAAGACCAGTCAATGGATCTCTGAACACTGGCTGCAACATGTGCAGGTTGAACAAACCGTGACTTGGACATGCATTTCTAACAAAAGATAACGCTACGGAAGACAATAAATCCAAAACGTAGAATTAATTATGCTCTAGTTGAAGTTCTAAGCATCCAAATGAGAATACATAGACAAAGCAATCAACGTTTAAAATACAATGCCTACCGAGTTCGGAAATTCATTAGTTGAGTCGCCGCCATGAGCACATACAAGAGGAGAACCATCCAGCCATCCACACTTTTTTAATTGCATCTGCACACAGTGGAAGGTATTACAAAGTGAATATTCATATCCATGGAGGTATATAATATCCAATACAGGGCTAAGTAATATCTTGTGAAAATGTTTCAAAATCTATATGTCAATAAAGAATACAACATTCCTCTAACTACAGACAAATATGCCCATAGTCCTAATTTCTAACCCAAGGCATGAGGAAAAAAATTACACACTAGGCCACTCAAAGAATATGGCCGCAGTGCATTTGGAGATGCTTTTTACAAAAAGCACTTGTTTATATAGGAATGCCTTGGACAAAACCAGTTTTTAGGAAATCACTTATGATTTGCTTATTGAAAAGAACTTCAAATTATTTTCTTTCTTTAACAATGCTTTCTAAATAAGTACATAAGAAGTGTTTTCCCAAAATATACCCTAAGAGCTTCAGAGCTTCTTCAGTCTTAAAAAACACTTAATAGCACCTTTCAGAAAAACAGCTATGAATTGCTACTTGACTAAGCGCTTCTAATTATTCTCTCTCTATAAGTGCTTCAAATTATTTTCACTCTCTAAAAAAGCTGTCTAAAAGAGTGCAATATCAAGTGTTTTGCTAAAGAGCACCCTGTCAAGTCCTTCTTCGGTCGTAAAAAAGCCCGTAAAAGCAATTCTCAGAAAACAATTATGAATTGCTTCGTGACGGAGTGCTTCAAATGCTTTCATTTCTATAAAAAGGCCTTTGTTCAATCATAAAAGAGCACATTTATCTATAGTACCAGAAACTATGATAAAAGAAAAAACAAAAGATAGAAAAAAGCTAAGCAGCAACAAGAATTGGATGAACAGGTTTTTTTTTTTAACTTTTACGGCATCACCATGACTGAAAAACAAAGGCTTATTAAATATTAAGTCAATTAAATAAGATCTACATTTCCACAATTTTTAATTAGACCTAAAAGCGGAAAGCAGCAGATCGGGTTAGAATTGATACTTGATGGAAACGGCGGAGTCTGAAGTGGAAGAAAATCGGAGGAAAGAAGGCTACAAAAGCGAGGCAAATGAGAATCAAACGAAACGATCTCTTCGAAGGAGCGATTAATCTTCTTATGCTGCTCTGATTACTCTGTCTTTGCACGAATGGCTGCTGCCTTCTTCCCAATCTCACCATTTTTATGTTACCAGTACCAGCAGAATGAATCACGCTCGCTGACGGTACAAAGACTTGCACTCGCTGCGTTCTTATTTTCTGTTTTCTTCTTGTTTTATTCTTTTAGAAATTAGCTTATGAATTCCATTTTTTGTGAAACATTGAGATAATAAACCATATATATTATTTCTTCTTTAAAAAAAAACTATATATTGGAGTAAAATTACAGAAGACTCTGTTTTTTTATTGTTAATACACAAAAGTTTATATTTATTCATTTAAATTAAATGCACACTCATCGATTTTTAACTTAAGTAGTGTTTTTTTTTTAAATTTAAACAAATCTTAAGATTAAATAATATATTTATTTTTTAATATTTAAATATGAGTCATATTTTTTATTTTATAAATAAAAATTATTTTAAATATAATTATTTAATATTTGTCTTACTAAAAAATATTATTTTTTTATAAAAATAAATATATTTTATAAAAATATTTTTAAAATATAATATTATTTTTCAATAATACTTTTTCTCATGCAAATAAAAGTCATATAAATTTATTTTTTTAAATATAAATACTTAAAAATAAATTATAAGTAAAAAAAATAATTAAAAAATCTTAAATTAATAAAATTTCGTACTTTGGACATTTTACCAACAACCTTGCTCAAACTGCTCTCTATAAATTGTACTTCTAACACGCATATTCGTTGCAAGTACACCTACCGAGTTTTGCTTTCAAAAGTTACTTTCTAATCCAATGAGGAGTAAGATTTCCAGATAAAGTTGGGTTTGGTTTGGTTTCCAATTTAAAGTAGGAAATCACCTTTGTCTGTAAAAGGAGGGGCGCGGTGGTTCGCTTGTTTTGTTACAGAAAGAGAAAGTGGAACGACAGAGAAGAAGTAGAAAAGCAGCCATAAATGATGTATTCAAAACTATTGGTGGAAACACGAAGGAAAGAAGAGGCTGCTTTGGAAGAACTTGAATCCCGTAAATCGATGGTTAAGCTTAATGCAGCAGGAGCAGTTGAAAAGGAAGAAGAAAAGAAAAATACATCTTGCAAGGAAATTGAGAAAATTGAGTGAGAAATCAAAGCTACATTCAATCTCATTCTCGAGAACTATCAATTTTTCCCGCCGGAACTTGAAACTTACATTGCCGATCCGGCAGTTTATGCTAGAGTAGTAAAAAGGATCGGCTCTGATACTCACGGTCATGGAATGCCATGAAGTAGAAGAAGCCATGCCGTGTGCTGATCTCATGATGATGGTGGTTGCCGTTGTGCCATTGACCCTGAACAGGAACCCACTCCCGAAGGATATCCCTCAATGGACACTTACGCGAGGGATTATTTGTGTAAGGCCCAAATTTTTATTATTTTATTTTGTTTTATTGGAATTTAAAAATAATATTATTGTCTTTATTAATAAGGATTATTTACAGGATAATTTAAAAAAATTATTTTTAAAAATTTAATAGAATTTTTTAAGACTCCCTATAAATTTATATTTTTTCCTCTTCTATAACCCTAAGACTATGACATTTCTTCTTTTTCTCTACTGCTTATTACGCTGTTACCCAAATCTTATGATTCAAATATTTGTTTAGGAGATAATTAAAGTGATTAGTAAGTTTACTCTCCTTAATCTCCACAAGTTTTCTAATCACTCTATCTAAGATTTGAATTAGCATTATTTTATATTGTTATATATCATAATACATGATTTAGGATGTGTTTAGGTTCTGTTTAGAGCTCTGATTTATTGTGAGTCTTGTTAACCAATTTTTAGTGCATTAAGCATGCTGGACAAATCTGGACAGTATGAGTATCTCAAATTAAATATATATTTTCTGAACGATTTTTCTTAAGAATTTTATCTTTTTGAAAACTAGACATGTAGGGCTTATTGAGTAAATTTTGTTTCATAAAATTTAACTTTGTTTTTCAGTTTTATATGTATTTTCGAAACTGACACTATCGCATTGGAAAACTATGATTCCATCAAGGCGACCAGATTCACAAACTTATTTGTACTACCAAATGAATACGAAAAAGTCTGAAATTTTATATAGAAGTTAATATATGTGTCTAGTATTTTTAGTTTTAATTTCATAATTTTCCAATTAGTATCTGATTTTATAAAAACCTCAGAACCCGTTATGTTCAATTAAAATACTATGAAACTGTTTTTTTGAAAATATTTTTGGTATCGGATCCTCTTAAAAATTTTACATGAGGTACCCATGGATGTCCATAATAGTTCCGTAGAATATTATGTCATTATGATTTTTAGATTAAGAGTTAAAATTTTAAGAATCAGGTTTGTACGGGTATGAATTAAAAAATTAGATTCTCATAATAAGTTCTTAATAGTTATATCTTGTATTTATTTAAGGTGTTAGAAGTGTCTGAGGCTCTTAGAAGCTTTGAGTAGTGTTAAAGCAATTCTTTTAGTGAGGTAAGTACTTCATTCCTAATGTACTCGATATGTATGATTATTCTGATATTATTATAAGTGTTTTCATATTACTTAAAGATTAATTGATTTTCATAACAAAATTAGTTTATGTAAATATTTTCAAATCTAAATTATTTTAACAAAATATTTTATAAATGCTTTTAAATATGTAATTTATTTTGTTATTTAATTACCTTTCATGATTTTATTTATAAAATATTTTGTAAGCCTAAATTATTGTTATAAACATTTATAAATTTGATATGCATTTTTTGTGCACATTTACGATTTAAATGATTTATAATTGTAAGGGGACCACCTTTTGATAATTTAAATTATGTTTTGTGCCTGCACGATCATAAATAATTTAAATCATACATGTGCACAAAACATTCGTGTCAAATTCATAAATGTCCATAATAGCAATTTAGACTTGCAAAATATTTTATAAACAAAATCATAAAAAGTAATCAAATAACAAAATAAATTACATACTTAAAAATAATAATAATAAATTTTGTTAAAAGAATTTAGATTTGAAAACATTTATATAAACTGATTTTGTTATGAAAATCAAGTAATCTTTAAGTAGCATGAAAACACTTATAATAATATCAAAATAATCTTACATATCCAGTACATTAGGAATGAAAGTTACTTACCTCCATAAAAGAATTGATTCAACATACCTCAAAGCCTCTAAGAGTCTCAAAGACCTCCAACACCTTAAACAAATACAAGATATAACTATTACAAACTTATTTTAAGAATCTTGTTTCCTTATTCATACATGTACAAACTTTATCCTCATAATTTTAACTCTTAATCTAAAATCAGAATGACATAATATTCTATGGAACTATTCTGGACATCCATGGATATCTCATGTAAAATTTTCAAGAGGATCCGATACCAAAAACATTTTCAAAACTATTTATTTCTTGACAAATTCGAAATTATTTCACAGTACCTTAACTGAACAGAATGGGTTCTGAGATTTTTATAAAATCATATACTAATCGGAAAATTATGAAATTAAAACCCAAAATACTAGACACATATATTAACTTCTATATAAAATTTCAGAATTGTTCGAGTTCATTTGGTAGTACAAATAATTTTGTGAATCTGGTCGCATTGGTGGAATCACAATTTTCCAGTGCGATAGTGTCAGTTTCAAAAATCCATATAAAACTGAAAATAAAGTCAAATCTTATGAAACAAAATTTATTCAATAAGCCCTACATGTTTAGTTTTCAAAAAGATAAAGTTCTTAAGAAAAATCGTTCAGAAAATATATGTTTAAATTCGAGATACTCATGCTGTCCAGATTTTTCCAGCATGCTTAATGCACCAAAGATTGATTAACAAGACTCACAATAAATCAGAGCCCTAAGCATAACCTAAACACATCCTAAATCATGTATTATGATCTGTAACAATCTAAAATCATGACAATTCAAACCCTGGATAGAGGGTTTGGAAAACTTGTGGAGAATACGAAGAATAAACTTACCAATCGCTTTGATTCTCTCCTAAACAAAGGCTTGAATCCTAGGGTTTGGGTAATAGCGTAATGAGCAGTAGAGAAAAAGAATAAACATTGTGGACTTAGGGTTATGGAAGGGGAAAAAATATAAATTTATAGGGAGTCTTAAAAAACCCTATTAAATTTGGAAAAGTAAATCTTTTCCAAAATTACCCCATGAATAATCCTTATTAATAAATGCCATTTATAAATTCCAATAAAACAAAACAAAATAATGAAAATTTGGGTGTTAAAATTTGATTGCTCTTGATTATTTTTTATTATGAAAAAAAGGTTACGATGGTGGAAGTTGAGCTAGTATTCATTAAATATTAACTACTGTAACTTAAAAATTAAGTTAATTTAATTTCATATTTTTATGAAGAAAATTTTATAATATATTTATTATTTTTATTAAATTATTATTTGATAATTATATTTATTATTCACAATTAATTTTTATTTTAAAATTATAATAATTATAACTTTTAAACTAGAGCACCTCAATTTCATCATCAACAATCTCATCACTATTTACAACAACCTAACTCCATCATTGACAGAGGCGACCAACTATTGCTCAACTAGTGACGATGTTGCCTAAGATAGGGGTGGGCATGGATTGGTTTGAATTGAGTTTTAAGTTAACCCAAATCAAATCATAAAAGTTTGGGTTCAACCCAAACCAACTCAAATATTTTCAACTTAACTCAAACCAACCCATTTGGGTTTGGTTTGAATTTTATTATCAAAATATTTTTATTTTGATAAATTTAATTATATAAAAATGATTAATTGTTATTAATTATTAAATTTATACTAAAATATGAAAAAAAAAAATATAGTGGATAAAAATTATAAATAATAAATTTTACAATAACTTAATCCTTAAATTAAAGAATACTAGAAAATTCAAATAAAGTTTAATCACAAAAACCATTAATTTTCAATAAATAAGAACGTAAACTCTAATAATAAACTTCCACAAACATGACATCAACATGTAAATTCAAAGAAAGAAAGAAAACAACTTATGTGAGTGCCATTTAGTTAAAATAATAAAATTTCTTTAACTAAAAAAATGTATCCTTTGACTTATAATTATTGAGATGATAATTTTCTATCAAATGGTTTTTTTTTTCAATAAGTTAATTGCTCATGAATTTCAGGATGGAGGATCAATGTCAATAAATCCCATCAAAATAAAAAGCGGAGTATCAGTATCAATATAGCTCACAAAATGTTAATTTTATTTATAATAAGACTTTATAATTTTTGTCACAATAATATTTTATCAATGGAAATATCATTTCTCATAATTATTAATTATTTCCTTCCAGTGGGCTAGGTAACTATGCCCTCAAAAACCATCTTAGCATTATTAATATAATTTTTCTTAATTTAAATACGAAAACAACAATATAGATTTGGTGTTTTTCTTCTTATTGTTAGAAACATAAAAGCGGTAATTACGTAAGTATAATATGAGTTCATAAATTAAAAAAAAAATATTTCATTTCATCAAACACCAGTTTTATCTCATTTAATTATTTATAATAGCATTTATTTAATTCATATTTGTTTTTACATGTTGTTTTCCTTTTCTAATTGTTAACAATTGATCACGCTGTGAACAATTTAATATTTTCACTTATTTATTTTTGTTTTCATTTATTTTATGTGACAAATTGGAGTGTTGGAGTTTTGTTCATGGTCTATGAGTAAACCATACTCAACCCATAATAAAATGATTTTTTTATATAAAATTCACATTTAACTCATTTTCATAATATACCCAATCCAAACTATTTAATTTAGTTTGAGTTTGGGTAAACTCATGGGTTGTGGGTTTATATCCACCCCTACCCCAAGACAAAGGTGCCGGTTAAATTGTTACTTTGAAGTGGCTAGGGAGCAGATGCTGGTTTAATCAGTGGATCTGAGGTGTTAGGGAATTGTTGTCTACTAGTTCTTCAATTTTTATTTATTTTTTTAAGATTGCAACAAACCTGTATAAGATAAGCCCCAACCCCGCGGGATTAGTTTACACAGGTATTGCCATATTAAAATCTTATTCTAATACAACAAGTGATGAAGCCAAACATGATATTATAATATATTAATACAATACAATGCCCTAATACAATGGCACAACCACAACCACCATCATTCAAGGTCAATATTTTTCTAATATATTTATACAGAAGTTGTAACAAAATTTATGCACCATTAAATTAGAGTATTTAAATTGTATACAGTTCATCTAAATAGTAATATGATTTTTTTCGACAATTATTGTAGCGTTCAAATTTAAATTAATCCATCTAAACCAGTCGATTCAATTTTAATCAATCCAATTTCTTGAAATCAAATGAAAATTGGATCATATTATAGAATTTCGTTCAATTACTTTTTAAAAAAATCAAATTGAACTAAATTCGTTAATAAAAAAATGGTGATACTTGCTATTTTTATTTTATTTTTATTATTCAATATTTAATCTTTTTTCTTCTCATTTCTCAATACTCCATTTATTTTTTAAAATAAATTTATCGTATCTTTTTCTTTTGAAGAAATGTAATGATAAGATACTTGAATAAATATTTTTTTTTGTATAATATTAATTAAATGATTTAAAAATTAATACTAATAAATTACCAGCACCTTTAAATAAATTGTTCAAAATTCAAATTAAGACCGCGAAACACACCCCCCTTCGTCTTCTTCTTCTTCTTCTTCACTCGCTCTTTCTGTCTCTTTCAAAATCATTGAATATTCATTTTCATTTTCGATCTAAAAATCACAAACAATGGAGGAGTATTTGCAGTACATGAAGACTCTTCGCTCTCAAATGAACGGTACCGATCTTTCTCTTGCTTTTAAATCTACTTTGAATTGAAATTGAAATGTTGAATTATTCGAATGTATGTTTGGAACATAGATGTGGAAGATCAAGCAGCTAAGGTCTCTGTTGAAGAGCAAACGCTGATCTCCACTATTCAGTCCCTGGAAAACGACCTCGTTTCGGGTTCACTCTCTGTCCTCCTCCGGTTTCTCGTTTACTTTGAAAGTGATTCTTACAAATTGTTTTTATTCTGTTATGAAGTGTATGCAGTAGTTGTGGTATTACTTTTTGTTTTTGAAAACTGGTTTGGTTGAAAGTGCTTTTATGATTAGGGTTTAGGAAAACTAAAAAGCACTTATTTCCTGCTTCATACAAAAGCACTTTTTCCTAAATAGTTTTTCCAGTGCTTTTTAATCCTGAAGATATTTTCTGTATTTTAAGTGAACGCTAGAAATTGTGTTAGGAAATTGGTGGTGAAGCAGACACGCATCTAAAGTAAAATTGTAAAAAAATAAAGAACAAGTGTAATAGAGGACACTATAAATTACGTGGTTCGGCTTTTAGCCTACGTTCACGGGCGAAGACAGAAGGAAATATTTTACTAGTGAAAAGGAGTTACAAGTATTGTAGTATTTTAGCTCACTTCCCAAAACCCCAATACACCCAAACTCTCTAAATCACTATAACAAGAGCTTATAAATTTGAGCTCTTAAAACTCTCTAACTCTCAAACTCTCTCAAATGGAATTGGATACCAAATGAGGGAATGAACCTCTCTATTTATAGCTAAAATACTACAATACTTGTAGTATACTACAATACTTGTAACTCCTTTTCACTAGTAAAATATTTCCTTCTGTCTTCACCCGTGGACGTAGGCTAAAAGCCGAACCACGTAATTTCTGGTGTCCTCTTTTACACTTGTTCTTTATTTTATTACAATTTTACTTTAGCTGCGTGTCTGCTTCACCCACCAATTTCCTAACAAATTGAAGAAAACCTTGCTTTTGGCTAGTTGAAAGTAATTTTAATGATCTTGGAAGTGGATTTTCATAGATTTATCTATTTTAAGGACAATTTTAGTCCTTCTTTTCAGCATTTCAAAATTTTGAATTTATCATATCTCAGACACAGTAGTTCTTATGGAAGAAGCTTTTTGTTATAGTCATTGTTTGTATTTATGAACGTCTTTTAATATTTTGCAGCAAAAACTGAAACAAAGAAATTTAAAGAAGATGCTGAGAAGATGACAATGGAAAAGGGTCAAATATGTGCTCAGATATTGGAAAAACAAAGGAAAATTGCCTCCCTCGAGTCTGATTCATCCACCCTTAGCCAGGTACTCATGATTCTAAATTTAATTGTACTGTGTAAAGTAAGTTAGAAAGACTATTTCTTAGGGTATGTTTGGAATCAAGGTGAATTTTATGCTTTAAGCTGCTGTTTGTTGTTTTAACTGCATTATATTTGTAAAATATAATCAAAACAAAAAAAGCAAATTCTATGCCAACTTTGGTGGAAGCTACAGTTATAGATTGCTACTGTTTTGAGATGCCACTCGTAGGCAAAAGAGTAAAAGGTTTAAAATTAAAATTACTTTTGAGGAAAACATATTAACTTTTTTCTGCCATAAATAATATGGTTTTGTACTGTTACCTATTTTAGAGGGAAATGGGCAAGTTAATAGACATATTATCATAGATATCCTCAAGTAAGCAAAAGTGTGAGCTGATTTCATTGTTTTCTCGTATTGTTTGCTATTTGGTTTTTACTCTGGTGTTCCGTCTAATTGTTGCCTTGCTGGTCTTTGAGAGTTGATCAATTGTATAAATTATAGACTTAATGGTATGGTGAATTTTGAAAGGAATGTCTTCTTTTAAGGGAAAAAAAGGTGTCAAAATTATGGGCCTTTCATCTGTGTAGGTTTGACTTTGTGATGCATCATGAGGGTTGGTGGCAAACGTTTAAGAGAACATTGAATTTTAGAAATGGCTTCTGGCATTATACAGGCCATGTCATGGTAGAGGTTGTTAGCTTTTGAGGGTTATCAATTACTCTTCCAAGTAAATGAAAAATAGATATTCATGATTAGTCAAAGAAACATGTACTTCCAACTTTTTCTGTATTCTTGATCTTGTTCCTACTCTTTTTGGACATACAGACATTGGAGCTTATCACACAAGAAAGAGTCAGCATATCATCAAAACTTGTTGAGAAAAGGTAATTCACAAAATCAAATTGCATTGATTGAAGTCTACCAAATACTATGGATTATTATCTCCTTAATTTGTTTGGCTGTAACAGCACTTACTATAACAAGGTTACAGAAGATATCGGAAAAAAGTTACAGCTACAACAGGTTAGGTTCCCAAAATAATCTTCATTTGTTGTTCTAGTTTAATACTTCAATTTGCGGTCAACTATCTCCTTTATGTCTTGATAGGACTGGGTCAAATTTTACATGACAAGAAAAGTTGGGGAGCCCATGGTAATTTCTTGCTAAATCTTTGTTTATTTAATTTAATTTTTCTTCAATGTATTTTTTTGTGCATTATATAAGAAAGATCATGGATATGAAAGCAAATGATCTTTTGAAATATGAAAGTAAATGATCTTTTGTGGTATTTTACTTGGGAATAATTTTTGTTGGTTGAATTTTGAAGATATCATATAGTCCACATACATAAGAAAGATGTAATTCTGAGACTTTGATGGTGGTTTTGCATTCACTCTGGCTCAGTTATGTGCTAGGCATACAGTTGGGTTTTGGTTGTTACACTATTGGCTCCCCGCATGTATGATAAGTCTTCATCTGTGTTTAAGAGCCAAACTGGACATGCTAGCTAGCTCCAGGAAACAAATAGCTTAACTAATGGTTGTTGAATATCCTTTTAGATTGCTTAAGGAGCTTTCCACTAAGTTTTTGTGGTTGTCTTGACCATTTGCATTGCCTGAGTGTAATGACAGGAGGAATTAAACACCACAGCTACAATTTTGGCTGTTAACAAAAGAATTTGTTCACAAATGAAGCTGTTATATAATTAACAGGCATGTAAAATTGCTGCTTTTGTGTGTATGTGTGCAGTTTTTGGAAGTTTAAGAAACCCCCTCATATTTTTTATTCTCATATACTAAAAGCTTGGTATGAGTTCCTACAAAATTTGTTTTGTATTTTTTTTTTAATCGTACTGAAGATATTTAGATCTTCCTACTTTCTTCTTTCTTCCAGTGAATTCTTGTCATGATGCTCTTTGTATTTGCAATCTTTAACTAACAATTATGTAAGAGTGTTTGAGCTTTATGGTTGCTGACTTGCTATTGCTTTTGCGTCTTCGTTTTTGCTATTTCTTTCTCTTTAACTGTTTTAAGAATCTCAAACTTTTGTGCAGATAACATTTTCATGACTCTGATAACTTGAATCATGCAGGTCAAGGATAAAATTTGCGTGCAAATTGCTGAAACTGAAGGTCATACTCTCAGACTTTTTTAAAATTTTTTTTATCATATCTTATTTCTGGGTGGTCATTAAGGATAAGTTTTCCTTAATTACTTAAGTTCATGAGGAATCACAGTATAAAATCTTTATCTATTAGACATGTTCTGTTAATTGAAATATGCTGCAATTGTTCTAAGAAATGCTAAGTTATACTCATCTTTATTTTGCAAACACAATCAAGCTCTCTCACACTCATGTCCATATGTGTAGACACGTACTTTCGTTCTCTTAATCTCTTGCTTCACATTGACATTATACAAATTGTAAGGCACACTCATTACATCTTTGAATTACGCACTTCTTCCTTGATAAAATGGTGAGATTTGATCATTAAAATTCTTTTCAGTTGTTAGAAAAGACTAGTTCCAACTACTTGTTTTGTTGGTTATTGATCACAGTCAGCTACTTTGGACTAATAATGGGAAAGATGGGTTATTTTGGAAGAGTGGAGTAATATATATGTTGTTTGCAACTTTTATTTCATATATGTCAGTTTTTCGGTAGATTTAAGTGTAAGGGAGGCTTGATGGTCTCTTCAAAAACAACAAAAGCATGATCTTACTAAAGATTCTGACTGGAGTTTATTCCTCAGCAAAATTTAGGCATCACTAGTGCACCTGATCTGTCTGAGTTATTTTTCTTGATGAAGAAAATTTTGTCAATTAAAATGAAAATATCATTTCTTAGTAGCAATTTAGAAAGGTTTGTCCATTTGTCAGGTGGCAAGGAAATCTTTAAGGTCTTTTCAGTTAAAAACATATGCATTCATGGAACAACATTTTTTATTACTCTTCCTTGTTTAGGCCCAGCACATGGACTCTCAACCCCTGAAATCTAATCCAGGGTTTAGGCCTTGCACAGGCAGGCATAGAGAGGATTTTTTAACTTGGAATCTTCTTAATATGGTGCCAAGTTATGAAATGTGGGGGAAAGATATAAAGAAGAGAAGTAAGGAAAGATTATTACCAAAAATTTTCATCCCAAAGGTGTAACATACAACTCCCAGAATATATTCTTGAAGAATTCTGGTTCTTCTAGGCAAACATCGCTAATCTGAATCATTTATTAACCAAAAGGAATTAGCACTTTGGCCTCATGTCATAATTCTCTTGCAGGAAAGAGTGGCATTGACAACCATCTCTTAATCAACAATATGGTAATAGATCTTGCCAATAGTCATTAATATATGCGGATTTGGCAATGTTCTAAATAATTATTGTGAAAACAGGGGAATGAAGCAAGGAACAACCTGATGGCCAGGTTGGACTCAGCCAAAGTCAATCTTGAAAGAATTGCACAGATGAAATCTAAACTTGTTTCAGACAACAACAAGGTTACTAATTCAAACAAGACTTTTACCTGAATTTATTTTTCTTTTCTATTTTGGTCAATGGAACATATGCTGACTTCTGTGGAAGCACTACTGGCTTATAGAAAGACTGCATTACTTTATTTGATTTCAATTTGTTAAATTGTTGTCTTAAATCTTCACCAACTTCTCTGCAAAAAGTTAAATTGTTTCCTTCCAATCATCATTTCAGTTGTTTGTAAATTCAATTTTGATTTTATGAAAGTTAATTGTAAATGCACTTATTTGAGTTGAATGGAAATAGTTTTAAAACGTTGATAGCTAATATATGCATTTGTTTTGCCGTGAGAGTAGATGGAAAATTCTTCTGCAATTCAATTTGTGACTGCTTTGCATTTTGGACTACATTACATATTGGGACAACGTTATTACAATTTTAATGTTTTCTGCTTCTTATAGTTGTGAAAATATGCAAATGAATCTGCTTCTTGTAGTTGTGGAAATATGCAAATGAAACTGTCCATAGATACATCTGGTTTCCATCAGTCAAAAAATAGTTCTTCAAAGGGCTATATTTATACATTGTTTGTTTTGATTTTATATCTTAAATATGTGTTCATGAATCTTAGTTTTGGTTTCAGATAAAGGAGTCAGTTGAGCAAGTGAAGAGCAGGGCAAACAAGTTTAAGGTGTCTATACCCATTAACAGATAAACTTATTCATGTACATTCCTGCGTGTTCATGCATACATGATTGTGCTTGTTGTTTAATTAAGCAGTGCATAGATGATTAATTTAGAATGAAAAAATATCCACAAACGACTGTGTTCTTCGCTACCCAGAAAAACGGAGTTAAATGCTATGGTTTGAAGTGATATAATTGGATGTGTGGTGAGTTGTGGCTCTAGTGTATTCTACTTTATATGCTCTTATATAGAATACTTATTTTTGAGTTATTTAATTTGTGGAAAATTATAGCCAGAGCTAATGGAAATGGATATAAAGACTCTGGAAGAGGAACATGGAACTCTTCAATCAGATATAGCTGGAGAAGCTGAATATCTGCAGTCTCTGCAGCATCAAATTGAGAAACTAGAGGTGAATATGGTTATCCAATTTTGCTTTCTGTTTTTAAAAAATGAGGCTCTTTATAATTTACTTCACCTGATAATGACCTTTAGCTGTAGCCAAAGCAATGTTTACAGAAGCGTCCTTACTAGATGGCAACAGCAAGCATTTAGCTGTCGCGTGCACTCTGTTTCTAAAAAAAGTTATGATTGAGAAAATCAATGGCAATTGGAAAGTTAGTGATTGTGTCCCTTCCAGCTACTAGAAACCATCTCAATCTAGTATTTGTATTAGCTTTTTGGTTTTATTTTATTTTATTCCTTTCTTTTTTCTCTCTTATTAAATTTCACAATGAACATTTACCTTCTAATTGATGATTTCTTTGCTTCTGGCAGGGAATTTCTCATGTGATCAAATGTGCTTGTGGACAGGAATACAAAGTGGAAGTGTCTCTTTCTGCATAAAAGAGCACGATTCACATGAACCTTGGAGAAATTGAGGATTAAAAATGAAATCAGTGGTTGGCTAGAGTACATAACTCACCATACAGGTGATAGGTTGTGCAGTGGAACATAATATTGAGTCTTCTGAACTAATGATTTGATATGAATCTGATAGGAATTATTATAACTGATTATTTTTGTTGTTACCAAGTGTGTTTTAGCTTTTTAAGTGGTTTCTTGTTGGAAATAATTTTAGCTGTCTTTTGCTTTATGTTCCTGGTTAAAAGACTAATACACGATGATGTCATAAGGTAAAAGTGGTGAAACTTTCTCTTGTTCAAGTAGAATTTTTTTTTCTGTCAAATTTATGATTCTGCATTATAAAAATGTATATCTCTTGGATGTAGATATGAAAATTTGCTTCCGATTCTCTTACAGTTACCTACTTATTGCAGGCACATTTTTTGCAGTGCTACATGTATAATTAATAAAATTGAAAAATTAACAGAATTGATCATAATTGAATAGGCATAGTGGTACATTATGATTACTTAAATGGCTCATGAGTACTTGAGTATATCCATTCGAGTAGGGGTGGGCAAAATCGGGTTCGGGTCAACCCGATCGGGTTTCGGGTTGTTCGGGTTAGACAAGAATCAACCCGAACACAACCCGAATTAATGACCCGACCCGAAGTTCGGTTCGGTTAGGGTTGGATCGGGTTGGATTTAAAACGGGTAGGATTGAGTTCGGGTCAATTCGGGTCAGTTCGGGTCGGTTGAAATTGGGTCAATTCGGGTCGGGTCAATTCGGGTCAGTTCGGGTCTATTGTTGTGTGTGTGTGCAGTGTTAGACTTTTAGACTATTAGCTTAGGTTTTTTTTTTGAGAACCCGATCGGGTATTCGGATCGGGTCGGGTTTGACCTGAACCGATCACAACCCGATCGGGTTTCGATCCTGACCCGATCCGACCCGAACCCAAAATTTATCAGGTCGGGTCGGGTCGGGTAAAATGCCCACCCCTACATTCGAATTCCTTTCCCACTAACTTAAAGAATCAGACTGGAAATCAATGCATGTAATTTACCACCCTTGCAAGTTTAAAAGTATATTTTTTTATCGTACAATTGGAATTTCTGGGAAGTAGATATGTATATTCTCCTATATATGGTAATTATATTCTTGCGTTTGCATTATCAATGAAAATATATGCACACGAAATTATTAAAAAGGAAAGGAAATTAAAGGTAGCAGTCACTTGATCTTAATAGCCTTCAGAGCTGCAGACAAATCCTGAGGCTCATAACTTTCCTCTATGTAGGCGATGTTAGGGCTGTCCGGTGGGACTACATCTTCTCTTTTGAAAGCATCTTCACCGTGAAGAAGCTTCTCACTTCCATACATTACGGAACCTCTTAGAATTAGGGTCTTGTGGAGGCCGACCAGCAGGTCTTCATAGTCTGTGTCTCCTTTTTCACCCACAAAAACAACCATTTTCGAAAGATCTATTCCCCACCTTATTGATAGATACCTGCATCACACACACAAGCACTCAATTTTGAGTTGGTTTTAGTTTCCACTTTGCTACAACAGATAAATCTTACTGAATGTTCCGCATGCAAAAATAATTCTAGTTGAAAGAGGTCAAACCTGAGAGCTTGTATTCTTGATGCAAATAATGGTACCGCATTTAACCTTGATCCTGCACGTGTGTAGACAAGGTTGCATCGGAAACCTCGCATCCGAAGCCTTTGACGAATATTGTCTACTTTTCGAGTCTGTCCATTGTAAGTTGTATTCATCATTAGGTTTATTAAAGATTAAGTTGCATCTCTATCAAGGTTATACATTGTCATAAGTATCTTACCTCTGCTCCTGGTTTTATGCTATAACAGTGGCATCTGGAACTGCTTGCATCCACAAACCCAACGATGTCATCCTCTGCCCCATCTTCTGCCCTGGCAACCCTTGGGACAACAGACCTCACATTCTCCCCTGGCCATCTGTATTCCACATGAGCTTCATAGTCCCCATCAGCTACCATGTCTCTCCATGGAAAATATAATTCACTTCCACTATTGCAAACAATTGCATCAAAATCTTCAATATTTACTGTGCAACGTCTGATTGCTTCCATAGTCTCTTGTAAACTTGATCCAGTTACTAGTATGAACCCTACTCTGCCCAAGCCTAAACTCAATCCTGCTGCTTTCATCACATTCTTAATTATTGCTTGAAAGGTCTCTGTGGTATTGCCATCACTATCATAGCAATCAGCAGCTATTACAAATAGCATCTGCCTTCTACCAGGACTGTGAGTGACACTGGCATTTCCATTGAAAGAAGCCTTTTGGGTGATGGCCTCTATGAGGTTTTTCTGTCTTGTTACTGCATCTAGCTCTGCATTAAGCTTGAAGTCTCCTTCCATGGAGAATCTCAAAGAGAAGTCCTCAACATCTCTTAGAGAGTCACTCAACGGTTCTCCAGGAATTGTCATGATCTCGAGATGGGAGTTTGGGTGGCGATTCCTGCTGTGTTCTACATGGGAGAGGTAGTTACGGCAGTGTTCTGGCCATGAAAAACGGTGAATATTCTTGAGGCCATTTTTTCGGCATTCACTCCACATGTTTTTGTCAGCAAGCAGCTTTAGAAGAGCATCTGCTATGGCATTCTGATCATGTGGATCGACTAGGAGACCATTGTTAAGTGCCTGGTAAAACGGAGTCCTCTGTTACAGTTAGTTTGGTAGAATATTATGCTAGCATGTCCAGTATGCAGATTATAACAGACTAGTAGATCCAAAGGGCATGCTGAAATTCTATATAGGAAGAAGTTTAGGCCAGTTAAAAAAACTGACCTACAGACTAGGACATTTTGGGGTTAAAATATAGATGGAATAATACCTTTCATCGGCTAATTTAGTGTATTTAGTGAACATGTTTCTACTTCGAAATTTAACTAGAGTAGAGATGGACGGTTAATGTGGGCAAATGCGGTATCATGGATGGTCAAAATTCTATAGAGATTTTAGTGGCTCATATAAGATTTTTCTGCAAGGATTTTGGAAGATTTAAATTACTGAGTTTAGGTGAAATAACTCTAAATTCTGCATAGTTTTCAGCAACGCATGCTTTTTATACTGACACATGCTTCTGCAGAGTGAGAAATTCAGAACCTTCAGAATGTCAACGGGTCCACCATTTTTTGTGGCAACAACTGGTAAACCATATGCAGCTGCCTGCAAAGACATACAGTTGAATGTAATTCAGAATGAATGGAATTGTTAAAACTTTTGGCTTAAATGCTGAATTTTGATGCTTTAGAAGTGCAGTTCTGTTAATTACTCTTTTCGAAATATTCCTAAGACTGCTTAGTGGAAGTTGTTGTTCATGTAAGTTTTCTGAGAATAGAACACTGAATCTTACCTCTATGATCGTGAGACCGAATGGTTCCACAAGGGCCGGATTGATGAAAACCCCCTTCAAGAGACAAAGCCACCATAGAAGTATTACTGTTAGCAGATTTAATGTTGCAGGGAAGAAAAAGGTGTTAATCAATATGTGTCTTTTCTCTAACTTCTAGATAGTAACCAAGCTGATATGTTGTTGATAACTTTATCATCTGAAGTTGTATTGATGGAGACAGCATTATAAGGATTGTAAGACCTAATGTAAGTTGTTGATTGGACCTATGACAATGTACCACAGGTGGAGGCTGTGCCATTTTAGAATAACTTAGATAAATGAATATTATATGAGTAAGCTAATTTAGGTGACCGCAGGCTCAATTAGTAGATGCAAAATACCTTTGTTTTTGCAGCCAGACGATAGATATCAGGAACGTCGGATTGTTTATGATGCTTAGGATAGGCCACCTGACCATACAAGTCATACTTGTCAATGAGCTTGAGTACTGTTGTAAGAACAACTGAGCTGCTATTAGACATGTCTTCAATGTCATCTCTGTTTCCCAGTATTAGTGTCTGCATCAACAGTGATAAAGAATCAGTCAGCAATTTTGACAATTTTGTTATAGCCCTTTCTGAATTGAGACATCTTTTTACCATGTTAGCTAGTTCTCTGAGGGGCTGGCATTCCCCAAAAGCCTTGAGCAATGTGGTGACATTTTTCTTGGGGTCAGGACGGGACAATGCAAGTATAGTTGGCTTGTGAGGATTTGTGAAAAAGCGCATCACCTGTGATGCAATGTCAGATTAGAGAATGGGATAGGATTCAAGTAATTTCTTTTAATGTACCAGGGCAGTTCATGTCATTTAGGATCATTTATGGAACAAAAATTCGAGAAAGAGAGATCTTAGTTTGTTGAAGAGAAAGATGTTTGACCTCAGACCACATTGGAGGGAGATTCCTTTTGCTTTGGGTTCTATCATTGCCAATTAATGACTTCAGGTCAGTATCGCCCCCCATTGTGTCTTGTGTTGTAACATAGCTGAAGTCCATGCCTGGGGGTATAACCTGATTGAATATTTGCATCAATAGCACGTGAGCTCGCATTTCATTATCATAAACTACAAAATCCAGAGCATTGCTTACTAGTGAGGATTATAAACTGTAGATTCTTCCTCTTTTATAAAATGCAGGTATCTGAATCTGAGATTTGATGCCATATGCAAATAACTAGCAGCACGGCTTAGCATAGGTGGGTTCATGGCATCTAGCCGGGTGCCTAAGCCTAAAGGTGACTCTGTTTATCATATCTTAGCAAATTCATTGAAGTGATCTACTTTTGGTTCAGAGGCTGCAATATGCCTGTGGCTTGAAGCTTAGTTGTTGAGAATAATTACTTTGTGCTGTAATTTTTTTTTTCCTCCATCAGAACAAATCTTTTCTGGCCATAGTTTAGTTTATTTGCTTAAGAAATCAAGTGATTCGTTACTTAAGGCTGAGGAAATTCAAAAGGCTAGGATTTTGATCATACCACCATCCTTGGCATGTATCGTCCGAAGCAGCTCA
The DNA here is from genome assembly GCA_029618585.1 of Citrus australasica. Taxonomy (NCBI): domain Eukaryota; kingdom Viridiplantae; phylum Streptophyta; class Magnoliopsida; order Sapindales; family Rutaceae; genus Citrus; species Citrus australasica. The sequence goes on along the minus strand of JARCIV010000003.1, from coordinate 29,370,735 downwards.
CTCCACGCTGTCTTCGAACCCTAAGCTTCCTCTCCAACTTGAGATCAAACCCGTCGTACAAGCCCCATTGTTCTTCTATCTCTTGCCTCGTGCTAGTGACCACCATCTCGGAGGCATCCAGTCCCCACTCCTCTGCCTCAATCCTCCTCATTATCTTGTAGGATGCATTTATGTCCTTAGGAAGCCTGCCTTGTTTCAGCAGTTGCTCGAACTTATTCCGCCCCAATGAGTGCCCTGTCAGCACCATCGGCACATTCAAGGCACCGGACAGGTGTGCCGCCACCTCTCCGGCATCTGCATAGTGGCCGTGAATCACATATGGCCACGTTGGTTTTCCTCCATTGACTTGTTCACCTATTGCCCTTGCCATGTCGACAATGTGGTTTAGAGCACCGTCAACAAACTCATGAATGTACGGCCAAAGTGACTCTTTCGCTATGTACCTGCACCAAAAACGTTTATATCAGGATTCAGTACAGAGTTTATAACATAAATTCGGATCCTCTCGTTCTCCTAACTCAAAATGAATGAAGCAATTACTTATCGCGTGCACCACATGGGATGCGGATAATATAGGCACCGCAACTGCCGGTGCCGTCCGACGGGCATGATAACATCTCGTTCGGTTCACCATAGCTAGAATCTACTTCCGGTGAGGCAATTTGTCTTGTCAGAAGATCCACTCGATACACACCCTCTGTGTTGGCTAAGGCCCGGGCAAGTTCAACAACATATTTCACCTGAAAATTGCAACATATTTTACACCCACCCACTTAAAGACTTTTTTTTCCCCACTCTCTTTTATCGAGTCTATTAGACTCATCTGGTTTTTAAGTAATGCCCATATTTTTTATTTTTGCATTTAGTAAAAAATAAATGGAGTCTGTGTAACATAAACTACCTGACCACCGGTATCAGAATCTCTTCCAAGTTCCATATTGTCTCCACGCACCAGTCCATGCATGCTACAAGAAAATTTAAACTTGAGAGTGAAGTCTATATTCTAATTATTATAGAAGTTAAGGCAATTTTTTTTTTAAAAAAAAATTGGTAAGATATTTTGAAATCGTTTGATCCAAAAGCTTTGAGCAAGCAAGCAAACAAGATGCGAATGTAATAAACATTAGTTGGAAGACACATCTAAAGAAGTTTCTTAATGTGGAATGAGCTTTTGTGGATTAAGCACGAGACACAAAATTATACAACTATTTAGATAAATGCTTCCTGTCAGGTCGACTGACACTTTACGGGTTTTAAGGTTTTAGATAAATGACAAAAAATTTATGTGCAAGTTCTGACTTAGGAGGTAACTAATTATTATAAAAATTATTAAAGATAAGTGGTAAACTCAAATGCCAATATTAGTATTAAATGTCTTAAGCCACCTGATCAAGACAATGTAAAGGTTCCTGCTAGACTTATCATCCTCAGACCAAATTTGCATATCGGAATTGATTCTAGGAATTTCCTTGAGGGATTCTGAAGCATTTATTGAATCCCCCTTCTCCTTCTCCCCTTCAGATAGCTCGGAAAGGTCATCGGCGGCATCATTACGACCTTGCTCGCGCTCCAGCCGCCTCTTCGCCAGCCTCTGTGCATCCTCCCATGCAATCTGCGAACATAAATCCAACCATATTTATCTTTGTAATCCAAGGAGTATAACATTTTAATGAATAAACAAGGTTCCTCTATTATCGTTTTATTAATGTTTCCACAATGCAACCCTCTGCATATTATTACTTCACATTTATTATACGTATTTAGAAGTACAAAAATGTTAGCAAAATTCAGTAGTGAATGCATTTAATTAATAAATTTTAATCTTTTAACACTTCTCCCTTCATACATAAATTTAGGGAAAAAAAAACAAAAAAGAATAAGCTTTATGATAGAGATGTCCGTGACTCGTGATACCTCACATCCCTGGTGAGAGATATAGACTTTACATCTCATAATAATAGCACAAATGAATTTTGCTTCTAAAAATCAAACTATAATAAATTGTGTGTATAAAGTACAAAATTTCGACATTAGGCTAGGTGTTCTTTTTTATGTATGTGACATTTAATGCAGGGCCAAACCCAATTAGGGCCCATCAGTCTCTTCTGGGCTTCTATATTGTTTCAAATTTGACCCGATTTCAATTTTAACACTCTTTTAGATTTAGGCCTTATCATCAACATATTCAATTGTTCTGGGCTTTTTAAAACTATGCCCAATTCCAAAATATATTGAATTAACTCAATTATCCGGCTTTTATTGTTTGAAAAAACAATTATCCGTCTCATAGTTTTAAATTTACAAAGGTATCCTAAAAATTCACCGTTTTAGCACATCCCAATTAATTAAATAAAAAATAAAGATAAAAATACACAAAAAATGTTTTCGGCACATATTATCTTTTTCAAAATATTTTAGTTAAATATGTTCTAAGCTTCCTCTAAATAAAATTCTTAGGTCCACTAATTTAATGTACTAGGGTTCACCGATTGAGTAAATTGATAACTCGGTTTAATTTTTTTTAATGGTGTAATTGAATTGAAATTAAAATATACATAGAAAATCAATAAAAAAAACACACATTTCTATTAATCAGCTCAGGTTTGGTTTACAAATTTTTAGACTGAGCTCAATTTTGCCTGCTCATATCACGAATGTAAAAGCCAAAATGTCAAAGGAGCAATATTAGAATTTTTATCCAATTTAAAAATTCTATTTTAGATTAAACATAAATGTATCTTTCATTAGTTAAAAGTTGAAAATGAAAAAAGTGAAGGAGAAAATACGAAAAAAATAAAAAGAACTTTAGGTGGAAAATTGGAAGGAAAGTGATATACTTGTTTCTTTTTACGGGCAAGATGCCAAATGCGCCAGCACATATTCTCAAGCCTATTACTCCTTTCACGAGTATTCCTTGTTGCTATTACCTGCAAAAGAAAACATTCACATTCATTCATGCACCTTCCTTCATTACTTCATTCACAAGTTTCTCATTTTCATTTCTTTTTTTTTTCCTTTTTTTTACTAAATTTAAATTTTATAAAATTAAATAAAATCAATTAACGAGTAGATGATCCTAGTTGTGATAGACATGTTTATAATGCTATTATTTTGGATCACTATGATTGTTCTTTAATGTTAATTTTATATTTAGTTACAAGTCAGTAATAAAATTTAAAAGAATTCCATCGAAACTCCTCAAGGATTATAAAATTTATCAAATGAATACGAAAGTATTAGGGAGTTATCATTGAGACCCATGTATCAAATGGATTATACGAAAGTATTAATAAATTAATTAATATCATGTGGACCCTTAAGAACCAATTGTTGTCAAGGGTCCTATCAAAAGAGATCAGCCAATCTTGTACTTGCAAAGACTGCCACACAAAAAGTATTGGGATTTGGGATATATTCTCATTCCCTATTTTTATTTCCTTTTGTTGTTATTCATTATTTTATAATATGACTTTTAATTCTTAAAAAATAAAAAATAAAAAAACAAATGATCGCATTTTATAGAAGTAAACTAACTCTCGTATAAACAATCATACAAAAAATTATATAGATAAAAAATTGAATTTAACCGTAATATCACAGCAAAAAATGTTGGATATGTTTATTACTTTTGCATATAGAAAAATGATTTGTTCTGTTTAACTTCTTATAAATATATATATTATTAAAAAATAAGATTAATGAGAGAAAGCTAATTAATTACTATACTAACCTTGACCCAAGTCCTATGGAGATCAGATTCATCAAAGCTATTAATAACTTCTTCAACAAAGTACTTTGTGGGACTAAACAATTGGCCTTCTTTTTGCTTAGTTTCTTCTTTTTGCTTAGTTTCTTCGAACTTGGAAAGCTTGAATTTCCCGTCATTCATTTTTGTTTTGCCACTTCCCGCATCCAATATTGCTTCCAAGTACCCATTTATCCACTCATTTCCAGCCATTTTTCAGCTTCTTTTTACTTTTCTGATCGCTAGAAGATAAGCACTTTCGGGAGAAGTTAAAAGCCAAGATAAAGATTTATTATCGAACTCTTGTTGGATGACTTTTATGTTTCAAGCCTAAAAACCCATTAGAAAGCACAAAACAAAGAAACATCAACATAGATGGAGGAATATGAAAATTTTGAGAGAAAGTTTTGAGGTTGATATCTTATTGGAAAATAGTTTTAAGAAAATATTTCATGCACGAAATAAATAAAAAAAATGGTTTTGAGAGAAAGAGATAGCTAGGTGTGGTTTCCAGAAGCTCTCTGAAACCGAGTTGCAAACAAAGAAGCTAGGCTTTTTATAGGGCATTGGAATAGCTAGAGAAAATTACAGATATTATTTTGAGATTAAAAAATATCATAAAATTTAATTTTTATTTAAAAGATATTCAAAAAGTTGTAAATGGATTTGTTGAATTCGGTGGCATTTGTTCTCTTCTCTCTTTCATTCACTCACTCAAAATCCTTTCACGAAGTATATTACTATAAAATCCATATTCTTTATATTATTCTCCACTTTAGTTAAAACCCAAGATATATAGCTTTACTTTGAAAACTTATATATAGAGAGAGAGAGAGAATCCGTGCATATATGATAATATAAATCAAATTTAACTTCATTCATTTAATTTTATGTTCATTTTTTTTGCTTTTTAAAAAGATTTATGCAAAAGTAGAAGAAAGCTGATGAGGCAGTTCCTTGATTTGTTCACTTTTATTGAGCAATATTCGTTCATAAAAATTTGTTTTGGGGGTTGCGCTCAAGCCTCATAGTTAACCTTTTTTCTTTTGGGAAATTTACAGCCGTCCACCTATTTGTTCCCTCTTTTGCAAAAATACACGAACATTTTTTTTTTCCAACGCGCCACCCGAAGTTACACTTTTATTTCACATTTCCACTTCCGTCTAGTCTCCGTTAATAGAGTTAACAGAATAATAATGAAATGACTTTTTTGCCCCTGAAGGAAAAATTACAATTTAACCGAAATAAAAGAAAAAAAATAAGATTCAAAAATATAATAATTCAAAAAACACTAACGACGCATTTCATTTCTCTCTCAATCATTTCCACAAACAATTAGACAGGGAGAAACGATGGCTCTAACGACGCGGCAGAGGCGGCCGCTACCGTCGGATCCTCCGCCATCATCGCCGATATACACGAAATACGACAAGCCGTCGAGGCGATTGGGTGACGGCGACGGCGGACGCGAAGAAGAGAAGTCACTGGGGTGGTTCTGAAATACAAGTGTGCAACCCAAGAGGGGGGGTGAATTGGAATTTTAAAACTTATCCTACCAAATCCACACAACAATCCAATCTAATGCCTTAATCAAATTCGAAAACAATAAATTCAATTAAAGCACAATAATAAAAGAGTAAGTGAAGAGAAAAACGAACTCAAGGATTTTTACGTGGTTCGGCTATCCCCGCCTACGTCCACGTCTCCAAGCACACCCGCTTGAGGATTTCACTATCCAAGCCTTTCCAAGGCTTCAACCAATTACAATTGACTTCAAGGTGTCAATGAACCTTTACAACAAGAGATTATATCCCCAATCTCTTAACCCAAGTGTTTCCCTCACTTGTACACTCACAATTTGATGAGAAATAATAAATACAACAATGAATCTCTCTCTAAGAGTAGATATACAAATTGAAGAACAATGATGAGCTAATAAATGATGAGTTACGAAAATGAAGTTCAATATATGTTGTGTGCTCTTGTTTATGCTTGCTTGAGTTGCCAAAAATGAAATGGTTTTGAGTTTATATAGTTTGAACTCAAAAACTAGCCGTTATGTTCATTTCTGGCCGGAACCGGATTGCCGGATATGGAAACCGGATAGCCGGTTGATGTTACCGTTACAGCACAAATTTGAATTTCTGAACATCCGGATTGCCGTTTGTTGAAACCGAAATTCCGGTTGCGTTTTGGTTACATTCTGCCTCAAACCGGATTGCCGGATGCCACGAACCGGATTGCCGCTTTCGATTTGGTTACGTTCTGCCCGAAACCGGATTTCCGGATTTACATAACCGGATTGCCGGTTGCTACAGTAACAGATACAGTGACGGCTACAGTGAATTATTTTCTGAAATTACAGTTTGACCCCAAAACTGTATAAAACTGTATTGTGACCCAAAACGTCAGAAAACTTTACAAATAGGTCCAGTTTCAGAATTTCTAAATATTATTTTGCTAATTAAAAACTTTCTGAAATTATGTTGTGGCACCAAATATTTTATTGTTTCACACAAAGGTCCTTTTCAACATAATACCCATATTTTCAAAGTTCTCAAAACTTTTCACTTTAGTCCAAAATATTCATAAATTATAGTATGACCCAAAACATTTCAAATATTTATAAAAACATCCAACTCCGAAATTTTATAAGAATACTTATTAAAATCAAAGATTTCAAAACTTGTCATTTAAGTCCAAATTCGAAATTCAAAATCAAAGGCTTAAAAACACATTCATTTTAGTCCAAAACACTTTGATTTTATAACTTCATTTTCTTATTATAAAAACACAATTTATAAATCTTTGTTTAAGCAATACATGTGTTTTGTTATCATCAAAATCAATATCTATAGCTATAAAAGCTAACAGGTTCGTGCCGGTATTCGCATTGGGAATGCTTCGATACATGAGCGCTACGACGAACATCATTCACGACTGCGACGAGGTGTTCAATTACTGGGAGCCCCTTCATTACTTGCTCTATAAATCTGGCTTCCAGACTTGGGAGTACAGGTAGCTGCTTTTACGTATCACCCTTTTTGTTTTTGTGCTCGTTTAGGAATTTAATCAAACACCTTAAAGACCAATCATCAAATTCGGCTGTTTTATGTCTTTCTATTGTGTATGTATTAATTTTACGTGTACTGATAAGACCCCATGTATAGAACTCACTCTTAGATGTAAGGGAAAGGTGCCCATGAGCTAATAATCTTTGCTTTTAGTTGATTATTATATTTAGCACATGTGTGGATCAAGGATTCTAACATGTAGTTTTAAGTTTTCAAATGAAATATCGATTTTGCCCCTTTAACATCAGCAATGTTTTAACAGAGACTAGACGGAAGTGGAAATGTGAAATAAAAGTGTAACTTCGGGTGGCGCGTTGGAAAAAAAAAAGTGTTCGTGTATTTTTGCAAAAGAGGGAACAAATAGGTGGACGGCTGTAAATTTTCCTTTTCTTTTTCATTTTTTTTTCCCTAACAAACTCTCGTAAAGGGTCCAGCTACTATACCCATGGGGTTTGGTACCCAATCTTTTGTTTTTTTCAAATCCACCGTTGGATTTAACGCAAAAGTTGTATAATAGCTTAGATGTGATTATTGGGACATTAACATTAAAAGCTCCTTTTGTTCATGTAAAATAAGAAAAATCAAAAGTTTTATAATTATGACATATAAGTCCACAATATATATATTTTTTACTCTATTGAACTAGTTTTCAAATTAAATGACTTATTCTTACATTTATTAATATTTATTTAAATTAATAAAATTTACTTATTAATTAATAAATTAACTAATTTATTACATAGTTAAACTATGTATATTATTGATGATAAATATAAATATGATATTTTTTAATTTAACACGGAAACCAATTTCCTCCCACCCATATGAGTAGGGTTCAAACCCCATAACTTTTTTCTTTTTCAAACAAGAGATTTTATATCTCAAGTAGATGAAATATACAAAATATGAAAATAAATTTAATTTGATATTCTATGTAGTTAATATTTTATTTATTTTTTGTAACACAATATTTAATTAACATACTAATAATAATATTTTAAATTACTACTAATAATAAAGTGTTAGTTTATGAATTTGTAAAATCATTTTTGTTTATTTTAGCAATGAGTTTTGTATTTTTGGTTGAGTTTTTGTCCTAAAATAAAAGAAGTAAATTTAATTGCACATTTACATAAATTGATATTTGTTACTCCACCCCAATAGTTTAAATGAGTATTAGCACACATCCATATGATTAAGATTTTTCATTAACTTAACTGAGAGAAGGCTAAAAAAAAATTCTAAACAATTACTCTATTTAAAAATAATTTAAATATCTCTTTAGTACAAATAAACTAAAAATAAGTATTTTCTATTCTTTTTTCTCTCTTGCTTACATCGCACATGGACAACTATAGAAATAGCAATTCAGCACATGTCTATCAATTAATATATAAGTCAATTAGTATAATTAATTGTGTAAAAAATGGGTTATCATATTAGGAGTTTTAAAACCAAAACCATAATAGTTACTAATTGACTTGATATCTAAAAAGAGAAAACCAATCCATTCAAGTTGGATACCTAAATATTTGATCCAAATAGATTGGATAATATCCATCCAAAATTTTTCGAATTTGATTTATCCGATATCCATCCAAGAACTTGAATATTATTAATATTTAAGTGTATGAGACTAAAATTGAATATTGTAATTAGTATTTAAGTTTTGTAAATTAAATGAAAATCCAAAATAACATTGCTAAAAATTATTGCACCGTCGATGACAACAATGACGACACCAACACTAAGAAATAGAAGTGAGTGAACAGAAACACAAATAATATAAATTCAAAATTCTCCAATCTATATAATGGTGGCAATGTTGCCGGATAAATGGATGTGTCGTCGATAGATACACCTTCTAATGCAAACAACTATAGCAAGACCTCATGATTAGACGACTTTTCAAGGTTCAACACCTTTAACAACCAAGTTGGCGGTCTCTAAATTGAAAAAAAAGTGGTAGTGTAATGCAACTCATTGTGATTTTGTGATGTAGTTGTGGTTGCAGTTATTTTAGAAGGGGCGTGCAACTCTACATATCACCATTTTCTGGCATTGAGACTATCATTGTGTAGATCATTCAATTTCACGTCTAATGATAACCTTCATGGCCCATTTCAGTTAATAATGTCATTGTAGGCGAAGAAGCAGTTGACACCCAATTATTGTCTATATTTTTTAATGTAAAATATCTTTTTTAATTAATTAAAAATAAGATTAGGAAAAAGATTTAATTACCTTTTAATATTAATCATTTTAGGAAATTAAATAAAAAATAAGAATTTTTTTAATGTAAAACACATTAATTAATTTTTAGATTATGAAATTCATAGTGATTTATAATAAAAATTAAATATCCATGTTTACCCATGAATATCAATATTCATATTGGATAATTATATACCTACACATGGATGGATAATAATTACATTCAACAAAATTTTGTCATTCCTAATTGACATAACTATGATCAATAAAATAATTGTGTCATGTTGACCATTCAAAAATATTTTTTTAATGTTATATTCATTTCGGATTAATGGGTCAGCGTTGGACAACAGCACCATGGCCATGACCAATTTTTTTTATTTTAATTTGTTAGTGAAATGGACTTTTTTTTTTAATTCTAGCAATTTATGTTAAAGGCGAATAAAATTGGATTTGAAAAGGTTTATATCAATCCGATCAGATTTGAGGTTGATTAGGTTGAGAAAAACGATCCAAAGCCCTCATATCTTCATTCTTGTATCTCAAGATTCCCGAATCCATTAGCCTGGATTGTTGTTATTATGATCAATTTTTTCCTGTGCTGTCTACTTGCTGGATTATCGGGTTAAGGAACCATCTAAAGCTTATGATCTCGAATCCGGTTGTGTTGGCAAATACAATACAAGTAACCCGGTGATGCATAAAACAAATAATCATTCGACTAAGCGAACTCAAATATTAGATTTGTATTGTGCAGCGAGCAGACAATGATTTGTTTTAAATTTGTAATATTGGGCAATGATTGATAAGATATGTGATTCCGATGGCAATTTCTAATTTGCTTCTTGATGAGTTGATTTACATGAATTGAATTGAAGAAGGAAGTGTTATTTGTTGGGATCGGGTTTGATCGAGTTATTTCCCCCTTATAACATGCATTGGCTTCTCTACATATATTGTAAATTATAGGTGTAGGACTAATATGTGAAAATTTAAATTTTTTTTATTTTTTTGTTTTTATAATAAATTACAGGACTCCATTGTAGTTGACCTTAAAAAAAAGACAAAAAAAGGGGTACCAAACCCTTGTTGCAAAGTAGTTTTGCCCCTCTCGTAAATCTTTTAAACAGCTGGATCAGTGTACCTGTCATGGATCATATCCGGTTTGTTTCCACGATTTGTAATTAGTGTTGAATTAAGTTTTGTGCAGAACTTTTTTATAATATGGTGACTGGTAGTTATTGAATAGAAAATAATATATAATTAATATTAATCATACGTACACATAACATAAGATCTTAAAAAAGTAAGTAGAACTAAGTACTAGATCAAAAATTTTGTTTATCTCTCTCTCTCTCTCTTTTAATTTACAAGTTTTACAAAACTTCTAAAGCAACAGTATCTCGGCCTTAACAAGAAAGAAAAAAAATAAGGGTTATTTTCGCCCCGCACCCAAATGTTTTGACATTTTTCGCCCCGCACCCAAATGTTTCAACAATGTCACTCCACACCCAATTCCGTTAATTTGACCGTTATGTTTAACGGAACTATTTGAAATTTAAGTAAATGACCGAAATACCCCTTATCTTGAATTAGAAATTAAATTTATTTGATAATTTAATTGATGGGATTATTATTAATTACTTTTAAATAAATTTTTTATGCAAATATTAATTATTAAATTAACATTTTATCTCATTTTATTCTTCTCTAATTCAAGATAAGGGGTATTTCGGTCATTTACTTAAATTTCAAATAGTTCCGTTAAACATAACGGTCAAATTAACGGAATTGGGTGTGGAGTGACATTGTTGAAACATTTGAGTGCGGGGCGAAAAATGTCGAAACATTTAGGTACTAGTTAAAAATAACCCAAAAAATAAAGATGAAATGGATTATTATTTAAAAAATAAAGATGAAATGAATTATTGTATCAAACCTCATGGTGAAAAAGACTTTTTTCCTAAATTAAAAAAAGGACATTGTACAATTATGGAAAGAGTAATTAATGACGCATCCATGAGACATTGTCTTATGATAACATCATTATGTATTTTGTTCGCATCATGGTGCACTAAAAAAAACTCTCAATAAGTATTCTTTTGTCTTAAGCCTAACAAATGACAAACTTTTCCACAGTAGTTTTTTAAGCTATTTATTACAAGTATAACTGCTGCCCGTTGCCATAAAATGCATTTTCTTTCTATTTTTTTGTTACACTATTTTAATTTTGATTTAGAGTGCATTATTCTTTTTTAAAATTCTTTTCAAATATAAAATACTTTTAAACAGTTTCATTTTTACTTTTTAATAGGATATATAATATTATAAACATGAGAGACTTTTTTCCTCTTCTCTTATTTTATTTAGTGGTCACCCGAAGAAAAAAAAAAAGACCTTCCTAATCAGTTTATCCATGAGCTTTCCCATGTTTCCTATAAAATCATCTTTCATGAAGGCATAAAACGAAAGGTTCAAATTGGTAAAAAACACTCTGATTAAGTAACTTAATGGGAGGATGCATGAGAAGCATTATCTTAGGCCTAGGGTTAATCTCATGTGCAAAAGTTTAATATTGCTTTGATAGGAATTCAATATTATATTCTTAAAAATTATATAAAAAATTTTATTTTGTAAAATTAAAATATCTTTATTTTATAAAAAATTATAAATATAATCTACACATATATTCAGGGGAAAAAGGACAATCGAAAATCATAAAAATAATTAGATGACATGCTAGAACCTTTTTTTTTTTTTTGCAATTACACATTCTTCAGCCACATATAATACACACACACGAACTATTTTAACTTGCTTTTTTACTAAAAATTTTGACATAAATTCACTTAAAAAAATTTATGTATAGTTAGTAAATAAATATAAAGAAAAAAAAGTCTTTGGTACGTTTGATTAAATAAAATTATACAAATTGTATGCGACATAATTTCACTGAACGAGGACACAAGCGTATCAAAACTCTCGTATATGGGATAATTGGTATGCATTTATGGAATAATTTGATGTATAGTCAAATAAATAAACCCAATTTATTCCAAGCTAAGATACATTAGAGACCTAAAAGTATAAAGGTGATTTGGCAATGAGAAATATACAATCCACTTGGAACACTTGGACCAAAAAAGACATGTATTGTAAAAGAACAAAAATAAAGATCCTTAGAAAACTAGAAAGGAAAGAGAAAAGCAAAATGAAAAAGGAAAAGTGAAAGTGTAGGAAAAGACTATAGCTAAGAGTGTGATAGGAAAAAGAATGATAATAAAATTAAAGAAAGAGAGAAAATAAAAATTAGAAAAAAAAATGTCATAGCTAAAAAGAGTGGTAGCGTATGGAATTGGGAGTTGGGGGAGGTTACACGCATCATTAAAATAATCACAATAAAAAGAAAACAAGTGGGCAGGAAGAAAACTCATTGGATATTTCAAGGAATATCCAAATGGTTAGGGCTCTATCACAATTGTGGCCATTCAAATAATTGTTCGTTTATGATCTTTGTTTCATTTTTTATCTTCATCATCTTCTTTTTCTCTACTTCACTTTCTGCCAAGAAATATACGCCACTAGCTCTTTTTGACATAGCATTTTGTGACATATGTACATCTGGTTTCTGATCATTTAATTTGGTGTTGTTTTTATGCGATCGTGTGGATCCCATTGAGGATGGGTGCCGAGTGGAGCAATCATGCATTATGCTTTCAGTCAATTTCTATTCATTGGCCCAATCACATAGCTGGAATTGTCATGTTACCATGCATGATCGCTGGAATTGTCAATTTCTATTCATTGTCATGTTAAAAAAATGGTTTAATAATTTAAGCGAAAATGATATCTACACCTGCAATATGTTCACAAAGATTGTGATTATTTTAATGAATCTATTCACAAAGATTCTTTTTTACCATTATACCCTTTACTGTTGTTATCCCAAAAATTGACTTTAAAATTTTTAATAAATACAAATATTATATAAATAATGTAACCTATGCAATAGACTAACAATAATAAAATATTTTAATAAATCTAAATATGTAAATTATTATATTTATTTTAATAATATATTTTTATTTATTGTTGAGACCTTAAATAAATATTTGCATTAAGTACATTTTATGATTATTTTTTTTTCATATACTAATAATGTTAAAATTATTATTTTGCATAATATTCAAAATAATTTAAATTTTAATAGATTTATTTTAATATTATGATTCTATTTAGATGTAAAATATTAAAATATTTTTTAAATATTGAAATGATTTTAAAATGTATATATTATTATATTTATTTTAATGTTATATTTATATTTATTACAAACATTAGAATCAATTTTTTTTTGGGATAATACAAATAAAGGAGATTATGATAAAATAAAGGTTTTGGTGTTCTTTTCTGAAAACTTGGGGTTGTTGGTGACTATTTCTCTAAACTTTGGGGGTGTAGATATCTTTTCCTATAACTTAATGACTAAATTTTTTTATTAAGTTAAAAAAGCAAAAAAACTTAATGACTTAACTGATTGAAAATAAGACAATTAAGTAATTGAGTTAGAAAAACAAACAGCCACTAAATTTATGTTCTAAAAATTAAGTTGGTACAAGAAGGTCAGTATCAAAATTTTCGCCCTCAAGAGTGTGGCCAAATATTTTTCAAATAATTTTATTTAATTAGTCATTTGAGTTAAAATATTGAAAATATGAGAGTCAATAAATTCATTTTAACTTTACTCATCTCTATACCTTTGAAAAAAATTATAAAAAAAGGTTGGTTACGAGGAGAATTGAATTGCTTTAACTGCAAGAGGCCTCTTAAAAAATGGAATATATTTATAATAAAACTGTTTTAGGAACTGATTTATGTTGTAATATGTTTATATATGTATATTGTTTATTTTTCTAGTGAAAGTAAGAGGGTTTTTTTTGATGGAATTACTCTCGAGCAAATTTTGAGGAGGAATATTGTATAGCTTGATATATTTCCACCCCAAAATGTTTGTGTATCTACCCCACTTATAAAAATAATTATAGAAAGTTCAAACTATTCTTAAAAAATATACTTTAGCTTCAACAATTTTTTTAATTTTATAAAAAATTCATTGTTTCTAAATGATATGTCAACTCTACTTTATTAATATGATTTTAATCTTTATTTAAACTAATATAATATCTTTATATTACAATACTCATGTAAATTATCGGTAAGTTAAATTTATGTCATTTACATCTAAAATATTGAAAATTATTAAAATTTATTTAAAAAGTTAGATTATAGATTACAAAATTAAATACATAAGCTACTAGATACAAAATACATATTTACTAGGGTTTTTAGGTTATTTTATGTCATAAGAGTAAAATAGTGAAGTAAAACTTAATGGTGAAAGATGGTTAAAGAAATCCAAGGAAGAAAAAGAATTTAAGAAGGATTAATTGATCAATTACAATTTTTTTGTTGATTTTTATTTATTAAAAATAATGTGAACTTATTGTAAATATTGTTTTAGAAGCGGGGTATGTTTACACAAATAGTGTGGTGGAAATATCCCAACCGTATTTTATAAAAAGAGTAAATATGTTTTTTTTTCATATCTTTTCAAATTTAATCCTTTTGGATCAAATTAGTCAGTAAGTCAATATTTTTAAATATTATCTATAATTTCCCTTACTTTTATAGTAATTAAATATGATTTTTTGATGACAAATAGAATTTGTTCGATATAAATTAAAATTCAAAGAATTTGATCTGAAACAAATAAAAAATAGAGAAGAATTGAGCATATTTTAATAGAAACAAATATACGCTAAGGATGTTTTGGATAATTTAAAAAAAATTGGACACAAATTAAATAATTAACTCAAACTGTTTATCCAAGAATTTTTTCTTCTTTAGCTTCATCTTTATTGAAACTCAGCTAAAAGTTTCAATAAAACTCAATGGCATCCCTCAGTGGCAGCATTGGACAGGAATAGATTCCATTTAAAGAAGACAAATTTTATATTTTAAAATCGAAACATCTGAAAATTATATTTCAGCTTGTAGATGCAGTTTTGAACTTATGATAAGTTTATTCAAGAAATTTTCTTTCTTTTTTTAAAGACCTCAGCTTCATCTTTATTGAAACTCAGCTAAAAGTTTATTATCAAAATATATTGGAGAGTGCGTGTTAAAAGCCTAACAAAAAAAAAATATGCTTTATGCTCATGAGATGTGAAGGTTCCGAACTAAATGCAAAGTTCTTTGAAGTTGTTTTGACACTTGTAAATGTGAAAATAGGCCTCCTACCATACTAACATTATTCGTTCTACTTAGCCCATTGATTTTCATTTAGTATTGAATGAGATGGATCATGGTTGCTACTCCTGGACTTATGTATTTTTTACTTAAATTAAAAAAATTTATATATTCATACTTAAAATTAAAGAATCTGTATTAGCTTGATACATTTTATGTATTTGTTTTAATTTTGAAATTCTTATGTTCTCACTTATATCGTTAAAAATTAGAATTTAGTACACTATGTGCATTTTGAGACTAATTTTTTAAATCTACAATTTGAATTATGTAATTTATATTTTTAGATTTGAGAATTCATAAAAAATCTGTTGAATAAATCAATACAGGTTTAGTAATTGCTTAAACATGCAGTAGGCGGGTTTTTGGAATAAAAAATAAAACCTGAAGGGGACGTGATGGGGTTTGGTAATTTCAATATTTTACAGGTGTAGGCGTGGTATTGGCAAAACCATCATTGCCGTCTCTGTACAGACTGTACCTAAGCCCCGTCTAACTAATAACGTGGTGGGGCATATAATTCACCTGGGCCAAAACTCGTAGTTGTGGGCCAACATCCGCCACTGTGGGCTGCCCTCCCTTGCCTTTCAAAAACGAGGACCATGCACGCCATCATTGGGTGCTAGTTGTTTGTATAAAGAAATTTAGACACCAAAGGCTTTCTGGGTAAGAGGGATAAATTATGTGTTTTTGGGAGGAAAAAGGTGTGATACAACTCCAAGTTTTGTGGCTGTAAATTTATTGTGATTATTGAATATGCAATTAGATTTTTAATATGTTATTGCAAACCAAGAAGATATCCATCATCAAATCATTCACAAATAAAACTCCATAAATTCGTAAAAAAAATTATTTAATAAACAAATTAAACTTGTGAATATAACATTAGTACTTGCTAATAAATAAATAAGTTAGAATATATTTATATTAATATCATATTATATCTTATCTGATAATAATATAAAATAAAAATAATTAAATAAACAAATATATCTTTCTAAGCAATAAATTTTCATGTACTAAACTAAATAAATAAGATTTTTTTGGTGTGTTATATTTTGAAACTTTAAATGTATTTTCTAACTTTATTTAAATAATTAATTAATTTAAATATTATTTAATCTTAAATTTGATCGATAGAAAAATTATTTTTATATTATTTTTATATTTAGTTAGTTCATAAATAAGACATAATTAAAAATTTTTAGTCCGCAAACCAATCAGTAAAATTGTGAATTGGATATGGATTAGGTCAAATCCGTAACCGATCCGTAAACATATGGATTAGATTTGAATTGAATTTCATCAATCCGTGGATTGAATTGGATTATAAATTTATAATCCGTAAAATTGTGGATTAGATATATATTGATGTCTAATCAAAATTCAATCCGCGAACACCTCTATTAAAATACTTTTGGTCTTCGAGTTTCTTTTCTAGAAACAAGGACTTAAGTAAAACATATACTCTATCAATTTATTTTGCGGATCGTCCATTTGTAAAATTCTTGTTACTATTTGTTTACTAGAAATAGTACTCAAAATTTGCTAATAGAAAAGCTGGTTATATCCCTGAAAAAAGTAACTCCAATGTTTTTTAATTAATTATTAGTTGCTGAGGTTTAAATAAGTAGTAGGTGATCAACAACCTTTTTGGAAGAGAAATAACACATCTTAATTTTATAACAAAATGAGTGACAACTGACCAGTCAACTACTTGCATGTATGGCTGTGCAAGTTAGAGAGTTATAAAGAAATTTAATTTAGAAAATAAAAATTAATATAGAATTAGTATGGGGCATTTCACCAGCTTTATCCAAATTATATACATATATATTTTAAATCTAGAATTAGCTCATTGCTAAGGAAAATACTTGGTATAGAAAAACACGAGAGAAATACGAGAAAAACAATAAAGAAATGGATAGAGAAAGAGTGAGTGGGTAGAGAGAGAGAGCAAAATTCTCTCGTCTTTCTCTCGTGCTTCTCTCTCCCTACCACTACTCATTTGCTAATTCAAGAATCCATGCAAGCTACTGAGCTAGACCTAAACTACTTCCAACTTTCTATAAAGTCAAAAGATTATCATCATCACAACCAACAACTGGTTAATTATTTTTTATCTTAAAAATTTTTACCAACTGAATTAATTGAAACCAAAACAACTAAAATAATAACTTAATTATTGATAGTCCCTTTCATTTGCTTTAGCATGAAATCCTCAATCTCCTTAACAAACAAATTATACTCAGGAAACTCCTTATACATAAATGAACAATGAAATGCTTTCGGATCCTCCACCAAATAAACCTCTTTCCCTGCTTTCTTCAACCCTTCGTAGTATTTCATTTGCCAGTCTTTCAACAAGTCCAGCCCTCCAACGAAAAGCAATGTCGCCGGAAAAGTGTCCGGAATCACATCGGCAGACGATTTGGGTCCGAATACGTTTGCTGCCGGGTGGTCTCTATTCGACCCGTTCGGCAAAAAAACCTTCCAATACCAATCTGTAAAGTCTAATGACAAAAGCGGGTTCCTATCATTTTTAATTTCCGATTCTGTCCTTTCTTCTCCTCCGAAAAATGGCTGTAAGGATATGAGTCCGAGCATTTTCAAGTTGCTAAAATTATACTCTCCGGCTTTCACCGCCACGTGGTGTGCCAAGTTCCCGCCGGCGCTGTCTCCGGCGAGAAAGCACCATTTTGGATTGACATTGATCGGAAGTTCCTCAAGATTATTGTCTAGGAATTTTAAGGCGTACATGCCATCTTCGTATTGGCATGGAAACTGATGCTCCGGTGCAAGACGGTAGTTGACCGAAACGACGACGGCTTGTAGTTCTCGGGCAACCCGGCGACACCACTCATCGTAGACGATTGAACCGGCGGAAAGGAATGCAAATCCGCCCCCATGGAAGTAAATGATGATTGGCAGGCTGCCGAGCTCATCGCCACCTAACAAGGGTGAAACGCAAAGAATAAATTCACATAATTAAGAAGAATATCAAAATTTAAAATTATCATGTGTAAATCTCAACAATAAATCCTCATGACAAGAATTTTTAAAAGAAAAAAAATTTATTGATTTCAGAATATTGACAAGAAATCGGCACCAGTTATCGTTATTTTTGTAGCATTTTGTCATTTCTTTTATCACTTTAATTAATATTTTCTTTATATAAATTCAGTTATTTGCAATAGTGATATAGACTCTTTTGTTTTAACCTTTCCTGAGGGACAGAGGCATTAACAAGATTTGGTTCAATAGGAGTCATAATAACGAAATTATAAACTTGAGAGGGCTATTTACATAAAAAATTTTAAAATTGAGTAGCCAACCGCTGGGGCTATAATCAAAGACGATTTTATAGATTTTATCAAATATATGTAAGTTTTGGAGGCCGAATATGAACTATGTATAGAAATAGGAACAATTCTAAATTTTTTTGAAATAAATAGAAAACTAAATAGATCTCTATGGGAGCTCTAGAAAAATAAATTGCAATAATGCATGCAAGAAAGTACAACAAAATACTACAAAATAAACAACTTGAAAAAGAGTGATGCGCTCTTAAATTTATTGAAGACTGAAGATATAAAATTATTAATTACTATGAAATTTTCAAACAAATTAAATACAACTTAAATAAGATTCTAAATGCAAATCTTAATTAGAAAATTAAACGAGATTCTATAAATATATACCTTTGGGGATTGTGGTGGGTGTGAAGAGGCGGAACCACAGATTGCGGGAGCTGTCGACGGCGACATCAGAGGTGACGACGCCGTTTTGAGGGGTCTTTGAGGTGGGGGCTATCCGATCAAAGAAGTTACAAAGAGGGCGGTTTACGGTGCCGTTTGAGCGGCGGCAGGCGTTTACGATGAATTCAAATATTGTTATTTTGAGACTGAGAGTCCATGGGAGTTTGATTGATGACATTTTTAATTGGATCAAAAAATGAGAGAACAGAGAATTAGTGGAAGCCTTAATTACCAACACAAAATTCATAAGACTAAACCACACTTAATTCTTTTATAATTTAATTAAGACTGATCGGCCTGGCCGGCAGAGACTATTATATTTCCATCTTTTGTCAATGCGTGCAAGTTGCTTGCAAAGTTTATAATTATTGGTTGCCACTTGGTATTGGGTTTTGTCATAAAATATTTGTAAATTTCATTAGGTGATGTTTTACGAATATTTATTTTGCGATTAAAAGGAAAAATTTTTAGAGAGGCCATATCCTTACACGCAGTGTGTATACACAAGTATTTGCTTGTTTTTCAATCCATTTGGCGATGGCGATTTTTACAATAATATTTAGGAGAGTTGTTGGCTCATGCTAGACTTTCAATATCCTTTGTTAAAATAAAGATTAGTGTGACCGTATATGTTTAATTTAAAGTCTACATCTCTGTCGTTGCCCTTTCGCACTGTAAAAAATAATAGGTCCTTTGAAGTCTCACTTACTTGAAATTCGAAAACTTGGGTATCTATGTTTAGTTAAGAGAGGAAATAATGACAGAGATGTAGACCGTATATGTTTATATATGAAGCTTCTTTTAGATTATGAAGAAAATAATGAATTATCTTACATCAATACAAGGTTGCATGTACTCTTTGGGAAAGAAGATTATTATGGTAAAAAGTTTGAAAATAAATATTTTATCAACTTAATCAATGAAGTTTTACTAAAGGGCCCTTCTTTGTAGATATTATATTAGGGACTTTTACGAAGATTTAAGCATTTTTTAGGATTTATATAAGAATTGAGGCATGTTTGAGGGCCTTTATGAGAATTAGTGTATTAAGTAACCTGTCCAGAGTAGGGGTGGGCATTTTCGGTTTGGATCGGTTTGAGACATATTTTCAAACCGATCCAAACTTATCGGTTTGAAAAATTCTCAAACCGATATAGACATATTTTTTTTATAAACCGAACCGATCCAAACCGACTGGATCGGTTTGGATCGGTTTGGATCTTCGGTTTGAGTTCTAATAACAGAATACATACTGTTTTTTAATTTTTTCACAACATAATACATTGTAATAAATAAATTCTCTCCATGTTTAATCAAAACGAACTCACAAAATTTGTTCACAACATAATACATTATAATAAAGAAGTTCTCCCCATGTTCAATCGAAACAAATTCACAAAATCTTAAAGCTTTTTAAATTTTGGATTGGATCGGTTTGAATCCACTTGAAATTTTTCCAAACCAAAATCCAAACCGAATAATATCGGTTTGCAATCCATAAACCGAAACCAGTGTTTTTAGTAATGAAACCGATCCAAACCGATCCAAATGGTCGGTTTGGATCGGTTTGGATCGGTTCGGTTAAAATGTGCCCACCGCTAGTCCAGAGAAGAAGCGGACCATTGCCCCGCCTGCTGATGATGTAAAAAATATATAGGATAGAATAAATTAGAAATTTCATATTTTAAATCAATTTAATATTTAGTATTTTATTAAGATTTATCTTGTTTTATTAAGCTTATTTGAATCATAATTATGATTTTATTCTAACTAGGATTTTAGATTTGTTTGAGAAGGATTAAAACTATTAGTATATGTAAGCCTATTATTCACAGTTTGTTGTAAACCTTCAAGTTCCTTTATCAATACTATTTCAGATTATTCCCCTTGGGTTGATTTTTGTCGTTTAATTTAACGTTTCTCTCCTTGAGAGTTATTCTTTCTTAAGTTTTAAGAACATACGCTAGAATGACATTTAGTGTAGTTTCCGCACTGTGTCAAGTGATATCAGAGACGTTCTCTGTATCAAGCAGAGCTTTCATGACTATCAACCACCCTCTATACACAAATCCTTCATCCATCATCCATTAATTCCATCAATTGAAAAAAAGCAAAAAAAAAAAAAAAACCACCTTCATAGCCGTTGCCACCATTCTTTTTCTTTCCTAACAATCCTCTCTCCCATCTGAACACCCACACTCCGTTGACCCTGGCCATTAAACTCTCTAATCCGTAATCGGAACCACCCTAAACACCACCAAAACAATCACTAAGTTGCGGTGCCAACTGCAGCTAGATTCACTGCCCTACGTCGTAATTCACAAGCCTTCGCCATTGCCAAATTATTCCCCATCATCAACCTTTTCTTTCTAGTAATTCCAATCATCATCTATCACCTCAATTGTTCAATTAGTGGCGTGAAGGCATGTGTATGTGGACTGAAATGAAGAATATGGAAGAGTTGAGAGTTGTTGTGCAGATTGACTCCAGTTGATGGGGTCTATTGGATATTGTCTATTGACGTGGCATGAATTCGTTATAATCTATTATAACGAGTTCATTATATTAGTATATAACAAAGAAGATGGGTGGTGCCTGTTACAGAGTCTTTTTTATCTTCATTTATTCATCATTATGCATAGAATCTGTTTCATTGTGATATGTTCATAATCTTCTGTAAAATCACTTGCATTTGGATTAGTTCTTGATCAATAATAAAGAGAAAATTTTCCTTCTAAAGTTGCTGGTCTGTGTCTCTGTTTTAGTTCTAATATTGTTTCTTTTTCTGGAATCTTTGATTCGATTGAGTTCTTGGTGTTTCTACTCATCAAGATTTGTGAGTCTTGTTGAGATTAAAGGTTTAATAGTCTTAACAAGTGGTATTAGAGCCTGGTGAATCTCAGTCATGTCTTTTCTGAAGCATGAAATTGAAAAATTTACCATTGGTGGTGATTTCTCACTTTGGAAATGTTGTGCAAATTTTATTGAACTCGCAAGCGCACGAATCTGTTGTAGTATAGATTAATGGTGACGAGTGTCGATCCCACGAGGAGGTGGATTTTAATTATATATAGAATTAATTTTGTAAATGGGTGGTTGGATTTGTGGTGGAAATAATTTGAAATATGCTAAAACTTAAATTAAAATGGCGAGAATAAATTCTGAAATTGGAATTGAAATGGCAAGAATAAATTGAAGTGTAAATCTATTAAATTGACGTACTTGGGTATATGGATCCGTATCAACATGCATCATGGGATAAATAATCCATATTAATGCCAATTAAATCATGAGGGGGGAATCCACACCTTATGAACCACGCTCTAATAAATATGGTGTTAAGGGCTTATCGTGCCAAATAATAATAATCTTATACCAGGGAACCGGTGAAACCAGGGCGGTACTAGATAAGATTATTATTATTTGTCAACGAGAAGTCAAAACATCCACAAAAACTAGAGGGGAAGAGAAAATAAATTTACCAAATAAAGCCCATGACACATGTTGAGACTTCACCTTCAACCCAAGCTCGAAAGAAAATTAGCCACTCATAATTGAACTAGGGGCAAAATGAGAATTTATTAAAATACATAGAAAATACAAGATGGAAAGGAATTACTGAAAATGGAGTCTAAAAATGGATTCAGAGGTACCAAATTAGGGGGGGGGGGAGACCCCTTTTTTATAGTTACATCGAGTAAATCATGATCATCGGATTAAAAACAGTTTGGACGCTCAGGATTGCGCCACGTCATCAGTCAACAGTACGCGGTTTGCACAGTAACACGATTTACACACGATTTGAACAGTAACGCGGTTTGCACAGTAATAATCCCATGTGTTGCATGTACCGTACGTGCATTTTTTTGATCCACTAATATGCTGCCACGTCACCATAAACAGTACATGAGAATTTTAGTCAAACAGGATCTTGACACGTCATCAGTCAATGCCACGTCATCGGTCAATGCCACGTCATCAATCCGTACATGTGAACAGTGCCGTGAACAGTAATGTAGACAATACCCGTACATGTGAATAGTACCGTATATGTGAATAGTGTCATTTTTCCTTTTATGCTCCTCCTAAGGTTTTCGACCGTCCTGAGTTCAAAAATGATGTCCGTTTTGCCATTTGATCTCTCGTTTATTTTGAAATGACTATAATGCCCCTAAAATACATAAAATACTTAATTAAAATAAAACACTCATAATTAAATTACAAGGAACTTAAACACATAAAAGTAAGGGTTGCTAGTAATACTTGATATGTAAAATAACGATTTTCTCCTTTATAAATATGCACTTTCTAACACTCAACAGGAAACTGAAAAATGATGGCTCTCTTTATGCATCAGGGGCTTAAATCTGCTTTGGAGGAAGAAGATCCAGAGGCGGCTATAGGTTCTGTGACTGATGATAAGAAGAGACAAATACATAATCAAGCTTATAGCACTCTAATTTTGAGTCTTGGTGACTCAATCTTGAGAGAAATTTCTGAAGAGAAGACAGCCGTAGGGATTTAGAACAAGGTAGAAGCCTTATGTATGAAGAAGTCCCTGGCTCACAGATTATTCTTGAAGAAAAAGTTGTATACATTCTCAATGAGAGAAAGGGTTAAAATTCAAGATCTTACTGATACATTTAACAAGATCATTCTTGATCTTGAAGGGGTGGAAAATGTGAAAATAAGTGATGAAGATAAAGCCTTTTTCTTAAAATAAGTGATGAAGATAAAGCATTTTTCTTGCTGAATTCTTTATTAAAGTCTTATGAAGGCTTTGTGGATACAATGCTTTATGGCAGAACAATACTGTCTCTTGAAGATGTTAAAGCATATCTGAGTTCAAAAGAGATTCAAAAGAATAATGGGCTTGAAATGAGTAATGGTGATGGGTTGATTGCCAGATCAGAAAAGAAGAAAGATCAAAAGAAAAAAAATCAAGAAAAAATGGCATAGAAAAAAAATAAAAAAACTATAGATAAGGAGAAAAGGAAGAGGAAATGCTTTTACTGCAAGAAAGAAGGGCATTGCTTCAAGGACTCTCTTGAGAAGAAAAAGAAGGAAAGTCAAGAGAAGTCAGAGGATGCAGCTGTAGCCTCTGATGATGGCTCTGATGGATATTAAAGTGTTGATTTACTTGTGGCCTCAAATAGCAATACTAAAGGTCAATGGGTCATAGACTCTGGGTGCCTTTTTCACTTGTGTCATGACAAAACCCTATTTTACAAATATGAAGCTGTTGATGGTGGTAGAGTCTTAATGGGAAACAATAATGTGTGTAAAATTGTTGATATTGTTTTTGTGAAGATCAAGATGTTTAATGGAACTGTAGGCGCTCTACATGAGGTGAGGCATGCTCATAGGCTAAAGAGAATTTAATCTCTTTAGGCATACTAGACAGCTTAAGGTATTTCTTTAAATCAAAAAGTGGTGGTTTAGAGATAAGAAAAGGGCCTGAGATAGTGATGAAGGGGGTTAAAGAGAATGGCTTGTATGTATTGCAAGGCTCATCAGTGCCTATTCAAGAAGGAATTTCTGCTGTTTCTGAGGAAGATAGAACCAAGTTGTGGCACTTTAGACTTGGTCATATGAGTATCAAATGGCTGCAAGAGTTTAGTAAACAAAGGCTACTTGGTGGGGATCGAATCCAATAGCTGGAGTTATGTGAAAACTGCATTTTTGACAAAGCACACAGGTCCAAGTTTCACAAGGGGGAGCATATGTCTAAGCAAGTTTTGGACTATGCACATGCTGACATTTTGGGGCCTGCTCAAGTCCCATCCTTGAGTGGTGGTAGATATTTCATGTCACTAATTGATGATTACTCAAGGAAAGTATAGGTCTACATACTCACGACCAAAGATCAAGCCTTGGAAAAGTTCAAGGTATGGAAATCTTTGGTAAAAAATCAGTCTGGATTCAAGCTCAAATGCTTGAGAACTGATAATGGCTGGGAATTTGGTAGTAAAGAATTTGAGGAATATTGCCAAAAACATGGCATAAAAGGCACAAAACAATCATGTTCACCCCTCACCAGAATGGCTTGGCTGAGAGGATGAACAAGACCTTGGTAGATAAGACCAGGTGTACGTTGATAAATTCAAAGCTTCCAAGAAGCTTCTGGGCAGAAGCTGTCAATACAGCAGGTTATTTAGTTAACAGAAGCCCATCTTCTGTAATTGGCTTCAAAACACCAGAAGAACTGTGGAAGAGAAAACCTGCAAATTACCAAAATCTTAGAGTTTTTTGGTGCCCTGCTTATCTCCACATCAATCAAGGCAAGCTGGAAGTAAGGGCCTTGAAAGGAGTATTTGTTGGATATCCTGATGTGGTTAAGGGGTACAGAATCTAGTGTAGGGAGCAAGGGAATGTATAGTCAGTAAAGATGTTATGTTTCATAAATCTGCATTGCTGAAAGAAAATGCAGAACATGATACTGGACTACAAGATGATTCAACAATTAACAAACAATCTAGAACTTCCAAGGTTAAGGTGGAGCTGTTTGGAGATAAAGGTAATGAAAAAGAGGCAACTGATGATGAAGAGAGGACCACAACTGAAGTTGAGGAACATGAGGCATCAGAGTTACCACAAGCTGACTTGCAGACTTATTAGTTAGTAAGAGATAGTGTTAGAATGGAAGTTAGAGCACCAGTGAGGTATGACTATGCTGACTTAATTGCTTATGCACTATTGTGTGCTGATGATGTGGCAATTGAAGAGCCTGCTAACTTCTCTGAAGCTATGGAAAGTGTGCACTGTGATAAGTGGCTTGAGGCAATACAAGATGAAATTGAGTCCCTTCAAAGAAATCAGACCTAGACACTTATTCCAAATCCAGGTAATAAAAGGTTGATCAGTTGTAAGTGGATTTTCAAGAATAATGAAGGAATTCCAGATGTTGAACCTCCAAAATATAAAGCAATGCAAGTGGCTAGAGGGTTGGTTTACATAGAGAGAGGGTGTAGATTTCAATGAAATTTTTTCCCTTGTTGTTAAGTACAGTTCAATAAGAATCTTATTAGCCATGGTAGCCTTACTTGACTTAGAGCTTAAGCAAATGGATGTAAAAACAACATTCCTTCATGGTAATATTAAAGAACAGATATTGATGGCACAGCCTGAAGGCTTTGAGTGCAAGGGAAATGAAGATTATGTTTGTTTGCTGTATAAGTCCTTGTATAGATTCAAGTAATTGTTGTGCAAATTTTATTAAACTCGCAAGCGCACGAATCTATTGTAGTATAGATCAATGGTGACGAGTGTCGATCCTACGAGGAGGTGGATTTTAATTATATGTAGAATTAATTTTGTATGAGGTGGTTGGATTTGTGGTGGAAGTGATTCAAATTATCCTAAAAATTGGAATTGAAATGACGAGAAGAAATTAAAGTGTAAATATATTAAATTGACGTACTTGGGTATCTGGATCCGTATCAACATGCATCATGGGCTAAATATTCCTTATTAATACCAATTAAATCATGAGGGAGGAATCCACACCTCATGAACCACGCTCTAATAAATATGATGCTAAGGGCTTATCGTGCTAAATAATAATAACCTTATACTAGGGAGCCGGTGAAACCAGGGCAGTACTAGACAAGATTATTATTATTTATCAACGAAAAGTCAAAACATCCACAAAAACTAGAGGGGAAGATAAAATAAATTTACTAAATAAAGCCCATGACACATGTTGAGACTTCACATTTAACCCAAGCTTGAAAGAAAATTAACCACTCATAATTAAACTAGGGGCAAAATGGGAATTTATTAAAATATGTAGAAAATACAAGATGGAGAAAGAATTACAGAAAATGGAGTCCAAAAATGGATTCAGAGATATCAAATTAGGGGGGGAAGACCCCCTTTTTATAGATACATTGAGTAAATCATGGCCATCGGATTAAAAATAGTTTGGACGCTCAAGATTGCGCCACGTCATCAATCAATAGTACGCGGTTTGACCAACGCGGATGAACAGTAACACGGTTTGACCCGGGTTGAACAGTGACGTGGTTTGGTTGAAAATAATCTTGTGTGATGCATGTATCGTACGCGAGATTTTTTGGTCCACTGATATGCTGCCACGTCATCGATCAACAGTGCATAAGAATTTTAGTCCAACAAAATCGTGACACCTCATCAGTCAATGCCACATCATCGGTCAATGCCACGTCATCGATCTGTCTATGTGAATAGTGTCGTGAACAGTATCGTAGACAGTACCGTACATGTGAACAGTGCCATTTTTCCTTTTATGCTCCTCCTAAGATTTTCGACCGTCCTGAGTTCAAAAGTGATGTCCGTTTTGCCGTCTGATCTCTCGTTTATTGTGAAATGACCATGATGCCCCTAAAATACATAAAATATTTAATTAAAATAAAACACACATAATTAAATTATAAGAAGCTTAAATACATAAAAGTAAGGGTTGTTAGTAAGACGTGAAATGTAAAATGACGATTTTCTCCTTTATAAATATGTATTTTCTAATACTCAACACACCCCCAACCAGCGTATTGCTAGTCCCTAGCAAATAAAGCGAAAACAAAATTGAAATCCAAAATGATTTTTTTTAACACTCGTGTTTATTTAATCAGACTAATGGTAACAATCAAATAAAAGTATAAGCATTATCTTCAGTCGAAAAAAACATCACACCCACATCAACCATCCACATGAATCAACCTAGAAGACTTTGTCATAACTACTTTTAAGAATGACATGTCAAATCCCAAAATCTCACTGGAAGTAGTGACACTCTCACAAAGAAATTAAACCCAATAAAAATAGTCACTCCAATGAATGGTAATTGAGAGAAAATAATAAAAAAATGATATCACATGCTTTCACCAAAATGAAAGAAATATGCCCTCAGCTTAGAAATAATACGATCTCAAGTCAAATAAAAATGCTAGTCAACCTCATTTATTTATTTATTTTTAATTTTTAAATTTTTTTATGCACAACTACATCTTTTTAGCCCATATAACTAGCTTCTACTTCAGACTATAGTTCCCTAAAATCAAGAAGGACTTTTATTATGACATAACGTAGGCTAGGGACATGGTTAACAAAGAAGGGAAATAAAGAAAATAAAATGTATGTTTGAGAAAAATGCAGAGGAAATTTTTTTTTTTGGAAGTTGTAAGGTGGATTTAACCTATTATTGTTTTTTTTTTGTTTTTTTGAAACAACAATTTTTTTAGCATAACTTCACTACAGAAAATATTTATTTACATTTTTCTCAAAGATAAATAGGTGATGGAACTTGTGAGATATTGGGTAATACTCTAAATTAGATTAGGTCAAGATGATAAGTTTGACAAAGAAAAGTTTTTTTTTTAAGGCTCAAAAGGGTTAACTATGGATATTTGATAAAAGGGATGGCTAGAAAGGCTCAAACGGATCAAAGATGACCTTTCCATCGTCTTTTAGGGCTCTAAATAACCTTCCATATCTACTAGTTAGATGGGCCTCCAAATGTAGCAACACACATTTTTTTTCTTCTTTTTTTTTAATTTTTTTTAATGGTTAACTAAAAAGAAATCTAGAGATCGTGTATACAATAATAAACTACTAAGCTGTATAAAGAATGGGCAAAATGGTTACTCTCCAAGAAAAATGATAGGCTCAAAAACTCACTTGATACTTATTATGACATGTTCATTCCTTCAAGCAACTCATATTTGTCTCTGACATCAACATGTAGAGTAGCAAACATAGTGTAACATCACTGAAGACCAAAGATAATACAAATACTAAAATTTGAAATTAATCATGTCATCCAATGTTAAAACAAATCACACAAATTTTTTTTTTAAACAACATCCTACCCCCAACCTATTCTAAACATGAAAGGAAAATATGCATGCAGAAATGTGAAAATGATGCAGAAAAACTAATTATAAAATAATAGAAAACAAAAATATTTTTTTAACTTAAGAAGATGCATTTCTAGAGGCACTACACTCCATATTCAGCCATCTTCGACTCAAAAAAAAAAATTTAAGAATGTATATTTATAAAGGAGAAATTAAAAAGAAGAAGAAAAATGAACATTAAAACATAATAAAGAAAAAAAATGTTTGAATGTTTTTTAATTTTTTTTGTTTTTTTTTTCAAACGATGAAGATGCATTTCTAGAGTCACTACAATCCATATTCAGCCATCTTCAACAAAAAGTTAGCAGTAGTTAGTTTCTACAACAACAAATTAGTAAAAACTTAACCAAGATTCCACAATTGTCGACTATTCCCTCCCCCCAACCAGAATGAAACATTATTCTCAATGTTTGAAAAAAAAAAGTAGAGTTTAGAAGACATCACCTGGGTGGTGTAACACAGAAGAGAATATTTACAGACGGAGAGTTAAATCTAATTTGTACTTCTTACTGCGACTACTGTTACCATCATTATTTGAATGCTCCAACACAAAGGTTCAGGGGTCTAGCTCCGGTTTATAAGCTTGTAACGGATCAAGTAGCTCATTAGCAGTGTGAACACAAATAAAGAGCTTTCTCGCATTGGAAGAAATGAAATAGTTTTTTATTGCATGGTTAAGAAATGCGATGAAGCCATCATAAAAGTTATTGACATTTAACAAACCGATGGATTTCTGGTGGATGTGCAGATGGGCTCAAGATGCTAATATGATAAGTGCCTTTAGTTTTGCAAGATCTTCTGGAAGGAAAATAAAAGCATCAGCATGATTAAGCATTTCAGTTATTCTTTCTTGCATACCTGAGACGACTAACTCTTCTCCAATCGATGAGTCATATAATTTATCTATTATTTTAATGCTTCCATAACTTAATTTTATGTTTTATTATGTTAATTTTATTTTTATTTTTATGTTTTATTATTTTAGGTACAATATGGGATTAAAGAAGAATAAATCAGAACATTCAGGAGGAAATCTACTTAATGGAATAAAAAAAAGGGAAAGAAATAAAGAGAATTAATTGGAACAAATTACAAAGGATTTAATTTAATTAATCATTAAGCATGCATGCAACACGTGGAAGGGCTTTTGCTTTTAATTCTGATTGGCTTAGGAATGAAATAGACGGTTGGGCTTTTGTTTTTAATTATTTTCATTTAAGGATTCGTGGGCTGGATTTGCAATCCTTTTCCTTTAAGGATTTGGAAGAAACCACAATATTATAAAAGGGAAGAAAGGCAGCCACACAAGGAGAATAATAGAAGCCAAGAGAAAATAAAGAGAAGAGCAGCAACCGCAAGTTTTAAGCAAAATTGAGAGCAGCAGGAATAATTTGGAGCAGGAGGAAGACGCATTAATTCTTAAGTTTTTCTTTTCCTCTTCTCTATTATCTTGCTTGAATGTTTCTAATTAAATTAATGAATTCTCTTTATATTTCCATAAACTAATTTATTTTACTAGGGCTACGATGTAGCCTAACTATGAAGATTTAATTCAATAAATTTATGTTATTTTTAATTAATTATTCCATGGTTGAGTGTTCATTATTGTGCTTAATGCTTTTAAATATCTGGCCAATATTTGAATTATTTGAGGATACATAATGAGACCGAGAGGAGATTTATGTATTTTTGCTCTGTGTAATGGACGCCATGAATTGAACGAAAGACAGAGATGTGCCAACGTGATTCATGCAGTTTTATCTAAGAATTTCTATATAACTTAATGAATCTTTGCATATTTAAATTCATATAGAGATATAATGAGTTGATATGTGGAGATACTTTTGATATTACTCGAGAGAGGATATTGGATAAATTAGGGAAATTCACTGTCAACATGAGTAATAAACTTTAATAGCATAGATAGAGGATTAAATTGGATTGGTTATGGTGAAATCGAATGTCCTAGTGTTTTAATCTCTTGGTGATTTCTATTATTGCCTACGTCTTCATTTAATTTTTAATTATTTTATTTTATTTAACTTTAATCTAAATTCGCCTAATCGATTGTTCAAATAAAGCAGGGTTAGAATAATTTTGGTAACTAATAGGATATACAATCTCTGTGGGACGATACTATACTCTTCATTATATTACTTGTGCCGACTAGTACACTTGCTAATTTACAAAACAAGTTTTTGGCGCCGTTGCCGGGGATTGTTTGGATTAGTATCGATACCAACTAACCTTAGTTTAATTTGAATTTTATTTTTATTTTTTTATTTGAATTTTATTTTCTTGTTTAATTTTATGAGACACTCAAGAAGTTTTGATTTATTGCCTTTTGATCGAGAGATTGAACGTACGTGTAGAAGGCTTAATAAAGAAAGGAGATAAGCTTCACAGGAGCAACAACTAATCATGGCTGACGAAGCATTACATGGAATGAGGATGCAAAACCCTTAAGAGATTATGTTGTACCTACAGTTAATGGTGCTCGCTCAAGCATTGCACGTCCTGCGGTTCAAGCCAATAATTTTGAAATTAAGCCAACCATAATCCAGATGTTCAGACGATAGTACAGTTTGCTGGGATGCTAAATGATGATCCAAATGCTCATATTGCAAATTTCTTGGAAATTTGTGACACATTTAAGCAAAATGGTGTTTTAGACAATGCTATTAGGCTAAGGCTTTTTCCGTTCTCACTGAGGGATAAAGCAAAAGAGTGGTTGAACTCACTCTCTACTGGAACAATCACTACTTGGGATGGTTTAGCGCAGAAGTTTTTAGCAAAGCATTTTCCTCCAGCAAAAACAGCCAAGTTGAGGAATGACATCACAACCTTTGCTCAGTTCGAGATGGAATCATTATATGAAGCGTGGGAGAGATACAAAGACCTACTAAGAAAATGCCCACATCATGGTCTACCAGTTTGGCTTCAAGTGCAGACATTTTACAATGGTTTGGGATCCAATACCAGAACAATGATTGATGCGGCAGCATGAGGAACGTTAATGGGAAAAACACCAGAAGCAGCTTATGAATTATTGGAGGAGATGGCATCCAACAATTACCAGTGGACTTCAGAGCGATCAATGCTAAGGAAAATTGTAGGAGCCCATAATGTTGATGTTGTCACTGCTTTATCTGCACAGATGACTGCTTTAGCTAATAAGCTGGAGCACCTAAATGTTAGTGCTATTCAAACTCAAGTGTGTGAATTATGCAGAGGGAACCATACTAGTGTCAACTGCCAAGTTGGAAGTCCTTTTGCGTCGTCATCTGCTGAACAAGCTCATTATGTGTCAAACTTTCAGAGGTAACAAAATAACCCATATTCTAATACCTGCAATCCTGGCTGGAGAAACCACCCGAATTTGTCATGGAACAACACTTAAAATACATTGAAGCCACCTCCAGGGTTCCAATCACAAGAGAAAAAGTTAAATTTGGAAGGTGCTCTTACTCAACTTACAACAAATATGTCTCAATTCATGACCAAAACATAGACAAATTTTCAGAATCAAGCTGCATCAATCCGGAACCTTGAGGTGCAAATGGGTCAGATTACAAACTTGTTATCCAACAGACCACAAGGCTCTCTGCCAAGCAACACAGAGACAAATCCAAAGGAACAAATGAATGCAATTATACTTCGGAATGGTAGACAACTTGAAAATCCGCCAAAAGAAGTACAGGAAGTTGAAGAAGATAATATGGAGCAAACTAAAGACACCACTAGAATATCTGAGACAGCAAGTTCAGAAATTCCACAATCACAACAATCAACACTAGTCAAAGCTTATATCCCTCTAATCCCGTTTCCTCAGCGCCTTCGGAAAAACAAATTTGATAAGCAGTTCTCTAAATTTTTTGACGTCTTTAAAAAGTTGCATATTAACATTCCTTTTGTAGATGCATTAGAACAAATGCCAAGCTATGCTAAATTCATGAAAGAAATTTTGCTATATTCATAAAAGAAATTTTATCCAACAAGAGGAAATTAGAAGAGCATGAAATCGTGTTGTTAACTGAAGAGTCAACTGCAATTCTACAGAATAAATTGCCACCGAAGTTGAAAGATCCAGGGAGTTTTTCTATCCCATGCACTATTGAAAATACTTGTTTTGATAAAGTTTTGTGCAATTTAGGTGCAAGTATTAATTTGATGCCTCTCTCTGTTTTCAGGAAATTAGGACTTGGTGAACCAAAGGCAACAACTGTTTCTCTTCAATTGGCAGATAAGTCTATAAAGTATCCTAGAGGAATGATTGAGGACGTACTTGTTAAGGTCGACAAGTTTATATTTCCTATAGATTTTATTGTTTTGGATATGATTGAAGATCGAGAGATACCAATCATTTTAGGCCGACCATTCTTGGCAACGGGAAGAACTCTTATTGATGTCCAAGAAGGAAAACTAATCCTTAGGGTGCAAAATGAGCAAGTCACTTTCAATGTGTTTGAAGCAATGAAATACCCATCAGAGATCGACACGTGCCTTCAAATAGACACCATCGATAAGGAGATAATTGAGAGCTTTCGTGATACAATGCCGAATGACACACTAGAAGGATGTATTGTTCACTCTGGGACTACTCAATCTACAAATACAAGTATTCAGGAGTATGCACGATATTTGGAAGCTTCACCATTTTACTTGCTTTCGAAAAGGCTAGAATTGGAAGAGCTTGGTAGAAGTCCTTCTAGACCAAAACCTTCAATAGAAAAACCTCCAAAACATAAGCTTAAGCCATTGCCCTCTCATTTAAGGTACACTTATTTAGATGATAACTCTAAGCTACCAGTTATTATTTCTTCTGCCTTGACAGATCTTGAAGAGGAAAATGTACTTAGAGTTTTGAGGGATCACAAAGCTGCTCTAGGATGGACTATTGCCGACATCAAAGGAATAAGCCCTTCAATTTACATGCACAAGATTCTAATGGAGGAGAATTATCAGCCGGCAGTACAGCCAGAAAGGCACTTAAATCCAAATATGCAAGAAGTGGTTAGGGCAGAGGTGCTTAAATTATTGGATGCTGGGATAATTTATCTAATCTCTTATGGCAAATTGGTCAGTCCAGTGCAAGTGGTACCAAAGAAAGGAGGAATGACGGTCGTGAAGAATGACAACAATGAACTTATCCCAACAAGGACAGTCACAGGTTGTCGGGTATGCATGGATTACAGAAAACTTAATGCTGCTACTAGAAAAAGACCATTTTCCACTACCTTCTATTGATCAAATATTGGAGAGACTTGCTGGCCATGCTTACTATTGCTTTTTAGATGGATATTCAGGCTATAATCAAATCCCTATAGCACCAGAAGATCAAGAGAAAACCACATTCACATGTCCTTATGGTACATTTGCTTGTACCTCGCATTTCATTGATAAGGGATGGAATTTACAGAAAAAAGTACTGAATTTTTGTGAAATGCCAACTCCACACACTGGGGTTGCTTTGGTTGAAAAAATATTGTCATTGTTGTGTGAATGAGGTATTGAGAAAATGATTTTTTCATTGACTGTAGACAATGCTTCAATTAATGATGTTTGTGTTGTAATATTAAAAAGTCAATTGAGATTAAGGAATGCTTTGGTGTGTGATGGGGATTTCTTTCATATTCAATGTTGTGCTCATATTATTAATTTAATTGTTCAACAAGGATTAAAAGAAATTGAGAAAGAAATAGAAAAATCCTGTGAGAGTGAAATATGTCAAAGGGTCACAAGTGAGAAAAAGAAAATTTTTAGAGTGTGTTAAGCAAGTATCTCTAGACGACAAGAAAGGATTAAGACAAGATGTTCCTACAAGATGGAATTCAACTTTTTTCATGCTTGATAGTGTTCTGTATTACAAAAATGCTTTCCGTCATTTATAATTGAGTGATTCTAATTACAAGAATTGTCATTCTGAAGAAGAATGGGGGAAAATAGAAAAGATTGGCAAATTCTTGTCTATGTTTTATGAGATCACATGCATTTTTTCTGGTTCAAAATACCTCACTTCAAATTTTTATTTTCTGAAGGTGTTTGCGGCTAAGGTTGCTTTGGATCAATTATTGTGTAGTGAGGATGTGTACATGAAAACTATGGCACAAAAAATGATCGAAAAATTTGAGAAGTATTGGTCTGATTTTTGTACCATTTTGGCCATAGCGGTCATCCTGGATCCTAGATACAAGATGACATTTATTGAGTTTGCTTATAGTAAGGTTTATGGTCAAAATTTGGAGGAGTTGAAACATGTTCGAGAATTGATAGAAAGATTGATTTGGACAATCTAAGTTTTTGGAAAGGAAATGGATTTCGTTATCCTAACATTTCTTTCATGGCTCGTGATATCTTGGGCATTCCTATATCCACTGTTGCATCTAAATCAGCTTTTATTGTTGGCAGTCAAGTTCTTGATCAATTTCAAAGTGTATTGAAGCCAGAGACAATCCAAGCAATTATTACTACTAGAGATTGGAAGTTTGGAGAGATTGGTAAAACTTGGTCAAAAAATTTATTTACTTTTCTTTTATAATATTATGTGCAATTTTTCTAATTAAGATTTATTTTTATAAAATTATTGTAGAAAATTTGGATGTCACTGTGGACCAACTTACTCAAAACATTATGAACATGAGCACTAATTGTGCGCCATCTGCAGAGAGTGCCAATGATCCAAATGACAGTGTGTGAGTGTGGTAGGTAAAGTTTTTATCTTGTTTAATTATTATTTCCTTGAAAATGCTACAAATTTGCTATATATTTGATTTTTGAAATTTTACAATGATTATTATCAATAGGGAAATTATCCACCGTCCACCCGTTTTTTCACTGTTTTTCAAAAATACATAATTCTTTTTTTTTGCTGGAATCCACCTGAATTTACATTTCTTTTCACTTTTCCACTTCCGTTTGGAGACCACTATAACTTTGCTAACATCATATGGGTAAAATCGTCATTTCACAACGATACAGTGGTGGATATGTGTAAAACAATACAACTTCGAGTGGAGGTTAGAAAAAAAAATTAAGAATTGTGTATTTCTAAAAAAATACGAAAAAAAAGGTGGTCGATGGATAAATTATCTTTGATATTTGAGGGTAAAAAAGTCATTTAAGCAATATTCCGTTAATTTCCTTAACGGATTCTAAACGGAAGTGGAAAAGTGAAAAGAAATGTAACTTCAGGAGGATTCCAGTAAAAAAAAAAAGAATTGTGTATTTTTGAAAAAGTTAGAAAAAAAGGGTGGACGGTGGATAATTTTCCTTATCAATATTGCAGCATGTTAATAACATTTTATTTACTTTTTGGTGTAGGATTTTTGTTTTCAAGGTGACAAAGACAAATGAAGAGAATTAAAGAAATTACATTTCTTTATAATTTGAATTTGAATTATTGTTATTTGTAATATTAAGGATTTGGTATTTGGTATTTGGTATTTGGATGACTATATAATATGATTTGAATTATTTGTATTTTGTTGTGGGATATTAAAATTTTTTTGCTTAATTTTGTTTATTAATTATATTTTTCTAGATGAATTGTAAATGAATCGTAAACGAATCTTGATTCGATTCAATTCATTATGGATTCATATAGGATAAACGAATAATAAACTAATTCGGATTCGATTCGATTTGTTTATCAATTTTATTAAATGAATTAAACGAATCGAACCGAATATTCGTTTAATAAACGAATCGAATCTGAATCCATAGAATTTTGACCCAATTCGTTGACGATTCGAATTCGATTCGTTTATTCGTTTTGCCACCCCTAGTTATTGTTTATCTAAGATGCCTAAATATTGATTCTTGCAACTGATAGAAATTGGCAACCTTATGTCTCTCCTTTGAGAAACAAAGAACTGAAAATGAGAGTTTAAAGAAAATGAAGGTAAGATAATAATGTTTGTGTTTATGCATTTGTTGCATTTTTATTTTATTTAGATTTTTTTGCCTTTATTTCTTTTCTATCTAGTTACTGTTAACTATGAGCTTGAACCAATCAATATTTTCATTATTTTGCATTTGCTTATAGGCTGTAGATTGGTACTTTAAAAAATGACATAGTGAAACTCTTCCAAAACATTAAAGAAAGGAAAATGAGGTTCTCACAAAGTTGTGCACAAAGCTTTGCACAAAATGGTGAGTTTTGTGCAAAGTATGAAATGTCTCTTCTGAGGTGTGGGACACCTCACGCACGAAACAAACGCACCCAATAGTCACCTTCACGCGTCTGGCTCTTTCTTTACTCCCTCATCACAACTCTTTCTCTCTCATTTACAAGATGCCAGCCGTTGCAACAAGCTCTACCGCAGTAGCCTTTTTCTCACAACATAATCGCATTAGTGTTTTGAAGTGATTTGACGACTCTTTCTCTCACACATGTGATTCAACTCTTTAGAAGTGATTTCACAAAATAGCTTTGTATTTTTTTTTTACAAGAATGATGAATTCAGTAGTGCTTTTTTTCCTTTTTTTGGATTGTATTACCTGGTGCTCTGAATGAAATTAATTTGTTTAATAATAAGTTGTGTGCTTTTACTTAATCTTTTCTGCCCACTTAGATTTAACTTTGTTGAATTTGTAATTAATCTTCGAAGTATCCTACTAAGGATTGCAACACAAAGAAGCAAATTAAAACAAAACAAGGGAAGAGGAAGAAAAATAAATAATTAAACAACATAGTCGCTTTAAACACAAAAAAATTACAAAAAAAATGCTTCAATTTAACTGACAAGCATGGGAAATTTAGTCAAAGTTACAAACTCTAAATTTTTTTTTATGGCAATAGTGGGCAACAAATTTGATAAATAAACTAGAGCAATTTGACCAATATACATAAAGATCTAAGCTCAAGAGGATACAAAGTTAATGGAAGAGATAGATGGCAAAGTCAAGAACAAAAGCTGAGAACAACAACAACAAAGGCTTAGTGATGACATTATTGCTAGATTCAAGCTTTTGGAAGTTGGAGTGAAGTTTGATCGCCTTAAATGACTTCTTCGTAACCCACTTTTAAAACCCAACTGATGTTAACAGATCGATTCATTGGATGAGACAATTGTGTATGTGAGGGTATGAGAGCAAAGGGACTTCTTGTTGTATAGTTGGGAATGAGGCAACTGCGTGGAGACGGGAGAAAGCGGTTGTTGCGGTGGAGCTTATGACAGTGGCTGGCAGCTTGGAGACGAGAGAGAAAGAGTTGCGATGAGGGAGAAAGGAAAAGTTGTGTAATGAGGGAGAAAGGAAAGAGCCAGACGCGTGAACTTTGGGTGCGTTTGTTGCGTATGTGATGTGCTCTTTGCACCAATAGAGACATTTTATACTTTGCACAAAATGCACCGTTTTGTGCAAAATTTTGTGCTTTCCTTTATGTGAATATCGGCGTTGTTAAAAAAATATTGTGATAAATGTAGCATTTACCTTAAATTTGATTAGAAAGGAAATGATTTTATTTTTATTTTATTTTATTTTACCTATCATATGGCTCTATACTTTAAACTTGCATGCGTGTTTGCTCTGAATTTTTTTAATTAATTGTTGCTTAAATTATTTTTTTAACTTTATTTTGTGGGTTTTAGAATTCTTACTTTTTGGCCTTGGTCAGACAGAGTAATAGAAAGAAAAAAAAATCATTTTCTTAGGATTTTTTTTTGTTTTAATAAAATTTTTCTTTTATTTTAGGCTTATCCAGTACAACATTTGCAAACCTTTTTTTTTTATTTTTTTGTCAATTCTTTGTTGTGGGAAGTTTTAAGTAAGTTTTGGCCTCTAAATAATATTATGATTCTTTCTATCTTTTTTAATTGAATACCCGTTTATATTCAATTAATGTGTAATGATTCAGTTAATTAGGTGGGGTTGTAATATTCCTTAAAGATAACGGTGAATAGTGTGATGTGATATAAAATAGTGTGTGAGCTGTAAAATAGATTCTTTAGTGATAAGGATCAATAATGTAAACAGTATGTAATAGTGGATCCTTTCAGCCTATAAAAGGGAGCCCTTAGTTTGTGTCTAGGCATCGAGTCTTGGAGTTAGTCTAGTATATGTATGCTCTACTCTGTAATCAACCATCCAGTTCTAATAAAATAGTTTGTTTATAAAAGTGGTATCAAAACCATATTTCCCAAAAGGAAACCCTTGAGTGTGCAACAATATTATGCTCTATGGTTGCCAAAATATTTCAGATCCTCC
This sequence comes from Citrus australasica, assembly GCA_029618585.1. Taxonomy (NCBI): domain Eukaryota; kingdom Viridiplantae; phylum Streptophyta; class Magnoliopsida; order Sapindales; family Rutaceae; genus Citrus; species Citrus australasica. The sequence continues at coordinate 29,331,536 of JARCIV010000003.1, read as the reverse complement.
ACATCAGAAAATTGTTGGATACTAATCTGTCTGTCAAAATTTTCCAAAATCTAAAGCCTCTCAGAGAGAATTCCTTCAGGTGTGGCGCTCGTCTTGAAAAGGCCCGAAGAACCGTGTGTTTAGGGCTTATCACCTCAAAGAAAATGTCGATTCACTGTAAACGCCATATGATTTATTATTATTTTAATAATTTTATCCAATTAAATAATACACCATAAGGTGTATGCAGTGAATTTGTATTTTAAAAGATATTTTGAATGAGGGTTCCATTGGTACTTTAATATAGTGCAGGAACCCTTACTAGATAGACATTCCCACAATTATAGTAATAAACAATGGCGGTCTCAAGAATTTGATGTAGGAGGGGATAAGTTACAACATCATAATTTATTTTTTTAAAAGTATCAAAATTCTAAATTCCATCCAACATGTGATATTGTTTACATTCCATAATGGCTTACTTGCAACTTTTAGTAATTTATTAGTTTGTCTATTAATAATGATTATTAGTCATAGGTTAAGGTATCTATATGTCTTGTTATTTATTAGTATTTAAAATATTGAACACTTCTAAAATTAACATGAGCTTCCAAGCGTTCTTCGATCCAATCATAGATAATATTGAGATAGGTAAATCAAGGGGGCTACACCTTTGTGAGACTGTGAGCCAGCAAAACAACGCCAATACTAGTGCGGAATGGAAAATTGGATTTGGACATGGTCATAAATTCTTTAACAATTGAATGAGCGATAAGAGAAATAAATATAATTATCATAAATTATCTTAATTTGATAAATTAATAAATAAGAGGAAGATAAGAGAAATCATTTTAACACAAATGATAAATCCTGATTTTTCAAAAAAAAACGAGTAAATATAGAAATAACAGAAAATAACATTTGTACATATTTTAAAATGTTCATAAACTTAGAAGGGATATTTAGGACAATCAATAATAAATGAATAAAACAATTATTTCATTTTTTTTCTTACAAGTTTGCAGGGGTTCAGCCCCTTCTTGGCACCATATGGGGACCGCTCTTGGATAACCTGTACGTAAAAGAAAATGAAGGGCTCTCTCTTTTTCTTAGAAATTCATGAAAAAAAGTCAAATTCTTTTTCTTTTTTTAAATATAAAGAAAGATAAAGTGAAAATCAACACTTGAGCCCTTATCCAAAGTTACTTGAAAAAAAGGATCGGTCAAGCCATATGGGCAGAAAACTCAAACTCTGTATTTCTTGAAAGTTAATGTATGCTCTAATTCACATTCGTATATGTTCTATTATTTGACTATCAGTGAACACCAAAATTTCCCATTTTCTCTCTTATTTTTTTCAGCATTGAAATTTAACTTGAAACCAACAAACCAACAAACATTACATAGAAAGTCAATACTTAATGTGAAGAACGACCAGGTTAGTCTTTAGACAGCTGTAAGCAGGGATGACAATTTTATTTGTGTGTATCTTCTTGAATGAATATATGTAATCAGGAATGAGAAAGAACCCTAATAAATGTAAAGAAGAGGCATCATTTACCCAGTGACGCTGGGTTTAAACCAAGATTTCAAGATATATTAGGTGGGGTATTCATAATATAGATGTGATAATTTATTCTCACAAAAAGGAAATATTAAACGAATTGATTGGAAATTAGGTAATTCTTCAATTTCTTCCCCTTCTGAAAAAGCTACTAACCGTAGGGAAAATGGAATTTCCACCACGGTAGTAAATACTTATGACATAATTTGAGAGTACAACTTATTGCTGTGGCAAAAATTTGGATTTTGATTCGGATCCCCAGCCCTTATCCCGAAGTTACTAGACCAATATTTTAGCCCTTATCCAAAGTTACTTGAAAAAGACGTTCGCCCAAGCCATACGGGCAGAAAAATCAAACTCTTTATTTCTTGAAATTTAATGCATGCTCTAATTGACATTCATATATGTTCTATTATTTTAGTATCAATGAACACCAACCCAGAAATGCCCCCTTTTCTCTCTTATTTTCTTCTGATTGAAATTAACATTGAAACTTTAAACTTGAGAGCAACAAACCAGCAACCATTACACAGAAAGTGGACAATTAAATATAAAGAACGACCAGGTTAGTCTTTGTGCAGCTGTAAGCAGGGATGACAATTTTATTTGTGTGCATAGTCTTGAATGAATATCTGTAATCAGGGATGAGAACTGGAATGAATCCCAAATGATATGGCACATGATATATCATTTATTAAGTAGATGGTATCAATTTTTGTCATAGTATTTGTTAATTTTATGAGGTGATATTTTACGAAAATTTAATTTAAGATTAGACAAAAAAACTTAGAAAGGATGGATAATGACATGCATTGTGATCTTGTATCAGTGTTTTCTCTATCAAGCCTAGTACAAATTAAAGCAGTTAAAGAGCAACTTTCATGCCATGTATATAAGCATTTGTTTCTTTCTTTCACGCTTGTTTGGTATTATGGTTCCCAAAATATTTAGTAAATATTTAGTGCTATAATTTAGAAGTTAAGTTGATTATATCCCACACTTGTATAAACAACACACTATTAATATATTTATTACTTTTATTAAAATTATTATTTAAAAATAATATTTACCGCACGCTATGAACTTTATTTTATAGCTATAGTTTTTTTTTTCTTTCGCAACAATTATAACTTTTAAGTCATAGTACCTCAATAACAAATAGGGTTTAATTCATCTATATGGTAATTCTTTCTTAGTATGAACTCTCCTGAATTTTAAAAAATCTTGTTTCGTCTATTTTTTAGTATTAATATATTATTAAGATTTAAATATTTTTACTATTAATTTATTAACCATTAACCACTTGAGTATATTTTGCTCATGAGAAGGTTAGTCATGTCGATCCTATTCAGTGATGGCGATTTATAAATAACAATTAAGAGGGGTTGTTGGTGCATGCAAAACTTTAAAGGTCTTTTATTAAAGTCTACATATATGATATTCTAAACTCTCTCCTAATCCTTCTATAGCAAATTTCTGCATCAAGAATAGCATTCTTGAATAATCATTGTTTCATTTCTCAATAAGAAAACATCTCACTTTTGTTTTTGACATAAGAAAATGTCTCACATACTTCAAAAGTTGAGCGTTTATGTGTTAGTGGTCCTTTGTCAATGATTTGGATAAAAAGTTATCCATGTTTGATTGAAAGAAATGGTAGGAAGGAAGAGATATGGAAAGTAAAGAGCAAGAGAGAGATTGTTTAAAAAAGAGTCAAACTTATTTTTATTGCTTGGTTGGACATGAAAATTATTTTTCTCTTCTTATTTCTTTCCTCTCTCCTCTTTTCTCCTCTCTTTATATTTTTTCAAACCAAACATGCCGCGACATTTTTAATTTTATCTAAGATTCCTCAAATAAAAATATCAAATAAATATTAAATAATATAGATAAAGAATAAAGTCAATAACTCAACACAAGAGTTTAATATATAGATGAGCAGAACACTTGTGATAGCTATACTTTACAACTGATCGCCACTGCACAACAGTTGGACTCGAGCTAAAACGTCAACGATATTTACCCATAGAACTTAAAAGGCCCAAGAGGACCACAAAAATCGCACCCGTAATGATTTTTTCTCATTTCACACAGCATGGGCCACAAAAACGACATAGGCAAGTATCATTTTAGAAAAGCAGAATGGTTCTCCCAATTCAAGACCCGATATTTGTAGAAATAGGCCCCACTTCTTTTTATTATTTCTTCCCCAAAAGCGAAAACTACAAAAATTTTGAATCCGGCATTTCGTTGACTGATTATTGTTTAATTTCATGGCTCTGTGCCTCAAACAATTTGAGAAAGAGATAACTCACTCACTTCTTTTTGAAAAAAGAAAAAAATTGGTAACGAACCACTAAAAAGGCATATATATTGCAAGCATTGAAACTTAATTAATTTCTAGCTAAAAGCATGAAAATTTTACAACAATTAGAAACGAAAAGTTTACACACGTGATTACAATTTGAATGCTAATTACTTAATTAAACAAAGAGTGTGAGAGTGATTAATTTTCCTTCATTCATGATTTAGCAGATTGATCTCGTATAAAATTCCCGACGTCATCAATGAAAGATCCCTCGTGTAGCTCAGGGAAAACGTAGAAACCGTGAACCGCATTCGGATACTCGATCAAATAAGCTTCTTTGCCATGTCTCTTCAATCCCTCATAGTGCCTCTTCTGCCAATCTTTTAAAGGATCAAACCCACCAACAATTACAATCGTCGCCGGAATGTTCACTCTGGAAATATCAACGGCATTCTTCCCAAAAGTATTTGCCGCCGGATCGTCCCGATCAGACCCTTCCGGCAAAAAAGCTTTCCACATCCAGTCAGTACGCTTCAATGAAACCAATGGAGTTATATCATTAAGATCTTCCTCCGATTGAGTCCTCTCCTCTCCTCCGAAAAATGGCTGAATCGCTATCACTCCAATGAGCTTCAGGTTGGAAAAGCTATACTCATTAGCTCGCACTGCCACGTTATGCGCCAAGTTCCCGCCGGCACTATCACCGGCGACAAAACAACGTTTGAGATCAGCACAAGCTGGGAAGTCTTCGACTGTTGAGATTTTACTGTCGATGAATTTTAACACATGAATCCCATCGTCATATTGACTCGGGTACCGATTCTCCGGAGCAAGACGGTAGTTGACGGAGATGACGACGGCGGGGATCTCCTTGGCGAGCCGTCGACAGTGATCATCGTAGCGTTTTGAGTTTGCAGCCAGAAGAACGAAGCCTCCGCCATGGAAGTAGACAATCACTGGCAAGCTGCTTGTGGTGTCTGTTTCAGTAACATTGGTAGGTGTGTAGAGGCGGAACCAGAGATTACGGTCGCTGTCGATAACGATATCGAAGGATTTGACGCCATTTTTGGGCTGACTTGAAGCAGAGCATTTTAGGTCAACGAGGTTGAAGAGGCGACGGCTGCAGGTCATGTTAGGGCGGCAAGATACGTCGACGACGAAGGCCACTGCCGACATTAAGAGCCTTGTCGTCCATGGAAGGTTTGGTGAGGCTTTAGCTTCAGCGTTTCCTGAATCTGGCATGTTGATATTATTAGTTTCTAATTTGCTATCAATAACTAATGAGTGATCACCGTGTCTAGGTCTTTGGCTTTATCGTCAAAAAATAATAATAACCAAGTTGAAAGATTTTTATGAGCTTTCAATTATTGCAGATATTAGATCAGTAGGTAATCTAGCTGATCAAAACGGCCTGCTCAATGGCAGAAAAACTGAAGTTGGACGTGTTTATTTTCGTCGAGGTGATTTAATGTGATTTTTTATTGGGATTCATAATTTTTTTAAATTTTAAATTACTTAGATCTTACTCACATTAAAAATTGATGGGCCCTACTAAAAGGCCACATACTTATCAAATCTTAAATGCTCAGACTAATCTGCTAAGGCGTGCACAAATTTTTCTGACTTTGTGAAGTGTTCGATTATAATAAGAGCATTAATATATGTATATAATTTGACTAAATTTTGACAAAAAGTATATTTTTAAGGGTATCATTTTAAATATATTTTTGTTTAGGATTTAATCCACCTCTAGTTTCCAATCATTTTTCTTAAAATAATAGTAATTGGGGGATAATGGAATATATGTATGATTTTTTATATTAATAAAAAAATTTGGAGCTATTCTAACTTTTTTTACTTCATAACAAAGTTCTTTGAAGCATTAAAATATAAAATCAGAGGATTTTCTATGGAGAATTCAAAATAGGATGACCTTTATAAGCTTTCTCTATTCGTTTTACTTAGCGCTGGTAAAATTTGGCTCGATTTAATTATCCAACACAAACATGACATGAATAAATGGGTATAGGTCGTTAAATTTAATACAATTATTAAATGGATTAGGTCTGGGTTGACATGAATTTTTTCTATGTTGGAATAGGATTTTCTTAACTCATTTACCCGAATAACAACACGATTATATAATTTTTTTAAATTAATTTCGAGGTTCTTGTCATTAAAATTCAAATATTAGATATGATTCTCTCTTTTTATTTTTATTTTTTAGAAGGGTAGATATATACACAATATTTTATTTATAAAATTTTATATAGATTTATAACTTTAATCGTGTAAATGTGTAATATTTTTTTGGCGGGGGGTGTGTATATGTGGGTGTATAACATTTATTAAATATATAGATATTAAACGGGTTATTTGGTAACCCATTTTTTAGTCTTAATGTTTTCACACGATTATTAAATGGACCGGGTTTGGATCAACTTAAATTTAACACGATACGAACACAACACGACTACCTGTTTTGCCATCTCTAGTTTTATTATTTAGACAATTAGAACATCTCCAAAAGATTCTATTAATATTACTCTTCAAATATCTATTTGTTTATGTATGTGGTAAAAAGGAGAGTGAAAATATGTTATTTTTCAAAAAAAAAATCAAATAGACATAAGTATTATTTTAAACAAATAAATATTTTTCAAAGGAAAAATATATGATAATTAAAGCAATTCTCTCTCTCGTATAAAACTAATAAAATATAAGTTGAATAGAGAGAAAATAACTTTATAAAATTAAAAATAGAAAATTATTTTTTATTTAAAGAATTTTAATTAAAATATTTTTAGAATTTTAAATATTAATGTGCTTCTTTAAATAAGTAATAAAATCATATTTGAGGGATTTTTTTTTTTTAGAGATGGTCTTACAAATGATAAAAAATGAACTTATTTTGTGATTCCCAATTACAGCTTATTGAAGATATATGTATGCATGTGGCTCGTTAACTTCAAACGTGTGTTAAAAACTTGTCAATTAAAGATTGGTTTACTTACCCAACTGTCATTGCATTAAAATTTAAGAAGATATTTTGTGAGACCAACATATCACTTCAAAAAGGCAGGCCCAGTCGGTCGTTGAGTCTGGAAGAGGTAATTACAATGGGTCCATTAAATTTAATGTCAAAACAAAACTTTTACTCTCCCCAAATATCAACTTTTTATCGGTTCATAGCTCCGACTATCAACAAAAAGGTTATGATCTATAACCCTTTAATTTGACTATCCACTTACAACAATTTATGATTATGATCTATAAAAAGAGAGTTCGCTTTTATTTTATTTTATTTTTTCAAGTTTGTACACACTAAAGAGAGATAGCGTTGGTTTATTGAGTAAAAAAATCTTCTTTGTTCCCTCTATTTCTCTTGTTAAAATATTTGTGTTTTACATATATTGATAAATTTATAATTGGAATTATTTATTATGGAGCCTGTAAATCGGAGCCTGCAATAAACAAGTATAAGTGATCTCTATACAATTGCTGCATTTTTAACAACTGTTTGTAGTTACAATTTATGTATTTGCACAGTTTTACTTTTAGAAACGTATGTATTTGCACTATTGAATGTATATATTACAAAATACTTAGTAGGTAACTATAATATAGCTACACTTTTCAACTGATGGCCGCTGCACAACAGTCGGACTCTTGAATTAAAACGTCAATGATATTTACCCATAAAAGGCACAAGAGGACCACAAAAATCGGACCCGTACTGATTTTTTCCCATTTCACAAAACATGGGCCACAAAAATGACATAGGCAAGTATCCTTTTGGAAAATCAAAATGGTTCACACAATCCAAGACCCGATATTTGCGGAAATAGGCCCCACTTCTTTTTATTATTTCTTCCCCAAAAGGCCAAACTACACATATTTTGAATCCGGCATTTCGTTGACTGTTTATTGTTTAGTTTCATGGCTCAAACAATTTGAGAAAGAGATAACTCACTCACTTCTTTTAAATTAAAAAAAAAAAATTGGTCACGAACCACTAAAAAGGCATATATAATGCAAGCATTGAAACTTAATTAATTTCTAGCTAAAAGCATGAAAATTTCACAACAATTAGAAATGGAAAGAGTACATACACGTGAGTACAATTTGAATTCCAATTACTTAATTAAACAAAGAGTGAGAGAGTGATTCATTTTTTACATCATTCATGATTTAGCAGATTGATCTTGTATAAAATTCCTGACGTTATCAATGAACAAAGATCCCTGGTGTAGCTCAGGGAAAAAATAGAAACCATGAACCACATTCGGATACTCAATCAAATAAGCTTCTTTGCCATGTCTCTTCAATCCCTCGTAGTGCCTCTTCTGCCAAACTTTTAAAGGATCAAACCCACCAACAATTACCATCGTCGCCGGGATGTCCACGCCTGAAATATCAATGGCATTCTTCCCAAAAGTATTCGCTGCCGGATGGTCACGATCAGACCCTTCCGGCAAAAAAGCTTTCCACATCCAGTCAGTACGCTTCAATGAAACCAATGGAGTTATATCATTAAGATCTTCCTCCGATTGAGTCCTCTCCTCTCCTCCGAAAAATGGCTGAATCGCTATCACTCCAATGAGCTTCAGGTTGGAAAAGCTATACTCATTAGCTCGCACTGCCACGTTATGCGCCAAGTTCCCGCCGGCACTATCACCGGCGACAAAACAACGTTTGAGATCAGCACAAGCTGGGAAGTCTTCGACTGTTGAGATTTTACTGTCGATGAATTTTAACACATGAATCCCATCGTCATATTGACTCGGGTACCGATTCTCCGGAGCAAGACGGTAGTTGACGGAGATGACGACGGCGGGGATCTCCTTGGCGAGCCGTCGACAGTGATCATCGAAGAGTTTTGAGTTTGCAGCCAGGAGAAGGAAGCCTCCGCCATGGAAGTAGACAATCACTGGCAAGCTGCTTGTGGTGGATGTTTCAGTAACATTGGTGGGTGTGTAGAGGCGGAACCAGAGATTACGGTCTCTGTCGATGACGATATCGAAGGATTTGACGCCATTTTTGGGTTGATTTGAAGCAGAGCATTTTAGGTCAACAAGGTTGAAGAGGCGACGGTTGAAGGTCATGTTAGGGCGGCAAGATACGTCGACGGCGAAGGCCACTGCCGACATTAAGAGCCTTGTCGTCCATGGAAGGTTTGGTGAGGCTTTAGCTTCAGCGTTTCCTGAATCTGGCATGTTGATATTATTAGTTTCTAATTTTCGATCAATAGCTAACGAGTGATCACTATGTCTAGGTCTCTGGCTTTATCGTAAAAAAATAATAATAATCAAGTTGAAAGATTTTTATGAGCTTTCAATTATTGCAGATATTAGATCAGTAGGTAATCTAGCTAATCAAAATGGGCTTGCTCAATGGGAGAAAAACTGAAGTTGGACGTGTTTATTTTCGTCGAGGTGATTAAATGATGATTTGTTATTGGTAAGTTTGATGAAATCTCACGGGATTCATAATTTTTTTCTTTAATTTTAAGTTACGTATATCTTACTCACATTAAAAATTGATGGGTCCTACTTAAAAGGCCACATACTTATCAAATCTTAAATGCACAAACTAATCTGTTAAGGCGTGCATTTAAGATTTGATAGGTGTTCGATTACAACTACAGTATTAATATAACCTACAGTAGTATATGAAAACTGTTTTATCTTAACTAAAACTCTCGATTTGAAATTTGATAATGCAATTACGTTTTGTTGAAAGAATTTCATCGTCTTATTGATTCTACTCAATTCGAATATGAATTAGTTGAAACTTAATGTACTATTTGAATACTAAATAATTTAATACACCAAAAATAAGAATATTAATGTATGTATAAAATTTGACTAAATTTTGACAAAAAAATATATTTTAATCGGTATCATTTTAAATATATTTTTGTTTAGGATTTAATCCACCTTTAGTTTCCCATCATTTTTCTTATAATAATAGTAATTGGGGATAATGGAATATATGTGCGACTTTTTTCGTATTAATAAAATTTTTTGGAGCTATTCTAATATTTTTGACTTTAGACATAAATAGTATTCGGAAAATAAGAATAACAAAATTCTTCAAAACATTAAAATATAAAATCAGAGGATTTTCTATGGAGAATAGGATGAGGTTTATAAGCTTTCTCTATTCGTTTTACTACTTCAACAATTATAAATGATAAAAAAGGGTCCTATTTTGTGATTCCCAATTACAGCTTAATGAAGATAATGTATGCATGTGTGATGTCGCTCATTAACTTCTAACATGTGTCAAAAACTTGTCAATTAAAGATTGGTTCACAACCCAACTGTCATTGCATTAAAATTTAAGAAGAAATTATGTGAGACCAGACCACTCAGACCAGCATATCACTTCAAGAAGGCAGCCCAGTCGGTTGTTGAGTCGTGAAGCAGTAAGTACAATGGGTCCACTAAATTTAAAGAAAATTATTCACCCACTATATATTTTTTTATTTTTAAAAATATTTAAAAAAAATTTTGCAGCGCTCAACCTGAAGTTAACATTTTTTTTATGCGTCCACTCTCGTTATAACACTATTAGAATTTTGTTGACATCATAATAGTAAAATTATCATTTCACAACGACACACTGGTGGATAGGTGCAAAATAATATAACTTCAAGTGGAGTTCAACAAAAAAAAAAATTAAGAATTGTGTATTTTTAAAAAAAATATGAAAAAAAAAGTGGTCGTGAATAATTTATCTTTTACATTTGAAGGTAAAAAAGTCATTTACATAATATTTAGTTAGTTTTCTTAATAGTCTTTAAGCGAAAGTGGATAAGTAAAAAAAATATAACTTTAGATAAATTCTAATAAAAAAAATTATATATTTTTAAAAAATTAAAAAAAATACATAGACGGTGAATAATTTTCCTAAATTTAATGTCAAAACATCAATGAAATATTATTATTTTTTTTTACCAATTTTATCTTCTTTTTCTCGAATATCGGATCCTTGGGGTTGTTTCTATGTAGATTCCTCTTTCATTGTAGCCACTTATAAATGTAAAACTTCATATCAAGGTTATAAATGTTCAATTCTTTTTAAGTAGCAAGTGTACCAAGATCTCAAATTGTATCCAAACGATCGAGCAACTCAGCAATATGAGAAAACATTTAATTGTGATCGACTCCAAAATATTGTAATTGATACGAACCTTACTTTGGGTTTACGTATTGAACCATCAGGTCTGAGCCTTGTTTGTAGACCACTTTAGTGATTTCTTTCTCTTCAGGACAATTAACTAACTACCATGTTCTGTTTTTTTAAATCATCTTTATCTCTTTCTTCAAGACTTTCACCCATATATATATATATATTTTTTATGCAACTGCATAAATTATCTAGTTCAAAATTTGTAAATTTCCATTAGTGACAGTTGGCATTTGGCACCAGACCCACACAGCCCAAAAATTTTCCGGCCGACGTTGCTCTTAAAAGTACTCAACTCTGATGCCATATTGAATTTAAAGAAGAGTTGACTATTGCCAACCGTCATTAATGTATTATATTACATTAAAAATTCGTTTGGTACACTATTGTATTATTTAACATGTGTGTAGTATTATACTAATACTGCATTGTAATAATATTATATAGTATTTAATGCTACTATATTAATTTCTATTTACACTATGTTTGGTGTTGCACTACATTAACTGTATTATTGTTTTAATAATTAATTTATATTATATATTTAGAAAACAATATTTATCAATACTTAAAAAACTAAATATAACTTTAAAAAACTGAGTATAAAATTCTTAAATTTCAAAATTTTTACATCATTTTCTTCATAAAAGATAGAAAATTAACAAATTCTAAAAATTTTTGTAGCATAATATTTATTTTTTCAACATTTCTAAAATATATATCCTTTGAAATAAAGAGCAAAACAAATAATTCAATCAAATGATCTCTAAAAAAAATCACAGCATAAATAAATCATTGAAACATACAAGATTCGTCCAATAGTCATCTAAAAATGATATTAAAAAAGTCAATACATACTACAACGTAGTTACACAACAATAAAGTGATACAATAAGTATAAGGTAATCACCAACATACCTTCGCAGTAATGGAATTACAAAACACCTTATACATATCTTTCTTATTTTATAAAACAAATGGTAAAATAAATTACAAAACAATAACCACAAGTTGTCTTTATCCATATCACTCATCATCCTTATCCCTTATCTCACTCTTTTACCTTCTCATAACTAAATCTCCATCTCCAATTCTCTTTCCTCTTTCTTCTCTCTTCTTGTCTTCTTCCTCTTTTTTTTTTTTTTTTTTGATGTATCGTGATATCATTTCACAAGTTTTCTTTATTTTTTTCGGTTCTTTGCATTCTTTGTTTATTTATTTATTTATTTTTATAAAAAAATACCAAATCTCTGTGTAGATTTTTAATTATTATTTTTCCATTTAAATCCTTCTCATCTGAAGAAGAAAAGAAGAGAGAAGTAAGCTAGAATAAAAATAAAATAAGTAAAAAAGAGTATGTGCTAAACTGCAAAAGTTTGGGTTTATTCTTTTTTTTTTTTTTTTGGAAAGACTAGCTTTGATAATTTATCGTGATGTCGAGCAATAGCTACGGACCCATTGCACAAAGGTGGTGTAGCAGTAGATGTGGTGTTTCGCGGGAGCACTTGAACGATTAATTAAATGCTATGCACGATTGTAATGTTGTAAATGCTGGGTGCCAAATATATTATAACTTTATTGTATGATGGTGTATTATATTAGGGTGTATTAAGATATAATGTAATATTATGTTAGTGTAATATGGACTATAGTCTATGTAATAATGTTTTGTATATTATTTATATTACAATTATTTTAAATTAATATTAATTAAATATTTAGTATTAGTTGTACTTAACTTTAAAATAATAATTAATTTTTATAATATAATTAAATAATGTAATATTATATTATATTTTTAAATATTATATAAGTATTTATTATTATCTATATTAATTATTATAATGTAAAATAAAAATAAAAATATTATTACATAATATTATGAGCAATATAATATTAAATTAAAAATATATTTTTATTTATTAAAATTAAAAAACTGAAGAAAGCGCATGCAATTTGGCATTTAATCGAGCATTATATCCTACTATTATATCAACAAATAGCAGAACAATCGGCGTTACGGTGAGAAGGTGTTTGATGCCTAATATCCTGCTCGACGAAATGCCACACTGAGAAAACTGAGCATCATATATTGGTTTCTTTTTAAACAAAACTTTTAATCTTGCCAATAGCGACATTTACCAGTTCATAACACCGACCATCGACAAAGAAGTTATTATCCATAATTCATCTGTTTGACTTTATAGCTACTACAATTTATTATTATGAGACTATAATTTTTTTTTTGTGGCCAATTATGAGACTATAATTAAAAGGGTCTGATTTCTTTTTTTTTTTTTTCTTGACTAAGTGGTAGCTGCATTTTACAACTGCTAGTTGCAGCATGGCGGTGGGCAATGGGATTCTTAACATCAACTGTATTTGCCCATAAAATGCACATAAGTGGGCACAAAAATGGCACCTTTGCTACCTGTTTGTGGTCCATTTCTTTATTTTTTCCAGTAATGCTATTAACACTCCTTTATTATCCGTACAACACTCCTTTAATGATGTAACTGTATTTAAGGAAACTCATTTTCCATTGCTCTAACTTATATAATTTTTTTAACGGAGGTCCGAATTAATTTAGAAAATAAAACGATTAGAGAAAGAAATCACATACAAATCTTTCTCTGTTGTTCATATTACTGCCAGCGGTCGGCGTCGATAAGGAAATATATGCAGTGGTTGAGCGAAAAACACTTGGCTGGCTGGCTTTCAGAGTTGGACTCATTGAGAGCCATTTGGCCTTTTGGCCGAAAGGCGAGACTTGAGAGCTGTTGCTTTCACATATGGGAGACCAGTAATTTGAGTTCTTATATTAAAATATAGAGAGTTAATTCCTTCTTTAATTATAAAATAATTAAATAGAAATAATCTTTAATCTAATGTCTTAATTATAAATATTAATAATTATCTAATGTAATATAAGTTGTTATCCAACTATAATATGAGTGGAAAAGAAAAGGTTAGACAGGAAGAGACAGTGTCCGGCTTTGCTAAAGACTTTTTCGTCTTAATTTGTAGGAAGTCCAAAACAATTGAAAAGCCAATACAATACTTAAAAATGGATCTCTCAATTAATAAACTTTTCAACGCACCCGTTTACTTTCTCTGCAAATTCTTTGAATAAAGGGCAAATGACAAACAAATTTCCAACTAAAGAGATAAAAACTTTTAATGTTTTAAAAAATATATTTACACCTTAATTTATTATAATTTTACCATTATATCTTTTTAATATATAAAAAATTATTAGATTATCCAATTTGTCTATATAGTGTTAATAAAATTATAAATATACCCTCATTACCTCATTCTTCTATTTTAATTTTTATTAATAACCAATTTTAAAAAAAGACATCTACACACTTAAAAAAAATTGTAAATAAATTATAATTTTAAAAATAAAATTAGTTATTAATACCATAATAAATAACATAGAAAATTGATTATAAATGTACACGTTTAAATGATTGACATGTGGAGAATTGTTAAATATACAAGTTTAAAGTTTAAGTAAAAATTATTTATTAATAACTAATTTTATTTTTAAAATTATAATTTATTTACAATTATTTTAGGTGTATAGATGTCTTTTTTTAAAATTGGTTATTGATAAAAATTTAAATAGAGGAATTGGGAAATGAGTGTATATTTATAATTTTTTTTATAATATCCAATTTGTCTATTTATAATTTTATTAACAATAAATAGACAAATTGGATAATCTAATTTTTTTTTATATGCTAGAAGGGTATAATGGTAAAGTTATAATAAATTAGGGTGTAAATATCTTTTTTGAAACATTAAGAGAGTTTTTATCTCTTTACCTAAACGTTGGGGTGTGTTTGTCCTTTTTCCTTGAATAAATCATCAACGAGTCATTTTTTTTTCTTTTTACGACTCTTCATCTATTCAGTTTTTTTTAAATAAATCTACTCAATATTTATTTAGTTGGAATAACTTTGTTTCTCGTATTTTTCTCACAAATTCATTACTCCCAATACTTTTTTAAAAAAAAATTATTTTTCGCATGCGTATTAAATACTGTTAAACTATCAGTTTTATGCCCAGGATTAGGAAGGCATATGTTTCTCACCCTCAGAGTCTCAGTAACAAGCATTGAAACTGAATTAATTTATTTCTAAAAACATGAAAATGTCCATGCAATTACAGACGTAAAGAGTACAAACATACGAGTACAATTTGAACAAAGAGTGAGAGAGTGAATCATTTTTTTGCTTCATTCATCATTTGGCCGATTGATTTTGTATAAAATCCTTGACGTCATTAATGAGCAAAGATCCCTCGGGTAGCTCAGGAAAAAAATAGAAACCATGAACCGCATTCGGATACTCAATCAAGTAAGCTTCTTTGCCACATTTCTTCAATCCGTCGTAGTGCCTCTTCTGCCAATCTTGTAAAGGATCAAACCCTCCTACTACTACAATCGTTGCCGGAATGTTCACGCCGGAAATATCAACGGCATTCGGTCCAAAAGCATTCGTCGCCGGATGGTTCCGATTAGACCCTTCTGGCAAAAAAGCTTTCCACATCCAGTCAGTGCGCTCCATTGAGACCAATGGAGCTCCAACGAGCCTTGTTTCCGATTCAGTCCTCTCTTCTCCTCCGAAAAATGGCTGAATCGCCATAACTCCAATGAGCTTCAGCTTGGAAAAGTTACACTCATTAGCTCGCACTGCCACGTTATACGCCAAGTTGCCGCCGGCACTATCTCCGGCGACAAAACAACGCTTGAGATCAGCACAAGCTGGGAAGTCCTCGATCTTTGAGATTTCATTGTCGATGAATTTTAACACATCAATCCCATCTTCATATTGACATGGGTACCGATGCTCGGGAGCTAGACGGTAGTTGACAGAGATGACGACGGCGGGGATTTCCCCAGCGAGCCTTCGACAGTAATCATCGAAGCCTTTTGAGTTTGCAGCCAGGAGAACGAAGCCTCCACCATGGAAGTAGACTATGACTGGCAAGCTGATTGTGGTAGCTGTTTCAGTGACGTTGGTGGGTGTGTAGAGGCGGAACCAGAGATTGCGGGAGCCGTCGATGACGAAATCGGAGGATTTGACGCCGTTTTTTGGTTGATTTGAAGCAGAGCATTTTATGTCAAAGAGGTTGAAGAAGTTACGGTTGAAAGTGATGTTACGGCGGCAAGATACGTCGACGGCGAAGCTCAATGCCGACATTAAGAGCCTGGTCTTCCATGGGAGGTCCGGTGAAGCTCTAGCTCTAGGGTTTCCTATATGAGCCATGTTGATACTAGTTTCTATCGATGAGATCTGATCACAATGTCCAGGTTCTGACTTTACTGCAAAAATAACCAATCAAATTGAAAAGATTTTATGGGCTTTCAATTATTGCAGCATGCTGGATCAGATCAATTTGTATTGTGTAGACCAGCCTGTCAAAATCGGATTGCTTAAGGGAAGTGCTCGATTATAATATTAAATAAGCTTATAGGTTTCAATTTGAGTGTCGACGATGCTATTCATTTATCGAATAACGGTAAAATAATTTTATAAATTATAAATTATAAATTTTATTATTTAATAAATGAATAATACATGATATTTAAAGTTAAGTTGAGATTGTTAATATTATTGTATTGATAAATGTATAATTATTTATTAATTAATTATATCATTTAATTAGTAAATTTTACATCATTTAGGACTCAATATTAATTAAAAAAATATAGGAGTTATAATTATAAGTGTGACTTTAATATTAATTAAAAAAAAGATTTTGAAGCTACTCTAACCTTTTTGACTTCACCTTTTGATATAAAATAGTATTCGAAAAATAAGAATAATGAAATTACGCAACACATGAAAGTACAGAAACAAAACATTTCCTAAATGGAACGGGGGCTTGGGAGCTTGTCTCTATCCTTTACCACATTTGGTCCATTTCGACAATTACAAATGATTAAAAATGTACCTACTTTATGATTCTCATTGACCGCTTGATGAAGATATCGTTACATGTGGCATAATAGCTTTCTAACAATTGCTGCACACTTGTCGATTAACGATTGCTTTACGTAACCAAATGTCATTGGATGGCAGAGAAGAACTCGGGTGGGACTAGCTTGCTGCCACATCAGTCAAAATATCGAGGTGGCAGGCCCAATCGTGGTGGTCTACCATGTGAAAGAATAATAGATCAAGAGTGTAGCCTGCAATGGGTCCATTTTAGGGACCTGTCTATGGTACAGATTCTGTAACAAACATCTCCCGTCATCCCACCATCCGATTGTCGATTGTTTAGTTTCTCACTCAACATCCAACCACGTCCAACAGCTGATGCTGCAGTCTGTAGCTTACAGATTCTGTAAGCTAGTCAAGTCCCCATTTTGGATGAAACATATAGATCCTTTTGTAGGACTCATTTCTTTTCCACACGACAAAATACTATTGGCATGGTTACTGAAATTGTAAATTGCCTCGTGCACTTCTTCTCTATATAAAATGGCTGTTTTGACCACATTCTGTCTATAAAATTATTTATTTTTATATTTAAAGTTTTAATGAAAGATATTTTTATCTAAATAAAAAAGTAAAATTTTCTGACCATTGATCATCATATGTTCAAATGGAAAATTAAATTTTCTCATAAATACTCTCATTAAATGTATTTACTTCCTATTTTGTTGCAATAAAAAAAAATCCCCATCAATTTTTTCTCCAATTACAGCAATATTTTTAAAATTAACTACGACACAAAATTAGAATGGGTGTTAAAAGGAATAAAATTTTGTTTTGATTTTATAAAATAGTCCTTTATAGTAAATTAAATGGTGGGCGTGTTTTGTTTTTTCAGCTAACAGTACCACCGCAAGGCTACGCCTATGATGCTGGTTGCACTTGATGGTCGCCCATGATACCTTGATACTCAAAAAGTATTGTTCTGCCCCATACATCTAAGCATTTGGATCTTCCCCGTCGAACTTCCAAAAAGCAACTTAAGACCAAATGAGAAGTTTGTCATCTTATCACGTACTGCCAGTTACACTTGATCTCCTTGGGTGATTGGGCTTTTGTTGTCGCTGGAGGAACTTTGACTATACTGGACACTCGATTGTATTTATTAGCATCCAAACTTTGAAGCCTAGTAAGAATTTCCTGCATAATTGCATCCTGCTTCTCATCAGCCTTTGAAACCCTGCTTTCACACCAACTGATGAGTATATTTTAAGAAATAATAGTGAAATTAAAGAAAGAAGATTGATTTGAGAGGACCACTCTCTGAATGGAAAACACAATCTATAGATAATTAAACTCTTTTTCCCCCCTTTTTTTTTCATCATTCATTTACAATCTAACTTCCATAAACCACTACTGGAATATAACTACGGCAGTACAGCAACGATAAACCGTAAAATAGTAACAAGGAAACATTACTGTAAATAATTATCACGCATCTTCCAGATCAATGTCGACTCATATGATCGTCATTTAGGTCCCATCATTTTTATTTTTGCTTTCATTCTTCTTTGTTCAGCCAAATGCAAAAGAAGGAACTTAATTAATGGCAAACAGATCTATTAAGAGAAAACAATAACAAGGAAGCTTCTTCAAATTTGGAACTAACAACAGACATTCAACATGAAATAATAAATTACTGCCTATTTTTTTCATTTTTTCTAACTTACAAATTACGTTTACAAAGTAACAATGAACATAATCGTGCCTCTTTACCAACATTTCCAATAATAAACAATCAACTGACCGCATCAAAATGTTTTACTAGTTTTATCAACTAAACCGCCTCGTTTAAAAAATTATTGAAAATTTAAATTTTAGGATAACTCAACAGTGTTTAGGTAAATTTTTTTTTTTTTGGTGTTAAAAACGAAAAAATTTCCTTATGTGGTCATTTTGCTGTTGCTACTATAAAATATGGAGATTTTTTTTTCCCACGTGTATAAGTTTCCGCTATGTCTGTTTGATGTAACACACGTACTCTTGATATGAGCTTACATGCTTGCTTCATCTGGTTCGGTATATAAACCAGTTTAAAGAATTAGGAAGCAGCTTTTATTTTAATTTTTGAAAAGCGAAACGGAGAGCAAATAAAAGAGAGAAACCAAGAGAAAGATTGAAGAATAGAGAAGAGAAAATAGAAAAGAACTAAGTAAGAAGAGGAAATCCGAGAGTGGAAAACTAGAAAAAGAAAGAAATGGAATTAGGAAATAGAAAACGAAAGTTGAATTGGGAAACTTACAGGAAAATAAAATTGGACGATTAGATTTATATTTAATAAATTAGTGCATAACGGATTTATGAAGTTTAAGCAGTGATCTTAGAGTTTTTGTTATACATATAAGTTTTTATATCAATTTTTGAACCCTATGTTTAGGAGAAATTCAAGTACCCAAAAAACCAAAGGTGCCTCGACAAACCACCGACGAGTGAATGAGTAGATTACTATTATTAATATTATGTGTTATGAAGCATTTATGTTTAGGATAAATGCTCATTTATTTCTTATATTTTGACTTAACTGTTTATTTATTCTCCATATTTTAAAAATTACTTCAAAACACTATTTCAGTTATAATATTACATCCTTACCCTTTCTTTTTCTTTTATTTTACAATAATATCCTTGCAAGAATATTCTTGCCATTAATTAATTTATCTATGAAAAAGTTAATTATTAGATTAACTAATAGTTGTTTATTAACAATTTAACCAATAAAATATAGTTTGAAAGAAATAGTATTTTTTGTATTTGTGTAATAATTTTACTAATAATTATTTATGAATAAATTAATATCAGCCAACTTAAAGTAATATTTAATATCCTCACAACAATCTTATTAATAATCACTTTATAAAAATAATTTACGAAACTAATCCTAAAAGGAAAATAGTAATATAAATTTTGTGTAATTTTTTTATGTTACTTTTAAGGTAAATTTGATAAATTATCTTTTTTTATTAATATCCTTAAAAATATTGTTGCAAGTGTATTATTGTACAATGAAAAAAAAAGTAAGGATATGAGTGTAACATATTTAATAGTAAGGGTATCTTGAAATATTTTTTTAAATGTAAGGACTAAACAAGCACTTAAATTAAAATACAGGGATTCAACAAGTATTTACCCTATGTTTGATAGTATGATTTAGTAATATGATATGATTATGTGTATGTCCATAGAGTGAGATGTGAAGTAGGCACATTTTGAATATATTTTATGGATGAGGTACAACACTTCTTTATATATTTTTTAGTAGAGGCCTTAGACCATTTCTATATATTCATGTATTAAATTATGTTATGAGCTTAGATATAAGTATAAGATAAAAAAATATAATAATTTTCACATTTGCTTCGGATTCACAAAGGGGTCAAGGCATGTCAACCCCAAAACCGAAAAAGACCTAAGGATGATTTTTCTATCAATCTCGAAAATACGGAAACATATTAATAATGAGACAACTTAAACATTTGCATAGTTGTAAAAATTATGGTTCAACAAAATAATTCCCAAAAGTAAAAGACTTGTTACACTTAATCAGTCACAAAAGGTCTCATAATCTAATTATATATGTAGAAAGTCTTCTAAGATTAAGGGAACCAAGGAATTGTGAGTGGTTTCGCCAAATCCATCACATGCTAAATCTATTGGAATCACAATAAAGTATAGTGGGTATAAAAACTAGGAAAAAGGACACAGACACCCCCAATGTTTAGGAAAAGGACACAAAACCCCCTAATGTATGAAAAAAGACATACAGATCCCAATTTCTTAATGGAAACCGTTAGTTTTAACGGAAATTATAATTTTAACGTGTAATTACCGTTATATCCTTCTAACATATAAAAAAAATTATTCATTATCTATTTTACCCATATATGATTAATAAAATTATGGATATACCCT
Organism: Citrus australasica; assembly: GCA_029618585.1. Classification (NCBI taxonomy): domain Eukaryota; kingdom Viridiplantae; phylum Streptophyta; class Magnoliopsida; order Sapindales; family Rutaceae; genus Citrus; species Citrus australasica. The sequence continues at coordinate 29,310,571 of JARCIV010000003.1, read as the reverse complement.
CATTATCTAATTTCTCTATTAAATTTTTTGTCCATATAATAAAATTATTAATAATGTTATGGTATTAATAACTAATTTTATTTATTTTTATTCTTGAAAAATGGATTAAAATTATTTGGCTTGAAGAGAATTTGATAAAAAAATTATTAATAATTTTATTATATGGACAAAAAATTTAATAGAGAAATTAGATAATGAGGGTATATCCATAATTTTATTAATAATATATGGGTAAATAGATAATGAATAATTTTTTTTATATGCTAGAAGGATATAACGGTAATTACACATTAAAATTATAATTTCCGTTAAAACTAACGGTTTCCGTTAAGAAATTGGGGTCTTTATGTCTTTTTTCAAACATTAGGGGGTTTTGTGTCCCTTTCTTAAACGTTGGGGGTGTCTGTGTCCTTTTCCCTAAAAACTAAGTAAGCAAACTAGTTTTTTCATATAGAGAAATAAGTACATAATATATACAACGCATGTGCATGAACTGACATGAGTACAAACTTACTTTCAAAGGTTTCACAATTCACAAATCACTTAATAAAACTTATCACTCTTATTCTAGGTATATCCATAATTTGTTATTATTTAGTAAGACTACACATATTACATATCACATAATGAGCCCAAGTCACCCATCGATGACTTACCACATAAAACAATCTCAAAGGAAAGACTACACATATCAAAAGGCTACACATAAGCATGGAGGTACCTATTAAGTAAGTAATAACTCATTACAACTTCACTTGTCATTTTGATAAATATATAGTTTATATGTGACACTTTGTACTGTGTGTGGTACTTTGTGGCACATTGTCCGCCAAAGGTGGCTGCCGCATAGTCTCTAAAGGTAGTCCCCATACAACTTCTAAAGGTGATTCCCTATGCCAACTTTTATAAAACTTAATATAATAACAACTTCATATAAATCATAAATTACAAATATAATTAATAAACGTAATTCTTTTTATATAGACTTATAAGAAATATTTTCATCTCCATACTTATGTTAAAGCATATATTCACCAGATTGTTAAATGCACTTGTAAAAAACTTCCATAATGCACAAATCAATATAATCTTTTCATAATTCACACAAATGTATATGTTCATTGTGATCCCTATTTAAAATCTAGCTCACTCATCTTTCAATGATAAGTTTAACCTTGAAATTAACCGTCGTAATCTAACATTAAAGATTGAGCTTCCATGATTATCATACTCATACAAAAAGATAATAACAAATCTCTTCTCCACAAGGAATTAATTCCTATAACTTCATGAATCAAAAGGTTTTATTCTCATAGTGGGAAAATATAAATGACTAGCCCTCATTCTCTAATTTTTATAAAATAAAATACTAATGTAAAATTTATGGAAATTTATAAATTAAATAGACGCATTAAAAATTTCAAAATTAAATTCATTCAAAATCTATTGCAAATAAAATTTATTTCAAGATTATTATTATTTTCACCAAGTTTTTAGTAGGATCCACTTCGAACCAATGGGGTAGTTCTCATTGGATTCAGTTCAACTCTTATTCAAACAAATAAATTTATGTTTGAAGGGAGCTTGTAATATATTTAGGTTAAAGTGTATTTTTTATTATTATATTTAAGGTAAGTGGTTTAGCTGAGATACCCTAAGTAGTGAGCAAAAGTAATATGCACAGTGAGTTGAGGTGGTCATAGGAGGAAAAATAAAGAGAGCTCAACGAAGCCTATTAAGAGATAATATGGGGGCTAATACATGTTTAGGAGTAGCTCAGGTGTATCAGGGATAGATCCGGTTGTCTTAGAGAATACTTAATGTAGCTGGGGTATCCTAGATAAGCTCATTCGTGAAACACAATTTAGACCTCAAATTAAAAATATAGTAAAACAAACGTAAATATTAAGAATACACAATATTTATGTGGTTCAGCCTTTACCTATGTCTGCAAAGAGCAAATAATCACATTTTCACTAAATAAATGGGAGGTCACATAAGATTTCACATTATCCAAGATAAATAACATAAGCTAAATAGCTATAGAGAGATAAGTGTTGTTGATAAAAATGAAGATCAGTGATTAAAGATATGGAGAATAATAATATGGTGAAGAAGATGATGAAATAGAGAATAAAAATGGACTCTCAGAAATACAAAAATGGATGATGATCTAAAAGATGAAAAGAGAATGTGTGTGTGTGTGTGTGTAAGAGAGGAGAAGAGAGGAGTTGAGGTAAGGAGGCGATAGTGTAAGAGAAAAATAGGGGTGAATAAATCATTTATATAGTAGAGGCTAGTGGTAAAATAAGTGCATAAAAGTTAGGGCTAGATGTCATTCTTAAGTTAAAAGAAAATAATGTTTTTCAGGCTATGTGTCATTGTTGTAATGAATTCGAATGCTATTAGTGTCAATGTGCAAGTGTGCACAACAAGTAATATAATGATAAGTATTTGAGATCGTCTCCACAAGGATTAATGTTATTAGATTTGCTATAGCAATCTCAACAATGCGGTTTTGCTTTAATTGAAAATAAAACAAATAAAAAAAATTGATAACTTAATTAATTAAAACAATATGCAATAAAGTAAATTTTCACATCACACACATGAATAAAGCCAATGGGAATGGAGTAGTTGAGTGATTAAAATCTCTTAATAGTTTTGACTATTTCTTCCAATTTGAAACTTAGTTGCTACAACACTGGGCAGAATTCTTATGTATCCTTAGTTGTCGCGTGTTGGATGTCTTATATCTATATGCAACCCAACAATGACCAATTGTTATGACAATATAAGATATATCATTACACGTTTAGGTTCTAATTTCCATACAAGGTAAATCTCTATGTCTAGTTCATCACTAATTTTAGATTAAGCATGACCCTTTTGGAATCAAGTGAAACTCAACTCAGGAAACTCAATCTAAAGCCAAGTATTGCTCTAATATGTTCCACTAAAATAGACCATTTTGTGGCTCTTTCTTAGCTAGTATCATTAAATGGGTGGTTAGCTGAAATAATGAATAGAAATAAGTATTATCAAAACAAAGCGTTTGAGCAAACATGCAACAACACATATAATCAATCAATGAACCATTAAAAATGTTTATCACTCAACCACAAATAAATTTAGTTCATGGGTTGTGAAAGAAAAATAAATAAAAGAGTTTCAGCTATCAAATATATCCTCATGATTAAAGAGTAAACGAGAAAACAAGAAAAGAATAAAAAGGACTGGTTTCCCAATTAATCTCTATTATTTTCTCCTATGATGTAGCTCTAAATCTTGATCTTCAATTTTATTTTACTCTTGTTTCTTTTCAGTTTTTCTCCTTGATTGATGGCATCCTTTTTTCCTTGCATGTGTGCTCCTTTTAGAGTTGAAAATTAGGGCAACCGGAAGTCTAAGGTGCATATCTTCTAGATTTAGAAACTCCAGATCACAATTTTCTAAGTATCTCGTGTGAAATTTTCTTTGTCAATGCTCCAAAATTGCTACAACAATAGCTGCAGCATCCGCACTATTTCACTCTTTTTTCAATTCTTCTGTAACCAAGTTCTTTCCCCATTTTCGCAAGCCTATTGTAGCAACATTCCTTCCTTGAAATTTGAGCTTCCGATCACCTATAATTATGCATGAGATTTAAGCACACCATTATTCTAATTCAAGTAAAATTTATTAAAAAAATAAATTAAAATGGATGTTAATGCAAAATACAACCAGAATGCGATAAAAATATGTTATTTACTCTCTAAGTAATCTTGATTTAAATCTAAAAGTATCATGATAATTCTCATTTCATCGAGTTATCATTCATATTTAGGGAAAAGAGACAAGAATATTCTTTTTATACTAGGTTTATTATTTCTCATAAATATCTTGATGTCCTTAACTTTCACTATTGATTTTCAAGCCCATCCAATAAAGTAAGTTATTCCAAATGGTATCTTCATATTGCTCGAAGTGTTATGCTATTTTGCCCTTATAATTGCCCACATGTCATAATTTATTGGTCCAAAAATATCGTTCTAAATTTACCTCCAAACAAGATAACCTTATTTTCATGTGTTGAAAGAATTAAAGCACAAGAAATGTGGTTGCTGCCAGTTGCTGGTTCACTTTTCTGGTAACCCTTTTAGAGTAACTGAGATAACCTTTAACATGCTCTTAAATTAACAACCTTTTGAAGTCTCTAATATAGCCGAGGGATCTGCAAATGTTAAAGATGATGATAAAGAGAAAAATCTAGAGGTTACCCTCTAATATGCTTCTTGAATTAACCATATGCTAGAGGTGTTAGTGTTTGTTTTGGTGTTGTGGTTCCTTGAGCTACGCAACTCATATCTTTTGGGTGTAATTCTATAGTGTCTTCAACTGAGATGGAGAGGAATTCTTAATCCACTCATATCCATATGGATTAATAGTTGTAGAGCTCCACTATCCCTAACGTACTAACCAATGGCATTAGCTTCTTCTCATTCAATCTAGAATTAACAAACATCATAGGATCAAAAGTAACTTCAATCTATTTAATGAATATAATCCAAGTAATTAGAAATAAATAGGCAAGGTAAATCAGCTTCTCTTATAATGTTTGCAATGCATGCTCATCACATATACATAGTCTCATGGCAATCACAATGCTTGCTTTTCATATATGCATTTATTCTCATGGTGATCAAATTTACTTTCATAAAAGATGAGTTCTTAATCTATTCAAATAGATAGCCGAAGGAGCTTAACTCTCATCAACTTAATAATAATTGGCGACAATCATCATCTATGGTGATTTAATTAAGAAGTAAGAACTCAATATCAACATCCAGCAATCATGGCGATCACAATGCATGCTTATTATATATCCATATATGCTTGTGGCGATTAAAATTTACTTTAATAGAATAGGAGCTCTCAATCTATTAAAATATATAACCGACAGAGTTAAACTTTTATCAGCAAAATAATAATTGGAGATAATTATCATCTATGATGATTTGATACATTCAATATTTAAAATCTAGCAAACATGGCGAATAAATTAAACGTGAACCTCTATAATTAGTGTAATAATCATGGTAATAAATTTATTTCCTACTCTTCTCAAGCTTTCTTAGTGTTTATTGTGCAAATTTTATTGAACTCGCAAGTGCACAAATCTATTGTAGAATAGATTAATGGTGACGAGTGTCGATCCCACGAGGAGGTGAATTTTAATTATATGTAGAATTAATTTCTATGAGGGTATTTGGATTTGTGGTGGAAGTGATTTAAATTATCCTAAAATTTAAATTAAAATGGTGGAAATAAATTGAAGTGAAATCTATTAAAATTGAAGCGCTTGGGTATCTAGATCTGCATCAACATGTATCATGATCTAAATATTTCTTATTAATGTCAATTAAATCATGAAGGGGGATTCCACACCGCATGAACCACATTCTAATCAATATGGTGCTAAGGGCTTATCGTGCCAAATAATAATAACCTTATATTAGGAAGCCGATGAAATCAGGACGGTATCTAGACAAGATTATTATTATTTGTCGACAAAAAATCAAAACATCTGCAAAAATTAGAGAGGAAGAGAAAGTAAATTTATCCATTAAAGCCCATGACACATGTTGAGACTTCACTTTCAACCCAAGCTTGAAAGAAAATTAACTACTCATAATTGACTAGGGGTAAAATAGAAATTTATTAAAATACGTAAAAAATACAAGATAAAGAAGGAATTATAGAAAATGGAGCTCAAAAATGAATTTAGAGATGCCAAATTAAGGGGGGGAACCCCCTTTTTATAGATACACTGAGTAAATTATAGCTATCAGACAAAAAACATTTTGGACATTCGGGCTTGGGCCACGTCATTAGTTAACAGTACGCGATTTGACCACGTGGTTTGAACAGTTAGGCAACTTGAATAGTGACGTGGTTTGGTTGAAAATAATCTAGTGTATTGCATGTACTGTACGCATGATTTTTGGTCCACTAACATGCTGTCACATCACTAATCAATAGTGCATAAGAATTTAAGTCTAATAGAATCGTGACACCTCATTAGTCAATGCCATATCATCGGTCAATGCCACGTCATTGTTCCGTATATATGAACAGTGTCGTGAACAGTAACATGGATAATACCATTTTTGCTTTCATACTCTTCCTAAGATTTTCGACTGTCCTGAGTTCAAAAGTGATGTCCGTTTTGCTGTTTGATCTCTCGTTTATTGTGAAATGACCATGATGCCCTTAAAATACATAAAATACTTGATTAAAATAAAACACACAATTAAATCACAAGAGACACATAAAAGCAAGGGTGTTAGTAAGACTTGAAATGTAAAATAAAGATTTTCTCCTTTACAAATATACATTTTCTAACACTCAACACACCCCCCAACCAGCTTATTGCTAGTCCCTAGCAATTGAAGCAAAAACAAAATTCAAATCCAAAGTAAAATTTTTTTTAAAATACTCTTGTTTAGTCAATCAGACTAATGATATCAATCAAATAAAAATATAAGCATTATCTCCAGTCTAATCAACCATCCACATGCATCAGTCCAACAGACTTTGTCACAGCTACTTTCAAGAATGACATGTCAAACCCCAAAATCTCATTTGAAGTAGTTACACGCTCACAAGGAAATTAAACCCAATAAAAATAGTCACTCTAATGAATGCTAAATCTGAGAGAAAATAATATAGAAATAATATCACACGCTCTCACCAAGATGAAAGGAATATGCCCGCAACTTAAAAATAACACGATTTGAAGTCAAACAAAACGTTAGTCAACCAATTTTTTTTTTTTTATGCACCACTACATCTTTTTAGCCCATAAAACTAACTTCTACTTCAGAATATAGATCCCTAAAATCAAGAAGAATTTTTATTAGGATGTAACGTAGGATGGCTAACAAAAAAGGGTTATAGGAAAAGAAAAATGTACGCTTGAAAAATAAGAAATTTTTGGAGATTACAAGGTGCTTTTTTTTGGGAATTTTCTTTTCTTTCAGTTTTTTATTTTTTGTTTTATTGTATTTATTTATATATATATACACATATCTTTTTTTTTCATAGCACCATTATTAGGAATACATAATCATCCCTATTTTCAAACATAATTGGGTGGTAGAAAACGTAAAACATAAAGTGATACTCCACATTGGAGTGGGAAAAGATGATATGTTACTAAAGATTGTTTTTTTAATATATAGGCTCAAAGGGGTTAACTATGGATACTTTATAGTAGAGTTGGTTAGAAAGGCTCAAACGAATTAAAGATGACATTTCTATCGTCTTTTAGATCTCTAAATAATCTTCCATATCTACAAGTTAGATGGACTTTCAGATATAGCCACACGTTTTTTTTATATTACAAATTATTTTAAGGGTTAACTCAAAAGAAATCTAGAGATTGTGTATAAAATAATAAACTACTAACTTGTATGAAAGATGGGCAAAAAATGTTACTCTCCAAGAAAAATGATAGGCTCAAAAACTCACTTGGTATTCATTATGACGTGCATTCTTTCAATCAACTCATATTTGCCTTTGACATCAACATATAGAGTAACAAATATAGCGTAACATCACTTAAGACCAAAATAAATACAACTATTAAAATTTGAAAGTCATCATTGAAATTCTAACTAGGCAACCCAAGAGAGGGGGTGAATTGGGTTTATATAAATTATTCGACTAAAAACAAATTTTCATGCAAATTCAAAAATGAAATTAAAACAATAATAATTAAATCGATCACAAATTAAAAAGATAAGGGAAGAGAGAATCAAACACGGAGATTTTTACGTGGTTCGGCCAACCTCGCCTACGTCCACGCCTCCAAGCTTTTTCGGGCTTGAGGATTTCACTAAGCAAGCCTCCAAGGCTTCAATTGCTTACACTTGACTTCCAAGGTGTCAATAACCTTTACAACAAGAGATTATTCCCAATCTCTTAACCCAAGTGTATCCCAACACTTACAATCCCTCAAAATGAAAGATTACAAATTGTTTTTCTCTCACACTATATTTAAGGTTACAAATCAAAGCTCAAAGTGTGAATAGATGAAGTGAAACTATGTTTTTAGCTCTTATGAAAATTGCAAACTCGAGTATAAGCTCAATGGTTGTGTTGTGATCAATCTCCTTTGAATTTGAATGAGCTTATTTATAAGTAGAGCTCAAAAACTAGCCGTTATTTGCTGTCTGCCCGAAAACGGTTCACCGTTTAGACATTAACGGTTAACCGTTTGTGCTAGTCAAAGTTACCGTTGGGCCAGATTTTAAATAAACGGTTTGCCGTTTGGGTTACCCTCTCGCCGTTAACGTCCAGAGACCTGCAAAATGAATACCCGTTATCCGTTTCAAGTAAACGGCTAAGGCTTTACATGAAGTGACTCTCTGGATGTTATCGGTTAACCGTTTGTGTAATAAACGGTTCACCGTTAGTTTCCAATAACCTGCAAAAAGAACAACGGTTATCCGTTTAAGTAAACGGCTAAGGACTTGTGTGAAATGACTATCTGGATGTTATCGGTTAACCGTTTATAGTAAACGGTTCACCGTTAGTTTCCAGTAAGCTTTCCATTTCCGTTTTTCACTAATCGGTTAGAGCCTAGGCAAACTTTTGCTCTCTGGTCGTAATCGATTAACCGTTTATAAATAACCGGTTCATCGTTTATTGCCAGAAACACATTTTAAATCAGTTTTTGCAAAGAATCGTTTTCCAATTAAAAATCCATCTTTTATAAGTATAAATGGAATAGTTTTTATGACTTTCATTAGTTGAGAAATAACTCCAATATTTTTATCAAAAATCATTTAAAGGTTGTTATCATCAAAATCAATATTATTAACATATTCATGTTAACAATCTCTCCCTTTTTTGATGATGACAAACTTTGTTCAATATTTGGCTCCCCCTCAATATACGCTCCCCCTTAATGTATGGCCAAATTAAGAAATGATCAATAAAATAATTTTTGCTCAAGTAAGCATTCTCAAAATGCATCATTTTAAAATCTTCGCATTTATAAAACATTTTCAAATTCATTCTAAACATTTTCAAATTCATTCAATATTTTCAAAAACATGCTAAGGACTAAGGTTCCCAAATTATCTCCCCCTTCATCATCAAAAAGAAAGAAGAGAAAAGAAAGAAACGCAAGAGTGGGTTTTGGCGAGCAAAAATTTGGGTAGAGTTTTCCCTTAAAAATGAGTAAAACCATGTATACACATGAGAGAAAAACACTTCCAAAATGCCATAACAACTAGGGGTGGGCAAATTACCCGACCCGAATCGATCCGACCCGAAATATTTCGGGTTCGGGTCGGATCGGGTTGCAAAGGAAACCCGATCGGGTGAAAATTATGAAACCCGATCGGGTTGTGATCGGATCGGGTAAAACCCGATCCGAAACCCGATCGGGTTGATATAAAAAAAAAAAAACCTAAACCTAAAGCACACACGCCACACACACAAATCACAAAATTTCCTCTCACAAATCACGCCGCCGCACAAGTCACAGCCTCACCCTCAAAAAGCTTCCGATCTGCTGCGCGACTCCACGCCAATTTGTTGCGCGTCCATCTGTTTGCTGCTTCCGATCTGCTTCATTTTAGAACTTGGAAGGACACGTATCCAAGGTTCCTTTCTAAAGGGAGAGGACTTCTCGTTTGGCAGGTTTCTCAAAAATCTGTTGTTTTAGAATGACTTGATGCACTTATATCTGACCTGACAAAGCTCCTTCTTTGATTCCTTCTTTTGTTGTCTTCTACAAGATGTTCTTGCAATACACAATCTGCTTTCTATGTCCTTCGTTCTTTTTTTCCATTTAACCGGTCCAATTCTGATTTTAGGTATGGGATTTGGTCAAACAATCACCAAGGTGTGCTGCGGGAAAGCTACAAATCAAAGTATAATGGTGGTGAACTTCCATGGAACATTTTCTGGGTTACAAGAAGCAGAGAATCTCCACAAGCTTTATGCTCGGAACAAGCATGGGAGAGCTGAGATCCAGAAAATCACTTCCCAAAGCAACTATAGTATTTACAAATCATGGCAAGCATATAAGTTTCAAAGTGTTCTGTATGGCTACTTAGGGATTGCAGAGGACTGGATTCCTCTTTGAAGACTGGATGCAAGAACAAGCTTCATATACCCGAATTCAACCCGACCCGACCCGATCCGAATATAAATCGGGTCGGATCGGGTTGGGTTGTAAGTTCGGGTTCCATTCGGATTAAGTTTCATTCCACCCGAACAACCCGAAACCCGATCGGGTTGACCCGAACCCAACCCGAACCCGCTTTTGCCCACCCCTAATAACAACCAACTCCATCACCAACCCAACAACACCATAAGCAAATCAAGCACTTCAATATACAATAATCCACAAGTTTTATCAATCGCAATCAAGGCATCCAATATCAATAACAAATATAAACCATATCATCAAAATCCATAGATAACATATAGAAGGAGCAGTAAGAATAACATATATGAAAAAATGAAAATAATCAAAATATGAATTGTATGTGCCCGGATCATAACCAAGGATGCCGAGAAGGATGCGCTGAGCATGGATAATCTCATACTGATGATCGATGCTCTGCCGCTGGAAGGTCTCAAAGTAAGATCGCAGTTGCTGATGGTCTCGAGAAAGAGTGTCCAACCGATCGAGAATCAGCTGCAGATTGTCTGAGAGGGGTGGCTGAGCTGAAGCTGGAGGCGGCATAGAAGCAGCTGGCTGCTCAGGAACATCAGATGGCTGCTCAGGCGCAGCTGATGACTCCGGAACAGCTGAGGGCTCAGGTGCAAGTGGTGGCTCAGAAGAGGACGGAATGTCAGCATCCGCGGCATGCTCCTCAGGGTCAAGGTCAGCTGGAGGCCGAGGAACAAATCGCCGACGAGGAGGAAGAGGTGGCTGAGCTCCTAATCTAAATTCAGGAAGCTTTTCGGCAGGATGGACATCATTAAGCATCCGATCATCCTCTGGAGCTATCAAGGTATCCCGGTTTTTGGAGTTGCTGGTTTTAATCCACTTCCTATTCTTCCAAGAAAAACCAATACTCGTCATTGCCTCGGGTCCAATCCGTTTAGTCTCCATATGTCCAGTATATAGGAGAGGCACACCAAAGCGACGCAGTATCCTAGTAATGATACTCCCATACGGAAGCAAGCGGTGATTAACCGCTGAAGTACTCAACATGTGCCGCACAATAATATATGAGAGGTTTATTGAAAGATTTGAAAGAAGGCTATCCAGTATGCCCACGTCCAACCTCGTGACCTCATCCGTGTGACCCTTCCTAGGTGTCACTATGTGCTGTAGAATAGAATGAAGAATACGGACTTGGAGAGGTAAAAGTTGAGACCGAAACGGAAGCAAACAAATATCATCAGTTAGGTCTCTACGGCGACATATATGACGGACAACATCCGTATGACGAAAGTGGTCAAAGCAAAGGATTTTCCTAGAGGTGTATATGTCATGACCCGCACACCTGATACCAAGATATTCAGCTAAATCCGCATCATCAAATTCAATTTGGACACCACCAGCTTGAGTAACTATCCTATGTTCACGACTATGGGAAATATCCATGTTCGAGTAAAATACTCGCACCAAGTTAGGATAAATTCGCTCACTAAAGTTAATAGCCGACTCCCAAGGCATAAGCATATCCCGAACACTTCTATCACATACAACTAAGTGCCGGAAATCATTAAGGTTAACACAAGAGGAGTCAAGTACCTTTCGCCCATCGAAGCGGTCCTCAAACCGTTTCGCCAAAGGAGGAGTGGGGAAGTGAATTCTAGCAAATTCAGATACTTCCCTTGGCCGAATGGGGTTCACACGTGGTGTAGATTTTCGCCGGACACTTCTCCGAGAGGATTCAACCATGGAGGAGCAAGGTGGAATGACCCTAGCAAGAGAGAGTGAAAATAATCGATGATTTGATGAGAAAAGAGTAAGGAATGTGAATGTGAGGCTTAATTTGGTTGAAAGAGGTGACAAAACGAATCAAAAATGGAGAAACCCAACGCGCGGCAGTTAGGGTTCAATTTTGGGATTTTCGATTTGGGCTTTGATTTTAGGTTTTGAATCGGTGAAATTATTTTAAAGGGTGTAGGAAATGATTTAATCGGTTTGTTTTGGCACAAGAAGCAAGAAAAATGAAGATTTGAGGAATAGGGGAGCTACGGCTGCGCAACAATGGAGATAACGGTGAAAGGGTAAGCTGGAGAGGAAGAAGAGAAAGCCTTTGAACAGTTTTAAAACGCGAAAACGGTTAACCGTTTATAATAAACGGTTAAAGGGTAACGAACAGAGGCTTGAGACTGGGAAACGGTGAAGGCCTAAGAGCTTAAAAGTTAAGGGGTAACAAATAGATGACTTACTGCCAACAAACGGTTCACCGATTGTGGAAAACGGTGAAGGGGTAAGCAGACAGACACAAAAATCTAGTTTCTAGAGCAAAACGGTTCACCGTTTACTGGAAACGGTTATCCGTTTATTTTATCTGAATTTTTGCACATTTGATTTAATATGTGGCCAGCAAATAATAAATTCCCAGATCATTTAATTGATCTGAAAATATTTTATGAGCCATTTTAATGCATGATTCATGAACATGTTTTCAACCAATTTATTCATACAATCAAGAAATAACAAGACAAATTTGTCATTTAACAATCAAGTTCAAGCATTTCATAACCATTGGATCACAATTATAAGTCAATCAATTCAGCACACTCAATAGCATGAATAGAGACATTAATGTGAAAATTTCATCATCCCAAGTTCATGCCGAATTTTTAGAAATTGTTCTTCGCAAAGAGGTTTAGTGAAAATATCGGCAAGTTATTTTTCCGTAGAAATAAACTCTAATGCAATATCTCCCTTTTGAACATGATCTCTCAAGAAATGATGTCTAATTTCTATATGCTTGGTTCTAGAGTGTTGAATGGGATTCTTTGAAAGATTTATAGCACTAGTATTGTCACACTTAATAGGAATTTGTTCAAGATGAATGCCATAATCTCTAAGTGTTTGTTTCATCCAAAGAGCTTGTGCACAACAACTTCCGGCAGCTATATATTTAGCCTCGGTAGTTGAAAGAGCAACAGAGTTTTGTTTCTTACTAAACCATGAAACAAGTGAGTGTCCTAGAACAAAACAAGTTCCACTAGTGCTTTTCCTATCCACTTTATGACCGGCAAAGTCCGCATCCGAATAACATGTTAAATCTATATGAGTTCCCCTAGGATACCAAAGGCCAATCTATATAAGTTCCCATAGGATACCAAAGGCCAACATCTATGGTTCCAATCAAATAACGAAAAATTCTTTTAACAGCAAGCAAATGGGATTCCTTGGGACATGATTGAAATCTTGCACACAAACATACACTAAACATGATATCAGGTCTACTTGCAGTCAAATAGAGTAAAGATCCGATCATACCTCGATACATTTTGATATCCACTTCTTTACCCTTTTCATCTTCGTCAAGTTTGATGGTAGTACTCATAGGAGTGCTTTTTGCCGTTCCATTTTCATAGCCAAACCTTTTGAGTAGATCATTCACGTACTTGGCTTGGTTTATGAAAATACCTTCTTCGTTTTGTTTGATTTGAAGTCCAAGGAAATACTTCAACTCTCCCATCATACTCATCTCAAACTCTTGACTCATACATGATGAAAATTCTTTACACAACAGCTCATTAGTAGAACCAAAAATAATATCATCAACATAAATTTGAACAATAAGTATGTCTTGGTTCTTATTCTTAACAAAAAGAGTTGTGTCCACTTTTCCCATCGAAAAATTATTATCCAACAGAAAATTTTTAAGTCTATCATACCAAGCTCTAGGTGCTTGTTTTAAACCATATAAAGCTTTGGATAACTTATACACATGTTGGGAAATTTTTCATTTTCAAAACCAGGAGGTTGTTTCACATAAACTTCCTCCATAATATATCCATTTAAGAAAGCACTTTTGACATCCATTTGATATAGAATAAAATCTTTATGACATGCATATGCTAACAACATCCTAATGGATTCTAACCTTGCTACAGGTGCAAAAGTTTCATCAAAATCAATTCTTTCTTCTTGGTTGTAACCTTGAGCCACTAGTCTAGTTTTATTTTTTACAACCACACCGGATTCATCCATTTTATTTCTAAATACCCATTTAGTGCCTATAATGGATTGATGTTCCGGACAAGGAACTAATTCCCACACATTGTTTCTCTCAAATTGATTCAACTCCTCTTGCATTGCCATAATCCAAGATTCATCATTTTCAGCATCCGCAAAAGATTTTGGTTCAATTTGAGAAATGAATGCAGCATGCTCACATGCGTTCCTAAGAGATGATCTAGTGGTAACACCTCGTGAAGGATCTCCTAAAATTACATCCTTAGGGTGAGAGGAAACATACCTCCACTACTTGGGGAGTGTTCGAGAAGTACCTTCAATTTGCTTCATATTTTGTTCTTCATGATGTTCCTCTTGGATTTCATGTGGTGCGTCTTCTTAGTTGACATTTGACGTTTCTTCTTGTTGTTCTTCTTCTGCATTATCATCAACAATGGCTTTCTCCATAGAGGAGGGGTTAGACTCATCAAAAGTAACATGCATAGATTCCTCCACAACTAAAGTTCTTTTGTTATACACTCTATAAGCTTTGCTTGAATTTGAATAACCAAGAAAAATATCAACATCAGATTTTGAATCAAATTTACCAAGATTATCTTTTGTGTTCAAAACAAAACATTTGCATCTAAAAACTTTGAAATAGCCAATGTTGGGTTTTCTATTTTTCCAAAACTCATATGGAGTTTTATTAAGATTAGGTCTAATCAACACCCGATTTAAAACATAACAAGCGGTGTTGACGGCTTCGGCCCTGAAAATACTTAGGCAAAGAGTTTTCATTCAACATGGTCCTAGCCATTTCTTGAATAGACATATTCTTTCTTTCTACTACTCCATTTTGTTGTGGAGTCCTAGGTGATGAAAATTGATGTTCAATGCCAAAATCATTACAAAAATTTTCAAATGCATGATTTTCAAATTCTCCGCCATGATCACTTCTAATACAAGAGATATAATAACCTTTTTCATTTTGAACCTTTTTATGGAAAATTCGAAATGCATCAATGGCATCATCCTTATTAGCTAAGAACAATACCCATGTGAATCTAGAATAGTCATCCACAATTACAAATGCATAATATTTACCACTTAAACTAGCATATCTAGAAGGTCCGAACAAATCTATATGAAGTAATTGAAGCGGTTTTGAAGTGGTTTTGAAGTAGAGATATGATTCTTGTTTTTGAAGGAAGTCTTGATTTGTTTTCCAAATTGGCATGCTTCACAAATTCTATCTTTTTAAAAACTAATTTTTGGAAGACCTTTAACTATATCATTTTTCATGATTTTTGAAATCAAATCCATGCTTGCATGTCCTAATCTTCTATGCCATAGCCAACTATCATCATGTAATGTGGAAAAACATTTATCAAGAGTAGATGCACATTCTATGTCAATGGTATAAACATTACCACATCTATTACCAACAAACAAGATTTTGCCATCACATGAGTTCTCAATAACACAACTTGATTTATCAAAAATAACTTTATAACCTTTGTCACATAATTGACTAATGCTTATTAAATTATGTTTCAAGTTCTCAACCAAACATACATTCTCAATTAGAGTTGAAGATACTTTACCAACATTTCCAATTCCAAGGATTTTTCCTTTTGAGTTGTCTCCAAACGATACATCTCCTCCATTTTCAATTTTGGTGAAGCTTGAGAACCAAGAATAATTTCATGTCATGTGTCTTGAACAACCACTGTCCAAGTACCACTTATTCTTCTTCTTCTTCAAGCCATGCAGAGAAAATCTCAAGTTTTAGGTACCCAAACCTTTTTGGGTCCTTGAGAGTTAGCAATGGTTCCTTTTGGAACCCAAACACATTTCATACCATAATATGCATTTCTCTTCACTGCACATCTATTTTTCATATGACCATCTTGATTACAATAATGGCATGCAATTTTATTGTTAGTAGATGTATTTCTCACAAAATAACTCTTGTAGAATTTTTGTTTCAAATTTGGTTTATAACCAATACCACTTTTGTCAAATACACATTTTTGTGAGTTTAGCAAATTATCCAACATCTTTTGCCCATTTGTAAATTTCAAGACAATCTCATTTAACTCATTGCTCTTTTTCTTGAGCATTTCATTTTCATTTTTCAATTCATCTATGTGTGATTCTAAGTGCTTATGTATGATGCTAGGCTTCTCATTTGATAATGCAATTTCATCATGCAAAGTCTTGTTTCCTACTTCTAGGCATACAACTTTTGCATTTAAAGATTCATTTTCATTCTTAAGCTTTGCCATTTCCTTTTTAAGACATGCATTCTTTTTACCAATTTTCATCAACTCATTATGCAAATCTTTAAAGGCATCATACAATTCATCATAGGTATGATCACTTACCTCATTGAGATCATCATCATCTCATATTGCCATAAGTGCTAGATTTGAGACTTCTTGTGATCCTTCATCATCACTTGAATCTTCCTCGCTATCATCCCAAGTTGCAACCATGGCTTTCTTCTTGTGTTTGTTGATGAGTGGACACTCCGATCTAATATGGCCAGGCTTCTTGCATTCATAGCATGTGATTGCCTCATTCTTCTCCCTATAATTCTTGAAGTTTCTGAAATTTCTTCGCTCTCCGGTTTTCTTGAAGAATTTTCTGAACCTCCTTGCTAGCATGGCTAGCTCTTCATCATCCGGTTCACTTTCCCCATCACTCTCATGTTTTGAAGCTTTGAGAGCAATGTTTTTCTTCTTCTCCTCATGCCCTTTTTCTGCTGCCAAATCTTCTTCATATGAAATAAGAGAACCAATTAAATCATCAAGATGTAAAGTATTTAAATCTTTTGCTTCCTCAATGGCAGTCCTTTTAGGTCTCCATTCCTTAGGTAGTGAGCTAATAATTTTCTTGACTTTTTCGCTATTTGAAAAAGTCTTCCCTAGAGCTCCTAGAGTGTTCACTATGTCCGTGAATCTAGTATGCATAGAGTACACATTTTCATTTCGTTCCATTTGAAACAATTCATATTGTCGAGTGTACCTACTTATTTTAGATTCTTTCACTTAATTTGTGCCTTCATAGATAACCTCAAGTTTGTGCCAAATCTCATTAGCACTTTCACAACTAGACACTCTATGAAACTCTTTCTTATCTAGTGCACAAAATAAGGCATTCATAGCTTTGGAGTTTAGAGAGGCTTTCATCTTTTCAAGTTCGTTCCAATCTCGTGAAGGTTTTGGAATATCTTCTCCAACTTCATTTTTAGTTAAGGGCATAAAATGACCATCACTAACAATTTCCCAAATCTCATAATCTAAGGCTTGCAAGTAAATTCTCATCCTAGTTTTCCAATAAGGGTAATCATTACCATCAAAGAAAGGTGGTCTAATGGTGGATTGTCCTTCCCTAAATGTGGAATCATATTGAGTTGCCATTGATCTTTAGCTCTAGACGATTAAGTCTAAACAAGAGCACCAAGCTCTGATACCAAATGAAATTCTAACTAGGCAACCCAAGGGGGGGGATGAATTGGGTTTATATAAATTATTCGACTAAAAACAAATTTTCATGCAAATTCAAAAATGAAATTAAAACAATAATAATTAAATCGATCACAAATTAAAAAGATAAGGGAAGAGAGAATCAAACACGGAGATTTTTACGTGGTTCGGCCAACCTCGCCTACGTCCACGCCTCCAAGCTTTTCCGGGCTTGAGGATTTCACTAAGAAAGCCTCCAAGGCTTCAATTGCTTACACTTGACTTCCAAGGTGTCAATAACCTTTACAACAAGAGATTATTCCCAATCTCTTAACCCAAGTGTATCCCAACACTTACAATCCCTCAAAATGAAAGATTACAAATTGTTTTTCTCTCACACTATATTTAAGATTACAAATCAAAGCTCAAAGTGTGAATAGATGAAGTGAAACTATGTTTTTAGCTCTTATGAAAATTGCAAACTCGAGTATAAGCTCAATGGTTGTGTTGTGATCAATCTCCTTTGAATTTGAATGAGCTTATTTATAAGTAGAGCTCAAAAACTAGCCGTTATTTGCTGTCTGCCCGAAAACGGTTCACCGTTTAGACATTAACGGTTAACCGTTTGTGCTAGTCAAAGTTACCGTTGGGCCAGATTTTAAATAAACGGTTTGCCTTTTGGGTTACTCTCTCGCCGTTAACGTCCAGAGACCTGCAAAATGAATACCCGTTATCCGTTTCAAGTAAACGGCTAAGGCTTTACATGAAGTGACTCTCTGGATGTTATCGGTTAACCGTTTGTGTAATAAACGGTTCACCGTTAGTTTCCAATAACCTGCAAAAAGAACAACGGTTATCCGTTTAAGTAAACGGCTAATGACTTGTGTGAAATGACTCTCTGGATGTTATTGGTTAACCGTTTATAGTAAACGGTTCACCGTTAGTTTCTAGTAAGCTTTCCATTTCCGTTTTTTACTAATCGGTTAGAGCCTAGGCAAACTTTTGCTCTCTGGTCGTAATCGGTTAACCGTTTATAAATAACGGGTTCACCGTTTATTGCCAGAAACACATTTTAAATCAGTTTTTGCAAAGAATCGTTTTCCAATTAAAAATCCATCTTTTATAAGTATGAATAGAATAGTTTTTATGACTTTCATTAGTTAAGAAATAACTCCAATATTTTTATCAAAAATCATTTAAAGGTTGTTATCATCAAAATCAATATTATTAACATATTCATGTTAACAATCATGTCATCCAATGTTAAAAAAAATCACACAATTTTTTTTTAGGTTCAAACGACATTCTACCCCCAACATATTCTAAACATGAAAAAAAAATATGCATGCAGAAAGGTTTGAATTTTTTTTAACTAAGAAAATGCGTTTTAAGAGTCATTACACTCTATATTTAGCCATCTTCGACTCAAAAATTTTGAAAATGTATATTTATAAAGGAGAAATTAGAAAGAAGAAGTTAGAAAGAAAAAATGATTGTCAAAACTTGATAAAGAAAAAGAAAATGTCTAGAATTTTTTTTGTTTTTTTCAAACAAAGAAGATGCGTTTCAAGAGTCACTACACTCCATATTCAGCCATCTTCAACACAAAACGTTAGCAACGGTTAATCTCTACAATAAAAAATCAGTAAAAACTTAACCAAGATTCCATAATTGTCAACTATTTCCTCCCCCAACCAGAATGAAACATTGTCCTCAATATTTTGAAGGAAAAAAGTAGAGTTTAGAAGATATCACCTGGGTGGTGCAACACAAAAGAAAATATTTACAAGCAGAGAGTTAAATCTAATTTGTACTTCTTATGGTGGCTACTGTTAACATCATTATTTGGACACTCCAACACAAAGGTCCTACGGTCTAGCTCTGGTCGATAAGCTTGTAACATATCAAGTAGCTCATTAGCAGTCTGAGCACAAATAAAAAGCTTTTTCGCTGTGGAAGGAATAAAATATTTTTTTATTGCATGATTAGTAAATGCGATGAAATCATCATAAAAGTTATTAATATTTAACAAACTGATGGATTTATGTTAAATGTGCAGATAGGCCTAAGATGCTAATGTGATAAGTGCCTTTAGAGTTGAAAAATCTCCTGGTAGGAAAATAAAAGCATCAACATGATTAAGCATTTAAGTTATTCTTTCTTGCATACCTGAGACGACTAACTCTTCACCAGTTGGTAAGTCAGACAAACTAGCCAAAGGTTTTAGGGCTCTTGGGATGATGCCTAACACTTGGCTTTCTCTGACAAAAGTAGTTTCTGAGACTAATTTGGATAACCCTCAGTTACCTCTTCCATTCACCAAGTGTAATTTTCTCTCTGTTATACTTCGATCAAGATCTATGTCTGCCTCAATGAACTCTTTATGTTTGCCATAGTTAAATCCAGAAAGCACACAAATATTTTTGAATTTTTTATTAGGAGTAGCTATCATTGGTATACTTCTCAAAAATAATTTGTGAGTACTTAACAAAACATCATGTTTATGAATCTTGATGACAGTGGGCTACAACTGTGTATGAGATAATATGTCAGTGTCAATTAACGTGTAAAGCACATGACTCAAAAGTAAAAAAGGAAACAGTAAAACTGAAAAATGAAAAAGCAAACACTGATAAAAAATTATTAAAAACAATAATGCAAATGATAAAACAATAGTGAAATAAAACAACAGTGAAGTAAAAGGATATTTACAGGTAATTGCGACTGTGGCTCACATTTTCCTCTGATTTTACGTCCAGAAACGGCTTGAACGCCCTCTATGGGTCAAAAATAGGCTTCCCATCCAGTTTTCTTATAAACTGGCAAACGGGATCGTTTATACTTAGATTCCCGAGACTGTATCATGCATGCTCTTTTTGGAATAATGGTCATAACTGGAGAATTGTTCATTTTACATATCTACTAGGATGCGTTTCATGAGACAAAAGGATATCATCTAATGATTCCTTATTCAAGTCATCCCTAATAAATTGAATCTTATCTTCCCCGTTATCAGACATCATTCCTAAATAACATGGTTTTCTATCGCATCTTATTATGGTACACTTATGACAAGCAACAGAAATTCTTTGAGCTCTACGTTTTCTTGCATAATTTCCTTTACTATAACCAAGCATGTATGCAATAAATTTTGGAGGCAACTCACCTACCAAGCGTACCTTGGCCTCGATTAACCAGCAGATGCCAGCAGGTATGTCATTCCTCATGAGCAATCGCATATGTTCGGACCAAGCTTTATAGATTGTAAAGAGAGCATTCTGAAGAATTGAAAGAAATTGATAGTGAAGCTTTGCTAGAATCTCATTTCTGTCCATACCTTCACCTCAAAAGATCAATTATTATGGGAAACTGAAGTAACCGACTTGATTGTCACGAAGTACCGTTATCCGCCACTTCACCGGGGTAACAAACTAAAGCACACAAACAACGAAAAATAAACTAAAACACATAAAGAAAATTACAATCGTCTTCTTATTGAATTTATCTCAAGATCGAACTGGATGTTGTAAACACCTCCCTCAATGTCTCTGAGTTGGCTTTCTAAATTCTCAACATGAGATACTAACTGTGGTGGTTGTAGAGCCCAAATATGATGTGTTTTACAAAATTAAATCTGCCTTTTGAGATGAGATTTTACACGTTGAAGTCGTCTAAGAATGTTTAGGAGGAGCTGATTATATGAGGCACTCATGATTAATAATGATAAGAGAAAACTTAATAGTTAAACAAACACACTTATGCAAAAATAATTTCAATTAGCAAAAAAAAAGTAAAAAGAAAGAGAAAAAAATCAAATCACCGAAAATAAAGAAAAATTTCAATTCAAATTTGATGGGTCATTCAAATTTATTTTGGTATTATCTCTATGTAGTTGGTATTCTAGATATACTTGTCATGGAAGACTTTCATTCGCTGCTTGTAAATCTTGGCATTTTCGTATGCATCATTTCGAATTTCTTCAAGTTTTGTCAGCTATAATCTTCATTCTGAGCTTGCTTGTTGCATGTCAAAGTTGAATTTCTTGATGGTTCAGTATGCACGATGCTCGAGTTCCACAGGTAGGTGGCAAGTTTTTCCACACACTAGCCTGTAGGGTGACATCCCAATCGGGGACTTAAAAGCCGTTCTATATGCCCATAATGCATTATCGAGTCTTAATGACCAATCTTTTCTGTCTGGCCTCATTATCTTTTGTAATATGTGCTTTATTTCTCAATTGGAGATCTCAACTTGGCCACCGGTTTGCGAATGATATGGGGTCGCTACTTTGTAAGTGATAGAATACTTTATTAAAAGAGTTTTAAATGATTTGTTGCAAAAGTGGGTACCGCCGTCACTGATTATTGCTTGAGGGAATCCAAAGCATGAAACAATATTGCTTTTCAAAAATTCTATCACCATTTTGTGATCATTGGTTCTACATGGAATTACTTCTACCCATTTTGATACGTAATCAACAGCAACCAATATGTATTGATGGCCAAAAGAAGAGGGAAAGGGTCCCATGAAGTCGATACCTCATACATAAAAAATCTCAACCACTAAAATTGGATTTAGTGGCATCATATTCCTTCATATAATGCTCCTCATTCATTGACACCAATCACATGAAAAACAAAAAGTGTAAGCATCTCAAAATATAGTTGGCCAATAGAAACCACATTGTAAAACTTTAATTGTTGCTTTCTTAGTACTGAAATGGTCTCCACAAACTTGTTCATGGCAGAATGACAGAATATTTTAAATTTCACTTTTTGGGACACATTGTCTAACAATTTGATTCGCACAATACTTGAACATATAAGGGTCCCCAAAAGAAATTTTTTATTTCCGCAAAAAAAATTGGCCTTATTTTGCTTGGTACAATGCTCTGGAAGTTGACTTGTAACAAGATAATTAATGATATCAGCATACCATGGTACTTCTTCCACACTCATCAATTGTTCATATGAAAATGGCTCATTCAATGTTAATAGTCCTGTAATTGTGTCAAATTTGAGACGAGAGAGATGGTTTGTCATGACATTTTCTGTACTTTTCTTATCTTTGAATTCTTAGTCAAATTCTTAGAAAAGTAACACTCAAAGAATTAGCCTAACTTTTGCATCTTTTATTGTGAGAAGATATTTAAGAGCAGCATGATATGTGAATACAATTATTTTACAACCAATGAAATAAGATCAAAATTTCTCTAATGTAAACACTACCGCTAGCATTTCTTTTCCAGTAGTTAAATAGTTCAATTGTACATCATTCAATGTCATACTAGCATAGTAAATAACATGGGGAATTCGATCAACTCGTTGTCCTAATACTGCTCTTACTGCATAATCAGATGTATCACACATAAGCTCAAATGGTAAGCTCCAGTTTGGGGGCTGAATGATAGGTGATGATGTCAACAACTGCTTCAGTTTTTCAAATGCCACAAGACATGAATCATAAAAAAAAAAGGTGCATCCTTAACAAGTAGATTGCATAAGAGTCTAGAAATTTTACTAAAATTTTTAATGAAATGTCTATAAAAACTAACATGCCTAAGGAAATATCTTACTTCTCTTATTATTTTAGGTGGAGGAAGATTGGAAATGAGATTCACATTGCCCTTGTCAACCTCATTACTTTTGCTCGAAATAATGTGACTAAGGACAATACCTTGTTTTATCATAAAATGACACTTCTCCTAATTTAAGACCAAATTCTTCTCGATACATCTCTATAGAACTAGTGTTTGATGATGTAAACATTGATCAAATGAATCACCAAAGACAGAAAAGTCATCCATAAAGACTTCAAGAAATCGTTCAACCATACCAGAAAAAATGCTCAACATGCTTTGTTGAAATCTAGCAGACGCATTACATAATCCAAATGGCAATCTCCTATATGTAACAGTGCCAAAAGAGCAAGTGAAAGTAGTTTTCTCTTGATCTTTTGGTGCTATAGGAATCTGATTATATCCTGAGTAATCATCTAGAAAGTAATAAAATTCATGACATGTTAATATATCAAGCATTTTATCGATAAATGGTAAAGGAAAATTGTCTTTACGTATGACAGAATTCAACTTTCTATAATCAATGCATACACGCCATCCTGTAATCTATTTAGTGGGTATCAATTCATTATTAACATTGATAACTACTGTGACTCTTGAATTTTTAGGGACAACTTGCACAGGACTGACCTATGAACTATCAGAAATGGGGTAAATGATACATGCATCTAACAGCTTAAGGACTTCTGTTCTAACAACTTCTTTCATGTTAAGATTTAACCGACATTGCATTTCCCTAGTAGGTTTAGCATTTTCATCAAGATTAATGTAATGCATGCAGTCTACTGGGTTTATACATTTTATATCTGCTATAGTCCATCATAATGCTTCTTTGTGCTCTTTTAAAACATCCAACAACTTACATTTTTATTCGTCATTTAAGGATGAGGAGATGATTACTGACAAAGTGTTTTTTTCTCCTAAAAACGCATATTCTAAAATGTTGGGTAATAGTTTGAGCTCGAGTTTCGAAGGCGATTCTGATGATGTAATGAGTTTCTTCTCTGATGGTGCTGGTTGTTCAACTCTTGACTTTCATTTATTAGTGTCCATAGATGGTGCTGAGTCAAATAGAGCATTGACCTCATCGACTGATCTGTCAATATCAAAATCCAAACCAAAATGAGTTAAATATGTTTGTAAATGATCATCACTAAGGTTTGAAAAAAAAGTATTATCAACTAATGTTAAAATTAAATATACATCAACAATTTCATCATCTGCATTGTGAGGTTGTTTGACAATGTTAAAGATGTTTAGCTCTATAGTCATGTTGCCAAAGGACAATTGCATATTTCCAATTCTAAATTGAATGTGAGTATCGGCAGTTGTCAAGAAATGTCGGCCTAGGATAATGGGGATGTACTTCCTTAAATCCTAAACTGGTTGAGTGTCAATTACAATGAAATCAACAAAAAAATAAAACTTGTCTACCTAGATAAGCATGTCCTCCATAATATCACAAACTATTTTCGTGGACCAATCTATAAGTTGTAACACCACTATAGTTGGGTGTAATTCTCATAGTCCAAGTTTCACGAATACAAAGTAAGGCAATAGATTTACACTAGCTGCTAAATCCAACATAGCATTCTCAATTTTGTAGTTCCCTATACTAAATGAGATAGTGGGGGAGTCTAGGTCTTTGTATTTTAGAGGAATTTTGTGTTGAAGTATAGAACTAACGTTTTCTGTTAAAAATGCCTTCTTTTGAACATGAATGTTTCTCTTTTTAGTACAAAGGTCTTTAAGAAACTTGGCATACGAAGACACCTGTTTTATAGCATCAAGTAAAGGGATATTAACACTTACCTGTTTGAAGATTTCAAGAATCTCACCTGTGAATTTTTTCTTTTTTTCTTTTAGCTAACCTCTGAGGAAATAGAGCTTTAAGAACATATTATGTGGGTTGATTTCTTATTTCTCTTCCGATGGTAAGTCATCAACATTCACAGGTACAATTTGATTCGTTTTCGTCACCGGCATCTCCACTTTGTTGTCGACTTCTTTCCCTTTTTGAAAAATCATGATGGCTTTGACCTCTTCATGCTATTGTGGTGGACTGGTACTTACTTCATGCACTCCTTTAGGATTAGGCACTGGTTGACTTGGGAATTTGTCTTTCTCAATAGTATTGCCAAAGTTTGAATTGAAGAAGCAAGTTGTCCCACCATCTTCTCGAGGTTTGAAATAAATTGGGCTTGTGAGTTGAAGCCTGTTTTCATCTCATTTCGTAGGTCATCAATGGTGCGGTTCTGTTGCTCAATCGTAGAGTGAGTAACATTCTTGAAATTCTAGAATGCATCCTTCCATGGTCTGGGTTGAGAGTAATTCAGATTTTGATTATATGGTCTAAATGTAGGCTGAGAATCTTGAGGAATTGGTTGCATTGGTGGAGCTGGAGCTACTAGTCCATTCTGTTGGAATCCTTGAGACCATGAAAAATTGGGGTGGTCTCTCCATCCATGGTTTATGTGTTGGAGTATGAGTTGTAATTAGATGGTTTTCTCATTACACCTATGGCATTGGCTTGATCTGAGTATCAGTCATGGTCATGGGGTTCTATTGATTTAGCAGTCGACAACGATACTATTTGTCGAGAAAGACCTTTAATTATAGCTTTGACTTCTTTCATTTCTGAACTTTACTCGCCAATGTAAACCTCATTCACTCCCTTAATTCTTTTAGTATTCCTGAGTGATCGACTTCGTTGTTGGGAATTATCTGCTTGTCGCTGGAAGAATTCCCAAATCTCTTATGCACCTTTTAACATTAGCTCTCATCCACTTGTTGCCATTAGCCATTCTTGCACTTGCGGTAATAATCTCTCCAAAATGTATTGGATATAGTGTCATTTCTCGTAACCATGATGTTGATACTTCAAAAGTAGCTCCTTGAATTGCTCCTATATTTCAAAAACCTGATTGTCTTCTCTCTGGATAAACTCTGAAAATTTTCTGTGAATAGCATTGGTTTTATGCATTGTGAAATATTTATTCAAAAATTTTGTTACCATTTGTTCCCATGATGTAACGTTATTAGTATGCAGTGTATTACGCCATGAAAGAGTTCTATCCTTTAAAAAAATGAGAATAGTCTGAGTTTAACATCATCATCTGAAATTTTTCATATTTAAAAGTTTGACAAACAGTATGAAAATCATTCAAATGATTAAATAGGTCCTCATTTTCTAGGCCATAGAATTAGGGGTAGGCGCGGTTCGGTTCGGTTCAGTTTTTTACTAAATTTTTCATAATCGTTTGATTACGATTATTTTAAAATCATAATCTCGATTAATCGAAATAATTTGATTGGATTCGGTTCGATTATTTCGATTATAGGCCTATTGAGCCTATTTTGGGCTTTTTTAAATTTGAAACCTTAAATTAATAAATCTACCACAAACACAAAAAGTTAACAAATAAAAAATCAAAATATGTCTCAAAATATTATCAAGAACACATAACATGTTCAAATAACAATTTCAAATCAAAATAAATAAGCAAAAAGTCTTTTAAACTTTAACAAAACTACAAAAGTAATAAACAAACTCCCAAATCTCACTTACTCATCAACTGCTTGTTCTTGTTGAGCTACTATTGGCCTACCAAATTCTACATTAACAAATTAAGCAAAATATTAGAATGATTAGTTAAGAGTAAAATAACCAAAACAACATATCAAAATATAGTAGTAACATATTACATGCTTTAATAACTTCATAGAATTCAGTTTCCTCCTGAGTAGGTTGTATTATCCGTTCTCTTAAAACCAATTTTGAGTGCAAATCAATGACTCAACAATTTTATAAGTTAAAGAACTTCTAAAAAGATCAAGAACACGCCCTCATGTGCTAAGTGTCGATTCCGAAGCTACAGTAGACACTGGAATTGCCAAAACATCATTGGCAATCTGTGACAAAATCGGATACCTATGCCCATTCAACTTCAACCAAGTCAAAATATCAAAATAGGCATTACTAGTACTCTCATTAGCATCCGTCAAGTACTTTTCAACATCATTTTTCGAACTAATGTCATCATTTGAACTTTGCTTCATCATT
Organism: Citrus australasica; assembly: GCA_029618585.1. Taxonomy (NCBI): domain Eukaryota; kingdom Viridiplantae; phylum Streptophyta; class Magnoliopsida; order Sapindales; family Rutaceae; genus Citrus; species Citrus australasica. The sequence goes on along the minus strand of JARCIV010000003.1, from coordinate 29,283,296 downwards.
TTGAAAAATGAAAAAAGATCAATTGACATTATACTACTACTAGCACCACCACCACCACCACTACTACCATCATAGATATCACCAAAATTAACACCACCACTATTCCTCACATCACTCCCACCAATTTAGTTATTATATAGCTTCATCAACAACTCTTTAATGTTAGATTTCAATTCTTCAACCTTCCTAGATTCATACATGCTACAAAAAAAATATAACAAACTCTAATTTACATCTAGGATTAACCACATTTGCTACAAATAATAACATGTTAGCCTGATCAAAAGAATCACCCCAATATTTAGCAAACTTTTATTCCATTTTTTGGCCATTTGTCTCAACAAATCATCACTAGAAGTAGCAAGTGACTTCAAATGAATAAGAACTTTTGTCATTTCATTTAAGTAATCATTGGAAGTGACATCAAGAGAGCTATTAAATTTCAAGGTCACATAATAAAACACCGATAAAAAGTTAACTAACCTCCTTGCATTTCCCCAATCGTCATTGCTTGGTGGCCCCTCCCTCTTCTTTTCACTCTCATTTTCAACAAACCAATTAACATAATGTCCATCATTTTCCTTCATTCTATCAAATGCTTTTTCAAATACAACCGCTTTGTGCAACATCAAATATATTGAATTCCATCTAGTAGGCACATCCAACACCATAAGCCCTTCATATTAGATTTTCTCCCTATCAATACATGTTTTAAACTTTTGTAATCTTGCTAGAGAGGATCTAATATACTTTACTACATTGCGAATACTAGTTATTGAATGATTCACCTCCGCCAACCCATCTTGCACAATCAAATTTATTATGTGTGCCGAACACCTCACATGCATATATAAACCATTCAAAACCATTAAATTCACACTCCAATTTGCTAACTTCTTCTTCACATAAGTTATTGCAACTTTATTGGCACTTGCATTGTGTACTGTAATTGTGAACAACCTCTCAATCCCCCAATCAATCAATCAAACATGTCTCAATTAGCTTACCAATACCATTTCCTATATGATTAGCTATAGGTGCGAAAAATAAGAATCTTTTTGTGCAACACCTACTCCACATCAATAAAATGAGTAGTAATGACCTTGTAGCTAGACATTTGAATTTATGTCCACGTATTTGTGGTAATACACACCCTTTGCTTGCTTGCACCCAAGACACTTTTTAACAACTCTTTTTCATGCTGACACAATTCAAGAATATCCCTTGTAATTGTTCTTCGCGATAGTACATCAAATCTTGGGCAACAAGTTTGCATAAACTATAAAAGCCCTTTGACCTCCAAAAAGCTAAAAAGTAATTCATCCTTGAAAATCATCTTCACAAGTGTCATTCTACAAGCCTCTTGACTAAACTCGCCACTAACTTTAACAACTCCATCATCTTTATCTTTTCTATTTTGACGAAAAAGTACTTGTTGCTTCGGATCCCCTTCAACCTTCACATCTTGATATGACCTACATCTATCTAAATGATTCTTCAAATTAGTGGTATTTCCTCTATTAGTTGTAAATGTTTTACGACAATGATGACATTTTCCTTTATTTCCACAAGGTAGTTTGGTAAAATGAGCCCAAACATTTGATCTCAAATGCATTTTCTTTTTTTTTTCCCATCATCAACCTCCACCTCTTGCACTTCTTCCTCATCATAATTTTTCATTCTATACAAAAAATCAACACCACAGCAACAACAACTCAACACAACAGCAGCAACAAATAAAAAATCTTGGGGATTACAAAATAAAAAATACTATGACATTGCGGCACAACTCAAATTTTTTATCGTTTATATTAATATGTCTACCTTATTAACATTAAGGAGATATATCTATTCATAATTTACTAAAAGAGTAGTAACGTTAGCAATTTATTCTACACTATTTATGAATTAACTTTTATATAGTCTACATGATTCATGAATTAACTTTAGCAATTTATTCAAAACCATACTGTGAATTATTTCAAATTATTCATATAGTTTATTCAAAACAATACAACATCTCAAGTGAAATCAAAACAACATTTTATTATCTCCAATTTTAATCTCGAACAAACTGATTAAAGGAATACAAAGTTTATTCTTCACATGTACGAACCTCATTTATGATGCAATGCCTAAGAAATTGCAACAATACTGTGCATTAACAAAGCATATGGATAAAAGGATTAAGAAATGGAGAAGAATTGTTGAGAATGTAAGTCCGGCTAATGGGCCCTGAAAGAATAAGCCGAAAGATCCCGAGCAATATCATATCATAACAAATGAAAGGTGAGTGGAATTTAATTTTTTTTAATATAGCATCATTTATTTATGTTGTTTGTTCTGATCTAGAAAACTGAAAGCAAAGAAATACAACAATACAAGATTGAGTAGCAAAATTTCATAATTGTGTAGTTTAGCAACAAATCCTGACACATCATAACTTGAAAAGTTAAAGGTGTAGATAACCAAATTCATAAAACCTTGTTCTGTTGAGAGTTTTTGGTGACAATGGCAGCAGCAGCAGATGACAGCGGCTGAAGCACGTGGTAGCAGTGGCAAAGACTCGACGACGAGCAGCGGCGGCAACGAGCAACAGGGACAAGATTTCAGCGGCTGAAGGTCATGAGTTTGGTTTCAGATGAAGATTAGAACTCAGAAGTGGTGTTTAGCTTAGACTTTACTCACTTTAAGGATTCTGGATTGTTATTCAGTTTATTTGATAATCGGTTCGGTTTTTTAATTTTTTTTAAACTGAATCGACTGCTTTTACTATTTTTATTATATTACTTATTCGGTTTTTTGGATGTAAAAAAACCACACAAAAATCGAACCGTTCGGTTCGGTTTTTGATTAATCAACTTTTTGAAATATAAGTGTGCAACCCAAGAAGGGGTGAATTGATATTTTAAAAATTATCCTAGCAAATTCACACAATAAACAATATAACTTCTTAATAAAATTAAAAGCAATAAGTTCAATAAAAGCACAATAACAAATGAGTAAGGGAGAAGAGAAACAAATACACGAATTTTTACGTGGTTCGGCAATCCCCGCCTACATCCACGCCTCCAAGCAATCCAAACTTGAGGATTTCACTATCCAAACCTTTCCAAGGCTTCAACCGTTTACAATTGACTTCAAGGTGTCAATGAACCTTTACAACAAAGAGATTATATCACAATCTCTTCACTCAAGTGTCTCACCCACTCAAACTCTTACAATTAAGATGAAGAAATGAAAGTTACAACAAAACTCACTCAAAGAGTAGATATTAAAAAATGAATAACAAGAGATGATTCAATATTTTGTGATTTGTAAATTGAAAGCCCAAGATATCTCGCGTGCTTTTCGTTTATGCTTGCTAGAGAGCTTGAAAATGAATTGGATTTGAGTTTATATAGTTTGAGCTCACAAACTAGTTGTTATGCACATTTTAGTCATAACCGGCTTACCGTTTATGGAATCCAATTAGGCGTTTTTATGTTACCGTTAAGGCAAAAATTTGAATTTCAGAATATCTGGTATGCCACTTTTCATAATTGGTTAGCTACTTTTAAAATCTGGATTGCTGCTTGCGAAATTCGGATAGCCATTTATACTTCAGAAGCTTACTGCCCAGAATCCGGATTGTTGTTTACCATATTCGGTTAGCCGCTTGCTACAGTAACTGCTACATTAAAATAATTTTTAAATTTATAGTTTGACCCTAAAACTTTATAAAATTGTATTATGGCTCAAAACGTTATGAAAGCTTTCAAATAGGTCCAATTTCAGATTTTCTAAATAATGCTTTGTCAATCCCAAAACTTTTTGAAATTATTATTTCACCCAAACTATGTGAAATTATAGAATGACCCAAAAATATTTAAATAGTTTCAAATGAGTCCAAATCTGAATTTTTAAAAAAAATATCAAATGTTTTAAAATACTTTCATTTTAGTCCAAAACACTTTAATTCCATAACATCATTTTCTTATTATAAAAGCACAATTCATAAATCTCTGTTTAATCAATACATGTGGTTTGTTATTATCAAAATCAATATCTATAGCTATATAGGCTAATACTTTTTTTGCCCACCCCTACAAAGAATGTTGGGAGACAATTTAGCACACTAGGTTTGAGCTCAAAACTCCTAGAAGCAACATTTTGGTATCTTATGCATGATGTGCTCAAATTAGGTAAAGGATTGAAGTAATCCTTAAATGGTCTCTGCTGTGGTGGTGGTTGTCGTTGTTGCAAATCCATTCACTTTTCTCTTTAATTACAATGTGTTTGTGTGTGCGAAGTGTTTTTTCAAATTCAAGGTCTATAGGCTCAAGATTAGGTAATAATGACATTCGATCATGCATGCAAAGAACACAAAAAATAAAATAAAATGGAAACAAAATAAATAAAAATAAAGAAGAAGAAGAAGAAATTACGATACTAACCTTATCACGCTGTTACAACCTTTCTAAAAAAACATAATAAAAAAATATGTAAAATAAATTAACTAAAAATAAATTAATAAGATAAAAAAACAACAACAACAAAATTACAAAGAAAAATAACTTGAAAATTAAATTACAGAATTTTAAAGAACAGGAAAAAGTTCTTACCTTTAAATGTTAATTCACTTTTTTTTTCTTTTTATTTAAATAAGAAAAAAATTACAAGAAAACGATTAAAAGAAATTATTTACAAAAATTAATTCTGCGAATTAAAATAACTTACCTTCCCGGCAACGGCGCCAAAAACTTGTTGTGCAAATTTTATTGAACTCGCAAGTGTACGAATCTATTGCAGAATAGATTAATAGTGACAAGTGTCGATTCCATGAGGAGGTGGATTTTAATTATATGTAGAATTAATTTTCTATGAGGGTGTTTGGATTTGTGGTGGAAGTGATTTAAATTATCCTAAAATTCAAATTAAAATGGCGGAAATAAATTAAAATGAAATCTATTAAAATCTATTTCTTATTAATGCCAATTAAATCATGGAGGGGGGGATTCCACACCTCATGAAACACTCTCTGATCAATATGGTGTTAAGGGCTTATCGTGCCAAATAATAATAACCTTGTACTAGGGAACCAGCGGAACTATGATGATATCTAGACAAGATTATTACTATTTGTCAACAAAAAATCAAAACATCCACAAAAATTAGAGGGGAAGAGAAAGTAAATTTACCAATTAAAGCCCATGACACATGTTGAGACTTCACTTTTAACCTAAGCTTGAAAGAAAATTAGCTACTCATAATTAAACTAGGGGTAAAATGAAAATTTATGAAAATACATAGAAATACAAAATTTAGAAGGAATTACAGAAAATTGAGCTCAAAAATGAATTCAGAGATGCCAAATTAGAGGGGAAGCCCCCTTTTTATATATACACTGAGTAAATCATGGTTATCGGATTAAAAACATTTTGGACGCTCAGGATTGCACCACGTCATCAGTCAACAGTATGCGATTTGAACAGTCATGCAGCTTGAATAGTGACACGGTTTGGTTGAAAATAATCTTGTGTATGGCATGTACCGTATGCACGATTTTTGGTCTACTAACATACTGCCACGTCATCGATCAACAGTGCATAAGAATTTAAGTCCAATGGAATCGCGACACCTCATCAGTCAATGCCACGTCATCGTTCCGTATATGTGAACAGTTTCATGAATAGTAATATGGACAGTACCGTACATGTGAACAATACCATTTTTCCTTTTATGCTCCTCTTAAAGTTTTCGACTCTCATGAGTTCAAAAGTAATGTTTGTTTTGCTATCTGATCTCTCGTTTATTGTGAAATAACTATGATGCCCCTAAAACACATAAAATACTTAATTAAAATAAAACACACATAATTAAATTACAAGAGACTTAAATATGTAAAAGTAAAGGTGTTAGTAAGACTTGAAATGTAAAATGACGATTTTCTCCTTTATAAATATACATTTTCTAACACTCAACAATGTTCCTTTTGGCTCTTTTTCGCAAAATGGTCAAAATCATTATGATTCACCATTTGTTTTAAATCAAATCAGCTAAATAAATAGTGACAAAAGTGGCTCTTCACTTGCCTTCTTGCAAAATAATCAAAAACCTCATGATCCGCCATTTGCTTTGAATCAAATAAGCAAGATAAATCGTAACGAAAAAGTGGTTGTTCACCTTCTTTTTTGTAAAATGGTTAAAACCCTCATGATCTGCCGTTTTCTTTTAATCAAATCAGCAAAATAAATTGTAAGAAAAGGTAGCTGCTCGCTTACCTTTTGAATTTTTTTCCTTTAAAAATTTTTTATACAACATATTTTCGTATAACAATTTTAAATTTTAGTGGCGGTCATATCGAGTGTAGAATTTTACAAATACCCAGCCATGAGTGTCATGATCTCATACCACTATTAGTAAAAATAAATAAAAGTTAAAGAATGAGTTTACACTAATAAGTTTTAATTAAAGATACTTTTGTCATTAAACGAGGTGTTAAAAGAATTTTATAATATTTTTAAATATGTTAATAGGGTTAATAAAGAAAGGGGGTGTTAAGAGGTATTTAGAGGGGTGTAAATAGTCCTACTTCTTTTTTAATTGTTTGTGCAAAGCCTGTACTGGATTAAATTCATGGGCTCGCCACGGCTAATAACCTTTATGTTTTATTAATAAAATTTAAAAAACAAAAATAATTTGTTGAAAGATCGTTTTGGTTTTGCCCGATCGTTTTAGCTCTATCACTGGTATTGGAAAAGACAAAATTTTGGGCGAAAATATAAGTTGATTGAATCAATTTGAAATGGAGTGAATCATATAATTAAAGATAAAACAATTATTTATTCCTGCAAAATTACACAATGAAATCATGAAAAGGCGAAATTCAGTGGCATTAGTTCATCTTTCTTGCTAAAAACGAAAAAAATTTTACGACGATTATTTACAAATGAAAATTATATACGACTATTTATCACAAGCAAACACAAACCCTTTCATCGCTTGAACAACAATACAAAGAGGAGCGTTGAAATTATTTATCCGAAAACAACAAGACAAACTGTTTTTCATTTATTTATTTAGCGGCTTGACTGCATATGAAATCCTTCACCTCCTTAAGGAACAAAGAACACTCAGGCACCTCAGGGAATAAATCGAAACAGTGAAATGCATTCGGATACTCAATCAAATAAGCATCTTTCCCACATTCCTTTAGTCCCTCGTAGTATCTCTTTCCCCCATCTTGTAAAGGATCAAACCCTCCGATGAAAATAATCGTCGGCGGCAAGTTTACGCCGGAGATATCAGCTGCGTTAGGCCCGAAAACATTAGCCGCCGGATGGTCCCGATTTGACCCTTCTGGCAAAAACGCCTTCCACATCCAATCTGTAAGCTTCAATCCAACCAGTGGATCTCTCTGAAACCTCATTTCTGATTCAGTCCTTTCTTCTCCGCCGAAAAATGGCTGTATCGCTATGAGTCCATTAAGTCTCAGCCTGGAAAAATTACACCCATCAGCAAGAACTGCCACGTTATGGGCCAAGTTGCCTCCGGCACTATCTCCGGCAAGAAAACACTGTTTGATATCAGCACAAGCCGGAAAGTTTTCAATGTCTATGAAGCTGCTGTCAATGAATTTGAGTGCATCAATCCCATCTTCGTATTGACTTGGACACCGATGCTCCGGCGAACGACGATAGTTAACGGAAATGACGACAGCCGGGACTTCCACTGCTAGCCTTCTACAAGCATCATCGCATACTTTTGAATTGGCAGCAAGGATTGCAAATCCTCCGCCGTGGAAGTAGACGATGACTGGCAAGTTTGTTGCTGTCGTGTTGGCGGGCGAGTAGAGGCGGAACCAGAGATCCCGGGTGGCGTCGACTGAGACATCGAAGCTCGTGACGCCATTTTTGGTTGAAGGAGAGGATTTGCGATCACAGAGGTTAAAGAGGAAACGATTGACAGTCAAGTTGCGGCGGAAACATATTTGCATGGCAAAGGAGAACGTCGATATGGAGAGCCTTGCCTTCCATGGGAGGTTTGGTGAAGTTTTGGAATTCGTGGACATTATTTTTCTTTTGACACTGAAATATTTCTCTCCACTTATCTTTTGGGTAGTTATATAGGAATAATGGTATGTCTACAATAATTAGTACAACATCTATAAGAAGAAAAAGGAATTTTGTCAAGTGAAATATTCTTTTTATTATAATGAAATTTTTTTATCCTGTAGTGATGTTGTATTAATTGTAGTAAGTATATCATTACTGTTTATATAGATTGGATTGCAAATAAGAATAAGTAAGATTAAATATAACATCTTTAAATTCTAAATAACTGCATGGTTAAAATTTAATACGATATATATATAAAATCCAATTACTATTACGGATATGCTGATCTTTTAAATTATAAAATATTTGTAAATAATTCTTTAATTGAGTTTATTTATTTATTTATAAGAAGAAATATTAGAGTTTTTTCATTAAAAAATCCGTCCAATAATCTATGAACACTTTATCCAATTCTTTTTTTTTTTGTTTTTTAAAGATAGTTTTCTTACCTGATCTCCCAAAGTTTAGAACATTTTATTCTGGACGTCTCTAAGTGCACCAAACTTTTGCTCCGCTGCGTTATTTTTTCCTTGGCTGCATTATTGCCCATTTCAAATTCGTGAATGAATGTCAAAATTGTATCCAATGACAATGAGTGCAAGGATAGCAAAGTGCGCCGGTCACATTCACGGCATTTTTCTTGACATTTGCCATAAACTTACGGACTGCTTCCTAGGGGGCCTAAATGTAAGGATACATGTTTTAACAGACCGCACTGTAATACCCGAAAAGTAATTAAGCAGTTATCAGTATTATTGAATTCTATTGTTGTGATTATTGATTTATTTCATATTTAATTTTTAAATTTTTTATTACGTCATTTTATGTGCTTATTTTATATATTAATATAATGCTTGCCTTATATAATTTTATGTCTAGTTTTTGTTTTTATTATTATTCTTATTTATTTTTAACTTAATTCTTGTGTTTTATTGCTGTACGTATATTTGAAAATATTTGAGTAAGAAGAGTTTAAAGAAGAAATCAATTGAAAGTTTAAGGAAAGTAATAGGAGATTAAAGTGGAAGAATGTCGAGGAGCCAAGCCACAATTGAAGCAATCACGTGAAGACGTGAAGAAGTAGCATTGGGGATTATCTATTTCTATTAACAGGGCAAACACGTATGAACGTGAACAATTAAAGAAGAAGAGGGCTTGGCTTTTAAAGATGGACTAAATTAATCCTAAAGCACCTAGGATTTCATGACAGGACGTGTCAATTAAATGGAAATTGCATGTCAAGTCGATGCGGCTGGATTTAATGCATATAAAATTGTTTTAGATTTCCTAGGGGCAACTGTTGTAGCTTTCCAAGAGGCAATCGTTTTAGCTTTCGAGAGATACACAGAATTAAGAACAGCCGATGCAACAGAAGCCGAGAAGAAGAGAAGCAGCAGCCGCGCGAACATAACCAAGAGCAGCAGAAGCAATTTGGAGGAAGAAGACGCCGAGATTATTTTGTTGAGTTTTTGTTTCTTTTTTCTAAATGTCACGTTTGAGTGTTACCTACCATTCTTATGAATTCTCCAAATTTTCTCGAGAACTAATTTATTTTATTAGGCCTATTAACATAACTATGAAAATTTAATTTTATAAATTTGTATTATTTTAGTTATTATTCGATGCATGATTGAGGATAAATAATGAGATAAAGATATATCTAACTAATATTAGAATGATTTGAGAATAAATAATGAGACTCAGAGGAATTTATGTGTTTTTGCTTCGTATAGTAGATGCCATGAATTGAATAAAAGACAAAAATATACCAACATAATTTGTGCAGTTTTATTTAAGAATTTTCATAGAGCTAAATTAAAATCTTTACATATTTAAATTAATATGACTTATAGTAGGTTAATATGTGAGGGTATTTTTATATTACTTAGAGAAAATATTGAATGAATTAGGAAAATTCATTGTCAATGTTGGTAAAAATCTTTAATCGCATAGATGGAGGAATTAAATTGAATGGGCTATGGTGAAGTCATATGTCCTAGTGCCTAAATCTTTTGCTAATTTATGTTACTGCTTGCATCTTCATTTAATTTTTAATTGCTTTATTTTATGTTTATTTTAATCTAACTTCTCTTAATTAATTGTTCAAATAAATTAGGGTTACAATAATATTGATAGATAATAGACTATAATCTCTGTGAGACAATACTTTAACTTTAACATATGCAGTTTTATGTACAAACGTCGTATTGAATTAACATTTTCCTGAAGTTTATGTGATTAATGATTTATGTGCCTAATCTTCAAGTACGCGGTCTTATTTAACTCTACTTGTGAGTATTGTATTACTTTTATTTGATGGAGGATTTTGTTAAATGAAAAAAAGATAAAGACAGATGGCTAGCCATGTATATAGCAACATTGCTGGTCAAAAAAAGGAGAAGAATATAACACTAAATTAAAATTAATCAGTATCAAAGTTGAATAAATGTTTTAAACTAATGTGATCTAAGGTTGAATAACTTGGGGAAAATAAATCTGACAAAATGTTGATAAAATATACTACATATCATAAGATGTTAGAAAAAAAAATCAATTAATAGTATAATATCTAAGTTCGGATCTATTTGAAATTCTTTTTAGGAGGTTTAAAAGTTAATTTTAATCCATGGATGACGAGCACGAAACCTGGAGGAATGTGGCGGCGACTGATTATCGTAAGTGGACAAAAAAATTTATATTTATGATTAGGGTCCGCCTACGTTACATTTAATGGAACGTACGCTCAGCCTGTAAAATTTTATGGAGCCCCTTATATTTTATGTTATTTATATTTTATGCAGGAATATTATAAATTTTTTAAAATGTAAAATTTCGTTTAACCCCTTATACTTAATTTTATTTTATTAAAACCTTAGAGTATGAATTCACCCCTATAATATTAAATTCTCAAAATAACCTCCATTTAATTAAAAATTTTAATTATTGTTAAATAAATTATAATTATAATTATAATTTTATTATAATCATAAATATTTTTTAATAGATTATTGTTATTATTAATAACAAGAATAAAAGGCATTATAATTAATTAATCTATTAACAATAATTAATAATATTTTTTATTAAATTGTTAATAATAATAATTAATGATTATCTAATTTTTTTTAATATTTGGTATAAAACTTATTTTTATAATAAAAATTGTTATTACTCACACACAAGTCACTATCTAAACGCAAGGTATTTTTCCAGTCTCCGCTCTCCTGGCAGCCTAAAAGTCCACACACGCATGAGACCCCCTTGCCCAAACAACTCAAAAAATATTATTATAATCATAAATATGTTAATCGAAACTAGTTTATTCAAAATAAAAGTCTCCGCTCTCCTTTCATACTTTATTATAATCATAAATATGTTAATTATCATTGATTATTATTATTAACAATTTAATAAAAAAATAGTATTAATTATTGTTAATAGATTAATTAATTATAATGCCTTTTATTCTTGTTATTAATAATAACAATAATCTATTAAAAAATATTTATGATTATAATAAAATTATAATTATAATTATAATTCATTTAACAATAATTAAAATTTTTAATTAAATGGAGGTTATTTTGAGAATTTAATATTATAGGGGTGAATTCATACTCTAAGGTTTTAATAAAATAAAATTGAGTATAAGGGGTTAAACGAAATTTTACATTTTAAAAAATTTATAATATTCATGTATAAAATATAAATAACATAAAATATAAGGGGCGACATAAAATTTTACAGACTGAGCGTACGTTACACTAAATGTAACGTAGGCGGACCCTTATGATTATTATAGGAAATTTTGTTTCATTTGAGAAATTTGGGGGGTGTGTCAGTGATTTTGGTCCACTGTTTTCCTTTTTTCCAAATTAAACAATAACAAAACATATATGACTTAGCTTTTAGGCTAGCATTTTGCCATTTTCATTTCCAAGAAAAACAAGTCGTTCTCGTTTTCCACAATTAGCAGAGAAAAGGTCGAAAACAAACTTTTCGTGTTTTCCACATTTGTTGCGCAGCTGGCGGTCCCCACATTATGATATTTATTGCTGTCAGTGGATAGGAGGAGAAAGAGCCATCTTTTAATTTTGATTAGTCTATTTAATGTTGCGCAACAATAATATTATTTAAGAAAACTCTGTATCAGCCCTCTTTTTTTTCCTTTAAAATCATTTTTGAACTTGAATTATTTTTTACTGAAAAAACAATTTTTGCCAACTCGACACTATTTTATAGACGAATTTTCAAAACACGTTTTTAAATTTACTAAATATTAATCATTTCTTTATTAGTAAATGAATAAATAAATCATTTGAAAAACAATCATGGGCTCCTTAACAATTAAAAATGCATCTGGCAACTAATCATCATAAGTTGTGTAACAACGAAATCATGCAAGAGGATTTCCGCCGCCTGCTCTTTGAAAAAAAAAAAAAATTCGTAGACGTCCGCAACAGATGGTTTTTGAAGCACTTAATAAACTTATTATGACAATGGTATAGAGCTACTTATGAAACTTCATAAATTTCAGGTTAGAATTAGAATCAAGAAGATATGCAAGTCATTGGAGGGAGATACTTTTAGGCCAATATTGTATCCAGTGACGAGGCTAACTTATTTTATTTTAATCTTAGTTAAAATAAAATAATTTTTCAAAAAATATTATTTATTGAGCTGTTAGGAAATAATATGAACATTATTAATTTCATTAAAATTGTAAAGAATAGTGTTAAGGACCAGTGGATCACCATACAAGTTACTTGATGATATTTTTCAAAATCTGTTGGTTGGGCCTCTTCAAAAAAAAAAAAAAAAAAAAGATTCAAAGGCCAACCCGGACCCTTTCATAGCTGCCCCTCGGAAATTGTATTGCTATGATGGTCCAAAATCCAGATCGCGGTTATTTTTGCACTTGCATTTATAGTTTGTTGCTATCTGAATCTTAAACTGCTGCTCTCAGGCACTTGCATTATTGGATTGTTTCAGGAGGAGAAAAATGAGAAATGATTTATTCTCCATTAATAAGTAGCTTAAAATGTGGAAGTAAAATTATATTTAGTCAACAAAAACAGCCGCAACAAATTAAAGAGCAGAAACTGGAGATTTTCATAGGGAAACAAATGAAGATTGTTGTTTAGTAGCATGACCATTGTGTTGCAATTAAGTGAAAGATAATTGACAGTCAACATTGTATTTTTATTTTTATTTTATTTTATGTATTTAAAGGGATATCATATATATCTTATGTAAATTGGAAAATTTTTATATCTTGAGTAAAGTGGGATAATTAATATAAAAGAAATGTTTATTACGCCGATCAGTGGCGTACCCCAGGAATTTGTCCTGGGGCTCAGTACAAATAATAATACATACAATTATATAATTTTCAGGAAAAGTGATGTGTCAACAAATTTCCAACAATATGGGTTGGAGGAAATGAAAAACTACAGCAAACATATGAAACCATAGCTTTTAATTTTTGTTCTTGATGCAGAAAGTCTAGCTTTTAAGACTTTTAGCTCTTGGTTCTACTTGTGGGAAATAGAGCAAATATATTGAAAGATGGATGAGGGCTAAAAATTATTGATTAATAAGAAGCCGAAAACGGTGAGTCCAAATTTCGAAGTTTTATCTATGCCCAAAATCTTCCGTCCACGATTATGATGATAGTTTACTTGGGTGGAATAGACCCATAGCCGTATGATTTAAGAATTATTTGTCATAACAGCTTCCGAATTACATTTTTTGTTTGTTGTTTGTGGTTCTATTTTTGTTTTATTAGTTTACTCTTGATCCTTTGTTATATATCCCCACTACCCCATCATAGAATGATCCAATCAATACACATTAATCCCGCAAGGAATTTAATCAATAAATTTATGATGGTGATATCTATATGTTTAATAAATAAGATTTTTTTTTTGTTCAGTATATATACTTGAGGATTTTTTTTTAAAAATTACTCTTTTCTCCCCTATTGAAATCAATATATATCATTTATTGCCTTACTGTTAAAAATTCATTGACACCAATAATTTAAATAAAAAGAGAAATGGGTCATTTATTTGGTAATATATCTTAGGAATAAATCATACATATTTATTATAGGAAAAATGTTTAAAAGTTACAGAACGTACAATGAAAAATACTTTGATTTAATTTTTTATTCCCACCAAAATGTATATATCTCATTTTAATGCTTAAATTTTATTTTAGTTTTGATTTATTTTACTTAAATTTTATTTTAATTTTTATTTATATAATTTTTAGTTTATAGTAAATATGAATAAAAATATATTTGAAAATAAGATTATTCAGTATTATGAAAATAATTAGTAAATAACTGGTTTATATTGATTTCCTTGAAGGAAACCGACAATCTCCTCTAATATTTTTAAAAAATATTTTAATATTACACAAAAATGCAAAATTATATATCTCCTCCAGGATATATTTGACCATCACACCTCCTTACTCCTTAGGGATGGCAATGGATCATATCTAACCCAAGATCTACGTGATTCAAATCAAATCGAATCAAATTTGGGTTGGACCAAAATGGATTTGCATTGGATTTGGATATCAATACGTGGATTTAAGGCGGATCTAGAGAAAGTTTGGATTTATCTTAATATCTAGATCCAGATCTATATTCACTCACCATTTAATTTTATTTTATTTTAAAAATTTATTAATAATTATGTAATTATAAATAATAATAAATTTTATTCATAACATATTAGTACTATTTAGCATGTATTTAATAATCTTAAAACTTAAAGGTATTTAAATTATAATGAGACAAAAATTTATTAAGTGTAAAATAAAATTAGGACAGACCTAATTTTAAAAAAAAATTTCACTCTACAATTTAGCCTATTTCTTTTCTTTAGCCTGCTTTTGCTTCTCTACTTCATTTGAATGCTTGGATCAGTCCTTTAATTGTCAGGAAAATCTCTACAATAGAATTTTTTTCTATCATTTTCTTATAATCTTATTTATGTTGTATAATCACTAATTAGTAGTGGCTATCAACTATAAAATAATTGTGTTAGTCATATTTTTAGTTAAATATGGTCATAATAAAAAAAATAAAGCACCGAATATAATAAATCATATTCAACTTATATGTTATTTAACGATATAAGAATGATAATGGTGTGTTGTGGCTATAAGGATGGTTAATGAGACATTAGAATATTACAATGATCTTATTTCTACAATTAATTTTAATGGATATTTTATTATCTTTCTTATTTATTTATTTTTGTGTAAAAATAGAAGGTACAATACTTATTAGATTTTTTATACAAATTATATAATTTTTTTATTTAATTGGGGCTCTAAAAAGAGCTAAAGAGAAAAAGAACGAGGGTAAAAAACCCTGTAAAAGTCATGACGCAAAAGAGACCAAACACCCAAAGGGGGGTAGGGTACACAAGAAAGCCAAGAGGAAGAGAAAAAGCGAGGTTCGCCATATAATCTGCAACGAAATTGGCTTCTCTGTAAATATGGGTGATGGAAACATGCCAATCCAATTTGAGATAGTCCTTAATAGCCTGGACCAAGGGAGCATACTCATTAGTCATCACCGATGATCTAGCCACCAATTGAGTAACGCACAGGCGATCCATTTCAACTTTCAATCCTCGGATGCCTGAGTCCCAAGCAAGCTAAAGCCCCTTATGCAAGCCCTAAAGTTCCGCCACCATAATAGAGTAAGAGCCAATCATCTTCCCAAAGCCAGATATCCAACACCCTAAGTGATCCCGAATCAGACCGTCTGCAGTAGAAATCCCATCAGACTTGTGAGCACCATCCATATTCAAAGTACACCATGACCACTTAGGAGGATGCCAAGAAATCCACTTATTCGTTCTAATATTCCTTGTGACCAACGGGCTATTATGAAGCTTATGCGTCTCCTCGGCTCTTAAATGGACATCCACTAACAAAGCCGCATAGTCCATCCTCGTTTGGTTAAATAGAAACTAGTTCCTCCAATACCAAATCCTCCATAATGTAAAACCAAAGAAAACAACCCAATTTGAAACATGTCCCATACTACTATCATCAACCAAATTCGAGCGCAACCAATAGTGGAACCGAGCGTTAAAAAAGCCTTGTCGTTGACTTATGGGGATGATGTTGAGCCAAAACTGCTTAACCAAAGGACAGTCACGTAGAGCATGCATGGCATCTTCACATAAAGCCCCACATCGGTCGTAATAAGTCGAGATGAGAAGATGTCGTCTAGCCAGCTCAGCCTTAGTCTTCAACCCTGCATGAAAGGCCTGCCACAAGAAAACTCGTACGCTCTAAGGGCCTTTCCACATCCAGATCAACCTCCAAATTTGATCTTCAGCAGCTGAGTTGTAACCAGAGAGAGCCAAATTCGGAATGCACCCCATGAAAGCCCCGGGTCCAGATGGCCTCCATGCCATTTTTTATCAGACGCAATGGAATATTGTTGGTTCTTCTCTTTTTCGATTGGTGAATGATGTTTTTTAGAATAAAATTCTCACTGAAGGGCTTAGCTCTACACTGCTTACTCTTATTCCCAAGACAGAAAACCCTTTCTCTTTGAAGATGTACCGTCCTATCTCCCTTTGCAATGTCGCATACAAGACTATCACCAAAATGATTGCAAACTGGCTTCACTCTATTTTACCTCATTTAGTTGGCCCTTACCAAACCAGTTTCGTCCCTGGCCGCCACATCACAGAAAATATTCTAATTGTTCAAGAAGTTGTGCATTCTATGCGTAAAAAGACAAGCGCTACAGGTTTCATGGCTATTAAGGTTGATTTAGAGAAGGCTTATGATCGTCTCAATTGGGAATTCATTAGTGATACTTTACGAGAAGCTCGGATTCCTCCCGATCTTATCTAAGTTATCATGGCATGCATTACTTCGGCTACTATGAGGATTTTGTGGAATGGGGAAGCTACTGATCAATTTATTCCTTCCAGAGGAATTCGTCAGGGTTGCCCTCTATCTCCCTCTGCATCGAACGTCTTAATCATGGGATTCACAATGCCGTTAATCTTGGGAAGTGGCGTCCAATCATGCTATCTAGTACTAGTATTCATTTATCCCATCTCTTTTTCGCTGATGACCTTCTTTTGCTTGCAGAGGCTACTGTTGAGCAAGCTAAAGTTATTTCGGTAGTGTTATCAGATTTTTGTTTTTGCTCTAATGCTAAAGTGAATACAAGTAAAACCTTACTTTATTTTTTCAAGAATATGGGTGCTAGAGATATATCCTCCATTTCGAATCTTCTTGGCTTCTCAGTTACATCCAATCTTGGTAAATACCTTGGGGTCCCTCTGCATCATTCTAGAGTCTCTACTAACATGTTTCAAGAGATTATCGATAAGGTGGAAAAGCGGCTATCGGGCTGGAATGCTTCACACTTATCCTTGGTTGGTCGTATCACTCTAGCTCAGTCAGTCCTCCAGGCAATCCCAATTAATATTATGCAAAATGTTTCCCTTCCTAGTGTTGTTCGTGGGCGTATCGATAGGGCTTGCAGGAAGTTTATTTAGAGTGGTGTTTCTTCTCAGCAGAAGCTTAGCATGGTTAGTTGGCATAATGCGTGTAAACCTAAAGCTATTAGCAGCCTTGGCTTTAAGTCTTTGACAATGATGAATCGAACTTTACACATGAAGCTCGCATGGGGTATAATTTCTTCTCCAACTAGTTTATGGGTCAGGATCCTCACTACCAAATACAGAATTGACCCTCTCAATTTGCCTCATGAGCTTCCTACCCGTTATGGCTCTCACTTGTGGAAGTCTCTTGGGCATGTTTGGAGCGAGGTTCTTGCGAGCAGGTGTTGGTGTTTGGGAGATGGTCTATTTGTCCGCTTTTGGTGGGATCTTTGGGTTTCTGATAATGTTCCCTTAATAGCCTACGCAACTGATTCTATCCCTGTGGAAATTCTGGAATGCAAGGTGGCTGATTTCATTGATGTAAATGGGAGTTGGTGCTGGTCTAGTTTTGAGCAGAATCTTCCTAACAATATTATCCTTTAAATAGCGGCTCTCCATCCCCCTTCTCATGCGAAGGGTATGGATACCATTTTTTGGGCTCATTCGAAACATGGTGAGTTTACTACAAGCTCTACAAATTATATAATTTAATTGTTACCAATGCATTTTAGTCTTTAATTTTCTTTCTAAAAAATTATTGTTCTCTTATTATTAAGATTTCGAATTCATGACGGATTTAGAACATATTTATATTTTAATTTTTTTGTTTCGGATATGGATATGAAGCGAAAAACATAAATCCATGATAGATCTAGAGCAACTACGGATCTGAATTTTTATTGTAAATCTTATTTGGAGCATAATGAATCGAATCCATATATGCCCCATTTCCATCCCTACACTTCCTATAATTAATGCTGGAACACACTTAACAGTTAAATCAACTAGCCTACTACCTTTTGCATGAATTTTTTCACCTCATTAATACACAAAGCGGACTCAGGCACGTCCGGGACTCCATAGAAGGAATGAAACACATTTGGATACTCAATCAAGTACACTTCTTTTCCAGCTTTCTTCAACCCTTCATAGTACCTCTTTTGCCAGTCTAGTAAAGGATCATACCCTCCAACAATCACTATCGTCGCCGGAAAATTCAACCCCG
Organism: Citrus australasica; assembly: GCA_029618585.1. Classification (NCBI taxonomy): domain Eukaryota; kingdom Viridiplantae; phylum Streptophyta; class Magnoliopsida; order Sapindales; family Rutaceae; genus Citrus; species Citrus australasica. Next base: position 29,264,532 of record JARCIV010000003.1, on the reverse strand, counting down.
AAATATCCTCCGATTTAGGCCCGAAAACATTAGCCGCCGGGTGGTCTCTGTCTGCACCTTCCGGCAAGAAAGCCTGCCACAGCCAATCGGTGCCTTTCACGGTAATAAACGGAGCTCCAGCTAGCTTTATTTCGGATTCAGTCCTTTCTTCTCCTCCAAAAAATGGCTGAAGTGCTATAACTCCAATGATCCTCAAATTTCTGAACCCATAGTTGGAGCCTTTGAGCGCAACATGATGGGCTAGGTTTCCCCCTGCGCTGTCCCCGCTGACGAAACAGTTCTTCAGGTCAGCATCTGTCGGAAAGCCTTCGAAATTAGGGTTTAATTCTATGTACCGGAGCACATCGAATCCATCTTCAACTTGACTTGGGTACTTATGTTCAGGCGAGTTCCTGTAATTCACTGACACAATGACAGCATTGAGTTCTTTAGCTAGTCTTCGACAAAGGTTGTCGCTGCCTACGGAGTCAGCACAAATGCAGGCGAACCCTCCGCCGTGAAAGTGGATGATGACCGGCAGCTGGCTGCTGCTGACTTCATTTGTTGCTGTTGTGGTGGTGGTGGTGATGGGGACGTAGAGGCGGAACCAGAGGTTGCGAGATGGGTCAACGATTGTGTCAGATGTCTTGACGCCGTTGATGGAGGAAGGTGGAGATTTGAAGTCGAAGAAGCTCATGAGACGGCGGTTAACGGAGCCGTCTGAACTGCGAGAGAGCTTGATACCCCAAGAGATAACTGACATGGCAAGCTTCACTGTCCACGAGAGATTTGTCCATGTTGACGGAGTATTATTATTATTAGACATTTTTTTCTCTCTTCTAGTTCACTTAATTTTATCAGATATTGCTGTATGCGTATTAATTTGAGGTATTATAGGAGTTTGTTCAAAGAGAATTTCGGCAGCTGACAAGAAGCAACATATACTAAAACCCTCTCCATAATGTTGTGGTGGTGACTCACTAGACAATACGTTCTTTGTCGATTAGGTTCAAGTTAATTTTTATTTTGTTTAATTACTATAATTAATTGCAAAATATTAGAATAACCAGCCGTAGAAGGAATATTTGGCCGGATAGCTCTATGCATGATAGCATGTTTTGATGCGGTTACTGTTCAATTGTCTAATTCGGAGACGGCTAGCATTATTACAAACTCTTCCCCGAGGTTATTGTAAAGAGAATACATGATTAGCCATTAAGCTTCTGGATTCAATTAAAGACAGCTAACTGATTAGGTTACTTTCTTAGGGAGAAAAAATTATATTGAAGTTCCCAAAAATATTTTCCATGTATTAAAAAGTCTGGAACGTGTTAAAATCCGGAGTTAATACTGATTACAAGCTGATCGGTTTTACTGATAATATATTTGAATAATACTATACTAATGTTAAAGGTTAGTAAAAATCAATTAATATATCACTTGAGATTAGTTAGATATATAGGCACTTTAAGTTTCAGTTAAGTTAGTATATTATTGTCGTAATTTTACTACGACGTAACATTGTGAGCAAGCAAAACACTCTTTCATACTTCTCAAAATTATTTTCTGTAAGTTTCATGAAACGTCAATTTTCAACTTTGTAAATCATGGATACATTAAGAAATTGATACAGTACTATCATCGCAGTTAAATAAAAAAAACAATAATAACAAAAATTTCGTTTTACCACGTAGGCATTTTTTCTTCTTTCGGTGTAAAACTATATGTACTTCTGACATACGGCAGAACTTAGTGGCCAACATAAAGAAAAGACAAAAGGTCGATGGTTTTACCGGAAAATTAATCACAAGAAGTATAGATTTTTTTTTTTTTTGAAACACGCAATAAGAAGTATAAAATCGAATACATTGTTTCCAACCCTATGACGGGGAAGGAAAAAAAAGATATATACTTGCGAGAGGGACAAAATTTGTGCCGTTCGCTTCTATGCAACAACTAATATTACAAGGCTTATGTGAGATCTAATTTTATAGGCGACTAGACCATATCCTAATTAAAAGGTAAGTTAAACAAACTATTAAAAGCATTAAAGTGCATGAAACGTAAAACAAATGAAGGATTTTAATGGTTAAAAGTTTAAATTCCTACATACAATTGCATGCTCGGACATTAAGTAATTCACTAAGTTATAAAGATTACAAGATATTTAAAACTTATTCAATTTGAGACACCCGGCCTCTTAGTGATTGATGCTACCTCATTATCTGTAATCTGTATGAAAAATTTTTATTATAACAAACTGTCCTGATTAAAGAGACCTATGATCCAGTGATAAAACCTATAAAATACACGAAGTATAAGAAGACATATATTGATATGTACACTCTTAAGAATTCCGCCAACTACCTTTGGGTACTAATTTGCGCCAATTAATGCTTCCTTTATTATATAATGGAGACTCAGCGATGCTGCCAATGGGATGCCAACACAGAAATAAATATTGTCCTAATAGCTTGCATAAGAGAGAAAATTGGACAGTAAGGATGGAGAAAATGTCAACAGTACTTCTTGAATTTGACCTAATACGTATCTAAACTCTCAAAATAATTCCCATTTGCGTTTCCATTTTTGAATAAGAATGAGCACACCAACTGACTCTCATTATGAGATTATCTAACGCCATCAGTCACGTGCAAGCTTGTCCTTTGAAATTTTGAAAATTTTGCAAATGCTAGCTGGCAGTAATGGCGTCAAGCTTATATTTAGTTTAATGATACTATTAAATTTTAAAACTTTTGGTTAAACATCAAAATTAAGTGAACTCAATATTTGAAGATTAATATGATTTATATTGCAACTAATATTTAGATTACTCTACTGCAAGTGTTAACAGATTATAGGACACAAATTGCAAACAAGTAAACAAGAAGAAACCCTCCATCACCCAAAAAAAATTAAAAAAAAAAAAACTATTTATTCTTATTGGATGAAAAGCGACAACATCGCATACGAATTATCATAATACAAGGCTACTAGATAGCAAGTTTAAATGGCTTTGAAACAGGCAAGAAAAGTTTTGACTGACTTGATTATCCCATTCCAGCTCTTTCCACCAACTCTCCTCTCCCTTAATAATGATTTTGCGTTCCACTCTACTGTTGCGATCAAGTGGGAGCTTCTTAAACTCTGGGCATTTTTTTACAGTCATTTCTTTCGGAGTGGGAAGTGCAAGGCACTCGAGTAGATGTTCTTCAAATTACGTAATTCTTCCAGTTCAAGATGTTCAAGTCTTGCAAAAGGGTTTAGGTTTTGCACCATCTCCACTGGAACCTCACCTAATTTATCACTGTTGATTATCTCTTTCATATTAGGGCAGAAATATATCCGCATCTTCTTGAGATTTGGGGCAAGAATAAGCCATGTCATGTGCTTCATTTCGGGACAAGAACGAATATCAACAATGTGCAAATTATAAAAACATTGTGTTATTCCCATTTTTTTTCACTTCATCCATATATTCAATCTCGAGCTCCACCAAGTCCTCAAACTTGCAACAGATAAAGCACTGGGCGACCTCGAATTGTAGAAGTCACGAAGGAATAGAGATCGAGTACTGGTCTGTAATCTAGGGGAGCTTAACAATCTTTGGAGAGCACGTAAACTTCCAATGGTGACGCCCAACAAATGTAAATGATCCAAACCAAGCAATTCCTCTACCAAAAGCTCACTACCTCCAAACAGAATGCTCCGCTCTTCTTGTTCAACTGCACTGCATAAAAACATTCTCAATACTTGTAGCTTCTTTAAATTGGAAATAATCTGTAGTGGAATCGTGTGCAGGCGGATTGTATTATCCAAGTTCAAACATTTAAGATCAAACAAGCACTTAATCGATTCTGTCAATTTTTCTAATCTGGTGTTTGATAGATCAAGATTTTGCAATGAAACCAAGTTTGAAATCGCATGAGGTAATTTCCATAGTCTATGGTTATATGATAGGCTTAAAACTCTAAGAGAAGGCATGGATTGAAAGAAACCTCTGTCGACTTCATCTAAATTATTGAAATTAAGAAACAAAGTCTGGAGATGAGGACAGTCAGGAGATTCTAATAGTTTCTCAATTTTATTTTGTATCAGCGACATCCTTGTAACCTCTTTCTATACTCCAACACTTGGTGCTGCAGTTAATCCAACGCCTGCGAGAACCAAAAACTTCTCATTCTTATTCTCAAATGTAGATGCAATCCACAAAGCCATATCTCGAATCACATCGTGCACTTTAACACCATTGCCCTCTTCTTCTTCCAATAAACATGCATGAAGAAGTGTGCCAACGATGCAGTATCCTTGATTTCGTGCTGCAATTCCATCATATTCATCTAAAAATCCCTCACATATTCAGAAATCCACCAATTGATCTATGTCTATCCTATAATCTTCCGAAAATAAACTACAATACAAGAGGCAAAATCTACCCACGTCGCTGGGTAAAAAATCAAAACTGTAAACGAGAGTATACTCGTTTCTCCTTACCTGTGAATTTAGAGGCTTAACTCCTTAGCACCTCAATCCCATATTCCCATTCTTGATGTGTTTTCCTGCTAGCCATGGCTCGATCGACCAACGGTAATAAGAGCAAGTGGCAGACCACCACACTCTTTGGCCACGGTTTCCGCCAGCTCAGGAATATTTGGATGACTATCAAGAATGTCTCTTCCGACCTTCTCCTCAAATAATTTCCAGGTATCCTCATATCTCAAGCACTCCACCTTGAAGGATTTGTGAGCTTCCATGCTGCCGCAAACTTCAAACTCACGGGTTGTGAAAACTACCCTAGATGCACTTGTTGGCTTTGGAATAGGCAACCCGACTTTAATTAAATCGACTTGCTCCTATATATCATCCAATAACAAAATAAACATTTTCTTGCTCAGGATACTAAAGATTTCCACTGCTTTCTCTTGAACAGTTTTACTCTCCCATGACTCGTTAAAGAAGCCAATCTTTTTGGCAATACTTTCTTGAATCTTTTCAATCTCCACAACTTTGGACGCCACTGCCCAAATCACAACGTCAAAATAATTTGGTTCATCAAGGAACTTGTTGTTGAGGAGAGTCAACAGGGTGGTTTTCCCCACGCTTCCCATACCGTACAGGCCAATAATTCCCGCCTGTTCTTCTGTGAGGCATCTCCACAATTTGTCAAAAATTGATTCCAAGCCCACTATTGTCTGTGCAACTGGTCTTGCATCAACTGGATTTTCCGGTAACCTTTGTGCCACCTCCTGGAAATCTCCTTCAACCCTTAATTTCTGAACTACAAGCGTTCGTACATCCATTTTCCGAACTTGTAGCTTGACTTGCAGGACTTGGAACAACACCCCCCAAGACATAGTTTCTTAAGTTCCCAATTTCTTTCCAGCATCAGTTTAGCTACTTCAGATTCCGCATCTTGCACTCTTGAAAACCATCCTTGCACTTACTCAAGCCGTTTCATTTGTTGTTGTTCGGCAACGATCACTCTGATCCTCACGTCATTCCTTGTCTCAACTAACTTCTGCAACTCTCTCGGCAAGGCTTCAAGATTCTTCTGCAGATCTCTTATATATGTGCTTTTCGAACAGTGCAATCTGGGCAGCGAGTGATATTGGAGTCACGTGAGAATGAAGGTGAGCAAAGGTTTCCCATAGTTTGTGCATGCAAGATGCAATATTCAAGATGGAGGAAAATTTATCATGCGAATTGAACCACATAAAAGGAAAGATGTTTCAAGGATAACAATATGTTTCACCTTTTGCTCCTCTAAAGAATATCCGACCATTAATAATAAATTTCTCGTTTGACTTCCAAAAGACAGCGGCCAACACCAAGAATACTACAAAGCATTTGATGATGTTATCGAAAAAAATAATAATAAACGCATGTATATATATTTTGTTCTCAACGTACGAGGTAAGGACAATTTTTTGCCATTTGGCTCTGAGTAGTAAAATGAATTATTGTTATTTTTTTTTAATTTGCAATTCAACATATTACAACCTTCAGTATGCTTTGGGAAATAGAATTTATTTATTCATTTATTTGATGCATTTTATTTATTTATTTTTCTAGATATTTAGCTATCCATGTGGACCAAATTAGTTTCAACGAAGGTCATATTTGGTATGAGGTGTTATAACTTTTAAACTATATTTATAATAAAAAAAAGCTATAAATATAAAATAAAATTAATAATATGTAGTAAATATAATTTTAACAAAATCAATAAATATATAATAATTTTTTCATCATACATTTACAAAATTAAATTAAATTAAATTAAATTAAATTTTAAAATGTAGTAATTAGTATTTATCAAATACTTTGATACTATAAATTTTAATTTACAGTTACCTAACCTCAATATTAATGAGGACTAAATATCGCAGGATTTACTTAGTACAGTGATGAAAACAGTGATTGTAAATTAATGGTGTGTACTCGTGGGTGAGGCCTATCTGAAAATCGGAAATTTAAGCCTGCAAATTCCACTCAAAAGATTGGATCGACATGAATGATATCGGGCCAAGGCAAGCAATGATCCTATGGGAACCATGCACACATTGGGCCCAAATTTGAGCAGTAAACTCAATAAACCTCCCTTATACTATTGTCTTTCCGATTGGTCCATGTTTGAAATTAATTGTCCACTCACAAAAATAATAATAATAATTATTATTATTATTATAAAATAGGGATGAGCATTCTTGTAGCCGTATGATTCCATTTTAATCGAAATAGGGACCGGCCAAAGATTTCGGATTTTTTTTTATTTAAAAGGAAATAGTATTAAGAAGATAAAAGAGAACAAGAGAGTGATAAAAGTTACAGAAAACAAAAATTAGGATCACCCCAAAAATCTGAAAGAAAAAATAATTGAATGGGGAGGTGAATCCCACCAAGTAGGAGTGTGAAAATCAGAACCATCATTAAATAAAGTATCCGCCACTTCATTACCTTCACAATAAATATGTGAAATATCATATTCCATTAAGCGAAGTAAACGAAGGCAATTAAACCAATCAGTATGGAGTTGACATGGAGGAGAATAACTAAAATTCTGAAGACAATAATGAGGCATGGACATGGAGTCACATTCAATCCAAAGTTTATGCCAACCCCTCAACCAAGCTTATTCAATAGCAACAGCCATAAACTCAGCATCAAAAGAGGATTGATGACCAATGAACATATGGAAACTGCCAAGGAAGGTTCCATGATGATCTCTGAAAATTCTTCCACAAGCAGATAACCCAGGATTATTGTTCGATAATCCATCAGTGTTGACTTTTATCCATGTTGGAGGTGGGGGGCCCCATATCACTGCAGCTAGTTTGATGCTTTTCCACAGCTTGGATCAATACACAACCGTGCAAATATTGCCAAATCAGGAAAGTGTGCAACAACCCCGGGTAAGATTGACAAAATTTGAATAAAAATTAGAGCCTTAATAACAAGTTGAGAAAGAAAATGTCAACCAAAATGGTAACCTGGAAATAATTAGCCAAAGAACTTGTAATTTCCCTGGGCTAGCTAATAATCCCACCAAGTGAATGAACTACAATAATATAATCCAAAATTCGCCAGCTCATCAGCTACTGCCTTGAGACTCCCTATAAGTTTGAGAAACTAAAAACTCCATTAAAATCAATCAAAAAAAGTAGCAATTAATCCATTGATTTCTCAGAATCCAAAGAGGATCCAACTGCCTTTTTAATTAAACAGATGAGGCACTAAAATAGAGTCACTTTCAACCCTTAATAGATTTCTTGCCGTGAACAAATGCAGCCCCAATGCTAAAATAACAACCAAAGTCTCTGCATAGAAAGTTGAATGGTGACCTAAAGATAATTCGAATGGCAAGAATCGTGACCACTACATAGAGTGAAAAATGTGAAAGAATCTCTGAATAATTGTAATTGAATATTTTCATTTTAGATCATTCAATTTTTTTGTAAAAATTTGTCCTTTGATCCGCATTAAATAATAGAGTGAAGATTTTCCTTTTCTAAATTCTTCTTGGGATTACTTTTCTAAATTCTTCTTGGACAAAGAGAATAGTTGAGAGTCAAAATCATGCATGATAAGTTCACACAACTACCACTATGACAAGGACGAGGTAATAGGTGCTAGAAAATTTGTCCCATTTCCTTAATTTCAGAAGGTTTGCTAGCCTATTTCTTTTATGGTTTTTCTTTTAGTTAGGACTTTCTATTTAAGGATTTAGAGTAAACTCATGCATGAGTAGAGCCCATAAGTCCTTTCATGTCACTAGAACATACAAAAGAGGAATGAACATGTTATGGGAAATGTTGCAGAGATAATCATAGAATAATCATATAAATTTGGTGGTAATTTTCTAATTCATGAGCTGGTTTTTTTAATATAAGGTAAGTTTATGAACTTTCACAGATATAGTATCAGGAGTCGAACTCCGACTCTTAAAAGAGTACGCCCGAACTTACTTTTTTAAGACAAGGACTAGGCAAAAAGACCACTTTATACATATGATTAGAGGTATTGGGTAGATCATCTCACATCCTTCAGAATTATTCATGGGCAATATAAAAAATTGAGACAAGTCTCAACTTTTATGTTAACTTTTAAGTAAGAGTTAAGTCGGTTGAGTTTTCTAAAATATACAATACACAAATGTGAGGAGTTGATACTTGTATAAAATTAAAATTAATGGAAGATACTCTTCACATTGTAAAAATCTTGGAATTATATATATTTTTTTAGGGTAAATAAACGTGTCTAGCCAAGATAAGTAAGGAATTAGCAAGAAAGTCTACTGTAAAGTTGGTTTCCTTATAAGCATGGTTAATATTCACTAGGCAGTTTCTATTCAACAAATCCTTGATCCCCCTAATAAGAGAGGCATACTCATTCGGCATAAAATTATGATTGACCACCAATTGAGTAACAAAAAGGTTTTCAACATCAACATGAAGCTGAAGAATTCCATCATCCCAAGCCAAGTATAAACTCTTATATAAGACACATAACTCTGCTCTAGTAATTGAACCTGCTCCAATATTCATGCCAAAATTAATTATCCGCTCCCCAAAATAATTTTTAATCAAACCCTTTGCATTGGAAAATCTTGTACTTTTATGGTTTCCATTCTTGTTGAGCTTGAACCAAGGCCAATTGGGGGCCACCCACCCAAAATATTTTTCAATCTTTGTGGCACTAGAATTAAACAAAGTCCTATCAATAGTTTAAATCTCCTTTGTACAAATCTTAATATCCATTACAATATTACCTATGCTATTTAATATGCTAGCACAGACATTTTGATCACACCAAAACCAAAAAGCCTCCAAATTGAGACTCCAGCCAATTGATCATTCCATCATATTTCCATAAATACTTTAAATTATATATCATCCCATCTCATAAGTTTATACTGAAAAATTGGTGTCCAATCTCGTGGAGACTGAAAAGCCAGCTGATGGAGATGTCAACTAGAAAATCAGTTGATTACTCTCATTTACATGCATTTGGGTGTCCTATGTACGTAATGTACAATGCCCAAGAAAGAACAAAGTTGGATCCAAAATTTAGAAGGTGTATCTTCGTGGGATATGTTGATGGAGTAAAGAGGTGTCTTCTGTAGGACTCAACTGCCAACAAGATTATAATTAACAGAGATGTTATTATTGTAGAAGATTAACTACAAAGGAGAGATGATGATGATAGCATTATAAAAGAAAAGTCTATGACTGTACCAGTATTTATGAAAAACAATTTAGAAAAAGAACATTCACATTCTTCTGAAGTAGCATTAGAGCGCGAGGAACAAGAGCCAATGAGTCCGAGGCTCCAGAAGTTCATCAATCAACTTGTAAGAGACGATCGTCAATGTGGCATTTGGAGTATGTCACAGAGATTAATGTTGCATATTGTCTTCTAACAGAGGATTGAGAGCCATCAACTTTCCATGAAGTTTTAAACATCTCAGATGTTGTTTTTTGGATAACAGCAATGCATAAAGAAATTGAAACTCTACACAAGAATAAGACATGGGAACTTGTACCACTACCACATAGAAGAAAAGCTATTGGAAACAAATGGGTCTACAAGATAAAACGTGATGACAATAACTAAATAGAGCGGTATCGTGTAAGAATGGTAGTGAAATGATATGCTCATAAAGAAGATATTGATTTCAACGAAATATTTTCTCCTGTGGTTCAACTCACAACAATCAGAATTGTCTTGACTATGTATGCTACATTTGACCTATATCTAGAACAGTTAAATGTGAAAACTGCATTTCTTCATGGAGAACTTGAAGAAGAAATTTATATGCTCCAACCAAAAGGTTTTACGGAAATAGAAAATGAGAACTTGGTTTGTAGGTTGAACAAATCTCTATACGGTCTCAAACAGGCACCGAGATATTAGTATAAGAGATTTAATTCCTTCATCATGAACCTTGGATACAATAGACTTAGTTTAGACCATTGTGCATATTACAAGAGGTTTGAAAATAATGATTTCATCATTTTGTTGTTATATATGGGTGACATATTGGTAGCAGACCCTAATAAAGATCGAGTTCAAGAGTTGAAGACACGGTTGGCTAGGGAGTTTGAAATGAAGGACTTGGGACCAGCGAACAAGATTCTAGGGATGCAAATTCACCAAGACAAAAATGACAGGAAGATTTGGCTTTCTTAGAAGAATTACTTGAAAAAAATCTTATGGCACTTCGATCCCACTTTGTATTAATTTCAAGTTATTCTCAAGTATGTATAATGAAGCAGAGAGGAAGGAGATATCTCGAGTACCGTATGCATCAGTAGTGGAAAGTTTAATGTTCTCTATGATTTGTACAAGACTAGACATTGCACAAGCAGTGGGAGCAATTTGTCGATACATGGCGAATTCTAGTGGAAAGCATGGAAAATTGTAAAGAGAATTCTCATATATATTAAAGGAACCTTAGATGTTGCATTATGTTATAAAGAATCAGAATTTACTGCCAGGGTCTACGTGGATTCAGATTTTACAGGAGACCTTGATACAAAGAAATCCACTACTTGTTATGCGTTTATGTTTGCAGGAGCAGCTGTAAGTTGAGTTTCAAAATTACAGACAGTTGTGCCTTTATCTACAATAGAAGCAAATTATATGGCAGCTACACAAAAATACATGGAAGCTATTTGGATACAAAAGTTATTGGAGGAGCTCTGGCACAAGCAAGAGAAAATTTCCATGTTTTGTAACAGTAAGAGTGCCTTACACATTATAAAGAATCCAGCTTTTCATTCCAGAACAAAGCACATAGGAGTTCAGTATCACATCGTTGGTGAAGTAGTGGAAGACAGAAATGTGGATTTGTAGAAAATTCATACCAATGAGAACATAGTAGATGTTTTGACCAAGCCAATAAATATTGACAAGTTTGAATGGAGAAGATCATTTTGTAGCATTGCAGAAACGTAAGCAAGATGACAATGGTGAAGAAGAAGGGTGGTGTGGAGATTCTAAGTGAGAGAATGTCAAGAAAAAGTTTCCGGAAGTTGTAATTATAGAGAGAGTTAAGAGTAGTTTGAGAGCTAAATATATTTGCTTTTAAATTGAGAGTGTTGGGTATAATTGAGGTTTCGAGAAGTAAGAGTATTTTTTCGTAATTATAGAGAGAGTATAATTGTTCTCTCCTATTATTAGAGGGAAGTTGTAATTTTTTTTCAGTATAGTAAAATATTTTTCTTCTATCTTCGTTCGTGGACGTAGGTTAAAGGTCGAACTACGTAAATTTTTTATGTCCTCTTCGTGGTTATTCTTTTTTTTTCTAATTTCATTTTAGCTATGACTCTACTTCATCCATCGATTTCCTAACAAATATATGACAGCGTGATTTTGATATGCAAACAAACTTTCATAATCTTGATAGTAATGAATGAAGCTTAAAGTATATTTATTGACTTATCAATTTAGTTGGCATGTCTTTTTCTTAAAATTTTCAGAGGACTACGTGCGGCAATTTAGACAAAAACAAATAAAATATAAATGTATATTTTTTTCCTTGAGGTTAAGAGAGGCCGAGCTTAGAGAGGCTAAAATTTTATAAGAGTAAACTTTTAGAGGTAAAAGTTAAAAAAAATTATATTAATTATTGAGGGCCAAATTATAAAAAAGTTATATTTTAAAAATTAAATATGTTAAGTACAACATATGTATGGTTTTGTAATTTTCTTAAGACAAGCAGGTGCCTCCGCCATGGTAGAAGTTTGACGTACAATTGAGATTCCACGTTGCGCAGAATGAGCTGTTACGATTTCAATTTTTTTTTTTTTTTGACAAGGTTACGGTTTCAAATTTTGGAATAATGAAATTTAGTTCTTGAAAAGTATAGGGTTAAATTTTTTTTTTCCCTATCTTAAAGGCAAAAAAAAACTGATGCATCGAATAAGGAACCAAATTAATGACAGTGAATGAAAAGATAAGATAGGATTTGGAAAAGACCTAAATCTCCTTTATGAAAAAAACAGATTAGCCTTCAGTATCAAATTCTCATGCTGGCACGAGATATCAGTAAATTACCAATCACTTGATAGCCAACATACCGATAAAGTGATAAACAGCGACCGTATTGTAGTAAAGGCTAATCGAACAAAATCTATTAATTATTACATTATTTTTTTTATTTTGTCCCAATCGAAGCTCGATCGCGTCTTAGATTTTCTTAAATTTTATATTCGAGTCCAAAGAAATGGTGTATTATTGACCGGTCCTTTTAATGCAATTGACAAAATTTGAAGAAAAAGAATACACAATTCTTTGAAAGAGCGACACGTATCCTTTCGAACCTGAGTCAAAAACATTGTGCTTGCTCCCTGCCCCCATCAACATGCGTGATTATGGCGATGCTGATGCGATATTCCCACTCTGCACGAACAGGACTCCCAGGCATTTCAACAAACACATGCGGAAACCATCAAACACCTTGTGTATTTCTCTTAACATTAGTGTTCTGTACATATGTACAAGAGGTTCAAAGGAGTGTGTTTTCAATGAGGATTTCGCATTTTATTAAATTGCAGGAATGACTTTTATTTATAATAGTATGAAAATCTATCTCACGCTTTGTTAAAAGCAGTAACCCTACCAAATGATTGTGGATCAGGCAACCCAGTCTGATTATGTGGAAAAAACTCTTGAGTTCGATTTTCTCTAAACACATTGCTCTTTCCACAAACCCACCATTCGGGAGGAGTAAGAAATTTTAACTGTAATCACACCAGAATTCGAATTAATCGGGACTAATGCGGTCGCCGGAAACCAAATGATTTAAAATAAAATAGAAAAGCAGTAACCCTCATTTAAAAAAAATTAGGTGGATTTTATTCTTTCAGTTTATCACACTGCTTTTGCATAAAATCCCTCACTTCCTTGACAAACAAACAAGACTCCGGCAGCTCCGGAAAGGAATAAAACCCATGAAATGCATTCGGATACTCAATCAAACTAGCTTCTTTCCCGCATCTCTTCAACCCTTCATAGTACCTCTTTTGCCAGTCGAGTAGAGGATCAAACCCTCCAACAATCACAACCGTCGCCGGAAAATCCAACCCCGAAATAGCATCACCACCAGAATTCGGCCCGAAAACATTCGCAGCCGGGTGGTCCCTGTCTGACCCTTCCGGCAGAAACGCTCTCCAGAACCAATCAGTACGCTCCACGTTGAGAAACGGAGCCCCGGAAGCCAGCCTTATTTCGGATTCCGTCCTTTCTTCTCCGCCGAAACCTGGCTGTATCGCTATGACTCCAATGATATTCAAATTTGTAAACTTTTTGTTACAAGCCGTGACTGCCACGTGGTGAGCTATGTTACCTCCTGCACTGTCGCCGCCGATGAAACAGTTCCTTAGATCAGCGCCGTCTGTCGGAAAGCCTTCAAAGTTGGGATTACCGTCGATGAACGTAATGACATCCAAGCCATCTTCGTACTGACATGGGTATTTATGCTCAGGCGAGAGCCGGTAGTTAACGGAGATGATGACGGCGTTGAGTTCTTTGGCGAATCTTCGGCAGAGGGTATCAAACGCAGATGAGTTGGCGGACAGGAACGCGCCTCCTCCGCCGTGGAAGTAGACGATGACGGGCATGCGATAATTATCAGCGTCGGCGTTTATTGGAGTGAAGAGGCGGAACCAGAGGTTGCGAGATTGGTCGACGGTTACGTCGGAGGTCTTGACGCCGTTGATGGGTTTGACGGAAGGAGGTACTTTGTAGTCGAGGAAAGCTGACAGACGGCGATTGACGGCGCCGTCTGAGCGGCAAGCGAGGTTCATGACGAAGTTGGAAATGGAACTGATGAGCTTGATTTTCCATGAGAGACCAGACATATTTCTATTTGGTCCCTTTGTGGTGCGGAGGAGATAAAGGTTAACATATAAATAGATATTGATTTTTTTTTCTTTTTGAAAAATTATCTACAAATTATTTATTAGAATTTCAAATAGTAAAAATGATTTTTACACGTCTAAACTAGGGGTGGGCACGGGTCGGGTTGGGTCGGGTTGATGCTCAACCCGCATGTAGAACGGGTTGAGAAAAATCAACCCAACCCAACCCGTTACATATCTCAACCCAATCCGACCCAACCCGCAGTTTTGCGGGTTGGGTCGGGTTGGGTTGATTGGGTTAGATTTTTTAAAAAATTTATTTTTATAGTATAATTAAATAGTGATAAAAAATAAATTAATTAATTAAAAAATACAAATATTAAAATCTTTAGAACAAATTCAACATTTCAAAATTTTTATATTTATATTTTTTAATTTTTATATGAAATAACAAAATTTATATAATAATTTTTATATACATTCGGGTTGACCGGTTAGGTTAGGTTGATTGGATTGGGTTTTTGAAAAAATTTACTGTTATAGTCTAATTAAATAGTGAACAAAAATAAATAATTAAATTAGATAAACAAAAAAATGTAAATATTAAAATCCTTAAAACAAACTCAACATTTCAAAAATTTTATATTTATATTTTTTTAATTTTTATATAAAATATCAAAATTTATATATATTTATATGCGGGTTGACGGGTTGGGTTGGGTTAAAAATTTTTAACCCAACCCGTAAAAAATCACACGGGTTGGGTCGGGTTCACGGGTTGGGCGGGTTGATGCCCACTCCTAGTCTAAACAACATCTGCTCCAATGGGCTCGCCCGTCGGCACTTGGTACCACCGTGCTCTTGAGAGCATAGGTTGGAGTCTAAATAATTGTTGGATTTATTTCGTCTCTCAATTTAATTAGGGTAAATTTAGTTTTTTCTCTGACATTAAGTGAGGATGGCAGTCTGTGCTGTACCATAATTAGACTTATTGTGGGTAGCCTTAGTCGATATTTGATTGTAAATATATAATGAAATTTTGAAATTTTATTAAATGAGGATAAAGGTTTGTGTTATACTATAAGGTTATGTTTGAAAACTAGGATTCAATATAGGATTGGATTAATTATGGGATTGATTTTTTATCTTATGTTTGGTAAACTTAACTTTGGATTAGATTAAGAGACTAAATTTGAACTTAGTCCAGCATCATGGAATTAGCAATCCCAATTTATATATGGATTTAGTTAGGATTAATTTAAAAATATATATTTGTCCATTTAATTAACCATTACTTGTGTATCTAATGTAATATTTCATGTAATAGTCACAGTATTAAAATTAATAATACCCTAATTGGTTGTTTTAAATATACTATTTGCTAACTTTTTGATAAATAAAATATATTTAAAATATGTAATAAAATTAAATTAAATATTCAAATAGTTTTTAATTTAATTTAATTTAATTTAATCTGGTCTAATCTTATATTTTTTTTGTTTTAAATATGATTACCTAATAAATAATTTTCTATATATTTAAGTTTTTATTAATTGTCTTTTAAATTAATTTTAATGATTATTTTATTATTAATATTCATGAATAATTCATATTTATATTTAAATGTCAACTTAAGTACTATTTTATTTTATTTAAATATAATTTAATATCTTCTAAAAATGTATATATAATTTAATATAGTCCAATCTGATATTCTTACCAAACATAAGACAATATATAATTCAATCTAATCTAATCCAATTATAATAATTAGTTTAATTCAATCTTGCGTGTCAAATGTAACCTATTATGCATTATCTTAGTAGATATCTTATTGTAATATTAGTAGAATTCTGAAATTTTGATTTGTAATATTTCTATCTATTATTAAAAAAATAATGACAAAATAAAATCTATATTATATTACAATTAGACTTATCAAAGGTAGTATTGGTAGGTATTTAATTATAAATATTAGTAGAATTTTAAAATTTTGATTTGTAATATATTTGTATTAAAAGAAACACTAAGGGAAAAATAACAATGTGATTGTCATAGTCAGTCGCAAAAACAAAAACAAAAAATTAACAACCCAGACAATAAATAAATAGATAAAGAAATTTAAAGTTGAAATCGGCTTGGACACAGCGTTACGCTAGTTCGGGAGATTGACCGGCTATTGCCGAACGGCACTTTTGGGTTCTACCGTTTATCTGATTGTTAGAATTTATTTGACGTTTTGCTCACCTTAACTTTCATCGACTATTTTTCGTTTGCAAGATTATTTTTTTAAAAAAAAATTGTTGATTATTCAAATTGATTGTACTTCTGCATCCCAATAATATTATATTTTGTAACGAGCAAGTCTTAGGTAGCCATGACGACACATTAACCTTTATGTATTTAATTTAAAATTGATCAATTATGAAATGGAAAAAAAAAATTACCGAAGCCAATTCCATCTTAACGTTATCGCAAACTGTAATGATGTGTTTACTTAAGAGTTTAGGAAATAGATATGAAAGAATAAGAATGAAACTCATGTTTACTTGAAAAAATATAATTTGAGAATGAAAATAAAATATGTAAATCCCACACAATTTAAAAATAAGGAATGAAAATCTTATTTCCAGAAGGAATTGGAAACGAAGATTCTTATTTCTTGAACTGACTTTTGTATCCCTTTAATTTTTTCATATTTTTTAAATTATCCTTGTTCAAATTATTATTATTAATAATATTATCTTCATCAAAATTTATTAATTTTACTATTTTAAATGTCATTATAATTATTAATTTTATTATTTTATTAATTATTTTTATTTTTATTAATATTATCATTATTAACATTTATTATTATTATTAATTTTAATTTTTTAATTAATATCATTTTTATAATAATATTTTTACATCTACCTAATTAAGAAAAATTATATTATTTAATACTATAGACATTTTGGCAAATTAATTCTCATTCTTCATTTTCATTTGTTTTACCAATAAATATATCAATGACATTCCTAAACATTCACATTCCTATTTCTTTTTACAAAGTAAACATTAAAATCTCATTCTCATTTAATTAACATAAAGCTCATTCTCATTAAAATCTCATTAACATCCAATTAACATTCTCATTAAAATCTCATTCTCATTCCAAAACATTCACATTCCTACTTATTTTTACCAAGTAAACATTAAAATCTCATTCTCATCCATTCACATTCCCACCCCCATTCCCATTCTACCTTGAAATAAAGTAAAAGCACCATAAATGAAATAAAACAATAAAATATTTATGGAGAAACTTTGGGCAATTGTGTGATTAAAACTCCACTGTATTGAGTAAGAAGCAAAGAAAACCAGATTTGAATATACAGGTTTAGCTAACTGCGCAATTTCCTAAAGCAAAATCTTTTCACATCCCCTTTTTAACCAAGCATGAAAGCAAGCCCAACAAATATAGAACACTAACCCTCTTCAAATCCAGAACTTATTCCTTGTTGATACCAAGTACATCAAGTTTCAGGTCTGAATCCTTGGTAATACCGAGTACTTCATGCTTGCCCATTACCTGAAAGAAATGGAATTCCCTTATTACCATAAAGTGTTCGCTTAAAATAAATTTCTTGCATCTAAACATAACACACTGTATAACAAGAGGAATAATAATTTCATCTACAAGAAAACCTGTCCATGGGGACTACATGGACCACATAATCACAGATAAACCCCGTGCGGGAAAACTTGACGACTGTGTGGGACCACATAATCACAGATAACCTTCTATTTGCTGTTTCCCTTCAAAGGCATGTGTTCATTTCTTTACAGCCGGTGATAAAATACTATGATTTCGGCCATAAGAAGGGCATTCAAGAATAATGCATTAGATGCTTAACACTTTCACTGTCTGTTTTACTCATGCATTAACAAGCCTCAGCATTAAAAATCACCAAACTGGGGTCATCGCAGCAAGGTTTGCAAATTGGTGATGACCCCAAATGATCAAAAAGGCTATTGGAATCCCACGATAATTGACAATTTGTAGAGTGTCTCCATCACAGTTTTTTTCTTTTCTATTTATTTACTTGCACTTTGCTAGTCATTATGCAGTAGTCTGTACAAACAGAAAAATAAAAAATAAAAAAACCAAAAATATCACACGTGGAATCAGATATACATGTACTCAAATAAAGAGGCACACCATAAGAGTTAAATTGCATTACACACCAGCCATTTCTCACCTTATCATTTTCTGGCGGTTTTATCAAGAACCTCAATATATCTCTTTGGAACCCCAAATTGTTCAACTAGATGTTTTGCCACATCTGCAATCACTCCACCTTGAATAAGAACCTCCTGTCCTTTCTTGCCTGGAAGCATAATATATTAAAAAGACAAATGTCAAACCAACAACAAAAAATAAAATAAAATAAAAGTGATATTCCATGTTAAGATTTTTTATTTTTTTGGGTGTGCGTTTAAAAGAAATGATATGTTAAACTTGTTGGCTCTATTTGGTGACACAAATTTTGACTCATTTTATCCCATAAACTCCAAACCAAGGGTTAATGACTTAAGACACTTTTAAGATTATACAATAAACATCTAAATACATTGAATGGCAACCACAATGGCACAAGAAGTTCAGAATTACTTATCATAATCATCTTCAGATGAATCAATCCAGCTTCAGTGGCTTGGGAGAAGCATGTAGTTCGACTTTGCGCCCATACCCTACTAGCTAAAAAAGGCTTTTATAATGCTAAAGTTCTTCTAAGTTATTCTTCATTTGGTCGTGAATGGAAAGAGCAAATAGAAGATTAAAAAAGCTATTTTCTATCTGTTTGCAAAGGCTTAAATTTTGAATTTTTCTTATTTTTTTAAAAAGATTAAATTGTCAAAAATATGCTTATTATGTTTTAATCACCAGCCTCATAGAATCTCTCTAAGAGACTTCCTTTTAAAAAAAAAAAAAAAAAAAAAATTGGTCTAACAGCAAGCGAATCCCCTGCCCACCCACATGGGAAGGGTAAGAACCCCAGATATCTTGTTTTCAACATAAGAGATTCTACCACCTAAGCTAAATAGCACCCACATATCGCAATGAGACTTGTCTTTAATGTGATTTTACACTTTATTAAATTGTCAAAAATATGCCAATTATGTTTAACACCGCCTGTCTCATTATCTTTTTATGCGACTATTATGCTTATTTTCACATACAAGTTAGTCTAATTTCTCCAAATAAGGTGATTATACACTTAACACACCATACTCTCATACTCACATGTACATTAGTCTAATTTCTCCATATAAAAGCAATCAATCACTGTGATGCTGTATTCACATAGGCAATGTCATGGAGAAAGCAGAAAGGGAAAAAAGGAACATACCCGGTAGTTCTGCAACTGTTGTACTGCAAGCAAATTTTTTCTGCAACTCTGATGCTAGTGCTTCAGGATCCATCAAGAATGTTTCCAAACCTGACAGTTTTGTCATTTTTTTGTTTCCTTGTCGCCGCTCTGTTACTATCTGAATTGTCTTCAAAGCACCTTTACGAACAACTGACTGACTTCCTCTGCTCACAACATGATGGGCCTGCATCCGATTTACAAATGCTGATCCTAAATCTTTCTTATGTATCTCAGTTGGATATGTTGTTCCTTTTTTTATGGCTCCCTTGAACAATGCATCACATAGTGCTGGATCCAAAACTAATATGGATATTTCAGTTGGCTTAACCAGATTTTCTTTCTCAATGTAATTGAAGACAACATCACAGGCTTCAGAAAAAGTGTAAAGTCTGCCCGTATCAGCACCAACAGAGGCAAAAATGGGATTGACATGCACACTTGGTTTATAAACCTCTGTGACTTCAAGGATTTTTGCTGGCTGAATATTATCACTAGCAGCATGATCAACAGCTTGACTGGCTTTCTCCGCCGGTCGTTTCTCAGGCTTGAAGGATAAGTAGTCTGGATGACCACGATTAACAGAAAATAACATCGATTCCTTCTTGTATTTATCTTCTTTCACTGAAATCTGCGATTTCAAGTGACGTCTAATTAGTAACCAGAAAACAAGCATCAACTGCAACACAAACTAAAGGAAGGCAAATAGTCAGGGGTGTAAGATCTTCAAATAGAAATCTTAATAAACAGCAATTGTGATAAGAAGCTTTAATAATATGAAACAAGACATATGAGCACAGACAAAAGCTCCAACACATTTTCATCACAATGTTCCCTCTGGAGAATTGCTTGCCCCATTGCTATCAAAAGCAAACCTCACAGATATGCCCAGGTATAAACCAGCCTAATAAAACCCTATTGTTGAAATGTGGCAGGACCTGGGTCTCACACTTCCATTTCTATAGTTCAAATGAAACTGAAACAAGATATTAAAGTTCTGACAGAGAGATCTCAGTCCTCAACAACATGAAAAGCGCAACACTGAGACAAAAGCTAAAGAACAATCTACCCCAAAAAAAGAATTAATGCCTCACAAGCTCAGCTTTAAAACTCAGGTACACTAATCATACCCAAAAAACAAACACCAGCAGACTGGTCACGAATGAGAAAAAAAGGGCCTTGTGGCCCATCATTTTCTTTCTTCTGAAAAGCAAACACTCCAACCCATGCAACATTCACGATTGAAACATCCATCAAATTAATTAACAGTTCCTCATTATAAAAACACATATAGTAAAGTTCATTTCTTCAGGTACTCCATAATGGCAACCCATAATCACTAATTTGGATATCCACTGCATCCAAACAGAAATCGATGCTTCACAAATAATAATTTAACATTAAAATGTTTAACATTGCTTTAATCCTATTTCAACAGGAAATCTAAAGTCAGAAAGGAAACACACCAGTCCTGCAGATGATTTAGCCTGTAACCACTTAGATAATTTCTTGTAAGACGATTTCTTAATATCCAGCGTGATACCAGAAGGCCTACAAGGTAATATATGATTTGACCTGCACCCATTACAACAAATCACTAGTACTTGTTATGGAGAGAGAGAGAGAGAGAGAGAAAATAAAAACAATGAGCATGCATGAGTGAGTACAATATGTTGAATGACTAGAAACATTGCGGTAGAATTACCACGAACTCAACCACAAGTGTTTCTACACACAAATCACTAGTACTTATTATGGAGAAAAAAAAGAAATAAAAATAAAAAGCATACATGAGTGAGTACAATACATTGAACGACTACAAATATTGCAGTAGAATTATCTACGAACTCGAACACAAGTGTTTCTATGCACATAGCATAATACAAAGTTTGACTAATATAATAAATAATAATTTCTAAGCATGGACAAAAAGCTGTCTGTCTATATATGCATGAGTAAAAATAAATGCACGATGGTGGTTATATGTCCCATGATCAATATCTCTTTCCATTTCAATTATCCAAATTTCCAGAAAAAAACCATCAAGCCAAGCCAACCAAAACTGAAAACTCAGGCTTCAATCTAATTGAAACAGGAGAAGA
This sequence comes from Citrus australasica, assembly GCA_029618585.1. Taxonomy (NCBI): domain Eukaryota; kingdom Viridiplantae; phylum Streptophyta; class Magnoliopsida; order Sapindales; family Rutaceae; genus Citrus; species Citrus australasica. The sequence goes on along the minus strand of JARCIV010000003.1, from coordinate 29,242,674 downwards.
AAAAAATCTTATGAAGCCTGAGAAAATCCTTCCATGAAAATGTACTTACAGGTAGAATTAGTTTTGATGATAAAAGGTTTATTCTTAATACATAATGATAACAAGATGTAAGTTTATTCACAAAATGAAAAATGAGTTATGGTTAGAAATTTACACATGTTAAATGTTCAATTGCAACAATGAGCCTCTACCTGCTGAAAGATGGATCTAATCAGATTATTCATTATCCACCAATGAGAAAGCATTGTTCTAGTTGCCAAATTCTATGTTGAAATAAGCCTACTACCCAAACAAGATCACTGATACACCATCATCCATCTGGACCAGCAAACTCATAATAGAACAAAGATGAAGAAGACAACATAATACACCCTGAAGCCAAATACATAAACTCCTCGATCACTACCACATAACAAAAATGGCATAATAATGAACACCAAACAACATATATGTCCATGCTGTAGTTACAAGTTTGCACCAATATAAAAGAATAAAATTAAAATCATGCTACTTACACACATGGGTAGCAAGAACATGTGCAATAATATGATAACAATTTCTTACCACAATGTGCTTCCAGGCATAGGAAGGTCTTTATCCTTTGCTGTCGTATGCAAGGCTTGCAGAAGGCATTTGTCCAAATAAGCATCCACATCCTCGGTGGTTAGAACATGCTGCTCCTCATTCGTTTCACCAGTATCAACATTTTCTGTTAATTTCAAATCACCCACATCTGCAGCTACTTGTTCGACTATATTACCATCAAAATCATCTTGTGTTGCTGAAGTAGAATTAGGTTCAGAATTGGCATTCTCTGCATCAATAATGCCTTCTTCGCCATTCTTTTGATCATTTGAACTGTCAGCAGCACCTTCGCACGAATCAGAAACTTGGGATGTTGACAAAAAAGCAGGATCCTCAACTACCACATCTTCTAAAAATCCTGCATTTGGCACGGAATGACCCTCAACTGATCCCCTGCAAAATATTACACGATAACATCATTTGTGGACTGACTAGTCAACCTTTCAGACAGTTTCCAGCTATACTTACCATAATAAGTCACGATAATAGTGAGTTATCCTTAGAGCCTTGCCACGTAAACCAGCTTTCAAAGCTTCGGTGCTGCTCATAGTAGTAGAACCAACCTGCATTACAATAATCATTTAATCTTTCAAAATGCCGAAAAGATTAATAATCCACCCTGTCAGACAATTCAGATGGCCGTGAAAAATGCAATGCCACATAGGCTTACGGCAATAGGTGCTGGGTTGCCAGGAACTTTCACTGCCCACGGTTCCCCAGGTAAAAATGACGGTAAACCATCAGCAGGTATGCTAATACCAGGGAACATCAAATCTGCCCCTCCAATGACAAATCGAGAAACTTCACCTCCTTTCAACAAAAAACACGGCAGAAGCTCAGGGACCTTCCACAGTGCAAAAACTGCTCAAAGAAAGAGCAACCCATCAAACCAGCAGACAAAAGAAAATGAAAACTCAAAATATTACGAGTGCACAGAATAAAAGAATTTCCCATTATCTTGAGTTTCATCGAAGTATTCTATGACACAAATACCATTAGATGATCTGCATTAACATAAATCAATCTTCACTGTGTAGAATTCTAATAACACAATTCCACTTTTAACTTGCAGTCCAAATGAAATTCCCAAAAGTTTGTTCCAAAATTTTATTATTCTTGTTCACTTAAGTTAAAGTTTTAGGTGGTATGGGCATTCCACATCATCTGTATGTCCATCCAATAAAACTATTCCAAAACCATGACAGTGAATATGTAAATGGGAAAGAAAAAATTAAATCACATGACAGGATTTTATTAGATAGCCCCACTGCATCCATACCACCTAATATCTTCTCCAACTTTAAACTTATTTTAACAACGTCATCATAACCTGACATACTTCAAATGCAAGTAAAGCAACTTCAACTGGGTAAATAAATCAACATTTCATATCTCAACTCCTAAACCACAAAAGCTCAATACTATCAACAACTTAACACTCCTTTTTTTAATATTCATTTATCTCCAACTTTGCACAATAAAATTAAATTCCCACTAAACTTGACTCACAAACCTGTAGGGAAAATATCCGTGCCCCGTCCATCAACGTCAAAAAATACAGGAAACCCTCCTTCAACACTGTAAACGAGGACTCGGTTCTGAAACTTCGACACTGTAATCTCCGTCTATACAAAATGATGAAAAACAAACAATTATAAACAATTACACGATGCAAATAATTTTTTTTTGTAAAAAATTATAAATTCATTATAAATGATAAATGAAACCTTGGGAGGAAGCAAGGCGTCGATATCGGCATCGGAAGCGCGAGGAAACCTGTCTCTGAGAGTTCGTTTGAGCTTCTTCCTGTCGGCGCCCGAAAGCCTTTGGTGCGATTTTGCTTCCACTGCTTTCTTAAACATTTTGCTTGTTAAATTAAATTAAATTAATGAAAAACTTGATGGTTGTTGAAAATTAGAATGGTGCGTTTGAGTGAATTAAGCTTTCTGGGATTTGTAGGGATTATTGGAAGGTTCTGGAAATTGAGCTTGGATGGCGGTCACAGAGCGGCACAGCAACAGAGTCCCAGAGTTTGTTTTTTTTTTTTTTTTTTTTTTGGTTTTGTAGAGCTGAACGCACTCCTTTAAAATCCTCTTAGAGCCTCTTTTTCTATTTAATGTCCAAAAAAAATTAATTAATAAACCTTCTCTCTACAAAATTTAAAAATGCGAACTTCTAAAAATGAAAATAATCTATACAGAAAAAGAAAGAAAAAAATAAATACTTTATGTTTATACAAATTAATTATTGTATAAAGATGAGAATTGAAAAAATGCAAAAGAAAGAGCAAAACAAATGTAATTCAATTAATTTTGGATTGAAAAGAAAGTAAAACTGAATTTTAATGATTTATTCTCGAACACATCAAATGATTCAACTTAGGGATAAATTTCAAATGATTATTCTCGAACACACCAAATGGTTAAGTCGTTGGTGGAATACATTATATAATATGTTATCCTTGAGTTTTGATCAAATACATATAGATTTTATTAAGTCATATATATTAAAGAGAGAGAAAAAAAAAAGTGGGGTTATTTTGTTTTTATTTTTCCTTAAATATAACACCCATTTTATTAAGGCAACTTTGTTAACCGTTAATTCTCGGAAAATTTGAAAGATAATAAATTGTAGGAATTGTAAAATATCAAACAGGTCCAAGAAGTATTTTAAGAATTATAAAATAAAAAATAAGCTCAAAAAGAATTAAAAAGTAATAATTTCTACTATATTGGTACAATACCTTACGATATTATATTGTCATTAACACATCGGTACTTGGTATAAAACCTCACATTTTATTACATTTTCATAAATACGGTTACTGAAATGACGACATTGTTTTGACATAACAAAAAAAAAATGAGTTTACAACTAAATTTATATAAAATTGTAATACATCATAAACTTTGAAGGACGATGTTATCTTTGTTAACACCAATAATAATCTACTAATTTTTACCTACCTCTAATATTTAGGCCTTATTACTTTTATTAAAAATCAAGTTGTTAAAGTGTTTGGTAATTATCAACAATTGAGTTTTTTTTTAATTGATCTATTTTTTTTAAAACGAAAACTAATATTTAAAAAAGCTTTTATCAAACACTTGCAAACTTTTCTTATTGTAACTTTTATTACACAACTATTATATTTTTAAGTCTTAACAACTTACCATTACATTTTAAATATACATAGAGAAAGGCCTTTATGTTTAGCATATTTAAGGACCCTTTTTATTATTTTTAGAAGGTTTAAAAGTGATTTGAATAGCTAAAAACTAATTTTAGTGTTTGGTAAACTTTTTAGGAATCAATTTTGACAAAATTACCCCATCCTACAGTAGATTTTAAAAAGTAAGGAATGAATAATTTCTAAAATCGGATCTTAATAATCACTTTTATAATTAATACAATTCCATATACATTCTCATATATATTATAAAAAAATAAAAATTATCCTTATTAATTAGGAAATAAAATCATTTATTTATAAAAAAAATTATTATTATTCCTAATTATATTGAGATAACAAAGTATAAAAATAAAATTAATAATACAAAATATATAATTTAGTTATCAATTATTATATGTACACAATAAAAAATTATTTTATATATGTGTTTATAAATGTTTAAATAAATTTTATTCAACATTATATACAATTCAATCATTTACGTTCTTACAATTATTTTGATAATAAAATTTACCAAACACATACAACTATTATTAAAAATAAATTTTACTAACATCTAATTGATTAATTTCACAGCTAGTTATTTGTACAGCTAAAAATAAATATTTTAAAAAATTACAGCATACCAAACCGATCCTAAGTCACCTTTGATGAGTTTGTCCTTTTTTTTTTGGGTTTAATAATAAATAGAAAAGTTAATATCAAGAATTGTCACTTAAACATGCAACCATCCTGTTTACATCAATGCCCACTTCAACAAATGTACTGTAGTCTCTATCCAACTAGCGAGGAAATAAATTGTACATTTACCTTATTGAAAATTACAGGCAACCGACTAAAAGCGAAGATTTTGCCGTTCTTTAACATTAAGCTCTCCTTTAGTCTTTGGATACCTCAAAAGTCAAAAACGTATTCTCACTTTACATCCGATACATGGATTACTTTTTCTTTTCTTTTTTATATTTTTCCTCTTTCTATTTTAAAGAAAAAAATATTGTAAATTATGTGGCTGTCAAGATGTTAGGGAAAAGTAAATTTAAAATCTTAGGGTTTGACATTTTTAGTTTTCTTCTATTTTTTCAAGGGTTTGACTTTTGAATGATTAAAGTTAATAAAAATTACGATGATCATGAGTTAGAACAAAAGAAGAGGAAATAATCAAAGGTTAATCGGAGAACCAACACACAGACCACTGTCATGGGTCTGTCGAAACCTTTATATAAAATTATGTAGAGTTTTTTTTAGTATATTAAATTATTCAGTATCCGAAGATCATATTAGACCCCGACTAATTTAAATTCGAGTTGGGTAGGACCACTAGGGCGGCAAAACTCTCTCAATAAATATTTAACACTAATCTATATTCGCGTCCGGTAGGACCGCTAAAGCGGCAAATCTCTCTCAATAAGTATTTGACACTAACTTATATTCGATTCGCGTAGGATCACTAGAGTGGTAAAGCTCTCCCAACAAGTATTAACCCAGCTGCATTTTCAAGTCTCGAACCGAAGACCTTTTTTAAGTTAGAACGACTCCATGCTAGTTGATCTACGCCCTTGTTGGGATAGAGAGTTGATAAACATTAGATATATAGAGTTGATATAACTACCTCTGTTAGGACTCTAATCGTTTATTTTATTTTAATTGCTTGTTTTAATTTCTTTCTTATTAGTATTAGGTTTTCTTATTTCAATTTAAGTCCTTATTAAATTGTAATTAGGATTATCTTGAACTACTATAAATAAGTGGTTTCTAATATGTTTTGGGAGGCAAGTAATAAAATTAATTCTAATTCATATTAATTCATCTCCCTTCTCTTTAAATTCTTCATCTATTCTCTCTTAATTCTCTAATAAAAATCCTAGAATCCTACCAACCTCCAACACAAGCGTATTCTCTCGAGATTAGGGAGAAGGGATGGCTTTAGCATTACGTGGATTAGGCAGTCGTCTAAAACCCAAAATTTAAGAAGACCCTAAATTTCTAGAAATTAATAATTAGTTTTCTAGCAAAGAATGTTTTCTTAAATTACATGAACGCGCCAAATTTAATTGGACCTTTAAAATCTGTGTGTGTGTTCTTTATTATAATGTAGAGATAATGAATGGAATTAGTAAATAGATAAGTGACCAGATTTGACTTGATATGACATGTGCGTACTTGCCTTTGAGAGAAGCCTTAAAGAGAGATAATAGGATTAAAATTTAATTTGGTTCTATCCTGCCAAGTCGTGATTATCTCTCTAAGTTAGAAAAAAAAGTGATAAAAAGGAAAGTTAGGTCGATAATATTTGATATCTATCAACAAATTTCAAATCCACCGTTCTTTTGGTTTCTCACCATTTAAGGCAATAAAGGAAACGAAACAAAGGCTTAAAGAGGGATAAGAGCAAAAGGACTTGTAAAACATGTCCTTTGGGGTTTGTGGGAGTATCATACTGGAGTGTCTTGGGGCTTAAGATTGATGTTGGTAAATTTTCCTACACTCTTGGCTCATATTTTACAAGTTTTAGTGCTTTTTGATGTGATGGATGGTGTTTTTCTGATTTTTGATATTATGGATAGTGGTTTTTGTTAATTAAGAATGGATTAAAGCTGACTGAGGTTGTAAATTGATGAGTGGATTTAGATAGAGAATCGCATGCCCTTCATAATATTTACGGCCGAAAGTTTTATGTTTTATCAGTAATAGACGTCTCTAGCTTTCTATTGAACTATGATCTGAATCAAAATTCTAAGTATTGAATTTACTATGAATTTTCGCATTTGGTACCCCATTCCTGGAAAATTATGTTTTTCTCTAGTGGTTCCAATTTGGATGATTTCTTACTATTAAAATGTCATTTAAAATTTTTGGAACTTTATTATGCATTAATAAACATGTTTATTTATTATATGTTTAATTTTAAAATTTATTACGAATTAGAATAATTATGAAGATTCGTTAAGTAGGGCTACTACAATTTCTAAAATTGTTTTCCAAAATTGATGGGTCTGAAATGTGATATGTTTTATGCATGTTTATATATTTAAAATCAAGTGAAATTTTTATTAAGATTCCTTTAAATATATAATATGTGCATATTTAATTTTTTATTTTTCGGGTTGTATAATAAATGTTACAAATTTTAAAATTAGCCCTATGCAATTCTGAAAACTGTTTTCCAAAAATTCAAGTATCACATTACGAATCAGTCTTTATTATGTTTGGAATTAGAAGCAGTCATGAAATTTTTAATGGACGTTATTATGTGTCTCTAATGTTATACCAAGCTTGTTTAACTATTTTTCAGTTTTCATAACTAAAGTTATGAATTTTTTGAGTTAGGTGACCTCAGCTCAGAAATTTTCTGAATAGGTTCTTGATATAAGAAATTAAAATTCGTTTGAAGTATTTTTTTTGTTGTGAAATAAATCCCATATTTTTATCTCTGAAAGTCTATTATATTTCTTGACATGTTTTCTAGATTTGTATATAGATAGTTATGGAATTTCAAATTGTTGTCATGCAGTATTAAATAATGAAAAGATAATTTTGTTTATCTTAAAATAAAGTGATTTTTGAATAAATTTACAACTCTTTCAATTCTGATTTATTTTCATATGAAATCCCTCATGTATGAATAGAATCTTGCAAAGTCTTAGAAATCTTGGAGTGTCATATTATTGGATTAATTTCAAAATTTATAGGGTGAATAGAATTTTTGTTATTTGGTTGGTTTGGTATTTTCATAGGTAAGAAGGTTGAGGCATTGAGAAGCATTACTAAGTTAGGATTTGATAAGAATATTGATATGAATGTCAGTTTGATAATTATAATGCGTGGTAAACTCATGATGTGATTGAGGTATTGATAGTTTTTCAAGAATCCTGGTAGGTGAATTTATGCTTAATGTTTATTATGTGTGAATATATATGAAAATGATTATACTGATTATATGGATTGGTATTTTATGGTTTTAAAGTAATTTTCTCTATTACAATTTACAATAATAGGTTACATTTTGGTTAAAAACTTATTTATAAATTTTTTAAAATTTGTTTTCAAAAATGACTTTGGAGTACTTGTCTTTTCATAAATTGTTTTCTTTAAAAATATTTTTAAAGCTCTGCCAATTGAATGTCTTACAAGACCGTTTTATTGATAGATTATTGAATAATTGATACTAAAAAGCAAAGAAATGTACCTAAAATTTTGGCTCTTTATACGTAGTTATAACTAAACAACTCGTATTCTGCGCAGCTATTGATGATTATTGTAGGGTATAATACTTGATTGAATTATTGGCTAGTTCATTGCAATTACAAGTGAGATATTAACTAACCGGATTATTGGGAGTACATGTAATACTATGTGACAAGAGCCTTTTTTTAAATGAAAAGATTTATTGAATAAATGGTTATATGTTCAAATGGCTTTTGACTAGCAATTGAACGAATAAAAGGTATTATTGTCAAATAATTTCTTAAACGATTATTTATTGAAAATAGTTATTATGTTATGATTTAACTCATTATAAGTTTTATCATATTTATGCAATAAATTGTAAAATGATTACTATTTCCCAATTTTATGGTTCTTTGTAATAATAATTTTGTTGGTCTATATATTTATATGTCAAATCCATTATTATAAGTGTTCAAAATGATATCATATAAATTTGTACTTAATATATGATTTCAAATTGTTTAATTATTTTAACGTCAAAAAGACTTAAATGCTCATTATTTAAATATTTAAATGCTTCAATAAATAGTTATTATATAGCATATAGATATAGGACAACGTTATACATGAATTTACTTACTGAATTAATGGCTCACCTCTTATCTTTAACATTTTGTAGATTCAGTTTATAAATGGATTTTTTTAGTAGCTTCAATATGTTATTGTGCTATGCTCTTTGAATGAGTGAGTTCCCATGTAGATGATAATAAAATTTTTTCTAAAATTCGGTCCTGGGTCAAACGTCAAGCTCAGATTATGGTTTTTATTTCTATTGTTTTTTAGGTTTAAGGATGACCGAATGGATTGTTTCGTATATCTCAGCTCCCAATGACCTTGGGAAGCCGGGTGTTACATTATTAATGTAGGAAAGCATACTATGAAACAAAAAAATTCTAATTGTCAGACATTTCCCTATTATTTTTCCCGTGCATATTATTCAAAAATTAAGATTTTTTTTTGGTGTAAATTCTATATTTGATAATCTTCGTCTTATAAATAAGATTTAATTTTTAATAATATTCACCTTGAAAGTAAGATTTACTTTTAGAAATTTCATATTTTTAATCTTTATGATATAATTAACGATTTTAACCGTTAATTATTTTTTATTAATCTTTTCAAGGAAACAAATTAAATGCTTTCCAAAAAACAATATATCAAAACTATAAATATTATGATCAAAGCCAAATTAATTGTTAAAATAGCACCTTAAGCAGCCTGACTGTTCTCTGTCACAAAAATCAATTCAATTGCGGAACAAATAAAGAAACACCAAGAAAAGTCTCACATAATAGTAAATACTAAAAAAAATAATAGAGAAAATAACAAAAGAGATTTACGTGGTTCGGCTTCGTTAGGCTTACATCCACGAGGACAAATACATTCTTGTCGAGTTTAATAATCATTAAGGATTTTACAATAAAAATACATTGAATCTAAAAGTTTACCCAGCTTACAATTTCCTCATCTGTCCGAAAACTATTCACGCAGTTCCCTCAAGTGTTTCCCAAATCGCAACCACTTTAGCTTAGGCTTGACAATTTGACCCGACCCTATTTTGCCCGACTATATAATGTAAAAAAGTAAAATAAAATTTGAGGTATGTTATATGCTTTATAGAGTTGATGTTGAGTGTAGCAAGGCCTTTAAAAAAAAAATTGCCTGAAGCTCTGAATCCCTTAGAGCCGAACCTGAAAGCAGTCCCATTAAGAGAATCATCACTCATCAGAATAAAAAACCTCGAGGAGTTGAAATGAAAAACTAGCGAAAAAAACCAAAAATATGAATGAAAGGAAAAGGACGTTGGCTGGAGCGGGGAACTCCCTCCCCGACTAGAAACAGTGGTTGCTTCTGGATGCATATCTTTTTGGTGGGGGGTTTTTTTTTTTAAAAAAAAAAAGGTCGTGGCGGCTTAATTAAACTGAAAGAGATAGGACATTGAGAAAATATGTTGATAAAACAAAGTAATTAAATATTATATAATGGGAATTTTTTTTAAAATGAAATATTGGGGGGGGGGGCTTTTAACAAATTTGACTATGATATTTTACACCATAAAAATAAAAGTTTATGCCAAATATGGATAATTTTTTTATAGTCCCCGCCGGTCATTCATTGGGTTTGTCACTGGGTGTAACGATAAAAAGATGAAAATGATGAGGATTTTTGGCAGTTGGATTTGCTTTACATTGATCAGTGGTGGGAGTTAATAGATTTTCTTTAACAACATGAGAATTTTGATGGTTTTAAAATATTTATAAAGAAATAATGAAGGCTTCATCTGTGTAATTTTTTTAGATATAGCTTATTTAATTTGATTAAAAAAATTAGTTATTTAGTTGTGAATGAGAGATTGTATAAAAAAATTATAAAATTACTTTAATCGGTAAATTTTTTTTAAAGTTAATTAAAGAAATAAAATATGATTGTCAAATAAATGAAAGTTATTTAAGATAATTTAACATTTCAAATAAAAAAAATTTCAATATCTACTCTCAAAATTTTTAAATTTTAACTTATTTAGTTGATAACTTATTTAATTCCCAACACTCTACTCAATATATAACTAAACAATATAAAAAATATTATGTAAAGAGTTTTTCAAATTAAATAAGAACTTTGACTATTAGATAAGTCGTACTAAACTTGCATTTAGTGAAACAAATTTGAGTTCAATCATTTTGCCAATAAAGAATTTTTTGGAATTCTTTCAATTGCTCGTAATTACTATTTGTATATGATTATATTCATTCTACATTTTCTCGATGATTTTTTACTTAAAAAATTCATTTTAGTGTTTTGAAGATGAGATGATTTAATTTTTTTTCTTGATTTCTTTTGAAACAATAAATTTTGTATAATGGTGTATTGACTTTTTAGCTACCCAGAGGTTTCTGACAAATTCTTTGTAATTTTGGAGGAGGAATTAGATGATTATGAACAAAAAGTTCATATGCACATTTTTTTTAAAATTTTAGGAGGGAAAACGAGAGTCTGCTCATATTTCAATAATTTTTCTCAAAAAAATGACTAAATTTATACACATAAAGACTATAAATATCATGGATAAGAAGTTTAATGCTACCAATTTATAACACCAAAGAATATTTTATTTTATTTTCGATATTAAATATTTTTATTTATTTTTGAGATGATATGAGAGATTTTGAAGTTGGAGGCTTTTTGGAATCAAGATTGAGACAAGATTTGATTTAAATTTAAGGATATTGAAGAAAACAGACTCCTAAATCCTAATTTAAGAAGCTTCCATTCAAAGTGGTGAAAAGCGTTCCCGTTCTAAGATTTGCAAAGATGAGTTTTAGGTGACGTGGCGCGGAGCATTACATAGTGCGCGTTGAAATGAGTTATTACGCATTTGAATTTTGATGACGTGGCCAAGACTAATTCAAATCAACACCTGGATTCTTGCCGAATTAACACCTGGATTCTTGCCGAAAGTTAGATCAAATGCGGCAACTGAACTCGCCTTAAATTCATTTCTACCGTTGATTGTCTCGACGGCCATCTAAAACGTTTATTGAATTGAAAAATAAAACTAAATAAAAAAGGGTTATTGACATCCAAGTTCTGCTGGTTTTCTTAAACCTATAAAACCGAAAGTTTTCTTGAATTAATCAATCAGGTCCTTACTGCATTATGCTGAGATGGGAACTAAAGTGATCCTTCTACACACAATTTTAGCACATTATGTGCAAAATTATATAGTAGATGCCAAATAGCTTAACTCGTAAACTTTTTTGAGTTTTTTTTTATCAACTTATATTTCATAAGATAGAAAACTGTCTCCACTCAATTATGAAATAATTAAAAAATGGATTAAACCCTCATAATGTTTTATGGAGGCTCGAACTACTACTCTCACATATCTAACCACTCGGTCAAAGGTCTCAAAAGGCTATCTTATATCTAAGTCTATTATAACATAGTCTAAATTTTTGTCCTCACATTAGTGGAATAGCGGGAGAGTTATTTACTTCACTCATACCAGTGAAATATATATTTACTTCTATCCAATTAAAATTCGGAGAAGAATATGAGTCTCAACTATTGTTGTGACTCAATCATGTGCCCTTAAATCTTGAAAGCACAAGTATTGCCAATCGACTTCGTAAAATTTCTTGAGTTGATAAGAGTTTTGAGTTTTGAACTTTAATGATCGGGATTATTATTTTTCATCTTATTGTTGAATTTACTAGAGCTATATTAGTTGGACTACAAAATTTTTATCTTAAATCTATAAGTTTATTAGTATTGAAAAAAAAGTATTGTTTAACATCTTTAATATTAATTTTAAGTAGGTTATACAATAATTTTATGGCTCATTCCATAGCTTAGTTCTTAAGTAGTGTTTTTTTTTTTTTAAATTTGAATAAGTTTGAATTTGGTTAAAGAATAAATAGGTTTGAATACCGATATCTTAATTACATGCTTTTTTTTAATACCAGAATATAAGTGGCTTTTTTAATTTTTATAAATAAAAAAATTTAAATATAAATATATTTGTAATATATTGGGTCAGTTTGAGATTACAATGATTAATTAAATAAGTTATTTCTTTGGTGTGGACGAAATAAGTTGCTGATAAAAAAAAGTAGCTTGGTGTTTGATAAATGATGTTGTTGAGTTTACTATGAGTTTGAAAAGCAATATATGTGTTTGGTAAATTTTATTATAAAATATGTTTTATTATATAGTGACCAAAACATGCATAAATTTAAATTATCTTTTATTTTTTTGTGTATGTTAATAATGTTTAGACATGCCTTTTTCTTTTTAAAATACACACAATTATATAAAGTGAAAAAAGCTTATTTAAATAAAATCTAATGAACTTTATATTCTGTTACATAAAATATGATAAAAGTTCATATTAATACATAATCCAAATGAAATAAAAAATAATATGCATTACATTCACATTAAACTTATTATAATAAACACCATGACTATAGAAAAAAATACAAATATGTTGAAAGTTAAAAGCCATGGTTATGAAATTGATTTTAAATGTTACGGTTAACTATCATGTAAAATTATTTATAGTTCAAAGAACATTTATGTAATCATATATAAGTCTTATTTAAAATTATAATAGAAAATAAAAGTAAAATAAAAAAATGAACCTACTGGATCAAATATTTAATATTGGAGAGAACATAAAGCAATTGTGGGGGTAATTTAATTGTAGTGATAATATAATATCTAGTGGCTTATATGTTAGGGTGTGTAGAAAAATAGGATATAATTAAGTTTTTATTAAAATATTAAAGTTAAAATAGGAACTTTAAAAAATAGGAACTTTAAAAGGGATGGTGACTTATTTAATAAACTACTTATGAAAAATAACTATTTGTTTATTTTTAAAAGCTGCTGTCAAAATGAAAAAAATTTATAAAATAAGTAGATTTTACTACTAAATGTTATTTTTGTTGAAAATTATGAAATAAATAGTTTATTGAATTTTAACCTCAATTCTAAGCGAGGTCAAATTTATTTCCATTCAAACATTTTTTCATTCATATAAAAGTAACAAAATTTTATTTTTATTTATATGTAAATATTTGAAAATAGACATAACTTACAAAAGCATACAATCAAAATTAAAAAAATATAAAACTAATAAAATTTCACATTTCAAACAAGTTCTTAGTCTCCTATCGACTATAATAGTATATTTAAGTAACCCATAAACAAACATTGAAACTTAAAAATAATGATCTTGAGGGGGAAAATCTAATTCGTACTATTATTAACAAAAATATATTATGATTGAATAATTTGGATTGCTAAATCTTCTTTTTGTGTTTATTGATCATAAAAGTCTAATTATCTTTTAGATGGGAGAAAAAAAAACTTGTTTATAATTTTGTTTCCAATTTTTTTATTTGAATTGTAGAGGATAATACTGATTTTAAATTCAATTAAACAAACTATCAATTTGATCAAAGGTAAAACAATGAGAAACTTCTAAATATTTGTAGTAAAATAAAATTTAGAGGGACTTCACTGTAAATAACCCACAGCTGCAACAAACACTATAATAGTCTCCAACCGTCCTCACAAGCCACAAGCTCCACCGGTCCACCCATTAAGGAAACTGAAAATTTGAAAAAAAAAAAGAAATTAAAAAAACAATCGCGTTAACACAAGATTCAAAAACAGCAGCAAGAGAGAGTAGAAAATTCAATTCAATTTCAAAACACTAGAGAGAGAAAAGAAAGAGAGAGGATTCTTCTTCATTTCTTCGCCTTGTACGTCGTCGTCTTGTCTCTTCTCTTCATTTCATTTCATTTCATTTCTGTTCCTTTTCCTCTCTCTTTCTCGCCCTTTTCAAAACTTTCACAAATCTTCCCCAAAATCACCAGATCTAGGGTTTCTGATTCGATTAGGTTCGATTTGATTCGATTCAGTTGAATTCGAATCGATCGATCTCCTTTACTGACTTTGAACTATCAGATTTGGAAGCTTCAGTAACTTAATCAATGGAGGCGATCGAGGAACTGAGTCAGTTGTCGGATTCGATGAGGCAAGCTGCGGCTTTACTTGCCGACGAAGATGTTGATGAAAACTCTAGTTCGAGTTCTAGAAGGAGTTCAACTTTTCTAAACGTCGTCGCTCTCGGCAATGTTGTAAGTTCATTTTTCTAAGGGTTTATGAGTTGTGTGATTGAGTAATAATAAGGATTTTTGATTGGATCTCTGCTGGAACTGTAAATATCTGATGCGATCAACTGAATCTAATCGTTTTACTTAAGTTGATTTGATTGTAAGTCATGAGAAATTACTTTTAGTTGCTGCGGTTTGGTTCGGTTACTGCTGATTAGTTGAGTGTTTTATATTCACTAAAAGTTTGCTTTGGACTGGTGATGCTTTCAGTAATTGGTGACTCTGGGTATTTTTTTCTTCTTTGTTTTTGCACAAATTTGTTAGGGAGCTGGGAAATCTGCTGTTTTGAACAGTTTAATTGGCCATCCGGTTCTGGTAAGTTAGATTACTTGAGGGGTTTTAAGCTAGTTTTTTGAGTTTTATTTTGTATTTGAGTTTTTATTTTTGTTTCTATGCAGCCCACTGGTGAAAATGGTGCTACACGTGCTCCGATAAGCATTGATTTGCAGAAGGATGGTGCTCTGAGCAGCAAATCAATTATTTTGCAAATTGACAACAAATCTCAACAAGTTTCTGCAAGTTAGTAACAGCGCACGATACATCTTTATTATAGTAACAGCACATGATGTATCTTTATTACTATGGTTCTTATTGATTGATTTATTTTTTTCCAATTTGATTTTTGGTTACTTGACGAAAGGAATATCAGACACCTCCTTTGAAAATTCACACTGTTCTGATTTGCTTTCTGAGCCACTGGGTTTCAAGTTGCAACTTGTCTCTACTGAGGTGTTAGTCTTATGATGTCGGCATTTCTTATGACTGCTACCTGAAAAAATTTAACTAGCCAATACAACCTTTTGGATTTTCTTGATTGATTTTATAATTGAAGCTAAACTTTATATGCATATGGCCAAAATTTTAATTGCAGTTGATCTCCAAGGAAAACGAATTTGATGGAGGGGTCTGTGGTGATGTTAGGAGTAGTAGCAGATATTTTTGTGTAGGTTTCATTCAGTCATTTTCACATTCTATATTATCATTGTTTTGCAGGTGCCTTACGGCATTCTTTACAAGATAGGCTTAGCAAGGGTGCCTCTGGCAAGAGTCGAGATGAAATATATCTGAAGCTACGGACAAGTACAGGTGAGTCATTTACTATTTACACTATTTTACAGCCTTCTCTCTCTCTCTCTCTCTCTCTCTAATCTTATGCTACTATCTGCATTATAGTTGTTTGATTATGTTTCCAAAATTAATTTGGCCAAATAGTTGTTTGTGCTGCATTATATTAAAAAATAGATGATCATAAAAGATAAGTTACTGTAATTGCTAATTGTTAATTGCTAATATGATTACAATATGTTGGTGCTAAGAGAAATTTTAAAATTAAAACCCCCACAGAATAGAATGACCAGGTACCCTTGATCCTCTCGGCAAGTGTGTTGAGTGGGAGACCACGATGATGAAAGCACTAGAAATCTTGCGAATAGATCAATTTAATTTTAAGTTTTATTGACACTTAACTTGTCATAGGCCTTGAACAAGGGTTTTTCATTTTCACATTTTAATAATTTGAGAGGTTGTTTTACGACAAAAAATATCAGATAGCGTCAGGGTGAAATTTATAGAAATAGAAGTGAATATGGATTATGGAAGTGAACCAGATGTCGGCAAGCTAAAATCTTCCCTATAGTGTAGAAAACCAAAAACCATTAAAACTTTGAAACAATTACATCAATGATGAGAATCCAATTGCAAATGACCTCCATTTCTGGAGATTAGATATTACCTTGTTTTTGATGTGTGATCATTCATTTGCAAATGATCTGCAATTCTGGAGATTAGATGATACCTTGTTTTTGATGTGTGATCATTCATTAGAAATACATTTGATTTTGGCTGAGTACTGGGTGAATTCTATTCAAATTTATAGATGAGAGGCAGATTTTTACTAATTTTTAATAGATAATAATCATAGTGAATGGAAGTAGACTGTTGAAGATTGTGAAATACTGCTTCCTCTTGGCCATCCTTCGCACTGTTGTTGCTTGCAGACCAGGCCACATGAGAACCTGCACTGGCAATCAAGGCTGCTTTACCCTAAGATGATTCTAGTGACCTCAAACTTCTGCAGACTTGATTTTTCCTCTTATGTTATCTTGAGCCAGAGGCTTGATTTTTACATGGTTGAAGAATTGATTAGGGACTTCGATATGTGCTATATTGATGGTGATGATTAGGTCAGCTAATATTGATGATTCTATAGCTAAAGTTCTGTTTGAACCTTAGAGAACATATTTTTATTAATTTTTAATAGATAATAATCATATTAAATGGAAATAGACTGTCGAAGATTGTGAAATACTGCTTCCTTTTGGCCATCCTTTGCACTGTTGTTCCTAGCAGACCAGGCCACCTTTAAGAACAGGATTCTGTATTGCTTAAGATTTTTAATGAGTAGAAACTTTGAATTATGAGGGAGGAGGAGCTTCCACCTTGTGAGTCATCTATCATATCAAGGGTTCTTTCTTTTCTACACGGGTAAAATAACCACGTGACAGCATGAACATTGGTGTGGTTTGAGGTTTTAAATAAGTTCTTAGCTACCATCTTATTTATTCAATCATTTACAGAATGCAATGCTGATAAGAAATTCAAGTAGCCATTATTGAATTGGAATTGACAGGTTTGGCCGCCAAATATTTGCTTAATTTATTATTCTAGTCAGTGCTTCCCCCACGAGAGTACTGCCCTTTATATAGTAGTTCTTTAATCATTCGTGAGATCGAGCTGAGAGGAAAAAGGAAAAAGTTGCATATTGTTAGCATGCCTTAGAAATTGAGAATAATGTCCAAGTGCAGTTGATAATCCTTGAATTATAACTTTTAGCATGAGAGATACTTTTAGCATTATTTCCATCTTATCTTTTTTTTTTAAAAAAGCTCCAATTTTGAGGGCTCTTGTAGGTTAGCTCCATGAAGCATATCATCTTGTAGAATATCTGTGGTTTGAGTATTTTATAGACTGACTTTGGAATTGGGATGAACTGGCATTGTTGTCAAGGTACAATTTATACTTTGAAATTTGGCAGTCTGAAATCATGTTGGTTCGGTTCTCTTCAAAATTGCTAGATTGCATGCAGCTATATAAAGCTTTTGTAATCTGCTGTTATAATCATGCTGAATTTTAATCACTACAAGGACTGAGCTCCTTGTATGTGCTGTGGATTACAGTTGCTTGATTCATTTAATGGCACGGTGTTTTGCAAATGGTTTATTAACTTTTTTGGTGCCTTATCTAATTTTTTTTTTTTTGGGGGTCTTGATTTTGCAGCGCCACCATTGAAATTAATTGACTTGCCTGGATTGGATCAACGAATAATGGACGATTCGTTGGTGAGGGTTTGTTTAATTTTTTTAGACCTTGATGCTCTAAATATTGATGTGTCCCATTATATATTTATTTGATAGATGTTATTTGCTTGTGTTTTCAATGATGGAAAGATGTGGTCTGTTCTTTGCTTGTGAATTATGGTTGGTAACTTATAAGTTAGTAACAATAATTTTGTGATGTCCCTCATAGGTTAGTGAATATGCCGAGCACAATGATGCTATTTTACTAGTGATTATTCCTGCTGCCCAAGCGCCTGAAATTGCTTCATCTCGAGCTCTTAGAGTTGCCAAGGAATTTGACGGAGATGGTAATATGCTTAGATATTTTTATACCTCTAATTTTACTGCCAAATTTTTTGATTTGTAAATCAAAAGATGTGCTATTTATGATTTTCATAATCTTTGGCACACTAGTACATTTTTTGGTGCATCCTTTGAAGTTGGAGGAATGTAACTCTACCTTCTCCTTCCTATTGCTATCATTACTGTTTCCTTGTTAATTCTTTATCTCGCTAATTTGGGAGCTTATTTTGGTAATGTCAGGAACCAGAACTGTTGGTGTAATAAGTAAAATAGATCAAGCTTCTACAGACCAAAAAGCTCTTGCTGCTGTGCAGGCTCTCCTGTTAAATCAAGGTCCACCAAAAACAGCTGATATTTCATGGGTTGCATTAATTGGTCAATCAGTATCAATAGCTACTGCTCAGTCTGGATCTGAGAGCTCCTTAGAAACTGCTTGGAGGGCAGAAAGTGAGTCTCTTAAGTCTATATTGACTGGTGCTCCTCAGAGTAAGTTAGGCAGAATAGCATTGGTGGATGCTTTGGCTCAGCAGATCCGCAAGCGTATGAAAGTCCGGGTGCCAAACGTCCTCTCTGGGTATTAAATGATTTCTGCATGCTGCACGAAATGTTTTAATTTTACACATGTTTTAGTTTATTTTTGGAAAGTTGTATTCTTTTTTTTTTTTTTTCTTTTTGACACATGAAAATGATTTTCTTGAACACACTTAGATCTTTGGAACTTGTTTTACTGTCACAAATGGATTGTGAGAACTTGGCAATAGGAAGTTAAAGATACATTTAACCATTAAAATTTCTCTTCTGCCTGGTAGGCATGTCATTACTGATCATCATGCTTGTACTTGTCTTCGATGGTTAGAAGACGATGATTATTGTTGTTATTATATATTATTATTATTATTTTGTAACTTCTATCGCCCCTATAACTCTTTGTCTTGCACTTTGCATTGTAGTTAATAAACGCCGTTCAGTGGGTGTTAAAATCGAAAATAAGGATATCTTAATTCATATAATTAATCATTCCTTGACCCTTTTTCATGACCCAGCTTAATGAGAAAATATGTATTCAGTTTTTCCTTTATGAAGGATATGAGTACTTCTTCCAGTTATGGTAACTCCTTTATTACGTATATCTGTGCAGATTACAAGGAAAGTCTCAAATAGTTCAGGATGAGTTAGTGCGGCTTGGTGAGCAGATGGTCCAGAGTGCTGAGGGCACAAGATCTTTGGCTTTGGAGCTTTGTCGTGAATTTGAGGATAAGTTTCTGCAACACATTACAACTGGTGAGGTGAGTTATTTTTGTTTTTGTGCTTGGTGACTTTCATGTAGCACATGTCTTCTTTCTTGGTTTGCTTATATTGTTTTGATTTCTCAATTTGTTTTTCAATAATAGTGTATATTACTGTGTACAAGAAAAAGCTCTATATAGAGATTTGAAGGAGGAAATATTGTAAGAGATGGGATTGTGATACTATCACCTCTGGAATTGAAAGCCTTCCATAAAATTAGATGGAAGTGAGCTCCATTACTTTTATCAATTTGTAATCCTTCTCATTGTAGAAGTTTTACCTGGTCCTTGGACCTCTAATGAGAAGCTTCTTAATGTATAATGTGGATACTGCTTCTACCTAATGGAATGTGTGAAGCTGGCCGAGACTAGGGGTCTTTTGTAGGAGAAATGATTTTTTCAAACCTATTCAAGTGCTTAGAGGTAGTGCTTGTTTTTACTAAGTCAGCTGAGGAGGGGTTGATGTCTGCTTTGCTGTCATTGTAACCTTATTAGTTCCAGGTAGCTCCTCTAAAGTTGTTTTTGCTCTTTAAAGCTTTTTTGATTGACGAGTGTGTATGGTCATGGAAATGTAGGGGTTGGATTCCAAGTGTTGGAAGTTCATATGGTAGTATGAGGAAGGCCCTTTTTATGATCCAAATTTGGTTAACTAAAATGGATCTAATTGGTACTTCATGCTTGTTCTGTTCCTTTGGTCTTTTATTATTTTTTCCCTTTTTCTTAGTTATAAGTTTCAGGCCATGTCTAATTGATAAATCTCTAAGTATCAGTACTTCTTCTAATTAAAATAGTTAATGTATCCATACTTTGTTTAGTGTCCTGCTCTCTGTTTTTATTGGCTAGTGATTCTGGTCGTGCTTTTTTGAGTGGCCTATGGTATTTTCCTCTGTCACTAACTGAAAAGTATAGGATACTGATTTTTTGAGATATTAGTTGTCATAACATTATATCAATGCAGGGTTCTGGTTGGAAAATTGTTGCCAGTTTTGAGGGGAATTTCCCGAATAGGATCAAACAGCTTCCTTTGGACAGACATTTTGATATTAATAATGTCAAGAGGGTATGTTGGTGCTCTACTGCTTATATCTATTGTGTTCCTGTTGTATATGTCATAATTTTTTAGATTTTGCATTTGCATTGATCTTCTCATATTCATTACTTATCAGATTGTGTTAGAAGCGGATGGCTATCAACCATATCTAATATCCCCTGAAAAGGGTTTGAGATCTTTGATCAAAGGTGTCCTGGAGCTTGCAAAAGAACCCTCTCGTCTTTGTGTTGATGAGGTAATGGAGCCATGTATATAAAGATTTTACCGTTTTTCTCTTTTTATGATGTTGAATGTTAAATTTTTTGATTTGGCCTTAACATATGGTTCCTTCATAGTATTGTTAGTCAATAGTATGCTCTCTGTTGGATGCATGATATGGACATCCCAATGATACACTTTTTAATATTTTTCTGAGGCACTACATTTTATGTTCTTTTTGTTCCGCAAGAAAATGCTTAACTAATGACAAGTACTTCAGGTTCAATAAGAAGGATTTGTCAACTTTTATTTGATTTGAGAGGTCAGATATTCTTAAAATTTGTTTTTCTAGAATAGGTACATCAGGTCATTTGATGTCTTTTACCCAATTTTCTGTATGGATGGCAGTGAAAATCTCAAGCAATTATTGTTTCTGCTGACTGATATAGTTCCTGGATGACTGGTAAAACAGGTACACCGTGTTCTGGTAGATATAGTTTCTGCTTCTGCAAATGCTACACCAGGCCTGGGAAGATATCCTCCTTTTAAGAGAGAGGTATGCCCGCTTTTGATTATGTGTCACAATAGTTTTTCTGCATTTGGACATGATTAGACCTATATGTGGTTCAAATTTCCTTTTCCGTGTGACAATAGTTGAATGGTTTGAAACTTTTACAAGGTTGTGGCCATTGCAAGTGCTGCTTTAGATGGGTTTAAGAATGAAGCAAGAAAGATGGTGGTTGCACTAGTTGACATGGAGAGAGCTTTTGTCCCTCCCCAACATTTCATTCGTTTGGTGCAGAGGAGGTATTCTCAAAATGTTTGGCTGGTTGATTTTACGTAGTTATGTCAAGCTGTGATATGATTGAACTTCTTTGATATATTTGAGATATGTGCAGCATTGTCTTCCGGATATCTGGATCTGAGTTCTTGTTATGGGATGGCTTGTCAATATTGATTTCTGGAACATCATGCTTAGAAAATGCTCACATTATGAACTTTTCTGCAATTAATATCATAGAGTTTATTTCTTCTCTCTGCCCAATTTTGCATGA
This sequence comes from Citrus australasica, assembly GCA_029618585.1. Lineage (NCBI taxonomy): Eukaryota > Viridiplantae > Streptophyta > Magnoliopsida > Sapindales > Rutaceae > Citrus > Citrus australasica. The sequence goes on along the minus strand of JARCIV010000003.1, from coordinate 29,220,755 downwards.
GCTGAGTTTTGAATGCATGCAAATGCAACTCCACGAATTTAGAAAATTTGGTATTTATTAGTTTAAATACTATTGTTGGGTATTTACCTATCAACTTAAAGCTAGCAGTTTTGTATTTGACTTTTGTTGTCAGTCGGTCTAGTGTTTAGATCCGATTGTGTTTGTGTGGGTTTGGTTCCAGATGATATCAAATTCTCTATGCATGAAACCAGCATTTTTTAGTTTAAACTCAGTTGTTTGGGCCTTTTCTATTAGTTTAAGCCTTTGGGACCAATGGTTCCTTAGCATTACTATTTTTTTCTTCTCTAAGTTCTTTCCTGAAAGTCCTGTGCACCATGCTTATTGCGTAATCTATTTATTTTTTTAGGATGGAAAGACAGCGCCGAGAGGAGGAGGTGAAGACGCGATCTTCGAAGAAAGCAAATGAGGCAGAACAAGCAATACTGAATAGGGTACGATGTCCTTTTCCTGATGTAATTGGAGTATGACATGAGGAGGATGGGACATACTGAGGAGGCAGTAGTTCCTTTTGATTTCTCCTTAAGAAACACATTTAAATCTCTACTTCATGTTTTTCCATATATTCTCCGTCAGGCAACCAGTCCTCAAACAGGTGGTCAGCAAACTGGTGGAAGTTTAAAAGCAATGAAGGATAAATCCAGTCAAGCAGAGAAAGAAGCAAATGAAGCTTCTGCTTTAAAGACTGCAGGCCCTGAAGGAGAAATAACAGCAGGTTTGTGGAAAAAACTGTCTGCATCTTATGTTATTAGGCTTTACTGAATTTTTCTTCTTAATGTTGTTATTGCTGTGTGTTGTGGTGTTTCATTATTGTGTCAATGATTACTGAATTCAGAAGGCTGTCTATCTTTTCCTTTTATTTGAGTGAAAGATCTTTTAGGTCTGGTTAATAGTCCCTTGACTTTCCGGAATTGTTATGATTTTAAGTCCTGATGGCGACCTTCATTGAAAGATACTTAAACAACATTTTTAATCCATTGAAAGAAATGATCATGGGTTACTAGATGGGCTTGAGTCGGTAGTCTATTAACCTTGGATGCATTTGATCTATAACAATACCTGTGGTACGTCATTGACTGGAATCATTTGAATATCACTATACTGCTTTCCGATTCTCTGGGGGTAATCTTGCTGTTGCTTGTGTTGAAATAAGCCGAGATTCGTGGGGGTGGATGAAGTTTTGAACATCAAACTCTTTCTTGGCTGTGTCATGGTCTTCTAGCTTATGCTGCATTGGCTTGTTCATTTTGTTCCTTGGACTGCGTTTGGAGGAATAGATGCCTGAATTCAGTATGAGCAAAGTTAAGAGTAGATAAAATAAATCATATATTGTCTGGATGGAAAATTGTAGATTCCAATTTGTGGGACAAGTCTCTGATTGCTAAAGTAGTATTAAGTAGGGTTGGTCCTGGATGTGTATCTTGACATTGTCTTAAACCTTCATTACTTTTTCATCAAGCCATAAAGTGCCTGCATACAAGTTGAAAACCAGGAAACTTGCAACTGCTGCCCAAGACTATACACTGTTGTAGCAGATAATTAGCTATTTAATAATTTTGGTATATCTCATTAGTATTTGTGGAATGCCTTTGAAATCCTTGCATGCATGCTTCATATCCCAGCAGTTTATGGATAAAGGCATGTTAATCCCCCTCTAGATGAAATTACTTAATTGCTTAAATGATTTTTTTTCACAAATTTATATTTAGAAGTTTGTGACTATTTTTTGTTGTCCAGGTTTCTTGTTGAAGAAAAGTGCAAAAACTAATGGATGGAGCAAGCGATGGTTTGTTCTGAATGAGAAGACTGGAAAGGTTTGTAACTAACATTTTGTCCCATACGCTTACATTTTTTAGACATGGAGTAGTAATGCTATTCAGATGTTTTAGGTGCTTTTGGGCATGGTATCTAACCTTTGTTAAATGATTTTAGCATTATAAAATTTTTTAAAATGAGTTACATTCTAGCCTCCATTCTCTTATTTTTTTATGTTTTTGCCTTGAAGAAATATAGGACACTGTTATGATAGGCATGATTTAATCTCAATCATCCTTTGTTTGACAGTTGGGCTACACCAAAAAGCAAGAGGAAAGGCATTTTCGTGGTGTCATTGCTTTGGAGGTATGGAGAATTACTACTCTGTTTCAGTTTTGGTATTATATTATTTATTCTATTGTGTCAACCTTTTTTCACCATTTTGTAGTTTATTGCCATCTTACTGGCTGGGCAGGAGTAAGTTGGGTATGAATAGGCCTATAAATAACCTTTATCAATGAAGTTTGCCTTATTACTGCAATAGGAACACTTTCTAAGTTAAAATGGATACAGATGGCCAATGATAAATTTAACAAGTTAACAGTTGCCTCACATACTAACGAACTTCAAGACTTCAAGTAAAATATTTTAAGCTTTTTCTTAGTTTTACAAACTTCTAGTAAATTTTTTAAAGCTTTTTCTTAGTTTTCTTTGGATACATGCTACCCAGTGTTCATTCCTTTGGGTGTTACTTTCAATATTTTACCAAGTAGCTTCTGTTTTGAGCTGCTTTTCATCTTACTTTGCAATAATGTTTGTACATTTGCTGGCGCAGGAATGTAATATTGAGGAGATTCCGGAGGAGGAGGAACCTCCAGCAAAAAGTTCGAAGGATAAAAAGGCTAATGGACCTGATTCTGGGAAAGCACCAAGTCTTGTATTTAAGATTACTAGCAAAATTCCTTATAAAACTGTTCTGAAAGGTATTCTTTATGTTTAAATCATGGAGTTCCTCTGTCGGTAAATTTTCTTTTTTTATTCATTTTTTCAAATTGATCTGCCTTTATCTTGCAGCCCACAATGCTGTTGTTTTGAAAGCTGAGAGCACCGCCGATAAGGCGGAATGGATAAACAAGATAAGCAAAGTTATTCAAGCTAGGGGAGGACTTGTTAGAGTTGCTGAAAGTGGTCATACGATGCGTCAGAGTCTTTCTGATGGTTCTCTTGTGAGTTTACACTCTCTTGTTTGCAATACAGATTTTGAAGTAGAGAGCTACTTACCTATGAAGAATGTTGTTCCTTTTGCATATGCGTAGAAATTGTGATCGAGTGTTAATTTCTCTTCTTGGTGGTTTTTCTAGGATACAATGGCTCGAAGACCTGCTGACCCTGAGGAAGAACTTCGATGGATGTCTCAAGAAGTACGTGGTTACGTCGAAGCAGTCTTGAATAGTTTAGCTGCTAATGTGCCCAAAGTAAGCTCATTCCTTAACTTTGCCAATTTAATATTTTCAGTTGGTTACTTAATAGATCTGATATTTTTGTGAATGGTTGAGCAGGCAGTTGTACTTTGCCAAGTCGAGAAAGCGAAGGAAGACATGTTGAATCAGTTATATAGCTCCGTCAGGTTGATGGCTTTCTTATTTCTCTCTTATCAATTAATGATCATTTTGTTTGTAGTAATTGTGCATGGATTCAATATATGGTAACATTATTGAAATTTTGTTTAGAAAGCTGATTGATGCTAACATAATTTGTATTTTACCTTGGGTAGTGCACAAAGCACGGCAAGGATTGAAGAGCTGCTTCAGGAGGACCAGAATGTGAAGCGTAGGAGGGATCGCTACCAGAAACAGTCTGAACTCCTGTCTAAACTAACCCGCCAACTTAGCATTCATGACAACCGAGCGGCTGCTGCCTCTAACTGGTCGGACGGTGGTGGTGGAGCAGGTACGTGGTCTTTTGTTCATATACCAAGTGGAAAAGATTGTTCAATTTAACATTTCCCTTTTGTCTGTTTAAAAAATTAAACATTGAACTTTGAGTAAATATCTATAGTCTAATGACAGTGGATATTTTCTTAAACTAATTGTTTGCTGATTTTGGAATTAAAAATTTTGTTCTGAACTTGAATTAATCTACTGTTTGATTATTGGAAAGGTATCTCAGGTGACACTTAAGAAATGCTAACCAAACCTATTAATTGCTTGAACTGTCTTTTACTATTGAGCTACTTTCTGATAAAAGATTGTTAGATTGATTTGTTTGTACCATTGGATTTTAAAATTTTTATTTATTTGTACCATCTAATTAAATTTTTTTTTTTATAAGACTGTCATTTTGATTTTAAAATGTTTGTTAAATCTCTATTTGAAACATTTTGATGATGGAAGTATTGGGTTATGTAATATGCAGAAAGCAGCCCTAGAACAAGTGCCGCATCAGGTGATGACTGGAGATCCGCATTTGATGCTGCTGCCAATGGACCTGTAAGCCTTCGCAGCTACTCTCGGTCTGCATCCAATGGTCACAGCCGGCGTTACAGTGATCCAGCCGAGAATGGTGATGTGAGATCTGGTTCAAACTCGGGCAGTCGTCGTACTCCTAATCGGGTGCCGCCGCCTCCGCCACCAACACAGTCAGGCTCCAAGTACTTTTAGGTGGCTTACAGATTTTGGTTGACAATTCATATTTTCTCTGCATATTTTTAGTGAGTGAAGGCATGCTTAACCACTCATGATTCCAGTAGTTGGTTAATCACTTCTTTAGAATCTTTGAAAGAGGGTGCTTTGTGTAAATAGGACTCTATAGTTCCTGAGCTGAAAGTCAGGATTTTACGGCTTGCCCCTTGTCAAAACTATGAATTCAAAGTGTATTTGAATTCCATTTATCATATTCTTCTATTCATTATTTTGTTTTTGTTTTTGCTTTTGCTTTTGGCTCCTCCCCTCATTTTTGGACGACGGTATAGTTGTATTTGTTTGTGTCGGTTCTGGATATATGCTTTTGGACTTTCGGACTTTTGGCTTTGTATCATTTGGAAAATTCTTGTAAGGGGTGAGAGATAAAACTTTTTGTTGTATTTCTGAGTTGGGATGTTGCTCGGCGATTAGTTTTTTTTTTTTTGACAGTTTAATTGGTGTCTCATTATAATATAACTTAACTCTTTTGATTGTTATTGATTTAGTGAATCAAGGTGGCCGTCATACGGGGCTTATTTAATATGTTTTCCCTCTGCATTATTTGTTTAATTTTAATTTATTTTTATCAACTAATTGTTATGCACCTCAGTTAGTCTGTAACTGTACGAGTATAATGGTTTATTTTTTTAATATTTTGGAGTAATCTCTCTCTTATCAAACTGCAACAAGTTATAGATTTTTTCGTTAGAGCCCGAGGACAGACGCAAAAGCCTATACACTAGATAGTCACTGCCGATGGTTATGGTGCGAACAATTTGAGAATGAATGTAGCTCTTAGTTTACTCTCTTAATTTGCAATGATAGTTACAAGTAAATTTGAGATTTCCTCTTATAAAATGATTTATGAAATTAATCTGTTCACTTAAATATTAATCTGTTCACTTAAATATTAATCTGTTCACTTAAATATTTGTGAAATTAAAAATATATTCTTTTAATAGATATATATTTTTAATTTAAACATCCAAATTGATTATAGAATAAATGTAGTAGACTCCAATTAATTTTGTATTATATATATTAATATTTTTGTAACGTAATTTCGTGACTTGTATATGAACATTTTCCTTGTACAATTTCTTTTAATAATTGCAATATAGTATTGACTCAACTTTTACTGTAATGTACAGCATTTCTATGAATTTTGTTTTTCAAAAATCAGATTGAACAAGTATTTAAATGGCATTATCATACGAGGGGTGTGTGTTACTGTATTTTGAGTTATAAAAGATATTATTGATAAGAGTGGAGCTATTTGCATTCTAAAAATTACTATAAACATTTTATTATTTTGTAGACTCTTCTATTAGTTAAAAAAATATTAAATTCTATTTTGTACTTTTTAAAATGCTAAAAAATATCCTTCTGAGACATTTTAAATTAATTATCATTATTTACTCCACATATTCGTGAAGGTGCTGTTCACACATAAAATACTCTAAAGACTTTTTTTTTTATGAACAAAATTTAATTATATAGTTAGATGATCAATTATTACATTACTATATATAAAAAAGAAATTCAATTAACTTATCTTAAACCACTGTACATGAATTAATCAATTTAATAAAAGTGGCTGGCAAAGCTACCTAAGTTAGTCACCATATATCCAGTTGTTGGTTGTGGCATGAGCATCAAGGTCAGGTTCAATTAGTTTTACCAGCAAGTTATTATTAACTATCAGTACCAGCTGCTGAAAATACCCAACAAGATTTAAGGGAATTGATCAGTTAATGACATGGAAAAACGTCAAGTTTCAATCCTATTAGGGATTTATTTATTTCTTTTTTTTTTTTTTTCTTTTTAAATCTCGGCGAAGCTTAAAGAGGAGAGCCAAGAGAGCAAATTTGTTAAACAAGCAAATTAGAAAAACGAAAGGCATTAAGGTAATAGCTGAAAATCATAAATAATTGTACTTTCTACATTGCGGCGTGGAAATATACACGAATAAATTATCAAGCAAAAATTTTCAGACATACTGAAGTTAAAATTTTTAGACACATTGAGTTGAGACCGTTAAATAAAATAAATTAATTTGATTCCTTTTATTGAGTTCAGACTCTACAAAATCAGGGGAAGATCCAAGTGGATTTTTGAAAATGTTGCTTTCCAGATATGTTAGATTAATTCAACGGTACCATTTGATCTGAAAATGTTGCTTTCCAGACATTTCTTTTGTGATTTTAAATTTTTATATGATGATGGAAATGACTTAAAGATGTTCTTCACAGCTCGTTGGGTCCAAGCAGTTATTGTTTGACCTTTGGTTAGTTTGGCTAGTGTTTAGAACCTTGTGTATTTGTGTTCGTTTGGTTTCTGCATGAAATGTATATTCAATCAAAATTCACAATACATGTAAGCCGTCCGTTTTTAGCTGTCATCTTCTATTTTGTTTCTTCCGTTGGAATAGACATGGCCTTTACTTTTCAACCAAAAAAATTATATGAAATTATCATGAATTTAATTAGACAAGAGCATAGTTTTATCATTTTTGTCATCATCTATTTTGTTTCTTCCCTGGACGGAAGGTTCCAAGGAAGTATCCAATAACGCATCTCTCTACACACTCTGCAGTCACATTCCATCATTTTCACATCCCGAATTTTCATCCGATCAAAATGTCTCATCTACGGAGCAGTTGTGGCTTCTTTTTCTTCTTCTCATCCAGCAACCAGTATGAGTTCTAGTTTGAATTTGATGAATCCTCGAAGCAATGAGTATGATGTTTCTGTTATGGCTCCTCCTTTTCGAAACAGTAATAAGTATGATGTTTTTCTTAGTTTCAGAGGAGAGGACACCCGTGACAACTTTACCAGCCATCTTTATTCTGCTCTGTGTCACAATAACATTGAAACTTTCATCGACAACGATCTAAAGAGAGGAGATGAAATTTCACAGTCTCTGCTTGATACAATTGAAGCATCAGCCATCTCAATTATCAATTTCTCAGAAAGATATGCTTCTTCAGGATGGTGTCTCGATGAACTTTCAAAGATCCTCGAATGCAAGCACGATTATGGACAGATTGTGATTCCAGTTTTCTGTCGCGTTGATCCATCGCACGTGAGACGGCAAACTGGGACTTTTGGAGATTATTTTTCGAAGCTTGGAAAACGATATCCAGAGAAGATGCATAGATGGGCGAATGCTTTGACGGAAGCAGCCAACCTTTCTGGCTTTGATTCTGATGTAATTAGGTAACGGCGATCTTCTATCTAATTCTTACTATTAATTAATCTAGTATCTGTAATAAGTGACATTATAAGAATGAGTTTAACTTATCAATAGTTTGTTAATTAAATCATTTTTATGAAGATTAGGTTATTATCCTGCATATTTAATTAATTTTCCAATTATTTTATTTTATGAAATTGTTCTTCACATTAAATTAGTTATTTTATATTGCAACTAAAAACACATGCACACATGATTCTCCGCCTCGTTTCATATATTTGAAATTTAGTTGCTGTTATGATTTTACTAGGCCTGAATCTAAACTTGTTGAGGAAATTGCCAATGAAATTTTGGAGAGGCTGGAGGAAACTTTTCGAAGTTATAACAAAGACTTGGTTGGAGTTGAATGGCGCATTAAAGAAATTGAATCATTATTATGCACTGCGTCTGCCGGTGTTTACATATTGGGGATTTGGGGCATCGGTGGTATAGGCAAGACAACAATCGCTGATGCTGTTTTTAACAAAATCTCTAGACATTTTGAAGGTTCTTACTTTGCGCAAAATGTTAGAGAAGCAGAAGAAACTGGCGGAATAAAGGACTTACAGAAGGAACTTCTGTCCAAGTTATTGAATGATAGAAATGTGAGGAACATGGAGTCTCAACTCAACAGACTTGCTCGCAAGAAGGTTCTAATTGTTTTTGATGATGTGACTCATCCAAGACAAATAGAATCATTAATTAGACGCCTTGATCGGTTAGCTTCAGGGAGTCGAGTGATAATAACAACAAGGGATAGACAAGTCCTTAAAATTTGTCGGGCCAGGCAAATATATCCGATGAAGGAATTAGAAGATGCTGATGCTCATAAGCTTTTCTGTCAGTGTGCTTTTGGAGGAGACCATCCAGATGCAAGTCATACAGAGCTCACAGACAAGGCAATCAAATATGCGCGGGGGGTTCCTTTAGCTCTTAAAGTTTTGGGTCGCCATCTATGCGGAAGGAGCAAAGAGGAATGGGAAAGTGCAATGAGAAAACTGGAAGTAATTCCTGACAAAGAAATCCAGGAGGTATTAAAAATAAGTTATGATAGCTTGGATGACTCTCAGAAGAATGTTTTTCTAGATATTGCATGTTTCTTAGAAGGAGAGCATAGAGATGAGGTGACAAGCTTTTTTGATGCTAGTGGCTTCCAAGCTAAAATAGAATTAAGTGTTCTTGAAGGTAAGTCACTCATAACTTGCTTCCATAACTACATAAGAATGCATGACTTGATACGAGATATGGGAAGAGAAATTGTTCGAAATGAATCTATCGGTCATCCAGGAGAGCGCAGTAGGTTGTGGTATTACGAGAATATTTATGAAGTTTTGAAGAACAATATGGTGAGGAATAATCAGTTTTTAATTGTATCTTATTTGTGTTACATTTATGTTAGCAATTTGTCTGAATAAGTCTTTTTGAATAAGAATAGCATTAATACAGCTAAAAATTAATTAAAAAATAATATTAGAAAAATTGGTAAAATAAAATAGATAGATTCGATGTTTCTCCAACTCAGTTTGAAACATGCCTCTAAAATCCCCAACAAACTAGCGCCTTCGGAGAGAGACCCAAAAAAAAAAAAAAACACCTCAATCTTATAGCATTTCCTTTTCAACTCAAGCTATGCCCCTATCCTTATTTTTCACTAAAAAAAATTGATTGAATTAATTTTACAGTTTACATATTAAGCATTTTCCTGAATTTTCTATTGTACACTTCCTAAAAGCCTTACCCAAATAGTTTATTATGAAGTGATTGTAATATCTCTATTTGGGTTTGACGGCTTAAAAATAATTGTTTATTTGTCTGCTTTAATTATATACCAACTTATGATCTCCGATTTGATTGTTAGGGAACTGAAAAAATCAAGGGTATCTTCTTGGATATGAATAAAGTCACTAGAGAGATACACATGAATTCCGATGCTTTCTCAAAGATGCCTAACTTGAGATTCTTGAGAATCTATGGAGATGAGAACAAATGTATGGTCTCTCATTTAGAGGGTGTGCCATTTGCTGAAGTGAGGCACCTCGAGTGGACTCAATGTCCTTTGAAAACGTTGAATATATGTGCGGAGAAACTTGTTTCACTTAGAATGCCTTGCAGCAGGGTTGAACAACTTTGGGATGATGTTCAGGTATATATTTATTTGAAATTCTTTCAGTAATAAATTCTAAATACAATTGATTCTATAATTAATATATGTGATAGTATCTGTTTATTTATAAAGATGATAATGATGATAATGATGCTATAATTAATAATAATAATTTTTTTTTGGGGCACAGGATCTTGTTAACTTAAAAGAAATAGACCTCAGTGGATCCATGTTGTTAACGAAACTCCCAGACCTGTCACAGGCCAAAAATCTTAAGATTCTGATGTTAGGCGGCTGTTTAAGTTTGATGGATACTCGCTCATCTATTCAATATCTAAATAAACTTGAAGTTCTTTATCTAGGAAAGTGCGAAAGCCTGACGAGTCTTCCAATTAGCATTCCTTTCAAAGATCTCATGAACTTCCCAAGTGTCACATCTTGTCATGTATATACTTTAGAGTTAATAAAAGTTGGAATCAAAGAGCTGCCCCCATCCATCATCGAGTGCTTATCCAATCTGAAAAAACTATATATTGTGGACTGTTCACAGCTTCAGAGCATGTCAAGTAGCATATTTAAGTTGAAGTCTGTTCAATCTATTGAAATCTCTAATTGTTCAATTTTCAAGAGGTTTACAGAGATCCCGTTTTGTAATAGAGATGGAGGTATTGGAACTGAGCGACTACCCTCATGTAAGTTGGTACTGGAAAAATGTCCATTGCTTTGGAGTCTCCCTCGCAGCCTGTGTGTGTTCAAATCTCTGAGTCTGACATCTCTTGAAATCACTGACTGCCAAAATTTCAGGGAATTGCCTGATGAACTTGGATATTTAAAAGCCTTGGAGACGTTGATCGTTGATGGAACTGCTATGAGAGGAGTACCAGAAAGCCTTGGTCAGTTATCCTCACTAAAACATTTGGTACTGTCTGGTAACAATTTGAAGAGAATACCAGAAAGCCTCAATCACTTATCCTCACTAAAACATTTGGTACTGTCTGGTAACAATTTGATGTTTATACCAGAAAGCCTCAGTCAATTATCCTCACTAGAATATTTGGTACTGTCTCGCAACGATTTTAGGATAAAACCAGAAAGCCGTGGTCAGTCATCCTCACTAGAACATTTGGTACTGTATAGTAATGATTTGACAAGAATACCAGAAAGCCTTGGTCAGTTATCCTCACTAAAACATTTGGTACTGTCTAGTAACAATTTGAAGAGAATACCAGAAAGCCTCAGTCAATTATCCTCACTAGAATATTTGCAACTATCCGGAAACAGTTTGGAGGGAATACCAGAATACCTGAGGAGTCTTTCAAGTAAGTTGACATCGCTCAATTTATCTGTTGACTTGAAAAATTGTTTGAAATTGGACCCGAATGAGCTCAGGAAAATCGTCAAAGATGGGTGGATGAAGCAGGTGTGTCTCTTAACTCACTCCTTTCATTCTATTTTCTTTTTCTTTTTTCTTTAATTCAAGCTATCATTATTTTTCATAAATTAATAATTTTTTATTTTTGTGTTGCAGTCGTTTGATGGTAACATTGGGATCACTAAAAGTATGTATTTCACTGGGAATGAAATTCCAAAGTGGTTTAGGTATCAAAGTATGGGATCTTCTGTAACCTTGAAGACGGCGCCAGCAGATTTCCTCAATAATAAAATATTAGTAGGCTTTGCTTTTTGCATTGTTGTAGCATTTCGAGCCTCAGACCACTTTGAGCATCAAATCCGAAGGAAATCTCAACCGTCGGTCTTGGGTAATTATAAAGTGTTCTATGATTGGATACACAAATATCAAGGAAATCTCGACCGTCGGTCTTTGGGGAAAATTAGTTATGTTGAGTCAGATCACGTGTTTTTGGGATCTTATTTATTGGGTCCTGAGGATTTAAGTAAGAGAGATGATGAGGTCTCTTTTGATGAGGTCTCTTTCTACATTTCACCTATTTACGATGACGGTGAAGATTGTGAAGTGAAACAATGTGGGATTCATTTTGTGTACGCTCAAGATTCTACGGAATCAAGAGAAGAAGAAGAGGAGGAAGAGGAACCGCACACTAAAAGACTAAAAATCAATCTGTAGACCTTGTTTTTATCTTCATTTTATATATGCGTTTTTCAAATACGTTCGTTTATGTAATATTTATTAATTGTTTGTTGTTGGATGGATGAATCAATAAATTCAAAATAAATGGTAATTAACCGAGGATGTAGATCTATGAGTTCTCTCTTTGTTTTATCTTTAATTTGTGTTCGGTTCATGTCTGGAATATCCCAAAAATTACATATCCATTTACTAACTAAAAATGCGCTGATTAGATTAAGATTATTTCAGTTATTCTTACTTTTTCAGTTTTCAAACTTTATAAGAATAAAATCGTTTTATTAAGTTTTGAGATTTGAATTTAAAAGAAAATAAAAATTTTCTCTTGAGGATTAAATTTACCATATTTTAAATTAATTACTAATTAGGTATGACAAGATGTCTGATGTGAAAATTACTATTCTTATGAGTAATGATCTCAGCAAGACAGTAAAGTACCTATTTAATACTTGTGATAAATTACAGGCTCTGTTTAACATATAAAAATACCAAATTTTAAATATTACAAACAATAACAGAATCATATGCTGTTATTGTAAATAAACCCCACCATTCTGTTTCAAGTTTCCAGTCAGTTCCATTGATCATATGCTGAAGCTATGGTGGAATGATAGATCTTCTTTTAGTTTCCTACACATCGAAACTCTCTAATTGGTGTGTTATTTTTTTGTGAAATTTCTAATATCTATTAATAATTTCTTAATGTTACTGAGAAGTTAGTAGATCGTGGGGATGAGAGCCGAAGACTTTTTGGCTGATCTAACTCCTATTACAATCAAGTTGGTAACTGCATTTGGTAATTACATCTTCAGTACTTGCAATCTGTTATTGCCTTTCCAAGTTGATTTTAGTTATTTGTTCTTTATATGTCTAAGCGTATGGACTTGATGGAAGGGTCAGGTTCTGCGGTGGTGTTAGAATTGCTAGAAAACATTGTTGTACAGGTTCCGTCATGATATTCTCACGTGCCATATAAATCATCATTGTTTTGCAAGTGCTCTACGGCATTCTTTACTCGATAGGCTAGCCTGGGTGAGTTAGAGGCAAGATTCAAGACGGAAATGAAATATATCTAAAGCTACACACGAGCACAGGTTGGTCATTTTATCATTTATAAGTCTTCTATCTCTTTTAACTTAGTCTAACATCTTGTTGAACCCAAGCACGATTCATTTCACATAGGCTTGACTGCTATGTGGTCCAAACTTCATTTGAAACATTGGAAACTCCTTGGCAACGTTTTTTATATTGCAGATTCTATAGGTCAATCCTGTTGCTGTGCAGTTAGGCACGAGTCAACAGCAATGATAGACTTGAAAGTAATTTTTGCTGGGCAAGAGACTGAGGAAACATTTTGTATTTTGCTGGTCTGATAGTGCTATGCCATAAAGCAATTTACCAAGCATGGCTTTACAAATAGATTGCAGAATTATTCAAGGTGTTCTGCATTTTCCATAATTGGACCAACGAACTATTCACGAGGCAGTAGTGAACGAGTGTTTTATATGGTGGTTTGTTTTAAATACTGAAGGAAAAATGTGCTCCATTGTGTTTTTTTTGTGTCGTTATAGCTCTAATCTTTTCTTATGGCCCCTGTGTAGGTTAGTTATATGTTGAGCACAATGATGCTATTTTAGTAGTCATAATTCCTGCAGCCAAGCACCCGAAACTGCTTCATCTCAAGTTCTTACATTTTGGAGATGTAACCCAAGATGTATTAAATATAATTTTCATAAGCTTTAGTGAACCAGGACATTCTTTGCAGTTCTCTTCAAATGACAAGACATCTATTGGGATCTTACTTTTGTTGATGAGAGGGTCTGAAACAGCTGGTGCAATAAGTAAAATTGATTTTATGAAGACTAGAAAGCTCTGCCCGCTGTCAAGGCTTTCCTGTTAAATGAAGGTCCTCCAAAGCTGCACAGTCTGAATCAGAGAGCTTCCTAGAAACTGCATGGAGGGTTGAGTGCTGAGGGCACGAGATAAGCTTTGCAACTTTGCTGCAAATTTGAGGATAAGTTTCTGCAGCACATTACAACTGCTGACTGCTGAGGTGAGTTTAATTTGTTTTAGATATTTATTATTGTTCTTGCGAATTTCCAAGTAGCTTATTAAAAAGTTTGATTTTTTAATGACTTTGCTTATATTCTTTTCATTCATACAATTTGAGAGTTGAAAAAGGAGAAAACCAAGACATAAATGAGAATGTGATAATATCCTCTCTTAAACTGAAGCCTTGAAGAAAATTTCTTGATTAGTAGCTGTCATAATGCGTGGTTCTGGTTGGAAAGCTGTTGCCAATTTTGAGCGGTGTTTCTTTAACGAGATCAAACAGCTCTCTTTGGACGGACATTTTGATTCGATAATGTCAAGAGGGATTGTCTTGTGCCAATTCCCTTCCTGATCTTTTAATCTTTTCAGGATTTGCAAGTCAAGCAACCTTCTTGTATTCATTTTCTATTCGATTGTGTTAGAAGCTGATGGCTAACAACTATATCTATTATACCCTGAGATCTTTAATAATAGGTTTCCTCGAGCTTGCAAAAGACCTATCACGGCTTTGTGTTGATGAGGCAATGGAACCATCTGTATCCGAAGCTCCTTACTTCTAATTCTTAGAGGATTTTGCCCTTCTACCCTTTTCATGATGCTGGATGTTCGATTTTTTGTTTTGGTCATAGTTTAGATTCTTTACATCAGATATATTGATGGGTCCTACATGGATAGTATTGCCCTCTGTTTGGTGCATGTTAAGTATAGCTGAAGCTGAAGCTGCTGAGCTGGATGGGGTTGTTGTTCACACTAAGTTGTAACAGATTATCCAGCTGGCTTGATATGATTGGAAGTCAGATTAGTTTGTTAATATAGCAAACATTGAGCGCTGTTTTAGTGGTTAGTTTTGAGTGTAACTATAAATACTGGCTAACACGTTTTCAGTGTTAAGCTTGAAGTTTTAATCAATAAGAATCAATTCGGATAAAGTTTCTTTGTTAATTTTCTTTCTTACTTGCCAAACATCCTATTAATTCTAATGTGGTATCAGAGCCTGCACCTATGTCAGGATCTAATCATATAGCTTCCTCATCACTTTCATTCAACTTGAAAGAGATCCATTTTTTGTCAGTGGGACACTGTGATTACCTATAAATATTAGGGGACTGAAGCAATTGAAGGCATTTGCTTGGATATGTCTAAAGTGAAAGAGATCCATCTAAATCCTGATACTTTCACAGAGATGAGTAAATTGAGATTTTTGAAATTCTATTGCTCAATCCATGGAGAGAACAAATGTAAGGCATCTGATTTCTAAGGTCCTGTATTTGCTGAAGTGAGGTATTTTCACTGGCATGGATATCCATTGAAATCATTGCCTTCAAATATTCATCCAGAGAAACTAGTTTTACTTGAAATGCCTCATAGCAATATTCAACAACTTTGGGATGGTGTCCTGGTATGTATATCTTAACATATGCATGCAATGTTTAAGTCATAACATTTAATTGTCATAGCATGCTAATGATTTGTCTTGACCTCTTTTTGTCTCAGCAGCATTGTGGTAAGCTAAAGCAGAAAATCGTCTCTGCCTGCAATATTTTTACCAAAACTCCAAACCCCTCGTTGAGTCAACCACCTCTGAACACGCTGGTTGTCCTGAATCTAAGGGATTGCAAAAGTCTGAAAAGTCTTCCAGCTGGAATTCATTTGGAATTTCTTAAAGAACTTGATCTTTCAGGTTGTTCAAAACTGAGGCGGCTTCCAGATATCTCATCAGCTGCTAATATAGAAGAGATGCTTTTAAATGGAACTGCAATTGAAGAGCTGCCCTCATCCATCGAGTGTCTATATAAGCTTTTGCATTTGGACCTTGAAGATTGCAAAAGCCTTAAGAGTCTCCCTAGTGGCCTGTGTAAGTTAAAATCATTAAAATATCTTACTCTCAATGGTTGCTCAAATCTTCAGAGATCGCCTGATGAACTCAGAAATTTAGAAGCTTTGTGGAGTTCGCATGCTATAAGAACTGCTATAAGAGAACTGCCATAATCTGTTTTCCGTTTGAACAACATTGATCTCTTAAGTTTCCAGAGAAGCAGGGGTCATAAGCAGATGGGTTTATCATTGCCTATCATGTTATCTTTAGATGGCTTGCACACTCTAACGTATTTAAATCTAACTGATTGTGGCATCACACGGTTACCTGAAAATATTGGCCAGTTATCCTCACTCGAAGAATTGGATCTACAGAAAAACAATTTTGAGAGAATTCCAGAAAGCATCATACAACTTTGTAAGTTGGGAAGGCTCTACTTAAGGTATTGTGAGAGGCTTCAATCCTTACAAAAGCTTCCATGCAAACTACATGAGTTGGATGCACATCATTGCACGGCACTAGAATCGTTATCAGGTTTATTCTCAAGTTATGAAGCTTGTACTCAGTATTTTGACCTGAGTTATAATTATAAATTGGATCGAAATGAGATCAGAGGAATTCTTGATGAAGCTCTGCAAGAAATTCAACTCTTGGCAACTGCACGATGGAAAGATGTAAGAGCGGAGTTATTAATTTCTTTTTTCTTCAAATTGAAGTTGACAATTAATATTTGATTAAAATTATGATTTTCTGCGGTACAGATATATTATTCTCAAAAATATGCACTGTTGGTTCGTGTCTTTTTTCCTGGGGATGACATTCCGATGTGGTTTAGCTTTCAAAGTATGAAATCTTCTATAACCTTGAAGATGCCACCAGGTTGGTTCGGTAATAAAAAGGTACTCGGCTTTGCTTTTAGTGCTATTGTGGCATTTGGAGAACATAATGTCAGAGAAAAGAGGTGGTTCGAATTGTTTTGTGAATTCAAAGTCAGACCCAAAGATTCGCATGCCATACAGAGATTTATGGGGATTGTTGATTATGTAGAGTCAGATCACTTACTTTTGGGATACTATTTCTTCGATCATCAGGATTTGAATGGTTTTTGGAAATACAATTGCATTCTTGAGGCAGTTCAATTCTATTTTAAGGTAGATTTTTATCGCTCTGAACGTTTGGAGTGTTGCCCGGTGAAAAAATGTGGGATCCATTTATTGTATGTACCAGACTACAAAATCAACGGAAGATCCATGTGAATTTTTCTACCATAACCACGAAGAGGAACGACACCCCAAAAGACTCAAATATTCTTGAAAACATCTATAGCAGCTGGTATTTTTGAGAAGAGATATGTTAGATTAATTCATCGGTACTATTTGATCTTAAAATGTTGCTTTCCAAACATTTCTCTTATGATTTTATATTTTTATATGATGATGGAAGTGGCTTTTAGGTGTTCTTCAACTCTTTTGTTTTGATAAAAGCTACATTGCACAACCAGTTTTACTATTGTTGGGTCCAAGCAGTTGTTGTTTGACTTTGGTTGGTCTGGCTAGTGTTTAGATCCTTGTGTATTTGTGTTTATTTGGTTTCTGCATGAAATGCATATTAAATCAATACTTCCTTATCAGCAGTAAATTTTTGCTGAATTCTTTTCGGAAAATTTCTCTGCAACTAGCTTATGTTGAAATCTCTTTAGTCTTGTTTGGCTGGAAAGACAGCATCAGGTGTTGGAGGTGAACTAGAAGCGAACTTCAAAAAGGGCAACTGAGGTAGAGCAAGGGATTGTGAACAGGGTATGGGTCCTTTTCCCGATATAGTTGAGAGTACGACTTCAAAGGACAAATGCATTGAGTAGACACTTTTTCCTTTGAAATGAGTATCTAAACTATGCTGCTCAATGGTTCTAGTGTTATAAAACTTTGGAAATGAGTTACATTTTAGCCTCTATTTACTGATTTTTATATGCCTTTCCATATAAATATATAGACAGAGGTATATACCTAATTCAACATTTCTTCCTATATAGCTAGTATTCATAGAGATGCACCAATATATGGAGCATTTTGCTGTTAGTATTAACAACTTTTTTTTATTTCTATAAGTTCTTTGTAGAAACAAGTGCCGCATCAGGTGATGACTGGAAATCTGCATTTGATGCTGCTGCCAATGGACCTGTCAAGCCATCGCAGCTACTATCGCTCTGCATTCAATGGTCATTGCGGGGATTACGGTGATCTGGCCTAGAATGGTGAAGTGAGATCTGGTTCAAACTCCGGCAGTCATCGTAATCCTAATAAGGTGCTGGCACCACCACCACCACCAGCACAGTCAGGAGGCTATAGGCACTTCTAGTTGGCTTACAGATTTTGGTTGACAATTCATATATTCACTGCAAATTTTTAGTGAGTGAAGCCCTGTTTAACCACTCCGTGATTCCAGTGCTTGTTCAAAAATCACTTCACTAGAATCTTTAGAAGAGGGTATTCAAAAGTGTATTCGAAATTCATTTATTATATTCTTTCTTCTTTTCATTATTTTGCTTTTATTTTTGGTTCCTCCCCTCATTTTTGGACAACGATATAGATGTATTGCTTGTATCAGTTCTGGTTATATACATACTCTTGGACTCGTGGCTCCGTTTAGAAAAAAAAAAATTTCTTGTAAGGGGGGGTATGTATTTTATTTCATATATTTATTTCTCTGTTCAAGATTCTGCTACTATAACCAAAGATGCAACTTTTTAAACTATTTTTTATGCCAAAAAATTCAGTAGGTGTCTGAATTGTGTTGTTATTATTATTATTATTATTTTTTACAGTTCAATTGCTGTCTTGTTATTTTATATCTCTTCTTTGATTGTCTCACATATTATGGAATATTTTAGGAAAGTAAATAGCTTTTGTTCACAAATTGTTTTTGTTAGAGCAAAATAGAGCTCATATCTTGGCGGGAAGGACTGGAACAAGACCCTATTTCTATTGCCAGTGGTTATGGTCCAAGAAATTCGAGAATTGACCAAGAAAGCACAGGGTAGCATATGAAATTGTGGGTTGGAATTACGGTGCTTTTGGGGAATTCACACCGTTTAGAACCTTTCCAGCTGTCATCACTTCTCCTTTCTCCACGTGAATAACGCGGAATAATCTCGAATAAAAGTGAACAAAGCTGCATTTTTAAGTAAAATTATTGTCCAGAGAGCCAAGGAAATCAAATGAGATGAAATTAAGTAAAATTTCTTTTTTTTGATACAATGGAGCCTAATATAAATTAGGACAAAACAGAGCGGGGAATAGTATTCCCATACATATCATTACATAATCAATAGCCAATACCCTCTGGCGGGTTATCAAAAATATGAAAGCCACAATGTAAAGATCCTGCTAACTTAGCCATGAAATCAGCAGCAAAATTAGCTTCCCGATATATATGCTTAATTGAAATTTGCCAATCTCTACTCATCAACTCCTTGATGGCATTGATAAGTGAAAGGTGTGCGTTAGGCTCTGTTCTTGTGGAATGGATAAGTTGAAAGACACATTGGCTGTCCACCTCTGCCACTAAGTATCGGATACCCCGATCCCACGCAAGATGAAGACCTTGAAACAAGCCCCATAATTCAGCAGAAGTCACCGAGCACAGACCAATGTTCATGCCAAAACCGAACTGCCACTTGCCAGAGCAGTCCCTCACTAATCCTCCAGCACTTGCCAACCCATTTTTTGATCGAGAACCATCTGTATTCAGTTTGAAAAAGGATTCCGAGGGAGCTTGCCAGCCAATTTCTTTGATGATTTTACTGGAGCAAATCACATTGAGATCAGCTCTTGCACTATGGATATCATGAACCCACGATCTGATTTCCGTGACCATCTGAGTGCAGCAAGGAGCATTATGTGTGAAGACAAATTGGTTGCGCCAGAACCAAATCTTCCAAACAGTAACACCAAATAAGCAGGCCCATTCATCCACAACCTTATTGATACCTTCCTTGCCCAAGTTGAAGCATAACCAGCCACGGAGGTCAAGAGAGAAAAACAATTGCTTGAACATACCTGGAACCAAATGATTCCAAATTCTTTTTGCCACAACACAATCACGTAGAACATGGATTACATCTTTCTTTTCATGTCCACAATATTCACAGTCCATTGGAATTTGGATGTGCCTCTTAAGTAGCTCCTCTTTTGTTTTAATTCTTCCGTGCATCACCAGCCATAAGAAAATACGAATCCTCTGGGGTCCTTTCCACCGCCAAATCAAATTCCATATATGGGCATCCTTCTTGGAGATTGGATAATTAAGGGAGATATATGCTGACTTAGATGTGAACTTTCCTGATTTTGAGTGAGCCCAAAAAAGTTGATCCTCGTTGTGGGCATCCGAAGGTGGTTTGATTGCTGCAATCTGGAGAAGAATCTGATGGGGAAGAAAATGACCAAACATGCCCCAATTCCAATTTCCCTCAATATCCACAAAATCCGCCACACATTTATTCTTCAAATCATCCGGTATTTGAGATATAGTATGATTAGCAATGAAAAGCTCTTCCGAAACCCAACTATGTTGCCAAAAATTAACCTTATTTCCTTTTCCAATCGACCATCTTGTGCCCTGCAACACATACTCCCATATTCTGCTTATGCCTTTCCAGAGATAAGAGCTGCGTTTATTCCCAAGCTTGGAGGGAATAAAATCTGAATCAAGCCATATTTTGATCTCAACACTCGAATCCAGTGACTGTGAGTAGAGGTTAGCACATTCCATCCAATTTTCATGAGGAGAGCATTGTTCATGTTTGTAAGATTTTTAAAACCTAGACCACCTTCAGCTTTTGGAGAACAGATCTTTTCCCAATTAATCAAACTGAGTTTACGGCTGCCATTCTTGCTCCCCCAAATAAATCTTCGAGAAATTCGATCAATTTTCTCCAAAATTCCATGAGGGATCCTTGTTGTTTGCATGGCAAAAATAGGGATCGC
Organism: Citrus australasica; assembly: GCA_029618585.1. Classification (NCBI taxonomy): domain Eukaryota; kingdom Viridiplantae; phylum Streptophyta; class Magnoliopsida; order Sapindales; family Rutaceae; genus Citrus; species Citrus australasica. Next base: position 29,200,006 of record JARCIV010000003.1, on the reverse strand, counting down.
CTGAATTACCGATTGAGCTAGAGTAATTCTCCCAGCAAAGGAGAGATGCAAAGCATTCCATCCAGACAATTTTTTATCCACATTATCTACAATTTTTTGATAAGTGGCTTTTGTCACTCTGTTGTGAAGTAGGGGCATTCCAAGATATTTGCCAAGGTTATCTGTAGCAGTAAATCCCAATGAATTACTGATATTCCTTGCCTTTTCTGCAGTAACATTCTTTGAGAAATAAACTCGAGTCTTCTGTTTGCTAATCAATTCTCCCGAACAACTACAAAAAATATTCAGCACATCATTGATCACATAGGCTTGATTGCAAGAAGCCTCGGCGAGAAGAAGGAGGTCGTCCGCAAAAAAGAGGTGAGTTAGAGGGACACCATTTCTCGAGAGACGTATAGGACACCAACTGCCATTTCTTACTGCCAAATTAATTGCATGGCTGAGGCGCTCCATACATAGAACAAAAATATAAGGAGAAAGAGAGTCACCCTGCCGGATTCCCCGAGATGGAGTGAATTTTGCAGTGATCTCCCCTTCCCATAAAATTTGCATTCTAACTGTAGTAATGCACTCCATTGTAATCTGAATAAACTCTTTAGGCAGACCAGCATCCTTAAGGGTATCATGAATGAAGTCCCACCTCAGCCGATCATATGCTTTCTCAAGGTCCACTTTGATAGCCATCTGCCTGACTTTTCCTCTTTTGTTTCTCATGGAGTGGATAATTTCCTGTGCCATCACAATATTCTCTGTAATTTGCCTTCCAGGAACAAAGCTTGTCTGGGTTGGCCCGATCAACTCCGGTAGAATTTCTTTTAACCTATTTGCCAAGATTTTTGTGACCGTTTTATACATCACTGTGCATAGGCTAATGGGATAGAACATCCTCAAGTTGGTGGGATTGTTTGTTTTTGGTATAAGGACAAGAAGGGTTTTATTAAGTTCTGGAGGGAGGGGATTACCTTTAAAAATATTGCTCACAAGTTCACAAACTGATGAACCCACCACATCCCATTGCGACTGGTAAAATAGAGCATGAAGGCCATCAATTCCAGGAGCTTTTAGAGGGTTCATTCCGAAAACTGTAGCTTTAATTTCTTCGTTAAGAACAGTTCTGCTAAGATCAGCTAAACTGGACTCATCAATTTTTGGAAAAGCATTAGCAATTGGGAAAGGAAAACTCACTCCATCATTACAAGAAAAAAGTTTAGAGAAAAAATCGATGGCATGGGACTTGATCTCTTCTTTATTGTAAATCCACGTACCCTCACTGCTCTGGATTGCATCCACTCGATTTCTTCTTCTTCTCGTTATTGTTTTTCTGTGAAAAAACGCAGTGTTTCTATCCCCATATGAGATCCATTCCTTTCTTGACTTTTGGTACCACAATAACTCCTCCTGGGATAGTATGGTTTCAAGTTCCATCTTCAACTTTGACTCAAGCACAAGAAGTCTGTTTGAATCAAAATTCTCCAGAGCATGTTGAATACCCTTTAATCTTGCCAATAAACGCCTTTTCCTTTTAAAAATATTCCCAAACTTCTCTTTATTCCACGTACTAACTTTATCCACAAAATCATGAGCAGCCCGAATATATCCCTTAGAGTTACACCATTCATTAGCCACTAGAGATTGGAAGGACTGGTCCGTCAACCAAGCAGCTAAAAAACGAAAAGGCCTAACACCATTTATCTTCTTCAAACTAGGGCCAAATCTGACAAGAATTGGACGGTGGTCAGACTGAATTTTTGGAAGATGTAAAACTGAAGCTTCCATGAAAGACACATTCCACTGGTCATTGCATATGGCTCGGTCTAATCTTTTAAAGAGAGATCTCCTCGACCAAGTGAAAAAAGGCCCTTTAAATTGTAGATCCATGAGCTGATTATCATGAAACCATTTATTAAAAAGTCGACAAACACCATTGCCTTTTTTTGAACCTCCTTTTTTCTCTGCAGCATGAAGGATTGAGTTGAAGTCTCCCCCTAGTAGCCATGGTCCTGTAACTGACTTAGCTACCAGGTCAAGATTGCTCCATAGCTCCCTCCTCAAACTTGGGTTGGGGCTAGCATACACGGCAGTGACCCACGACCAATTACCAGAAAGATATGTGATTTTAAAATGAATGTACTGCTTGTTTAAAGACAAACTCCATCCTGAATTCTTCTTTCCATAAGATCCAAATACCCCCTGAAAAACCTTCAGCTTCCACTCGATGTGATGACTCAAAGCCACTACATTTAATAAAGTTATCAGCTTTAACTCCACTGATTCGAGGTTCCAAAATCGCAACAACATCAGGGTTATAAATTTTATTCATTGTGATAAAAGCTCTTCTAAATCCCGGTGAAGCCACCCCTTGGCAATTCCAAAAAAAGATAGATAAATTCATTAAAATAAAGAGAAAAATAGGAGGAGTCTGTTAAAGTAAAATTTCTTTAATAGTGAAAAAACATGAGATGAAATCGGGTCCTTTGTCATGAGTCAACTTTTTAGAAAGAAATATACAAATGAGGGAATGTGGCGTGTGAAACGTATTGCTGTACTATAAACATTTTCATTTTATTTTTATTTAACTTTCATTTATTTTTGAATAAGCTGTCATCAATTATTTGTTTCTTGCTCTGCACGTACACGACAAGACCGAATATTTTCAACCTTTTAACCATTCTAGTTGTCATGCCCTATTTTCTTTCTTCACTTCAGATAAAGCAGTCAGTAAAGCTGTCTCTTCAGTGGAATTCTTATCCGCAGTGCTTATAAAATGAGACGAAATTGATTATTACTCGGGACAGCTCAAATACCAGGGTAGTGGACTTCGCTACAATATTACTAGTTTCTACATGTTTTGCTTGGATTGTAAATTACTTTTAAGTTTCAGGAAGATCCCACTTCCAAGCATAATATATTCTGCCTAGTGATTGATTTCATCTCGTCGAAATTTCGAAGTTGGTAACTGCTTTTGGTAATCATATCTTCATCACTTGCAACCTTTTGTTGTTTTTCCAAGTTAATTTTAGGATAATTATCAGAATCCTCCCTTGAGGTTTGGTGTATTCTCAGTTCGATACATTATATTCGTATATTCTCATATTCCTCCCCTAACGCTAGTATACCATATCTTTGACCGTCTGTTGCATGACAAAATGATCAAAATACTCCATAAAAAATAACTTGTATACTGAAAATAAAGAATTGTGTACCAACATGCTTGTTTTGGGCCAAGGGATGTAAATACAATTAGAATACTAAATCACCCCTACTACTTTCCAAAATGACTTTGATGAAAGAAACAAACAAAAAATTTGACTTAAGTCAAATATCAGAGAATTCGTTTTTTGCACTTTGCCTTTTTGCTTTCCTTTCTACATCAAATTTCTTTCAATCTTGGTAAAGATTTTGGTGTCCCGCTTTTATTTTATATAAGAGGAGCAAAGCCACAGCTGCTGCCCTCACAAGCATGAGTGCAACGATTCAAGCCCTCACAAAAAAGTACTGTAGAGGCTAAAATATTTGTAAGTTCTCCTTCCTTGTAAAATGTGAGTGAAGTTGAGACATCCCTCGTCTGTGAGGATTATTTGTTTGGACATGTACTTTATAGAATTTAATGTAATAATGTAAGGCCCAATCATATATATCTAATTGTAAATATTAGTGTGATGTCTGCTATAATATCAATTGTAAATATCTGTGTAATGCAGTAATCTAATGTGTAATTAGTATTCAATACACACACACACACACACACACACACACATATATATATATATATGTATGTGTGTGTGTGTGTATGTATAAGAGGAGTGAAAAAATTTAACTTTAGAAATAGTGTAACACTATTCACGTCAAAGAAGGAAGATAATGAAGCCAATTCCCCATCTATAAGGCAAACTCTATCTTACAATTAATGTAACATACATTTCCCTTACATAAATAGTGCATGTATGGGATCTACGCACTATTTATGTGAAGAGTGTATCTTACATTAATTGTAAGATAGGGGGATCCCATATATAAAGCCAACAAAATTAATTGAGTGAAGCCTTGCTTAAAAAACCCATTCCATGATCCCAATCCCACCACGCACTTTGTATAAAATTAAATTTATTAGAATAATTGGAATCATTAGGACAGGAAATATGTTTGTGCACTTAGGACTACATATAGTTCCTGAATGATGGAATTTTTACGCGTGCCCCTTGCCTCCATGTCAAAACAATGGATTTAATTAAATTGCAGTTGAAATCCATTAAGCATATTCTTCACTTCATTATTTTATTTTTTTCTCTCTTTTTTCCCTCATTTTTCAATCCTATCTCATTTTTGGATGATATAATGAACATGTTTTGATAAGTTCTGGTCGGTTATATAAAAACACTCGTACTTTTGACTGGTATAGGACTGTATCATTTGGAAATATTACATTTTTTTAATCCCAGTGCGATCTATTTTCTTCTCCATTGAAGATTCTCGGGAAATTTACACAAATAACCTAAAAAAAATTATTATTTTCATAACTAACTCCTCAATTTTTTTCCTATCAACATTAGCCAATAATCATCCTTAGTACTGAAAATACTCCTCCCATAACTCTCACTCTCCTTCCTCTCTCTCTCTCTCTCTCTCCCCCCGCCGAATTCACTCCCAACTTATTCACTCGTCGCCGGCGGCTTCCCGGAGTCATTCTCGGCAGCCAACACTTACTTAGATTCGGTCAAAAGTTGAAATTAAAGTTTAGGTCAAAAACCCTAAATTTCTATTTCCTATTCTGCTGGTTGTCGAAGCCAGCAAAAATAAATACATAATCTAAATAAATTGTGTATAGTGATTGAGTAGGGTCATGTGCACAGAAATTGGTAATTATTTAAATCCTTTTAAAATGTAAAACGTAAAATGGGGGAATTGTTGACAATAATAAAAATCAAATTAAAATAACAAGAATGCAAATTAAAGTTGTAATTCAAATTGGAGAAAGCTCTGGTTGAAGTAATTAATTCAGCTTGATTCGACTACTGATTATTGATTCAAATATAAATTATTACTACTTATGAATAGACCAGTTATAACTACTGAGACCCTCTAATGGCCAATCTCTCCTTAATTAGTCGATAACCAAGGTATCACCGTTGGTTATTTTCCTAATCAATAGATAACCCTAGATACGATCATATGATTTAATCAATTGACAGCCTGAAAAACCAGAGAGACCCAAATTCTAATCAACAAACACATACGATGGTTCATTTAAATTAGATTGTTTATTCTCACAACACAACTCTCTGCTATGTTATTTGTCACAAACATTAAAATCTTCATACGATGAATCCTTTAATTAACAATAGATTAAGTTGATAACTAAATAGTGGGCAATTATCTAATTAACAAACATTATCATGATAATAATTTAGAGAATAAACAAATACCCAAAAAGTAATAACACAATTAAAGCATAAGAAAGATCTCACAGTAGTGATGAATCAAAACTCCATTAACCTTCAACCAGAATAATAGATTTAGTTCTTCATAGAAAGAAGAGAAAAGTTTAGATCTAGAGTTTCTTTCTTTTTCCCAATCCCCCCATTTTCACAATAGATTCCTCCCTTAAATACTCTCTCTCTCTTCTTCTCTAGAGTTATATTTAAAATAAAATACTAATATCTAAAATATTAAATTCGTAATTACAAAAATAACCAAAAATACAAAACATGTTAAACTAAAAACTGCTGGTCCGTAGTTGACAGCACGCGCCCACGCTTTATCAACAAAGTTCTTCTGACGCTCATAATTTCTCCAAGAGAACAATCATCCTTGAACAACATCTTGTAGCTCAATTTTATCACCAATTAATAGAATTGAACATACAAAAGTAAAACACAAGTAAATCACTATTATTAAGTGCAAAACATCGATATTGAGGGAAGTAAACAATGCAAAACTAGTGCATAAATTGCGCTCTAACATATTCTCCCACCAATATTCTGGCCCAGGTTTCTGTCAAACTAGTCCATTGACATTGCCGTGACAACGGGGTTTTGGTAAAAAAACTCTTACTTTTTGGGTATTTATAACTTGGTGTGACAGGTGCCTGTCGCACATAGCTTCGTGCGACAGGTGCATGTCGCACCAAACTATATGCGACAGGTTGGTTAGCAAACACATGGGTAATTTGGGGAGAAAAGCTTGTTTTTGGCTAATGTTGATAGAAAAAAAATTTATAAGGTTAATTGTGAAAATAATAAAAATTTTATAGTTATTTTTATAAATTTCTCAAGATTCTCTGGATGTTATTAACAAAAAAATGCAACATTTTTTTCTGTTCATAAATTGGGATTATTTGCTTCTGACTGTAATTGACTCATTGACCATTAGCAATATAGCATTAGGTAGTGCCGGCTCTTTTCTTTTTCTCTTTTTCAAGCTACAACGTACAAGCCCATGTTCCGATGAGTTCCTTTTCCATCCCGTCTCCATTGTTTGGCTCCAATATTTTGGATTTGAATGGAATCACAATTTCTCACCCATTGTCATACAAAGTTTCGAATACATTATTATATAAAAGTGTAAGTTCAAAAAATTAGAATAAAATTTAATAATATCCCAAAAAATTTATATTTTATATCACCCAATATTTGACAAAAACTCAAGTAGATATCACAAGTAACGCAGCACCAACATTTGAATTTTTCCACTTTTGTACCCACTTTTCAGCCAGAGTTATAGTAATAACTCTAAATTAGTTTATGGAAAAATAATAATATTATGAGATCAGTGGGTCCCATTGACATTTTCTTATCTTTTTAGTAAATTTTCTGCATATCTATTTTGCATCAACCTTAACATTGTGCATCAAATAGGACTGAGCTACGGTGCAACGTGTGCACCATACCCCCTCTTTTTGTCTTTATTGACTGCACTCCCTAATCTCTTCTATATTTAAAGTTTATTAAAGTAATTTATTTTCTCTCTTTCTTCAACCCCTCACCTCTAAATTTTTCCCCATTTTTTTCATTTTCAATTAAACCTATAATTAATCAATTTTAATCAATAAGAGAAACTTGACATTCTCATTAAACCTACTTCCTTATTTCCTTAAGGTTTTGCTCTATATCACATAAGCAATAATGAATTGAACTTTTTATATAAGAAAAAAATCACATAGATATATTTTTGTACACATAATCTATTCATCATACAATGAATTTCAAGTGTAAGTAAATTGAATTTCTTTATGTTTTATTACGTGTCTTCTTCCCCTCTTCTCCTCCATGTGTGTCTCCATTTTCTCTTTAAATAATCTAACTCTATGGCTTTTTAATAATTGGATTATTATTATTATTATTATTGTTGTTGTTGTTGTTGTTGTTGTTGTTGTTGTTGTTGTTATTGTTATTGTTGTTGTTGTTGTATCAGTAAAACTCCTCTTATTATGTTAATGAGTTTTTTTTCTTAAGTAAAAAGAATATTTTAACAAATGATAAAAAATGAGAGCTTTAACAAAATTTCAAAATTTATCTTAGTTTTCATTATTTTTGATGCATCTGGCATATTTGATCTCTTGATTATAACTTACAAAAGTGGGTACTATAACACAATGATGATGATTAGTGATTTGTGTTGAGAGAATATGGGAAAAAATGATATTGGCATAAAACTTTTTAAACTTTAACTTTTCTAAATTTTCAGTAAATATCAGGGATTGCATTGTTAATAAACAAACCAACACATCCCTGCTCTTGAAACTACTTTTGTGTTAGATCTAAAGGTTGCAGTACAAAAAGACAAAAAGAAGGGTATGGTGTACCCTTTGCACGATAGCTAGATCCCTGTAAACATTGACTTATCCCTGTATCAGTATGCTTTATGTGATTGACATTTGCCGTATATTATGGGACTCTCGCAACAAATAATTTCGATGAAGATGCCTAGAATGATCGTTTAATTTCATGACGGTAAGTTGAATTAGAAGACGAAGAGAAGAGAACACCAAATGGTCAATGATCAGTCAATGTCATCGAGTGGCTTCCAATCAGATGAAAAGACAAAGGCAGATTGGGGTCTAACAAATTTAATTTCTTTTCTCATTTTGATGTCCACCCAGTAATTTCTTGGAGGCTGCCCTATGTTAGTTGTATGTGAATTTCAAAATATCGTCTCTGTAGGAAAAAATAAATATGCAGAAATTTTTCACATACAATGGGGGTGCAGTTAAAAAAGACAAAAAAAAGGGGGTATGGTGCACACGTTGCACCGTAGCTCAGTCCTGTTTATGGGAAAAGATAAAAAATATATTTCACTACTAAAATATATAGGGAATACAAATATTGAAATATTTATCTCACAATCTAAATTCTTAATATAATGAGGTTCTCAGATCACTCGAGAACATTTTTAGTTATCTCAGTTAGTGGCTCATGGATTTTGCATCCAATTTGTAGGCAAATCTAGATTTCAAATGTCAAGAATAACGGAACAAAATCCGCACTAGCTCGCAATTAGAGCATGCAAATCTTGACTTTTAGGCTTGGTGAAAAAGTGAACAACGAACATAACTTGTTTCCAACTGCACGAAAAAAAATATTCTAGTAGACTGTAATTATCGAAACTGGTGTATTTAAAGAAAAAAATGTACTAAAAAATCTAAGATATGTATTGATGTGCATGTGAGTTGTTCATAGACACCATTGTTGTAGTTAATTACAAACGTAAATGTGGGTAATAAAGAAATTTTCTTGTCAAAATCTCTGAAAAATACGCCAAAATTTCTGGGAAAAAATTTAGTTCCCCCCCTTTTCAAATTCAGACGTATGGTTTGGGACAAGGAAAGTTTTTTTTTTTTTCTCTCTTCAAACGTAAATAGAAAAAGTTTGATTTTGTATCATCTACACCCAGGAAAGCTCAAGGAAAAGAAGTAATCATGAGTACGAGTCTATTGAAAAATATGCTGTGAGATTAATTGGAATTTTCAACTTTTTTTATTCCATATGTTTGTAAAGTATCAAAAGATGAAAATAGAATTTGCAATTTGTATTATTTACTTAGTTTTTCGTCAATTTCTTGTGGGTCCACCTATGTTGCAATAATTGCAACATACAACAACTTTTATTCTTTTGTGTTTGATTACAGTACACTACCTTATATTTTCTATAAAATTCAATAGGCACTAAAAGTGTAAACTGCATACTCTATTATTATTATTATTATTATTATTATTATTATTATTATTATTATTATTATTATTATTATTATTATTATTATTATTATTATTGCTATTAAATTTTATTATTTTTATTATTATTATTATTATTATTATTTATGATAATTATTGTCATTATTATTATTATTATTAAAATTTATTACTTATATTATTTTAATTGTTATTATACCGTAATTAATTCATTATTATTAATATTTATCTTGTTATGATTAAAATTATTTTTATTATTAAAATGTATTATTTTAATTATTATTAATTGGTGTTGTTATTATCTTTATTAATATTATTATTATTAAAACTTATTAATAATTTTTATTATTTTAATTATTATCATTATTAATATTATTATTTCAGTTAATTTTGTCGTTGTTGTTAAATTTTATTAATTTTTTTAAATTTTGTCGTTGTTGTTAAATTTTATTAATTTTTTTAATTAACATTGTTGTCATAATTATTATTTTTAGTTTTATTATTATTATTGTTTTAGTTATAATATATACAAATAATATTGGGGACACAATTAACAAATGACATTTTAATAACTCATAATAGTCTATTCCAATTATAAAATAAAGTAAACACATCAATGAGAATGTTGTTCATTCCGATTCTGATTCCTACCGCTCAAGTAAATAACTTATTATAATTCAAATTCCTTATTACGATTCTAGCTCATTTCGATTCTTATTTAATAAATGCACAATTAGAACATAGTATTGTATATTGTTATAATATTGTTCACATTAATTTATTACTTACTTATATTTGGAAGTTTTGAAAGCTAGATTGTGCTCAATTATATAATTCACTACAATGTGCTAACTTTTGCCTTAATTGAAACATTAAATATATTTAAATTATATTTTTATTTTTACTATAATAATTATAATATTAAAAATAAATTATATTATAATATTATTTTATTATATCATATTATATTTATATATTAATAATTAATATAAATAGAATAATTAAATATAATTAATAATAAATTTAAATAATGAGAGTAGATCCAGAAATGATAGTAATAATTAAATAATTATAAAATATTCATGAATTTGTGGAATAAATAAACATATTTATCTTTCTGAAGTGAGGACGCAAACATAGACTTTATTTTATATTTAACGGGTTGTGTCTCTTATAAACGAGTATTAAATTATGCATTGTAATTACCTAATATCAATAATAAAAGTTCCGTTAAAAATTCCTACTTCTTCCTTATTTATATAATTTAACAACTAAGTCAATAAATAAAATAATAATTATTTTATTTGTTCCTGACATTTCACAAAACAAGAAGGATTGCAATGAAAATAACCTATATAAATACATCCCTACTGTTGGATTTGTTTTTGCCATTCTTACCTTAGGCATCTCTAATGTAGCACTAAACCTAACACCAAATCACCTTTTACACAATTTTTTGTGTAAAATGCTTCTCCAATGTAATACCAAAATCAACACCAAAATGGTGTAATGAATAGTATTGCACCAAATATGGTGCCACACTATTCATTACACCATATTTGGTGCTAAGGAAAAAAAATCCCAAATATCCTTATTACTTTATCTTATTTACATATCTGTCATATTTTATATAATATTTTAAGTTATTATTATTATTTTTTATTTTTTAATTTCATTTTTAATTTTTGAATATTATACTAATATTTTAAATAAAAAATATTCAAAAAAAATTAATAATAAAAATAAAATGCCAATAACATTAATTATTAGATTACATATTACAAAATTAAAAATATAAAACTAAATTAACACAAATTAAAAAAGCTACTACTACTAGCATAAATTAGAACAATTATTTAGTAATGTGGGAGATGAGAATACTAGATTTCAAGAATTTGTTGCTCAACACAAACAAATCAAGGATAAAGAGGCTCACCTTGCACTCCGAAATGCACTAATTGATCATTTATGAGATGAATTTAGTAATTCAAATAACTAGAGTATTTTTCATATATTATTGTTGTTATTTATTGTTATTGTATTTTTCTATATTAATGTAATGTTTAATTTTCATAATGTACTAATTTAGTTAATTAAATACAAATTTAATAATTTTTTATATTTTTTTTGTTAATCAATATAAAATTACTTATTACTTAATTATCTATATTAATAGTAATATTTATTATGTTAATTGAATTAATTCTTGAGAATTAAAAGAATAAAAAGAAGAATATTTTTTTTAGTGTAAAATTTAGAGTAAATGAGCTGGAGATGAAATAATAATTTAATGTGAAAAATGTATATTTTTTGTGTTGGTGTTATATTAAAATGGTGTTACGCATTGAAGATAGTCTTAAATCCAGTAGTTAAATCACAAAATGATAAAAGTTGCGGGATGTTGTAACTGTTGCAACACAGGCGGCCCCAATTTCTCATTTGCTATCATCAATTATTTGTTTAAATGGACGGGGTCACGCGGCTTTTGTCTTTTTTGTTTTTTTAGGAAGTATTTAATAAAGCACAAGTCTATGTTACAGATTCTGTAACATACATCCTCCACGTGTCCCCGCAAGTGGAAACAAAGCAAGCAAATGGCACCCAGGCTGGCTAACCTGGTTTGTATGTTACAGAATCTGTACCGTAGCCAGCTCCTAATAAAGCATCTTTATACGGTGGAAAATGATTATGCAGCTTTTGTCACTTTAACCTTTTTTTTTTAAATTTTTTTTTAACATTAAAAAATTATCGCAAGGCTTGAGAGAGGAAAGAGGCGAAACGACAGCAACAGATGTCGTTTCTCTCAGGCATCGTTATAACCTCCAGTCACATTAAATTATTTTCACATCCCAAATTTTCTCATCCACTGAACTGTTATGGCTTCTTCTTCTTCTTCTTGTCCACCTCGAAACGCTAAGAAGATGCATAATGTTTTTCTGAGTTTCAGAGGAGAGGACAACTGTGACAACTTTACTAGCCATCTTTACTCTGCTTTGTCTCAAAGAAGCATTCAAACTTTCATTGATCGATGACCAACTTATCTTCTTATACGGTTCATTTTCAATCTTCAGTCCTATAAAACATTGTAGTAAAATAGCGCTTTTTCAATTTGCTTAATGAATTTACTACTACTACTACTAATAATAATAATAGAAGGTATTTGGGAGAAAAATAAGTTCACTGTATATCAGCAATAGAGAATAAATTTAGAAACAAATAATTGGTTATGTGATATTTAACATGTCGTTCAACGATAAAGAAAACAATTAGTATCATATTATCATGTCATTAATGATGGGTAATATCTTAACTTTTTATGAATCCATTTGGATAATACACACACCCAGTATACATATGAAAAAAAATTCAATCGAGAATTTCCAGATTGAAATTTTTTTTTCTATTATTCATTATATATTGTATACACTCGATTCCTGGAAGTGGAATGGACTCATGGAGGGCATCCAAGTGGGCGAAGGCGATAGGGACAGCCAACGTCTCCATGACCTGCGATCGCCTCAGCTGCACATGTACAACAGCATTTTATTTATGTATCTAATCTATATTAATTGTAAATCAAATTCAACGGTACAAGACAATTATTAATTAATTTTTTCTTAAAGCAGACCTCAAAGAGGCAACAAATTTATTAAAATAAGAAACACAGAACAACATTAGCATTAGATTAAACATTTTACCGTTGATCGTCGCGAGGTGAAATGAAATCCAGCATACTAAAATTATGAATGGTTGATTGATTAATTCTATCATACTTAATTCAATATTAGAACTAAAATTAATCAAGAAATAATATATTAACCACATAGCTAGATTCCATAAAGTACAAAGTCTAAAACATAATTAGGAAATACAATTCGTACAAGATTCAACCAGGGAGCATAATCATAAGGACAATTATAGTAAACAAAATTACAACATAAAAATATTGCACTTACTGATGTCAGATACCAATACAAAAAACTGGTGCTAAATATAACGTGTTAAAGGTAAATGAAAAATATTGCAAATATTTGGACGATCAAGAGATTTGAAGTATTGTACCTTGCCAAACAAATTATTTTTGTGAAAACAAATAATCTTATTGTTATTTTATGAAACGTCAGGTTATTATACAGAGAAAGTTCACCTTTTCGCGTGTTAGCGGAGGTCTCAGCCAGCAGGTTTCTAGCCGCCACCTCGGAAGAAAAAAGAAGAGCAATAGCCATTAAAAGACCAAAAACAAGGAAAATCTTAGAGCTCATTAATTTTTTTTTTATAATAGAGGAATATTTATTGGAGAAGGATATCAGACTAGTATTTTCTCAACTCTATTTATAATAGGTTTAATAAGTCTCCTAATTTAGTCGATAAGACTATATGAGTTGAAGTAAGAGGTCTAAGGCTAAAATCTCACATAAGTTAATAATGAATTTAACTACATTTACGCTATGCTTAAAAAAGGTAAGGGAAAATGTCATCAAACCCCTCAGATTTGCTTAAATGGTTACATTAACCCTTTTAGTTTCAAAATTGGTTGCATATGTATCTTTTTTCCTATTATACCTTCGATTATAATAACCTAAAAAATGACTTTAAAGTTTATAATAAATACCAATATACTACTAAAATGAAGTAATATAGAATAATATATTTTATAATTATTTTGAATATTAAACAAAATTATTTCAACGTTATCAATTTGTCATATATATTTTAATGTAATAATTTTTTAGATTAATAATATTAATCTAAAAAATTATATGTAACACTCAAAATGATTTCTCCCAAGGGCGCTTGACCCAATAGTTTTTATGCAGATTTATTTGAATGTTGAACCAAGTTCAAGTCCTAGAAAAGGTAAGGGTTTAAAAATTGATTTGGGTTTTATCCCTTCCCTGTCTTTTGAACAAATAAATGAAACGATTTTAAAAAATTCAAAATAATTTACAAAATTTTTATTATTAAACTTGTTTTTTTTTTAATATTTCAATAGGACCTCGATAATTTAATATCCTTGTGACCATGAAAAATCTATTAATTTAGCTAATATTATTATATTGATAATTAGTAATTATTAATTTATAAAGATAATATCATATTCATAATAGGATTTCTATAAGGTATAGAGGTAGTATTATCAGAAATTTAGCTATATTATTCTGATTTGGTCTCGATTGAGTGAATCAACAGCTTGATAATCCTTTGATTGGATTGCATGGCTAGATTACATTATTTGGTAACTCATCAAAAGAGACTTTTTGGAGGCAATTTATTAAGTCGATCTCTTTCTTATTTTTCTTAACATGGCACATGGAATATAATAATGACTTCTCATTTGAAAAGTATAAAAAAAAGCAATAATGACCGATGAAATGCTTAAAACATTACGCGAGTACAACAAAAAAAATTATAGACATATCATATGCTTTTAGTTTGAAATTAATTAAGTATTAATTTATATATTACTTGGGTCCCATAGAAACATAAGGATTTTTTTTAAAATTTATTATCTGATAAATTCATCTAATTATTATTAATTTATCACGTTGAAACTAAGTCCGGACTAATAAAAACTATTATTTAATCAAGATTATCAATTCACCGAGTATTTATATGTAGTATAATTTTAAAAATCAATTTTGGAAAAGTACATTTTAGTATTAATAAAATATACTTCGACAAACTAATAACTGTTTAATATTAAAAATAATTTGCTTAATATATGTGTTATTTTGTTTATTATATTTATCATAATATTGTATTTATATTTATTATAATAGTTTTCAGAGTAGTCAAATGATATATAAAATTAAGAAAATGAGTCCATATGGTTATTTTTAATATTAATTGTGATTATGTGATCATTTAAGTAAACTTTGAAGTACTTAATATTTTTTTCCTAAAATATAAATAAAGAAAGTTAAGGCTAGTGGCGTGAGTACTAAGAATTTTCCAACTTGTGTGTCATCATGTGAACCTTTTCTTTCGGTCCTGGGCCCTCCGATGGTGTTTGTTAACCGTCAACAAATGCATCGTACGGGTCAAGTAAACGTGTAGGAAGAAAAATAAGACTTTTGCGCGTTTCTGGGGCTATTTGTCAAGTAAATATTAAAATCAAGAGACGGACGTGTGTGGGGGGCGGCTGCACCATCTCAGCTTGTAGAGATGGTGAGCCCGGTCAGATGCATGTCGGTAGGGGAAATCGTAATTAAATGTTATGAGACTCATAACATTTAAAATAAAAATTTACTGTTCCCTATAGGATTATTTGACCTGCTAAATAATAAGTCCTCTGTGTCCTTAACATGCAAAGGTGATGCGTCTCTCTTACACAAATATATATATTTTTTAATAAGGAAACATAAATGTCAAGTGTTCAAATTAAAGAATTTATGTTAATCATATATGAAAAAGATAACTAAGAAACTCGCGTGGAAAAGTCTTGAGCATCTCATAAAAGTTGGTTGTGGGCTTTCAGTGGAAATTAATAACCACTTTTAACAATTTCTGTATTAGTCATTGAAGATTTGACTGGAAGTGACTTTTTTTTTTTTATTACATGAGACTATTGTTCAGATTACAACTCATATTACATGAGACTATAACTGATATATACAAATCAGACTAGTACTGGGACCAACTGACATCAGTGCTAATGGAGCTCTGCCCAGATTTAAACCCTCACAAATATTCGAGGGATGTCCACTCCTCACTCATAGGTAAGGAAGATGACTGCCTTCACTCAATTTTTAATTGAGGAAGGAAATACCCCCACAATGCTTTTGTGGGGGTTCGAACTGCTGCCCTCCAACTTGGAGGGCAGCAGCCCTGGCCACTCGGGCTACAGCCCGAGTGGTTGACTGGAAGTGACTTTAAATTAAGGCTATGGTTATATTGGAGTTTATTTATGGTGGAACACCAATCTCATCAACACATGCAAAGTGATAATAATAAAAAATTTATTATAACTTTAATTATGTGATTATAAAGAGATATTCTACCTTAGAGCGGTTCCAACATAACCAAACTCTTAGATTAATTAGAGATATAATTTCATCACTATAAAAAGAAAATGCATTTAACATCGACTAATCTATAACTGTGATAAAATAAAATGCATTTAATATCAACTAATCTATAACTGCAATAAGAAATATTGATAATATCGGTTTGTGTGATGTTGATGTTTGATGAACATTCGTACATACCTTTTAATCACTCGTACGTACCTATTTGATAAAAATGAACGACCATCTCTTAACTTTTATATCTCATTTCTATATGCCACTTCGGCCTTGGTCGAAGTGGTGGGCTGCTGCCCTCACAAGTTCAAGCCCCCACAAAAGCATTGTGGGGGCTAAATGTTCTTAATATTTATAAATTCTTTTCCCTTACGAAATGTGAGTGGAATATGAACATTCCTCTTCTGTGAGGGATTATTTGTCTGGGCATGTACTTCACAAAATTCAATGTAAAAATGTAAGTACTAATTATGTATATTTGATTGTAAATATCTGTGTAATGCAGTAATCTGATGTGTAATCAGTATTAAAAAAAATATCTCATTTCTATATAAAACTTTTTTAATTGCCGCTGATATTTGCTTCTGAAATTTGAAACCCCACATGTAAAAAAACCATTGCGACCACTTTGCAGCAGTTCTTAAATCAACTCCTCAAAATATATATTTACTGCCATAATTAGTATCAATACATACACATATAAGCATTGCCAATTTCTTTCCTACTGTAATCAATATATATCATTTACCCCTATATTATTTTTATAATAGCCTATAATCCCCTAATAGCATAATTTTACAATATTAACCTTATTTTCAAATACACTTTTATTCACATTTAGTATAAATTAAATAAATCATATGAATAGAAATTAAAATAAAAAATTAAGATTAAAATAATAAATATATATTTTGATGTGAAAATATATTAATACTAAACTTTTTGTACATTTTTATTTTATAAACATTTTATTATAATAAATATATAAGAAATTTATTATAAAATGATAAAAAATTATTATAGAAAACTTAAATGATAAGTAAAACACATTATAAAATGAATAATAAAATTTTTTTCTTGAAATTTTTACATTTAATTTTAAATTATTGTAAAATATTTATTACAAGAAAATGTTTATAAAAAAGAACAAAAAATATTTTATTATCAATTTTTTTTATTCACGTAAAACATAGATTTCTTGTTTTTTTGATACTTAATTTTTATTTTAATTTCAATTCATAAGATTTATTTAATTTATAATAAATATGGATAAAAATATATTTAAAAATAAAGATAAAAATATAAAATTATACTGTCAGAGGCATGATTGGCTTGATAACAATAGGGAGGAAGTTGGCAATCTCCTCCCACCTCCCCTCTCCCCACCCAAAACGCGCACGCACATACATACATACATACATACATATATATAACACAATGTTTTATATGTATGTATGTATGTATATTCTAATATAAGATTATGAATTTATTAAAGTTTGGAAAAACTTTATTAAACCAAACAGGTTTAATAACTTTCTTGGACTTTAATGAGGTTCAAGATTCTTAGATTAGAAACTAAACTGTCTAGAGAGAATGTATGTATATGTATATGTATATGTATATATATCCAAATACAAATGTAATCAACAATTTCCTTTGAGTAGATATACATCTCATTTTAGATGACTTTTGAAAACCAAATTTAATTTTTTTTCTTATAAATCTTAATTTATTGTTATTTTTACAGTTAGTTTTTCAAATATAGTTCGTAGAAAACAAATTAACCTTTTTTTTCCTATTGTTAATTTCAATAATTATGAAATTCTTAAAATGAAAAAGAAAAATAAGTTAATGTAAAAAAAAAAACTCTAAAGAAACTGGAAATTTTTTTCTGTTTTGAAGACTTCTCGTATGAGATTACTACACTCTATCTCTTAACATTTCTCGGTTCAAGAAAATGAACACTTCTCCCTCTTTTCTGTAAATGTTAATTAATTAGCTAGTATTTTTTATGTACAATTTATATTTGGCCCCCATTTATTCATTGCTTTTAGGTTATAGCCAACTCCAATTAATTTGTAATTCCTCTATCACGGTTTTTATTGACATTCTTGGATGAAGGTGTTAACAAAAGCTGAGAAAGCAAAGCAGAATAGAAACTGAGACCGATGGAACAGGGAAGCAAGTCAACCAAACCAAGACTACCCGCATCAACCTTAACACAAACAGAACCTGATTAACCCGAATGCGTAAGGTGGATTCGGGTCAAACCCTGATAACTTAGAAAGCTAAATCACCAATGAGAAACGTGAATGTTGAAGGGGTAGTTGAGGGCCAATTAATGCGGAGAGATGTAGGGGCTATTCACCAGAAGGGTTATTTTTAAGGACCTCCCCTGAGCTTTAGTGTATTGACAGTCTGATAGAAAATATTCGTGTAATTACAGAGACTTCCCCTAACGTTAGTACACGTTTTCGTATATGTTAGTATATGAGGGTAAATTAGTGATTTCATAAATTAAAAAATCAAAGAACCAAAACACTATTTTCTCTCTCATTAAACGAAACCCACAACCATTTTAAAGGTTGAAAAGCTTTGGAGAAGCTTTTGAACCAATCCATCCCGGCCTACGTGAAGGAATCGAAGGTTTTGCTCACGAGAAAGGGGATTGCAATCTTGTTCAGATTGAGCCAATAGTAGCAAAGCAGTTGTTAGCTATCCGTAGTGACCCTTGTTAGTTCTTGGCAACTCAGTGGTAGGGATTTGATCTCAACGGAGGAAAATGAGACCCTTTTGAAAAAGCTTTGGGTCTAATTGAAGAGTAGAAATTTCTACCGCAAACTCGATCGCATCTTTTTCATTTTCATCTACCGCCCTTTCTTTCCTCCCGGCTATTCACGCACGAAGATCGTCATATGTATGCTCGACTTTGGTTCCTGGTAGGAGTACATTATGGCAAGATCAGTCACTTGGGCTCATTGTTTTACTTTTTTAATTGTTGTCAATAATGAAAATATGTGTTGAAGAAGTTGCTGAATAAGTTATGTTGGACGAAAAAGAAATTATTTATTTTTGGCTATTTTAATTGATTTCAAACTTAAATGAGTTAAAATCTTTGATTTATTTACTTATTATTTAAATTCAAAAGGTAGGTTTGCTGGTATTTTGGTCTGGGGATGATAATTGATTTTTGCTTGCCTAAAAATTGGTATGGCAGGTATCATTACCCAATTGGTCTAGACTTTTGTTGTGGAAGTAGCATTTTCTTACGCTCTAGTCTGCCTTCTTCATATGGCTAGTGGCGTGAAACTTGGAATAACAAAGGAAGATTTTTTTTTTCTTTTCTTCTTTGGCTTCAATTTAAATGGCTAAGGAATATTGGTTGTGTATTTTGAATGCATTGAAAAGTGAATTATGGTTTGTTTATTGTTTTATTGAAGCAGCTTACTAATTATTGAGCTTTTGAGATGTTGAATGATGAAGGAAGAAATTGTGAGATGAAAGTTAAAGAAGCAATGGTTGTAATGGTGATTTTAACTTGACAATGTTTGTATTTACAACCATTGTTGCTATAAATATTCACTACATTGATAGCTTTGTTGATTTTCTCAATTTATATTTTTCTCCTTTTTTAAATATTATGTAATGTCAATGATTTGTTTTAAATGGTCAGTTTAGAATTTTTAGTGTTTTAGTGTGATGTTTAACGCCAAACTGTAGTTACTATCATTAAAGAAATTGTTAACTGCCAAAGTATTTTTGAGGCCAAGGGTATTTTTGGCTTTTCATCAATCCACTAACAGTCAAGTTAACCATGTAGTAACGTCAGGGGAGGTCCCTGTAATTATGTGAATACTTTCTATCAGATTGTCAATATACTAAACCTTAGGGGAGGTCTCTAAAAATAACCCTTCAGCAGAATACTTTCTATCTGTAATTATGTAATTATGTGAATACTTTCTATCAGACTGTCAATATACTAAACCTTAGGGGAGGTCTCTAAAAATAACCCTTCAGCAGAATTCAGAGGTCGGAATTCAGAGGTCAGGACAGTTGACAAAGGACTGGTACCTGGGGAGAAGAGCACAAGAGCGGGAATGTTTGTAAGGCGGGAAACTGATGAAGCAAACAAAAAATGGGATGTGTCATTAACTGGGTCAAATAACAAGAGAGATGAATAAATGGGCCAACAGGTCTTAAACAAAGAAGAGAGAGTGAGTGGGCTGAAAAAAACGACAAAAGCTAAGGGCAGAAATTGGAAATTACAAGCGAGAGTTGGGACAGAAAGAAGTGAAGGAGAAGCTGGGCCAATTTCTTCGAAAAGGCCTGCTGAAGGAACAATGATCTTAAGCCCACAAAGTAAGAAGGCGAGAATAGGAAGCCCAAGTGATACGCAGGGGAAGCAAATTCAAGTTTCATCACCATCGACAAAACTAAAACTGGTATGGGAAGATGCTAAACCTTAGGGGAGGTCTCTAAAAATAACCCTTCAGCAGAATACTTTCTATCTGTAATTATGTAATTATGTGAATACTTTCTATCAGACTGTCAATATACTAAACCTTAGGGGAGGTCTCTAAAAATAACCCTTCAGCAGAATTCAGAGGTCGGAATTCAGAGGTCAGGACAGTTGACAAAGGACTGGTACCTGGGGAGAAGAGCACAAGAGCGGGAATGTTTGTAAGGCAGGAAACTGATGAAGCAAACAAAAAATGGGATGTGTCATTAACTGGGTCAAATAACAAGAGAGATGAATAAATGGGCCAACAGGTCTTAAACAAAGAAGAGAGAGTGAGTGGGCTGAAAAAAACGACAAAAGCTAAGGGCAGAAATTGGAAATTACAAGCGAGAGTTGGGACAGAAAGAAGTGAAGGAGAAGCTGGGCCAATTTCTTCGAAAAGGCCTGCTGAAGGAACAATGATCTTAAGCCCACAAAGTAAGAAGGCGAGAATAGGAAGCCCAAGTGATACGCAGGGGAAGCAAATTCAAGTTTCATCACCATCGACAAAACTAAAACTGGTATGGGAAGATGCAGAACAGAAGGCTATGGAGGTTCAAATGGCTAATTCGGATAAGTTATCGGCGGAGGCTGGAGACCAGCCCCGCCGACAGCCATGAAGATTATTAGTTGGAACGTCTGAGGTTTAGGGAATCTTCGGACGTGCCTGACCATTAAAAAAATTCTCCACCCGCATAGACCCCAATTAATTTTCCTTTGTGAGACCGAATTGAGCTCTAGGCAGGTTAATAATGTGTGTAGGAAGTTGGGCACTGAGAATTGTTTAGCGGTGGATTCAAAAGGAAAAGGTGGAGGTTTAGCCATGCTGTGGAGCTCAGAGATTACAGTCCAAATAACATCATACAGCAACCACCATATAAATACTGAAATTCATAATGCAAATGGACGAAGCTGGAGATGCACGGGCATATACGGTCATCCTGAAGCCAACCAAAAGAAGCATACCTGGACATTATTAAGAAGGCTGGCAGACTTGGTGGTAAGCCCTTGGCTTTGCTTTGGAGATTTTAATGAGGTGTTGATTTCAAATGAGAAAATGGGGAGCTTAGACAGAAATGCTAGGATGGTTGCCGATTATTGAGAATCTGTTAAAGATTGTAAGTTGAAGGATGTAGGCTGCAGAGGACACCGTTTTACTTGGTTGAACATGCGCTTTGGACCCCATTACATAGATGAGAGATTGGATAGATTCATGTGCAACCAGAAATGGTGAGCTGAATTTTACGATTGGCTAGCTACAAATCTTATACACTAGGAGTCAGACCACTGCCCAATCATGATGGTGGTTCAAAATAGGCAGAGAATGTTGAATTATGAAAAGACAAGCTTCAATAAAATCCACTACGAGGATATGTGGAGTTCATATGAGGAGTGCAAAAATATTGTGAAGAGAGAATGGCTTAATTGGGGAGATGGAAGTAAAGACAACCCTGTTCAGATGTTTACAAAGGTTTCTAAAAGCTCTATGGCTCATCTGAAGTTTTGGAGCAAGGAAGCTTTCGGTAGCAGGGAAAAAAAAAACTAAAGAGCCTGATGAAGAAGCTGGAAAGAGCAAAGCAAGGAAATCTTCAGAATGATGATGGGGATGATGTAAGAAGTATTGAGGATAAAAGATAACGAAGAAGTGGAAAGAAGATTTTGTGAATATTTTCAAGATCTCTTCACTACTTCCAACCCAAGTCAAGATAAAATTGATGTAGCCCTTCAAAGGATGTCTCCGAAGATCAATTCCGAATTAAACATCCAATTAGATCAGCCTTTTTCAGCGAAAAAAATCACAACAGCTCTGTTCCAAATGTCTCCACCAAAAGCTCCAGGACCAGACGGATTACCATTTGTATTCTTTCAAACACATTGGGAGGCAACCCAAAATGGAGTTATAAAGACATGTCTGCATGTTCTCAATGATCGAGGTACAACAACCCCTTTGAATTATACATATATTGCTCTAATAGGCTAAAACAAATTCTTCACCAAATTATTTCCCCGAGCCAAAGTGCATTCATACCTAACCGATTAATCACTGACAATGTTATCCTTGGATATGAATGTTTGCATAAAATCAGACTTAGAAAGGGGAAGAAAAATGGTTGGGTTGCTTTAAAGCTTGATATAAGTAAGGCTTATGATAGAGTGAAATGGAATTTTTTGAGGCAAGCAATGGAGAAGCTAGGCTTTTCGGATAAATTGGTGGATTTGATTATGAACTGTGTCACCACTCCCACATTCTTTATTCTTATAAATGGGATTGCGAAAGGTCTAATTCAGCCCCAAAGAGGCCTTCGACAGGGATGTCTATTATCACCATATTTGTTCATCATATGTGCCGAAGTGTTTTCAAATCTTTGATTACAGGGAGAGCGGCAAAGATTGATTCATGGGCTGAAATTTTCTAGAGACATCACTATGTCCCACCTCCTATTTGCTGATGATAGCCTTGTATTCACAAGGGCTAATACTGAAGAGTGCAAGCATTTAAAGTCAATTTTTGATTGCTACACCTCTGCATTAGGCCAGGTTTTTAACTATGAAAAATCATTAATGTTTCTTAGTGGTCAGATTTAGGGAGGACAAATCACAACAATAAAGAATATTTTTGATCTCACGGTGGTGTCTAAGCATGAGAAATACTTGGGCTTGCCTTCAATGATAGAAAGGAAAACAACAAGCTTCTTTAACGATATCAAACTCAAAGTCTTGAGTAAGATATCTAGTTGGCAGCACAAATTCTTTTCCAGCGGAGGCAAGGAAATCCTGATAAAAGCAGTAGCTCAGGTTGTCCCTGCATATGCAATGAGTGTTTTCAGAATTCCGATAGGGTTGTGCAATGAAATCCAGCGAGGCATGGCAAGATTTTGGTGGGGATCGAAGGAAGATGGAAAAGGAATGCACTGGACAAAATGGAAGTAGATGAGTTGTGCTAAATATAGAGGAGGAATGGGATTTAGAGACATATCTAGTTTTAACCAAGCCTTGGTTGCAAAGCAAGGTTGGAGGCTGATACAGTATCCTGATTCCTTGGTAGCAAGAGTGTTGAAAGCAAAATATTTTAAGAACTCTCATTTTCTTGAGGCCAAGATAAGATCGAACTCTTCTTTTGTTTGGAAAAGCATCTTATGGGGTAGACATGTCCTTCAAAGAGGTATCAGATGGAGAGTTGGAAGAGGAGACAAAATTAAAATCCACTCAAGTAATTGGCTGCCTAGGCCAATGGCTTTTAAACCAATTGTGAGATCAACGCTGCCAGCTGACACCAGAGTTTCTGAGTTGATTGGTCCTAACCACAGGTGGAATAAAGCATTAATTCAGTAGAACTTTGCTGAAATTGATGCTGAAGCTATTATGATAATTCCTTTGCCTAGTGAGCCTAAAGAAGATGAGCTGCTGTGGCACTATGATAAGAAGTGGAATTATTCCGTGAAAAGTGGTTACCAATTAGCTCTTAAGATCAAATTTCCGGACAAGCCCTGTTACTCAAACTTTGACTCCGAAGGTTGGCAAACAATATGGATGTTGGGAATTCCTGAAAAGGTGAAAATTTTCTTATGGAGAGCTACAAAAAACTTACTGCCAACTATGGAAAACTTGTGGAAAAGGAAGGTGGTGCAGGAGCCTATCTGTCAAATATGTAAAAAGGAGCTGGAAAATATTTCCCATGCTCTGCTGGACTGTAAACTTGCCAAGAAAATGTGGAGGCACACCCATATTACTGCAGAAGTTCAAAATGAAGCCAGACAGGATTTGTTGAGCATGCTGCAAAGCTTGACAAAAAAACTAACAACCAGGGAGATTGAGCTAGCATCCTTTGTGTGGTGGGGGGTGTGGAATGCAAGGAACAAAGTTATTTATGAAAGGAAGAAGCCAGATCTTGCCATATCAATAGCTAAGGTTACTGCAGTTATGGAAGCTTATCAGCGAGTCAAGGAGCTTGAGCAGTAGCAACTTAAACAAAGTGAGCCGGGAGAAACACATCAATTGGAACCTCCCCCTGAAGGGTGGCATAAAATCAATGTGGATGCGACTATTGACAAAAATCAACAAATTGCAGGTCTTGGGATTGTTATTAAAGACTCATATTAGAAGACTATTGCAGCAACTGTCAGGTGTATAAAATTCTATGGGGACACCTCCTTTGTAGAAGCTGAGGCAGCCAAATGGGGATTATGTTGGGGAAAAATTAGGTTTTTTAAAATTTTTATAAAACCTTTTTAATGACCGTTCTCATATAATATATAAGAACACGTAATCTAGAAATCGTACCTTGAAAATCCGAGTTGGCTTTTTCCGCTGAAGTGATTTAGGCTCCTGGATCACGATCTGCCACCACCACGCTAGTTAGATCACGATCCGTCACCACCACGCTAGTTAGATCACGAATTATCCCCAATGATCTTCCAGGTTATGACTCAGGTTCGATCTGCACTTGACGTGTGGGCGCCTTTATCACTACCAAAACAACTAGCACGAGAAAATTTTTCTCTCAACAATAGAGAGAAAAATCTTATTCTCAGATTTGTATAAAGTGGCCTCTCTTTTTCTGTTGAGAAAATAAGTCTTTTATATCTCTCTTTAGTGAAACCCTAGGCTCCAAAATAACCAAAAACTAAACTTACGTTATTTACTTTTCCAATAAGGGACCCACCTTGTAAAATAACATAAGGCCCCTTATACAAAAGCTAATTAAATGGAGCCTCCCACTAAATGATATATTTAGGCTTTTGACCCAAATAGCTAGTTATCTTGCTTATTAGTCCAGTAGTGGTGCAGTCAATTAAATGAGCTAACCCGGGGATCATTTGGGAACATACAATAGTGGCTACAATAATTAGGCCTGTAATTAAACTAGCCCAATTATTTAATTCTAAATCTACTCCACTAAAAGATTGGAACCGACTTCCATAATTGTATGCTCGAATAATAATTCGTCCCAAGCCACATTGATTTCTTTACTGCACAATCCTTTGTACCACATCGTTAATTCAATTGATATCTCAACTGTCCAATCAATTTAATAACATCTTATTCCTTGATCCTTACTGGTTTTCTCTAATGATCATTTTCAACATACTAAATATGTTGACACACTCTGGCCAGAGAATTCTATGATCAAGTGCCGAAAACCTATCAAGAGATGTGTTGTACAAATTCTATATTGTTAATCTATAAATTCAATACTCATAATTGCTCCCACTAAGATACCGGGTAATCTTGACCACAAAGATGTGTCGTGCCCATTGGTAACTCAAATGGAATAACAATCACAATCATGAAATCATAATTAACTCAAGATTAAGATTACAGTAAAATCAACGCCTATGAGATTTAATAAGTCTGACAGTTATTACAAAGTTAATTAAATCTCATATGTGATCCTGTTCAATGTAGTCGTACTACATTAATAAATTCATACATGATTAAGACAAATCATTCAATGAATTTATTACAGTCTATACCTAAATAAAGTGCCCAACTTTATTTATCAACTGCGAACTAAATTTATTTAATCATAAGATAACTTGTATTTATGTCTTCTGTGAATCCACATGGTGATCACATAAATACATATAATATGATTAAATGGACGTTAATACAAATATTAATGCAATCAAGATATTTGAATAAATACCTCATTAATTTTATTAATCAGAAAAATGTTTATTACAATTAAATAAACACATATGCTTTTAAAGAGCATATTTTCCCAACAGATTATTCGTTGCTCAAACTACTAGACTCTCATCAGTCATTATTGAATCCGATTGCTTAGAGGTGGTTGAGTTAATTAATAATAGGAAAAGCAGCAGGACTGAAATATGCTGGCCTATTTCTGATATAATTAGTAGCAGCAGGTAAGACTTCCAAGTGGTTAAATGTCAACATGTTCTTCGAGCTTGTAATACTATCGCTCATAGCTTAGCTAAAAGAGCAATAAGATATGGTGAAACCAATATTTGGCTCGAAAACTTTCCAGATGTAGTACTGTCATTTGGTTGAATGGTAGAAAGTTTCTTCTTTCTTTAAAAAAAAAAGTATTATTGCTTGAATATAAGAATAATATTATGCTTTCTCAGTTAAGAATTAAGATAATTTATATCTCAACTGATATGCCACTATTAAAATTTTGCCATTTGGATAAGAAATTGTAACTTTGAGTTGTATATGAGAGGTGTTGAACCATCGAAGCGCCAATAACATATTTTCAGAAAATTTGCTGGTCAAATTAACCTATTACCATCTAGTCTTTCTATTTGTCTTTTTTTTTTTTGGTCACAAAATAACATTTGTATTTGAAATAGTCATTTTGCTCTTCTGTAGGCTTTTATAAATGAAGGTAAAGAATACCTATGTTCTTAAGGTTTGAGAAATGGTAATGTAAATCCTCAAGTTTTCAACAAAAGATATCAAGACCCCCTTTTCACCGTTAATATTTTTTGACTCTATTAACTAAAAATAAATTGACTACCATATTTTATAATAAATAGAAATATAATATGAAAAGAAATGTAACAATTTATATATTTTAAAATAATTTCAAAATTTATAAAAATATTTCAGTACTTTACAATCTTAAATGTTACAATAAATAAAATTTAAATTTAAATAAACATATAAAATTTAAATTTAAATTATTTTTAATATTATATAAAATAATTTTAATATTATTAATAAATGAGATATATTTTATTAATTCTAATACATATTTAAGAAAAAATAGTTATTTATAATTTTTGTAATATATACTAATAAATTATTAAAATAAATTTAATAAATTATATTTTAAAAATTATTTTATATATTAAAATATTATAATATTATTAGTTTACTAGACAAATTAAATTATTTAAATTATATTTATATTTATTAAAAATTTTAAAATCAATATTTTTGTTACTGTATTAATAATATTATAATTAAAAAGAGATCTTAATATCTCTTATTAAAAATTTGGGTAGACGTAACCATTTCCCCAAAAAATAAGCTAACCAAACCAATATACAGAGAAAGCTCCCCTTTTCGCTTGTTAGTAAAACTGTAGAAGCGTCTGCCAGGTGGTTTCTAGCTGCCACCTCCGAAGAACAAGGAAGAGCAATAGCTGCTACGGACATAAAAGAAGGAAAATCCGAGTGCCCATTAATTCATTGGATAACGATCACTGATTAATAATTTCTTGTTTCTAATTATGGTAGGTTTAGGAAGCAAGCTAATTTAGTCGATCAAATTTTACGAGTTGAAATGAGATGTCTTAAGGCTCAAACCTCCCTTGGTTGATAATAAGTTTAAATACATTCATGCTATGCTTAAAAAAATGTAAAGAAAAATGCTACCAGACCCTTGTGATTTACTTAAATAATTAAATTAACTCTTTTAGTATCATAATTAATCACACATACATCTATTTTCCTATTATAACCTTTGATTATAACAACCTAAAAAATGATTATAACAACCTAAAAAATGACTTTAACATTCAAAATTGAATGCCTCAAATGGAACGAAATAGT
Organism: Citrus australasica; assembly: GCA_029618585.1. NCBI lineage: Eukaryota > Viridiplantae > Streptophyta > Magnoliopsida > Sapindales > Rutaceae > Citrus > Citrus australasica. The sequence continues at coordinate 29,171,779 of JARCIV010000003.1, read as the reverse complement.
TTTTAAGTAGGTTTATTTGATTGGTCACCCAAGTTTGAGTCCTAAGGGAGGTAGGTGTTTAAAAATTGATTTGGATTTTCTCCACTTCCCTACCTTTTAAAAAAATAAATGAAAAAAATAAAAATTCATAATAATTTTAAAATTTTATATTATTTTATTTATAATATATTTTAATATCAGTAGAACCTAAATAAATTAATAGCCTTGTGACCGTGAAAAATCTATTAATTTAGAAAATATTACTATATCGATAAATTAATCATTATTAATCATAAATATAATATCAGGTTCATAATAACATTTTTCATGAAGCATAGAGGTAGTATAATAAGAGATTTAGTAATGTGTTTCTGATTTGATCTTGATTGAGTAACTCAATCACTTGATAATCCTTTAGCTAAATTGTATGGTTGGATCATGAGTGCGTGGTAACTTATTAGAGGGGACTTTTGGATACAATATGTTAAGTCAATCTCTCTCTTATTTCTCTAAACATAGCAAGTGAAATATAACAATGGCTTCTCGTTTGAAAGGTATAAAGAAAATAATAATGATTGATGAAATGCTTAGAGCATTATGCTAGTACAAAAAAAAAAACCATTGACATAACATATGTATTTAGTTTCAAAATAGTTAATCATTAATTAATTTATGTATTAGTTGGGTCTTATAGAAAAATAAAGATTTTTTAAAATTTTAGAATCTGATAAATTTATTGAATTATTAATTTACCACGTTGGCCTAAGTTGAGAGCGACAAAAACTATTATAATCAAAGTTATCAATTTATCAAGTATTAATTTTACAAGGTTGCACTATATATCTACATCTAGCATAACAACCCAATTCCAACAATCAAGTAGATATTATCTGCTTTGGGCATACAGACCGTTAAGGTTTCGTTATTAGATTGCAATAAAAAATGCATCTACTTAGTTAGGAAAGTCTTAGACTTATAAACTAGTCTACAAACTCTCTTACCAGTGATGTGGGATGTTACATACTTCCCCCCATAAGGCCTCAAGTCCTTATGAGGCTCATTGAAAATAGTAGTTCAGTATGAAATCATATCAGTAATATATCTATTCACACATCGGGTCAAGAGTTTCTTTGATATCGATTGTAACAATGCGAGCCCAACTACCAGGTAGATATTGTTCGCTTTGGACATATAACCGTCACGGTTTTGTTATTGAGCTTTGCAACCCAAAACGTGTGCACTTTGTTAAGAAAGCCCAAGAATTATAAACTAGTCCATGAACTCTCTCGTTAGCGATGTGGGATGTTACATACTTTCCCCATAGGACATCACGTCCTTCTGAGGCTCATTGGGAACAGTAGTATACTACAAAATCATATCATTAACATATCCATCCACGCATCAGATCACGAGTCAGTTCTGATACCAATTGTAACAGCCTGAGCCCAATAACCAAGTAGATATTGTCCACTTTCATAGTCCGTTATGGTTTTGTTATTAGGCTTTGCAACCCAAAATGCATCTACTTAGTTAGAACAACCCAGGACTTATAACCTAGTCTAGGAATTCTGTCGCTAGCGATGTGTGATGTTATATACTTCATACTCCCCCCATAAGGCCTCAAGTCCTCGTGAGGCTCGTTGAAAACACTAGTATAATATGTACAATCGTATCATTAACATATCCATCCACACATTAGGTCACGAGTTGGCTTTGATACCAATTGTAACAGTCCCAACCCAACAACCAAGTAGATATTGTCTACTTTGGGAACACAGCCCATCATAGTTTTGTTATTGGACTTTGCAACCCAAGACGCGTCTACTTAGTTAGGAAAGCCCAAGACTTATAAACTGGTGTAGGAACACTCTCGCTAGCAATGTGGGATATTACACGTAGTATAAATTTTAAAATCAATTTTAGGATAATATATTCTACTATTAATAAAATTTGTCAGGACAAACTAATAATTGTTTAATATTCAAAATAATTTGCTTAATGTAAGCGTTATTTTGTTTATAGTATTATCATAATATTGTGTTTATATTCATTATAATGGTTTTGACTATAGTCAACTGGCATAAGAATAAGAAAATAGGTTTATGTGATTACTTTTAAAATTAATTCTTCGGTACTATTTGATCTTAAAATGTTGCTTTCCAAACATTTCTTTTATGATTTTATATTTTTATATGATGATGGAAGTGACTTTAGATGTTCTTCAACTCTTTTGTTTTGATAAAAGCTACATTTCACAACTAGTTACTATTGTTGGGTCCAAGCAGTTATTGTTTGACTTTTGGTTGGTCTGGCTAGTGTTTAGATCCTTGTGTATTTGTGTTTATTTGGTTTCTGCGTGAAATGTATATTAAATCAAATTCATAATGCATGTAAGTCTGTTTATAGTTTAGCCAGAATTTTCGGCCCATTATTACTTTAAGATGTTTGGATCAATACTTCCTTATCAGTAGTAAATTTTTACTGAATTCTTTTCGGAAAATTTCTATGCAACTAGCTTATGTTGAAATCTCTTTAGTCTTGTTTGGCTGGAAAGACAACATCAGGTGTTGGAGGTGAACTAGAAGCGAACTTCGAAAAGGGCAACTGAGGTAGAGCAAGGGATTGTGAACAGGGTATGGGTCCTTTTCCCGATATAGTTGAGAGTACGACTTCAAAGGACAAATGCATTGAGTAGACACTTTTTCCTTTGAAATGAGTATCTAATCTATGCTGCTCAATGGTTCTAGTGTTATAAAACTTTGGAAATGAGTTACATTTTAGCCTCTATTTACTGATTTTTATACGTCTTTCCAATAAATATATAGACAGAGGTATATACCTAATTCAACATTTCTTCCTATATAGCTAGTATTCACAGAGATGCACCGATATATGGAGCCTTTTGCTGCTAGTATTAACAACTTTTATTTATTTCTATAAGTTCTTTGTAGAAACAAGTGTCGCATCAGGTGATGACTGGAAATTTGCATTTGATGCTGCTGCCAATGGACCTGTTAAGCCATCACAGCTACTATCGTTCTGCATTCAATGGTCATAGTGGGGATTACGGTGATCTGGCCTAGAATGGTGAAGTGAGATCTGGTTCAAACTCCGGCAGTCATCGTAATCCTAATAAGGTGCTGGCACCACCCCCACCAGCAGCACAGTCAGGAGGCTATAGGCACTTCTAGTTGGCTTACAGATTTTGGTTGACAATTCATATATTCACTGCAAATTTTTAGTAAGTGAAGCCTTATTTAACCACTTCGTGATTCCATGTTGGTGGTAAAATTTGTGGGGAATGGCAAATGTAGAGAAATACAACAATAATGGTGGAACTTTATTATGTTAAATAATGTGTTTACAACTAACTCTGTATGTAGAAAGAAACTGCAGAAATTTTGTGTGCTTCAAGGCACGTTACAAATGTCGCTTTCCTTAAAACGTTATTTGCCCCCACCAATTGAGCGATGCACATGGGTTAAGCAAATACGCCTCTAGGATACAATGAAGCACTTGTTTGTTTGCTTGAGTTGTTCATCGACGAAAATAAATCAGAATACTCTTGAATGTTGCAAGCCTACCAAGAAACAATATATTGTTCCTGCAGAAAGCAATATATTGGAATGTGAATGCACAAAAGAAATGTGTGTTTTGTGTTGAAATTCGTACTAGAAATGAATGCTAAGAAAAGAGTGGTGTATGATTATTCATTTGATGTCTAAATGGCTTAAACATGACCCCTATTTATAGATATACTTGTGCCCCCTCATTTGGGTTATCATCTTTCATGATACCCCTTCATTCATGGCCATTGGATCTAGATTTGATTTTAATCAATGATCCAAATTGAATCATCACCATTTCAAATGAAATGTCACCATAAAATGATGCATCTCTAAGTGAAATGTTGCAATGAAAAGTTATATCATTTAATAAAAAGATACATTTTCTACAAGACACAATTAAATGGACATGTCCTTACAACAAGACATAATTTAATTAGACATGTTTTTAGTGAAAGGTACATTTTCTATAAAGCACAATTAATAGGACATGTCTTTACCATAAGACACATTTATTTTGAAAATTTTCCAACAATCCCTCACCATTTTCAAAATAAATGAATTTTGAAAAATTATCTTGCACAGGCTTGGAAAACTTATGAGTAGATGAAGGTGTCTTTTGGACTTGAATCTTCACTTAGTGACAATACATCAAAGTTAATCAAGGTGGCATGGTAGGCAAGCTTTGAACCAGCGACCTTAATCGACTAACTGGATATATCTCACACATAAATTTTCAAATTCTCAAGTATTCCTTAGCCGACACATGGATTGGCCCTGTGTCTATATCCTGTTTTCATGAGCGCTTTAGTAACCAGCCAAGTTACATAAGAAGCGACACCACCTCCTACACTCACATAGGTAAAATTATCTGGAATGTCCCTGTAACTAAAACATTTATAAGTCCATTAAAAGCTAAGTAGCTTAACCTTTCCCATATGTTATAGGTATCAAGCACTAACCTTTGGGACACATCTAAAATTATTATAGTGCTTGCTATCACAACATATGATGTACTTTTGCTTATTGAACCCAAGATCTTGATATTTTAAGTGTTGGGTTGAGTTTCCATCATTGGTGATAAGATGATGCTGGCTTCAGTCCCATCCCCTTTGAAGTTTTAAATACTATATCCATTGCAAGACCTTTAGTTAAGGGGTCTGCCAAATTTTGGCATGATTTCACAAAGTCAATTGTGATTACTCCATCTGTAAGTAATTGTCTTACATAACTATGTCTTAGACCAATGTGCCAAGACTTTCCATTATAGATTTGATTATATGCTCTTGATAAAGTTGCCTCACTATCACAGTGAAAAGATACAGAAGGCATTGGTTTAGGCCAAATAGGAATTTCTATAAGCAAATTCCTTAACCATTCAGGTTCCTTGCAGCATGAAGCCAAAGCTACAAATTCTGCAGCCATGGTGGAGTCTGCTATACAAGTTTGCTTCTTTGAGCCCCATGAAATAGCTCCTCCACCAAGATTAAAAATCCAACAACTTATGGATGTATGATCATCTCGATCAGTAATCCAACTAGCATCCGAAAATCCTTCCAAACTGAAGGATATCCAGTGTAACATATACCATAATCCATTGTATGTTTTAAATATTTTAGAATTCTGTACACTACTTGCCAGTGTGCTTGGCTTGGATTACTAGTATATCTACTGAGCTTTCCAACAACGAAAGCAATATCAGGCCTAGTACAAGTCATTGCATACATAAGACACTCAATAATACGTGCATATTCTAATTGAGATACTGATCTGCCAGTGTTAGGATACAATCTTATGTTTGAATCAAAAGGTGTTGACACAGACTTACAATCATAATAATTAAATTTCTTTAAATTTTTCTCAATATAATATGATTGGGTCAATACTAGGCTATTCTCATTTTTTATAATTTTAATCCCCAAAATCACATCAGCAAGTCCCATGTCTTTCATATCAAAATTAGATGACAATAATGATTTAGTGAGTTCAATGCTCTTACTATCAGTACCAAAAATTAACATGTTATCTACATATAAACAAATAATCACACCTTTATTTCCATTGAATCTGCTATAGACACATTTATCAGATTCATGAATATTAAATCCATTTGAGACAATCACTTTGTCAAACATTTCGTGCCACTACTTTGGAGCTTGTTTAAGACCATATAAAGACTTGACTAGTTTAAAAACTTTATGTTCTTGTCCTGGCATAACAAACCCTTCTGGTTGTTTCATGTAAATTTCCTCATCTAATTCTCCATTTAAGAAAGTTGTTTTTACATCCATTTGATGGATTTCAAATTGATAAATTGAAGCCAAAGCAATCAAGACTCTAATAGTAGCAATTCTTGCAACAGGTGCATAAGTATCAAAATAATCAAGGCCTTCTTTTTGTGTAAAGCCTTTTGCTACTAGTCTTGCTTTAAATCTTTCAATTGTTCCATCAATTTTCTTCTTCTTTTTGAAAATCCATTTACAACCTATAGGATTAGAGCCAGGTGGTAAATCAACTAATTTCCAAGTCTTATTACCTACAATAGAGTCTATTTCATCATTAATGGCCTCTTTCTAAAAAGCATCATCTTGAGACTTCATTGCCTCTTCATAGGTGAGGGGATCAGACTCTATAGTAGATGTGATCATGGTCTGTTTTGATTGTGAGTCTCTTGTCCCTTCAACTAAATAGACTATAAAATCTGGTCCAAAATATTTTATAGTCCTTATTCTTTTACTTCTTCTCAAATGATTTTGCTCATTATTAGTATCACGCTTTTGACCAATTTCTATTTGTTTATCATTCTCTTGAGAATCAATACTTTTTGGTATAGTGGAAAATCTGTTTTCATAGAATATTGCATCTCTAGATTCCACTATAGTATTGATCTCAACAAAGCTATTAGGTTCTGTCACAAGAAACCTATAAGCTTTACTATGCTCAGCATATCCCAAGAATATGCATTCAATGCCCCTTTCTCCTAATTTCTTTATCTTAGGTTTTGATAGTTTTACAATGGCTCGACAACCCCAAACTCTTAGACAAGAAAGATTAGGCTTTCTCTTTTTCCATAATTCATATAGGGTCAACTTTGTTTTGTTATTAGGCACTCTATTTAAGATATAACATGCAGTTAAAATAGCTTCACCCCAAAAACCTTTACCAAGCCCAGCATTAAAAAGCATAGCATTAACCATTTCTATTAATGTCCTATTTTTCCTTTCAGCTACACCATTTTGTTGTGGAGTATATGCAGTGCTAGTTTCATGTACAATGCCAACAGATTCACAAAATTCAGAAAAAGCATATTCACCTCCTTTATCACTTCTAAGGCATTTAATTTTAGTGTAACAAAAATTCTCAACTTCATTTTTATAAGTTTTAAATTTTTCTAACACTTGATCTTTAGAATGTAATAGATACACATAGCAATATTTTGAAAAATCATCAATAAATGTTACAAAATATTTTTTACCACCTTTAGAAGGATTACTATGCATATCACACACATCGCTATGAATTAAATGAAATAAAGATTTTTTTTTTCAATTTTTGGAAAATGAGATCTTGTGATTTTAGTATGTGCACATACTTTACATTTTTCATGCATATCATTTTCATGCTTAGGAATTAACTCTAAATTAGACATATCATGCAATCTTCTAATATTCACATGTCCTAAATGATTATGCCACAAAGATAATGAATCAACCATATAAGTAGAAGAAACATTCATATTATTGATATTGAGTTTAAACATTCCTTCATACATGTATCATTTCCCAACAAAGGTACCACCCTTAGATAATATAAATTTGTTTGACTCAAAAACAAGTTTGAAGCCAAACTTATTAAGAAGGCTACCAGATACAAGGTTTTTCCTAACTTCAGGAACATGATAAACATCAGTAAGAGTTAAAGTTTTTCTAGAAGTAAACTCTAGTTGCACATTGCCTTTTCCTATAACTATTGCAGTGGAGGAATTTCCCATGTAAAGAACACTTCCATCATCCATTGCTTTATAAGATTTGAAAAGACTACGATCCTTGCATACATATTTAGTTGCACCAGAATCTATCCACCATACATTATCATCTTCAAGAGCATTAATCTCAGATATCATGGCCACAAAATTTGTGTTCAAAACTTCCTTTTGTTTCTTCAGAAGTCGACAATCGCTTTTGAAGTAGCCAGGTTTTCCACAATGGTGGCATGTACCATTCTTTTTCTTCTTATTGTTTTGATTCTTTTTGGAATCAAACTTTCTCTTTTGATTATTCTTAGGGTGATTAGAATGTTTAAAATCCTTCCCTTCCTCTACGACATTAATTTTAGAGGACGTAGTAGTCTGATCCTCAAAACTATTAAGCTTGAGTTCCTCTTCAATACGAAGACTTTGGCCTAAGCCATCCAGACTAATTTCTTCTTTGTTATGTTTAAGACTTTTCTTATAGTCTTTCCAAGAGGGAGGAAGTTTATCAATAATTGAAGAGACAATAATAGACTAATCCATTTTCATGTTATGTTGGTTGAATTAATCAAGAATATGCAAAATCTCATTATATTGTTCAACCACAGGTCTATTATCAACCATTTTATAATTAAAAAATTTAGAAGCCAAGAATTTCTTACTTGTGACATCTTCCATCATGTACTTAGCCTCTAATGAGTCCCATATCTCTTTTGCTGTAGGTTTGTTGTGATATTGATCAAACAAAGTATCAGACATGACATTGCAAATGTGTCCCTTACACACGTAGTCATCTTGCTCCCACTTATGTCGCACTCTGGTTTCCCCTAATGTCTCATCCTCATGTTCTTGAGGCTTTGGTGTCGTGAGAACATAGACCACATTGAGGCTTGTCAACAAGAAATGCAACTTTTTCTGCCAACGAATAAAGTTGCCACCATCGAACTGCTCCAATTTGACAAAATCTACTGCGAATTGTCGAAGAGATGAACTTGGTGCCATTGTTAGAGAAATAACGTCTTAAGATTGTTGGTGGTAAAATTTGTGGGGAATGACAAATGTAGAGAAATACAACAATAATGGTGGAACTTTATTATGTTAAATAATGTGTTTACAACTAACTCTGTATGTAGAAATGTCGCTTTCCTTAAAACGTTATTTGCCCCCACCAATTGAGTAATGCACATGGGTTAAGCAAATACGCCTCCAGGATACAATGAAGCACTTGTTTGTTTGCTTGAGTTGTGCATCGACGAAAGTAAATCAGAATACTCTTGAATGTTGAATGCCTGCCAAGAAACAATATATTGTTCCTGCAGAAAACAATATATTGGAATGTGAATGCACAAAAGAAATGTGTGTTTTGTGTTGAAATTCATACTAGAAATGAATGCTAAGAAAAGAGTGGTGTAGGATTATTCATTTCATGTCTAAATGGCTTAAAAATGACCCCTATTTATAGATATACTTGTGCCCCCTCATTTGGGTTGTCATCTTTCATGATACCCATTCATTCATGGCCATTGGATCTAGATTTGATTTTAATCAATGGTCCAAATTGAATCATCACCATTTCAAATGAAATATCACCATGAAATGATGCATCTCTAAGTGAAATATTGCCATGAAAAGTTATATCATTTAGTAAAAAGATACCTTTTCTACAAGACACAATTAAATGGAAATAAGAAATTTTTTTTAATAGAAATAAGAAAAAAATTTCTTTAATAGTGAAAAAACATGAGATGAAATCGGGTGTCCTTTGTCATGAGTCAACTTTTTAGAAAGAAATATACAAATGAGGGAATGTGGCGTGTGAAACGTATTGATGTACTATAAACATTTTCATTTTATTTTTATTTAACTTTCATTTATTTTTGAATAAGCTGTCAACAATTATTTGTTTCTTGCTCTGCACGTGCACGACAAGACAGACTATTTGCACGCTTTTAACCTTTTTAGTTGTCATGCTCTATTTTCTTTCTTCACTTGAGATAAAACAGTCAGTAAAGCTGCATCTTCAGTGGAATTCATATCCGCAGTGGTTTGAAAATGAGACGAAATCGATTATTACTCGGGACAACTTAAATAACAAGGTAGTGGACTCCGCTACCATATTACTAGTTTCTACATGTTTTGTTTGGATTGTAAATTACTTAAGTTTCAGGAAGATTCCCACTTCCAAGCATAATATATTCTGCCTAGTGATTGATTTCGAAATTTCGAGGTTGGTAGCTGCTTTTGGTAATTATATCTTCATCACTTGCAACTTTTTATTGCTTTTCCAAGTTAATTTTAGGATAATTATCAGAAACCTATCTTGAGTTTTGTTGTATTCTCAGTTCGATATATTATATTTGTGTATTCTCATATGCCTCCCCTAACGTTAGTATACCATTTCTTTAACCGTTTGTTGCATTACAAAATGATCAAGTTACCCTAGAAAAAAATAACTTGTATACTGAAAATAAAGAATTGTGTACCAACATGTTTGTTTTGGCGCCAAAGAGATGTAAATACAATTAAAATACTAAATCATTGCTACTATTTTCCAAAATGACTTTGATGAATGAAATAAACAAAAGATTTGATCCCAGTATTAAAATAAATATATATGAAAGGAGTGAAAAAATTTTGAACTTTAGAAATACTTTTTTGACTTTAGAAATAGTGTAACACTATTCACAAGGAAGATAATGAAGCCAAATCCCAATATATAAAGCCAACAAAATTAAATTGAGTGAAGCCTTGCTTAAAAAACCCATTCCATGATCCCAGTCCCACCACGTACTTTGTATAAAATTCAATTTATTAGAATAATTGGAATCATTAGGAGAGGAAATATATTTGTCTGCTTAGGACTACATATAGTTCCTGATGAACGTTGGGATTTTTACGCGTGCCCCTTGCCTCCATGTCAAAACAACGGATTTAATTAAATTGCATTTGAAATCCACTAAGCATATTCTTCACTTCATTGTTTTGTTTTGTTTTTTTTTCTCTTTTTTCCCCATTTTTCAATCCTATCTCATTTTTGGATGATATAATGAACATGTTTGATCAGTTCTGGTCGGTTATCATATGGAAATATTGCATTTTTTTTATCCCAATGCGATATATTTTCTTCTCCATTGAAGATTCTCTGGACGCTATTAACCAAAAAATGCAACTTTTTTTCTGTTTATAAATTGCTTCTGTACCCAAAGTTGTAAGTACTAACCAATAACTTGATAAACTTTAATAATAAATAGGATTTAAAAAATGAACTTGAAATATCTATATAAAATATTGGAATTCAATGAAAAGAGTAGGAATATAAAACCAAAAAGTTGTGGAAAAAAGAGTTGAAGAGCTTAACCTAAAACTCGGAAAAAATTACAAAAAATCTGATAAATCCAACAAGAAGTAGGGATTAAAAAATAAACTCGAAACATTCAAAAAAAATATTGGAATTAAGTAAAAAGAGTAGAAATATAGAACAAAAAAATGGTGGAAACAAGAGTTGAAGAGCATAACCTAAAAGTTTGAAGAAGTTAACAAGAATCTGATAAAGTTTAACGAGTAGTCGAGATCTAGAAAATGAACCTGAAATATCCAAGCAAAATGTTAGAATTCAATGAAAATAGTTGGAATATAGAACCAAAAAGTGGTGAAAATAAGAGTGGAAGCAGTTAACCCAAAAATTGAAATAACTTAACAATAATTTGATAAATTTAAACGCGAAGTAGGGATCTAAAAAGTAAATTTGATACATTTACCCAAAATATTGGAATTCAATAAAAATAGTAGGAATATTGAACCAAAAGTAGTGGAAAAATAAGTTGGAACAACTTAGTAATAATTAGATAAAGTCTAATAGAATATTGAGATTAAAATATAAACTTGAAATATCAACCTCAAAACTGGAAATTTAATGAAAGAATGGAAAATATAGAACTAATAACTGATGGAAAAAAATGAGTTGAAACAACTTACTAAAAATTTGATAAATTCCAACGGAAAGTAGGGATCTAGAAATTGAACTTGAAATATCCAAACAAAATTTTGGAATTCAATAAAAAGAGTAGGAATATAGAACTAAAAAGTGGTAGGAACAAGAGTTGAAAAAATTAACTCAAAAGTTGAAATAATTTACCAAGAGTTTCATAAATTCAAACGAGAAGTAAGGATTTAAAAACTAAACTTGATATATTTACCTAAAATATTGAAATTCAATAAAAATAGTAGGAATATAGAACCAAAAAGTGGTAGAAAAATAAATCGGAACAATTTGAAAAAATAAGAATTTAGATAAATAACCATAAAAAATAAGAATTTGAAAAATAAACTTGAAATATGCATTATAAATATTAGAATGTAACAAAATAAGTAGGAATGTAACCATTTTGTGATATGTTAATATTTTTTATATATTTTTTGTACTATTTTAAAATTTTAAATTATTACAATCTTTTTTCTCATTTAATTACAATTTTAACCTTTTTTCTAAATTTTTCACATTAAAAATAAATAAAAATATAATTTTTAATATATTATCCGGTTAAAAACCGGTTGTACCAGTTGCATGCATGTGCTGTATGAGATACAGCGCTACATGATAGGTTGACTCAAAAAGACATGGTTGAAGTCTCATCAAGATTGTCTTCATTCGAAACCAACTGGGCTTTAGCCCAGTGGCCAGGACCTTGCACTCACAATTGTGAGTGCAACGGTTCGAGCCCCCGCGACGCATGTAGGGGTTTATATTCTTCCTTAATCATTAAGTGAAGAAAGTCTTCTCCCTTTCGAAATGTGAGTGGAGTAGACACCCCTCGAATATTAGAGAGGGTAAAATCTGGGCAATGCTATACCAGAATTAATGTAAATTAGGCCCAGTAATTGTCTGATTGTAAATATCAGTTGTAAATCTCATATAATATGAGTTGTAATCTGAGCATTAGTCTCATGTAATTTCAAAAAAAAAAAGATTGTCTTCATTCGAGAAAAAGCAACTATGCTTAAAACACTTTTAATAAAGTACTAATAATTATTAAAGACATGTTTGACTAGACTTGCAGTGGCAAGCAAAAGAGGATGAAATTATTAATTAATTAGAACACGTGAAAGATTCCTCTATTTTTTTTTTTAAAGAAAGTAAACCTTTCATTAAACTAAACTTTCAGCCATACATAAAACATCAGCTGGGAAATTGTTTCTCCAGATAACAGATTCTGAGCTACACAAAGCTCTTTTAGCTAAAAATTGGGCAAAACCATTACACTTTCTTGGAACATGTTGGAAAGATATCAGTTGGAAATCTTGTGTGCTCTAGTGGATGTCTGACATAGTCCACTAAATCTCTGTCCTGTTGCTAACTTTCTTATTTGCTAAGTCAGCTACATTTTTGCAGTCGGTCTCTATAATCACATTTGACAGACTAAGATCCTTGGCTACCACCATACCCCACTTGACAGCATGAGCTTCTGCTATAGCTACGTTCCCCTGGAAATTCATGCTTTTTACTGCTGCTGCAAACACTTGCCCTCAATGATTTCTGATGACCACCAGGCCAGCTTTAGAGTTTGAGGGGTTTTAGACGAAATTTTTTTATGAGGTCTCTATTTATTTTACAATTTCAATACTCAAAAACGTATAAAAAGAATTAAAATTTATTTCATCTTTAATTTTTGAATTTCAATAATAATAAAAAAAGATCAAAATTTTTAAAAATAAAACCTAAAAAATAGTCAAGAAGATATTATTTTTTATTCCTTTAAAACCGTTAAAAACAAACAGACAAATAAATAAAAATAATATTTTTTCAAATAGAATATTTAAAATGATAGAATACAAAATTTTGAAATGATGAATTGATGTTCAAAAACAAAAATTGACTTTATATTTTAAGAAACTAATTATTTTACATGAACCAATGAATATAATAATTTTCTTTGTAAAGAAAAGAACAAGAAATTTTTTTTCATTTACTAATTCTTGAGATTATAAGGTTTTTAAAAGAAATTAAAAGAAATACTAAAAATCAAAGATTCTAACATTGAATAATTAAAAAGGTAAATAATTTTTTGAAAATAATAATAATGAATCAACTAATGGTTAAATAATATTATTAATTATATTTCTTTAAAATTAAGGTTTCCAAAAATAGATTTTTTTTATCAAAAATAACTCTTAATTTCTTAAAATACGTATTAAAAATTTTATTAATTAGAGAATTATTAAATAAATACTCAAAAAATGAAACCTTCTTAAAATATGAGACTTTAGGCGACTGACTTATTCGCCTATACCTAAAGCCAACTGATCACCACGCCCAAGCCTGCACTCTTCCTATCTTCTTTGACTGCTGCATCAACATTGACTTTCACTTTGTTTTTTGGTGGTGGAGTCCATATCTGCATCTTTCCCTCTACTGTATTTCCATGGCTCTCCCGTTCTTTAACCTGCTGAGCCTGATACACTTCCATAACTGCTTTGCCCCTAGCCACTGACCCTACTGGATCTAACTTTTTTCCTTGAAAAAGGAGTTTGTTTCTAGCATGCCAAGCAACCCACCAAATCGTGGCCACGTAATCTACCTCAGACTTAGCCCAATTATTCATAGCCCCAATCATGACACTAAGCATGTCTTCTCTGATGACGATCTTCACCTCATTCTCCAAGTGAGTACATTTCCAGATTCTCCGAGCCACTCTGCATTCCATCAAGACGTGGAAAACATCTTCACAACCCGCTTTGCATAAATTGCATGTCGGTTCCTTCAGCACTTTCCTTCTCCACAGATTTTCTGCCGTTGGCAGCAGGTTCTTTGCAGCTTTCCACACAAAGATCTTAATTTTCTCTGGTAAGTTTAGCCTCCAAATATGTTGCCAGCCCTGTGGAGCTCCTGTAGATCCGGCTGGAGATTCAGAGAACTTAATTTTGAGAGCTAGTTGATATCCACTCTTTACTGAGTATATACCTTTCTTATCATAATGCCATATCACCATATCTTCTTGAGGAGTTCTCGGTAAAGGGATATTCCTTATGATTTCAGCATCTTCCTTTGCAAAGTTTTGATTGATCATTGTTTCATTCCATTGGTGATTTTGATCAAGAAGCTCTGAGACTCTAGATTCAGTAGGCAAGGACTGTACCAGGATTGGTTTGAAGGTTGAGGGCCTAGGGAAAGATTCCTCTCATTGATTTCGTTGAAACAGACTTAATTTGTAATCAAAGTAAAAATTCGTCATCTTTCAGCGGTGGTTCCAACTTCTAACAATCTCTAAGCAGTAAGTTTTCTGACAGTTTTATATTTACATGTCTCTTGTATTTGTGTAATTAGTCTCTCACATAATTCAATTTAATAGGAAGTTTTGATCTCTTGCTTCCAAGGCTCAAAACTTATTGCAACATTGCTGGCAATTAGTGTGGGTTTCGGCTCTTTAATTCAGCTTTGCTAGGTTTAAGTTCGACATCGAATTTTATGCGTTTAGTGCAGTATTTTTATGTACTATTTTTAAGAGATTTTTAATTAATTCTTAGGTACTTAAAATAAACTTCTTGTCGGCATACAAAGGACTAAAAGAGTAAAAATTAACTAGAACACATAAAATCTTCTCATTAATTTCACTGAAACAACGTAAAAGTTCATCTAACTGTGGTCAAATACTTGCATGTGTCTTATATTTTCAACTTATTTTTTGAACTTTTATATGTATGTTTTTTGTGATATATTTTAATCTTATTTGGAATTGAGATATTGTAGTTTTTAAACTACAGCAGCTATGAAAAAAACTGTAATTATGAAACAAAAGTTAATAATATATAATAAATATAAAATTCAAATAATAATTTTGATAAAATTATTGGAGATATAATGAATTTTTTATCATATAAGTGAAAAATCATATTAATATAATTTTTAAGTTACAGCAGTTAGTATTTACCAAATACTTTTCTATTGTAGCTTAAATATCCACCCCCTATCCCAAAAGCACTCTTTATATAATTAAATTTTTCACATAATTCCAAAAAATCAATTTAGAGGAAATTTGGTTCTCTTGTTGCCTAGACATAAAAACTGGTTCCAACTCTGCAGGTAGTGTCTGTTTCTTGGACAGGAAAGTTGGCAGTGCGGGTTTTAAGTCTTCTTCAATTCGGCATTGATACAACATCTAATTCTAAATTAGTTCTTAGGGACTTAGAGTGCGACTGTCGTGGCGTCAATTGCTCGCATCATGAGCATCCACAAAGTTTCTCCTTTTGTTCCTTATCCTCTTCCTCACTGGAAATATGATGTCTTCTTAAGTTTCAGAGGAGTAGACACCCGCAAAAATTTCACAGACCATTTGTACACTGCTTTGGATCAGAAGGGAATCATAGTCTTCAGGGATGACAAAGAACTTGAGAGAGGAGAATCCATTTCAACTGGACTCTTTAAAGCAATTGAAGAATCAAAAATTTCAATTATTGTTTTCTCTAGAAACTATGCTTGTTCGACATGGTGCTTGGACGAACTTGTTCATATTCTTGAATGCAAAAACAAAAATCATCAACAAATGGTTTATCCAATTTTCTATGATGTGGAACCAACTGATGTAAGGAAACAGACAGGAATTCTTGAAGAAGTTTTTGCTCGACATGAAGAAATTTTTGCTCAGAATAAAGAAAAGGTGCAAAAGTGGAGAGACGCTTTGAAAGAAGTGGCTAATATCTGTGGCTGGGAATTGAAGGACAGGTAGTCTTTCTTATTCTCAAAGATTAATTACCTATAATAGATTTGATTTGAAACTATGTTTACACTCACTTTAATTCAACAACACCAATGTTTTCTTAATCTTTTGCAAGCTGCAGGAATCAGTCTGAATTTATTTTGGAGGTTGTCAAGGTGATATCAAGTAAAAGTCCTATAATATCAGGGATTCTTAAGAATCTATTAGGAATAGATTCACACTTGAAGAATCTGAGGCTTCTCATGGATAAAGGATCTAATGATGTTCGCATGATAGGGATATGCGGTATGGGAGGTATAGGGAAGACAACCCTTGCAAGGATTTTTTATGACTTGACTTCTCATAAGTTTGAAGGAAGTAGCTTTCTTGCCAATGTTAGAGAAATTTCAAAAGAAGGCGGCCTGATCTCTTTACAGAAGCAACTCCTTTCCCAGTTACTAAAGCTTCCAAATAATGGCATATGGAATGTTTATGATGGTATCAACATCATAGGAAGTAGGCTGCACCACAAAAAGGTTCTTTTGCTTATCGATGATGTAGTTGATATCAAGCAATTAGAATGTTTAGCTGGAAAGCGTGAATGGTTTGGTCCTGGCAGCAGGATCATAATAACATCGAGAGATAAGCATTTGCTGATGACGCATGGGGTAGATGAAGTATATAAGCTCAGGGAACTACATGATGATAACGCTCTTCAATTATTTTGTAAAAAAGCCTTCAAAACCCATCAGCCTAAGAAAGGATATGAGCAGCTGTCTGAATGGTTTACAAAGTATTCAGGTGGTCTTCCATTAGCCCTCAAAGTTTTGGGATCCTTTTTGTATGGTAAAACAACAAAAGAATGGCAAAGCGCAGTAAAGAGACTGAAAAGAGATTCAGAAAATGAAATCTTGGATATACTTCAAATAAGTTTTGATGGGCTTAAAGAAACAGAGAAGAAAATATTTCTTGACATTGCGTGCTTTCATCGAGGGGAGAATAGAGATTATGTAACAAAAATTCTTGATTACTGTGATTTTGACCCAGTTATTGGAATAAGGGTTCTTATTGATAAATCTCTCATAGAGGTTTTATCCAACAATCGACTATGGATGCACGATTTGTTACGAGAAATGGGTCAACAAATTGTTAAGAGACAATGCCCTGAAGATCCTGGGAAACGTAGCAGATTGTGGAAGGAAGCAGATGTACGTCAGCTGTTAACAAGAAACACAGTAAGCAATGATAAGTCAAAAACATGTGCTTCTAAGATTTCAACCCATTCACATTCTTATCTTTGCTTATTCTTTACTTTTTTAACTTTCAGGGATCTGAAACTGTTGAAGTCATATATCTCAACTTCCCTGCAGAAGCAGAAGAGCATTTCAGAGCAAGTTCTAATACATTTTTGAAGATGACTAACCTGAGAATGCTTCTTATCCGTAATGTGAAACTGCAACTTCCTGAAGGCCTTGAATATCTCTCCAATGAGTTACGGTTACTTGAATGGCCTGGATATCCTCTGAAATCCTTGCCATCAAATTTTCAACCGGATAAAATTGTTGAACTTAACATGTGTTACAGTCACATCGAACAAATGTGGAATGGAATCAAAGTAAGTTTTATTTCATTTCTTTTTTTTCCCGTGAGTAAATGTTGATAGAGTTATCATTCATCCCTTGAAAAATTGCTGAAATCATTGTTTTTGAACAGCCTTTAAGCAATTTGAAATTCATGAGACTTGGCAAATCCAAAAATCTGATCAGAACGCCAGATTTCTCAGGGATGCCATATTTAGAGGAGCTGGATCTTGGAGGATGTACAAGATTGTGTGACATTCACCCAACATTGCTACTTCACAAGAAGGTTATTTTATTGAATCTAAAAGACTGTACAAGTCTCACGACTCTTCCGGGCAAGATTTTTATGGAATCTCTAAAAATACTTGTACTTTCTGGTTGCTTGAAATTGAAGAACTTTCCAGAGATTATGGGTAGTATGAAGTGTCTGTCAGATCTTCTTTTGGATGGAACCGATATTAAAGAACTACCAATATTACCATTTGAACTTCTATCTGGACTTGTTCAGTTAAATGTGGAAGGCTGTAATAAACTTGAGCGTCTTCCAAGAAATATAAGCGCTCTAAAATATCATCCAACTTGGAATCTTTCTGGCCTATTGAAATTCTCAAATTTTCCAGAGATCATGACAAATATGGAGCATGTGTTGGAGCTTCATTTGGAAGGAACTGCCATAAGAGAATTGCCTATATCAATTGAACTTTTCTCTGGTCTTGTTTTGTTGAATTTGAGAGATTGCAAAAATCTCGAGTCTTCCGTGTACTATTAACGGTCTGAAGTCTCTTAAAAACTTGTATCTCTCTGGCTGCTCCAAACTTGAAAATGTGCCAGAGAACTTGGGGAAAGTAGAAAGCTTGGAGGTGCTAGAATTAAGCGGGTGCAAAGGACCACCAGTATCATCATCATGGTATCTGCCCTTCCCCATTAGTTTGAAGCGAAGCTGTTCAGATCCTACCGCTTTGAGGCTTCCTTCTCTGTCAGGTTTGTGGTCTTTAAGGAAATTGGACCTCAGTGACTGTGATCTAGGGGAAGGAGCAATACCAAATGATATTGGCAACTTATGGTCGTTAGAAGAGTTGTATCTGAGTAAAAACAGTTTCGTTACAGCGCCAGCAAGCATTAACCGTCTTTTTAATCTTGAAGAACTAGAGTTGGAAGATTGCAAAAGACTACAATCTATGCCGCAACTTCCACCCAACATAAAAGAAGTCGGAGTAAATGGTTGTGCTTCATTGGAAAAATTATCAGATGCCTTAAAATTATGCAAATCGGAGTACATTTCATTTAGTTGTATAGACAACCTGAAATTGCTCAGCAACGATGGTTTGGCATTTTCAATGCTAAAAGAGTATCTTGAGGTCAGTCTCTCTCTCTCTCTCTCCTCTCTCATTTGTGCAAAAAATTATGCCTAAAAATGATGCATTTTTATGGGCTCCTTTTTTTTCCCCCTTTTTTCGGTTACAGGCAGTGTCACGCCCAATGCAAAAGTTTGGTATAGTTGTTCCAGGAAGTGAAATTCCAGAGTGGTTCATGCATCAGAATGATGGATCTTCAATAAAATTCATAATGCCTTCAAATTTATATTGTAAGAATAAGGCGCTGGGATATGCCGTCTGCTGCATCTTTCATGTCCGTGAACATTCCCCTGGTATCCAAACAAGGCGTTCATATCCCACGCATCAATTGAACTGCCAGATGAAAGGTTCTTCTACCAGTTATTCAATCGAGTTCAGAGAGAAATTTGCTCAAGCAGAGTCAGGCCATCTTTGGCTACTCTACTTGTCTCTTAAAAAATGCTATTATAGCAATTGGCGTTTTGATAATAATCTCATTGAGTTGTCGTTTCGGCCTGTGTCTGGCTCAGGGTTGCAGGTGAAGAGATGTGGTTTCCATCCCATTTATAGGCACAAAGTTGAGTTCTTCAACTAAATAAGAAACCAATGGACTCACTCACTACACTGCCTAAAATATGAATGAATTCTATCCCGATTCTGTTTGATCAAAGATACTTGTAGCCAAAACGTCAAGGTGAAGTGTGAATGAATATTTGGGCTTGAAGAGTGGGAATGGTGTTCTGTTGATGAGGAACCACAGCCTGAAAAATTTAATGCAGAAGCCTGCTTATTCTCTGAATTCATCGATAAGCATTCATCTTCAATTTCAGTTCATGTTCTTTGCACTTGGTAATTCATTTACATTAATTTTATTTATTTATTGCATCTCCTTATCGAAAAACATTTGATGTTAAATTACCAGAAATCCTCTGCTTGGATCAAAAGCAAAGAGTACCTATAGTTGTTTAAGAATGTGCCTCTCATGAATTGAAATAGCATTACTGGTCTATTAGCTTGGCTCCTCACTTGAATTTCTTTGATGTTTGTTAATAATTCCAAATTCCAGTGAACATGGATTTTGATCGAGATAATCCTATGCTTTTGCCCTGTTGAAAAAATCAAGCAGTTGTTGTGATTGTTGCAAGTGTTCCTTAGTTTATCTTTTTTCGTTTTTGTTGTTTGGTTTGTGAGAAGATGTGGAATTAGAACTGCACTAGAGTGAGAAGAAATGAGAAGAAAAAGAAAGAATGTAAAGTTTAGTGAATGTGTGTGTGTATTTTTTTTAAAGCCTTGAATTTTTTGATTTCTCACGAGTTGAAAATCAAGGATTGAAACAAATCTTCTGTTTTGTTGTATTCTTATTATATTTCTTCTCATAAATTTCTCATTTTTGTAAATAGTGCATAATTTGGTAGAAGCTTAACTGAAAGCCACTAATTTTACTACAAGAATAACTTAATTTTTAATTCAATCCAGGGATTCAAAATGACTCAGAGTTCTTTCGAACTTAAATAACATGACAACTTAACTATCCATTCCCTTCTTTTTGTGCAAAAGTTGGCAGATTCGGAGCCAATTAGGGTGATTTTTTGGTACACTTGAAGGGCTGGTGTCATAGTTCACGAATTGCATTGCTATGAATGAATAACAAAGAAATTAGATTAGCTTATTGAATCTGTTTGAATTTTTTTATATAGCCTATGCAATCAGATGCATTTAAATTATGTGAGTCAAAGTTCTCACATATTAGCTGTGCACAGTGCTTGAAATTGCTTGGTAACAACGGTTTGGCCTTTTCAATTTTAGAGAGTATGTCAACTTATGCATAGAAATATATGCTGTGGAAAAGATTAATCTAAGGGCCAGGAGTTTCTATAGAAAGAATATAAAGATGATAAGGTTTGTTGTGTCAATCTCAAATATATTATGGGTGTTAGGAGTATCTGATGATGCTGATGATGTTGTGCAGTGATGTTGAGCTGATGGTGCTATGTAGTGATGCTGATATGGTGTTATGCAGAGTTTACAGAGCATGATGGAAGAACATGATAAGGCTGGTGGTTTAGCATGTAGCTTAGTATACCAGCTGAGAATTAGTTATGCTGAGCTGTCAAGTTGGTTATAACTGATTCAGTAGCCTTTAACCACGCATGAAGATTCCAGAACAATCTAGCTACTAGATTCTTGTATCCATCTTGTAGTATAAGTAGAGTGATCTGTAGATTCTGTACACATTGTTAAGTATGCCATGATTGAATAAAATACATTTTCCGTCACTTTCAATTTCATTTTCTCTATAACCAAACACTGTTTTAGCCGAATTCAATCAATGGGAATTATAAGAAAATAAGCAGTAAAAGCAAATAAACATTAGGGAAATGAACACTCAACAATATACCTACATGTAAACATCCTCGGAAGATCTAAGAAGTTGAGCATAGTACACAAACGCGCACACAGAGCAATCGAAACTTGTAGCAAGTCTGCAGACTGCAGATACATGTCCGTATCAGCACTAGAATTTTGCTTGGAAGCGTAGCACTTTGGATTAAAGATATACTTGTTGGCTTGCTTCTGTCCACAGAAACAATAAGAACCTTCAGTTGGAATGAAATCAGAGATACATTCAGAACCACCTTGAGGAATTCATGCTCAACAGCAACTTCAGTTTAATAATCAAGATTATAAACAGTAGAGAGACTCCATTCAGCTTCAATCCCGAGTGTCCCGAGTGATGGAAACTGGATGGAGACTACACTTCTTCACCTTCAATCCCGAACTAGTTTGAAACAACTAAACTTGGTCAGCTCCAAACTTCCAGTCAAGATTATTGCACTTTTGAAGATCAAGAATATAATGTATGCGAGCTTCTATTTGATCAGCTTTCATGTGGTAGTGGTAGTGATGTTTATGTTTGCCTCTGACAGGATGTGAATGTTTATTAACATGAAACGCACAGCAAATAGCATATCCAACCATCTTCTTATCGTATGAATCTGGAGGACTTATTATTGTTATTGAAGATCCCTCATTCGGATAGTCGAACCACTCCGGAATCTTACGTCTAGGAATAGCTATGCTGAAATCTGACTCCCAGGAAGAAAAATGGTGAAAACTCAGGTACTTTGTGGGATCATATAACTCTATTCAATTATTTAATGGATGAATGACATATTAGTTGAGAAATTCAACATTACACGTGGATAGAATAATAGAGTTTTGGATCAGTCGTCAGCGTATTCTTTCTTTAATGTTAAACAAATTGTTGGTTATAAATAATTAGTGATCAAAATTGACTAATCAAAATTGATTAATCTGTTAATATAAATTATTGAAATTGATCTTGTTCATCAAAAACACTGCATATAGCTAGTATAGTTGATCTTCCTAATGATGGAGGTTGAAAAGTTTTGAGTCTTCGTATATGCATTGTGGGAGTAATTTTTCTCTTTCTTTCAGAAACATATTAAATTTTTTCAACCTATTTCATACATAACATCAAGGGTTTACTTTTCCAAAAGATAGATTAATGCAACGTAACTGGTCAATAAAAATTAACAATAGGTTCAATTTAAGTTTTATCTTGACAAAAAGAAAAATTACATTAGGTTTAAGAATTTAATAAACTAAAACAATTAGGAAATTAATGGGTTAAAGTAAACATGCAACTAAAGTGAAATTAGAAAAATTAATGAAGATGAAATGGATACAAGTATTTTTCTTGGTTTCACTTGGAAACCTCCAATAGTATGAGTTATATGTTAGAAAATTGATGGGTAAAACTGACACACAACTAAAGTAAAATTGAGAAACAATAATCATAAAAGAACACCAATGATAACACTATGAAATGAGAGTTATCATGATATTTTTATGCTTAAATTAACATTACTTAGAGAGTAAATGATATGTTTTCATTGC
This sequence comes from Citrus australasica, assembly GCA_029618585.1. NCBI lineage: Eukaryota > Viridiplantae > Streptophyta > Magnoliopsida > Sapindales > Rutaceae > Citrus > Citrus australasica. The sequence goes on along the minus strand of JARCIV010000003.1, from coordinate 29,148,739 downwards.
ATTTTAGCTACATTTTACATGGGTAGTCATTTAAGTTGAATTTTAATAAAATTCATGTGTTTTTAGATTATTGTGTGCTTTGATTACTTGCATAATTGTAGGTGACCAAGAAGCTCAAATTTCATGGATGGAACGTTGCTGTAGCAGGCTTGCAGAGTTACAAAAGAACTTGGATGAGAAGTAATTTTGAAATAATGAAAGATGCTAGAGCAATATGTTGTAGTACTATTGTTGTAGCAACTCCTGGAGCAACGATAAATGAGATATCACACGTTAAATAGAAGACCGCAATCTAAAGTTTCCAAAAATAAGAGATTCACTGCCATACGTTTCTGGTAACCCTAATTTTGATTTATAAAAAGAGCACATTACAATGAAAAAAGGAGAGTTGTCATTAGAGAAAAAAATTGAGAAACAGTACAAGAGAAAATAAAGATAAAGAGACAAAATTAAGGGTTGCATCAAAGGATTTATGAAGAATATTAAGGGGATTCATAAGGACGAGCGATTTCAACTCTTATTCTTACTCTCTTATTTTTATCTTGTTATGAAGACTTATTTGATGGCTGAAACTATTTTGGTTTTTGTTTTATAACAAATTATGAACTAAAATTACTTATGGTTGAGTGATAAACAATGTTGATGGTTAATTGACTGATTATATATGTTGCTGCATGTTTGCTATAGCATGTTGTTTTTATAATACTTATTTCAGCTGACTACCCATTTAGTGGTACTAGCTAAGTAAAAGCCTAAAAAAGGTCTGTCTTAGTGGGACATATAAGAGTAATTCTTGGTTTTAGGTTGGATTTCATGACTTGAGTTTAACTTGATTAAAAAAAGGTCATGCTTAATCTACAATTAGTGATGAACTAGACATAGAGATCTACCTTGTAGGATAATTAGAATCTAAAACGTGTAATGCTATATTTAACATAATAATTGGTCACTGTTAAGTTGTATCAAGGTATAAGACATCCAATAAGTGATAGCTGAGGATACATAAGGATTCTATATAGTACTGTAAAAGATGCTGTAGCAACAGAACCAAAAATTAGAAAAATAGTTAAAACCATGAAGAGAGTTTAATCACTCAACTACTCCATTCTCATTGATTATATCCTTGTATTTGACGTGATGATTTACCTTATTGCATTTTTATTTTAATTAATTCATTAGTTTTATAAATTATTTTATTTTTAATTTTGGAACAAAATAAGGTTGCAGCAGCAATTCATATAACGTCAATTCGTATGGAGACGATCTCGAATACCTATCATTATATTACTTGTTGTGTACACTTACACAATGACACCCATAGCATACAACAATCAGAATTTTCATAGTTAAAATTTTAGCCTACATTCATTGGTGAAGACAAAAGGAAATGTTTTACTAATGAAAAGAAGTTATAAGTATTGTAGTACTTTGTCTCACAATCCAAAAACCTTAATATACCTAAACTCTAAAAACATTAAAACAAGAGTTTAAAGCTCTCAACACACTCTTAGTCTCCAATTCCTGGCTCTGTCGCTTCTCAATTAGATTGAGAATTGAAGAAAATGAAATGAATATAAAGGACAAATGAAGCCTCTATTTATAGGCCAAGCAATACCCAAAATCAGTAATGTTGGACTTTAAAATAATATATATTTTCATTCAACTTTCAACTTTGGTGACAAAGCCAAAAGTTGTGTGCTAGACAAATGCCTCCCACTTACTCAACAAATTATGCCAAAAGTCAAAAGTTGCATGCTAGCAACATATAATTGTTTGTCATATACATGCACATGTTCAACAATTCTCCCACTAAGAGACTTGATTGAGAACCAATCATGTCTCCACACCATGCATTCTTTTTTGTCATTGTTATGTTGCTTACATCTCTGCTAGGCTACAAGAGGATCTACTCTATACAAACTTGTCAGCATTGATTCGCTTGGTCAAAACATCTCCTCGGTTCTCTTTGGTATGGATTTTTTTGTATTAAAGTGGTATTGTACCTGATAACTCTAGAAAATGAGAGTTATCATGGCATTTTTAGGCTTAAATCAAGACTCCTTAGAGAGCAATTGATGTGTTTTAGTGCATTTTAACGATAGTTTGCATTACATTCATTTTAGTTTAAGTTTAATAAAGTTTATGTGAATTTTGAATAATTGTATGCCTAAAACATATGTTCAACTATAGGTCAATGGAAACCTGAATTTTATGGAAAAGATGTTGTTGCAATGGACCTATAAAGAGGACAAACGAGCATGGCTATGGAAGAGTTGGAGCACATCTGGAATAGTGAAGATGCTATAGCCATTGTTGTAGGCTGTAGCAATCCTTGAGCATTGACGGAGAAAATATGGGCAAGATTTTCAGAATATTGCAATCTGCAGTTTTCTAATCTGAAGATGCATGCCCTAGAGTTTCCAGTTACCCTAATTTGTGATTATAAAATGAGGCATACATGCAAAGGAAAGAGGAGGCCGTCAATCAAAACCAAAATAGAAAAGAAATGAAGAAGAAACAGAATTCCCGAGCAGAATTCAAGGCTTCACCAATAGAAGAAATTTACAGATTCAATTGGAATTCACTCTTTCTCATTCTTTTCTTGTTTTCTTGTCATTCATTGATGATGACTATGTACTCAATGGCTACCACTTGGTTGTTTAATTTCTATGCACAAATTATGAGCTAAATTTATTTATGGTTGACTGTTAAGCTATCTTGATGGTTGATTGACCAAAAATAAGTATTGCTGCATGTTTTCTATAGCATTTTGCTTTAATAACATTTATTTACATTCATTATTCTGGTTGGCCACTTATTTAATGATACAAGTTAAGAAAGAGCCGCAAAATGGCCTATTTTAGTGGAACATATTAGAGCAATACTTAGTTTTAGATTGAGTTTCCTAAATTGAGTTTAACTTGAGTCCAAAAAAGGTCATGCTTAATCTAAAGATTAGTGATAAACTAGATGTGGGGATTCACCTTGTAGGGTAAAGAGAACATGAACGTGTAATGTTGACATAGCAATTAGTCATTATTAGGTTGCATAAAGATATAAGACATCCAACATGTTACTGCTGAGGATAAAGATGAAATATAAGTGTGCAACCCAAGAGGGGGGTGAATTGAAATTTTAAAAATTATCCTAGCAAATCCACACAACAAGCAATCTAATGTCTTGATAAAAATTGAAGGCAATAAGTTCAATAAAAGCACAATAACAAATGAGTAAGGGAGAAGAGAAACAAACACACGAATTTTTACGTGGTTCGACAATCCCCGCCTACGTCCACGCCTCCAAGCGATCCAAGCTTGAAGATTTCACTATCCAAGCCTTTCCAAGGCTTTAACCGTTTACAATTGACTTCAAGGTGTCAATGAACATTTACAACAAAGAGATTATCTCCCAATCTCTTCACTCAAGTGTCTCACACACTGAAACTCTTACAATTAAGATGAAGAAATGAAAGTTACAATAAAACTCACTCAAAGAGTAGATATTCAAAAATGAAGAACAAGAGATATTTAATATTTTGTGATTTGCAAATTGAAAGCTCAAGATATCTCGTGTGTTTTTTGTTTATGCTTGCTAGAGAGCTTGAAAATGAGTTGGATTTGAGTTTATATAGTTTGATCTCAAAAACTAGCCGTTATGCACATTTTGGTCATAACCGACTTGCCATTTAGGAATTCGATAAGCCGCTTTTATGTTGCCATTAAGGCAAAATTTTGAATTTCAGAATATCCGGCATGCCGCTTTTCATATCCGGTAAGCCGCTTTTGAAATCCGGTTTGCCCCTTTGCGAAATCCGAATAACCGTTTATGCTCCAGAAGCTTACTGCCCAAAATCTGGTTTGCCGTTTACTATATCTGGTAAGCCGCTTGCTACAGTAACTGCTATAGTGAAATATTTTCTAAATTTACCGTTTGACACTAAAACTTTATAAAACTATATTATGGCCCAAAATATTATATTATTTTTCAAATAGGTCAAATTTCAGAATCTCTAAAGTCTAAATAATGCTTGCTATTCCTAAAACTTTCTAAAATTATGATATGGCCCAAAATGTTATGAAACTTTTCCAATAAGTCCTTCTCTAAAATTTCGAGCAATACTTGTTGATTTCAAAATTTTCAAAACTTTTTCAATTAAATCATAAACTTAAAAAATAACTAATTTCATAAAATCATTTTTCCATTAAATATAAAACCTTTATAATGTGAAACTAATGATTTATTTAAAATATATAAAAAATAATTTGAGCTTAAAAGATTAATCATTCTTAATCTTGTTTGTTAACATCAAAATCACAGGAATTTGTCCCTGGTATACCCCAAAAAAAGGGTATTTATCTAAAACTACCCCCATACTAAAAAATTTCTTGTATATGCCTTTTGTAACATGCAGTTACGAAATTACCCTAATAAAAAATCTAAATCAACCAAACTACCACAGTCAATCATGTAACAAAATCCCTAATTTTTTCTCATGAGCAGCTTCTCCTTCTGGATTTCTTCTCCTCCATTTTACAAATCCTTACCATTTTATAACAATTCTTCTACACATTCTCGTCGAAACGCAGTAAAACTAGTAAAACGACGCTGCCTCTCTGCAGTCCAACTGAGGGGAACGTTTACAACTTACAACGTGGCCGGCGAAGGCGAGAAAGAGAGAGGGAGAGAAAGTGAGGTCTCTCATTTTCTTCTTCTTTGCAGTCCAAGTGCTTCGCTTCTTCAGGTACTAATTATTATTATTTTATTTTGCTTTATTTTAAATTATTAAATTTCCATATTTATTCGCTCGCATTTTCTAATTCCTCTGTTTCTGTTTGAGTAAATATAAGATGCAAAAAATGTGTACTTAAATTCAATGGCGAAATATTTAGGCTAGATGTAGCTCCATTTTTCATTGATTATGAGATCTTGTTAGCTTCTGATTTTGCGTTGTCATGCGCAGATTTTTAGCTCATCTAAAATCTAGATCGATATTCGATTGAGATTTGAATATAATGCAGCTGAGATATTATTGAATTTTGAGTTTCTTTTTTCGTTTTAATGTTCAATGCGCCGGATCCGAGCCTCATTTCTGAAAATCGTCTGTGCTTTTCTGGATTTTCATTTTTTTTCCCGATTATGTGCGTGATATTTGGAAGTCCTTGATCCCTTGCCGGCAGATTCCTTTTGTTTTTGTTTTCAGAAAACAAATGATGCTCTCATGTGAATTTGATTTATTAATTTAAACATCTTTTTTTATGAATCACGAAGTGCATTTGTCCGTCTTCGCTGAGACCATTCCATGCACCCACTACTCACTAGGATGTAGAAGCGACTCTTGTCACTCCTCGGTGTTTGCAAAGAATCCCATCTTGTTGTCTGTTCTGTTTCCCCTCAAAGCACAATAATTTGAGGTGCGTGAGGGGAAGCGATAGGCATAGCTTGCAATGACTTAACAGCCTTTGATTTTGAGATTTTGAGTTCTGATAGCATTGAATTTTGTTATTCTGAAAGAAGTCCGCAGATCTGAATTTGATATTTGGCTTCATATTCAAATTAATTTGTGGAGAACTGAAGAGTTTTGGTTATTGGGAAATTTTTCTTCCATGTATAAAGGGAAATATCACGATTCCTGTCATCTATATATGCTACCAGAAACAAAGATTTAGCTGCCCAAAGAATCCCCTTTATTTTTATGATTTCAATTTAGTATATTTTCTAATTTAAGTTATATATATTTTATTTTATAGTGTTTTATTAATGAAAATAAATTAATTTGTTTTGCAATCTTTCATCTTTAATAGTGATTATGTTGCGGGATAAAGTTATCATTTCATTAATATTTTATTAATTTTTTTATTGATTTCGTTTAGTTAATTGTATTCTACAATGTATAGTCTATGGTTGTGATTTGCAGCTCAATTTTCTTTTTTTAGTTGTTATTATAATCTAGCCTCCAATATAGTTGTGTAAAGAATTTCTTGACCTGATTTTTATCCTAGAGTCGTGTAAAAAATTCTCCAATGCAGTTATGTAAAGCATTTATTTACCTGACTTTTACCCTAGAGTCGTGTAAAGAATTCTTTACTCGACAGCAGTCGTGCGAAGAATACTTTACTCGACAGCAGTCGTGCGAAGAATACTTTACTCGACAGTAGTCGGGTATGAACACTCCACTATATTCGCATAATTAGTTCTTTACTCGACTGTAGTTTGTAAAGAATTCTTCACTGGACACACGTCGGGTATGAGCACTTTTTTTCCAATGTTACAAAGAATCTATGGTTTATATAGTATACTGTAGATCAATGCATGTTTTACTCGACTGTAGTCGTGCAACAAATGATTTACTCGACTGGTATGTCGTGTAATTTTTATGATTGGTTTAAAATATATTATTATGCAACTTTTCAATTATTTTATATATTGCTTGATAAATTTTTTTGTATTTATGCAGATGGAACCGAAGATTAAGGAATCTGAATACTTCAAAGCAAAGGTTTCAAACCGATCATCACTAGCGGCAGTGAAGGACATTAAAGAAAAACTCTCTGAGGCGCAGAAAATTATTTTCAGGCGTTCTTGTTTTGGTCATTTTTTGGATGTGAAAGAGTTAAAGTTTTCTGCTCAGTTAATCCACAGCATATTATTGAGAGAAGTGAAATCAAATGAAAATGCAATGTGGTTTAGGATCGGACAAAAAAATATTCGATTTTCATTGGAGGAGTTTGCCTTGGTGACAGGCTTAGATTGCAGTCCTTCGTATGAGCCCGAAACTGAAAATAATGATGATGATTACATAATAGTTGATGAGTTCCTAGATGGAAATTGTGCAATCACAACAAAAGAACTTCGTACAAAGTTCTTGTGGGCTGAGTCAAATGATGACATGCAAATGGTCAAGCTGGCCATGTTGTATTTTGTTGAGTCTGTGTTACTTGGAAAGGAGAATAGAAATCATATAAATGAAACTAATGTACTCCTTGTGGAAAATTTTACCGAGTTTAATGAATTTCCCTGGGGACGCATTTCTTTCAAGATGACCATTGATAGTTTGAGAAAAGGCGTTGCAGAGCGTGTGGCAAAGCCTAAGAAGAAGTCAACTGCGGATTCTAAATACAATGGAACAACGTATAGTGTGCATGGTTTCCCCCATGCTTTTATGGTAACAAAACTAAACTTATTTATTAATCGCTTATTGAGTATCATCTTTCTATTTATAATTTACTATTTTTTTTTGCTGAAAATAAATTGTGTCATTGATTATACAGGTGTGGGCATATGAAGCTGTTTCCGTCATCGGTGATAAATGTACAAAGCGTTATGGTGATTTATTTCCAAGGATTTTGAGATGGAAATCAACAAAGCCTAAAGAGTTTGAAGAAATTCAAATGAAGGTGTTCAATAAAAAAACCTCCAGGATGGTTTTCATAGAAAAATTACATGCTACCGGAGATGTCGAGGCAAATAAGCATTACATGAGCTATTTTAGTGAAGATGAGTGGCTTCAAGAGATCGGTGAAGAGAATGGTAATGCTATTGAGTCAGATGGTTATCTAGAAGAAAATCCGTCACATGAAGATAATGAATCACATAATAGTGAGTTAAATAGTTGTGTAACTTGCTAAAATACACAACTATAGTTATGTAAACAGTCAGATGATATATTTAATAAAATATAATTGTAATCTTTGTACTAACAGAATGCTAAGTGTCATAACAACTACTATATCTTTCAAACTTGCACGATTGTTGTCGTGTAAATTCATACATACATGACAGAAGTCGTGTAAGTTGTAAAAATATATGACTCAGTAAATAATCAAAGGACATATTTCTTCTTAAGAAAGTGTTGGGATCTCATACCAATTGGAACACTTTACATATATACACAATTATAGTATGTAAGTTTATACGTACACGCTAGTAGTCGTATAACTTATTAACACACACGACTATAGTCCAGTAATAGTAAAATGATATATATAGTGAAAAATATATATTTTTTGAACCAATAGAATGATAAGGTGTCATAATAATTAAATTTTTTTTAGCATATTTTCACGACTACAGTCGTGTATGTCGGGTGTAGAAAAAAAATTTGACAGCAACTTCAGGTTTTGACGAATGTAGTTATAAAACCCATCAAATAACAGTCATATGATGCAAATGTAATGAAAATATGAGTTGCTTTAGTGTTTATCACAAACCAAACAAAACCCTAAAAATAATATAATGTCAACAAATTGAATAGATAGCTCAAAATAAAAAATAAAAAGTTTCAAATACCTTATTCATGAGATGAATAATACACCCAGCTGCAAACAAAAATCTCAGTGCATTAGCTGTTTTTGAATGATTTTGAGTGTAGTGTGGTGTGGTGATTTTCGGCGTTTGTGTTGTGAGTAGTGTGGAGTGTTGAGTTGTGTGTGTTTTATATTTTTCTTTAGGGACATTTTAGACAATGTACCACATAAAAAGGCATATTTAGATAATTTTCAAGTATGGGGTATATTTAACTAAATACCCTACTTTTAAGGCATATTTAATTAAAAACCCCTCAAAATCAACATTATGCAAACATGTATATTAACAAAAGATGGTTTCTGTCCAGTGTTGTAACAGATGCTGCAGTAACCGTACTCAATATAAATAAAACAGTTAACACCATTAAAAGAGTTTAATCACTCAACCACTCTATTCCAATTGAATTTACTTTTGTGTTTAACATGCAATTTTCATTCATTGCATTTTCTTTATTATCGCGGTTTATTTTACGTAGTCTATTAGTTGTATTAGTTGCATTGATTTTTAATTGAGAACATAGATTACACTGTGAAATTGTTGTAGCAAGTCTGATAGCATCAATCCTTATGGAGACGATCTTGGATACTCACCCTTATATTACTTGTTGTGTACATTTGTACATTGACACTACTAGCAATTGAGTTAAAGATTACAACAGTACCCCTATGTGCTTTGTCTTGAAATGAAAGGCTGGATTCCTTGCAATGTACAAGATACTCTAATTGTCACAAAACAGAAACATTTTCTCTTGTTTGTACCCAAACTCCTCCAACAACCTTTGTATCTAAAGAATCTCTTTGTAAGGTTATGTAGCTACCATTATTATGCTTCTGTTGTAGATAAAGTCACAACGGTTTTCAATTTTGAAACGCAGGTTATAGCTTTTCTTGCAAGTGTAAGCACAAAGCTAGTAGTAAATTTCCTTTATCAAGGTCCCCTGCAAAATATGAATCCTCAAGGTCTCTGACAGTAAATTTTAATCCTCCATAACATAATACAACATTTAAGATTCATTTGATGTATCTGAGAATCCTCTTTACAGTTTTCCAATATTCTTCACCAGGATTCACTCTATATCAACTGACTGCTCACACGGCTTGTGCAATATCTAATTTCGTACATATCATAGTGAACATTAAACTTCCTATTGCTGATACAGAAGGTATTCGAGACATCTCCTTCCTCTCTATTCTGTTGCTAGAATATTTACTTGAGGATAACTTGAAATTAATAGGAGGTGAAGCAGAAATTAGCATACAATCTTGCATGTTGAAGTGTCATAAGATTTTCTTCAAGTAATTCTTTTGAGATAGCCAAATCTTCTTGTTATTTATGTCTTAGTGAATTTGCATTCCTATATTCTTGTTTGCTAGTCTTAAGTCCTTCATTTTAAACTACCTAGCTAATTGTGCCTTTAATTCTTGGACCCAATCTTTGTTTGGGCATGCTACTAACATGTTATCCACATACAATAGTATAATGATAAAATTATTATCCTCAAACCACTTGTAATATGCACAGGTCTAAACCGAGTCTATTGTAGCCAAGGCTCATGCTGAAGGAATCAATTCTCTTATACCAACATCTCAATGCCAGTTTGAGACTGTATAGAGATTTGTTCAACTTGCAAAAGAAGTTTTCTTTACCTGTTTCAGCAAAACCTTCTAGTTAGAGTATATACATTTTTTCTTTAAGTTCTCTATGAAAAAAAACAGTTTTCACATCCAAGTGCTCTAGGTTTAGGTTAAATACAACACATATTGCAAGGACTATTTTGATTGTCGTGAGTCAAATTACTAGGGAAAATATATAGTTAAAGTTAATACATTCTTTCTGAGCATATCCTTTCACTACCAATCTTACACAATATCGCTCTACTTGGTCATTGCCATCACGCTTGATCTTGTAAACATATTTTTTTCCTATGATTTTTCTTCCACATGGTAGTGGTATAAGTTCCCACATCTTAAACCTATGTAGAGCTTTAATTTCTACGTGCATTGTTGTCATCCACAAAACAACATTTAAGCCATTTAAAGCTTTATGGAAAGTTGATGGCTCTGCATCCTCTGTTAGAAGATAGTATACAACATTGATCCTATAACATACTCTAAGTGCCACACCGACGGTTGTCTCTCGCAAGTTGACCGATTAACTTCTGTAGCCTCAGACTCCACTGGTTCTTGCTTCTCATGCTTTAGTAGTGTTTCAGAATAATCTAAATCTTATTTTCTCGGATTATTTTCATATACATTGGTACAATCTCTAACTTGTTCTTCAAAGTGCTATCATTCTCATTTTTCTTTTGTAGTCGATCTTCTACAAAGATAACATCTCTACTGATGACAATCTTGTGGGCAATGGGATCCTACAGACAATCTTGATGAGAATCTTGTAGTCAATCTTCTTTCTTGAGCATTGTAAGTACATAGGGCATCCATATGCATGCAAATGAGAATAATCAGCAGGCTTCCTAGTCTACATCTCCATTGGTGTCTTTAACTTAATTATTGTAGGTGGCGATCAATTTACTACATAATAGGTGGATTTGGTTATTTATAACCAAAATGAGTTGACTAGAGCAATCTTCAATATAACTTGTATTCATTCTGTAAGAGTATTGTTCATTCGCTCTATCACTTCATTCCGTTGAGGAGTGTATGCCACAGTGAACTGGTTTTTAATACCTTTTTGCTTACAGTATATAAAAAACTAATTATTTGTATATTCTCCACTATTATTTGTCCCCAAACACTTGATATTTTTCCTGAATTTAAGTTCCACTCGTGCTTTGTATTCTTTGAACACTGAAAATGCATTTGACTTTTTCTTAATTAGATACACCTAACATCTCCTGGAATAATCATCTATGAAAGTCATAATGTACGTTGCACCTCCTAAGGACATATTCCGGTGATTCCCAAACATTAGAATGAACCAAGTCTAGAATGCATTTACTTTTGGTATCAGATTTGCTGAACTTCAATCTATGTTACTTACTGGTAACATAATACTCGTAAAACAGTAAGTTCACCAATTTGAGCCTCGAAGTGGTTCATAAGTCATACATCAATCTATGTTACTTAATGGTTCATATCTGTGGAACCATTCTCTTCCAGAGGTCATGTGCCAAGTGGTTCATAAGTCTATAAGCCATACATCAAAATAATTGTTTTGTCTTCTGCAACCATTGCTGCCTTGCTGTATAAAATGTCACCATCAACTGAGGTACTTGCTACACATCCTTAAACATTTTATGACTCATGATTTTTACTCTCTTTTCTCTTTTAGTTACTCCAAAACTCTTTCTTAACATGCCCCATCTTACCACATTTGTAGCACCTAATTTTCTTCTTCTTGATTTTGATCTACCATGCAGTGGAACCACGTTCCACTGATTTTCGTCTCACCATTATTAGTGTTTCTGCTTGCTGCAAACTTGCTTGCCTATCTTTATTGTTATTGCGTCTACCCATTTCCTCTAATACAGAGGCTATAACATCGTCAAAGACTAAATACTCTGTGCGGATATTATTTGTCAAGTTGATGATGATTAGATCATACCAGTCAGGTGAACTTTGAAATAGAAGCTTTGCATGTTCAATTTTCTCTATTTTATGACCTAACATTGTAAGTTGTAAAAAAAAAGTTTTCAAAGTGTTGATTTAGTCGGTCATTGATATGGTTTCTACCATTTGAACACTATAAAGTCTTCTCTTTAAGAATATTTTGTTGTGTAGCGACTTGACCTTGTTTACTTTTGCAAGGGTATTCCAAATACACTTCGCTGCCATAGTGGATAATATCTTATCTGCAAGTGCCAAGTGTAGATCAATAATTGCATTGTCGTCCATCTAATTCCACTTTTCATCGGTGATATCTATAAACCTTTCTGTAATTACTTCTAAATAATTATTTTTCCCCGGGATTGGTCACATCTTCATTTTTCACAATGAGAGATTGCCCCTATTGAACTTCTCAATTTCAAACTTTGTTGCCATTTTGTTAATAAATACCATACACAAGTTAGTGTACCACCTTGAGTAGTTATGAGTGATCGCACGTGTGAAAATGCACAGCAGAAAAGTTTCCAGGAATGACTGGAGGGATCACAATGGTGCCATTTAAAACCCAAACTCTTTAGGCTCTTATCGCCTTTGTGACGGAACTATCCTAGACATGTACAAGACCACGTGATTACTTCTACTCACACCAATACTCCTTACTTTACATTGTGGAATTCTTCGATCGCTCCCACTATTTTAAGTAAACAGTATCGTATACATGAAGAGTATTGTATACGTGAACAACACCATATATGTGAACAATAGCTGACTCCAAAAACTATAACTAAATGGCTCTGATACCACTATTAGGAAATTGATGCGTGAAGCAGACACATAATTAAATTGAAATTGAGAAATAATGATCACAGGATGACACCATAATTTAGATGGTTTTACTTTTCGCCTACATCCACGGGCGAAGGCAGAAGGAAATATTTTACTAGTAAAAATGAGTTACAAGTACTGAAGTATTTTGTCTCACAACCCAAAAAACCCAATGCACCCAAACTCTCAAGACACTAGAATAAGATCTTAAAACTCTCAACACACTCTCAATCTCCAAATCTTGGCTCTTTCACTTCTCAATTAGATTGAGAATTGAAGAAAATGAGATGAATGAAGAGGGCAAATGAAGCATCTATTTATAGGCCAAGCAATGCCCCAAAATCAACAACAGTGGGCTTTAAAATAATATATATTTTCATTTAACTTTCCCCTTTGGTGTCAAAAAAAAAAGTTGTGTGCTAGCTAAATGCTTTCCACTTACTCATGTCTCCCACTTACTTAACAAATTATGCCAAAAGTCAAAAGTTGCATGCGAGCCACATGAAATTGTTTGCCACATGCATGTGCATGTTCAACAGTAAAAACCACAAGCAAGGATTTAACTAGTTTAAACGAGGACTACAAAACCTTCAACATTGGTGGATTTCACTAGTTTAAACGAGGATCACAAATTTATCTTTTCTCTAAACAGTAAGAGAGAACTATTACTCATTTTCGTAATAGTTGGGAGCTTAGGCCTAAGATGCAAAGGTATGTATCCAACTTAAATGACTAGTTTTTCACTAGTGAATTTGGGACACACAACTCAATAGAGAGAACACAGCACTCTCTCACAAAGCTTAGGCCCTGTTTGGTATTATTTTCTAAATGATGTTTGCATGAAACAAAAATGAGAATGGAAATGATGTTTTCAAATTTGTTTTTAAAATTTAAAGTGTGTTTTGTATCATTTTCAAAAATAATCTTGAAAATGAAAAAAGTTAAATACTTTCGATAAGAAAATCTTCAAGAATTATTATTAGAATAATTTTCCTAAACTTAAAATTGAGTAATGAATAATTATTTTTATTATTTAATCAGTTTATTTTTTGAATTTTAAGAATAAATTAGGTGATCCCATTATTATTTTTTTGTTTAAAGAAAAGTTATAAACTCTACATATTTGATTTAATTAATATATAAAAACATAAATATTATAATGTATATAAAAAGAAAAGATCATTGTGGAGGAGGGAAATCAATTTTTTGGGAATAATAATAATAATAATAATAATAATGTTGAAATTATTAATATTTTGGGAGGTGTTGGAAGAAAATTGTTCATTTTGAAACTTAATATTGTATTGGAAAATAAGGAAAACAATAAAAAGCTGTTTTCCTATTTCTTTTGTTAAAAATGTAGAATGAATTTTATATTTTCAAAAATATGTTCAAAAATGGTCTACCGAACAAGTATTTAGTGTTTTCTGAATGCAAAAAACAAGAAGCAGGATTTGGAAACAATACTAAAGTACCTTTACTTGCTGTCAAACAATGATCTTCTAGATACTTTATTTTATCGAAATGAACCTCAAACAACTTTATTTGCTTCTCGCTGTCATTGGCTCATTGACCATTAGCAATAGTGCCCTCTCTTTTCTTTTTTGTCTTTGTCTTCTCCAATTCGAGCTACAAATGTTGCGAAGAATTCCTTTTCCATTTCCTCTCCATTGTTTGGCTTCAATATTTTGGATTTGAATGGAATCACAATTTCTCACCTATTGTCATACAAAGTTTCGAATACATTATTATATAAAAGTGTAAGTTAAAAAAAATTAGAATTAAATTTAATAATATCATAAAAAAATTTATATTTTACATCATCCAATTTTTGACAAAAACTCAAGTAGATATCACAAGTAACGCAGCACCAACATTTGATTTTTTTCTACTTTTGTACCCAATTTTCAGCCAGAGTTAAAGTAAATAACTTTTAATTAATTTATGAAAAAATAACAATAATATGAGATCGACGGGTCCCATCGAGATTTTCTTATCTCTTTAGTAAATTTCCTGCATATTTATTTTGCATCAACATTAACATTGTATGTGAAAAATTTCTGCATATTTATTTTGCCCTACGGAGACAATATTTTGAGATTCATATACAATTAACATAAGGAAGCTTCCAAGAAATTTCTGGGTAGACTTCAAAATGAGAAAAGAAATTAAAATTGTTGGACCACCATCATGAAATTTTAAATTTTTTGGACCCCAATCTGCCTTTGTCTTTTCATCTGATTGGAAGCCACTCGATGACATTGACTGATCATTGACCATTTGGTGCTCTCTTCTCTTCGTCTTCTAGTTCAACTTACCGTCATGAAATTAAACGATCATTCTAGGCATCTTCATCGAAATTATTTGTTGCAACAATCCCATATCACATAAAGCATACGCGGATAAGTCAATGTTTACGGGGAAAGATAAAAAAAAAAATTCATTATTAAAATAGGGAATACAAATATTGAAATATTTATCTCATAAACCAAATTCTTAATAAAATCAAGTTCTCAGATCACTCGAAAACATTTTAGTTATCTCAATTGCTAAAGAATTGCTTCTCATAGAACACACGTTAAGTTTTCAAATTGTTGGAGACTTTTCTAGCACTGGCTCATGGATTCTGCATCCAATTTATAGGCAAATCTAGATTTCAAATGTCAAGAATAACGGAATCTAATAGCTCGCAATTAGAGCATCCAAATCTTGACTTTTAGAATGCGAAATCTCCGACTTTTAGGCTTGGTGAAAAAGTGAACAACGAACATGGCTTGTTTCCAATTGCACGATAAAAAATTCTAGTAGACTGTAATTATTGAAACATGAATAACTAGAAATATTTTAGACGGTGTATTTAAAGAAAAAAACGTACTAAAAAATCTAAGTCGTGTGTTGATGCGCATGGGAGTTGTTAATAGACCCAATTATTGCAGTTAATTAGATGACTCAATGTATCGGCTTTGACTGTGATCTGAGAGATGAAATTACAAATATAAATGTGGGTAATAAAAGAATTTTTCTTGTCAAAATCTTTGAAAAATACGCCGAAATTTCCGGGTAAAATTTTAGTTATTTTTTTTCCCCTTCAGACGTGTAGTTTGGGGCAAGGAAAGTTTTTTCTCTTCTAATATAAATAGGAAAATTGTGATTTTTTGTCCTTCACATCCAAGAAGGCTCAAGGAAAGTAAGTAATCGTGAGTATGAGTTTATTGGAAAATATACTGTGAGATTAATTGGTCTTTTATTTTATTTTTATTATTTTCTTTAGTGACGGTGGCGAATCGTATTTACACCTTTTCTTAATATTAATTTTTAACCATCATTCACTATTTCTTTCTTTTGGAGAAATGCGGTTCAACAGTAACCATAAAGCTGGAATTTTAATTGTGGAGGGTGCACAAGAGTAATATAGAGTGTTTTAGTCTATTCAGTGTGCAAATAACCCGATGTTATAAGAGTTATGAATATATGTTGTATGTATTTGTAATATTTTTGTTTTGGGAGGGGGTTATATTAATTTAAGAATTCAACTTCAATCTAGACATCAAAATATGACCATTTATTTCGTTCAATCAATTAACCCATGAATTTATGGTCAGACCCTTGGATTGTTTGTTGATTGGAAAGGCTAAAATTGAGTGGGAAAGTAAAGCAATGGAGGAATAGAAAAAGATCTATGGCAAAGATCGATGAACAGTGGCCATGATTTAATAATGAATTACAGACATGTTGGCCTTACGGAATATGTTGTTGACAAAATTATGGAGTCTCGATTTCTTGGGGATGAATGTGATTTGTGAGAATGAGGGATGAATTTTTTTTTTTTTCAATTTAGGTTAGGAATTGTTATTTACTAGTATAATCGTTGAGGAATGAGGGAAAAGAGTCGGTATTCTTTCTCTCTTCATATGTCATCCATGCTTCTTGTCTTCTGAATCTTATTTTATTAAAGTTTTACTGTCATATAATCAATTATCTCATACCTTAAATTGAATTAAATAAATTTTCAAATTTTGATGCTTAGATTACAATCAAATTCTTAAGTTAAAATATCCCTTTCTGTTTGTTTTTTATCTAAAAAAATCGTTGGTACTAAAAAATAAATAATCTTATTATTACTGAAAATATAATAGTTTTAGTCTTCTAATTTGTTTATTTTAAAAGTAACTCATTCACTGCTTTACAAAATCAAAATCTCCTGTGGCAATGAATTTATTTTACAAGAAATAACTTTAAAGTTTTTACCAAACACTTATATTAATCATTAGCTTTCCAATATCACTTTTGAACATCCCAATAAGCATAAACTATTTCATTTTATAAATAATAAATGCAAAATGATTAAAATACTTTTTATGTCATAAAAGTAAAAATAATTTTATTGTTTGTATCAAATTAATATTACTTAGATATATTTATATTTAATTAAATTATTATAAAATTATTAAATAATAAAATAATTTTTTTATTCATAATAAGAAAAATTTAGAGAAAAATTAGATGGTATTCGTTAGGAAACTTTAGAGAAAAATGAATGTGGAACTGTCCCACCACTTGGGATTCTTTCACATAATCTTTCGGTGGATCTCATTAAATTTTATTTTGAAAAATCAATTGATGGTATAGCCTGGTAGGGTAATACTCTAGGTGGACCCTTTAGCGTTTTTAGTTGTCGTACACGATTTATCTCTTCACTTGAAATAATAGTAAATAAAGCCGCATCTTCACTGGAATTATTGTCTACATTACTTCCTGAAAAATGAGATAAAAAATAATTTTATTTAAACTTCAAGAAGGTTCCAAGCACCAATAATTATTTAAATTTACTCATAAGAAATTACTTTTAATAATAATAATAATTTATATCATGAGTATTTTTATGATAAATTTTTTATAAAAAAATGAGTGCTTAAAATAACTGTTTAGAGTGCAAATAATATCGTCTAATTAATTGATAATCCTCCTTGCACAAATACAATTTCTTAATAGGGCAGAATTGAACACAGAAGCGTGATTGGAAAAGTCTATGGTGGATTGTTGGGAAATTTACACCCTCTCCACCTTTTTGGCTGCATTCACTGTTTTCGTATTTCTTCACTGGATATGAAAGTCAAGAAGAAAGCTGCACCTTCAGTGAAATTAATTTGTCCACAGTGCCTCGAAAATGAGATGAAATTAATAATTATCCCCGAAACTTTTTTGTAGGGGGAGGTAGGAGGGATATATTTTATTTTATATATTTACTTCTCCGTTTAAGATCCTTCCACTACGATCAATGATGCAACTTTTGAACCATTTCTCAAATGGAAGGATTTCAAATATCCCTTTTTTTTGGGGGGGACAGTTCAATTTCTGTCTTATTAATTATTATTATATATCTCTCCTTTGATTGTCTTACGTATTTATGAAATATTTTTAGAAAAGTAAATACTAAATAGCTTTTGTTCACAAATTATTTTTGTTAGAGCTCATAATTTAACCAAAACAAAAAAGAGGACAAAAGCAGGACACTATTGCCAATAGTTATGGTCCGACAAATTTGAGCATCGATCAAGAAAGCAAAGGGTAGCCGGTAGCGTATGAAATTGCGCGTTGAAATTAGGGTGTTTTTGGGGAATTCACACCCTTTTTTTCACTTTTTCTTTCAACGCTTGAATAGCGCGGAATAATTTCAATTAAAAGTGAACAAAGCTGCATTTTAAGTGAAAGTATTGTCCTTCTCAAAAAAAGTGAAAGTATTGTCCACAGTGCTAAGGAAATCAAATGAGATGAAATTATCAAGAAACTCCCTGGAGGGTTCCAAGCATGGTTTTACTCTTGACAGATACGACAGTCACTAACATTTGCTCGAGAAAACTACGCCGAATTTTCCGGGAAATTTTTTGCATTTTCTCTTCAAACGTAAAGTTTGGGGGCAGAAAAGTTAAAAAAGTTTAAAGGCGGGTACAATTATTCTTCTTCTTGTTATTTACGCATGGCATCCCATTCAGATTAGTCGGACTTCAATTAATTTTAGGAGATGAAACTACCACGAAATTAACTCCAAGTGAGGAGGGCCTAGTAATGCAGCCATGTATTCCACGCGTACTTTTTGTATTGTAAGCCCTTTGTATTCTGTTTTATTTTATTAAAACTCTTACATTACCAATTCGTCCCTATAATTTTAAATTCCTAAAATACCCTCCATTTAATTAAAAAATATAATAATTATTAAATAAATTATAATTATAATAATTATTTTATTATAACTATAATTATAATTTTAAATATATTATTATCATTATTATTATTATTAGTAACAAGAATAAAAAAATATTATAATTAATCAATCTATTAATAATAATTAATAATAAATTTTTTGTTAAATTGTTAATAATAATAATTAACGATAATTATTATTAATGATTAATTTTTGAATAATAATAAAAATAATAACAATAATTAAAATACAAAATAATAATTATGATAAAAATTAATTAAGGATTTTATAGTAATTTTTTATAATTTAACTCATTCTGATTTTCATTCTAAGATAAAGAAAACACATAAATGCTAATACAGCTCATTATAATTACGATTCATGCAGTTGAAGTAAATATTTTTTCTAATTTCAATTCCTCATTTTGATTCTAGCTATTTCGATTCTAACTCATTATGTTTCCAGCTAATTTCAATTTCTGTTTAGTGAACGCACTATAAAATTATAAACTACTCTATAAAATTCATAATACTTATGAACAAATTGTAAATAAATATAGAGTGGTCTAATTACAATAATAAAATGTAAATAATATAAAATTCTAATTGAATGATATCATTATTCAAAAATTAATTATTATTAATAATGATCATTTATTATTATTATTAACAATTTAACAAAAAAATTCTTATTAATTATTGTTAATAGATTAATTAATATAATACTTTTTATTCTTGTTAATAATAATAATAATCTATTTAAAAATCATAATTATATTTATAGTTATAACAAAATAATAATTACAATTATAATTTATTTAATAATTATTATATTTTTTAATTAAATGGAGGGTATTTTGGGTATTTAAAATTATAAGGGGCGAATTGGTACTCTAAGGGTTTCAATGAAATAAAACAGAGTACAAGGGGCTTAAAGAAAGTTTACAATACAGAAAGTTATATAATACTTATGAATAAAGTGTTTATAATATAAAGTATAGGGGCTGAATGAAATTTGACAGGGCAGCTGTAACTTGCCTCAGCTGTAAGTTAGCCAAAACAATGGATTTAACTAAAGTGCATTTGAAGTCCATTAAGGATATTCTTCTAATCTTCTCTTCATTATTTTGTTTTTGCTCTTTTTTTTAATCCCATTTTTAGACGACATAGATGTATATATTTGATCAGTCCTTGTCGGTTATATATACATATCTACTTTTGGACTGTCATGGGACTGTACCATTTGGAAATATCACATTTTATTTCCCGATGCGATAAATTCTCTTCTCCATTGAACGTTCTCTGGATGCTATTAACCAAAAAATGCAACATTTTGTTCTGTTTATAAATTGGCATTATTTGCTCCTGACTGTCATTGACTCATTGACCATTTAGCAATATAGCTTTAGGTAGTACCAGCTCTTTTCTTCTTTTGTCTTTCTCTTCTCTAAGTTAAACCATTATTCTAGCACTACTCTTATTCCATCTGTTGTACTTTACCAAAGCGGAAAAAAAAATTGTCACGAAACAGCGTGGAAGGTTCAGAGAAAATATTTGCTAGTGTTTTCTTTTTGTTAAATTCAATTGGTTAAATTTATTTTTTATTTTTTTAAAATAGAAAACTATATTACAAAACTTCCTGGTAGGTTCCAAGGAACTATCTCATAAAGCATCTTTATATAACCTCCATAGACTCAGTCGCATTAAATTATTTTCACATCCCAAAGTTTCTCATCTGAACAAATCTCTCATCCACTGAACTATTATGGCTTCTTCTTCCTCTTGTCCACCTCGAAACGCTAAGAAGATGTATGATGTTTTTCTGAGTTTCAGAGGAGAGGACACCCGTGACAACTTTACTAGCCATCTTCATCATGTTTTGTCTCTGAAAAGTATTAAAACTTTCATTGATGACCAACTTATCAGAGGAGAGAACATTTCACAGTCTCTTCTGGATACAATTGAAGCATCAAGCATCTCAATTATTATTTTCTCAGAAAGGTATGCTTCTTCTAGATGGTGTCTCGATGAACTTTTGAAGATCCTCGAATGCAAGCACGATTATGGACAGATTGTGATTCCAGCTTTCTATCGGGTCGATCCATCACATGTGAGATCTCAAAGCCAGGATTCTTCTTTTGGGAATTATTTTAGTGGGCTTGGAGAACGTTATCCAGAGAAGATGCAAAGATGGGGGAATGCTTTGACCGAAGCAGCCAATCTCTCTGGCTTTGATTCTAATGTCATTAGGTATGATAATTTTCTATCTAATTCTTAGTATTAATCTAGTGCAAGTATTAATATATAACATTAACTATGACAATGTGTTTAAATATTTATCAGTAATATATTAATTAAATCATTCTTAGTTATGGGGATTAGGTTATTTTCTTGCACATTTGAATAAGTTTCCAATTAAATAGCTATTTGATGAAATTGATCTTCACATTATATTAAATAGCTATTTTATATTGCAACTAATTAATAACACACGATTCTCTGTCTCGTTTACATATATTGAACTTTATAATTGCTGTTATTTTTTTACCAGGCTTGAATCTAAACTTATTGAGGAAATTGCCAATGATGTTTTGAAGAGGCTAGATGCGACTTTTCAAAGTAAAAACAAAGGCTTGGTTGGAGTTGAATGCCCCATTGAAGAAATTGAATCATTATTGTTAGGTAATTGGTGGTGAAAGCAGACACGCAGCTAAAGTAAAATTGTAATAAAATAAAGAACAAGTGTAAAAGAGGACACCAGAAATTACGTGGTTCGGCTTTTAGCCTACGTCCACGGGCGAAGACAGAAGGAAATATTTTACTAGTAAAAAGGAGTTACAAGTATTGTAGTATTTTAGCTCACTTCCCAAAATCCCAATACACCCAAACTCTCTAAATCACTGTAACAAGAGCTTATTTATTCAAGCTCACAAAACTCTCTCTCAACTCCAAATTCTCTCTATGGAATTGGATTCAATTGCATTGAATCCAATGAGAAATGCATTCGGGAACTCTCCTTTTTATAGGCAAAATTTGCCATTAAAATATTATTTTTCCTTTCTCTTTTCTTGCCAAAACCGTGGCCTTCTTTCTTCTTCAGGCTGCTTCTTCATTCTTCTTCAAACTTTGAAATTTTGTTGTTGATAAAAAACGTGTGCCGCTTTTGAATTCAAAGCATCTAGAAGCACAGCTTCTAGATGCTGCAATATATTCACATTCTCCCACTTGGAGATTTAATTGAGGATCAATCAATCTCCACACCATCCTTTCTGCTTCGCCATAATCATGTTGCCTACGTTTCTGCTAGGCCACAAGAGGATCTACTCCAAATAAACTTGTCAGTATTTATCGGCTTGGTCAAAACATCTGCTAGGTTCTCCTTAGTATGAATTTTCTGTAAATCCACACTTCCGTCTTCCACTACTTCTCGAACGAAGTGATACTGAACTCCTATGTGCTTTGTCCTGGAATGAAAGGCTGGATTCCTTGCAATATGCAAGGCACTCTGACTGTCACAAAACATAGGAATTTCCTGTTGTTTGTGCCCGAGCTCTTCCAATAATCTTTGTATCCAAATAGCTTCCTTGCAAGCTTGTGTAGCTGCCATGTATTCTGCTTCTGTTGTAGATAAAGCCACAACGGTCTGCAGTTTCGAAACCCAGCTTACAGCTGCTCCCGCAAGTGTAAACACATAACCAGTAGTGGATTTTCTTTTATCAAGATCTCCTGCAAAATCTGAATCCACATAGCCCCTGACAGTAAACTCTGATCCTCCATAACATAATGCAACATCTGAGGTTCCTCTGATGTATCTCAGAATCCTTTTCACAGCTATCCAATGCTCTCCACCAGGATTCGCCATGTATCGACTAACTGCTCCCACTGCTTGTGCAATGTCCGGTCTTGTACATATCATAGCGAACATTAAACTTCCCACTGCTGATGCATACGGTACTCGAGACATCTCTTTCCTCTCTGCTTCAATGCTAGGACACATACTTGAGGATAATTTGAAATTAACAGGAAGTGGGGTAGAAATTGACTTACAATCTTGCATGTTGAAGCGCCGCAAGATTTTCTTTAAGTAATTCTTCTGCGAAAGCCAAATCTTCCTGTTATTTCTGTCTCGGTGAATTTGCATCCCTAGAATCTTGTTTGCTGGTCCCAAGTCCTTCATTTCAAACTCCCTAGCCAACTGTGCCTTCAATTCTTGGATTCGATCTTTGTTGGGGCCTGCTACCAACATGTCATCCACATACAACAACAAAATAATGAAATCATTATCTTCAAACCTTTTGTAATATGCACAATGGTCTGAACTGAGTCTGTTGTATCCAAGGCTCATAATGAAGGAATCAAATCTCTTATACCAACACCTCGGCGCTTGTTTGAGACCGTATAGAGATTTGTTCAACCTGTAAACCAAGTTCTCCTTTCCTGTTTCTACAAAACCTTCTGGTTGGAGCATATAAATTTCTTCTTCAAGTTCTCCATGAAGAAATGCAGTTTTCACATCTAACTGCTCTAGATGTAGGTCAAATGTAGCACACATTGCCAAGACTATTCTGACTGTTGTGAGTCGAACCACCGGAGAAAATATCTCGTTGAAGTCAATACCTTCTTTCTGAGCATATCCTTTCACCACCAATCTCGCACGATACCGCTCCACTTGGTCATTGCCATCACGTTTGATCTTGTAGACCCATTTGTTTCCAATGGCTTTTCTTCCACGTAGTAGTGGTACAAGTTCCCATGTCTTGTTCTTGTGTAGAGCTTCAATTTCTTCCTGCATTGCTGTCATCCACAAAGCAACATCTGGGCTGTCTAAAGCTTCATGGAAAGTTGAAGGCTCTCCATCCTCTGTTAGAAGACAGTACGCAACGTTGATCTCTGTCACATACTCCGAGTGCCACGTTGGCGGTTGTCTCTCACGAGTTGACCGACGAACTTCTGGAGCCTCGGACTCGACTGGTTCTTGTTCCTCGTGCTCTGGTGCTGCTTCAGAAGAATCTGAATCTTCTGGATTATTTTCCACATACACCGGTACAGTCTCTGACTTTTCCTTTACACTACTATCATATAATTTTGTGAGAGTATCCCATATTTCCTTCGCCGTGTTTTTCTCTGCCACACTGGATAATACTCCATCTGCAAGTGCCAAGTGTAGATCAGAAATGGCGTTGCCATCTACCTCGTTCCACTTGTCATCAGTTATCTCCATGGGCCTTTCTCCAATTGCTGCCAAGCAATTATTTTTCGTCAATACAGCTTTCATCTTCATTTTCCACAACGAAAAATTATTTCCGTTAAACTTTTCAATTTCATACTTTGCCGCCATCTTGTTGATAAATACTGCACACAAGCTAGTATACCACCTTGAATAGTTGTGAGTATGTGTGTGAATGTACACCAGGAAAGTTCCCAGGAAAGACTGGAGGGGTCACAATGGTCCCACTTAAAACCCAGACTCCTTAAGCTCTTATCGCCTTTGTGACAGAACTTTCCTAGACATGTACAACAACCACACAGTTGCTTTACTCACACCACTATCCCCTGCTTTGCACCGCCAAATTCTTGGGTCGCTCCCACCGTTTCTTGTGAATAGTACCGTATACGTGAACAGTACTGTATACGTGAATAGTATCGTATACGTGAACAGTACCGTATTCGTGAATAGTACCGCTCCCACCGTTTCACGTGAATAGTACCGTATATGTGAATAGTAACGTATACGTGAACAGTATCGTATACGTCAGTATCCCGTACGTGAACAGTATCCGACTCCAAAAATACAACCAATAGCTCTGATACCACTGTTAGGTAATTGGTGGTGAAAGCAGACACGCAGCTAAAGTAAAATTGTAATAAAATAAAGAACAAGTGTAAAAGAGGACACCAGAAATTACGTGGTTCGGCTTTTAGCCTACGTCCACGGGCGAAGACAGAAGGAAATATTTTACTAGTGAAAAGGAGTTACAAGTATTGTAGTATTTTAGCTCACTTCCCAAAATCCCAATACACCCAAACTCTCTAAATCACTGTAACAAGAGCTTATTTATTCAAGCTCACAAAACTCTCTCTCAACTCCAAATTCTCTCTATGGAATTGGATTCAATTGCATTGAATTGAATGAGAAATGCATTCGGGAACTCTCCTTTTTATAGGCAAAATTTGCCATTAAAATATTATTTTTCCTTTCTCTTTTCTTGCCAAAACCGTGGCCTTCTTTCTTCTTTAGGCTGCTTCTTCATTCTTCTTCAAACTTTGAAATTTTGTTGTTGATAAAAAACGTGTGCCGCTTTTGAATTCAAAGCATCTAGAAGCACAGCTTCTAGATGCTGCAATATATTCACAATTATTACGCGTTGGGTCTGAGGGTGTTTGCAAACTAGGGATTTGGGGCATCGGTGGTATAGGCAAGACAACAATCGCTAGTGCTGTTTTTAACAGAATCTCTAGACATTTTGAAGGTTCTTACTTTGCGCATAATGTTAGAGATGCAGAAGAAACTGGCGGAATAAAGGACTTACAAAAGAAACTTCTGTCCGAGTTATTAAATGATGGAATTGTGAGGAACATCGAGTCTCAACTCAACAGACTTGCTCGCAAGAAGGTTCTAATTGTTTTTGATGATGTGAGTCATCGAAGACAAATAGAATCATTAATTGGATGCCTTGATGAGTTAGCTTCAGGGAGTCGAGTAATAATAACAACAAGAGATAAACAAGTCCTTAAAATTTGTTGGGCCAGTCAAATATATCAGATGAAGAAATTATTATATGCTGATGCTCATAAGCTTTTCTGTCAGTGTGCTTTTGGAGGAGACCATCCAGATGCAAGTCATACAGAGCTCACGGACAGCGCAATCAAATATGCACAGGGAGTTCCTTTAGCTCTTAAAGTTTTGGGTTGCCATCTATGCGGAAGGAGCGAAGAGGAATGGGAAAGTGCAATGAGAAAACTGGAAGTAATTCCTGACAAGGAAATCCAGGAGGCATTAAAAATAAGTTATGATAGCTTGGATGATTCTCAGAAGAATGTTTTTCTAGATATTGCATGTTTCTTAGAAGGAGAGCATAGAGATGAGGTGACAAGCTTTTTTGATGCTAGCGGCTTCCAAGCTAAAATAGAATTAAGTGTTCTTGAAGGTAAGTCTCTCATAAATTTAGACTTATCTGACCGGATAAGAATGCATGACTTGCTACGAGATATGGGAAGAGAAATTGTTCGAAAAGAATCTATCAATCATCTAGGAAAGCGAAGTCGATTGTGGCATCACAAGGATATTTATGAAGTTTTGAAGAAAAATACGGTGAGCAATAATAGGTTCTTAACCATATCTTATTTGTGTTACATTATAGTAGTATTTTGTTTGAATTTTTCTTTTTAAACAAGACTAGAATTAATACAGCTTAAAATTAATTGAAGAATAATATTAAAACATTGATAAAATAAAATAGCTAGATCCGATGTTTCCCCCACTCAGTTTGCAACATGCCTCTATTGGGCTAAGTTCAAAATCCCCCAGCAAACTAGTGCTTTGGGAGAGAGATAATTAAAAAAAAAACACCTCATCCTTTTTCACTGAAAAAAAAAATTGCATTTCCTTTTCAACTCAAGCTCCCCTATCCTTATTTTCTCTAAAAAAAAAATTGATTGAATTAATTTTAGAGTTTACATATTAAGCATTTTCTTGAATTTTCTATTTTACAATTCCTAATAAATTTACCCAAGTCGCTTATTATAAAGTGATTGTAATATTTCTATTTGGGTTTGACGGCTTAAAAATAATTGTTTATTTGTTTGCTTCAATTATATTCCAACTTATGATCTCCTATTTGATTGTTAGGGAACTGAAGCAATCGAGAGTATCTCCTTGGATATGAATAAAGTCAATAGAGAGATACACATGAATTCCTATACTTTCTCAAAGATGCCTAAATTGAGATTCTTGCGATTCTATGGAGATAAGAACAAATGTATGGTCTCTCATTTAGAGGGTGTGCCATTTGCTGAAGTGAGGCACCTCGAGTGGCCTCAATGTCCTTTGAAAGCATTGAATATATGTGCGGAGAAACTTGTTTCACTTAGGATGCCTCGCAGCAAAGTCGAACAACTTTGGGATGATGTTCAGGTATATATTTATTTGAAATTCTTTCAGTAATAAATTCTAAATACAATTGATGCTATAATTAATATATGTGATAGTATCTCTTTATTTATAAAGATAATAATAATAATTATTTTTTGGGGGGCGCAGAATCTGGTTAACTTAAGAGAGATAGACCTCTGTTTTTCGAAGTCGTTAACGAAACTCCCAGACTTGTCAGAGGCCGAAAATCTTAAGATTCTGCGGTTACGCGGCTGTTTAAGTTTGATGGAGACTCACTCATCTATTCAATATCTAAATAAACTTGAAGTCCTTGATCTAAAATACTGCAAAAGTCTGACGAGTCTTCCAACTGGCATTGATTCAAAAAATCTCTATAGACTTAAACTTTTCGGTTGCTCAAAGTTGAAGAACTTCCCAGAGATCTCATCTTCTCATATATGCATTTTAAAGTTAAAAGAAGTTGGAATCAAAGAACTGCCCTCATCCATCGAGTGCCTATCCAATCTGAAAGAACTATATATTAAGGACTGTTCAGAGCTTGAGAGCATCTCGAGTAGCATATTTAAGTTGAAGTCTCTTGAATCTATTGAAATCTCTAATTGTTCAAATTTTAAGAGGTTTCTGGAGATCCCATATTGTAATACAGATGGAAGTACTGGAATTAAGCGACTAAACTCATGTGAGTTGGTATTGAAAGAATGTTCAAATTTTGAGAATCTCCCAAGCAGCCTGTCTCTGACATCTCTTGAAATCATTTATTGCCAAAACTACAAGAGATTGCCTGATGAGCTTGGAAATTTAAAAGCCTTGAAGCAATTGATCGTTAATGGAACAGCTGTAAGAGAAGTACCAGAAAGCCTTAGTCAGTTACTCCAATTAGTAAAATTGGATCTATCTAGCAATAATTTGCAGAGAATACCAGAAAGCCTTGGTCGGTTATCCTCACTAAAAAGTTTGGTACTATCTAATTACAATTTGGAGAGACTACCAGAAAGCCTCAATCAGTTATCCTCACTAAAATATTTGCGACTATTCGAAAACAGTTTGGAGGGAATACCAGAATACCTGAGGAGTCTTCCAAGTAAGTTGACTTCACTCAATTTATCTGTTGACTTGAGAAATTGTTTGAAATTGGACCCGAATGAGCTCAATGAAATCGTCAGAAATGGGTGGATGAAGCAGGTGTGTCTCTTAACTCACTGCTTTCATTCTATTTTCTTTTTCTTTTTACTTTAATTCAAGTTATCATTATTTTTCATAAATTAATAATTTTTTATTTTTGGGTTGCAGTCGTTTGATGGTAACATTGGGATCGCTAAAAGTGTGTTTTTCCCTGGGAATGAAATTCCAAAGTGGTTTAGGTATCAAAGTATGGAATCTTATGTAACCTTGAATACGCCACCAGCAAATTTCTTCAATAATAAAATATTAGTAGGCTTTGCTTTTTGCATTGTTGTAGCTCCTCCTCCTCCTATAGATAACTTTTGGTCGCCAGGTGAGACGTATGAAGTGTTCTGTGATTTGTCACACAAATCCCAAAGACTTATCAACTTTCAGCATTTGGGGACAATTAGTTATTTTGAGTCAGATCACGTGTTTTTGGGATCTTATTTATTGGGTTCTGAGGATTTAAGTAAGAGAGATGATTGGGTCTCTTTTGATGAGGTCTCTTTCGACATTTCGACTTTTTACGGTGAAGATTGTGAAGTGAAACAATGTGGGATTCATTTTGTGTACGCTCAAGATTCTACGGAATCAAGAGAAGAGGAAGAGGAGGAAGAGGAACCACACACTAAAAGACTGAAATGTTTTTCAACTCCAAAGCAGCCGGTACTCTTTGGCACGAAAATCAATCTGTAGACCTTGTTTTTATCTTCATTTTATATATGCGTTTTGCAAATACGTTCGTTTATGTAATATTTATTAATTGTTTGTTGTTGGATGGATGAATCAATAAATTCAAAATAAATGGTAATTAACCGAGGATGTAGATCTATGAGTTCTCTCTTTGTTTTATCTTTAATTTGTGTTCGGTTCATGTCTGGAATATCCCAAAAATTACATATCCATTTACTAACTAAAAATGCGCTGATTAGATTAAAGATTATTTTAGTTATTCTTACTTTTTCAGTTTATAAGAATAAAATCGCTTTGTTAATTTTTGAGATTTGAATTTAAAAGAAAATACAAATTTACTCTTGAGGATTAAATTTACCGTATTTTATATTAATTACTAATTAGGTATGAAATGGTGAATGATGTTGTGAAATTTAGTATTCCTATGAGTAGTGATCTCAGCAAGACAGTAAAGTATCTGTTTAATACTTGTGATAAATTACAGGCTCTGTTTAACATATCAAATACCAAATTTTAAATATTACAAACAATAACAAACAGAATGTAGCTCCTAATCGGTTATTTGTTTCGGTAAATAAACCCCACCATTCCGTTTCAAGTTTCCAAAGTCAGTTCCATTGATCATATGCTGAAGCTACGGTGGAATGATAGATCTTCTTTTAGTTTCCTGCACATCGAAACTCTCTAATTGGTGTGTTATTTTTTCGTGAAATTTCTAATATCTATTAATAATTTCTTGATGCTACTGAGAAGTTAGCAGATCATGGGATGAGAGCCCAAGGCTTTTTGGCTGATCTAACTCCTATTACAATCAAGTTGGTTACTGCATTTGGTAATTATATCTTCAGTACTTGCA
Organism: Citrus australasica; assembly: GCA_029618585.1. Classification (NCBI taxonomy): domain Eukaryota; kingdom Viridiplantae; phylum Streptophyta; class Magnoliopsida; order Sapindales; family Rutaceae; genus Citrus; species Citrus australasica. The sequence goes on along the minus strand of JARCIV010000003.1, from coordinate 29,119,017 downwards.
ATCTTTTATCGCCTTTCCAAGTTGATCTTAGTTATTTGTTCTTAATATGTCTAAGCTTATGGACTTGATGGAAGGGTCAGGTTCCGTGGTGGTGTTAGAATTGCTAGAAAACATTGTTGTATAGGTAGTTTCTATTGCTAGAAAACATTTCTGTTTCCTTGGAAGTCAAATTCATAACTGGTTTAATTTCCAAAGTATGGTAGTTTCTATAACCCTGAAGGTGCCACCAGAATCGTTCAATAATAATAATTTAGTCGGCTTTGCTTTCTTCGTAATTGTATCATTTCGTAACCATCATGATTGCTACATCGGTGTTCAAATTTGTGTGAATGCACAGTGACATCGGCATTTCTCTTCTTGGCATTTTTGGGACATCAATGGTTATGTCCAGTCAGATCACATAGTTTTGGGAAGCAATTCCTTCAGCGGTTTTGATTTGGATGTTGATAGTGAATATGATTATGAAAAAAATGTGGTCTTTTTTTCAATTCAATCTGAGGACAAAAATAATTTGTGAACAGATGAAGTGGTGCAAGATGGTGGAAATATGTGGGATTTATTTTATTGACAGCCAAGATTCTAGGAAATCAAATGAAGAATAAGAAGTTTCAGCTGATCTAATGAGGGAAGAGTAACCACACCCCAAAAGGGTTGAAATATCTTTTTAAGAAAGTACATGAGGTAAGTACTCTTCGTTATTCAATGTGTCTTTTGGATTTTACCTATATGGCTGCATTTTTATTGGCTCTAAAAATAAAGCATTAAAATGGTGGATGCAATTGTTGACCTGGAGAACGTTATTATTCCCCCCAAAATTTTATCTCGAAAGGTATTAGCTGTGAATGTGATTAAGCTTCTTTGATCGTATAGTTTCGTGCAGGGATATGGATATATATCGATCTGGTTAATTTCCCTGGGATGACACATGTCAATTTCTTCCAGAAACATGGCACTTATCAAATGCTAACATTACACGCTCCCTGAAATTTATGTCATGGAATCCATTTATTCTATCTTGATCGCTCTCTGTCCCCCATTTTTGTATGTGTCGAGTATTGGAATTCATGCCAAAGAGACTCCAGGGTCTCGAACGTGTGGTATTTATTAGAGTTTAAATATTATTGGTAAATCCTTTCCTATCAACGTAAGGATGGGGATTTGTGTGGTTAATCAACTTGGTGAGCTAGACTGATGAGAGTAGAAAATTGTATCCTCACAAATATTTGTACAAAACTTTGCACGAAACAGTGCATTTTGTACAAAGTATAAAATGTTTGTTCTGGGGTGTGGGACACCTCACACACGCAACAAACGCACCCAACAATCACCTTCACGCGTCTGGCTCTTTCCTTTTTCGCTCATTACAACTCTTTCTCTCTTGTCTCCAAGCTGCCAGCCGTTGCAACAAGCTACACCGCAGCAGCCTCTTACTCCCAACACAATCGCAGTAGCGTTTTGAAGTGATTTCACAACTCTTTCTCTGTCATCTATCATTCAACTCTTTCAAAGTGATTTCACAAAATAGCTTTGTATTTGTGTTTTTAAGAATAAAGAATCCAGAAGTGCTTTTTTTTTTCTTTTTTTTGGGTTGCATTACTTGGTGCTTTGAACGAAATTAGTTTGTTTATTAAATTGTGTGCTTTTGCTTAATCTTTTCTGCTCACTCAGATTTAACTTTGCTGAGTTTTTAATTAACCTTAGAAGTATCTTGCTAAGAATAGTAATACAAAGAAGCAAATTAAAACAAAACACGGGAAGAGGAAGAAAAATAATTAATTAAACAACATAGTCGCTTTAAATACCACAAAAATTACAAAAAAAAAATGCTTCACTTTAACTGACAAGCATGGGAATTTTAATCAAAGTTACAAACTGTAAATTTATTTCTTCTACTGCAATAGTGGGCAACAAATTTTCATAAACAAACTAGAATAACTTAACCAATATACATAAAGATCTAAGCTCCAGAGGTTGCAAAGTTGGTGGAAGAGATAGATGGCAGAGTCAAGAACAAAAGCCAAGAACAACAACAACAAAGACTCAGTGATGACATTATTGCTAAATCCAAGCTTTTGGAAGTTAGAGTGAAGCTTGATCACCTTGAATCACTTCTTCGTAACCCGCCTTCAAAACCCAGCTAACCTTAAGAGATCGATTCGTTGGGATGAGACAGTTGCGCATGTGAGGTTATGAGAGCAAAGAGACTTGTTGCTGTACCGTTGGGGATGAGGCAGCTGCGTGGAGACCGGAGAAAGCGGCTGCTGCGGTGGAGCTTGTTTCAGCAGCTGGCAGCTTGGAGACGAGAGAGAAAGAGTTGCGATGAGGGAGAAAGGAAAGAGCCAGACGCATGAAGGTGATTGTCGGGTGCGTTTGTTGCATGTGTGAGATGTTATATGCCCTAGAAGAGACATTTTGAAGTTTTGCGCTTTCTTTTGTGTGAATATCGGCATTGGATAGAGTAAGCAGTTATGTGCTTGACTTGTGGCAAGTTTGATTAGTGTTTAGATCCTTTTGTGTCTGTGTGGGTTTTGAGTGTTTGTCAATAAAATTCACAGTGAATATACGCAAGCATTTTATAGTTTAAACATAATTGTTGGGTCATTTTCTATTATAATTTAAGCTAACTTGGATAATTGTTTACTTATTAGCAGTGCTAAATTTTTGTCCTCGTCCTGTTTTTTAATTTGCACGGTCATTTCATCATAGTGCTACTTGAATGCCTTTTGAAAACATTATCTGCATGATACCCAGCTGTTTATGTAAAGGCATGAATGCTAGTTCATTAAGATAATTGTGCACATTAAGATAATTTGTTAAAATCTATATTCGGTCATCACTCTTCTTTGCCTCTGTTCTTCTGTGTTCTAAATTGTTATAGTATTCAGAAACATGAATCATTTCACTAGAATTGGCCAGATGTAACAATGTTTTTCTGTATAACCAGTTACTTCACAATCACAGCGGCCCTTCAGCTTACTGCTAGAGTAGTCAAGTTAACTACATTTTTACTGAATTTTAGACAACATAATTAAAACCAATTCTCCATTTTGATTCCTCCCATCAGGTACCACAATGAAGACAAATTAGCAACGGCAATTCGCGACAGTGTTTCGTTAAATGAAAGATTGCAGAGAAAGCGAAACACTGTCATAGGGTCACTCGTCTGCCGCAAGTTGAGCGCCAACTCTTACCATGAGTTTGTTAAATAGCTAAAACCCACTTACACACAGCCGAGACCTCAGGAATAAAGTTATGGGCCTGTTGTGCATAGATGTGAGGTGGCTGGGCTTTCATAACACTTTTCAATTAGGCTTTTGGGAGCCCATCTGCTTTTAACCCCACAGCTGTGGGTGAAATATCTATCTTTGCCCCTATGACGTTTTAACTGCAAAAACCGAAATTTATTAATTCAATAGCGACTAAAGTTTGCTACTAACTGAAATCAATAAATGTAAAATTCATAGTTTGTTTTTACAACAATAAGTATTTGTAAATTCATAACTAGCATCATTGCACTTAAATTACACAATTTGTTGAATGGTGTTGGTATTTTCGTCAAATAACTATTTAAGATGCCGCATCCCAGATAAAAGCCATGAACCGCCATGGCTTTGAGCTAAAACTACGGCATCTACGATACTTAGTTTAAGATAAAAAGAGCACTATCAGGTATGCCGTACTGAAAGGATTCAAAAGCGTGCCCATAACCATTGGAATTATAGTTTTTTGTCGCTTGCGATTACCCACTGGCAGTTCGCCGGCGATGTGATTTTATTTCAATATTTTAATTAATTTTAGTAGCGAAATACTAATCAGTATAATAAATTAGTCCATATAAATTATAAAAATGATAATATTAACTTTCATCTACAAAATATTATCAACTTTAGACGTTGTTTCGTGTTGAGGTAAAATATATTACTATGAAATAAACTATAAAAGTGTATAATTAATATAATTTTTTAATAATAATTTTTTAAAAAGAAGATATTATAAGTTTTAATAGCATTTACAACTACTAATATTTACTAAATACTTTAGTGCTATAGTTTTTAAAATAGAATTGTCCAATCTCAATATTAAACAAAGTCTTAATAGTGTTTAATGTTTAACAAAAACACTCGTTAATTTTGCTTAAAAACTACAACATTTATTTCAGAGTAGCATATTTCATAACACCATAAATGATGATGGTCAAATGATAAAATAACTAGTGTTGAAGTGCAACAAAAATACACGTTTTAGATATGTTATTGGAACATCGGCTTACAAAGTATCACATGTTACAAATAGAACATGTAAAATCACCATCATAAAGATTTTTTTATTAAGCATCAGTTGCGGACACAAAATCCTCCAACCCTTAATTGGATAGTGTTATACATGATTAATTTGGGCAAGGACTTGTGACAAATATCAAATAACCAAAGTTTAGATATAAGTAATAAAAAGAAAATAGTATTAAAAGAGTTGTAAAGCTTACCTATTGAAGCAAACTTACAGCAAGGAACAATCACAACATATTCAGGTTGGAGTTGAAGCACTTAGAGCGCATCCAAGCACACACAAACGCACACATGCTAGTTATGTTCTTTCCCGTAGCCTTTATAAGTTTTCCTGGCCCTAGCATCCCTTCATTCTTGATTTCTTGGTTAATCCTTGTCGACCCTTTTCACCCTTCAAGTTGTTTGAGCCCCTTGAGCCCACTCCAGCCTCAATCACCATTTCATTTTCCCGCTGCGGTCTTCCGCTCTCTGGACACCAAGTCCATGCCAGCTGCAATATTGTCGGCCGTTTAGTGTGCCTGAATCATTCCTTATTTCAGCTTTTCTTGTCAATTACACATCTCACGCACTTCAATTAACTTTAAAAAGCAGACAAATCACAAAATTGAACTCCTAGCGAAGAGTGAAGTAAAGCGTCCATATGTACGTATATCGGTCCCACGCGCATTTCAATTTTGTGATTTGTCTACTTTTAAAAGTTAATTGAAGCGTTTCATTCAACTTATTAATTATCCTCACATTCCACAATATCGTACGCTAGTGTAAAGAGAAAAATCAATTTCTCCTTTAAAAGTGGTGTTTTCCTTTTTTTTCAAAAAAAAGAAAATTTAGTAAAGGGGGCTGTTTTCTCTTATAAGAGAGATTGCAGTTGTTCTTTTATTTTATTTAGAATGGATATTATCATTTGTATACCCTATAAATGTTCTATTATAAAAAATATTACAATATTTTGAGGGTGTATCAATCGTCCACCCTAAATTGACAAAAACTATCTATCGACCATTAAACCGTTAGCTGTCGTTTGAAAGTTAACGGAATTATAGCAAATTGATGATTTTACCCTTGAAAAGTATCACTTGTATACCCTTAAATTATCACTTGTATCATATGAAAAGACCAAATTACTCTTCTGATGTTATCTTATTTAAACGGCAAGTAACTGTTTGGTAAACGACATATACATTTTGTCAACTTAGGGTGGATAATTGATACACCTTCAAAGTATTGTAATATTTTTTATAACAGAACATTCATAGGTTATACGAATGATAATTTTCCTATTTAGAAAGAAGTGACTGACATGTTTTTTGTCCATATGTGAGGTGACAGTTAGATTTTCCGTAGATAAAATCAAAGGGGGCAAAAGTATCACACGTAGCATTGTTGAAGACCTGAATGTTCGGTAAACAGGTAAACAAAAGGTAAATTGGAGGACCACACAAAGGGAATAACAATTTGGTAAAAACTGATTAAACGAGGAGCCAAAGAAAGTGTTTTTCTTTTTCTTTTTTTCTTTTGGAATTTGAGCCAAACAAAGGTTTTTTTTTTTAATGGATAGTAAACCTTTCATTCCACAAGAACAACATAATTAATTACATTCTGCACTTATGCTGGTATTGTTTTAATCCATATAGAAGCTAAAGTGTTCCTTAAAGCAAACTTTGCTAAGGCATGGGCATAGGCATTATAAATTTTAGGGACAAAAGAAAATTGGATATGCTGAAACTCCACTTTGGATATATGATATTATCCCATGAATCTTTATTCTACTACCCTTAGTGTTTTTCAAAAGCTCAACCACTTCTTTACAATCAGTTTCTACCTTCAAACTAGAAATGGTTGCTTGTTTGGCCACTTGCAGACCCCTGTGGATTGCTTCTACTTCTGCAAAACTGACGTTCTCCCTTAATTGAGCTTGTTTCATTCCTATAGCTAGAACCTTTCCATCTGCACCTCTGATAACTACTCCCAGGCCTATCTTCTGGTCTTTGCTGTTTACAGCTGCATCTACATTAAGTTTCAGTAAATTTTCAAGGGGAGGTTTCCATCTCTGTTGATATTCTCCTCTGACATTATTTACATGAAATGTTCCTGGTTTCCTCACTCTTTGATAGGCCTTTAAAACTGATTCTGCTTTTGCTGTTGAGATCCTTAGATCAGATTTCTTCCCTTAAAAAATGAACTTATTTCTTGCAGACCCTATCACCCAACAGTAAACTACCATCAGCTATACTTCCGTTTTCGAAGATCTGGAATACATTTCTTGGACGGCATTGAAGATATATTGATTGTGATCATTTGAGAGCTGAAATGTTAATGGAGCTAGGTCCCAAATCTTTCTTGCTGCTTTGTATTCCATCAGAGCATGGCTTACTATCTCTACTTTCTGCTTGCATCTTTGACAGATCGGTTCTTGCAAGCTCTTCCTCTTCTAAAGGTTTTCTACAGTCGATAGGATGTTTTTAGAGCTCTCCACATGAATATTTTAACCTTCTCGGGTAATTCTAGCGTCTAGGGAATTTTCCAATGCCTAGAGCTACAGTCTGAGCTACCAGGCTCATTGGGGAAGTTTAAATTAAAAGCTAGCTAATAACCACTTTTTACCGAGTACTCCCCTTTCTTATCAAAATGCCATAGCACTTTATCTTCTTCTTGGCTTCTTGGTAGAGGGATTTTAAGGATAACTTTAATTTCTACTTTCATTAAATGTTGCTCCAGCTTGTCAACTCTCCACCTATTTTCAGAATCAATCAATTCAGCCACAACAGCCTCAGGAGGAAGATTTTTAGGAGATATTGGCTTGAACGTGACTGGTCTTAGAATCCAATTTGAAATACAAGTGTGCAACCCAAGAGGGGGGGTGAATTGGAATTTTTAAAACTTATCCTAGCAAATCCACACAACAATTTAATCTAATGCCTTAATCAAATTCGAAAACAATAAATTCAATAAAAGCACAATAATTAAAAGAGTAAGGGAAGAGAAAAACGAACACAATGATTTTTACGTGGTTCGGCTATCCCCGCCTACGTCCACGCCTCCAAGCTCACCCGCTTGAGGATTTCACTATCCAAGCCTTTCCAAGGCTTCAACGGATTACAATTGACTTCAAGGTGTCAATGAACCTTTACAACAAAGAGATTATATCCCCAATCTCTTAACCCAAGTGTTTCCCTCACTTGTACACTCACAATTTGATGAGAAATAATAAATACAACAATGAAACTCTCTTTAAGAGTGGATATACAAATTGATGAACAATGATGATTCAACAAATGATGATTTACGAAATGGAAGCTCAATATATGTTGTATGATCTTGTTTTTCCTTGCTTGATCCCCAAAAATGAATTGGCTTTGAGTTTATATAGTTTGAGCTTAAAAACTAGCCGTTATGCATTTGTCTGCCCGAAAACGGTTAGAGGTTAACTGTAAACGGTTAACCGTTTCGCTGGTCAAAAGTTACCGTTGGGCCAAATTTCAAGTTACCCTTTCACCGTTTAGGCTTACCCTTTCACCGTTTACGCTTACCCTTTCGCCGTTTACGCTTACCCTTTCACCGTTAACCTCCAGAGACTTGCAAGATGAACATTGGGCTAAATTTCAAATAAACGGTTAACCGTTTTCAGTAAACGGTTCACCGTTAGTGTCCAGTAACCTGCAAAACAAATTTCGCTTAACCTTTCTCAATAAACGGTTCAAGGTTAAAATAAACGGTTAACCGTTTTCAGTAAACGGTTCACCGTTTTGCTCCAGAATCATCATTTTAACAAAACTGGACAAAACAAGCTTTCTGGACGTTATCGGTTAGCCGTTTCAAAATAAACGGTTAACCGTTTGCTACAGTGATTACTACAGTGCTACAGTGATTGCTACAGTGAAATAAGTTTCCAAAAATTCAGTTTGACCCCAAAACTTTATGAAACTATAGTATGGCCCAAAAAGTTATGCAACTTTGCAAATAAGTCCAATTTCAGAATTTCTAAATATTACTTTGTTAATCTCAAAACTTGCTGAAATTATGATACGGCCCCAAAGACTTTATTGTTTCGCACAAAGGTCCTTTTCAACATAATACCCATATTTTCAAAGTTCTCAAAACCTTTCACTTTAGTCCAAAATATTCATAAATTATAATATGACCCAAAACATTTAAATAACTTCAAATAGGTCCAGTTCCGAAATTTTATAATAATACTTATTAAAATCAAAGATTTCAAAACTTGTCATTTAAATCCAAATTCGAAATTCAAAATCAAAGTCTTTAAAAACACATTCATTTTAATCCAAAACACTTTGATTTTATAACTTCATTTTCTTATTATAAAACACAATTCATAAATCTTTGTTTAATCAATACATATGATTTGTTATCATCAAAATCAATATCTATAGCTAAATAAGCTAACAATCTCCCCCTTTTTTATGATGAAAAAATACATTACAAAGATTTAATCTATTTATAAAAAGCTCCCCCTTAATCAATGCAAGGTTAAAAATTTATTTAAAAATAATTTGAGCTTAAAAGATTAATCATTCTTAATCTTGTTTGTTATCATCAAAATCAATATTATGGAAACATATATGTTAACACAATTATCTTTGTAAACTCAAACCTTCTTCCCATCTCTTATTCTCCATCTAGCCACTTTCTTAATTACTTGACTTCCCAATAAGAGACTTCTCCAAATGAAAGAGGGGTTAGAGCCTGCCTTTGCATTCCAAAATGTAAAGTTCTTGCAGTATCTGGCTTTCATTACCCTTGCCATTAAAAAATTGGGAAACTGAACTAATCTCCATCCTTGCTTAGCCACCAAAGCTTGGTTGAAGCTAGTGAGGTCCCAGAGCCTCAACCCTCCTTTGCTTTTCGCTTTGCTCAGGTTGTCCCATCGAGACCAGTGAATCTCGTGCTTGTACTTCTTGGATCCCCACCAGAACCTTGCAATTTCTTTTTAGACTTTTTCACATAAACCTTTGGGGAGCTTGAACACACTCATGGCGTAAGCTGGAACTGCTTGAGCTATTGCTTTGACGAGGATTTCTTTCCCACCACTTGAAAATAGCTTGTGATGCCAACTTGAGATCTTGTTGATCACCTTAAGCTTAACCTCGTTGAAAAAGCTCATCTTTTTCTTGCCCAACATGGAAGGTAAACATAAATACTTCTCATATTTGGACACCACCTTCAGCTGGAAGATACTTTTTATTGCTGAAATTTGCTTGTTTGTAGTCTTACCGCTAAAAAACATGGAGGATTTCTCAAAGTTGAAAATCTGCCCTGAAGCCTTTGTATAGCAGTCAAAAATGCTCTTCAAATGCTTGCAATCTGCTACAGAGGCTCTGCTGAAGACTAGACTATCATCAGCAAATAGTAAGTGGGATATTGTGATGTCTTTTGCGAATCTCAGCCCTCTGATTTTTTGCTTCCTTTAAGCTTGATGTAGCAAGTTTAAGAATGCTTCTGCACACAGAATAAAAAGATATGTTGATAGAGGGCATCCTTATCTAAGACCCCTTTCCAGTTTAATTAGACCCACTGGATCCCTATTGATAATAATTGAGAAACAAGCCATGGTAATGAAGCTCATGATCAATCTTATCCATTTGACTGAGAAGCCCAAGTTTGACATGGTTTGTTCAAGAAATTTCTTTTCAACTCTATTATAAGCTTTACTTATGTCGAGCTTTAAAGCCACCAAGCCATTCCTTTGATCCTTGTTGTGCTTAATCTTATGAAGGCATTCATAGCCAATAATAACATTGTCTGTAATGAGCCTATTGGGTATGAATGCACTTTGAGAGCCAAACAAAGATTGAAAAGTAAATAATAGAAACCAGAAGGGACATATTGTAAAGAGCTAAGTAGAGAAAAAAAATGTGTTGAAAATGATTAACGAAACCATAGAATTATATCGGGTAAATGCTCTTTTAGTGCTATTTTTTGACTTAAACATACATTTAATCACTACATTATAAAAAATATTTTAGGACACCCTTACTGTTAAATATATTATAATCCTATTCTTTTTTTCCTTTGTTTTTACAATAATGTCCTTACAATAATATTCTTACCTTCTTGAGAATATTAATGAAAAGAAAAATATTAATTTATTAAATTAGCCTTAAAAATAATCTAATAATTTTTATAAATTTTATGTTATTATTTTAGTTTTAGGATTAATTTGGTAAATTAATTTTTTTAATAGAAATAATTATCAATAAAATTGTTGTAATTATATTAAATATTAATTTAAGTTAGTTGCTAATAATTTATTTACTTTGTTGTATAGGTATAAAAATACTAATTCTTTCATATTAATATTTATTTTATAAAAAAGAAACAAACTTGCACATTAAATAATTCCCCTTAATTATGTTGAGATCATAAGTTACGCTTAAGCTCAAGCGCCGTGGCACGATAACTATAAAGTAAATAAATAAAAAAAGAAATTAACCTTGTTTTGGAATCTTGTTATCGTCGTCTGAGTCTGACACATTTCTAATCCTTCTTAGCTGATTAGATGAAACAACACGAGGAAAATGATTAATAAAACAACAAAATGATTAGATAATCATTCAGCAAACAAAAGAGCAAAGGAGAGAGAAAAAATAAAATAAAATAACAAAAAAAAGAGACTTAAACTGATATTACATTAACGAACAACCGGCTGCAACGGTTGTTAATCACTGCATCAATTACCCAGTAATTAATTCCCGCCGTTGGATTCAAGAAGGAAGCATCCAACGATCTTACTAAAATGGACCAAAACTGTGGTATGGTACTAGAGTTACAACATAGCTGACCTTATTTTTATCATATTCTTTATTTATAATTTTGTTTTTGTTTTCATTTTGGACGATATAGTTGTACTTATTTGTATCAGTGCTGGTTGTATACATACTTTTGGACTCATGGCTCTGTATGATTTGGAAAAATTCTTGTAAGTGGAGGGATACATTTTATTTCATATATTTACTTCTCTATTGAAGATTCTACTTCTATAACCAAAAATGCAAAATTTTGAACAATTTTTTGTGTTGGTATGGTGCTAGAGCTTGCGGCGATTATTTATTTTGACAGTTCAATTGGTGTCTCATTATGGAACAATTTTTTATTGTTTTTTTTTTTTTATAATTTTTCAATCCTCCCTATTTTAGGACGCGGTAGTATACATGTTTTCGCTTGTATGTTTTGGTTATGTAAATACTTTTGCAACGTGACGACGCTGTTTCATATGGAAAAATACTCTTGTAAGGGCAGGGCTACATTTTATTTTGCAATGTAATATATTTTCTTCAGTGTTGGACATACTACGTATGTTTAGTTTGAAATTGAGGTTGAGCAACTGTATTTACATTAGTAAAATATTTGGTAAATGCTAGCTACTGTAGTTTGGAAGTTAAGTTGATTTGATTTCATACTTATATTATGAAATATTTATCATATCTTTACTAATTTTATTAAAATTATTATTTAAAAATTATGTTTATAACATAATATTAATTCTTAGATCATAGTCATAATTTTTTTCTACAGTAGCAGTAACTTAAGTTAACGCACCTTAATTCCAAATAGACTAGTAGTATAGTTGATGAAATGGAATAGTAGAGAAGATAAAGAAACAAAATTTCTGGGTGAATATAATTATATCACATTTAGAAAAGTAGACAATTTATAGTTTACTAGGACAATGAAATGAAATTATCACAAAACTTACTGGTAGATTCAAGGGAGTAGCCTGCTAAATGGAATTATATTTCATCGATAACTGAATTTTTAAAGTCTGTTCTTTAAAAGTTATGCAATTGGAGCCGGCATCGAGAATTGGTGTTTGCAAACGACGTCGTTTGGTATATTTTGCATTTCGTCAAGTTCTGATTATCATTTTTCTAATTCTGGGCGCTTCAGCACGATGCAAGCAGGTAGTATTTGTAATTTGTGTAGGCAAACGATGTCGTTTGGCGTAAAGTCAGTTTTATAGAGCCTTTTTTTGGGTAGGATATGAGATTGACGTTTTAATCAAAGAAGCCAAATCGCGCTGGCTGAAGCCAGAGGAGGTGCTGTTTGTATTACAAAATCATGAGAAATTCGGTCTTACGGAGGCGCCACCCCAAAAGCCACCTAGTAAGTAAGCTTCATGTATGAAGTCAAGGTCTAGCTCTGGGTAAGGAGCAGTCTTCATAGGACTGAAGTCCTGAATTCGAGTCTCAACCTATGCGTGAATTGATAATAATAATAAAAAAACGGAGTAAGCTTTGTACTAAAAATTGAATTCATTCATAAATCTCTCCTTTGTCAACTTTAATGGTTTCCTACATTTTCTCAACAGGTGGATCCTTGTTTCTGTTTAATTCGATAATCCTTGATTTTTTCCGTGAGGATGGTCATAAATGGCGTAAAACGAAAAAAAAGAGAATCGTTTCAGAAGCACATGAATGGCTCGAGGTTGGTCTTTACTAATGAGTGGAGCTATTAGCAACACTAAAAAGTCCTTATAAAACCCTTTTATCACAAATTTACATTTTAAAACTTAATTAAAGTTTAAAGTTCATCTCCCCTTCCTCTAATCCCACCTGTGTTTTTATTTTTTAAAATAAGGGTAAAAGCCCAGTTAGTCCTTATATTTTAAGATTAGTGCCCGTTTAGTCTTTGTATTTTTAAAAATGCCCCGAAACATCCCTGCCGTTAAAGTATTGATACACATACCATTACTTTTTTATTTTTTTGACTTACTTTTACAATATTACCCTTTTATAATAATTTTTTTGGACATTAATAAAAAATAATTAAATTATCAATTTAACCCTAAAAAATTATATTAATTTTTAATTGTCAAAAATTATATTGTTACTTTTTATTTCTTTTGGCTTACTTTTATAATATTACCCTTTTATTTTGTTTGGACATTAATAAAAAATAATTAAATTACCAATTTAACCCTAAAAATAAAAAAATATATATTAATTTTTATTTGTCAAAAATTTTATGCAAACTGCCAAGTGTGCAATGGTGCTTGCAAAAAAAATTAATATGATTTTTTAGGGTTAAATTGATAATTTAATTATTTTTTATTAATGTCCAAAAAAAATTATTATAAAAGGGTAATATTGTAAAAGTAAGTCAAAAAAATAAAAAAAAAGTAACGGTAGGGGTATCAATACTTTAACGGCAGGGATGTTTCGAGGCATTTTTAAAAATACAGGAACTAAACGGACACTAATCTTAAAATATAGGGACTAACTGGACTTTTACCCTTTAAATAAAAAAACATGTCGTGTTATTATTATGGTGAAAAGATTTTTTTAAAATTTTTTTTATCTTTTAATTAGTGGTTTTGGTTGGATTGAATTTTTTACTTAATCATCACAAAATTATGGAAGACTTGTTCTCCTGAGTTTGTTATTGATTTTTGTCTTGACATGGAAGCATGTAGAATTATCACATTGAGAGTGTAAAAAATTGGATTAGCATCTACCAATATTTTCTTATATGAAAAAACATTTCTTTTATTTTTTTCTTTCTTTTTTTGGGTGTATTATTCTTTTTTCTTTCTTTTATACGGAAATTACTAAGAAAGAAGAGTACAAGGATATTTATGGAATAAAAATGAGTGTTATTACCAGCAAATAGAATTTAATTAATATTTTAATGGCTGTATTTAAAAGAGGGGTTCTACGAGAGTGGGGGCTGGGGGGGGGGGGGGGGGGGTTGCATATTTATTGTTAAAATTATCAAACTACTAAATTGATGAAATTGACACAACAAATTTTTATTTCACAACCATTGTTTGCTTCACCACAATGCCAAACAGAGCCTTAGGACTTAGGTAACATGCACAAATATTTCCTTTGAACCAATTCTCTCTTACTTCACTTCAGCTGTGGTCGTTGTACTGTGTTTTGTTTGTTTAGTATGACATTAACTTTTTCTTCATTGTTAGACTGCAGACGGACTAGGTTTAGATTGTTATTATGCATTTGGCAAGCAAAATCCAAATTTTCAGAGGCGTGTCTATTCGACGGCGGCCTATCCGTAAGTGTACTTATATTATTATGTATATTTGTTGGTAAAAAGAAAAAAAATAGAAAAAAAGAAAAGTATTTGTGTGAGTCATTGGTATTCATCTTCTTATAAAGCTCCCTAATCCCTATATATGTATATATATGTATGTATGTATATAAAATATAAGTTCAAGCTATTCCAGAATAAAAAAAATATGGCTCCATTGTAGTTATCTCTTTGTGGTCTGTCTGTCCAAGGAACAATGTGGAAATGGTAATTTACATAATTTTAGTTACCAGAGATATTTTCTGATAATTACTCTCTTGGGCAGGTATGACCACCTTGTCCTTGTTCACTATAGAGATGTAAGTTTAACAAAGGCGAGTATAACAAAGGTGAGCCTTTTTGTTTTTTTTTGGATGAGAACAAAGGTGGGCCTTTATGAGTCTGAATGTGGCAAATCAGATCTTACGTAGGATGACGTTAGTCCTAGATTTGTATATAATCTTCGAGAAAGTTCTTTTATATTAGAACTCATGCTTAAGTGAGGAATGTTCACATGAATTTTTGTGCAGAAACGGTTTTTATAACATTATAAAAAAGTTCAGAGCGATATGAATGTTTTATAGGAAGTTTCCAATCTGTGTATCCGCACCTTTTATATTAGTACATTATTTTTCAGTTTTAAAGGAACATAAAAATAATTAAAAAATAGACTACTATTGAGACAATTAAACCGTATCACTTATGGTTATCGTGAAGTATGTAGCTGCGTGGGAAGAGCAAGGACCGTAGCCGCCACCAGATTCAATATTCTTAAGTTCTTCAAAATTTATTTGGTAGTTTCTATGTAGGTTGATTTAGAATGGATCTTCGCAATCACCAAATTTGTGCTGGAGCTTCCATCAGCTGTTTTTGACCAACTTTCTTCTGTGCGGAAACCTCAGTATGCGCTTTTGAGCATGTTAATGTCATTTGCAGCCCTTCTTATATGCATTGTAGAATCCCTTTTGTAACTTCAAGGATATTGTTGGACCGGTATGTGCTCTCTGTCAGTGCATTTTTGCTGCAGTTACTTGTGGTTTTGCTCGCCAACATGCCGATTCTCCGATTAAGGTATCTTTTTGGCCTATCGTGTTTGCCTCTGGTCTATTATTGTTGGTTTGGGTTCATAATTTGGTTTGGGTTCGGATTGTTAATTTGGATTCAAATACGATTTGGGTTACAAAAATGGTCTGAGTAATTAATTTGGGTCACGTTACTAATTTGGCTTACAACAACCACTAAAATAAAAAAGTAAACACCAAATGATGCAAAATATACACATACTAAAACAACAAATTCAAAATATTCACCTACAACTACAAAGTACAACAATAAAGAAAACAACTTCAAAGTCATGAAATTAATTCAAATAAATAAAAATATAAATATAAATTATTGGATAAAATAAAATCATCTCCATTTCTCCATCAACAAACAAATCAGTCCAATATGCAAAAAGTTTCATATGCCTTTTTAAAGATCCAACTAATGTCTTCATTAACATTCACACAATATCATGAGTTGAGAAAGATAGATTAAGATATAGCAATGATAAAACTGACCGGAATTTATAGAAAGAGTGGGGGAGATTGCCAATTTCTCCCATACTGTAATCAATATATCTACTATTTAGCCCCTGCTATTTTTACAGTGGCCAATAACCCCCTTATAGCATAAGTTTACAATATTACTTCTATTTTTAAATGCACTTTTATTTATATTTATTATAAATTTAATAAATAATATAAATAGAAATTAAATAAAAAATTTAATATTAAAAACAAGAAATATAGGCTTTGATGTGAAAAAAATTAATAATAAAATTTTTTCTTGTAATTTTTTATTTTGTAAATTGTTTTGATAAATATTTTATAAGATTTTAAAATTAAATGTAAAAAGTACAAGAAAAATATTTTAATATTTTTTTATTTATCATTGAAGTTTTCTTATAATAATTCTTTTATCATTTTATAATAATTTTCTTATATATTTATTATAAGAAAATGTTTATAAAATAAAAAGGTAAAAGAAAAATATTTTTATTTAAATTTTTCACATCAAAACATATATTTCTTATTTTTAATACTTAATTTTTATTTTAATTTTTATTCATGTGATTTATTTAATTTATAATAAATATGAATAAAAGTGTACTTCAAAATAGGGATAATATTGTAAACTTATGATATAAGGAGTTATTGGCCATTGTAAAAATAACGAGGGCAAATAGTATATATTGATTAGAGTAGGGGGAATTGGCAATCTCCCCAAAGAGTGGTATAGTACCAAAAAATCTAAACAAAACCAGGATAACAAGATAAGCAAAGCTTCTGGAATCATTCTACTGCTTTGCCAGTTCCTTAAAATTACATTTATTGCTTTCTGTTCACTAATGAATCTGAACACAATAAATTGCGAATACTGAACACATTGACTTGAGTCTATGGCTGGAAATCTAAACAACCGTGGTTTCAAATTAAAAATTTTCACTTTCATTTTCAAAGGTCTGTTAGCTAGCAGAAGAAATTGCGTAGAAAAGAAGATACGTTTTGTCGAAAAATCTGTCCAAGGACTTGGTGTTAAGGAAAGACTTTGAATGGTAAGAGTTTCTTCACTTTTCTTCTGCTTTTAATGCACTAAATGGTGAGCCCATTTGGTCTCACCAAGTTGGTACTGGCAAAGGCCTAACTGAATGCAGAAAAATATTCAACTTGACACCTCAGGCCATTAAGACACTACTTCCTAGACAATGAATTCACTTCAAATTTTCTGAAGTTAAAATTTATACAATTACGAATAATCATGAACACATTTCATACAGATGACAGATGAGCGCAAGTAATAAATCATAAATTAGATCTTTAAATTAATAAATCGTAAATTAGATTCCACAACAGTAGAATTAATCAACATTCGTATCATATCAAGTTCTTTTTATCACTTAAGTTACCATGAACAGCTGTGACAACCGGGAGGCTTTACAGTGGCCGATGGGAGCTGCAACTGTGAGGATGCTATTGTGCTGGCTGAGGCTGATTCGCTGAGGTTGCTATCATCAGCTGAGGCTAGGGCTACCGTGAGGCATGAGATACTGTCGTGGGCTGCTGTGGTCGTTTGAGGCCGTCGGCAGCGATGGTGTCGTGGACTCGTGAGGCTGTGTTGGCTGTCGTGGTGTGCTGTCCTGGCTGTCGTGCCGACGTGGAAGCAACCGGAGGCCAAATTTGAGAGAGAAGGAGTCGAGGAGATGCTGGCTGCTAGTGTTCGTTCTGTGGTTTTTGGAAATTGTCATATTTCAATTGGGATCGGGTTGCACCGTAACAGTTTTAGTTTTTTTTTTTTTTCAATGTAAGCGGTTGTTACTATTAACCGAATTGCAAAACCAATCGGGTTAAAGAATTTAATCCGATTGATTTTTAGGTTAATCCAAACTGAATCGAATTGAAAATCAAATAAAAATTTAAATTCGGACCTGAATCAAAAGCCACTAATTATATGCAATCAATTGATTTATGCAAGTAAAGGTTGAAACTCATTTTAGCAATGCAAGTATGGGTTTATCTAATAGTTTTAAAATAAATACTTAAAACATTCACTTTTAAGTACTTAAATATTCAAATAGGATGTAATTCCATCCTTAAATATTATATGGTGAAAGCCTTGTATCTAGACTAACTTTTAATGCTACAACAGAATTTTTTTTTTTTGGGAATTAAGGCAATAGACATTTAAAGGGAAAAAAACAATTAGACTAAGGGGTGTGAAGAAGCTTTGTGTGTTTTTTTAACGAGATTATAAGAGTTGTAATTTCTATTTTATGTTAGAGATTTTGTATTAATTTGTAAATAAAAATCGTTTGACAAAAATTTCAACGTCTTACTAATATCAATCGAGACATCGTAATCAGTTCAAGTTTTCGAAAATTTTGAAAAATGTAAATGAGTGATTTCACTACTGGATTAAGTAGAGAGTTATAAATTTTGGCCGTAATTAAAAAAAAAATCAGTAAAGGTAAATTAGACAGTAATTTCAATGTACGTTTTAAAGAAGTATCTTGAGGAAAAACTCGTTAAGGCCAATTGAATAAAACATCGTCGATGAAGTAAGTTAAATACATCCTTTATTTCATAATATGAAAGATGAAATGGGGTAGCACCAAACTTTTGCGAGAGTGGATTAAGTGAATTGAAATTCTTGATTAAAATCTAAGAGGATAATGCTGTATGTTTTTAAAATAAATATCTACCATCAATCTCTCTATCAAGAGATTAAATGAGAGTAAGGATGTTTGTGTGGCCAATAAATTATTATTATTTTTACTCTTATTTTTTGTTAAGTTAATGGTAATCCCTATAAGGAAGGTTAATGATTACTTCCGCACATAATTTCATAGTATCCATTTGGCATCACGTAGTTAATGCGTAGTTATATGTCTAATCCCATTTGGCATCATGTAGTTATCCAAAATAAGTACGACTAAGCAACTATCAATCTTGAAGCCAAGATCTAGCTCCAGTAGTACAGAACAGTTATCCTAAGACTGAAGTTTTGGGCTCGAACTTTAATAAAGGTTGGAGTTATCTTAAAAAAAAAGCGCAAATGCCAATCTTCTTTGGTAATGACAATTGAAAATAACAAAAATAAGTAGCATGATAATTATATTTGATCTTCCCAATTTATTGCATTCACCTCTACTTTCCACTTAATTCTAGTTATTTCTAAAAATACATTTTACTTTCTAATTTCCATCTCTACAAAAAAAAATGCTTTGTTTTTTAATTTAAAGGAATTGTAAAATTATTGAAATATGAATCAAAGATAATGATTAAATTAATAGAACCAATACAATTGAATTAAATATGACTTAAAATTTGATCATGTTTCATCAATTACTGCTTCAAGAAGTCCATCTGTTATCCTTTAATAAGATTGCATAGTAATTCCATGCTCAGTGCTCACAGTCATCCTGAATTCTAGAGCTTCACCCCGGAGCTTTGTCTCTCTTCTCAATGTCTTAAAACTTTAGCTTTTCCCTTTTTTGTTTTTTCAGTTCATCCACTTTTGACTTCTGCATTTCGTTTATCAATCTCTCCAGTAGCCTTAGCCCTCAGTCATTTTCTTTAAATAACTAGGTAAGGGATCCAATCAATTTAAAAATCAATTGAACAAAAGCAAAACACTAAGTTATTGCAAGTTGATGCCATATAAATGCATCATCTTACGGTAAAGAAGCAAAGAACTACAGAGGCAATGTTAGTGATTATATTAAACCTGTTATGAAAAATTGAGCAAAATGTTTTGCAATTTGTCAAATAGCCTAAGAAAGAATGATCAGCACACGAACTCAAAACCAACAATTACTAGAACAAAGAAAAGAAATAGAGAAATCAAGAAATGTAACACCCAAGCAAATAACGTGGTTCGGTTCCAATTGAACCTACATCCACTGCTGAAAATCCCAGCAAGGGCAGAAGCTTTTATTGATGAGAATGGAAAATTACAGAAGACAACTCCACGATGCAGATTAAACCTCCAACCATAGAGTTTTCTAACTGTGATTCTAGAGCATAAAAATGCCAATATCACATGCTTTATAAATCAGCATATAATATGTTTTTACATGTGTGTCCCACAATAACTGAAATAAGCTGTTAATATTTAATTGCTTAATCACTTGGGCCCATAAGTGCCATCACACTAGCCAAGTTAAGCAAATTCCTGAACTTGACTAATGGCAATGATTTAGTTAACATGTTAGCTGGATTTATCTCAAAGGGTACCTTGACCACATTCACCACTCCTTTGCCAATTTCATCAATATGCTCAGTTCTCTCATGATACTTTGGATTTTTGCTCAGTTGTATGGCACTTGAGCTGTCACAGCTAACTATAACCAATTCTTGTCTGAACCCCAACTAATAGATCAATCTTCTTAGCCAAACTGCTTCCTTAATAGGTTTTGTGAGTGAATTATATTCTACTTTTGTTGTTGAGAGGGCAACTACTGACTGAAGAAAGGATTTCTAGCTTATTGCACCTCCACACACAGTGAACACAAACCCCGTTATAGATCTTCTTCTATCCAAATCTTCTACAAAATCTGAGTCTACAAAGCCAGATATTTCAGGGGATGCTCCATCTACTTTGCTAAACAGATTGCCGTTTTCAACAGTTCCTTTAAGATACATTAGGATCCATTTCACTCCATTCCAGTGGTCCTTACTTGGATTCCCCATAAACCTACTGACAACCCCAACTCTATGTGCCAAATCAGGTTTAGTGCAAACCATGGCATGCATTATGCTGCCTATAGCACTAGAATAGGGAACTATTTTCATATAGTTGATATCAACATTAGTTATGGGTTCCAGTGACTTTGATAGCTTCAAATGTGCTGATAGTGGTGTTGTAATATGTTTTATATTTTCCATGGCGAACCTGGTTAGAACTTTCTTTACATAATCAGTTTGAGAAAGAAAAAATTGTTTTCAATGCCTATACCTTATAATCTGCATGCCTAGAATTTTTGTAGCTATACCCAAATCCTTTATTTCAAACTCAATGTTGGGTTCCATCTTGAGTTTTTTTTATTTCTTTTTTTTTGTTTACATGAAATAAACATGTCATCAACATAAAGGAGTAAATAAATACCACCACTAGTGGATAAGAATCTATAATGTACACAAATGTCAAATTGACTCCTGTAGTATCCATGGTTAATCATGAACTCATCAAACTTCAAATACCACTGCTTAGGGGATTGCTTCACGCCATATAGGCTCTTCTTAAGTAAACACACCTTATCTTCTGATCTTTTCTCAATGAACACCTCTAGTTGAACCATAAATATCTCTTCATCAAGACTGCCATGTAAGAAAGCAGTTTTGACATCCATCTACTCTAATCCTAGGTCATTATATGCAGAGAAGGCCAACAATAGCCTTATAAAGCTATCCTTAACTATTGGTGAGAATACTTCTTTGAAGTCAACTCTTTCTTTTTGTGTGAACCCATTTCCTACAAGTCTAGCCTTGTGTCTAGGTGGTTCCTCATCAGAAGCTCCTCCCTTGAGTTTACAAAACCATTTCTAGCCAACAAGTTTCTTATTAGAAGGCTTTCCTTGGAGAGGTTATTTCATCCTGCATTGCAGCAAACCATTTCAATTTATCACCACTGCTTATTACTTCCTTAAAGTTTATAAGCTCTTCATTATTCACTTCATCAGTAACAATTAGAGCATAAGAGCTAAGATCAACTATGCCATATTTTCTTGGTATTTTAACAACCATTCTCTCCCTATCTCTTGCAAGTTGGTAGTTATCTTGTTCTGATGATTTCTTCCCTTCTTTAGATTGTGCAAAGGATTCTTCAGTAGTCTTATAACTATCACAATGCTCCACCTTCTATCTAGCACCTTCTGTTGTCTTAAACTAAGGCCTTGTTTGGGATTGCTTTTGGAAGAGTTAAAAGTGATTTTAAAAATCTAAAAGTTAATTTTAGTGTTTGGTAAAAAAAATCAAAATCACTTTTGCCACAATCAACTCCTCATACAGCTGATTTTGAAAAGCAAGGAAGAAGTAACTTTTAGATTTTGATTTTGAAAATCAATTTTATCCTTTAATATAATTTCATAAATATTCTTACAATTATTACTTAAACCCGAAATTATCCTTATTTAAATTAGAAATAAAATCAATAGTTTAAGAATTTTTTATTATAATTAACGCACACCTTTCGTTTACCCTATTTCTTCATATTTTGTGTTCTATCAAAACTTCTCTAGTGCAAGTAAATTTATTTTCTTACAGCATTTTTATATGTATAAGTAAATTTCATCCTACATTGTGTACATTTTAGTCATTTATTTTCTTACAGCAGTTTAACAATAAGATTTACCAAACACCCATAACTGCTTTCAAAATT
The DNA here is from genome assembly GCA_029618585.1 of Citrus australasica. NCBI lineage: Eukaryota > Viridiplantae > Streptophyta > Magnoliopsida > Sapindales > Rutaceae > Citrus > Citrus australasica. The sequence goes on along the minus strand of JARCIV010000003.1, from coordinate 29,096,764 downwards.
CACAGTACTTTTGAAAATAAAATTTACCAAACACTTGACTGATTCTCTTCACAGCTGATTATTTCTACAACACAGTTAACAACAATTATTTTAAAAGTTGCAACATTACCAAACTGGCCCTGAGTAACAACAATCTCAGTTTCCACTTTTGGCTATAGCATTGACTCTTCATCAAATATAACGTCCCTACTAACAAGTATTCGAGAAGGCTTGCCATCAACAGTCTATAACTTATATCCCTTTATGCCCTCTAGATATCCCAAAAAATATCCTTTAATTGCTCTTGGTTCCAGCTTGCCTTGTTTTACATGACCATATACAGGATACCCAAAATTTCTCAGATTACTCAAATCTTGCAGTCTTCCTGACTAGGTCTCCTGTGCTATTTTGAAGTTTAGAGCTGAAGATGGGCTTTTGTTGATTAGGTAGGTAGCTGTTGTAACTGCCTCAGCCCAAAAACTCTTAGATAGGTTTGCATTTATTAGCATACATCTAACCCTTCAAATTAAGGTTTTGTTTATTCTCTCATCAAGTCTATTTTATTGTAGAGTATATGTAATAGTTTTATGCCTTGCAATGCCTCTCACCTTGCAGAATTTCTCAAAGGGAAAATATCCACCGTCCACTCATTTTTTACACCTTTTTAAAAATATACAATTCCTTCATTTTTTGGCTGGAATCCACCTAAAGTTACATTTTGTTTCACTTTTCCACTTCCGTTTGGAATCCATTAAGAAAACTAACAGAAACTTAAAAAATTGACCATTTTACCCCTCAAAACGAAAATTACAATTTCACCTTAAAAATTGCCAAAAATAATCAGATTAAATCTAATTATTTTCCCCATCATCTTTACAGTTTTCCAATATTCTTCACCAGGATTCACTCTATATCAACTGACCGCTCACACAACTTGTGCAATATCTAATTTCGTACATATCATAGTGAATATTAAACTTCCTATTACTGATACAGAAGGTATTCGAGACATCTATTTCCTCTCTATTCTGTTGCTAGAATATTTACTTGAGGATAACTTGAAATTAACAGGAGGCGAGGTAGAAATTAGCATACAATCTTGCATGTTGAAGCATCACAAGATTTTCTTCAAATAATTCTTTTGAGATAGCCAAATCTTCTTGTTATTTATGTCTTAGTGAATTTGCATTCCTATATTCTTGTTTGCTAGTCTTAAGTCCTTCATTTTAAGTTACCTAGCTAATTGTGCCTTTAATTCTTGGACCCAATCTTTGTTTGGGCCTGCTACTAGCATGTTATCCACATACAATAGTATAATGATAAAATTATTATCCTCAAACCACTTGTAATATGCACAGGTCTAAACCGAGTCTATTGTAGCCAAGGCTCATGATGAAGAAATCAACTCTCTTATACCAACATCTCAATGCCAATTTGAGACTGTATAGAGATTTGTTCAACCTGCAAAAGAAGTTTTTTTTACCTGTTTCATCAAAACCTTCTGGTTAGAGTATATACATTTTTTCTTTAAGTTCTCTATGAAAAAACATAGTTTTCACATCTAAGTGCTCTAGGTTTATGTTAAATACAACACATATTGCAAGGACTATTTTGATTGTCGTGAGTTGAATTACTAGGGAAAATATATCGTTAGCGTAAATGCATTCTTTCTGAGCATATCATTTCACTACCAATCTTACACGATACCGCTTTATTTGGTCATTGCCATCACGCTTGATCTTGTAAACATATTTTTTTTCCTATGATTTTTATTCCACATGGTAGTGGTATAAGTTCGCACGTCTTAAACCTATGTAGAGCTTTAATTTCTACCGACATTGTTGTCATCCACAAAACAACATTTAAGCCATTTAAAGCTTTATGGAAAGTTGATGGCTCTGCATCCTCTGTTAGAAGAAAGTATACAACATTGATCCTATAACATACTCTAAGTGCCACACCAATGGTTGTCTCTCGCAAGTTGACCGATGAACTTCTGTAGCCTCAGACTCCACTGGTTCTTGCTTCTCATGCTTTAGTGGTGTTTCAGAATAATCTAAATCTTCTTTTCCTGGATTATTTTCATATATATTGGTACAATCCCTGTCTTCTTCTTCAAAGTGCTATCATTCTCATTTTTCGTTTGTAGTCAATCTTCTACAAAGATAACATCTCTACTGATGACAATCTTGTGGCCAATGGGATCCTACAGACAATCTTGATGAGAATCTTGTAGTCAATCTTCTTTCTTGAGCATTGTAAGTACATAGGGCATCCATATGCATGCAAATGAGAATAATCAGCAGGCTTCCTAGACTACATCTCCATTGGTGTCTTTAACTTAATTATTGTAGGTGGCGATCAATTTACTACATAATAGGTGGATTTGGTTATTTCGAACCAAAATGAGTTGACTAGAGCAGTCTTCAATATAACTTGTATTCATTCTGTAAGAGTATTGTTCATTCTGTCACTTCATTCCGTTGAGGAGTGTATGCCACAGTGAACTGTTTTTTAATATCTTTTTGCTTACAGTATATAAAAAACTAACTATTTGTATATTATCCACTATTATTTGTGTTAGCTTATATAGCTATAGATATTGATTTTGATGATAACAAATCATATGTATTGATTAAACAAAGATTTATGAATTGTGTTTTTACAATAAGAAAATGAGGCTATAAAATCAAAGTGTTATGGACTAAAATAAATGTGTTATAAAACCTTTGATATTGTTTTTGAATTTCGAATTTGGACCTATTTGAAACTATTTACATGTTTTGGGTCATACTATAATTTATGAATATTTTGGACTACAGTGAAAGGTTTTGAGAACTTTGAAAATATGGGTATTATGTTGAAAAGGACCTTTGTGCGAAATAGTAAACTCTTTGGGGTCATATCATAATTTCAGAAAGTTTTGAGATTAACAAAGTAATTTTTAGAATTTCTGAAAATGGACCTATTTGCAAAGTTTTCTATCGTTTTGGGTCATACTACAGTTTGATAAAGTTTTGGGGTCAAACTGTGAATTTAGAAAATAATTTTACTGTAGCAATCACTGTAACACTGTAGCAAATCGCTGTAGCAAACGGCTAACCGTTTATTTTTTAACGGTTAACCGATAACGTCCAGAAAGCTTGTTTTGTCCAGTTTTGTTAAAATGATGATTCTGGAACAAAACGGTGAACCGTTTACTGAAAACGGTTAACCGTTTATTTTAACCTTTAACCGTTTATTGAGAAAGGTTAAGCTAAATTTGTTTTGCAGGTTACTGGACACTAACGGAGAACCGTTTACGGAAAACGGTTAACCGATTATTTTAACCTCTAACCGTTTATTTTAACCTTGAACCGTTTATTGAGAAAGGTTAAGCTAAATTTGTTTTGCAGGTTACTGGACACTAACGGAGAACCGTTTACGGAAAACGGTTAACCGTTTATGTTAACCTCTAACCGTTTATTTTAACCTTGAACCGTTTATTTGAAATTTGGCCCAACGGTAACATTTGACCAGCGAAACGGTTAACCGTTTATAAGTTATCCTCTAACCGTTTTCGGGCTGACAAGTGCATAACGGCTAGTTTTCAAGCTCAAACTATATAAACTCAAATACAACTCATTTTCAACGTCTCCAACAAGCAAAAAGAAATAGCACACAAGATATCTTGAGCCTTCAACTTGTAAAACACAAAAGATTGAATCATTTCTTGTTCTTCATTTTTGAATATCTACTCATTGAGGAGTTTAGTTGTAATCTTCATTTGTTCATCTCATTTGTGAGAGGTTGAGTGTGTGAAACACTTGGGTTAAGAGATTGGGGATATAATCTCTTGTTGTAAAGGTTCATTGACACCTTGAAGTCAATTGTAATTGGTTGAAGCCTTGGAAAGGCTTGGATAGTGAAATCCTCAAGCGGGTGAGCTTGGAGGCGTGGACGTAGGCGGGGATAGCCGAACCACGTAAAAATCCTTGAGTTCGTTTTTCTCTTCCCTTACTCTTTTAATATTGTGCTTGATTGAATTTATTGTTTTTATTTGATTAAGGCAATAGATTAAATTGTTGTGTGGATTTGCTAGGATAAGTTTTAAAATTCCAATTCACCCCCCCTCTTGGGTTGCACACTTGTATTTCATTTGGTATCAGAGCGAGGTGCTCTTGTGTAGACTTAACCGTCTAGAGTTAAACATCCATGGCAACGCATAGTGACTCAACCTTTAGGGAAGGACAATCCACAATTAGACCACCGTTCTTTGACGGTAATGACTACCCATATTGGAAAACTAGGATGAGAATTTATTTACAAGCTTTAGATTATGCAATTTGGGAAATCGTTTGTGATGGTCAATTTATGCCTTTGACTAAAAATGAAATCGGCGAAGATGTTCCAAAACCTTCACGGGAATGGAATGATTTGGAAAAGAGAAAAGCTTCTCTAAATTCCAAAGCCATGAATGCCTTGTTTTGTGCACTAGATAAGAAAGAGTTCCATAGAGTATCTAGTTGTGAAAGTGCTAATGAAATTTGGCATAAACTTGAAGTTGTTTATGAAGGCACGAATCAAGTAAAAGAGTCTAAAATTAGTAGGTACACTCGACAATATGAATTGTTCCAAATGGAACAAAATGAGAGTGTGTATTCTATGTATACTAGATTTACGGACATAGTGAATACTCTAGGAGCCCTAGGCAAGACCTTTTCAAATAGCGAGAAAGTTAAGAAAATCATTAGGTCGCTACCTAAGGAATGGAGACCAAAAAGGACTGTCATTGAGGAAGCCAAAGATTTAAATATTTTACCTATTGACGATTTAATTGGTTCTCTTATTTCTTATGAGGAAGACTTGGCAGCCGAAAGAGGTAATGAGGAGAAGAAGAAAAGCATTGCTCTCAAAGCCTCGAAACATGAGAGTGATGAGGAAAGCGAGCTGGATGAGGAGGAGATGGATATGTTGGCTAGGAGGTTCATAAAAATTTTTAAGAAATCCGGTGAGCGAAGAAAATTTAGAGACCTCAAGAACCGAAAGGAGAAAAAGGAAGTAATCAAATGTTATGAATGCAAAAAGCCCGGACACATACGACCGGAGTGTCCTCTTCTCAACAAACTCAAGAAGAAAGCTATGGTGGCCACATGGGATGATAGCGATGAGGAACCAAGTGATAATGATGAGCAACAAGAAATGACAAACTTAGCTCTCATGGCCGTTGGGGAAGAATCATGTGATGAACTTGATGAGGTAAATGATCTTTCTACTTATGATGAATTATATGATGCTTTTAAAGAATTGCATGATAATTGGATAAAAATTGGCAAAAAGAATGCATGTCTTAAAAAGAAAATGGTAAAGCTCACAAATGAAAATGAATCTCTAAGTGCAAAGATTGCATGCCTAGAATTAGAGAATAAAGCATTGCATGATAGAGTTACATTATCAAATGAGAAACCTAGCACTTCACATGAGCATTTAGAATCATATGTAGATAACTTGAAAAATGAAAATGATGTTTTACAACAATGCAATGAATCATTAAATGAAAAGATTAAAGGACAAGTGTTAGATAATAAAATGTTACATGAAAGAATTGCATCATTTAAATGCAAACAAAGTACTTCATATGAGCATGAGAAATCACATGTTGATGTATTAATGAAAGAAAATGAAGTGCTTAAGAAAAAGAGTAATGAGCTGAATGAGATTGTCTTAAAATTCACAAATGGTCAAAAGAACTTAGAAAAATTGCTCAACTCTCAAAAATGTGTATTTGATAAAGGAGGACTTGGATATAAGCCTTACTTGAAACAAAAATATTATAAGAGTTATTTTGTTAAGGCTACCTCCACATGTGATCATAAAATTGCTTGTCATTATTGTAATCAAAATGGTCATATGAAGTTTGATTGTCCTATTAAAAGAAAAGTATATTATGGAGTCAAATGTATTTGGGTTCCAAAAGGAACTAAATCTAACGTTCAAGGACCCAAGAGTATTTGGGTACCAAAGTACACAACTTGAATATTTTTGTGTAGGTACCACAAACAAGGAATGGTGGAGAGTTCCTTGATGAAGCTTGTGAGGATAATCATTTGAGCATGATCTAGGAGAAAAAGATGAGGCAAGATGATTTAATTGTTTTGGTAATAATTCTTGCCATATTAGTTTTGTTGAATGGTTCATGATAAATGGATAGTAACTTGAATTTGTGATAATATGCTTATATGTTTACATGATTGAATTATCATTGTGTTTAACATTAAGTGCTTTATCATAATGCATGGTTATATATTTATGGTGATAGCTTGTCAACTCATCATGATAGATTTGTTGATTTTGATGATTATATAATGCCTAAGCTTGATAAATGAGTAATATGCTTGAATTATTAATTTTTGAATGTTTATATGTTTCATAATTGTGATGAATATGCATGATGAATATGTTATAAATTTGAGTTTTATGATTGGATGTTAATTATATTGATCCATGCATTAAAATGGTTTTAAAATTGTTTGGAAAACAAAGGAGTCTTTGAAAATCCTAGTCTGCACAAGCTGCAATGAATTGATCATAACTCCTTCTAGAGAACTCCAAATCCAGCTCTGTAAAATTTATTGGAAAGCTAACTTAATTATCTTTCCAACGGTATATATCTTGAACATTAATTCTAGCTCAATCAATACAGTTTTTATTCCGAATTTGACCTTTCTGCATTTTATTAAGTTTTGAATATGCTTCATGATTGTATGCTTGATGGATGGATTATTTGTTTGATATGATTTCATTTGTTTGGTCTTGTATACATATATGTTTCATGCACTAATTGACATTTTTGAAAAGTTCAATGATTTTTAAAATTGATCAATTTTTAAGTCAAAAAGTTTTTTAGTATGTATAATACAAGTCTAAGAGCTTACAAAATTTCAGAAATATTTTCCAAAGCTTAACCGGTATACTACTTCTAATCAACCGGTAAGCCGAATTCATTTTGGTGCTCATTGGAGCACAACCGGTCAGCCGGATATTAGCAACCGGTAAACCGAATTGGCTTTGGTTGCTCTCGGGTTGAATTTTGAATAACCGGATTAGCAATATCGGTAAGTCGTTTGAGAGAGTATTTCAAATTTACTCTTTTTACTCAATATCTTGAAAATCCGAATTTGTGCATTTTGAGTATTTCAAATTACCACTTCTATAGTGTGCTCTCCTTATGGATTTTACCATAGTTTTCTACTATATTATGCACTTACATTTTCATATGCATTGTTGCTTTCATTGTGGATTGATATTAATTATTGATTGATATTAATTATTGATTGATATTTGGATGTTTTATATTTGGATATTGTGGAACTAATGTGCTTATCTTGACTTTTTGATGATCAAGAGGGAGATATGAGATGTAATGGAGAAATACATCTTCTTTGAGATTCTTAAGCATATAAATTTTTTTTTTGTAAGTTATATTGAAATGTCACATTAGATCTTTGATGAGTTGAGTTGTCTTGATTTATAAAATGTGATTGGTAATTATGGAACTTGGATGGTTGATAATATGCATGCCAATTTGGTAAAGAAATCAAAACCTCTTTGCGAAGAGTAATTCTCAAAAATTCGGCATAAACTTGGGATGATTTGATTTCTCGATGATTTTGATGATTGATGATTATATGTGTGTTGTTTGATGAATTAGTAAAGTTGTTGGTTTGTTATAATTGTTTAAGTCTATATGGAAGTGCTTTAACCATGTTATATATTTGAGGATTTGTGCTTTTTTAAGGGGAGATTCTGCCGAAAATTTTCTCGCACAAAATGGGTAATATCTTTATCGAATTATTTTTGATGATTTTGTTTCTATTGCATCTATCTATCTTTTTTTTTTTTTTAATAAGGGGGAGATAAATATGATATGTTTTTGGATAAAATCATTTCGATTAAAATTTTAAATTGGCCATATATTTAGGGGGAGCATATGATACGATTTTAGATAATATGCATTTTGAATTTTTTTGTTGTCCAAAGGGGGAGAATGTGTTGAAATTTCTACTCGGACAAACATGCGTAATACATTTGCTACTCTTATTCTTTTCCTTTATGTTTTCTTTTTTGATGATAAAGGGTGAGAAGAATACATGCTTTTAAATTTGTAAAAAATTTCTACTCTTTTTCTTTGCCAATTAAGTTTTCTTTTTGATGATGAGGGGGAGAAAAATCCATGTATTTAAATATGTTAATTTAGTTAATTGGCAATTTGTGCAATTTGTGAAATCATTCTTTAAATACATGAAATGTTTGTCATCATCAAAAAGGGGGAGATTGTTAACATATATGTTTTCATAATATTGATTTTGATGATAACAAACAAGATTAAGAATGATTAATCTTTTAAGCTCAAATTATGTTTTATATTTTGGAAAAATGATTTATGAAAATATACATGTATCTAGGGAGAGTATGCATGTATGCAGGGGGAGTTTATTTCAAATCATTGTTTTCTTTAACCTTGCATTAATTAATGAGGAGCTTTTTATAGATAGATTAAATCTTTGTAATGTATTTTGTCATCATCAAAAAGGGGGAGATTGTTAGCTTATATAGCTATAGATATTGATTTTGATGATAACAAATCATATGTATTGATTAAACAAAGATTTATGAATTGTGTTTTTACAATAAGAAAATGAGGCTATAAAATCAAAGTGTTATGGACTAAAATAAATGTGTTATAAAACCTTTGATATTGTTTTTGAATTTCGAATTTGGACCTATTTGAAACTATTTACATGTTTTGGGTCATACTATAATTTATGAATATTTTGGACTACAGTGAAAGGTTTTGAGAACTTTGAAAATATGGGTATTATGTTGAAAAGGACCTTTGTGCGAAATAGTAAACTCTTTGGGGTCATATCATAATTTCAGAAAGTTTTGAGATTAACAAAGTAATTTTTAGAATTTCTGAAAATGGACCTATTTGCAAAGTTTTCTATCGTTTTGGGTCATACTACAGTTTGATAAAGTTTTGGGGTCAAACTGTGAATTTAGAAAATAATTTTACTGTAGCAATCACTGTAACACTGTAGCAAATCGCTGTAGCAAACGGCTAACCGTTTATTTTTTAACGGTTAACCGATAACGTCCAGAAAGCTTGTTTTGTCCAGTTTTGTTAAAATGATGATTCTGGAACAAAACGGTGAACCGTTTACTGAAAACGGTTAACCGTTTATTTTAACCTTTAACCGTTTATTGAGAAAGGTTAAGCTAAATTTGTTTTGCAGGTTACTGGACACTAACGGAGAACCGTTTACGGAAAACGGTTAACCGATTATTTTAACCTCTAACCGTTTATTTTAACCTTGAACCGTTTATTGAGAAAGGTTAAGCTAAATTTGTTTTGCAGGTTACTGGACACTAACGGAGAACCGTTTACGGAAAACGGTTAACCGTTTATGTTAACCTCTAACCGTTTATTTTAACCTTGAACCGTTTATTTGAAATTTGGCCCAACGGTAACATTTGACCAGCGAAACGGTTAACCGTTTATAAGTTACCCTCTAACCGTTTTCGGGCTGACAAGTGCATAACGGCTAGTTTTCAAGCTCAAACTATATAAACTCAAATACAACTCATTTTCAACGTCTCCAACAAGCAAAAAGAAATAGCACACAAGATATCTTGAGCCTTCAACTTGTAAAACACAAAAGATTGAATCATTTCTTGTTCTTCATTTTTGAATATCTACTCATTGAGGAGTTTAGTTGTAATCTTCATTTGTTCATCTCATTTGTGAGAGGTTGAGTGTGTGAAACACTTGGGTTAAGAGATTGGGGATATAATCTCTTGTTGTAAAGGTTCATTGACACCTTGAAGTCAATTGTAATTGGTTGAAGCCTTGGAAAGGCTTGGATAGTGAAATCCTCAAGCGGGTGAGCTTGGAGGCGTGGACGTAGGCGGGGATAGCCGAACCACGTAAAAATCCTTGAGTTCGTTTTTCTCTTCCCTTACTCTTTTAATATTGTGCTTGATTGAATTTATTGTTTTTATTTGATTAAGGCAATAGATTAAATTGTTGTGTGGATTTGCTAGGATAAGTTTTAAAATTCCAATTCACCCCCCCCTCTTGGGTTGCACACTTGTATTTCAATTTGTCCGCAAACACTTGATATTTTTCCTGAATTTAAATTCCACCCGTGCTTTGTATTCTTTGAACACTGAAAATGCATTTGACTTTTTCTTAATTAGATACACCTAATATTTCCTGGAATAATGTACGTTGCACCTCCTAAGGACATATTTTGGTGATTCCCAAACATTAGAATGAATCAAGTCGAGAATGCATTTACTTTTGGTATCAAATTTGCTGAACTTTAATCTATGTTACTTACTGGTAACATAATACTCGTAAAACAGTAAGTTCACCAATTTGAGCCCTGAAGCAATTTTCGTTCTAAGAGAATCTTCAAACCTTATTTTGACATGTGGTCAAGTTTGAGATCCCACATCATCACCGACTTTTCTCCATTTGACGAGACACATGCATTAGCTTCTTGTAATGTTTCCTCTTTAAGTATGAACTGACTAGCACTGATTTTTTCCCATCTTCATGATTTTATTGTCCACATGAGTTTTATAGTTAAGACTATCTATTTATCCTAAAAAAATAGATTTTTCTTTAATCCTTTGATATGTTGTACCTTCTGAATTGTGTGAACTGTACCATTAAATATTTTTATTTTGACAGTATTAATACTAACGATCTCCAAGACATGATCATCACCCATATATTCTCCTAAGATGGGTTCATATCTGTGAAACCATTCTCTTCGAGAGATCATGTGCCAAGTGGTTCATAAGTGTATAAGCCATACATCAAATAATTGTTTTGTCTTCTGCAACCATTGCTGCCTTGCTGTATAAAATGTCACCATCAACTAAGGTACGTGCTACACATCCCTAAACATTTGACGACTCATGATTTTTACTCTCTTTTCTCTTTTAGTTACTCCAAAACTCTTTCTTAACATGCCCCATCTTACCACATTTGTAGCACCTAATTTTCTTCTTCTTGATATTGATCTACCATGCACTAGAACCACGTTCCACTGATTTTCATCTCACCATTATTAGTGTTTTTGCTTGCTACAAACTTGCTTGCCTATCTTTATTGTTATTGCGTCTACCCACTTCCTCTAATACAGAGGCTATAACATCGTCAAAGACTAAATACTCTGTGCGGATATTATTTGTCAAGTTGATGATGATTTGATCATACCAGTCAGGTGAACTTTGAAATAAAAGCTTTGCTTGTTCAATTTTCTCTATTTTATGACTTAACATTGTAAGTTGTAAAAAAAAAGTTTTCAAAGTGTTGATATAGTCAGTCATTGATATGGTTTCTACCATTTGAACACTATAAAGTCTTCTTTTTAAGAAGATTTTGTTGTGTAGCGACTTGACCTTGTTTACTTTTGCAAGGGTATTCCAAATACACTTCGCTATCTTTTGCTCTGCCATACTGGATAATATATTATCTGCAAGTGCCAAGTGTAGATCAATAATTGCATTGTCGTCCATCTAATTCCACTTGTCATCGGTGATATTTATAAACCTTTCTACAATTACTTCTGAATAATTATTTTTCCTCGGGATTGGTCACATCTTCATTTTTCACAATGAGAGATTGCTCCTATTGAACTTCTCAATTTCAAACGTTGTTGCCATTTTGTTAATAAATACCATACACAAGTTAGTGTACCACCTTGAGTAGTTATGAGTGATCACACGTGTGAAAATACACAGCAGAAAAGTTTTCAGGAATGACTGGAGGGATCACAACGGTGCCATTTAAAACCCAAACTCTCTAGGCTCTTATTGCCTTTGTGACGGAACTATCCTAGACATGTACAAGACCACGTGATTACTTCTACTCACACTAATACTCCTTACTTCACATTGTGGAATTCTTCTATCGCTCCCACTATTTTAAGTAAATAGTATCGTATACATGAAGAGTATTGTATACGTGAACAACACCATATATGTGAACAATAGCTGACTCCAAAAACTATAACTAAATGGCTCTGATACCACTATTAAGAAATTGATGCATGGAGCAGACACATAATTAAATTGAAACTGAGAAATAATGATCACAGGATGACACATAATTTAGGTGGTTTTGCTTTTCGCCTACATCCACGGGCAAAGGCGGAAGAAAATATTTTACTCGTGAAGAGGATTTACAAGTACTGAAGTATTTTGTCTCACAACCTAAAAAACCCAATGCACCCAAACTCTCAAAACACTAGAATAAGAGCTTAAAACTCTCAACACACTCTCAATCTCTAAATCTTGGCCCTTTCACTTCTCAATTAGATTGAAAATTGAAGAAAATGAGATGAATGAAGAGGGCAAATGAAGCCTCTATTTATAGGCCAAGCAATGCCCCAAAATCAACAACAGTGGGCTTTAAACTAATATATATTTTCATTTAAGTTTCCCCTTTGGTGTCAAAAACAAAAGTTGTGTGCTAGCTAAATGCTTTCCACTTACTCATGTCTCCCACTTACTTAACAAATTATGCCAAAAGTCAAAAGTTGCATGCGAGCCACATGAAATTGTTTGCCACATGCATGTTCATGTTCAACTGTAAAAACCATAAGCAAGGATTTAACTAGTTTAAACGAGGACTACAAAACCTTCAACGTTGGTGGATTTCACTATTTTAAACAAGGATCACAAATTTATCTTTTCTCTAAACAGTAAGAGAGAACTAATACTCATTTTCGTAATAGTTGGGAGCTTAGGCCTAAGATGCAAAGGTATGTATCCAACTTAAATGACTAGTATTTCACTAGTGAATTTGGGACACACAACTCAATAGAGAGAACACATCACTCTCTCAAAAAGCTTAGGCTCCATTTGGTATTATTTTCTAAATGATGTTTTCATGAAACAAAAATGAGAATGGAAATGATGTTTTCAAATTTCTTTTTAAAATTTAAAGTGTGTTTTGTATCATTTTCAAAAATAATCTAGAAAATGAAAAAAGTTAAATACTTTCGATAAGAAAATCTTCAAGAATTATTATTAGAATAATTTTCCTAAACTTAAAATTGAGTAATGAATAATTATTTTTATTATTTAATCAGTTTATTTTTTTAATTTTAAGAATAAATTAGGTAATCCCATTATTTTTTTTTTGTTTAAAGAAAAGTTATAAACTCTACATATTTGATTTAATTAATATATAAAAACATAAATATTATAATGTATATAAAAGGAAAAGATTATTGTGGAGGGAAATCAATTTTTTGGGAATAATAATAATAATAATCAATTTTTCTTGTCAAAATTTTAGTTATTTTTTTCCCCTTCAGACGTGTAGTTTGGGGCAAGGAAAGTTTTTTCTCTTCTAATATAAATAGGAAAATTATGATTTTTTGTCCTTCACATCCAGGAAGGCTCAAGGAAAGTAAGTAATCGTGAGTATGAGTCTATTGGAAAATATACTGTGAGATTAATTGGTCTTTTATTTTTATTTTTATTATTTTCTTTAGTGACGGTGCGAATAATATTAATTTTACACCTTTTTTTAATATTAATTTTTAACCATCATTCACTATTTCTTTCTTTTGGAGAAATGCGGTTCAACAGTAACCATAAAGCTGGAATTTTAATTGTGGAGGGTGCACAAGAGAAATATAGAGTGTTTTAGTCTATTCAGTGTGCAAATAACCCGATGTTATAAGAGTTATGAATATATGTTGTATGTATTTGTAATATTTTTGTTTTGGGAGGGGGTTATATTAATTTAAGAATTCAACTTCAATCTGGACATCAAAATATGACCATTTATTTCGTTCAATCAATTAACCCATGAATTTATGGTCAGACCCTTGGATTGTTTGTTGATTGGAAAGGCTAAAATTGAGTGGGAAAGTAAAGCAATGGAGGAATAGAAAAAGATCTATGGCAAAGATCGATGAACAGTGGCCATGATTTAATAATGAATTATAGACATGTTGGCCTTACGGAATATGTTGTTGACAAAATTACGGAGTCTCGATTTCTTGGGGATGAATGTGATTTGTGAGAATGGGGGATGAATTTTTTTTTTTTTCAATTTAGGTTAGGAATTGTTATTTACTAGTATAATCGTTGAGGAATGAGGGAAAAGAGTCTGTATTCTTTCTGTCTTCATATGTCATCCATGCTTCTTGTCTTTTGGATCTTATTTTATTAAAGTTTTACTGTCATATAATCAATTATCTCATACCTTAGATTGAATTAAATTAATTTTCAAATTTTAATGCTTAGATTACAATCAAATTCTTAAGTTAAAATATCCCTTCCTGTTTGTTTTTTATCTAAAAAAATCGTTGGTACTGAAAAATAAATAATCTTATTATTATTGAAAATATAATAATTTTAGTCTTCTAATTTGTTTATTTTAAAAGTAACTCATTCACTGCTTTGCAAAATCAAAATCTCCTGTGGCAATGAATTTATTTTACAAGAAGTAACTTTAAAGTTTTTACCAAACACTTATATTAATCATTAGCTTTCCAATATCACTTTTGAACATTCCAATAAGCATAAACTATTTCATTTTCTAAATAATAAATGCAAAATGATTGAAATACTTTTTATATCATAAAAGTAAAAATAATTTTATTGTTTGTATCAAGTTAATATTACTTAGATATATTTACATTTAATTAAATTATTATAAAATTATTAAATAATAAAATAATCTTTTTATTCAGAATAAGACAAATTTAGAGAAAAATTAGATGGTATTCGTTAGGAAACGTTAGAGAAAAATGAATGTGGAACTGTCCCACCACTTGGGATTCTTTCACATAATCTTTCAGTGGATCTCATTAAATTTTATTTTGAAAAATCAATTGATGGTATAGCCTGGTAGGGGAGTACTCTAGGTGGTCCCTTTAGCGTTTTTAGGTGTCGTACAAGATTTATCTCTTCACTTGAAATAATAGTCAAAAAAGCCGCATCTTCACTGGAATTATTGTCTACATTACTTCCTGAAAAATGAGATAAAAAATAATTTTATTTAAACTTCAAGAAGGTTCCAAGCACCAATAATTATTTAAATTTACTCATAAGAAATTACTTTTAATAATAATAATAATAATTTATATCATGAGTATTTTTATAATAAATTTATTATAAAAAATGAGTGCTTAAAATAACTGTTTAGAGTGCAAATAATATCGTCTAATTAATTGATAATCCTCCCTGCACAAATACAATTTCTTATTAGGGCAGAATTGAGCACAGAAGCGTGATTGGAAAAGTCTATAGTGGATTGTTGGGAAATTTACACCCTCTCCACCTTTTTGGCTGCATTCACTGTTTTCGTATCACTGGATATGAAAGTCAAGAAGAACGCTGCACCTTCAGTGAAATTAATTTGTCCACAGTGCCTCGAAAATGAGATGAAATTAATAATTATCCCCGAAACTTTTTTGTAGGGGGAGGTAGGAAGGATATATTTTATTTCATATATTTACTTCTCCGTTTAAGATCCTTCCACTACGATCAATGATGCAACTTTTTGAAGCATTTCTCAAATGGAAGGATTTCAAATATCCCTTTTTTTTTTTTTTGGGACAGTTCAATTGCTATCTTATTAATTATTATTATTATATATCTCTCCTTTGATTGTCTTATGTATTTATGAAATATTTTTAGAAAAATAAATACTAAATAGCTTTTGTTCACAAATTATTTTTGTTAGAGCTCATAATTTAACCAAAACAAAAAAGAGGACAAAAGCAGGACACTATTGCCAATAGTTATAGTCCGACAAATTTGAGCATCGATCAAGAAAGCAAAGGGTAGCCGGTAGAGTATGAAATTGCGCGTTGAAATTAGGGTGTTTTTGGGGAATTCACACCCTTTTGACCTTTTTAGCTGCCATTCACTTTTTCTTTCAACACTTGAATAGCGCGGAATAATTTCAATTAAAAGTGAACAAAGGTGCATTTTAAGTGAAATTATTGTCCACAGTGCTAAGGAAATCAAATGAGATGAAATTATCAAGAAACTCCCTGGAGGGTTCCAAGCATCGTTTTACTCTTGACAGATACTACAGTCACTAACATTTGCTCGAGAAAACTACGCCGAATTTTCCGGGAAATTTTTTGCATTTTCTCTTCAAACGTAAAGTTTGGGGGCAGAAAAGTTAAAAAGTTTAAAGGCGGGTACAATTATTCTTCTTCTTGTTATTTACGCATGGCATCCCATTCAGATTAGTCGGACTTCAATTAATTTTAGGAGATGAAACTACCACGAAATTAACTCCAAGTGAGGGCCTAGTAATGCAGCCATGTATTCCACGCGTACTTTTTGTATTGTAAGCCCCTTGTATTCTGTTTTATTTTATTAAAACTCTTACATTACCAATTCGTCCCTATAATTTTAAATTCCTAAAATACCCTCCATTTAATTAAAAAATATAATAATTATTAAATAAATTATAATTATAATAATTATTTTATTATAACTATAATTATAATTTTAAATATATTATTATCATTATTATTATTATTAGTAACAAGAATAAAAAATATTATAATTAATCAATCTATTAATAATAATTAATAATAAATTTTTTGTTAAATTGTTAATAATAATAATTAACGATAATTATTATTAATGATTAATTTTTGAATAATAATAAAAATAATAACAATAATTAAAATACAAAATAATAATTATGATAAAAATTAATTAAGGATTTTATAGTAATTTTTTATAATTTAACTCATTCTGATTTTCATTCTAAGATAAAGAAAACACATAAATGCTAATACAGCTCATTATAATTACGATTCATGCAGTTGAAGTAAATATTTTTTCTAATTTCAATTCCTCATTTTGATTCTAGCTATTTCGATTCTAACTCATTATGTTTCCAGCTAATTTCAATTTCTGTTTAGTGAACGCACTATAAAATTATAAACTACTCTATAAAATTCATAATACTTATGAACAAATTGTAAATAAATATAGAGTGGTCTAATTACAATAATAAAATGTAAATAATATAAAATTCTAATTGAATGATATCATTATTCAAAAATTAATTATTATTAATAATGATCATTTATTATTATTATTAACAATTTAACAAAAAAATTCTTATTAATTATTGTTAATAGATTAATTAATATAATACTTTTTATTCTTGTTAATAATAATAATAATCTATTTAAAAATCATAATTATATTTATAGTTATAACAAAATAATAATTACAATTATAATTTATTTAATAATTATTATATTTTTTAATTAAATGGAGGGTATTTTGGGTATTTAAAATTATAAGGGGCGAATTGGTACTCTAAGGGTTTCAATGAAATAAAACAGAGTACAAGGGGCTTAAAGAAAGTTTACAATACAGAAAGTTATATAATACTTATGAATAAAGTGTTTATAATATAAAGTATAGGGGCTGAATGAAATTTGACAGGGCAGCTGTAACTTGCCTCAGCTGTAAGTTAGCCAAAACAATGGATTTAACTAAAGTGCATTTGAAGTCCATTAAGGATATTCTTCTAATCTTCTCTTCATTATTTTGTTTTTGCTCTTTTTTTTAATCCCATTTTTAGACGACATAGATGTATATATTTGATCAGTCCTTGTCGGTTATATATACATATCTACTTTTGGACTGTCATGGGACTGTACCATTTGGAAATATCACATTTTATTTCCCGATGCGATAAATTCTCTTCTCCATTGAACGTTCTCTGGATGCTATTAACCAAAAAATGCAACATTTTGTTCTGTTTATAAATTGGCATTATTTGCTCCTGACTGTCATTGACTCATTGACCATTTAGCAATATAGCTTTAGGTAGTACCAGCTCTTTTCTTCTTTTGTCTTTCTCTTCTCTAAGTTAAACCATTATTCTAGCACTACTCTTATTCCATCTGTTGTACTTTACCAAAGCGGAAAAAAAAATTGTCACGAAACAGCGTGGAAGGTTCAGAGAAAATATTTGCTAGTGTTTTCTTTTTGTTAAATTCAATTGGTTAAATTTATTTTTTATTTTTTTAAAATAGAAAACTATATTACAAAACTTCCTGGTAGGTTCCAAGGAACTATCTCATAAAGCATCTTTATATAACCTCCATAGACTCAGTCGCATTAAATTATTTTCACATCCCAAAGTTTCTCATCTGAACAAATCTCTCATCCACTGAACTATTATGGCTTCTTCTTCCTCTTGTCCACCTCGAAACGCTAAGAAGATGTATGATGTTTTTCTGAGTTTCAGAGGAGAGGACACCCGTGACAACTTTACTAGCCATCTTCATCATGTTTTGTCTCTGAAAAGTATTAAAACTTTCATTGATGACCAACTTATCAGAGGAGAGAACATTTCACAGTCTCTTCTGGATACAATTGAAGCATCAAGCATCTCAATTATTATTTTCTCAGAAAGGTATGCTTCTTCTAGATGGTGTCTCGATGAACTTTTGAAGATCCTCGAATGCAAGCACGATTATGGACAGATTGTGATTCCAGCTTTCTATCGGGTCGATCCATCACATGTGAGATCTCAAAGCCAGGATTCTTCTTTTGGGAATTATTTTAGTGGGCTTGGAGAACGTTATCCAGAGAAGATGCAAAGATGGGGGAATGCTTTGACCGAAGCAGCCAATCTCTCTGGCTTTGATTCTAATGTCATTAGGTATGATAATTTTCTATCTAATTCTTAGTATTAATCTAGTGCAAGTATTAATATATAACATTAACTATGACAATGTGTTTAAATATTTATCAGTAATATATTAATTAAATCATTCTTAGTTATGGGGATTAGGTTATTTTCTTGCACATTTGAATAAGTTTCCAATTAAATAGCTATTTGATGAAATTGATCTTCACATTATATTAAATAGCTATTTTATATTGCAACTAATTAATAACACACGATTCTCTGTCTCGTTTACATATATTGAACTTTATAATTGCTGTTATTTTTTTACCAGGCTTGAATCTAAACTTATTGAGGAAATTGCCAATGATGTTTTGAAGAGGCTAGATGCGACTTTTCAAAGTAAAAACAAAGGCTTGGTTGGAGTTGAATGCCCCATTGAAGAAATTGAATCATTATTACGCGTTGGGTCTGAGGGTGTTTGCAAACTAGGGATTTGGGGCATCGGTGGTATAGGCAAGACAACAATCGCTAGTGCTGTTTTTAACAGAATCTCTAGACATTTTGAAGGTTCTTACTTTGCGCATAATGTTAGAGATGCAGAAGAAACTGGCGGAATAAAGGACTTACAAAAGAAACTTCTGTCCGAGTTATTAAATGATGGAATTGTGAGGAACATCGAGTCTCAACTCAACAGACTTGCTCGCAAGAAGGTTCTAATTGTTTTTGATGATGTGAGTCATCGAAGACAAATAGAATCATTAATTGGATGCCTTGATGAGTTAGCTTCAGGGAGTCGAGTAATAATAACAACAAGAGATAAACAAGTCCTTAAAATTTGTTGGGCCAGTCAAATATATCAGATGAAGAAATTATTATATGCTGATGCTCATAAGCTTTTCTGTCAGTGTGCTTTTGGAGGAGACCATCCAGATGCAAGTCATACAGAGCTCACGGACAGCGCAATCAAATATGCACAGGGAGTTCCTTTAGCTCTTAAAGTTTTGGGTTGCCATCTATGCGGAAGGAGTGAAGAGGAATGGGAAAGTGCAATGAGAAAACTGGAAGTAATTCCTGACAAGGAAATCCAGGAGGCATTAAAAATAAGTTATGATAGCTTGGATGATTCTCAGAAGAATGTTTTTCTAGATATTGCATGTTTCTTAGAAGGAGAGCATAGAGATGAGGTGACAAGCTTTTTTGATGCTAGCGGCTTCCAAGCTAAAATAGAATTAAGTGTTCTTGAAGGTAAGTCTCTCATAAATTTAGACTTATCTGACCGGATAAGAATGCATGACTTGCTACGAGATATGGGAAGAGAAATTGTTCGAAAAGAATCTATCAATCATCTAGGAAAGCGAAGTCGATTGTGGCATCACAAGGATATTTATGAAGTTTTGAAGAAAAATACGGTGAGCAATAATAGGTTCTTAACCATATCTTATTTGTGTTACATTATAGTAGTATTTTGTTTGAATTTTTCTTTTTAAACAAGACTAGAATTAATACAGCTTAAAATTAATTGAAGAATAATATTAAAAAATTGATAAAATAAAATAGCTAGATCCGATGTTTCCCCCACTCAGTTTGCAACATGCCTCTATTGGGCTAAGTTCAAAATCCCCCAGCAAACTAGTGCTTTGGGAGAGAGATAATTAAAAAAAAAACACCTCATCCTTTTTCACTGAAAAAAAAAATTGCATTTCCTTTTCAACTCAAGCTCCCCTATCCTTATTTTCTCTAAAAAAAAAATTGATTGAATTAATTTTAGAGTTTACATATTAAGCATTTTCTTGAATTTTCTATTTTACAATTCCTAATAAATTTACCCAAGTCGCTTATTATAAAGTGATTGTAATATTTCTATTTGGGTTTGACGGCTTAAAAATAATTGTTTATTTGTTTGCTTCAATTATATTCCAACTTATGATCTCCTATTTGATTGTTAGGGAACTGAAGCAATCGAGAGTATCTCTTTGGATATGAATAAAGTCAATAGAGAGATACACATGAATTCCTATACTTTCTCAAAGATGCCTAAATTGAGATTCTTGCGATTCTATGGAGATAAGAACAAATGTATGGTCTCTCATTTAGAGGGTGTGCCATTTGCTGAAGTGAGGCACCTCGAGTGGCCTCAATGTCCTTTGAAAGCATTGAATATATGTGCGGAGAAACTTGTTTCACTTAGAATGCCTCGCAGCAAAGTCGAACAACTTTGGGATGATGTTCAGGTATATATTTATTTGAAATTCTTTCAGTAATAAATTCTAAATACAATTGATGCTATAATTAATATATGTGATAGTATCTCTTTATTTATAAAGATAATAATAATAATTATTTTTTGGGGGGCGCAGAATCTGGTTAACTTAAGAGAGATAGACCTCTGTTTTTCGAAGTCGTTAACGAAACTCCCAGACTTGTCAGAGGCCGAAAATCTTAAGATTCTGCGGTTACGCGGCTGTTTAAGTTTGATGGAGACTCACTCATCTATTCAATATCTAAATAAACTTGAAGTCCTTGATCTAAAATACTGCAAAAGTCTGACGAGTCTTCCAACTGGCATTGATTCAAAAAATCTCTATAGACTTAAACTTTTCGGTTGCTCAAAGTTGAAGAACTTCCCAGAGATCTCATCTTCTCATATATGCATTTTAAAGTTAAAAGAAGTTGGAATCAAAGAACTGCCCTCATCCATCGAGTGCCTATCCAATCTGAAAGAACTATATATTAAGGACTGTTCAGAGCTTGAGAGCATCTCGAGTAGCATATTTAAGTTGAAGTCTCTTGAATCTATTGAAATCTCTAATTGTTCAAATTTTAAGAGGTTTCTGGAGATCCCATATTGTAATACAGATGGAAGTACTGGAATTAAGCGACTAAACTCATGTGAGTTGGTATTGAAAGAATGTTCAAATTTTGAGAATCTCCCAAGCAGCCTGTCTCTGACATCTCTTGAAATCATTTATTGCCAAAACTACAAGAGATTGCCTGATGAGCTTGGAAATTTAAAAGCCTTGAAGCAATTGATCGTTAATGGAACAGCTGTAAGAGAAGTACCAGAAAGCCTTAGTCAGTTACTCCAATTAGTAAAATTGGATCTATCTAGCAATAATTTGCAGAGAATACCAGAAAGCCTTGGTCGGTTATCCTCACTAAAAAGTTTGGTACTATCTAATTACAATTTGGAGAGACTACCAGAAAGCCTCAATCAGTTATCCTCACTAAAATATTTGCGACTATTCGAAAACAGTTTGGAGGGAATACCAGAATACCTGAGGAGTCTTCCAAGTAAGTTGACTTCACTTAATTTATCTGTTGACTTGAGAAATTGTTTGAAATTGGACCCGAATGAGCTCAATGAAATCGTCAGAAATGGGTGGATGAAGCAGGTGTGTCTCTTAACTCACTGCTTTCATTCTATTTTCTTTTTCTTTTTACTTTAATTCAAGTTATCATTATTTTTCATAAATTAATAATTTTTTATTTTTGGGTTGCAGTCGTTTGATGGTAACATTGGGATCGCTAAAAGTGTGTTTTTCCCTGGGAATGAAATTCCAAAGTGGTTTAGGTATCAAAGTATGGAATCTTATGTAACCTTGAATACGCCACCAGCAAATTTCTTCAATAATAAAATATTAGTAGGCTTTGCTTTTTGCATTGTTGTAGCTCCTCCTCCTCCTATAGATAACTTTTGGTCGCCAGGTGAGACGTATGAAGTGTTCTGTGATTTGTCACACAAATCCCAAAGACTTATCGACTTTCAGCGTTTGGGGACAATTAGTTATTTTGAGTCAGATCACGTGTTTTTGGGATCTTATTTATTGGGTTCTGAGGATTTAAGTAAGAGAGATGATTGGGTCTCTTTTGATGAGGTCTCTTTCGACATTTCGACTTTTTACGGTGAAGATTGTGAAGTGAAACAATGTGGGATTCATTTTGTGTACGCTCAAGATTCTACGGAATCAAGAGAAGAGGAAGAGGAGGAAGAGGAACCACACACTAAAAGACTTAAATGTTTTTCAACTCCAAAGCAGCCGGTACTCTTTGGCACGAAAATCAATCTGTAGACCTTGTTTTTATCTTCATTTTATATATGCGTTTTGCAAATACGTTCGTTTATGTAATATTTATTAATTGTTTGTTGTTGGATGGATGAATCAATAAATTCAAAATAAATGGTAATTAACCGAGGATGTAGATCTATGAGTTCTCTCTTTGTTTTATCTTTAATTTGTGTTCGGTTCATGTCTGGAATATCCCTAAAATTACATATCCATTTACTAACTAAAAATGCGCTGATTAGATTAAAGATTATTTTAGTTATTCTTACTTTTTCAGTTTATAAGAATAAAATCGCCTTGTTAATTTTTGAGATTTGAATTTAAAAGAAAATACAAATTTACTCTTGAGGATTAAATTTACCGTATTTTATATTAATTACTAATTAGGTATGAAATGGTGAATGATGTTGTGAAATTTAGTATTCCTATGAGTAGTGATCTCAGCAAGACAGTAAAGTATCTGTTTAGTACTTGTGATAAATTACAGGCTCTGTTTAACATATCAAATACCAAATTTTAAACCAACTGGGCTTTAGCCCAGTGGCCAGGACCCTGAACTCACAACTGTGAGCGCAGCGGTTCGAGCCCCCGCAACGCATGTAGGGGTTTATATTCTTCCTTAATCATTAAGTGAAGAAAGTCTTCTCCCTTTCGAAATGTGAGTGGAGTAGACACCCCTCGAATATTAGAGAGGGTAAAATCTGGGCAGTACTATATAAGAATTAATGTAAATTAGGTCCAGTAATTGTCTGATTGTACATATCAGTTGTAAATCTCATATAATATGAGTTGTAATCTGAGCATTAGTCTCAAGTAATTCAAAAAAAAAAAAAAAAAAAATACCAAATTTTAAATATTACAAACAATAACAAACAGAATGTAGCTCCTAATCGGTTATTTGTTTCGGTAAATAAACCCCACCATTCCGTTTCAAGTTTCCAAAGTCAGTTCCATTGATCATATGCTGAAGCTACGGTGGAATGATAGATCTTCTTTTAGTTTCCTGCACATCGAAACTCTCTAATTGGTGTGTTATTTTTTCGTGAAATTTCTAATATCTATTAATAATTTCTTGATGCTACTGAGAAGTTAGCAGATCATGGGATGAGAGCCCAAGGCTTTTTGGCTGATCTAACTCCTATTACAATCAAGTTGGTTACTGCATTTGGTAATTATATCTTCAGTACTTGCAATCTTTTATCGCCTTTCCAAGTTGATCTTAGTTATTTGTTCTTAATATGTCTAAGCTTATGGACTTGATGGAAGGGTCAGGTTCCGTGGTGGTGTTAGAATTGCTAGAAAACATTGTTGTATAGGTAGTTTCTATTGCTAGAAAACATTTCTGTTTCCTTGGAAGTCAAATTCATAACTGGTTTAATTTCCAAAGTATGGTAGTTTCTATAACCCTGAAGGTGCCACCAGAATCGTTCAATAATAATAATTTAGTCGGCTTTGCTTTCTTCGTAATTGTATCATTTCGTAACCATCATGATTGCTACATCGGTGTTCAAATTTGTGTGAATGCACAGTGACATCGGCATTTCTCTTCTTGGCATTTTTGGGACATCAATGGTTATGTCCAGTCAGATCACATAGTTTTGGGAAGCAATTCCTTCAGCGGTTTTGATTTGGATGTTGATAGTGAATATGATTATGAAAAAAATGTGGTCTTTTTTTCAATTCAATCTGAGGACAAAAATAATTTGTGAACAGATGAAGTGGTGCAAGATGGTGGAAATATGTGGGATTTATTTTATTGACAGCCAAGATTCTAGGAAATCAAATGAAGAATAAGAAGTTTCAGCTGATCTAATGAGGGAAGAGTAACCACACCCCAAAAGGGTTGAAATATCTTTTTAAGAAAGTACATGAGGTAAGTACTCTTCGTTATTCAATGTGTCTTTTGGATTTTACCTATATGGCTGCATTTTTATTGGCTCTAAAAATAAAGCATTAAAATGGTGGATGCAATTGTTGACCTGGAGAACGTTATTATTCCCCCCAAAATTTTATCTCGAAAGGTATTAGCTGTGAATGTGATTAAGCTTCTTTGATCGTATAGTTTCGTGCAGGGATATGGATATATATCGATCTGGTTAATTTCCCTGGGATGACACATGTCAATTTCTTCCAGAAACATGGCACTTATCAAATGCTAACATTACACGCTCCCTGAAATTTATGTCATGGAATCCATTTATTCTATCTTGATCGCTCTCTGTCCCCCATTTTTGTATGTGTCGAGTATTGGAATTCATGCCAAAGAGACTCCAGGGTCTCGAACGTGTGGTATTTATTAGAGTTTAAATATTATTGGTAAATCCTTTCCTATCAACGTAAGGATGGGGATTTGTGTGGTTAATCAACTTGGTGAGCTAGACTGATGAGAGTAGAAAATTGTATCCTCACAAATATTTGTACAAAACTTTGCACGAAACAGTGCATTTTGTACAAAGTATAAAATGTTTGTTCTGGGGTGTGGGACACCTCACACACGCAACAAACGCACCCAACAATCACCTTCACGCGTCTGGCTCTTTCCTTTTTCGCTCATTACAACTCTTTCTCTCTTGTCTCCAAGCTGCCAGCCGTTGCAACAAGCTACACCGCAGCAGCCTCTTACTCCCAACACAATCGCAGTAGCGTTTTGAAGTGATTTCACAACTCTTTCTCTGTCATCTATCATTCAACTCTTTCAAAGTGATTTCACAAAATAGCTTTGTATTTGTGTTTTTAAGAATAAAGAATCCAGAAGTGCTTTTTTTTTTTTCTTTTTTTTGGGTTGCATTACTTGGTGCTTTGAACGAAATTAGTTTGTTTATTAAATTGTGTGCTTTTGCTTAATCTTTTCTGCTCACTCAGATTTAACTTTGCTGAGTTTTTAATTAACCTTAGAAGTATCTTGCTGAGAATAGTAATACAAAGAAGCAAATTAAAACAAAACACGGGAAGAGGAAGAAAAATAATTAATTAAACAACATAGTCGCTTTAAATACCACAAAAATTACAAAAAAAAAATGCTTCACTTTAACTGACAAGCATGGGAATTTTAATCAAAGTTACAAACTGTAAATTTATTTCTTCTACTGCAATAGTGGGCAACAAATTTTCATAAACAAACTAGAATAACTTAACCAATATACATAAAGATCTAAGCTCCAGAGGTTGCAAAGTTGGTGGAAGAGATAGATGGCAGAGTCAAGAACAAAAGCCAAGAACAACAACAACAAAGACTCAGTGATGACATTATTGCTAAATCCAAGCTTTTGGAAGTTAGAGTGAAGCTTGATCACCTTGAATCACTTCTTCGTAACCCGCCTTCAAAACCCAGCTAACCTTAAGAGATCGATTCGTTGGGATGAGACAGTTGCGCATGTGAGGTTATGAGAGCAAAGAGACTTGTTGCTGTACCGTTGGGGATGAGGCAGCTGCGTGGAGACCGGAGAAAGCGGCTGCTGCGGTGGAGCTTGTTTCAGCAGCTGGCAGCTTGGAGACGAGAGAGAAAGAGTTGCGATGAGGGAGAAAGGAAAGAGCCAGACGCATGAAGGTGATTGTCGGGTGCGTTTGTTGCATGTGTGAGATGTTATATGCCCTAGAAGAGACATTTTGAAGTTTTGCGCTTTCTTTTGTGTGAATATCGGCATTGGATAGAGTAAGCAGTTATGTGCTTGACTTGTGGCAAGTTTGATTAGTGTTTAGATCCTTTTGTGTCTGTGTGGGTTTTGAGTGTTTGTCAATAAAATTCACAGTGAATATACGCAAGCATTTTATAGTTTAAACATAATTGTTGGGTCATTTTCTATTATAATTTAAGCTAACTTGGATAATTGTTTACTTATTAGCAGTGCTAAATTTTTGTCCTCGTCCTGTTTTTTAATTTGCACGGTCATTTCATCATAGTGCTACTTGAATGCCTTTTGAAAACATTATCTGCATGATACCCAGCTGTTTATGTAAAGGCATGAATGCTAGTTCATTAAGATAATTGTGCACATTAAGATAATTTGTTAAAATCTATATTCGGTCATCACTCTTCTTTGCCTCTGTTCTTCTGTGTTCTAAATTGTTATAGTATTCAGAAACATGAATCATTTCACTAGAATTGGCCAGATGTAACAATGTTTTTCTGTATAACCAGTTACTTCACAATCACAGCGGCCCTTCAGCTTACTGCTAGAGTAGTCAAGTTAACTACATTTTTACTGAATTTTAGACAACATAATTAAAACCAATTCTCCATTTTGATTCCTCCCATCAGGTACCACAATGAAGACAAATTAGCAACGGCAATTCGCGACAGTGTTTCGTTAAATGAAAGATTGCAGAGAAAGCGAAACACTGGCATAGGGTCACTCGTCTGCCGCAAGTTGAGCGCCAACTCTTACCATGAGTTTGTTAAATAGCTAAAACCCACTTACACACAGCCGAGACCTCAGGAATAAAGTTATGGGCCTGTTGTGCATAGATGTGAGGTGGCTGGGCTTTCATAACACTTTTCAATTAGGCTTTTGGGAGCCCATCTGCTTTTAACCCCACAGCTGTGGGTGAAATATCTATCTTTGCCCCTATGACGTTTTAACTGCAAAAACCGAAATTTATTAATTCAATAGCGACTAAAGTTTGCTACTAACTGAAATCAATAAATGTAAAATTCATAGTTTGTTTTTACAACAATAAGTATTTGTAAATTCATAACTAGCATCATTGCACTTAAATTACACAATTTGTTGAATGGTGTTGGTATTTTCGTCAAATAACTATTTAAGATGCCGCATCCCAGATAAAAGCCATGAACCGCCATGGCTTTGAGCTAAAACTACGGCATCTACGATACTTAGTTTAAGATAAAAAGAGCACTATCAGGTATGCCGTACTGAAAGGATTCAAAAGCGTGCCCATAACCATTGGAATTATAGTTTTTTGTCGCTTGCGATTACCCACTGGCAGTTCGCCGGCGATGTGATTTTATTTCAATATTTTAATTAATTTTAGTAGCGAAATACTAATCAGTATAATAAATTAGTCCATATAAATTATAAAAATGATAATATTAACTTTCATCTACAAAATATTATCAACTTTAGACGTTGTTTCGTGTTGAGGTAAAATATATTACTATGAAATAAACTATAAAAGTGTATAATTAATATAATTTTTTAATAATAATTTTTTAAAAAGAAGATATTATAAGTTTTAATAGCATTTACAACTACTAATATTTACTAAATACTTTAGTGCTATAGTTTTTAAAATAGAATTGTCCAATCTCAATATTAAACAAAGTCTTAATAGTGTTTAATGTTTAACAAAAACACTCGTTAATTTTGCTTAAAAACTACAACATTTATTTCAGAGTAGCATATTTCATAACACCATAAATGATGATGGTCAAATGATAAAATAACTAGTGTTGAAGTGCAACAAAAATACACGTTTTAGATATGTTATTGGAACATCGGCTTACAAAGTATCACATGTTACAAATAGAACATGTAAAATCACCATCATAAAGATTTTTTTATTAAGCATCAGTTGCGGACACAAAATCCTCCAACCCTTAATTGGATAGTGTTATACATGATTAATTTGGGCAAGGACTTGTGACAAATATCAAATCACCAAAGTTTAGATATAAGTAATAAAAAGAAAATAGTATTAAAAGAGTTGTAAAGCTTACCTATTGAAGCAAACTTACAGCAAGGAACAATCACAACATATTCAGGTTGGAGTTGAAGCACTTAGAGCGCATCCAAGCACACACAAACGCACACATGCTAGTTATGTTCTTTCCCGTAGCCTTTATAAGTTTTCCTGGCCCTAGCATCCCTTCATTCTTGATTTCTTGGTTAATCCTTGTCGACCCTTTTCACCCTTCAAGTTGTTTGAGCCCCTTGAGCCCACTCCAGCCTCAATCACCATTTCATTTTCCCGCTGCGGTCTTCCGCTCTCTGGACACCAAGTCCATGCCAGCTGCAATATTGTCGGCCGTTTAGTGTGCCTGAATCATTCCTTATTTCAGCTTTTCTTGTCAATTACACATCTCACGCACTTCAATTAACTTTAAAAAGCAGACAAATCACAAAATTGAACTCCTAGCGAAGAGTGAAGTAAAGCGTCCATATGTACGTATATCGGTCCCACGCGCATTTCAATTTTGTGATTTGTCTACTTTTAAAAGTTAATTGAAGCGTTTCATTCAACTTATTAATTATCCTCACATTCCACAATATCGTACGCTAGTGTAAAGAGAAAAATCAATTTCTCCTTTAAAAGTGGTGTTTTCCTTTTTTTTCAAAAAAAAGAAAATTTAGTAAAGGGGGCTGTTTTCTCTTATAAGAGAGATTGCAGTTGTTCTTTTATTTTATTTAGAATGGATATTATCATTTGTATACCCTATAAATGTTCTATTATAAAAAATATTACAATATTTTGAGGGTGTATCGATCGTCCACCCTAAATTGACAAAAACTATCTATCGACCATTAAACCGTTAGCTGTCGTTTGAAAGTTAACGGAATTATAGTAAATTGATGATTTTACCCTTGAAAAGTATCACTTGTATACCCTTAAATTATCACTTGTATCATATGAAAAGACCAAATTACTCTTCTGATGTTATCTTATTTAAACGGCAAGTAACTGTTTGGTAAACGACATATACATTTTGTCAACTTAGGGTGGATAATTGATACACCTTCAAAGTATTGTAATATTTTTTATAACAGAACATTCATAGGTTATACGAATGATAATTTTCCTATTTAGAAAGAAGTGACTGACATGTTTTTTGTCCATATGTGAGGTGACAGTTAGATTTTCCGTAGATAAAATCAAAGGGGGCAAAAGTATCACACGTAGCATTGTTGAAGACCTGAATGTTCGGTAAACAGGTAAACAAAAGGTAAATTGGAGGACCACACAAAGGGAATAACAATTTGGTAAAAACTGATTAAACGAGGAGCCAAAGAAAGTGTTTTTCTTTTTCTTTTTTTCTTTTGGAATTTGAGCCAAACAAAGGTTTTTTTTTTTAATGGATAGTAAACCTTTCATTCCACAAGAACAACATAATTAATTACATTCTGCACTTATGCTGGTATTGTTTTAATTCATATAGAAGCTAAAGTGTTCCTTAAAGCAAACTTTGCTAAGGCATGGGCATAGGCATTATAAATTTTAGGGACAAAAGAAAATTGGATATGCTGAAACTCCACTTTGGATATATGATATTATCCCATGAATCTTTATTCTACTACCCTTAGTGTTTTTCAAAAGCTCAACCACTTCTTTACAATCAGTTTCTACCTTCAAACTAGAAATGGTTGCTTGTTTGGCCACTTGCAGACCCCTGTGGATTGCTTCTACTTCTGCAAAACTGACGTTCTCCCTTAATTGAGCTTGTTTCATTCCTATAGCTAGAACCTTTCCATCTGCACCTCTGATAACTACTCCCAGGCCTATCTTCTGGTCTTTGCTGTTTACAGCTGCATCTACATTAAGTTTCAGTAAATTTTCAAGGGGAGGTTTCCATCTCTGTTGATATTCTCCTCTGACATTATTTACATGAAATGTTCCTGGTTTCCTCACTCTTTGATAGGCCTTTAAAACTGATTCTGCTTTTGCTGTTGAGATCCTTAGATCAGATTTCTTCCCTTAAAAAATGAACTTATTTCTTGCAGACCCTATCACCCAACAGTAAACTACCATCAGCTATACTTCCGTTTTCGAAGATCTGGAATACATTTCTTGGACGGCATTGAAGATATATTGATTGTGATCATTTGAGAGCTGAAATGTTAATGGAGCTAGGTCCCAAATCTTTCTTGCTGCTTTGTATTCCATCAGAGCATGGCTTACTATCTCTACTTTCTGCTTGCATCTTTGACAGATCGGTTCTTGCAAGCTCTTCCTCTTCTAAAGGTTTTCTACAGTCGATAGGATGTTTTTAGAGCTCTCCACATGAATATTTTAACCTTCTCGGGTAATTCTAGCGTCTAGGGAATTTTCCAATGCCTAGAGCTACAGTCTGAGCTACCAGGCTCATTGGGGAAGTTTAAATTAAAAGCTAGCTAATAACCACTTTTTACCGAGTACTCCCCTTTCTTATCAAAATGCCATAGCACTTTATCTTCTTCTTGGCTTCTTGGTAGAGGGATTTTAAGGATAACTTTAATTTCTACTTTCATTAAATGTTGCTCCAGCTTGTCAACTCTCCACCTATTTTCAGAATCAATCAATTCAGCCACAACAGCCTCAGGAGGAAGATTTTTAGGAGATATTGGCTTGAACGTGACTGGTCTTAGAATCCAATTATCTTTGTAAACTCAAACCTTCTTCCCATCTCTTATTCTCCATCTAGCCACTTTCTTAATTACTTGACTTCCCAATAAGAGACTTCTCCAAATGAAAGAGGGGTTAGAGCCTGCCTTTGCATTCCAAAATGTAAAGTTCTTGCAGTATCTGGCTTTCATTACCCTTGCCATTAAAAAATTGGGAAACTGAACTAATCTCCATCCTTGCTTAGCCACCAAAGCTTGGTTGAAGCTAGTGAGGTCCCAGAGCCTCAACCCTCCTTTGCTTTTCGCTTTGCTCAGGTTGTCCCATCGAGACCAGTGAATCTCGTGCTTGTACTTCTTGGATCCCCACCAGAACCTTGCAATTTCTTTTTAGACTTTTTCACATAAACCTTTGGGGAGCTTGAACACACTCATGGCGTAAGCTGGAACTGCTTGAGCTATTGCTTTGATGAGGATTTCTTTCCCACCACTTGAAAATAGCTTGTGATGCCAACTTGAGATCTTGTTGATCACCTTAAGCTTAACCTCGTTGAAAAAGCTCATCTTTTTCTTGCCCAACATGGAAGGTAAACATAAATACTTCTCATATTTGGACACCACCTTCAGCTGGAAGATACTTTTTATTGCTGAAATTTGCTTGTTTGTAGTCTTACCGCTAAAAAACATGGAGGATTTCTCAAAGTTGAAAATCTGCCCTGAAGCCTTTGTATAGCAGTCAAAAATGCTCTTCAAATGCTTGCAATCTGCTACAGAGGCTCTGCTGAAGACTAGACTATCATCAGCAAATAGTAAGTGGGATATTGTGATGTCTTTTGCGAATCTCAG
The DNA here is from genome assembly GCA_029618585.1 of Citrus australasica. Lineage (NCBI taxonomy): Eukaryota > Viridiplantae > Streptophyta > Magnoliopsida > Sapindales > Rutaceae > Citrus > Citrus australasica. The sequence continues at coordinate 29,064,905 of JARCIV010000003.1, read as the reverse complement.
CCCTCTGATTTTTTGCTTCCTTTAAGCTTGATGTAGCAAGTTTAAGAATGCTTCTGCACACAGAATAAAAAGATATGTTGATAGAGGGCATCCTTATCTAAGACCCCTTTCCAGTTTAATTAGACCCACTGGATCCCTATTGATAATAATTGAGAAACAAGCCATGGTAATGAAGCTCATGATCAATCTTATCCATTTGACTGAGAAGCCCAAGTTTGACATGGTTTGTTCAAGAAATTTCTTTTCAACTCTATTATAAGCTTTACTTATGTCGAGCTTTAAAGCCACCAAGCCATTCCTTTGATCCTTGTTGTGCTTAATCTTATGAAGGCATTCATAGCCAATAATAACATTGTCTGTAATGAGCCTATTGGGTATGAATGCACTTTGAGAGCCAAACAAAGATTGAAAAGTAAATAATAGAAACCAGAAGGGACATATTGTAAAGAGCTAAGTAGAGAAAAAAAATGTGTTGAAAATGATTAACGAAACCATAGAATTATATCGGGTAAATGCTCTTTTAGTGCTATTTTTTGACTTAAACATACATTTAATCACTACATTATAAAAAATATTTTAGGACACCCTTACTGTTAAATATATTATAATCCTATTCTTTTTTTCCTTTGTTTTTACAATAATGTCCTTACAATAATATTCTTACCTTCTTGAGAATATTAATGAAAAGAAAAATATTAATTTATTAAATTAGCCTTAAAAATAATCTAATAATTTTTATAAATTTTATGTTATTATTTTAGTTTTAGGATTAATTTGGTAAATTAATTTTTTTAATAGAAATAATTATCAATAAAATTGTTGTAATTATATTAAATATTAATTTAAGTTAGTTGCTAATAATTTATTTACTTTGTTGTATAGGTATAAAAATACTAATTCTTTCATATTAATATTTATTTTATAAAAAAGAAACAAACTTGCACATTAAATAATTCCCCTTAATTATGTTGAGATCATAAGTTACGCTTAAGCTCAAGCGCCGTGGCACGATAACTATAAAGTAAATAAATAAAAAAAGAAATTAACCTTGTTTTGGAATCTTGTTATCGTCGTCTGAGTCTGACACATTTCTAATCCTTCTTAGCTGATTAGATGAAACAACACGAGGAAAATGATTAATAAAACAACAAAATGATTAGATAATCATTCAGCAAACAAAAGAGCAAAGGAGAGAGAAAAAATAAAATAAAATAACAAAAAAAAGAGACTTAAACTGATATTACATTAACGAACAACCGGCTGCAACGGTTGTTAATCACTGCATCAATTACCCAGTAATTAATTCCCGCCGTTGGATTCAAGAAGGAAGCATCCAACGATCTTACTAAAATGGACCAAAACTGTGGTATGGTACTAGAGTTACAACATAGCTGACCTTATTTTTATCATATTCTTTATTTATAATTTTGTTTTTGTTTTCATTTTGGACGATATAGTTGTACTTATTTGTATCAGTGCTGGTTGTATACATACTTTTGGACTCATGGCTCTGTATGATTTGGAAAAATTCTTGTAAGTGGAGGGATACATTTTATTTCATATATTTACTTCTCTATTGAAGATTCTACTTCTATAACCAAAAATGCAAAATTTTGAACAATTTTTTGTGTTGGTATGGTGCTAGAGCTTGCGGCGATTATTTATTTTGACAGTTCAATTGGTGTCTCATTATGGAACAATTTTTTATTGTTTTTTTTTTTATAATTTTTCAATCCTCCCTATTTTAGGACGCGGTAGTATACATGTTTTCGCTTGTATGTTTTGGTTATGTAAATACTTTTGCAACGTGACGACGCTGTTTCATATGGAAAAATACTCTTGTAAGGGCAGGGCTATATTTTATTTTGCAATGTGATATATTTTCTTCAGTGTTGGACATACTACGTATGTTCTATTTAAAATTGAGGTTGAGCAACTGCATTTACATTAGTAAAATATTTGGTAAACGTTAGCTATTGTAGTTCGGAAGCTAAGTTGATTTGACTTCATACTTGTATTATGAAATATTTATCATATCTTTACTAATTTTATTAAAATTATTATTTAAAAATGAGTGGAGCTATTAGCAGCACTAAAAAGTCCTTATAAACCCTTTTATCACAAATTTACATTTTAAAACTTAATTAAAGTTTAAAGTTCATCTCCCCTTCCTCTAATCCCACCTGTATTTTTATTTTTTTTAAATAAAAAAACACGTCGTGTTATTGTTATGGTGAAAAGATTTTTTTAAATTTTTTTTATCTTTTAATTAGTGGTTTTGGTTGGATTGAATTTTTTACTTAATCATCACAAAATTATGGAAGACTTGTTCTCCTGAGTTTGTTATTGATTTTTGTCTTGACATGGAAGCATGTAGAATTATCACATTGAGAGTGTAAAAAATTGGATTAGCATCTACCAATCTTTTCTTATATGAAAAAACATTTCTTTTATTTATTTCTTTCTTTTTTTGGGTGTATTATTCTTTTTTCTTTCTTTTATACCGAAATTACTAAGAAAGAAGGGTACAAGGATATTTATGGAATAAAAATGAGTGTTATTACCAGCAAATAGAATTTAATTAATATTTTAATGGCTGTATTTAAAAGAGGGGTTCTACGAGAGTGGGGGCTGAGGGGGGGGGGGGGTTGCATATTTATTGTTAAAATTATTAAACTACTAAATTGATGAAATTGACACAACAAATTTTTATTTCACAACCATTGTTTGCTTTACCACAATGCCAAACAGAGCCTTAGGACTTAGGTAACATGCACAAATATTTCCTTTGAAGCAATTCTCTCTTACTTCACTTCAGCTGTGGTCGTTGTACTGTGTTTTGTTTGTTTAGGATGACATTAACTTTTTCTTCATTGTTAGACTGCAGACGGACTAGGTTTAAACTTTAAAGTGTTATTATGCATTTGGCAAAGCAAAATCCAAATTTTCAGAGGCGTGTCTATTCGACGGCGGCCTATCGGTAAGTGTACTTATATTATTATGTATGCTTGTTGGTAAAAATAAAAAAAAAAAGAAAAAAAGAAAAGTATTTGTGTGAGTCATTGGTATTCATCTTCTTATATGTTTGAAGTTCCTTAATCCCTATATATGTATATATATGTATGTATGTATATAAAATATAAGTTCAAGCTATTCCAGAATAAAAAAATATGGCTCCATTGTACTTATCTCTTTGTGGTCTGTCTTTCCAAGGAACAATGTGGAAATGGTAATTTACATAATTTTAGTTAGCAGAGATATTTTCTGATAATTACTCACTTGGGCAGGTATGACCACCTTGTCCTTGTTCACTATAGAGATATAAGTTTAACAAAGGCGAGGATAACAAAGGTGAGCCTTTTTTTTTTTTTTTTTGGATGAGAACAAAGGTGGGCCTTTATGAGTCTGAATGTGGCAAATCAGATCTTACGTAGGATGACGTTAGTCCTAGATTTGTATATAATCTTCGAGAAAGTTCTTTTATATTAGACCTCATGCTTAAGTGAGGAATGTTCACATGAATTTTTGTGCAGAAACGGTTTTTATAACATTATAAAAAAGTTCAGAGCGATATGAATGTTTTATAGGAAGTTTCCAATCTGTGTATCCGCACCGTCTATATTAGTACATTAATTTTCAGTTGTAAAGGAACATAAAAATAATTAAAAAATAGACTACTATTGAGACAATTAAACTGTATAACTTACGGTTATCGTGAAGTATGTAGCTGCGTGGGAAGAGCAAGGACCGTAGCCGCCACCAGATTCAATATTCTTAAGTTCTTCAAAATTTATTTGGTAGTTTCTATGTAGGTTGATTTAGAATGGATCTTCCCAATCACCAACTTTGTTGCTGGAGCTTCCATCAGCTGTTTTTGACCAACTTTCTTCTGTGCGGAAACACCAGTATTCGCTTTTGGGCATGTTAATATCATTTGCAGCCCTTCTTATATGCATTGTAGAACTCATTTACACATGTCGAAAGCAAAGAGTTACGCGGAAATGGATAAGCACATTACCTTGGTTGTACCATCCACGTAACAGGCCCTTTTGTAACTTCAAGGATATTGTTGGACCGGTATGTGCTCTCTGTCAGTGCATTTTTGCTGCAGTTACTTATGGTTTTGCTCGACAACATGCCGATTCTCCGATTAAGGTATCTTTTTGGCCTATCGTGTTTGCCTCTGGTCTATTATTGTCCAAGCATTAAGCGAAGTAAGCAATCCGGAGAGATGCTATTTCGTAAAGAAGAGACGCTCGATCCAGTATGTTCCATCAGATAATTGGTGTGTATGTCAACATGGGTTGCTTTTTAGAGCACAAATACAGAATTTTATTGCTTGTCAATTGGGATGTACAATAATTATGTCATTGAATTGGTTTATGCTCTCCGACAAACTCTTTGTTACTGGAGTTGACTTTGAACATTCAGTTAATCATGTTAAACTATTTGGTCTTTCTTCTTTGCCATGTGAACAATGTTGCTCTGTGTATTAAGTTTTAGCTGACTTCACAGCTTCCCTAAAACGTACTGCTACATCAGCCAAGTTAACTGCATTTTTTATTTTATCGGTTCTTCATTTTTTCTTACTGTATCTTTCGCAGCATGTCAGTTTGATTTTCCCCTTGATCTTTTCTTTCCACTTGCATTTTCCCTGTTGCCTATCCCAGATGTATCGATTAATGTTATGGATTTAACGGCCACGTCTGTGTCACGACGGCGGTTACAATCCCTTTTTTTTTGTCGATTAATGACCGTTGGATATTATCCAACGAACTAGTATGACACACGACAGCCACTTGGAGTAACTTGTCAAGTCGGTAATTGGCCGGTCAACTACAGACAAACAACTACTATGTTAAAGTATACAACAAATGAGTAAAAATGTTGTAACAACTACATGCATAATTTAAAAAAAAAAAAGCATAATATATGGCAGGGGTGGGCATTTCAGTCTTTGGTTCAGTTTTTCTGGTTTTCAGTTCGGTTTACAACCTGTTCGGTTCAAGAATTCAACCCAAACGAGTTGAAAAATTATTTCGGATCGGATAGGTTTGGTTTCTAATTTGGTTAGGGTTCATAATTCGGTTTGGGTTCGAATTGTTAATTTGGATTCAAATACGATTTGGGTAACAAAAACAGTTTGAGTAATTAATTTGGGCCACATTACTAATTTGGCTTACAACAACCACAAAAAAAAAAAAAAAACAAGGTAAACACCAAATGATGCAAAATATACACATACTAAAACAACAAATTCAAAATAGTCACCTAAAACTACAAAGTACAACAATAAAGAAAACAACTTCAAAGTCATGAAATTAATTCAAATAAATAAAAAAAAAATTATTGGATAAAATAAAATTATCTCCATTTCTCCATCAACAAACAAATCAGTCCAATATGCAAATAAAATTATCTCCATTTCTCCATCAACAAACAAATCAGTACAATATGCAAAAAGTTTCATGTGCCTTTCTAAAGATCCAACTAATTAATGTCTTCATTAACATTCACACAATATCATGAGTTGAGAAAGATAGTTTAAGATATAGCAATGATAAAACTGACCGGAATTTATAGAAAGAGTGGGGGAGATTGCCAATTTCTCTCCTACTATAATTAATATATACTATTTAGCCCCTGCTGTTTTTACAGTGGCCAATAACTTCCTTATAACATAAGTTTACAATATTATCTCTATTTTCAAATGCACTTTTATTTATATTTATTATAAATTTAATAAATAATATGAATATTAAAAACAATAAATATAGGTTTTGATGTAAAAAAATTAATAATAAAATTTTTTTCTAGTAATTTTTTATTTTGTAAATTATTTTGATAAATATTTTATAAGATTTTAAAATTAAATGTAAAAAGTACAAGAAAAATATTTTAATATTTATTTTATAATATTTTTTTATTTATCATTGAAGTTTTCTTATAATAATTTTTTATCATTTTATAAACATTTTCTTATATATTTATTATAAGAAAATGTTTATAAAATAAAAAGGTAAAAGAAAAATATTTTTACTATTAATTTTTTCACATCAAAACATATATTTCTTATTTTTAATACTTAATTTTTTATTTTAATTTGTATTTATGTGATTTATTTAATTTATAATATATATGAATAAAAGTATTTAAAAATAGGAGTAATATTGTAAACTTATGTTATAAGGGGGTTATTGGCCATTGTAAAAATAACGGAGGCAAATGGTATATATTGATTATAGTAGAGGGAATTGGCGATCTCCCGAAAGAGTGGTATAGTACCAAAAAATCTAAACAAAAACAGGATAACAAGATAAGCAAAGCTTCTGGAATCATTCTACTGCTTTGCCAGTTCCTTAAAATTACATTTATTGCTTTCTGTTCACTCATGAATCTGAACACAATAAATTGCGAATACTGAACACATTGACTTGAGTCTATGGCTGGAAATCTAACCAACCGTGGTTTCAAATTAAAAAATTTCACTTTCATTTTCAAAGGTCTGTTAGCTAGCAGAAGAAATTGCGTAGAAAAAAAGATACGTTTTGTCGAAAAATCTGTCCAAGGACTTGGTGTTAAGGAAAGACTTTGAATGGTAAGAGTTTCTTCACTTTTCTTCTGCTTTTAATGCACTAAATGGTGAACCCATTTGGTCTCACCAAGTTGGTACTGGCAAAGGCCTAACTGAATGCAGAAAAGTATTCAACTTGACACCTCAGGCAATTAAGACACTACTTCCTAGACAATGAAATCACTTCAAATTTTCTGAAGTTAAAATTTATACAATTACGAATAATCATGAACACATTTCATACAGATGACAGATGAGCACAAGTAATAAATCATAAATTAGATCTTTAAATTAATAAATCGTAAATTAGATTCCACAACAGTAGAATTAATCAACATTCGTATCATATCAAGTTCTTTTTATCACTTAAGTCACCATGAACAGCTGTGACAACCGGGAGGCTTTACAGTGGCCGATGGGAGCTGCAACTGTGAGGATGCTATTGTGCTGGCTGAGGCTGATTCGCTGAGGTTGCTATCATCAGCTGAGGCTAGGGCTACCGTGAGGCATGAGATACTGTCGTGGGCTGCTGTGGTCGTTTGAGGCCGTCGGCAGCGATGGTGTCGTGGACTCGTGAGGCTGTGTTGGCTGTCGTGGTGTGCTGTCCTGGCTGTCGTGCGGACGTGGAAGCTGGCTGCTAGTGTTCGTTCTGTGGTTTTTGGAAATTGTCATATTTCAATTGGGATCGGGTTGCACCGTAACAGTTTTAGTTTTTTTTTTTTTCAATGTAAGCGGTTGTTACTATTAACCGAATTGCAAAACCAATCGGGTTAAAGAATTTAATCCGATTGATTTTTAGGTTAATCCAAGCTCAATCGAATTGAAAATCAAATAAAAATTTAAATTCGGACCTGAATCAAAAGCCACCAATTATATGCAATCAATTGATTTATGCAAGTAAAGGTTGAAACTCATTTTAGCAATGCAAGTATTGGTTTATCTAATAGTTTTAAAATAAATACTTAAAACATTCACTTTTAAGTACTTAAATATTCAAATAGGATGTAATTCCATCCTTAAATATTATATGGTGAAAGCCTTGTATCTAGACTAACTTTTAATGCTACAACAGAATTTTTTTTTTGGGAATTAAGGCAATAGACATTTAAAGGGAAAAAAACAATTAGACTAAGGGGTGTGAAGAAGCTTTGTGTGTTTTTTAAACGAGATTATAAGAGTTGTAACTTCTATTTTATGTTAGAGATTTTGTATTAATTTGTAAATAAAAATCGTTTGATAAAAATTTCAATGTCTTACTAATATCAATCGAGACATCGTAATCAGTTCAAGTTTTCGAAAATTTTGAAAAATGTAAATGAGTGATTTCACTACTAGATTAAGTAGAGAGTTATAAATTTTGGCCGTAATTAAAAAAAAAATCAGTAAAGGTAAATTAGACAGTAATTTCAATGTACGGTTTAAAGAAGTATCTTGAGGAAAAACTCGTTAAGGCCAATTGAATAAAACATCGTCGATGAAGTAAGTTATATACATCCTTTATTTCATAATATGAAAGATGAAATGGGGTAGCACCAAACTTTTGCGAGAGTGGATTAAGTGAATTGAAATTCTTGATTAAAATCTAAGAGGATAATGCTGTATGTTTTTAAAATAAATATCTATCATCAATCTCTCTATCAAGAGATTAAATGAGAGTAAGGATGTTTGTGTGGCCAATAAATTATTATTATTTTTACTCTTATTTTTTGTTAAGTTAATGGTAATCCCTATAAGGAAGGTTAATGATTACTTCCGCACATAATTTCATAGTATCCATTTGGCATCACGTAGTTAATGCGTAGTTATATGTCTAATCCCATTTGGCATCATGTAGTTATCCAAAATAAGTACGACTAAGCAACTATCAATCTTGAAGCCAAGATCTAGCTCCAGTAGTAAAGAACAGTTATCCTAAGACTGCAGTTTTGGGCTCGACCTTTAATAAAGGTTGGAGTTATCTTAAAAAAAAAAGCGCAAATGCCAATCTTCTTTGGTAATGACAATTGAAAATAACAAAAATAAGTAGCATGATAATTATATTTGATCTTCTCAATTTATTGCATTCACCTCTACTTTCCACTTAATGCCAGTTATTTCTAAAAGTACATTTTATTTTCTAATTTCCATCTCTACAAAAAAAAAATGCTTTGTTTTTAATTTAAAGGAATTGTAAAATTATTGAAATATGAATCAAAGATAATGATTAAATTCATAGAACCAATACAATTGAATTAAATATGACTTAAATTTGATCATGTTTCATCAATTACTGCTTCAAGAAGTCCATCTATTATCCTTTAATAAGATTGCATAGTAATTCCATGCTTAGTGCTCACAGTCGTCCTGAATTCTAGAGCTTCACCCCGGAGCTTTGTCTCTCTTCTCAATGTCTTAAAACTTTAGCTTTTCCCTTTTTTGTTTTTTCAGTTCATCCACTTTTGACTTCTGCATTTAGTTTATCAATCTCTCCAGTAGCCTTAGCCCTCAGTCATTTTCTTTAAATAACTAGGTAAGGGATCCAATAAATTTAAAAATCAATTGAACAAAAGCAAAACACTAAGTTATTGCAAGTTGATGCCATATAAATGCATCATCTTACGGCAAAGAAGCAAAGAACTACAGAGGCAATATTAGTGATTATATTAAACGTGTTATGAAAAACTGAGCAAAATGCTTTGCAATTTGTCAAATAGCCTAAGAAAGAATGATCAGCACACGAACTCAAAACCAACAATTACAAGAACAAAGAAAAGAAATAGAGAAATCAAGAAATGTAACACTCAAGCAAATAACGTGGTTCGGTTCCAATTGAACCTACATCCACGGCTGAAAATCCCAGCAAGGGCAGAAGCTTTTATTGATGAGAATGGAAAATTACAGAAGACAACTCCACGATGCAGGTTAAACCTCCAACCATAGAGTTTTCTATCTGTGATTCTAGAGCCATAAAAAATGTCAATATCACATGCTTTATAAATCAGCATATAATATGTTTTTACATGTGTGTCCCCCAATAACTGAAATAAGCTGTTAATATTTAATTGCTTAATCACTTGGGCCCCATAAGTGCCAACACACTAGCCAAGTTAAGCAAATTCCTGAACTTGACTAATGGCAACGATTTAGTTAACATGTTCGCTGGATTTATCTCAGAGGGTACCTTGACCACATTCACCACTCCTTTGCCAGTTTCATCCCTTATGAAGTGTATTCTAACATCAATATGCTCAGTTCTCTCATGATACTTTGGATTTTTGCTCAATTGTATGGCACTTGAGCTGTCACAGCTAACTATAACCAATTCTTGTCTAAACCCCAACTAATAGATCAATCTCCTTAGCCAAACTGCTTCCTTAATAGGTTTTGTGAGTGAATTATATTCTACTTCTATTTTTGAGAGGGCAACTACTGACTCAAGAAAGGATTTCTAGCTTATTGCACCTCCACACAGTGAACACAAACCCCGTTATAGATCTTCTTCTATCCAAATCTTCTACAAAATCTAAGTCTACAAAGCCAGATATTTCAAGGGATGCTCCATCTACTTTGCTAAACAGATTTCCATTTTCAACAGTTCCTTTGAGATACATTAGGATCCATTTCACTCCATTCTAGTGGTCCTTACTTGGATTCCCCATAAACCTACTGACAACCCCAACTCTATGTGCCAAATCAGGTTTAGTGCAAACCATGGCATGTATTATGCTGCCTATAGCACTATAATAGGGAACTATTTTCATATAGTTGATATCAACATTAGTTATGGGTTCTAGTGACTTTGATAGCTTCGAATGTGCTGATAGTGGTGTTGTAATATGTTTTATATTTTCCATGGCGAACCTGGTTAGAACTTTCTTTACATAATCAGTTTGAGAAAGAAAAAAGTTGTTTTCAATACCTGTAGCTTAGAATCTGCATGCCTAGAATTTTTGTAGCTATATCCAAATCCTTCATTTCAAACTCAATGTTGGGTTCCATCTTGAGTTTTTTTATTTCTTTTTTTTGTTTACATGAAATAAACATATCATCAACATAAAGGAGTAAATAGATACCACCACTCGTGGATAAGAATCTATAATGTACACAAATGTCAAATTGACTCCTGTAGTATCCATGGTTAATCATGAACTCATCAAACTTCAAATACCACTGCTTAGGGGATTGCTTCAAGCCATACAGGCTCTTCTTAAGTAAACACACCTTATCTTTTGATCTTTTCTCAATGAACACCTCTAGTTAAACCATAAATATCTCTTCATCAAGACTGCCATGTAAGAAAGCAGTTTTGACGTCCATCTACTCCAATCCCAGGTCATTATATGCAAAGAAGGCCAACAATAGCCTTATAAAGTTATCCTTAACTATTGGTGATAATACTTCTTTGAAGTCAACTCTTTCTTTTTGTGTGAACCCATTCCTTACAAGTCTAGCCTTGTGTCTAGGTGGTTCCTCATCAAAAGCTCCTCCTTTGAGTTTACAAAACCATTTACAACCAACAAGTTTCTTATTAAAAGGTTTTCCTTGGAGAGGTTATTTCATCTTGCATTGTAGCAAACCATTTCAATTTATCACCACTGCTTATTACTTCCTTAAAGTTTATAGGCTCTTCACTATTCACTTGCAACAGTTAGAGCATAAGAGATAAGATCAACTATGCCATATTTTCTTGGTATTTTAACAACCATTCTCTCCCTATCCCTTGCAAGTTGGTAGTTATCTTGTTCTGATGATTTCTTCCCTTCTTTAGATTGTTCAAAGGATTCTTCAGTAGTCTTATAACTATTACAATGCTCCACCTTCTATCTAGCACCTTCTGTTGTCTTAGACTGAGGCCCCGTTTGGGATTGCTTTTGGGAGGGTTAAAAGTGATTTTAAAAATCTAAAAGTCAATTTTAGTGTTTGGTAAAAAAAATCAAAATCACTTTTGCCAGAATCAACTCCTCCTATAGTTGATTTTGAAAAGCAGGGAAGAAGTAACTTTTAGATTCTGATTTTGAGAATCAATTTTATCCTTTAATATAATTTCATAAATATCCTTACAATTATTACTTAAACAAGAAATTATTCTTATTTAAATTGGAAATAAAATTAATATTTTAATAATTTTTTATTATAATTAACGCATACCTTTCGTTTACCCTATTTCTTCATATTTTGTGTTCTATCAAAACTTCTTTAGTGCAAGTAAATTTATTTTCTTATAGCATTTTTATATGTATAAGTAAATTTTATCCTACATTATGTACATTTTAGTCATTTATTTTCTTACAACAATTTAACAATAAGATTTACCAAACACCCATAACTGCTTTCAAAATTCATAATACTTTTGAAAATAAAATTTACCAAGCATTTAACTGATTCTCTTCACAGCTGATTATTTCTACAGCACAGTTAACAGTAATTATTTTAAAAATTGCAGCATTACCAAATTGGCCCTAAGTAACAACAATCTCAGTTTCCAAGATTACAAACCATAACTTTTTCTCTCATGGCTTTAAACTAGTGATTTCAAACTTAATTTTTCAAGTACATATAAACATTACAAATTAAAATTCCGTCTAAGTATTAATAATTGCTCTATCATCTACATTCTACAAGCTATTTTAAGGAAGCTATCTTAAATGGCAAAGACGACCAAACCTTTTGATGATTGCCTCGACACTCGTTAACATGCATACTAGAATCGATCCTACCAAATTACATTTATTGAAAATTCATTTCATCATCATAAGCCAACCAAATCTAGTACTCACATGCATGCATTCCAATTGCATAACTTCAATAAAGGAAGATACTATTATTTTATGATCTAAATAAGCCTAATCTTTAGTTAACGCACTTCTTGCTTCAACCATTTCACAAAATTATTATTTACATCCATGATAATGAATCCCCACAAGTTTGTAGTTCTTTGGAAAAATGTACCTTAATTTCAAATTAGATGTTGACTCATCTGCATTTAATTCTCCATACCTATAATGGATCTTCACAAAATCCTCTTCCATAAGCCTCATCTACGAACTATATTCTCAATGAAGTACTTCTCTTATGTAATCTTAGCTAGCTACCATAATGTAAAAATAGGTTGGTTCATGTTTTTCTTGATTTTTGGATTAATGATGGCAATCCTCTTATTGTCGATATTCCCAGTACAACCCTTATTTATTTAAAAACTGCCTCAAATGGATCGTGATGGTGGCCAACTTCCAATGTTATTTGGCCAAATCAGTTCACAGTTTTTTGATCACTACTTGTAAATCTAATGACTAAATCGATAAAAGACAAATAGAGGATACGAAATCATGATTGCAAGCTAGTTGGACCTTGGATCTAGCCATCTTAAAATTACAGGAATGTTTTTATCATTACTTTTTTTTATTGAGAAAGATTACGAGAATGTTAAAAACTTCATATAAAACAATTTATGACAAGAAATATCTCTATACTTGTTCTCTAAAGTCACAAAGTCATGGAAAGATCCAGTATAGTAGCTAGACATGGTCCTAATAGGCTTTTGTAAATTTATTTTGATGATTTTAACAAAAATAACATATTTTATTTATTATTTCAAAAGTGCTCCAATTGTATTATAAAATTATGAAGGGTATTTTGGTCATTGCACAATGAATGAGCAGATGGACAGCAAAACAAATAGTATTTTTGAGCTCAAAATAGCTGAAAACCTTACAAAGTGCATAAACAACAAAATTGTAATTTTATGATTTGGTGAGACCCAGTTGACATGGTGTTGACCAGATGATGTGGCATTGACCGATAATGTGGCAGCATCTTATTGGACTTAAAAACGATGATGTGGTGTTGATCGACATGTGCCAACATATTATTGGACCTGGTGTCGTGTTCTAACCAATCATTGTTTCTATAAATGATCCTAAGTGTTAGAATTGTTTTCATCTTACGGCCATGATCTACTCATTGTATCTATAAATATGGGGCTCCTCGCCCTAATTGGATGGCCATAAATCCAAATTTAAGCTGCATTTTCTATAATTCTTACTCAATCTTGTATTTTCTATGTGTTTTAATAAAATCATTATTTTCCCCTAATTCAAATATGAATGGCTAATTTAGTTTCAAGTTTACATTGAAGGTGAAGCCTAAACATGATCCATATGTTTAAATCGGTTTACCTCTCTAATTGATATGGTTGTTTGACTTATTGTTGACAGACAGTGTATCTTATCTAGATTTTACATAGTATACCACATCCTTAGTAAAAAATCATTATTGTCTGGCTCAATGAGTGCTTTACACCATTTTTATTAGAAAGAGACTCCCCTATAGTATTTGTGGGTTGTCTTAATTCAATGTTAATAGAGAGTGCATCTAAGTTATTTAGTGGATTATCTTACCACGTTGTCAACAGAAGGATCATTATCGTCTGTCATAACGTGTACTTGAAATCACACTTAGTGAAAGATCATTACCATTTGACATACTAAGCGCTGAATACCATATTTACTAAGGTGAGGCTATAAGGAGTGGATATACACTCTCATAAATTAATTGAAATTAAAAAGGAATATAAAGCCCATGGTGAAGTGTTGAGTGTGAATCCAAATATTCAAGTATTTTATTTGAATTATTTTCATCCTTAATTTATTCCCGCCATTTTTATTTTAGATCTTAGCATTGCTCAAAAAATATCTCGAGCCAATTCACATACATACTTAGAAAATTAACCTTACACATAATTAAATCTACTTTCTCTTGGGATCAATACTCGCCACCGTATATCTATATTACAATAGATTTGTGTGTTTGCAAGTATAATAAAATTTGCACAACATACTTCCTAAAGGTATTTTTATGTTATCAATAGAACACTAAGTTTATCTTATATAAATCCTAGATAAGTTATAAAATGGTAAACTTATCTCTCATGTTGGATATAGTCAGCCTATCATGGGTGCGTAAATCTAACATCTCTCACTCCCACGTGATGGGATGACAAGGTAACAAGAGTAGCAAGAGTAGGCTATTAGGGCACAAAACTACTACAACAATATCATATGGACAAATGCAATGTGTGACCCACGCACAACATAAACTGAAGCTCTAGAAAGCTATAAATCTCAATTGCACTCATTACAAGAGTTTTAAATACCTTGTTCATTATATATCTTAGATTTCATTGTCTATCACATTAGTACAAATATATTTATCCCTTAACAAAAGGATATGTTTGATGTTGTGCACTTAATGTGTTCACAATTGTATTCATCCTTACGTGGATTATACAACTAGTCAACCGATGAGTACATAAGCCAGATGCAAGGAAAATAAATCCTACAACTCTATTCATATCTTTTAGTTCTACACTAGCTGCTTTCTTAGACATGTTTAATAAATTGCATAACATTGTAATTATAAAAGAACATATTAAAGTAGCTAACACTAATCTTTCCCTTCAAGACATAGTCGATGGTAACTTAGGATAACTATTGAGGTCTTGCTTATTCCTCAAAAGAACTTACACAATGTGGAAGTAAGAATTCATTCACCCATTTTCCTTTTGATCACAAAAGTACATGTGGTATGAATCACATGTTACAGTGACTTCTCTTCGTATAAAAGCACATTTCTAACAATTAACTAGACATATCTAAGTTTAGTCGCTACTCAAGTGCCTAATTTGAGTCTCAATGAGCTCACCTTTATAAGGCACTAAATGAACTTGTATTTGGCTTAATTAGGTTTTCATCTTGTCCCAGTTAAGGCTATCCAGTACCTTTTTTTAATCTTTGTCTCATTCTAACTGTGATTTTAGCAATTAAGATGACCCTTTGTGTAAGAGAGTTGATTGTAACCTAAAGATATACCTTCTAATAATCATATATATGTATAATCATGCTAATTAATATCATTTGGAAATAAATCAAAGTTCATAAAAAAAATTTCCAAGAACCAATGAATAAGGTTTTATCACGCATAACTTTACAATCTATGTAACCAAATAATCGCATATGTGTGAGATAAACATTTTGTATCATGGCTTTAGTAAACGAGTCAATAACCATAAAGTGTATTAATATGTGTTGCTTCAACACTTCCTCTTTTGCCAAAATATCTCTTACAAAGTTATACTTGGTCTTTATGTGCTTAGACTTGCTATCGTATTTTGCATCCTTTACAAAGGGTTTGGCTGTTTAGCTATCATAATAAATAGTGTTGTACTGGACGAGAAGAACCAGTAATGATCATGAGATCATTTAAGAAATGTCTAAGCTAAATAGTCTCTTGTACTGCAACTAAGAATGCAACATATTTTGCTTATATAGTTAATAGAGTAGTGCAAGTTTTCTTCTTACTATTCTATCAGAAAGCATCGTGATTAAATAGGAAAACAAATCTTGATGCTGATTTGCACTCATCAATATTGCATCCCCAATCAATGTTAGTGTATCCAATTAAACGTAAATCACCTCTTTATAACATAAAGAATAGTAGATAATGCCTTTCAAATATGTTAAAATCCTACTGATAGTATTCCAATGTTTGCACCCAAGATTTGGTTGGTATTTGCTCACACATCATAGCATATATAAGACTTCCAACAACATTAAAGAATAGAACTTGTGCCATTTCATTACATTCCAATCTTGTGGAGTCTTTAGACATATTTCAAAGAGTTTGTCCTTTGAAGATAGGAGTATTCGTGGGCTTACAATTATACATTTCGAATTTTTGAAGAATGCTTCTAACATAAGGCTCTTGTGATAAAGCTATAAGTTTTCTTGAACGATCCTTATGGACTAACTCCCAAGATATAAGATGCTTTATCCATATCTTTCATATCAAAGTTTAAAAATAACCATTCTTGATGATTTGGACAAACTCTTTCTTATTCACAGCCAGCAATATATCGTCCATATATAGAGATAAGATAACAAAGTTACCTTCAGACCTTTTAATATAAACACAATGGTTTTCTTCGGTCATTGAGAATCTATAAGACATTTCGGCTTCATGAAACCTAAGATACCATTGTCTAGAAGATTGTTTCAGCCCATTTATAGAACTTTTGAGCTTGCAAACTTTGTGTTATTGGTCATTGGTTACAACCCTTTGGTTGTTTAATGTAAGTTTCTTCCTATAGTTTTCTATTGATAAATGATATTTTAACATCCATATTACGAAATTCAAGGTTTATATGTGCAACAATGGCTAGAATTAATCTTATTGAGGCAAACTTTACTGTTAGAGAAAAAGTTTCCTTATAGTCTATACCTTATTGTTGGGTATATTCTTTTGCTACCAAGTGTGCCTTGTATCTTTCAGTTGTGTCATTCACTTTTCTTTTGACACCTAATACCTATTTATTTGCCATGGCTTTATAGTTAACAAGTAAATCAACCCAAGTACCAGATATGGTTTGATCTTATAGACTCCATTTCTTCATCCATTGCCTTAATTCATAATTCCATAGTTGATAATGTCATTAACTTACCATAAGTTCTTTGCTCATCACCATCATACGTAGTGATCATAAATGCCTCCCCCTAATCTCAAAATGATTATGTGAGATGGGTGTATGATTAATTCTACGAATAAAGATGTCTTGTTGAGTAAGCCTATTTTGTGGTTGACTTCAAATAGGACTAGAACTCCCATATATATCTATGTTTCTCTCAATTTATAAATTAGAGGTGTCATTAATCCCTAGATTATTCAATTCATATAGATGAATGTTTTTATAAACTTTTGAAACACTAGGGAATTCATTTTCTAAGAATGTGACATTTTGTGCTTCTATCTCAGTTGTAGTTTCATCATCATGTTCACCTACGATTACGTACCCTTTAGAGTGTTTTGGATATCTTTTAAAGGTACATTTATTTCCTCTTGGACCTAATTTCCCATGTTTATGAGATAGGTTGTGAACATATACCTTAGCCCCCAAGGAGCAAATGAGTAAGGTTAGGTTTTCTACACGTACGTAGCTCATTTACAATTGATTTACTAACTTACTCGGAACTCAACTTATTCCTCTTGTTTACAACACTATTTTGTTGTGAAGTCCTAGGTATCTCAATACCTTTACCATTGCAAAGTTTCTTGAATTGTTTTCGAAGGTATTTATGCTAGTGGTACGTCCTCAAGACTTTCATCCTTTTGTATCATTGATTCTCTGCTAATTTTATTCCTCATTTCATGTTTCATGTTCCTTTTATAGTACATGGGGTGAGTAGAACCCTAGCATCTATTACAACAATCAATGGCTGAGATTTCATTAGACTAAATTACAAAAGCCAAACAAACTCTGTATATTTTGTCTTCAAGCTACTTGTTTTGTCACCATACTTATCTCCCAAATTCTCTTGATCATTCTAGATGCTTCCTTTCCTTAAGCCTTCTTTTGAACAGCTGGAGCATTGAGACATTTGATCGCCAATTGAATTTGCATAGCTTGCTACATATTTTAGTTGGCAAGTTCCTCCAATAACAGTTCTTCGAACACCTTGCTGCAGACATTAAACTTCCTTATTTTTAACTTTTTTGATAAAAGATACGTGAGATTAATTCATCGGTACTATTTTATCTTAAACTTTAGCTCTGCAAACGTTTTTTTCAAACATTATTATTATATTATTATTATTATTAAGAAAGTGACTTAGAGATGTTCGAGAATTATTATGTGTTGAAAAAAAGCCACACTTCAGAAACAGCTACTATAGTTGGGTCCAAGCAGTTTAACTTGGTGAGGAAGAGTGCCCGAGCAGCTATCTGTTTGGCTTGTGGTATGTTTGGCTAGTGTTTAGACACTTATGTATCTGTGTTCGTTCGATTTCTCCATTATATTAATTAAATACACAATGCATGTAAGGTCATTTTTATTACTTCAAGCATTTTAGATCAGTGCTTCCATAGCAGTAGTAAATTTTTGCTGAATTTTTTTAAAAAGTTCCTCTGCAACTGGCTTATTTGAAATCTCTTATAATCTTGCTAGGGTGGAAAGACGGCGTAAAGTGTAAGAGGTGAACAAGAATCGATCTTCGAAGAAAGCAAAGGAGGCAGAGCAAGGGATTGTGAACACAGTTTGAGGTCCTTTTCCTGATATAATTGTAGTATGATTTCAAAGAATGAATAAATTGAGCAGACAGTTTTTCATTTGAAATGAGCATCTAAACTATGCTGCTAAAATGTTTTTAGCCTCTGCTCCGAAAATTGATTCAATAAATGTTAATATTCTTGAATTTTTCTGATGGTAAGTTAGGTAGTGCACAAAGCACAACAAGGATTAAAGAGCTGCTTCAGAAGTATTTGAATGTGAAGCATACGTAGGAGGGATCGTTTTCAGTGACAGTCTAAACTCCTTTTCTTAACTAACACGTACGCCCACTTAGCCTCCATGATTTTTGCTGATAATTCGTATTTCCTAACCAGCACTTCACATAAAATTTCACTTTGCTGACAATTCGTATTTCCAAAACTCAGAAACTGCCTTTGTAAAATCTGATCAACACAGCTTGTTCACAGATGCATTTAAGAGAGCCGATAGAGAGTTAAGAGAGCGAAATACGTGATTTGTTCACTGTAACGAGCTTAAGGCTTTTGTAACCTTGTCCTTGAGATTTGTGAAATAATTTGAGCTTGTTCCGCAGTGTACACATCTCTGGTGTTGAACCTCTCTAAATCCTGCGTTTTAATTCGTACCGTTTGATGTTCAATTCCTGTTTCAATTCTTTCTGTCAGTCTTATCTGTTTCTTGGGAAAGTACTCAGGTCTTGGGGTGTTAGATTCTTTGTTAATTTGGGATCAAATTACAAAATTGGACTCTTTTTTCATAATGCAGCATTTAGATAGTGCCAGCTCTAACCCCATGTTCGGCTGGGTAGAGGAGGGGAGAAAGGGTTGAGTATTTTATTTTATTTTTTCTCTAAACTACTATTGCCTTTCGGATTCACCAATCAATGACATAGGTCATAAAACTGTTATTGAGGTCAAAATACGGCGTTTTTTTTCTTAAATACCATTGAAAAGATTCGAAATAATAGAAAATTTGCTATTTCCAATAAAATGACTAATTACTTGAGAGAAAAATAACTTCAGGTATGAATATAGAAATTCTGTTATTTCTGATGAAACAACAAATTATTCAGGAAAAAATAACTTCGTGTATGAATATATGGCGACTATCTGAACAAGAAAGAGACCTTCCAGTTGTCGAAAATAGGATGAAATTGTCACGAGTCTTCGTTGAAGGGTCAAAGAAAGTTTTTAGTGACTTTTTTTTTTAATTTTAATTGATTGAATGGTTATTAAAAGGTACCTAACTTTTGACCAAAATGTAGAATTCACAAGTATTAAAAGTTATTGAATTTCAAGCAAAATGATTTGCACAATGCGGTGCCAGCATCAGAATTTTTCTATTTTGTTTTTAACCTATTTTTCAGTCAATGTTCAAGTAATTACCTTTTAATTAATTTATGAGACAGAAAAAAAAGTAATATGAGATTAACGCGCCTCATCACCATTTTCTTATCTCTTATAGTAAATTTTCAACATATTTATTTTGCATCAGCCTTAACGCTAGGTGAAAATAGTCTAAATAGAAATAGTTTAACAGGAACAATATTTTGATATTCCTCTGCAGCAATATAAGGCAGCTTCCGAGAAATTAATTGGTGGACTTCGAAAAGGAAAAAGGAATTTGTTGGACCACCATCTTGAAATTTTATTTATAAATCATTTTCACAACATATTAATTTAAAATTCCTGCCTTCGTCTTTACATTTGATCATAGGGCACTCGATGTTGTTGACTCATTGACAATATCAATTTGACGAAAGAAAAAAATGTCATTTCCAAGATTTCTTTTATTTTGAACCGATATGGGGCTGTTATAAACGACAACGCGTTGTAGACGCGTAGGTATAACAAACAATTAAAGTCTGTCGGTTTCAGCAACTTTAATTGAGACGTGTGCCGGCCTCCTGGGCACGTGGGCAACGCATTTAAGAATGGGCAAAACGACATCAAGCATGTGCCGTTTTGGAGAAGCTTTAAGTTACACGCGTGTGGCACGTGTTTCAGGTGGTCAAAGTTAGAATTGGCCGGAGGAATCTGGACAACTCGCCAGAACTCAGAAACTGCCTCTGTAGAGGCTGATCAACACATCTTACTCGCAGATGCATTTAAAAGAGCTGGTAGAGAGTTAGAGAGCGAAATACATGATTTGTTCACTGCTTAAGGCTATTGTAACCTTGTTCTCGAAATTTGTGAATCAATTTGAGCTTGATCCACGGTGGAAGTAGGCACCTCTGGTGTTGAACCACACCAAATCCTGTGTTCTTATTCTTGCCGTTTGATCTTTTTTTGTTCAATTCTTGTTCCAATTCTTTGTTTGTGAGTCTTGTTTGTTTCTTGGGAAAATACTAAGCTATTGGGGTCTTAGATTCTTAGTAAATTTGGGATGAAGTCACAAAATTGGGCTCCGCAGCTAGGGTGGAGGAGGGGAGAAAAGGTTGGGTGTTCTATTTTATTTTTCCCTAAGTATTGCCTATTGACCAGTCAATGATCTACGCCATAAAACTGTTACTGAGGTCAAAATATGGTGTGTATCCTGTCTAATACTATTGAAAATATTCGAAATCATAGAAATTTCGCTATTTTCCAATAAAATAACTAAATATCCAAAGAAAAATAACTTTAGGTATGAATATAGAAACTTTGTTATTTCTAATAAAATAACAAGTTATTCAGAGAAAAATAACTTCAGGTATAAATATATAGTCTTTTTGTGAACAAGAAAGAGCCCTTCCAAACGTAGATTTTTTTTTTTTAATTGGTTGAATGGTGATTAAAAGGTACCTAGCCTTTGAGTCTTCACCAAAACGTAGCTTCACAAGCATTAAAAGGTATTGAATTTTAAGCAAATGATTTGCAAAATGCGGTACCAGCATCAGAATTTTTCTTTTCTTTTCTTTTTTTTTCTTTTTTACCTATTTTTAGTCAAAGTTCAAGTAATTACTTTTATTCAATTTACGGGAAAGAAAAGTAATATGAGGTCGACGCGCCTCATCAGCATTTTCTTATATCTTTAGTAAATTTTCTACATATTTATTTTGCATCAGCCTTAGCATTAGGTGAAAATAGAAATAGTTTAACTGAAATAATATTTTGATATTGCTATGCAAGACCGCAACAATATTACAAGGCAGCTCCCGAGAAATGATTCGGTGGACTTTGAAAAGGAAAAAGAAAGATGTTGGACCACCATCTTGCAACTTTATTTACAAATCATTTTCGCAGTATATTCATATTAGATTCCTGTCTTCGTCTTTATATCGATTATAGGGTACTCGATGTAATTGACTCATTGACCTTCGACGATGTTAATTTTACGAAAGAAAAAATGTTTTCTTTTCGTTTTTTTTTGTTAAGACCCAGAGCCCTGTTTAATGTTTAATTTAAAATAAAATATTTGTTTATTAGTAAAGTTTTTTGGAAAGTTCAAGTTTATGCATCTCACACAATAACAATTGAAACTTTTTCACATTCTGAAAGTTTTATGGGGAAAGTCTCATCACGTGGAAGCAAAATCCTCGAAGACAAAAAACAAAGAGAACTGATTCTTCCATTATTGTTTTACTACCTTCTGCTCCTTCTATTGAGTACTTTGGATAGGTCTTCTCTCTCATAAGCGTTCTCTCTCAGGGAAAGCTTAGAGAATAGAAGTTAAAACTGAGCTCTTACGGTTCATTAAATCGCTCATGTTGAATGCTTCTTCTTTAAAAAATTATTCTTATTAATACTTGAGTGGCGCCACTCTTATTTAAGGTCTCTCAGAGTAATCAATGGGTATGTTTCTTTATGTTTGTAGGTATTTAAGGTGTGATAGTTGCATTTAATAATCTTTGGTGGTAGAACTGTAAAATCTGTAATGGAGAGGTGCAGGTCAATACTTTTGGAAGAGGCAGAAGAAAACAAATTCACCTTTAAAGGAAAGATAAAGGAAAAGGGAGTGCGAATAATGCCTGGATGTTTGATAGGCAAGGATAGTACACGAGGAGTCATAAAGGGACTAGGAATAGCTTTGAACTAGATGTGGTAAACAAAAAAAGAGATAAAGATCGAAAAGCTTCGAGATAATATCTTTATTTTCAAGTTTAGGAATGAAGCATATTTAAAAAGGATACTTACATCTTCTCAAAAAAAAAAAAAAAAGGATACTTACATGAGGACCTTGGCATTTTAGTCAAGCATTGATTGTGCTCAAAGAACTGGAGGGCATTGGAGAAATTTCGTCACATCTCTTCACACATGCAACATTTTGGATACAGATTAAAAATGTTCCTATTAAATGTATGGAGAAAGAAATTTTTACGGGAATGGAGAAACTTGTGGATAAGATAGAAGAAGTAGACACTGATGGGGTAGGAGACTGTATGGGACACGTTATAAGATTGAGAATCTCAATTGATATCACTCAGTCCCTGGAAGAAAATCTTGTTCATTGAATCGGAAGATGGAAATTAAGTTCTAGTTTCAGTGGAGTAGTAAATGGGAAAAATCAGGTTTTTAAATTTTTATAAAACCTTTTAAGGACCGCTCTCATATAATATATAAGAATACGTAATTTAGAAATCGTACCTTGAAAATCTGAGTTGGCTTTTTCGGTTGAAGTGATTTAGGCTCCTAGATCACGATCCGCTACCACTACTCCTGTTAGATCACGATCCGTCACCACCACGCTGGTTAGATCACGAACTGTCACCAATGATCTTCCAGGTTATGACTCAGGTTCGATCTGCACTTGACTTGTGGGCGCCTTTATCACTACCAAAGCAACTAGCATGAGAAAATTTTTCTCTCAACAATAGAGAGAAAAATTTTATTCTCAGATCTGTATCAAGTGGCTTCTCTTTTTTTCTTTAGAGAAAATAAGCCTTATTTATCTCCCTTTTGTGAAAATCCTAGGCTCCAAATAATGCCCCAAATTAAACTCACGTTTCTTTTTCTTTTAATAAGGGACCCACCATGTAAAATGACATAAGGCCCCTTACACATAAGCTAATTAAATGGAGCCTCCCACTAAAAGATATAATTAGGCTTTTGACCAAAATAGCTAGTTATCTTGCTTATTAGCCCAGTGGTGGTGCAGTCAATTAAATGAGCTAACCCGGGGATCATTTGGGAACATACAATAGTGGCTACAATAATTAGGCTTGTAATTAAACTAGCCAAATTATTTAATTCTAAATCTACTCCACTAAAAGATTGGAACTGACTTCCATAATTGTATGCTCGAATAATAATTCGTCCCAAGCCACATTGATTTCTTTACTGCACAATCCTTTGTACCACATCGTTAATTAAATTGATATCTCAACTGTCCAATCAATTTAATAACATCTTATTCCTTGATCCTTACTGGTTTTCTCTAATGAACATTTTCAACATACTAAATATGTTGACACACTCTGGCCAGAGAATTCTATGATCAAGTGCCGAAAACCTATCAAGAGATGTGTTGTACAAATTCTATATTAGTAATCTATAACTCCAATACTCATAATTGCTCCCACCAAGATACCGGGTAATCTTGACCACAAAGATGTGTCGTGCCCATTGGTAACTCAAATGGAATAACAATCACAATCATGAAATCATAATTAACTCAAGATTAAGATTACAGTAAAATCCACGCCTATGAGATTTAATAAGTCTGAAAGTTATTACAAAGTTAATTAAATCTCATATGTGATCCAGTTCAATGTAGTCGTACTACATCAATAAATTAATAAATGATTAAGACAAATCATTCAATGAATTTATTACAGTTTATACTTAAATAAAGTGCCCAACTTTATTTATCAACTGCGAACTAAATTTATTTAATCATAAGATAACTTGTATTTATGTCTTCTGTGAATCCACATGGTGATCACATAAATACATATAATATGATTAAATGGACTTTAATACAAATATAAATGCAATTAAGATATTTGAATAAAATACCTCATCAATTTTATTAATCAGAAAAAAATGTTTATTACAATTAAATAAACACATATGCTTTTAAAGAGCATAATTTCCCAACAGAAAAACCTCTATATTTTTGCTACTGTTGTGGGTGTATCAGACATTCATACAAAGAATGTGATAAGTACAAAGGGGAGCCAAATACGTACCATGGTTGAAAGCATTATCTTGGGCGGAAAAGGCAAAAAAGAAGTGAGCAAAAGAACGGTGGAATACAAGAACTAGTAAGGGAGATGAGATGAAAACTCAAGATGATGATCGAAAGCTCTCAAGATTGCAGCACACTCAGTCACTGTCAGATGAACCTGAAGAATTGGGGCAGTGATCGGTCGAACCGAAGCAAAATAAACCCGACCATAAGACACGTCATAGAGGGGGGAACAAAAACTCAGTAGGTCAATAACATTTAACGAAGGAAGCAGAGAGCTCGAGGAAGGAAAAAAGCAGCGGTTTAAGGCTATGGAGTACAGCTGAGAATGAAAAAGTTTTTGGGGAACAGACATTAGAAGCGGGAAAAACAGAAGTAGGAGCAAAAGAGAGAAATCAGAAAAATCATCAGGAAAATATGTTTGGGAAAAGGCAGGAAATGAGGTGAAGGGGTGTGATACTAATTCAAATACTTTGGGCCAAGAGATGGGCCAAAATGAAACAGAGGTGGAGGAAATAGATGATTGGCCAATAAAAATACACGTGAAGCCCAAATAAAGGAGATAGAAGATTAGAAGTCACCAAGCAAGACAACGTGAAGATGAATCAAGCTTTAATAGTGGGTTAGTCTCAGTGAAAAAGCCCAACAGTGAAATGGGTTGGCCGAGTCCACAATATAAAAGAAGCAAGCAATGTACCTGGAGTAAGATGGCGGAGACTCCAAACAGTGATGAAATGGGAAACAGAAATCTCAACTACAATCGCGGGGAATTCAATAAGCTCAACCAAATAGAGTTTAAGTCATCAAAAATTGAGTATAAAGGTCTTGATCTGGAACATCTACCTCTCAATCCGGAAATGGAACAACGACTGACTGTAAACTTTGATAAAGTGCATGGGACTCGACTAGCTTACAGAATCTGTAAGCTACAGACTGCAGCATCAGCCGTTGGATGTGGAATGAGAAATTAAACAATAGAAAATGGGATGGTGGGATGATGGGAGATGTTAGGCACTGAATCTGTACCATAGGCAAGTCCAAGTGCATGAAGTGTTACTGAGTCACCAATCACTGGTGTCATTCAAGGCATCTTCTCACCTTGAAATTATCTGTTATATTTTGAAATTGAAATAACTTTTTTAAATAAAATTGTAGAAGGGGTAAAACTTATTTTTATTTATTTATATTTTTTTTTTTGTTGGTTCAAGCTTATGTATACAACTTAATTGTTAGGAAATTGGTGGTGAAGCAGACACGTAGCTAAAGTAAAATTGTAAGAAAATAAAGAATAAGTGTAAAAGAGGACACCATAAATTACGTGGTTCGACTTTTAGCCTACATCCACGGGCGAAAACAGAAGGAAATATTTTACTAGTGAAAAGGAGTTACAAGTATTGTAGTATTTTAGCTCACTTCCCAAAACCCCAATACACCTAAACTCTCAAATCACTAGACTCTTAAAATCACTCTCTAAAGGAATGAAATATTTCTCTCTCAAATGGAATGCACTCGATGGAATTGAATGATAAAATGAGGGAATGAGCCTCTCTATTTATAGCCAAAATATTGGCTACTATTCACGTATTATTTTTTTTTCTTTCTCTTTACAGCTTCTAGATTTCGGCTCCTCATTCTCCATTCTTCTTCAAACTTGCTGCTGCCAAATTCTTCTTCCTTTCTCTTTGAACAATTGACCATCTAGATGGCTGCTTTAAACCATCTAGATGGCTGCTTCATTTGACATTTCTCCCACTTGGAGATTAGATTGAAAATCAATCAATCTCCATACCATCCTTTCTGCTTCGCCATAATCATGTTGTCTACGTTTCTGCTAGGCCACAAGAGGATTTACTCCAGATAAACTTGTCAGCATTTATCGGCTTGGTCAAAACATCTGCTAGGTTCTCCTTCGTATGGATTTTCTGTAAATCCACACTTCCATCTTCCACTACTTCTCGAACTAAGTGAGACTGAACTCCTATGTGCTTTGTCCTGGAATGAAAGGCTGGATTCCTTGCAATATGCAAGGCACTCTGACTGTCAAAAAATACAAAAATTTTCTCTTGTTTGTGCCCAAGCTCCTCCAATAACCTTTGTATCCAAATAGCTTCCTTGCAAGCTTGTGTAGCCGCCATGTATTCTGCTTCTGTTGTAGGAAAAGCCACAACAGTCTGCAGTTTCGAAACCCAGCTTACAGCTGCTCCCGCAAGGGTAAACACATAACCAGTAGTGGATTTTCTTTTATCAAGGTCTCCTGCAAAATCTGAATCCACATAGCCTTTGACAGTAAACTCTGATCCTCCGTAACATAATGCAACATCTGAGGTTCCTCTGATGTATCTCAGAATCCTCTTCACAACTATCCAATGCTCTCCACCAGGATTCGCCATGTATCGACTAACTGCTCCCACTGCTTGTGCAATGTCCGGTCTAGTACATATCATAGCGAACATCAAACTTCCCACTGCTGATGCATACGGTACTTGAGACATCTCCTTCCCCTCCGCTTTATTGCTAGGACACATATTTGAGGATAATTTGAAATTAACAGGAAGTGGGGTAGAAATTGACTTACAATCTTGCATGTTGAAGTGTCGCAAGATTTTCTTCAAGTAATTCTTCTGCGAAAGCCAAATCCTCATGTTATTTCTGTCTCGGTGAATTTGCATCCCTAGAATCTTGTTTGCTGGTCCCAAGTCCTTCATTTCAATCTCCCTAGCCAACTGGGCTTTCAATTCTTGGATTCGATCTTTGTTGGGGCCTGCTACCAACATGTCATCCACATACAACAACAAAATAATGAAATCATTATCTTCAAACCTCTTGTAATATGCACAATGGTCTGAACTGAGTCTGCTGTATCCAAGACTCATAATAAAGGAATCAAATCTCTTATACCAACACCTTGGCGCCTGTTTGAGACCATATAGAGATTTGTTCAACCTGCAAACCAAGTTCTCCTTTCCTGTTTCTGCAAAACCTTCTGGTTGGAGCATATATATTTCTTCTTCAAGTTCTCCATGAAGAAATGCAGTTTTCACATCTAACTGCTCTAGATGTAGGTAAAATGTAGCACACATTGCCAAGACTACTCTGAGTGTTGTGAGTCAAACTACCAGAGAAAATATCTCGTTGAAGTCAATACATTCTTTCTGAGCATATCCTTTCACCACCAATCTTGCACGATACCGCTCCACTTCATCATTGCCATCACGTTTGATCTTGTAGACCCATTTGTTTCCAATGGCTTTTCTTCTACGTGGTAGTGGTACAAGTTCTCATGTCTTGTTCTTGTGTAGAGCTTCAATTTCTTCCTGCATTGCTGTCATCCATAAAGCAACATTTGAGCTGTCTAAAGCTTCATGGAAAGTTGAAAGCTCTCCGTCCTCTGTTAGAAGACAGTATGCAACATTGATCTCTGTGACATACTCCGACTGCCACGTTGGCGGTCGTCTCTCACGAGTTGACCGACGAACTTCTGGAGCCTCGGACTCGACTGGTTCTTGTTCCTCGTGCTCTGGTGCTGCTTCAGAAGAATCTGAATCTTTTAGATTATTTTCCACATATACCAGTACAGTCTCTGGCTTTTCTTTTACAGTGCTATCATCTTCATCTTTCCTTTGCAGTTGATCTTCTAAAAAGATAACATCTCTGCTGATGACGATCTTGTGGGCAGTGGAGTCCCACAGACGATACCTCTTTACTCCATCAACATATCCCAAGAAGATACATCTTCTAGATTTTGGATCCAGCTTTGTTCTTTCTTGGGCATTGTACATCACGTACACAGGACATCCAAATGCATGTAGGTAGGAATAATCAGCTGGCTTTCCAGTCCACATTTCCATCGCCGTCTTCAACCCAATAGCTGTAGATGGCGACCGATTTATTATATAACAGGCAATTTTGGATGCTTCTGCCCAAAATGAATTGGGTAGACCAGCAGTCCTCAACATAGCTCTTATTCTCTCTGTAAGAGTTCTGTTCATCCGCTCTGCCACTCCATTTTGTTGAGGAGTGTATGCCACCGTGAACTGTCTCTGAATACCTTCTTGCTTACAGAAAGCAAGAAACTCGCTGTCTGTATACTCTCCACCATTGTCTGTCCTCAAGCACTTGATTTTTTTACCAGATTCAAGTTCCACCTGCACTTTGTATTCTTTAAACACTAGAAATACATCTGACTTTTTCTTAATTGTATACACCCAACATCTTCTGGAATAATTATCAATGAAAGTCACCATGTACTTTGCACCTCCCATGGATATATCCGGTGATTCTCAAACATCAGAATGAATCAAGTCTAGAATGCATTTACTTCTAGCAATAGATCTATTGAACTTTAATCTATGCTCCTTACTAATAACACAATGCTCGCAAAATGGTAAACTTACCGATTTGAGCCCCGGAAGTAATTTTCGCTCAGAGAGAATCTTCAAACCTTGTTCCGACATGTGACCAAGTTTGAGAAGCCACATCATCGTTGACTCTTCTCCATTTGATGTGACACACGCATCAGCCTCCTGTAGTGTTTCTCCTTTACACATGAATAGATTAGCACCGATCTTTTCTACCTTCATCAATACAAGTGCGCCTTTAACGATCTTCATAATTACATTCTCAACATGAGTTTTGTACCCATGACTATCCATTTGTCCCAAAGACAATAGATTTCTCTTCAGGCCATTGACATGTCGTACCTCTCCAATTGTGCGAATTGTACCATCAAATATTTTTATTTTGATAGTACCAATACCAGCGATCTCCAAGGCATGATCATTACCCATATATACAGATCCTCCTGAGATAGGTTCATATGTGTGGAACCATTCTCTCCGAGAGCTCATGTGCCAGGTAGCTCCTGAGTCTATAAGCCAGACATCAGATAGTCGTTTTCTGCATTCTAAAATAGTTGTTGCCTCGCTGTAAAGAATTTTACCATCATCTGAGGTTCTTTGCCCTCTTTTCTCTTCTGATTACTCCAACACTCTTTCTTGACGTGCCATTTCTTGCCACAGTTGTAGCATTTAACATTCTTCTTATTTCTGGATTTTGATCTACCATGATTTTGACTCCCACTGGGGCCACGTTCCGTTGATCTCCCTCTCGTCACCGATAGCGCCTCCGCTTGCTGCGAACTTACTTGTCTGTTTTCCTTATTTTTCCGCCCGCTCTCCTTATTTAATACGGAGGCTGCAACATCGTCGAAAACTAGACTGTCTGCTGGATTGTTGTTCGTCAGGTTGATGATGAGTTGATCATACGAATTTGGTAGACTTTGAAGTAGAAGCTCTGCACGTTCATTTTCCTCTATATTATGACCCAACGTTGTGAGTTGTGAAAATAGAGTCTTCAAGGTGTTGATATGGTCGGTCACCATTGTAGATTCCACCATTCGAAGAGTATAGAGTTTCCTCTTCAAGAAAATTTTATTGTGTAGTGACTTGGCCTCCTATAATTTTGTGAGAGTGTCCCATATTTCCTTCGCTGTGTTTTTCTCTGCCACACTAGATAATACTCCATCTGCAAGTGCCAAGTGTAGATTAGAAATGGCGTTACCATCTACTTCGTTCCACTTGTCTTCAATTATCTCCATGGGCCTTTCTCCAATTGCTGCCAAGCCATTATTTTTCCTCAATACAGCTTTCATCTTCATTTTCCACAACGAAAAATTATTTCCGTTAAATTTCTCAATTTCATACTTTGCCGCCATTTTGTTGATAAATACTGCACACAATCTAGTATACCACATTGAATAGTTGTGAGTATGTGTAAGAATGTACACCAGAAAAGTTCCTAGGAAAGACTGGAGGGGTCACAATGGTCCCACTTAAAATCCAGACTCCTTAAGCTCTTATCGCCTTTGTGACAGAACTTTCCTAGACATGTACAAAAACCACACAGTTGCTTTACTCACGCCACTATTCCCTACTTTGCACCGCCAAATTCTTGGGTCGCTCCCACCGTTTCTTGTGAATAGTACTGTATACGTGAACAATACCGTATATGTGAATAGTGCCGTATATGTGAATAGTGCCGTGTACGTGAATAGTGCCATATATGTGAATAGTAACGTATACGTGAACAGTGTCGTAAACGTCAGTACCCCTTACGTGAACAGTACCCGACTCTAAAAAAATATAACCAATAGCTTTGATACCACTATTAGGAAATTGGTGGTGAAGCAGACACGCAGCTAAAGTAAAATTGTAAGAAAATAAAGAACAAGTGTAAAAGAGGACACCAGAAATTACGTGGTTCGGCTTTTAGCCTACGTCCACGGGCGAAAACAGAAGGAAATATTTTACTAGTGAAAAGGAGTTACAAGTATTGTAGTATTTTAGCTCACTTCCCAAAACTCCAATACACCCAAACTCTTAAATCACTAGACTCTTAAAATCACTCTCTAAAGGAATGAAATATTTCTCTCTCAAATGGAATGCACTCGATGGAATTGAATGATAAAATGAGGGAATGAGCCCCTCTATTTATAGCCAAAATATTGGCTACTATTCACGTATTATTTTTTTTCATTCTCTTTACAGCTTCTAGATTTCGGCTCCTCATTCTCCATTCTTCTTCAAACTTGCTGCTGCCAAATTCTTCTTCCTTTCTCTTTGAACAATTGACCATCTAGATGGCTGCTTTAGACCATCTAGATGGCCACTTCATTTGACATAAACTACAGCTGCAAATTTTTTACATTCTTGGGTCCTGCTTGGTATGGTCAATGGTGGTTGGGTAATTATAGTTGAAAAGCAATAGTATTTAAATGTTTAGCAAACACTTATTTCTATAGTTTGGAAGCTTGCTAGGTTGATTTGATTTATACTTTTATGATGAAAAGCTAATAATGCTTTTATAATTTTTTAAAATTATTATTTAAAAATATATTTTAATAATTTTTATTTTATTGTCATAATTTGTTTTCAATACTAAAACTTTTAAATAACAACATCTTAGGACTCATTTGAAATTATTTTTGGAAGGCTCAAAAGTAATTCTAAAAGGTTAGCTAATTATAGTTTTTGGTAAATTTTTTTAGAAATCGCTTTCGGAAAAAAATACACCATTCAATAGTAGATTTTAAAAAGTAGCGAAAGAGTTGCTTTTCAAAATGATTTTGAAAATCACTTTTATACTTAATATATTTCCATATATATATCCTTATATATTTTTAAAAAATAAAAAAATTATCCTTATTAATTAGGAAATAAAACCATTAACTTTAAAGAGATTATTATTGTAAGTTTGTAACCAATTATATTGAGATAACAAAATAAAAATAAATTTAATAATATAAAATATTTATTTTAGTTATCAGTTATTATATGTACACAATAATAAAATTTTTATATGCATGTTTATAAATGTTTAAATAATTTTTATTTAATATCATATCTAATTCAATCACTTACATTCTTATAGTTGTTTAACAATAAAACTTACTAAATAAATACGACTGTTTTTAAAACTAACAGCACTTTTACAAATAAATTTTATAAAACGTCAAACTTTTTATTCACAGATGATTATTTCTATAGCCCAACAATATAGCCTAGCAAACAACAGTTATTTTTAAAAGGTACAGCATTAGTAAAGTGGCTCAGTATCAAAATAGGGTTTTAAATTTTTATGAGAAAATCTCATTTCTCAATGTCTCATCATGTGGAAGCAAAAGCCTCGATGATACACAACAATTGACACATCATATGGCATTATTTATAAATCTTCTTTTCCATTTGTGATCTCATTAATGGTCGCAGGAAAGAATTTCGTATGTTCCAAAGTGAAAGAATAATTTGAGATGAAAGAATGACATTATTACTCCTCTTTTATGACTTGCTTCACAGACGGCACGAGTTTGAAAAAAAGAGAAATATTAGAGAGTTTTAATTAGATTAATAGTTGTCCCTAAGTTTAATTATCCAGCGAGAATGGTCTATTAGAGTTTAATTATGTTAATGGTTTTATTAGGAAAGTAAGAGGGTCCTATTAGCGCTTCCCTTGCGACTATTCTATTTCTTTCTACAGTTGGAATGAAGCAGTTTTCTTTTGTTTTATTTTTAACACGTGGTTCAATTTCAACTAAATCTAGAAGTCAAACAAATTAGGTGGGCAGTGTAGGAACACCAAGTTTCGGTTGAATCTTTGACAAATTATTGTCTAAAGACCAGTGCTTGGTATTGAAATATCTAAAAATTCTGTTATAGAGCATTAATTGATTTATTAGTTGTTATCCGATCAAATTCTCTCCTGTTATGGCATTGTCTTCTTCTTCTCATTCACACAGTTTGAGTTTGATGGATCCTCGAAAAAATAAGTACGATGTTTTTCTTAGTTTCAGAGGAGAAGACACCCGTGGCAACTTTACTAGTCACCTTTTTTCAGCTTTGTCTAAAAAACACATTGAAACTTTCATTGATGATCAGCTTATCAGAGGAGATGAAATTTCACAGTCTCTTCTTGATGCAATTGAGACATCAACCATTTCGGTCATCATTTTCTCTGAAGGGTATGCTTCTTCCAAATGGTGCCTCGATGAACTTTTAAAGATCATCGACTGCAAGAACAATTCTGGACAGATAATGATCCCCGTCTTCTATCGCGTTGATCCATCACATGTGAGGAAGCAAATTGGGAGTTTTGGGGATTCAATTTTGAATCTTGAGGAACGATTTCCAGAGAAGATGCAAAGATGGAGGAATGCTTTGACGGAAGCAGCCAATCTCTCTGGCTTTGATTCTCATGTCACCAGGTAATAATAACCTTCTATCTAATTCTTGGTATTTATTTAGTACAAGTAAGATATGACATTATAAAAATGAGTTTAAATATTTATCAATAATATATTAATTAAATCAATTTTTCAGGATTAGGTTATTATGTTGAAAATTTAATTTTCCCATTATTTTATTTGATGAAACTGCTTCACATTAAATTAGCTGTTTTCTATTGCAACTGATGAAAAAGATACGATTACCTGACCTGGTTTACATTTTTAATTTGAACTTAGTTACTGTTATGTTTTCTCTAGGCCAGAATCTAAACTTATTGAGGAAATTGTCGGTGAAGTTTTGAAGAGATTAGATGGCACTTTTCGAAGTGATAACAAAGATTTGGTTGGAGTGGAATGTAGAATTAACGAAATTGAATTATTATTACGCACCGGGTCTGCGGGTGTTTGCAAATTAGGGATTTGGGGCATCGGTGGTATCGGCAAGACAACTATCGCTGGTGCTATTTTTAGCAAAATGTCTAATCATTTTGAAGGCTCTTACTTTGCTCATAATGTTAGAGAAGCGCAAGAAACTGGTGGATTAGCTCACTTGCAACAACAACTTCTTTCAACGATATTGGATGATAGAAATGTGAAGAACTTTCCATATATCATCCTCAACTTTCAAAGCAAAAGGTTTACTCGCAAGAAGGTTCTAATTGTTTTTGATGATGTTACACATTTAAAACAAATAGAATTTTTAATTGGTCGACTTGATTGTTTTGCTTCAGGAAGTCGAATAATAATAACAACAAGAGATAAACAAGTGCTTTCAAATTGTCGGGTCGATCAAATATATGAGGTGAAGGAATTAGTGGGTGTTCACGCTCTTAAGCTTTTTAGTCGATGTGCCTTTGGAGGAGCCGATCCTAATGCAAGTTATACAAAGTTGACACATGAGGCTGTAAAATATGCTAAGGGAGTTCCATTGGCTCTTAAAGTTTTGGGTTCCTTTCTATCTGGCAGGAGAAAGGAGGAATGGGAAGGTGCTATGAGGAAACTGGAAATAGTTCCTCATATGGAAATTCAAGAGGTCTTAAAAATAAGCTATGATGCCTTGGATGACCATGAGCAAGATATTTTTTTAGACATTGCATGTTTCTTGGTAGGAGAGGATAGAGATCAAGTAATGATGTTTTTTGGTTCTTGTGGCTTCTTTGCAGAAATAGGATTAAGTGTACTTGTTGATAAGTCTCTCATAACTATAGACGACAACACGATAAGAATGCATGACTTGTTGCGAGATATGGGAAGAGAAGTTGTTAGGAAAGAATCTATTAATCATCCAGGAGAGCGTAGTCGATTGTGGCATCACAAAGATATTTATGAAGTTTTGACAAGAAACACGGTGAGCAATAATAGGTTTTCAATTCTAATATTATACCTCGTGTTTGATTTAGATTAGTATTTTGTCAATTTTTGTTTTTGAATACAAATGCAAGTAGTACTGCTTAAAATAAATGGAAGAATAATACTAAAATCGTTAAAATAAATAAATAAATCAATCTGTTGCTGTCCCCGTTCAGTTTGTAATTAAAAAAAAAATACACACACACACACCCCCTTACTTAAATTGAAATACAAAATACACAGCAAATTATTGCAATTGTATGGTATAATATGTCATGGAAATGTTGTATATTAATATTGGAATATACATATAAAAAAAATTTGTTGAATTTTTCTATTTGGAATATTTGCCAAAAAAAATATTACACGTTGTTCAGTATAAAGTAATTTAACATTTCTATTTGAGTTTGTTCCCTTAGATGTAATTTTTCATTTGTTTGCTCCAATTATATAAATTTAATACTAAAAATATGGTTTTTTTTTTAATTGATTACTAGGGAACCAAAGCAATCAAGGCCAACTCTTTGGATATGTCTAATGTAAGTAAGGCGATAAACATAAATCCCTATACTTTCTCAATGATGCCTGAATTGAGATTCTTAAAATTCTATGGACAAAACAAATGTGTGATAACTCATTTTGAGGGTGCGCCCTTTACTGATGTGAGGTATTTCGAGTGGCATAAATCTCCATTGAAATCATTGAATATACATGCGGAGAATCCCGTTTCACTCATATTGCCTGGCAGCAATGTTGGACGTCTTTGGGATGATGTTCAGGTAAATATTTATACAAAATTCTTTCAATAATAAATCCTAAATGCAATTATCCTATAATTAACATTTGTCCCTCTCTCTATTTTTTTAACTTTTATTATTATTATTATTATTTTTTTGTTTTGAGGGCAGAATCTTGTTAACTTAAAAGAGATAGACCTCAGTGGCTCCAAGCAGCTAACGAAACTCCCAGACCTCTCACTGGCCCCAAATCTCGAGAGTCTGGATTTATGGGGATGTTCAAGTTTGATGGAGACTCACTCATCTATTCAGTACCTAAATAAACTTGCTTTCCTTTATCTAGTCTCCTGCGAAAGCCTGAGGAGTCTTCCACATACCATTCGTTCGGAATCTCTTTTCGAACTTCGACTTTCCGGTTGCTCAAGTCTGAAGAGGTTTCCAAAGATCTCATCTAGTTTGTTAAAAAATTTAGATTTAGAGAGCTGTGGAATCGAAGAACTACCCTCATCAATCGAGTGCCTATCCAATCTCAGAAGTCTAGATCTTCTCAACTGTACGAGGCTTGAGCATATCACGAGTACTATATTTAAGTTGAAGTCTCTCGAATCAGTTCGTATTTCTAAGTGTTCAAATTTAAAGAAGTTTCCAGAGATCCCGTCTTGTATTATTAATGAAGCTGTAATTAAGCGACAAGCCTTATCTAAGTTGGAATTGAATAACTGTTCAAGGCTTGAGAGTTTCCCAAGCAGCCTGTGTATGTTCAAATCTCTTACATCTCTTAAAATCAATGACTGCCCAAGGCTTGAGAGATTGCCTGATGAACTTGGAAATTTAAAATTCTTGGAGGAGCTAGCAGTTGAAGCAACTGCTATAAGAGAAGTGCCAGAAAGCCTTGGTCAGTTGTCCTCGCTAAACATATTGGTTCTAAACAATAACAATTTTCAGAGAATACCAGAAAGCATCAAACATCTTTCAAAGTTGGAATATCTCAACTTAAGCTACTGTGAGAGGCTTCAAACCTTGCCAGAGCTTCCCTGCAATCTATATGATTTGGATGCACATCATTGCGCATCACTGGAAGCATTATCAGGTTTCTCATCAATTTCGTCCAGTTCATTTGTTGACCTGAGGAACTGTTTCAAATTGGACCCGAATGAACTCAGCGAAATTGGCAAATATTCTCTTCAAAGTGATCACGCAAGGTGGATGAAAAATATGCTGGAGGTGTGTCTCTAACTCACTCAATTTATTCTATTTTCTTTGATTGAAGTTAAAAATTATTTTCTTAAAAATTATGATTTTTGTGGTACAGTCACAAAATGATGAATGGATCCGTAGATGTATGTACTTCCCTGGGAATGAAATTCCAAAGTGGTTTAGGTATCAAAGTATGGGATCTTCTGTAACTTTGACGACGCCACTAGCAGGTTTCTTCGGTAATAAAAAAGTAATGGGCTTTTCTTTTTGCGCCATTATAGCATTTCCAGACGATCATCCCAATCATTCTAGTTATTATAGTGTGGAGTGTGAATGGAGAGTTAAATCCGAAGG
Organism: Citrus australasica; assembly: GCA_029618585.1. Classification (NCBI taxonomy): domain Eukaryota; kingdom Viridiplantae; phylum Streptophyta; class Magnoliopsida; order Sapindales; family Rutaceae; genus Citrus; species Citrus australasica. Next base: position 29,027,751 of record JARCIV010000003.1, on the reverse strand, counting down.
ATGTTATCGACATCTTTGCTCTTGGTATTTTGGGACAATTAGTTATGTTGAGTCAGATCACTGCTTTTGGGATACTATTTATTCGATCGTGAGGATTTAGGTAAATATTATGATGGGGTTAATGAGGCCACTTTGTACATTCTTGGTTTTTTCGGTGAACGTCTGGAGTGCTGCGGAGTGAAAAAATGTGGGATTCATTTATTGTTCGCTGAAGATTCCACAGAATTAACCCAAGAAGAAGAAGAAACACACCCTAAGAGACTTAAATATTCTTCAACTCGAAGGCAGTTGGCACTCGTTGGATAAATTATCATTCGGTAGACCTTGTTTCTTTTGCTTGATATATTTTTTTTTAGCTTTGTTTTCTGGGTCTTGTCTTTTCTTTATGCGTTTATTGGATGGATGATCAATGAATTCAAAATGGTAATTAATTAATAGAGGATTTACACGTGCAGGTGCTATTTGCTTTGTCTTTTGGTATTTAATGGTAAGGGTAATTTGTAACCTACTCCCAAATAAATTGATATTTTGCACAGCGTTCCCAACAAATTTGACTTGTTGCACTGAACACCCAAAAAAATTGACATTTTGCACCACGCCCCCAATTCCGCTATTTTCTCAGTTAAATTTAACGGTGGAGGGGTAAAATTGGAAGTTTATTTCTTAAATTAATTTTAATGGAAATTCTCTTTATTGCAATTAAAATAAAAATCTTTAAAAAATTAAAGGAAAAATAATAGTGGTGACAATGTATATGTAACAAGAAATTGAGGTTAGACAACTATATCTTAAAAGTTACAGTATTAAAATATTTGGTAAACACCAGTTGCTATACTTTGAAAGCTAAATTGACTTCATTTTACACTTGTGTAATAAAAAATTTATTATATTTTTACTAATTTTGTCAAAATTTATTATTTAAAAATATATTTATTATATACTATTAAAATTTTATTTTATAGTTATAGTTTGTTTTTTTTAACAGCAGTTATAGCTTAAAAGTTATACCACCTTAATATCAAATAGAACTTTAGCAGTCCAGCAGTATTCCACATATAATTACAAGAAAAGGGGGATACGTGTTTGTGTACCTAGGACTATATATAGTTCCTAAATATTGGGATTTTACGGCCTGCCCTTATGTCAGAACTATGGATTCAAAGTGTATTTGAATTCTATTTATCTTACCAATGCTTCTATTCATCATGTTGTTTTTACTTTTTGGTTTTCACTTGTCAATCCTCCCCTCATATTTAGACGATATAAAAGGAATTAGTTGATTAGATCTGATGGGGTGTGTGTGCGTCCATATATACATATTTGGACTCTCGTGGCATTGTTTCATTTGGAAATACTCTTGTAAGGGGATTTTTTGATTTTTCCAGTGTCATAAATTTCGAATCTTGAGGAACGATTTCCGGAGAAGATGCAAAGATGGAGGAATGCTTTGACGGAAGCAGCCAATCTCTCTGGCTTTGATTCTCATGTCACCAGGTAATAATAACCTTTATCTAATTCTTGGTATTTATCTAGTACAAGTAAGATATGACATTATAAAAATGAGTTTAAATATTTATCAATAATATATTAATTAAATCAATTTTTTTAGGATTAGGTTATTATGTTGAAAATTTAATTTTCCCATTATTTTATTTGATGAAACTGTTTCACATTAAATTACCTGTTTTCTATTGCAACTGATGAAAAACATACGATTATCTGACCTGGTTTACCTATATAACTTGAACTTAGTTACTGTTATGTTTTCTCTAGGCCAGAATCTAAACTTATTGAGGAAAATGTCGGTGAAGTTTTGAAGAGATAAGATGACACTTTTCAAAGTGATATCAAAGATTTGGTTGGAGTGGAATGTATAATTAACGAAATTGAATTATTATTACGCACCGGGTCTGCGGGTGTTTGCAAATCGGGGATTTGGGGCATCGGTGGTATCGGCAAGACAACTATCGCTGGTGCTATTTTTAGCAAAATGTCTAATCATTTTGAAGGCTCTTACTTTGCTCATAATGTTAGAGAAGCGCAAGAAACTGGTGGATTAGCTCACTTGCAACAACAACTTCTTTCAACGTTGTTGGATGATAGAAATGTGAAGAACTTTCCATATATCATCCTCAACTTTCAAAGCAAAAAGTTTACTCGCAAGAAGGTTCTAATTGTTTTTGATGATGTTACACATTTAAAACAAATAGAATTTTTAATTGGTCGACTTGATTGGTTTGCTTCAGGAAGTCGAATAATAATAACAACAAGAGATAAACAAGTGCTTTCAAATTGTCGGATCGATCAAATATATGAGGTGAAGGAATTAGTGGATGTTCATGCTCTTAAGCTTTTTAGTCGATATGCCTTTGGAGGAGACGATCCTAATGCAAGTTATACAAAGTTGACACATGAGGCTGTAAAATATACTAAGGGAGTTCCATTGGCTCTTAAAGTTTTGGGTTCCTTTCTATCTGGCCGGAGAAAGGAGGAATGGAAAAGTGCTATGAGGAAAATGGAAATAGTTCCTCACATGGAAATTCAAGAGGTCTTAAAAATAAGTTATGATGGCTTGGATGGCCATGAGCAAGATATTTTTTTAGATATTCCATGTTTCTTGGTAAGGGAGGATAGAGATCAAGTAATAGGGTTTCTTAATTCTTGTGGTTTCTTTCCAGAAATAGGATTACGTGTACTTGTTGATAAGTCTCTCATAACTATAGACTACGACACGATAAAAATGCATGACTTGCTGCGAGATATGGGAAGGGAAGTTGTTAGGAAAGAATCCATTAATCATCCAGGAGAGCGTAGTCGATTGTGGCATCACAAAGATATTTATGAAGGTTTGACGAGAAACATGGTGAGCAATAATAGGTTTTTAATTCTAATATCATATCTTGTGTTCGATTTAGATTAGTATTTTGTCTGAATTTTTCTTTTTGAATAAAAATACAAGTAATAATGCGTAAAATTAATAGAAGAATAATATTGAAATTGTTAAAATAAATAAACGAATCCGTTGCTGCCCCCGCTCAGTTTATAATAATAAAACAACAAAAAAAACAGCCATTCCTTTTCAGATCTCAAGCACTGCCCAACCCTTAATTAAATTGAAATACAAAAATGCACAGCAAGTTATTGCAATTGTATGGTATGATATGTCATGGAAATGTTGTATATTAATATTGGAATATACATATGAAAAATTTTTTCTTGAATTTTTCTATTTGAAATATTTGCCCAAAAAAAAAAATTACCCATAGTTTAATATAAAGTAACAGTAACATTTCTATTTGAGTTTGTTCCCCTTAGAAGTTTTTGTTGATTTGTTTGCTCCAATTATATAAATTTGATGCCAACAAATATGGTTTTTTATTGATTACTGGGGAACGAAAGCAATCAAGGCCATCTCTTTGGATATGTCTAATGCCACTAATGAGATAAATATAAATCCCTATACTTTCTCAATAATGCCTAATTTGAGATTTTTAAAATTCTATGGACAAAACAAATGCATGATATCTCATTTTGAGGGTGTGCCATTTACTGATAATTTGGGTTGAGAGTGAAATTGGAATATTGTTTATTGGAACGTTTTAGACACACATAACCGTTGTGTTTTCCTCTGGAGAGGCCTTTGAGCACTAACAAGATTCATTTTTCGTTGCCCGGGGGCAAAGGGCAATTGACATTCCTCATTTCCCTTCGTATTTACTTATGGGGAGTTTAGGCCATCTCCAATGTGACACCAAAACTAACAGCAAATCACCTTTTACATCATTTTTTATGTAAAATGCTTCTCCAATGTAACACCAAAACCAACACCAAAATGGTGTTTGAATAGTATTGCACGAAATATGGTGCAATTCTATTCATTTGGTGCTAGGGAAAAAAGTTTTAATTATCCTTATTACTTTTTCTTATTTACATATATGTCCTATTTTATATAATATTTTAATTTATTTTAATTATTTTAAATTTATTTTTAATATTTGAATATTATACTAATATTTTAAATAAAAAAATATTCAACACAAAAATTAATAATAAAAATATAATGCCAATAACATTAATTACTAGATTACATATTACAAAGTTAAAAATACACAATTAAATTAACACAAATTAAAAAAAAGCTACCACTACTAGCATAAATTAGAACAATTACTTAATATTATGGGAGATCATTATTAGGTCTTCCAATATCATCAAAATATTGGCCAATATTATTTTGAGATGCTTGGCCTTGCGGAGACCTTCTCTGCAAAATCTTAATTTGCTCATTTTGAAAATATTAATATAAGCTCGAATCACTTATCGAATTTAAATCTTGAAGTAAAATTTTGTTTGCTTCACAATATGTGATCATCTCCAATTTTTTTTTCTCATCCTGGACTCGTATCATTTGAATTTAATAATTTTGTTGCCTATCTTCATTGCCTTTTTTGAGAATTTCATAATGTCATCGATGGTCTTCTTTAATAGTATCAATAACTAGTGAATTTTGATCTTCAACTTTCCTTTTTCCTTTTGCCTTTAGAATGACTCGAAGTTTATTCAGTCGTATTACTAATGCCGTGCAAGGTCATGACAACTATTTTATGTAGCGAAGGGATGTCGTTGGCAGACTTGGGTTATCTAGTCTTCAAAATATCACTGTCGTATTTAGGATGTTGGCATATGACATGCTAGCAGATGCTATTGATGAGTATATTAAAATTGGAGAGTCTACAACAATTGAAAGTTTGAAGAGGTTCTGTTGTGCAATTGTGGAAGTTTTTGCAGAGCAATATCTTAGATCATCCAACGCTAATGAGGTCGCTAGGCTACTCCATATTGGTAAAGAACATGGTTTTCCTGAAATGTTAGGCAGCCTAAATTGCATGCAATGGAAGTGGAATTGTCCAACAGCTTGGGTCGGACAATATGCTAGTCGTAGTGGAACCCCAACTATTATTTTGGAGGCTGTAGCTGATTATGATCTTTGGATATGGCATGCACATTTTGGTTTGTCTTGATTCAAATAATGATATTAATATGTTGGAGGCATCCTATCTTTTTGCCAACCTCGCTTCAGGTATTGTTCTTCATGCTCATTATGTTATTAAAGGGAACGAATATAATATGAGTTATTATTTAGCTGATGGTTTCTACCCAAAATGGTCTACTCTTGTACAAACTATCCATGATCCACATGGTCATAAAAAAATTATTTGTCATGAAACAAGAAGCATGTCAGAAAGATGTAGAACGTGCATTTGAAGTCTTTCAATCACGTTTTGCAATTGTTGCTGGACCATCACGCTTTTGGAACAAACATGTGTTACATGATATAATGATTGCTTGCATTATTATGCACAATATGATAATCAAATATGAACGTAATATTAATGCAACAATTAATGATTGGATGCAAGCACCAATACCAACAGTTGATATGAGGGTAGATGAGAATACTAGATTTCAAGAATTTATTGCTCGACACAAAAAAAATCAAGGATAAAGAGGCTCACATTGCACTCTGAAATGCACTAATTAATCATTTATGATATGAATTTAGTAATTCAAATAACTAGAGTATTATTATTGTTATTTTGTTTTTCTATATTAATGTAATGTTTAATTTTCATAATGCACTAATTTAGTTAATTAAAGGAAAATTTAATAATTTTCTATATTTTTTTGTTAATAGATATAAAATTACTTATTACTTACTTATCTATATTAATAGTAATATTTATTGTGTTGATTGAATTAATTCTTGAGAATTAAAAGAAGAAAAAGAAGAATATTCTTTTTGGTATAAAATTTGGTGCAAATGGGTTGGAGATGAAATAATAATTTGGTGAGAAAAAAGTACATTTTTGGTGTTGGTGTTACACCAAAATGGTGTTAAAGCATTGGAGATGCCCTTAGGGGCCTTGATGTATAAAATGACCGAAAAGCCCCTATGTAGCATGAATATGCTGATTTAATAAAGAAAGATTATCAATAATATTAATAATGGGAAATTGTTAGCACTCCTTTATTCAAATCAATATATATTAATTACTTTAGTATTGCTTTTATAATGCACAATGATTTTTTATTAGTATAATTTTTATTTTTAAATAAATTTTTATTCATAATTATTATAAATTAAATGAATTTTTTATATTATAAAACTAGTAATAAATAAGTGATATATATTAGTTCTAATAGAAAAAAATTATCAACTTCCTTAATAATAAAAGTGACGAAATAATGAAAGGCAAAAGAGGGAAATTGTATGTTCATTCCTCTTTTAGATTCTTTTCTTCTCAACTTTCTATTTAAACTCTTTTATATTCTTTACTTCTCAACTTTCTATTTAAACTCTCTTATATTCTTTTCTTCAAACTCTTTTAGATTCTTTTCTACATTTCAACTTTCTATTTTAACTCTCTTATATTCTTTTCTTCAAACTCTTTTAGATTCTTTTCTACATCTCAACTTTCTATTGAAACTCTCTTACATCTTTTATTTCTTAACTTTCTATTTAAACTCTCTTACGTCCTTTACTTCTTAACTTTCTATTACATTCATTACTCAATTTATAAATTTCATACCTTAAATCCTAAAATTTAAATCAAGTCTCTTACCCTTTCTCATCTCTTCATACGCAGTGCAATCTTTTTAGTTCTCCTCTCTTTGCAAGTAAGTAAAATCTTAGTTCATCGCATCATCTCACATTTTGTTTTCATACTTTGCTTTCTCCAAATTGCCCTCACATTTTCCTCTCAATCTCAATTTCTGGTTTTTTTTTTGTTTTTTGTAGACTTGATTTTCTTTATCTCGGTTTGTAAATTTTATCGGATGTAATGCATAATCATGGGCGACCCAATTAAGGCTCAAGAGGGGCTTCAGGCCCTTTTGGGCCATTAATTTTTCTTTTAAATGTATCCCACGCCCCTTCTAAAAGAATTAAATAAAAAAATTTGGACACATATTTTATGTAACAAAAGACTTATAGTTCAATTATAAGAGTGCTATTTGATGGTTTTAAAGTCCTGGTTTAAATCCCAGTAGCCACATTATTTTGTTTCTTTTTATAAATAGTTTTTGAAAATTACTTAGACAAATGATACGTTCATGCATTTAAAAATAAAAAAGTTTATTACTATTATTATTTAAAATTTAAAAGAAAATAATGAAATTTGAGTTTATGAGATTTAAAATTTAGTCGTGTGAACATTAAAAAAAACCCCAAATTAAATAAAATGTTTTGAACTAATCTCCCTAATTTAAGTATCTGGGTCTGCCACTATGCATAATTAATCGTCGTCATTTTTTTTTCAATAATTTCGCGAAACAAGCAAAATTAAATTAAATTATACATCAGCATAATTAATTAATTAACTAATGCTGTTTAGATTTTGTGCTTGATTATATAGCAATTCATCATATTTTATTATGATTATAAATTTAACTATATGGTCAGGGTCTGAATGATTTTTATTATTTAATATTTTTTTATGAATTTATTCATGTTCGGTTGGATAATATTTAAAGTAATAACAAATATAAGTTTTAATGGAGTGAAAGTGGTTTGATATTGTAAATGCATTGCAGATAAATTAAATTTTTTTTTAGGATGGGAGAAAGAGTGGTTGATGGTGATTGGAAGCCTACTTCTCCATCTAATGGGGAGCGCACTGTGGTTTTACTTGGCCGTACTGGCAATGGCAAAAGTGCGACGGGCAATAGCATTCTCGGAAGAACAGCCTTCAAGGCGAGTGCTGGCTCGTCTGGTGTTACTAAAACTTGTGAAATGATGACAACCGAGCTCAAAGATGGCCAAGTTGTTAATGTCATTGATACCCCTGGTAATTTGCTAATGTTGGTTCCTAGATATTCCATTCCATGCTTGTTGATGTTGTGATGGTAAGTAGATTGATGTTACGAGCCATTACAGGACTTTTTGATTTGTCTGCTGGCTCTGAGTTTGTCGGCAAGGAAATTGTCAAATGTCTCGATATGGCCAAGGATGGTATCCATGCATTCCTTGTAGTTTTCTCTGTTACAAACCGTTTTTCTCAAGAGGAAGAAACTGCAGTACACCGTTTGCCGAACTTGTTCGGGAAAATGGTTTTTGACTATATGATTGTTGTTTTCACTGGAGGGGATGAACTTGAAGATAATGACGAAACGTTAGAAGATTATTTGGGTCATGAGTGTCCAAAGCCTTTAAAGGTTTGTTTCTAAACTCTTATAGTGTTTGATAATTTCATCAGTCATTTTGATCAAGTTGTTTTTGGCTGATTCTTTTGTGAAGTTTTAGACTCCTTTACGGTTGGACTATTGGAAGGGTAATATGAATAAATGCATGCTGAAAATACTAGATAGCTTTATAGTAGGCCAGCCGTCTTAAAGTTCCGTTTTCAATGATGCTTCATTTCCTGAATGGTTTTCTTCTGCCATGCGAGATTGGCCGGAGAGGTGGTTGGTAATTTTCTGCTGGCGTTACTTAATTTTACTTGTACGTTATTTTCTTCGAATGAGATATCATTCATTCATTCGCTAAACATTTTTGCTTTTCGTATTTGTATTCTTTGATTTCCTCTGCTATTTAATCTTGGTTCTTATTCTATTAAGGTGTGTTCATTTGTTTGTTTCTTAAAATATGTACCTCTTTGATTTATACGCTCAAAATTGACCTATTTTTAAGATTTTAAAAGTGGCCCAAAGAGAATGTGACTTGCTATACAGGTCCATTTTATTCGGCGTTGTTTGAACAAAATATGAAGACTAATTTTACAAGATTTAAAATTCTCTTAAAAGTTCCTGTGGATTTAGGCTCAGAATTGGTGTCTAAAATTTCAATGTGAGATCTTTTTTCAGTTTCAACATGCAAATCTCTTTTTTTCAGAATTTACTTGATGATTTTGGTTCCTAAAATTTTTTAACTTGAGAAAGATTTATATCAAGTTCTATTTTACTGCATACTTGATTCAACCTTTGAGGAGTGGGAAGAAAAATAAAAAAAATGAAAATAAAGACCCCTTCAAGTTGTAGCTTTGCAATTAATAAAATCGGGTTATTTTACAGTTAAAGAGAACTTTGTTTTACTTATTGTACTTATTATTATTATTATTATTCCTACTACTACTACTTATGTTATATGGAATGGTGATCACCTTTTAAGATTTTTAAATTTGATGGACGTAAGAGGTTATGTAAGTGGTCAAACCATAAGGAGAATGGAATTGATTATTGAATAGTTTTTGAGGATGCCTGAAATTAAGTACTAACGATCACAATAAAAACAAATTTTGTCAGCTTAATATCCTCAAACTTTTAGAGACTACAAGTGTTTGATTGGTTCATCAATGCTTACCGAAAGGAGCTAACATTTGCTTTATTCCTGATCATTTTCCCATTATTTTAGGAAATCCTTCAACTATGTGATAATAGGTGCGTGCTTTTTGATAACAAGACCGAGGATGAGGCCAAGAGAACCGAGCAGGTTCGGCAGCTTCTTTCTCTGGTTAACTCTGTGATCGTGCAGAATGGTGGGCAGCCATATACGGATGAGTTGAAGGTGACTTCATTACTATCGGGATAGACTTTTGTGTTGCTTCATTCTGAATATGTCATGACAATATCTCTCTTTCTTTTTTTCTACTCAGAGAGGGGCTACTGAACTCCGTGATAAAAAAGCTGAGGTTGATTCTCTCAAGGAGTATTCAAAACGAGAAATTTCAAAGCTGATGGGCCAGATGCAGGAATCATATGAAGATCGAATCAAACGAATGGCTGAGATGGTATTTTTTATGCTCCATGCTTTGCAATCAAAATATGATATGCATATGTGTTCATCTATCAAATCGGGTAATCATTTCTCAAACTGTGCAATTAAAAAATGCCTATAAAGCGTGTAGGTACCTGTAACGATATTCTAAATTGTTAGACTTGGCGGTGGTAAAGACTGCCGCTCTGTCCGTACCCCTAGATTGTTGGAGATTGCCATATGAAAAGAGGCCTTATCTTGCTAGTTAATGTGGACAAATCTGTTATTATTTGTTCACTCATTATGTTTTGAAGGCCGTAACATGCTGTTCTTACCTTGAAGATTGTTTGACGGTCCTGCTCTGTTTTTTGTTGATGAAATTAAGTGGGTTATTCTATGGTAGTAGCTGTAGGTGGTTTACTAATCATGACTTACACTAAGGAGGATTATGCACTTGTTTAGTCATCAATCATGAGAACATTTCTTGTAATACTGTGGGAACAATTGAAATGTTACGAGTAGGTTATGTCATATTTTAATTTTGTTAAAAATAGACTAGCCACATTCACAATAAGTTTTTATGAAAATATAGTTACGCACGTGAAACCTAATCAAATGGCTGCGTAGTTTTGATTTTCCTTTCCACTGTTTTAATTTATTGCTAGGCTATAGAATGATTCGGCATTAAGCCATATCCTATTCAGCAATAATCTAGATTTCCTGTAACATTTTGTGTAATGATTATATGTCTGAGGTGCTAATAAGTTTTATTCTCCACAATCCTGGAGTATGGCAAAATGAAAAAGTTAGCAAATTCTTTAACACTTTATATTTTGGATTTATGTGTTTATATTTTTAAGCTTTTGTTTCTACCATTTATCAATGATTGAGAGTGGAATTGATTGGCCATAAAGTTGTGCCGAGTATGGTGAACTTAGCAACCCGCTTTGCAATTGAATTAAAGTAAATTGATACTTAAGAATTTTCTTCTCTTAAGTTGGAGTTCTATATTACCAATACCCAATTTTTTTGTATTGTTCTGCTACTTTAGGGCCTAGTGGCATGTTTTCTGACTAATATTGATGCTTTTTTGATAGGTTGAGTCTGGGCTCAAAGAGACAACAACTAGGCTCGAACAACAATTGGCAAATGAGCAAGCTGCTCGATTAAGGGCAGAAGAGGTAGCACAATTAGCTGAAAAGAAGTTAAAAGACGAAATTCAATCTCGAAGAATTGAGAAGGAGACTGCGAAACTCCCTAAGCCATCTGAAAATCCTCCACAGGAGCCCCCTAAGCCACCTGAAATTCCTCCGCCGAAGCCCTCTAGCACATCTGATGGGTGGTGTGCCATTATGTAAATGTTCGCAGTCCAGACGCTTATATTTTCTGTTATGTAAATGTTCACAGTCCAATCTCGAGTGCGGTCTTAGGATAATACTATATGAAAAAACGGTATTGACATGAAATGAAGTTTCATTTATGGAGGCGTCTAGAATCTTTTCTTACACGGTGGATCCGAAGAGATCTGATTCCTTTTCTTCTCATTGAGCTCTAAACGAACGCTATATTGTTTTCACATTTGTAGCAGATACTACCCAAAATGTGCCCTTCTAACAATCATGACTTTCCCAAAAATTCAAACCTACTAACAGAGTAATCCTAATATCCGAAAGACTTGTAATAAAACCACCAAGCCTATGACCCTTCTCTGATACACACCATAGTTCAACTAGCTCATAATGCAAATCCTTCGACATCACACAGCCTCAGTTTTGAAAGTTTTATAGATATTAAGTTTCAGCATAATAACTGGTCTCCCAAAGAGAAGATGCCAATGATAAGTCAGCGTAAGTAATTAGGTTACACATAAACTCATCCAATTTCATATATTGCTGGTTTCAAAAATTGGTATCAAGTAGCACAGACATTCAGTAGATAATGATATTCTAATTGTAGATCTCGTATTGAGATGCCACAAGCTTGATCTCTTGAAAACGGGAGAAAACATTGATGCACGCTCAACACGAGCTCATAGAAATGAAATGTGATAGGAGAATTAATTACCCAAGATGGATTATCTTCTTGTCCAGGTGAGAGTGAGCGGAGCCGCCACCCTTGATAATAGCAGGACTGAAGAAATTCCGAGAAGCTAATGCATGGATTGCATTCAGCACTTGCCCAGTTGCCATGTTTGCTTGCTGAAACCTTTCCATTTCTGCTATCTGAGTTTCAGAAACAACGAAATTTTAATAACGTGCTGAAATTTTGGAAGAGGGCGAGAACAAATGCATTATACATACAAAGGATTGATTTGCTTATCTTTGATCGGAGACGCACACTTTCATTTTCCAGCTCAACCTCCTATGAAAATGAAAATGTCACAGAGTTCCGTAAAAGCTTGGAAGAAAACGAAAAAAAAAGGCTAAACAGGATTTAATGAACTTTAATTAATAATTATTACCCTTTTCTGCAAGAACTCAATTTTAGGAAATAGACAAAGCAACAAATTATTTTCAAAATGACATAAATTACATATACTGAACGTATATCGTTAAAGTTTATGCAATGTATTGTTGCAAAACAATGGTGTATTGCTCAAATTCAATTTTTTCTTTTTTTTTTTCTGGTTGATTTCATGCATTTATAATGCAATTAATTAGTTACTTTCTTGGACCTGATGATGCCTCACTCAAGCCTGTTCTCCAGTTGCTTAAGCTCCTTTACAGTTAAAGAACTCAGAGAATCACACATCAGATGCCGATATGAAGAGTCAAGAGTGAGATAACCAATTGAAAATTCAATTGAAATTGTATATTTTGGAATAAATAATTAACTACACCTAATATGAAAATGATTGTTGATGAAATAATTGAAAATACCTGTTCGAATTCTGTAAGATTTGAATTTGCTGCCGCAACTTTGCCGACTCCTGCTGATAGTACTGTTTCCATGGGTCACATGTAATTGGAGAAGTTTAATTTTTATTGGGAACTTTTTATTTCAATGCTAGCTATGTGGTAACCAATGATAATCAGTTGGCTTTTTTTCTTTTTTAACCTTTTCATAATAGCATAGATTCCTAGTAAAGCCTGAATTTATAGCTTAAATTAATGAATTATTTACCTGAGCATTGATCTCAGTAACAGTGCCAGAATTTAAATTATCTGAACATGCCTTCTTGTACCTATCAATGGTTGACCTTATGCTGCTACATGCATAACACATAAATTTCTAATTATTTAGCATAATTGTTTGAAATTGGTTTTGGAAAAAAAAAGAGGAATAAAAAAAGAGGGAGCTGAAGTTTAATAAACAATTTTATTTCTTTATTAAATATCATTTATGTTATCTCATTAGTTTTCATGATCCCTCAGTCTTCAGCTACATGGATAAACAAACATAGACATAAAAAAGAAAGACATGTTAAGTAAGATGGATGTAAAAATGTTTTATTTTATTTTTAATTCTTTATTCTCAATGAGGACATTGGAATAAGTTTACTAAACCTAGCTACCCTCTACATCTAGCTAGGTCATTAATTCCAAGCTCAAAGTGGTTTACTCTCTAATTTGAGAGAATTTTATCCCCACAAGCCAATTGAATATTGAGATGAGAACTACTAAACTAATAGGTGCTTCTTGATATACGTATCAAGTTAACATTTCAATTTCTACGCCTGATATTTCAATTGTAAGTTTAATGTGTAAGGTTTCTTTAATCTAACATTTTAATTGACAGCCACTCCCTATAGCTTCCTAATCATAAATGAAATTATATGTGCCCACTCCCTATAATTTGAACTTTGAAGCGAAGAAGTTAGCACTTTTTATCCCCATCACATTGAAGAGTAAAAATCTCTCTTACGTTTTAGGTTTCTATTCATCATGCATGCGGAAAGAGCAAGACCTAATAGCATTTTAAATTTCTTCAAACAAGTCCATCACTTTAATAGCACGAAAATGTTAGTGCAAACTGAGAAAGAAACCAATACATGATTGAAAATTTTCGGTGCTTTTAGAGTCAAAAGTACTGAAGAAAACTGATGCGAAAGATATGATTCAGATTGCTTCAATGAAGAAAAACGATATGGGAAACCTTTTAAAGCTAAAAGTAGAAACAAAAGCCAAAGAAAATTGAGAATTTGTAAATGATTATAAAAGGAAAGAATCCATCTGGCCAGATTTCAGATCACTGCATGCAGCATGCTGTAATTATTAATATGATTATTAATGTATTGCAGCTGCAGTGTATTTTGTCAAATGATCTAAAACCCTAGATACAGATAGGAAAGTCACCCCAGCCTTTTCTTTTTCTGGGGAATTGGAGTGGACAACTTCGGTCAAATTTTTATTTTTTTCATTTTTATAAAAAAATTTTAGCTACCATGAAATGATGTACTTGCAAGAGTCTAACTTTCATCCCGAACAAAAATCCCTTTTTGACATTCGTTTAATTATATCAAAAAGTTGAAATTATTGAAAAAAAATTGTTAAAAAAAATATTGTTTTTCTCCAAAGCAGTAACGCAAGACCAGCAATATTCTTGACCACTAAAGTCTCATTACCTATTTTCTAATTAGGATAACATTATTTATAATTTACCTTAAAATGCAGTTGAACGACTTTCAGTTGCTTTGTTTAATTAGTCATTCGAGTTGAACTCCTAAAAAAGATATGAGTTAAAAATAATGTTTGGGCTATGCTCCTTCCCCTTTAATAAAACTTGAAAAAATAAAATAAAATGAATTCATGGTGTGGTTTTATCTCAATAACATTATTACTGCTCCTATGGGGGATTTTGAACTGTTACTAGTTATATAAATGGCTAATCTAAATATCTGAACTCTATTATATAATAGGCTAATCCATGCCATTCTAATAAATATCTAACTATTAATTCTAAAAACTAAAAGGAAAAAAATAGTTTTACTTTTAGTAGTACATATACCATGGTAGCGATATTGAACGTCCTACCAACAGCAGTCAATCTTCGCTCCAAACATGTAAGTTTAAATGATCTTTTCCTGGTTTGTAACTCTGATAAAGAAACTGTTTTTCACCTACTGGTTGACTGTTCCTTTGCAAGAACCAGTTGGATTAAATCAAAAGTGGGCTTCTTTGGTATCTATTCATCATTCAAGGATTGGCTTCAAGCTTTGTTTAGGAACTGCACTAATGAGCAGTGCTGGATTGCTGCTATGGTCTGCTGGAAGCTATGAAGCAACAGGAATAATCTAGTTTGGCAGGGGAAATGCGACACAGCAACACAGATTGTTAATGCAGCTGGTAATGTGTTGTTTCAATGGCAGTCAGCTAAATCCTCTGTGATGTTTAGTCAAGTCTCAAGTGATCCAGGTGCTGGTGCTATTGCTTGGTCTCCTCCTCGAGTGGGCTGGCTTAAATGTAACACTGATGCTGCAGTTTTTGCTGATGAGGGAAGAGTTGGGCTGGGCAGTGTTATCCGTGATGAATCGGGGAAATTTGTTGCTGCTCTTTGTTGTAATATCAGGGGAAACTATTCTCCTCGTGATGCTAGGGCCCTTAGCATTCATAAGCTCTCTCTTGGCTAAAGTCTACGAAGTTGTCAAAGGTTATCGTTGAAACTGATTGCCTTCAAGCGTTTTATGCTCTGGTCGATCGAAAGAGTCCTCTAAATAGCTTTAGCTCATTAGTTTTGGATTGCAAAATGTATTGCTGATTCTATAGGCGATATTGTTTTCTCTTTCGTCAAAAGATCTGCGAATTCTGTTGCTCACTTTGTTGGTAGAGCGGGAAATTCTTTGCTAGGTCTTGAAGAGTGGCGTTCTGTGCCACCTTCTTGGTTGATCTCAGTGCTGTAATTGCTGGTTTTATTGTTAATGAAATTGCACTTTCCATAAAAAAAAACATTAAACGTTATCAAGATGATGACATTATCATTATTTTCCGTAATTAAAAATATTGTAACACTACCGTAATTAGGATTTTAGACGATCATTTTCCAAGCATCTCCATCAATGATTTGGTTATTAAGAATCTCAATAGTAAGCAAAAGGGACAATAACTAGTGGGACTCAAAAGCCAATCAAATACGGGTATGGATAGAAAAGGCAATATTATGACAAAATCCATTTTGCTCTTCATGCACCAATCACAACTTCACTTTTTCTGCTTGTTATTGACTTAACATGAAAATAGGAAAGAAGAGAACATTTAATGAGTTATAATATCACCGTAAACTGAAGAAAACCAAAAAGTGGACTAAGCTGGCCTGCTTGCTTTCACTAAAGAAATGCAAAAAAATTGTAGTGAGGCCTCCAAAGCCGGAACTAGAAACAAACAGTAATATTCGAGAATCATCAAATTAAACACTCAAAAAACACACTATTTTATTTGTTCAACAACACTCTTCACCAACTACAACTCTTATTTTTCACTCTCTACACCTTAGACATTTTTGTTACTTCACTTGATACTTAAACCAAAGGGGAGAGGGGGTATTTATACATGAAACAAACTAATCACAACCATTCATTTATTCAACTACTATATAAATCCTCACCATTCATTAAAAACTACCACTCACCTATTTCACCAACCACACCTACCATACCTACCACAAGAAGCTTCTATGTATTTGAGCTTGAATTTATTCATCCTAGATCAAGTTTATGATCCAACACCCCCCCTTAAACTTGATCCTGTGACACCATGCAAACTTCTGAATTTTACGAAGTCTTCTTACTTGAGCTGCTTGGTAAAGATATCAGCTGCTTGATCTTGTGATTCTACATACTTGATTTGCACTTCTTTTCTTACAATACGCTCTCTTATGAAATGATAGTGAATATCTATGTGTTTGCTTCGATCATGAAAGATTGGATTCTTGGATAGGGCAGTTGTTGATTTGTTATCAACACAAATCTCGCTTGGCTCTTCTTATGGCAAACCCAACTCCTTCAACAATTTTTTTAGCCAAATTGCATGACAAACACTTGATGTGGCAACTACATACTCAGCTTCACAGGTGGATAGCGTGACAAATGATTGCTTTTTTGACATTTATTTGAAAATAGTATCTCCTATGAAGAATGCAAATACTGTGGTGCTCTTTTGATCATCTACATCTCTACCCCAATCACTACCGCTATATCCAACAAGCTTGTAATCATTACAAAATGAGTATAACAAGTAGAAATTAATTGTACCTTTGATGTAGTGAAGGATTCTTTTTGCAGCTTTAAAATGAGTGGTCTTTGGATTCTCCATGTATTGACTCACAAGTTCAACAACATAAAGGATATTTGTTCTTTTGCATGTTAAATAACGTAGGCTTCTGACCAAACTTTTAAAGAATGTTGGATCTATATCTTCGCCTTCATCATGCTTGGATAACTTGACTCCGCATTCCACTGGCGTGCTTATAGGCTTGCAATAATTCATCTTGAACCTTTTGAGAATCTCCTTTGTATAGCTTTCTTAGAAGATAAATATGCTTTCTTCCTTTTGCTTAACTAATGCTGAGATAATGTGTTATCAGTCAGATGTCAGTCATCTCGAACTCTTCAAATAAGCTTGGATCACTTTCAGTGAAGATGAGATCATCCACATACAAGCACACAATCAAAATGTCTCCAACTTTTTCTTTGACGTAGAGAGCATGTTCATAAGGGCATTTAGTGAAGTCGTTCTCTTGAAAATACTTGTCAATTCTACTATTCCATATTGCTTTAACCCATAAAGAGCTTTCTTCAATCTCAAAACTTTGTCTTTATGTCCTTTCACCACATTAGCCTAATGGCTATTCGATGTAAACTTCTTCTTCAAGGAATCCATTCAAGAAAGCAGACTTTACATCCATTTGAAAAATCTTCCATTTGTTCAGAGCAGTCAAAGAATAATAAGTCTAATAGTTTCAAGTCAAGCTATAGGATCAAATACTTCGTCGTAGTCTATGCTAGCCTTTTGACTATAGTCTTTTCTTTTATAACTAGCTTCACCTTGTGCCTTTCAATTTCTCCCTTCACATTTCTTTTCGTTTTATAGACCCTTTTGACATCGATCGCCTTGTAACCTTTAGGAAGAGTAGTAAGCTCCTAAGTATCATGCTTCACAATGGCTTTGAGTTCTTTATCCATTGTAATTCTCCACTTATTATCTAGTGCAACTTCTTAGAAGTTGACTGGCTCACAATTAGCAAAGAGGCAAAAGAGAGTGAGATTATCATATCTCTCAGTTACCTCATAGAGATATTGAAGACTCCTTATACGTTCTTCGGTTCTTTCATTTGAGAAAGATGGTAGTGAATCTCCATATGTGGTTGATGCTGGTGAGATAGGTGGAGTAGTTGGCTATTGTTGTTCTTCTACTTGTTTTATCTATGTATGATCATCTTCTTTAATGGGAAATAAGTTGAAGTCATCCACACGAGTAAACATCCTTCACAAAGTTGATTAGGGTGATTGATGCATGGTAAGCCTTTCACCACGATCTTCTTAGATAGTAGCTCCAGTCCTCCAAAGTTAAGATGCCCATATCAAAGATGCCAAGTCCATGATGGATATTTGTGATAGATTTTGAGACATTTTGCAACATCATTTTGAATAATTATATGAAACATTCTATTCTTCGACATTTTCACCTTTGTAATTAGATTTCCTTTGTCATCTCTTAGGAAAAGACTACAATCTTTTAAGCGAATATCATAGCCTTTTTCCAAGAGTTGACCCAAACTAAGGATGTTGCTTTTTATATTGAGCACATAGTAAACATTTGAAATTATTTAGTGGCTACCATCTTTTGCACGAAAAAGAATGTTACCTTTACCATTTACTGGTACTTTTGAGTCATCTCCAAAAGCAACACTGCCATTCACAGATTCATTTAGTTCCATAAACATGCTTATGTTTCCACTCATATGATTGCTAGCATGTGTGTCAAGATATCATGTATTTTCTTGACCTACACTTGTGATATTGCGTGCTAGTAAAAATGTGCCATATTTATTATTTTCTTTTCTACATAATTCACTCTCTCATCAATTCTGGTACTTAGAGTTCTACATTCTAAAGCATAATGCCCAAACTTTTAACAAGTAAAGCATTATACTTAGGATTTGTGATACCTCAATCTTGGATTGCCTCTGCCTTGTCCTCTGGTTGAGCTTTCTCCGTTGGTATAATTGGAGTTGTTGTTGAAATTTCAACCTCGTCCATGACCACGACCTCTATCTCGAATATAATACCTTCTCTTATTGTCAGAGCTTTCTTCTTTTTTCGTTGGATTGATTCCATATTGAGAAGTTGTTCTTCAATTCCTTACTTCTTTTTTAGTTTTTCTTCATAGGCTTGCAACATTCCTTAAAGTTGCTCGATCGTCATATCCTCTAGATCTTTTGTTTCCTCAATTGTCACAACAATATGGCCAAACTTCGAGTCTACTGATCGATGTATCTTTTCAATAATCCTTACATTTTTTAACTTCTTGCCATTTCTTTTTAATTCATTGGAAACAATCAAAACACGAGTAAACTAGTCAAAAATTGACTCCGATGACTTCATGTGTAAGGACTCAAATTCTCCTAGTAATGTTTAGAGACGAACCTTCATAACTTGCTTTACTCATTTGTAAGAAGTCTTTAGTTTCTTCCATGCTTCTTTTAAGGAGGTTATACTAGTAATCTTTTCAAAAGCATATTCGTCTAATGATTGAAAGATGAGATATTTTGCTTCGTTCTCTTTCTTCTTTAAGTCTTTTAAATTCTCCTTCAGCACTGCAGTTAAAGTTGCTTCATTTTCTTGCACAATAAAACTTTTCTCTATGACATCCCATACGTCATGTGCACCTAATAAAGCCTTCATTTTAATACTCCAATTTTCAAACTTACTTCCCTTTAATTGTGAAACTTAAAATGACATCATACCACCATTTGCCATAATTCACAAATTGAGTGAGAATTTTGAGATTCTGAATGCACGGATGGATTCGGCACGTCGAGAAACCTTAGGAGGGACTCGAGTCAATTTTCAATCAACAATCAATTTTTGGTCAATGGTCAATGCCAGTCAATGGTCAACTATAGTGTAGTTGACTTGGTTCAGTCCGAGTTGGTTCAGTTCTATTTGGCTCGTTCGACTTGATTCGGCTAAGCTCGGCTTGGCTTGGTTCGATTCGGCTCAACTTGGTTCGGTTGGTTTTAGCTTGGTTCAACTCGATGAGTCGACTTAGCTTTAGGACATAAAACTTATGACAACGAGTGTAGGTGCGTTCGACCTCCGATCGGGCTGAGTTTTATGGCATTGTGTTCCTCTCATCGAGATCTTCGATTTGATATGCTATATGATAATATATAGCATCGAACACTAGCTCTGATACTGCTTTGTTGGAGAATCAACAAATGATACAACTAATGTATCATGGGGCTATAAAAGAAAAAGAAGAAGAAAAGCTTTCATTGGAAAGTTTGGATTCTTTAAGATATGAAACATGAGAGATCTTGGAAAGAAAGAAAGGAAAAAAAAACCTAAAACTGAGATTTCTTAAACAATGAAAGAGTAAAACAAAGTAAAAAAATGGGAGTAAATTCTTAAAAATATACCAAGCAGGAAAATAAAGACCTGCAAAAAACAAATTTTAATGGATGCTCTTGTGGACGTAAAAGAAAAATGATCCCAATATTAGTTTAAAGACAAGTTTTGATGGACACTCTCATGTACAATCTATTTAATCACACTCGATGAGAGTGAGTTTTTAAAAAACGTTATCATAAATGAAATTAGGTTACTAGACTTCTCTCTCTCTCTCTCTCTATACATACATATATATATATATATGTGTGTGTGTGTGTGTGTGTGTGTGTGTGTGTGTGTGTGTATCTCTGTGTGTGTGTGTGTGTGTGTCTATAAAATTATTATCAAGTGCACGTGCCCTCATTTTTTTTAATTTAGATACTTTATTAAACCACATGATTTAACAACGTGTCTACATAAAAAAAAAGGGGCACTTGTATGAGAGAATGACTCTATGTATATATATAATCATTTGTTACGAAGCATAAGGCCTCCCCTAAATCCTAAAATAGGCAATATCAATACAGTGCAAAGAAACAAGTTGTAATTACATTTTTCTAATGAAAACTATGGGACATGGGTTGAATTAAGATACTTGGGGTGCTTTTCGACACCTAAGTCACCCTTAACGAAGCTGGCTAATTGGAGTCCAATTTCAATTATAGATGAATTTATCTTGCAATTTCAGACTGTAAGAAAAAAGGTTTTTAGATCTTCCAAGGAAAGTTACGGATGTGGGTTTTAAATTAAGATTCTAATTAATAATTAACCAGGCTATACCATCATTGAAGTCTAATTTCGATTATATATGTACGAGTACTTCACTGCCTTCATTAGTCTCAAACTCATGTGAACTAGATAGCATCCAAACAAATTACCAAAGCATAATTTTCTAAGTTGTTTAGAAGATCACAGTTGTTACCAGTGAAGAGATTTTAGATCTAGGGATTTCAAATCTTAACACTTATTTCTCTTTAAATCTTAAAGTCAAACAACCAAAATTTTCTTCTAAAAGCCATTACGAGAGAATGAATATTTCTGTTAAAAGCATATGACAACAAATTACTGCTAATAAATGACAATTTCATATGTTTTCAAGCATCTGCAGACTGCAAAACTAAAAAGCCATCATCTCAAAACAATTGGGAAAATATTAAAAAATATATGCCCAAAAAAGAGAGGAAGCAAACTTAAGGATCTTGAAAAACTTGTCAAATTTTGGATGACACAGTGAAAATATTAAACTGCAATTTTTTTCTTTTTTTTAATAATTTTTTCTTTGTCACAAATGAGATTGACTAACATACCCTCGAGTAGAATCTAACTACAGTACCGCCATTTGGATTCTTAGTCGATAAAAAAAATCTTTGAAAAAATTAGGGTTTTTTGTTTTCAACATAATTGTCCAAGAAAGATTTTATGTTTTGGATTTTGATCTTGTCAATGGTGAGTGAGTACCGATTTTCAAGTTTGTATATACGTTGAATTAATTGTATGTTTTATTAGTGGGGTGTATAGCATATACATAGAGAGAGAGAGAGAGACGACAGCCTTGTGAATATCATTATGCTGCTTCCTGTAAATCTTATATGATTGTTGTTGAAATTTTGTACCTTGATAAGAGCATTCATTGATAAATATGTTTCAGTGTTATAAGACTTCTGATGAACGTCTAGGGAATCATCTTAATTTGAGATGTATGGTACATGAATGAAGCGTGTGTAGGAATTGAACTGTAGTGACACAACATTAATCAATTTAACCCATTGGATACAAAATTTTAGTTATTATAGACCATGATAGTGATGAATGCCAATTCACATCAAGCGGAATCAGTATTAGAAGTCATGTAGATTTAAAGAGATTAATAAGGTAATGAGTACGAAAAATAATTGAAATTGACACACTACTTAAATCTGTAAGAATTTGAATGTGAAACTTTATTTGTTTTGATGTGAGGTATTTCGAGTGGCATAAATCTCCATTGAAATCATTGAATATACATGCGGAGAATCTTGTTTCACTCATATTGCCTTGCAGCAATGTTGAACAACTTTGGGATGATGTTCAGGTAAATATTTATACGAAATTCTTTTAGTAATAAATCCCAATACAACTATCCTATATTTAATCAATAATGCTACATATCCCAAATATTAATCCCAAAACTCATCCCAAGTGATGTGGCAGCTGATATGGCATCCAACTTATAGATTTATTCTAAATTAAAATAGACCCCTCTAAAATACTTTATTTTAAAGTAAATCCCTTTTACAATTAAAAGTCTTTGGTTCTATCGTTTTTGGGCTAGCCGCAAACTGAACAAACAGAGACGAATAGAGAGAGAAAGTTCAGGGAGAGCAAAGTTTTCGATTTCTTCTCACTCATGACAAGTTCGTTCTTTTACCAAACTATTTTACTAGCACTCAACAATATCATGTATTTATTGATTCCTTTTTGTTTATTTTTTATTATTTATCATGTATTTACATTATTTTTTTTGTGATTGAGATAGCATATTTGGGTCAAAAGAATAAGAGGACTGATGGCGGTGTATAGATCTGGTAAAAGATGGTTGTATTCGGTGGTAACATGTTGAAGATCACTTTTTTTTTCTTTTGTTTCACCCTGATTTTGCCGAACAAGTACATTATTAGGAGCTTGGAAACTTTGCATTTAACCAAAATAATTTATTTTCAAAGCTTTCCCTTTTTTACTTTAATCTTAAAAGCAATAACTTAATTTGGTTTTATTTGTTTTAGTTCCCAAGTTGCATATGAAGTACTCCAAAAGATTTTGTGATATTAGTTAAGAAGAAAGGTGAATTGATTGTTATAGTATCTAATGACACTGAAGTTGTACACAGTGATGAGCCTCATTTTTTGCATCAAGGTATTGGGAATTTGGCCATGACTTCTAAAGCAACTGAAATAAGAATGATTGCTCCAGTGGTTCAGCTTGTGTGTTTCGGAGAACAAATTGTCTAGTTATCGGCATTAATTTTTAATGCCAAATTGCAGTTCATAGAGTAGACAGTGAGGAGGTTGCCCAAGCTGGAGTGCTCTCTGTGCTAGAATGGGCAAGAAAGCAGAGTTATATGACAGAAAGTTAATAGATTTCGTCCAGTGATTATTCATATTCAATAGTTAGTAGCAATTAACATAGGGAAGAAAATAAATTAATATTGTAATTTATTTCAATGAAACCCAAGAGAATTGCTTCTTCTGTAAACTCAATATGTACTGAAAATTAATCTACACTTAATTAGCTTTGCCATTCGACTAGAAAATTTTCAGCAATAAGAACATAAAATTGCAATAGCAATACACTTCAGTCCTAACTAAAATGTTCACTCTTTTTTTCTTTTAAAGGAAAATTCATTAACTATAAGAACATAAAATCACAAAGACATAACATATAGATTGTCTTGTTACTGTAAAATTGCAATAGCTCAACCTATAATCATCCATGCAATTAAAAATCCATAATTCATCATAAATTTCAGAGCAAAAACTGAACTGTGAAAGTAATTTAACAATAATCTAACATTATTGTTTAATAACATAATGGTTTCAAATAATTCTTGTACTCCCATCTTTTTATGTTTGGCTTCTTGCTAGATACTTCAATCTCTTTACAACTCTCGAGTGACCTGCATACGTTACAAAGTATTAGTTAAAAAGAAAAGGCTAAAGATTTGTAACTATGAGAAAAGATATTATTTATTTATCTATGTAGTACCCTAAATAGAAAAAAAAATGACATCAATCTAATGACAATAAGAATAACACACTCCTCATAATTATATACCAAGAAAAAAGAATAAAAACATATTGCCTGTATTGGATTATCAGAAGTAACAATTGCATGAGTGGTGTTGTTCTCCAATCCATATCTTTGTGTTTCACTACTTATCATTTGAGATCCCTTGAATAAAATAACATGTAGGAATTATAAGTACTATATAATAAAATATTTGATAAGCATTTTGGATAAAATTTATTAATTTTATACCTTGGTCGTTTTCTTTTGCTTTTTTCTCTTAATAATTTGCTCAACCTTAGACTGCCTTCGTTTGTAAGGTGGATGACCTTTACTTCTAACTGCTAGTGGAGAAAGAATTTTACCATTATGACTGCCACGAACCTCCCCATATTTTGTTGTGCCCTGAGCTATATTACTTCCACGTTGACTAATTTCACCCCTACCTCCATTTAGCATTAGTTTTGCTTTCAAATCATCTAATACCTCCAACACCATATTGCAATTATTCTCATTATCAGTCGCTAGTTTAGCTACATCATAGAAAAAGTTGCACATCTTATCAAATCTGAGTCCTTCAGGTTTTGTGCTCTAATTGTCATTACTTACTTTCACCTTAGTGTGACATCTTTTTATATCCTTTCTCCATCGCCTCAAAAAATACTGTTCTGGAATAGAAAATATTTCTTTATGAATAAGAACTGCAATGATGTGTCGACATAATATTCCCTTAAACTCAAATAGTCGACACTTACAATTAATCTCACAATTAACCTCATTAAAAGAAACTTCAAAAGGGTCACGACGATGATTCTCTCCAATTTTAACATCTTCAACTACTACAAACTTTGAAGTTAAAATATTTGTTTGACATGAAAATATCTCACAAAAGATTTTTCCTTTTAACCCTTGCTGAAATTCTCTGAATTTTTCCATTGTATAAGTATCTTGGAATTGCTGCTCCATGGCATAATGAGTAACACAAGGGATATTAGAATTCAAATTATTAAAATCAGCATGATTTTCTTTTTCCACCTTGTCCCGTAGTGCATTTCCATATTGTTCAACAAATTGTTTTAGAGTAGTTTTTGAATTTACATACCCATCAAAGAATGCATGCATACTCTCACTACGTTGTGTTGTAGACATTCCTGCCCAAAATATATCCTTCACATATGCTGGAACCCAATGTTGGCTCTCATCATACAAGTTTGGCAACCATTCGTTGTTATGAAGATTATATTTTGCAATGAACACCATCCAACGTTCATCAAAATCAGAAGGTATTAAAGAATCATAAACAATATTCTGCATAGTCAACGTGATCACTTCATATTTCTTGTAACCTTTCAATTTTTCTGGAAGCTTTTTCATTAAATGCCACAAACACCACCTATGTCGCGCATGCGGAAAGACAACTTCAATCGCCTTTTGCATGGCCTTATCTTGATCAGTGATTATGGCATTTGGAGCACAACCAGACATGCATGTAAGCCAAGATTGAAAAAGCCATATATATGTGTCAATGTCCTCGTTAGAAATCAAACCACATCCTAATAATGTTGATTGTCCATGATGATTGACCCCAATAAAAGTAGCAAATGGCATATCATATTTATTTGTTAGATATGTTGAATCAAATGTAATAACATCATCAAATTCTTTATTCGCTGTTCTACTTCTTGCATCAGCCAAAATAAAATTTTCAATTGAGCATCTTCATCTAAATCCACCATATAAAAAAAATTGGAGTTTCCATTTTGCATTTTTAAGAAATAATCAAGAACTACAGAAGCATCACCATCCCTAAGCTGTAAGCACCTTACTTTGTCTAAATGATTCCTACAATCTTTTTCTGGGAAAGTTAAATTCTCATGTCCTCCTGCTTCAACCACCAAAGAATTAAAGCTTTTATTCGGTCTTATTCCTGCTTGATCATTCAAATCCAACTTTCTTTGAACAAACAACTTTATTACCCTATTGGTTTTCAGAAAACGAGCCTTACTTGGTGTGTTTAACTCATGATTATGCTCATATGTAATGGATCTGACCTCCCACTTTCTGTCCAAGCATGATGTTGCCCTTACTTTAGCCTTACAATTTGTTTTGGACGTTGCTTGTAATTTAAAAGGATGGTTCGAGATTTTGCCTTATCGCTGTGTGAACATGAAAATGTCACATATTTCAACTCTCCATCGTCTCCTTTGCTAGAGGTTCTTTTAATAATTTCGAATCCCATTATCTTCGCATACATCTTGTAAAACTCAAACAAATCTTGAGTTGTATCAAAAACCATGCCAATTTTTGGCTTAATAATTTCTTATGCATTGGTTCATTACTTATATCGTTCTTGTCATCAACCTAATTTAAATAAAGCAAAAATATCCAACTAATTAAAATCATCATCAATTGATACAAATTAGAAACATATTAATACAAGATATAAAAAAATAAGAATAAAAATTAAAAAATTCACCTCATCAATAATGATTTCTGGGGAGTTTTCTATTTCTTTTTACTCCAAATCCATCATCTCAACTGAAGGTTTTGTTCTTCCTAAAGTTCTTGTCTCTGTTCATTCAGTTTGCAGCCAATCAATTCAAATTCCATCAATTCATTTTTTTTTTCAAGAACTGCAGATTGTTGAGTGCTAATAAAATAGTTTGGTAGGAATTACAAACCTGTCATGAGTGAGAAGACTTTGCTCTCCCTGAACTTTCACTTTAATTTACAGCCAAGCCAAAATATGATAAGACAAACCTGTTCAATTTACGGCCAGACCAAATTTGCAGCCATGCCGAAATCGATAGGGCAAAAGACTTTTAATTGTAAAAGGGATTTACTTTAAAATAAAGTATTTTAGAGAGGTCTATTTTTTTTTATTAAGAGGGGCTCATAAAGAGCTAAGAAATAACAAGTCGGGGATATACAACCCCATAAATATCATGGGACATAAGTGGGATCACTCCTCTAGGAGGAGATTCCAGTACATGTAGACCTAGCGGAAATGAACAAGCCAAAGTATCCAGATAATCCGCGGCAAAATTAGCCTCCTTGTAGACGTGAGAAATCTTTACCCGCCAATTCCGTCTGATAAGGTCGTGAATAGCACGAATGAGCATAGAAAATTCATTGGTGCTCGCCGTGTTATTCCTTACAAGTTGAGTAACGCAGCGGCTGTCAACCTCAGCATGAAGCCAACGGATCCCTTTTTTCCACGCTAGGCACAACCCTTGATAAAGACCCCATAATTCCGCCATAGTCACTGAACAGGTTCCTATATTCATCCCAAAACCAGCAACCCACTGCCCATTATGGTCACGAATCAGGCCCCCTACAACAATTATCCCATTCCCTTTGCACGCTCCATTTGAGTTCAGCTTGCACCATGGCCAAATCGGAGGCGACCAACCGATCCTTGTGCTGACTTTTTTATTCGTCAAGTGCAACAAAGAACCTTGGAGAGAAAGCACCTCCTGCGTACGAGCCTTGACGTCATTAACCATAGATAAGCCGTCCCTAGTTGAGCCATTCACCCAGAACTGATTCCTCCAAAACCATAGTCTCCATATCGCTATTCCAAAGAAGCAAGCCCAGTTTCGTTCTCCAGCAATAGGCCATGCATTCTGGAGGTTATTTTCCATCGATTCTTTAAAAGACGCTTGGAAGAACCGCTGCCTCATTGCTGCAGGAATAACACGATTCCAAAACCCTTTTGTCCTCATGCAGTCTCTTAAAACGTGCAAGATATCCTCAACCGGGGCTCCACATCTATCACACTCAGTATTGATCACCATGTGACGCCTTGCAATTTCAGCTTTGGTTTTCAGCCGACCATGGAGAGCTAACCATATGAAAATTTTAACACTCTGAGGGCCTTGCCACTTCCACACCATATTCCACCTAGTCTCCTGAAGAGGGTTATTTGGAGGCCTGATCGCGTGATAAGCCAAGAAGTTACCTTTTTTAGAATGCGTCCAATAGAACTGGTCCAGACCTAGCAAGGCTGAGGGAGGATGCATGGACGCAATCTTCATGATGGCCGTGTGGGGGAGAAACTGTTCAAATAAGTTCCAGTTCCATTGCCCATTCTCTGTCACACAATCAGCAACCATTAATTTAGATATGTGAACGGGGATAGGAGAGGTAACCTTTTGCACGAGAGGCTTATCCTTATACACCCAACAGTCCCACCAGAATCGGATTCTTTTTCCGTCACCAACTGACCAGCTCCTACTTGACATCGTGTCACTCTAAATCCTTCCAATGGCTTTCCACATATGAGAACCATAGCGAGTTGGCAGAGACTGGGGAGGGTCTGAATTATCAACCCCATACTTAGAACACAGCACCTGGACCCAAAGTTTATCCTTCTCTGAGATGATTCCCCAACTGAGTTTCATTAAGAGAGCTTTATTCATCACGGTTAGCTCCTTCAGCCTTAAGCCTCCACAGGCGTTAGGTCTGCACAGTGTCTCCCAACTAACCATATTCATTCGCAGCTGATTTGAGTTTCCACTCCATATGAATTTCCTGCACGCTTTGTCAATCTTCATGTTAATTCCAGTGGGGAGGCTGGTTATTTGCATTGCGTAGACCGGGATAGCTTGTAACACTGTCTGAGTAAGGGTTATCTTGCCAGCCAAAGACAACAAAGATGCATGCCATCCCGATAGACGCCTTTCCACTTTGTCAATAATGCTTTGATATGTATGTTTTGATACACGAGTATGTAGTAGTGGCATCCCAAGGTAAGTGCCCAAGTCATTGGTTACAGAGAACCCAGGTTCAGCCCCAATCCGTTTCTTATCCCGGGCTGAAATGGTTTTGGAGAAGAATACTTGAGATTTATTCTTGTTTACTTTTGCTTCCGTGCTTTGGCAAAAATTATTTAAGACCATATTGATCACCCCAGCTTGTTCAATACCTGCTTCAGCTAAAAGTAAAAGATCGTCAGCAAAAAATAGATGAGTAAGGGGGGTACCATGACGAGCAAGATGAATTGGCCGCCAATCCCCAGCAATGACGGCTCTATTAATCCCATGGCTGAGCCGCTCCACACAGAGAACAAAAATATACGGAGAAATAAGGTCTCCTTGCCGTATACCACGGGAGGGGACAAATGTCGCAGAAGCTTCACCATTCCATAATACTTGCATTGTAGCCGAAGTAATATATTCCATAATGATCCGGACCATCTCCCCGGGCAGTCTTGTTTCTTGCAGCGTCTCATAAATAAAATCCCAGTTAAGTCTATCATATGCTTTTTCGAGATCCACTTTGATCGCCATGAAACCTTTCTTCCCCACTTTCTTACGCATAGAGTGAATGACTTCCTGTGCAATCACAATATTATCAGTGATATGTCGGCCAGGCACAAAGCTGGTTTGTTGAGGGCCAATAAGGGTCGGCATTAGGGCCTACAGTCTGTTAGCCACAATTTTAGAAATTGTTTTGTAGGCCACTGTGCAAAAGCTAATCGGGCGATACATTTTTAAATTAACCGGATGCTCAACCTTTGGAATAAGAACAAGGAGCGTAGAATTAATTTCCTTCAAAATACTGGCACTACTGAAGTTGCTCTTTATAAACTTACAAAACGATGCGCCAACGGTATTCCATTGGGATTGGTAGAAGATCGCATGAAGGCCATCCACGCCAGGTGCCTTAAGTGGCTTCATACTAAAGATAGTCTGCTGAATTTCATTATCTTCGATGGGTGTCATGAGCCCTTGGGTTACCTCTGTATCCAGGATAGGAAAGCAGCCCTTCACAGGATATGGCCTGAACTCCACTGTCTCACTAGTATAAAGGTTCGAGAAAAACTCCATAGCATGCTGCTTAATAATTTCATTGTCCACAATCCATTCCCCGTTAGCATTCTGGATAGTTGCGATACGATTTTTTCTCCGTCTGTCCAGTACTTTTTGGTGGAAATAAGCCGTATTTCTATCCCCATGAATAAGCCAGTCTTTACGCGATTTTTGGAGCCACAAAATTTCCTCTTGTGTGAGGATTTCCTCCAGTTCTTTCTTCAGTCTGAGTTCCAATCTGGCCAAGCTTCGTCGAGGCTTAGTTTCTAGCGCCATTTGAATCCCCCCCAACCGTGCTAAGATCCGTCGCTTTTTCTAAAATATATTCCCAAAATGATCTCTATTCCATTCCAAGGCCCTCTCTACAAAATTATCAACAGCGTGAAGATACGGCACATTATTGAGCCAAGTAGTAGAAACCAACTCCCCAAAAGAATTATCTGTAAGCCATGAAGCCAAGAAACGGAAAGGTTTTTGACCCCCCGTTCTATTGGTAGCATTGCTAAAACGGACTAATATGGGTCTGTGGTCAGAGGCGATTTTTGGCAGGTGCAAAACAGCATTGTCTGGATACTTGCTTAGCCACTCTGTATTCGAGATAGCTCTGTTCAGCCTCTTCATCAGCGAACCACGAGACCAAATGAAGCGGGGTCCATGGAAGTTTAAATCCAAGAACCCATTCTTATTATACCAACTCTTGAACAAAATGCACACTCAAGAGGCATTAGTAGATCCACCTTTCTTCTCATCAGCACAAAGAGTAGAATTGAAGTCGCCTCCCACTAGCCACGGGCCCTGAACCATTCTAGCCAACGAGTTGAGATGCTCCCACCGCTGTTGACGTACACTAGGATTAGGACTTGCATACACCGCTGTAATCCATGTTTCCAGACTATTGTTCTTCAATATTTTAAAGTGAACGAATTGTTTACGATTGAACAAAACTTCCACCTCAAAATATCCTCTCCAAAAGAGCCAAATACCTCCAGAAAAACCAGTAGCTTCAATGCGATGGGAGTACTCAAATCTGCTGCCTTTAATAAAATCATCAGCTTGCTTCCCACTGATTCTCGGCTCCATTATAACGACCATGGAAGGCCCATAATTCTTGATAAGGGTATTGAAAAAGCGACGAAATCCCTTTGAGGCCGCCCCCTGAACATTCCAAAATAGAATTTGTATCTTCATAATAAACAGATCGAAGAGTATAGAACCTTACTGACGCCGCTGAGCTACCTCGTCCGCTAGGTCCATGGCCGTTTCTTTAACAAGGGACACATCCCCCTCTAGTCAGTGCCATCCTCGCTTGTAACCACATAATCACTGTCATTTTCATCGTCCTCCATGTCCACGTTGGCAGTTAACCCCGTGAGGTTGGGAGGGTCACCATCCAAAGCGGGCAGATTGATCAGGCCACCATTACAGTTCTGGACATTGAGGATTTTAGGTTGGGCATCGGCATCAGGGGAGTGAACAGTGGCATAAGCTGTAGAGAAAGATATGGCCGAGTGGTGGAGGGGGTTTAAGCTAGTAGGTACGTGCACATATGAAGGTAAAGGGTTGGGGCTTACATGGTTTGCACGGGGAAAGGTATCATCTCGTGAGCTATGTGGGTGAAACGGGCTATGAGGGGCTGTGCTTTCCTTAACGTGATTTACCGCATGCTCTCCATTAGATGTTCCCATGTGTCCTGGGTCAGTTTGTTTAACTGGTTTGTGGATCTTCTTCCTTCGAGTAAGCTTAGTTTTTGACAACAAAATAGGGCTCGGGTTAAGTGTAGTGCTATCTCCATGGGTCCGTATCATATTGGCATCCTGATTCTCCTTGTGGTTGGACTCTTCTTCCCCAAGATTAGCTAATATATTGAATCTTGATTCTTTCCCATATTGCCCCCGAATAACTTGCACAATTTCCTGATTGGAATTACTTTCCTTCTCTATTCTTGGCCTGCCTTTGCGA
Source organism: Citrus australasica (assembly GCA_029618585.1). Taxonomy (NCBI): domain Eukaryota; kingdom Viridiplantae; phylum Streptophyta; class Magnoliopsida; order Sapindales; family Rutaceae; genus Citrus; species Citrus australasica. The sequence continues at coordinate 28,995,920 of JARCIV010000003.1, read as the reverse complement.
GCCACCACCATCCATGGCCCGAATTTTGGCTCCGTTCTGCTGTCGTTTCCAGCGTCACTCCTCCACAGCTGTTCCCCGGATCACCTTGGATAGTCACATTGTCCTCAGTCGGACCATTATTCTCCCTTTCTACACAGGCTTCCTTGTAATGTCCGTACTTCCCACAGTGGAAACAAATAATCGGAAGGTTCTCATACTCAACCCTCTGTATTTTGCCATCCAATTGAAACTGGGAAATCAAAGGGCTCTTTAGGTCAATCTCTACTGCAATTCGAGCGAACTTACCCCTCTGTGCAGATTCTGTAGTATAATCAATACGGATAACCGAACCAATTATTTGCCCAAGTCTTCAGAGAATTTTCTTGTGATAATAGTGCAGAGCCATGCCCGGGAGACGAATCCAAGCCACCACTTTCTCTATCTCCCCTTTAGAACTATCAAAGTGAGGTGACCATGGTTGAACCATCAGGTAATGCCCCATAATGGTCCAAGGTCCCGATGTTAAAACATAGTCCGCATCTCCTGCATTCTTGAAACGGATCAGATAATAATCATTCTCTAGATCAATGATATTAAATCCCGGTGTCAAGTTCCACAGAGATTCCAACCTGTTGCACAAAGCCCTATAGCCAATGCGTCGCCCCAGCAGTTTAACCACAACTGAGTTCTGCCAAGGCTTAATCAACTGCTCATGAACTTTTGGAGAAAAAGTTATGGATGGCATAGTATCAGTATTCAGAAAAATCACATCCTCCGGAGTTAAATCTAGTTCACCATCGCTTCCAAACAAATCTTCCTCTGTCTCCTTTTGTGACTTCATTAACTGATCCCGAAAGGATAGACGCTCCGAGGGACCACCCTCATCACTCAGAGTAATAAACTTAGCCTTCTTGGTGGAACGCTCATCGGCCATGGGTAGGGGAGGGTTTTTTAGAGAGGTCTATTTTAATTTAGAATAAATCTATAAGTTGGATGCCATATCAGCTGCCACATCACTTAGGATGAGTTTTGAGATTAATATTTGGGATATGTAGCATTATTGATATTTAATATTTGTCCCTCTCTCTATTTATTATTTTTTTTTTTGTTTTGAGGCAGAATCTTGTTAACTTAAATGAGATAGACCTCAGTGACTCCAAGCAGCTAACGAAACTCCCAGACCTCTCACTGGCCCAAAATCTCGAGAGTCTGGATTTATGGGGCCGTTCAAGTTTGATGGAGACTCACTCATCTATTCAGTACCTAGTTTGATGGAGACTCACTCATCTATTCAGTACCTAAATAAACTAGCTTTCCTTTATCTAGTCTCCTGCGAAATCCTGAGGAGTCTTCCACATACCATTCGTTCGGAATCTCTTTTCGAACTTCGACTTTCTGGTTGCTCAAGTCTGAAGAGGTTTCCAAAGATCTCATCGTGTTTTTTAAAAGATTTAGATTTAGAGAGCTGTGGAATCGAAGAACTACCCTCATCAATCGATTGCCATACAATCTGAGAAATATAGATCTTCTCAACTGTACGAGGCTTGAGTACATCGCGAGTAGTATATTTACTTTGAAGTCCATTGAATCAATTCGTATTTCTAAGTGTTCAAATTTAAGGAAGTTTCCAGAGATCCCATCTCGTATCATTGATGAAGCTGGAATTAAGCGACAAGCCTTATCTAAGTTGGAATTGAATAACTGTTCAAGGCTTGAGTGTTTCCCAAGCAGCCTGTGTATGTTCGAATCTCTTGCATCACTTAAAATCACTGACTGCCCAAGACTTGACGGATTGCCTGACTAACTTGGAAATTTAAAAGCCTTGGAGGAGCTGACAGTTGAAGGAACTGCTATGAGAGAAGTGCCAGAAAGCCTTGGTCAGTTGCCCTCACTAAACATATTGGTTCTAACCAATAACAATTTTCAAATAATACCAGAAAGCATCAAACATCTTCCAAAGTTGGAATATCTCAACTTAAGCTACTGTGAGATGCTTCAAACCTTTCCAGAGCTTCCCTGCAATCTATATGATTTGGATGCACATCATTGCGCATCACTGGAAGCATTATCAGGTTTCTCATCAATTTTGTCCAGTTCATTTGTTGACCTGAGGAACTGTTTGAAATTGGACCCGAATGAACTCAGCAAAATTGGCAAAGATTCTCTTCAAAGTGGCCACGCAAGGTGGATGAAAAATATGCTGGAGGTGTGTCTCTAGCTTACTCAATTTATTCTATTTTCTTTTATTGAAGTTAAAAATTATTTTCTTAAAAATTATGATTTTTGTGGTACAGTTACAAAATGACGAATGGATCCATAGATGTATGTATTTCCCTGGGAATGAAATTCCAAAGTGGTTTAGGTATCAAAGTATGGGATCTTCTGTAACTTTGACGACGCCACTAGCAGGTTTCTTCGATAATAAAAAAGTAATGGGCTTTTCTTTTTGCGCCATTATAGCATTTTCAGACGATCGTCCTAATCATTCTAGTTACTATAGTGTGGAGTGTGAATGGAGAGTTAAATCCGAAGGATGTTATCGACATCTTTGCTCTTGGTATTTTGGGACAATTAGTTATGTTGAGTCAGATCACATGCTTTTGGGATACTATTTATTCGATCGTGAGGATTTAGGTAAATATTATGATGGGTTAATGAGGCCACTTTGTACATTCTTGGTTTTTTCGGTGAACGTCTGGAGTGCTGTGGAGTGAAAAAATGTGGGATTCATTTATTGTTCGCTGAAGATTCCACAGAATTAACCCAAGAAGAAGAAGAACCACACCCTAAAAGACTTAAATATTCTTCAACTCAAAGGCAGTTGCCACTCGTTGGATAAATTATCATTCGGTAGACCTTGTTTCTTTTGCTTGATATATATATATATATTTGGCTTTTGTAACCTACTCCTCGTTTCTTTTGCTTGATATATATATATATTTTGTGGGTCTTGTCTTTTCTTTATGCGTTTATTGGATGGATGATCAATGAATTCAAAATGGTAATTAATTAATAGAGGATTTACACGTGCAGGTAATTTGTAACCTACTCCCAAATAAATTGACATTTTGCACAGCGTTCCCAACAAATTTGACTTGTTGCACTGCACACCTAAAAAAATTGACATTTTGCACCACGCCCCCAATTCCGTTATTTTCTCAGTTAAATTTAACGGTGGAGGGGTAAAATTGGAAGTTTATTCCTTAAATTAATTTTGATGGAAATTCTCTTTATTGCAATTAAAATAAAAATCTTTAAAAATTAAAGGAAAAATAATAGTGGTGACAATGTACATGTAATAAGAAATTTTTTTTACAATTAAAATAAAAATCTAAAACAATTAAAGGAAAAATAATAGTGGTGACAAATGTACATGTAACAAGATTTTTTTATTAAAATTGAAATAAAAATCTTTAAAAAATTAAAGAAAAATAATAGTGGTGACAATGTACATGTAATAAGAAATTTTTTTATTGCAATTAAAATAAAAATCTTTAAAAAATTAAAGGAAAATAATAGTGGTGACAAATGTACATGTAACAAGAATTTTTTTATTAAAATTGAAATAAAAATCTTTAAAAAATTAAAGAAAAATAAGAGTGGTGACAATGTATATGTAACAGGAAATTTTTTTATTGCAATTAAAATAAAAATCTTTAAAAAATTAAATGAGCTAAAAATTTTGTTTTTTACAAAGGGGCATTTTTGTCATTCAATCCAAAATTAGACGGAGCCGTTAGAAATAACTAAAAAATTAACGGAATCGGGGACGTGGTGCAAAATGTCAATTTTTTTAGGAGCGCGGTGCAACAAGTCAAATTTGTTGGGGACGTAGTGCAAAATGTCAATTTATTTGGGGGTAGGTTATAAATTTCCCTAATGGTAATTAACCAATCATTCCATAGGCATGTTTCTTTTCTCCTAAGCAGGTTATAGAGCTTGAATCTCTCCCACGAAGCATGTTAAAGTCAAAAGATCTTCAAGATCTTAATCTTTCTCATTGTTTGAATTGAATAGATTTCGGAAGATCTCGTCTCTTAATATGAAAACGTTATATTTAGATGGAACTGCAATTGAAGAACTGCCCACATGTATGAGTGTCTTTCTGGACTTGTTGCATTGTCTTATGATCTGTTCAAGGCTTGATCATCTCCCGAGAAGCATATTTAAGTTGAAATATCTTAAATAGAGATATCTTGTAAATAAAATTTTTACATTTAAAAGGAACATCAATCGAAGAGTTGCCTGTGTCCATTGAATGTCTCTGCAAACCATTTATCTTTCAAATTGTATAAGGCTTGAGAGTCTGCTAAGCATCCTATATAAGTCGAAATGTCTTCAAGATAGTTATCTCGATGATTGCCTAAATCTACAAAGATTGCCAGACAAACTTGGAAGTTTAGAAGCTTTGAAGAGGCTGTATGCTGAAGGAAAATGTAGTGACAGAAGTACCTTGGTATATTATATTTCAAGAGATGCAGAGCTCATGAGAAATTGGGTTCATCATTCCCTATTTGACAGTCTTACCTGAAAGCTTTATCAATTATCCTTTCTATAAAAGTTGTAACTAGACGAAAACCATTTTGAGAGAATACCAAAAAGCATTATACATATTTCTTTGTTGGAATATTCCACTTTATCTATTGCCAGAGGCTTCAATCCTTACCAAACTTTCCATGTAATCCAGTTTCCGTGAAGGCACACTATTGCACGTCAGTGGAATCAATATCAGGTTTATCAATAATGACGACAGTAATTTGACTCAGGAGTCGAGTAATTATTTTAAGTTGAAATAAAATGAGCTCAGAGGAATTGTCAAAGATGATGCTCAACAGAAGCTTCAGCTGAAGCAATTAAACACTATACCTGGACCATCGTCTATTAGTTTAAGCAGTACTAATTTTTGGTGAGTTCTTTCGTCAAAGATCTTCGAGACTTATTTCAGAATCTGTTTCATTTTTTTATGATATAATTACAGCACAGAGAAGTATAGGTGAAAAGGTGATCTTCGAAGAGAGGAAATGAGGCAGAGCAAGCAGCACTGAACGGGGTAGTAGGTCATTTTCCTATTGTCAACTACCTTCTTTATGTTGTTATTACCTGAAAGAGAAAACTGAAGTTGTTTGTTTCTGAGGAAAATAACACTCTGTTTCTTATTGATTTTGTTTAACTAATTACATCATAATTAACTTGACTTATATACATACATAGGATGACAGCTTTAAGCTATTTACATTTCGTTATACACACATGCAGAATGACTAACAGCAATCCTAACAAACTTGAGTTGATCTGGCAACTTGCTTAACTAACTCTGATGAGCTGGCATTGCTGAAACAACTGACTAATTAAGACTGAAGCTTCTTCCCTTTCTTACTCCTACTCTCTGTGAGCTCAGCATATTGAACTTCCTTAACAGCCCCCCTCAAACTCAAGGAGCAAGGCTGCACATTGAGTTTTGATCTCAGATAGTTAAAATGAACAAAAGAGAGAGGTTTTGTCATTATATCAGCAATCTATTCTTCACTGGAAATGTACTGAATTCTTAACTCCCCTGCAATCACTTTGTTTCTAATGAAGTGTAAGTCAAGCTCGATGTGTTTAGTTCTAGAGTGACAAACAGGATTTCGAGCTAACTCAGTGGCACTGGTGCTGTCACACCAGATAGTGGGTATATTTGAGCAACACAAACCAATTTCAGAAAACAAGGATTGTAACTAGCTGATCTCTGCACTAGCTGAAGCTAAGGCTCTATACTCACTCTCAGCACTAGATCTAGCAACAACCGATTGCTTTCTGGATGACCACGAGATCAAATTATTTCCTAAGTAGACGCAATAAGCTCCAACAGATTTTCGATCATCTAAATCACAAGCCCAATATGTATCAGTGAATCTAGTAATCTTTATTTCTCCATTTCAAGCAAACTTAAGTCCATAATCTTGAGTAGACTTTAAGTATCTAAGCAATCTCTTACATGCTATAAGATGTTGCATTGTAGGACTTGAAACATACTGGCTTAACTTATTCACAGCAAAGGCAATCTCAGACCTTGTTAAAACCAGATACTGCATACCTCCTACAATACTCCTGTAATGTGTAGCATCAGCAATATATTGGCCCTGATGTCCTTGAGCTTCTTTCTGTAGCTTAATCTCTGTGCTCATATGTGTGTCAATCTCTTTACACTCAAGCAACTGAACCTTAGACAGCAGATCTCTTATGTACTTCCCCTGAGACAGATAAATACAATTTGCACCATACAAGACTTCTATGCCTAGAAAATAAGAGAGAGTACCTAAATCCTTGAGTGCAGAAACTGCATTAAGCTTGGCAATGAAAGACTTTAGTTCTGCACTATTTGATCATGTGATTAAGATATCATCAACATAAATCAGTACCAAAATCATGTATGAACTAGTTTTCTTGATAAACAAAGATGTGTCAGCTCTTGAATTTTCAAAATCCCACTGTAACAAGCACCCTTTAACTTTTCATACCAAGCTCGTGGAGCTTGCTTGAGACCATAAAGTGACTTATGAAGTTTACACACAAAGTTTGGCTTTTGACTGTCAACAAATCCTGCTGGTTGATCCATAAAAACTTTTTCTGTTAACTCCCCATTAAGAAAAGCATTATTAACATCTACTTGTCTGATTTGCCACTGATTCATAACAGCCAAACTAATCACTACTCTAACAGTGGCTGACTTTACCACTGGACTGAAAGTTTCAAAGTAATTCATCCCTGCAATTTGTGAAAACCCTTAGCAACTAACCTGGCCTTGTACTTAGCCAGACTTCCATCTGAGTTATACTTAACTCGATATACCCACTTGTTTCCAGCAATCTTCTGACCATCTGATCTTGGAACTAAAGACCATGTATTGTTCTTGAGCAGAGCACTATATTCCTCCTTCATAGCTTCAAACCATCTAGGATTTTGCATAGCTTCTTCTACAGAATCTGGCTCTTTATGAACAAGAGCTACATTGTAGAGCTTAGGCTTGAAAATGCCAATCTTACTCCTAGTAATCATAGGATGTGTGTTTTCTGGAGATGATGTGTTTTGATCAGTTTCTGGTGATGTTTGAAAAATAAGAGATCTGTTGGTAGTGTTTGGTTGGATTGATAGAGAGGTAGTTTCTGGATTAGGCTCTATATTGGTGATTGGTGATTTGTTTAATTATAACAATGGATGAGATTTGTTGTTATGATCAGGAGGAACTGAATGATAAGAACTGCTGCTAGTGGAACTTGCAGAGATAGGATTGTGAGTACTGTTATCATCTGAAGGTGAGAATAAAGGTAAAGTAGATAGATGATATACTTGCTGAGGAGTGAAAGACAAGTTTTGAAATGAATTTGGCTTATTAGAAGTAAAAGCATAATCTGAGGAATAAGGAAAGAATGACTTATCAAAGACAACATGTCTTGCTATATAAACCTGACCATATGGATGCAAACACTTGTACCCTTTATGAGAAGGACTATAACCAATGAAGACACACTTGCTAGAATGATAATCAAACTTATGCTTGTTATAATCTCTAAAAAATGGATAGCATGCACAACCAAAACATTTCAGCATTTTGTAGTCTGGTTTATGCTTGAACAACTTTTCATATGGAGAAAGGAACTTCAGAGTTGCAGAAGGCAACCTGTTAATATGGTAAACTGCAGTTTGGAAAGCTTCCCACCAAAAGTTTAAGGGTAATTTGGCTTGAGCCAGAAGTGTGAGTCCTAACTCAACAACATACCTATGTTTCCTCTCAACTACCCCATTTTGGTGATGTGTGTAGGGACATGAGTGTCTGAATATGATTCCACTTTGGTTCAGAAAATCAGTAAATGCTCTATACTCTCCCCCCCAGTCAGATTGCAGCATTTTAATAGGACATTGAAATTGTTTTTCAACTTGCAATCTGAACAATTTGAAAACCTGTAGAGCTTCTAATTTCAATTTTAATAGATAAATCCAGTTGTATCTACTGAAGTCATCAACAAAGCTGATATAATATACATAACCAGTTTTAGAAAAGATAGGTGAAGGGCCCCATAAATCAGTGTGGATCAGTTCAAGCATTTGAGAAGTTTTGTTTTCTGTGACAGGAAAATGCAACCTGTGACTTTTTCCCATTTGACAGGCCTCACATATTTGCTGTGCAACTTGGTTAATAAGAGAAGATGAAAGATTAACAGTTTGATCATTCTTAAGCACATGTACTAAGCCATTATGATGAGGATGACCAAATCGCCTATGAAGGAGAGCATCTTTATTAACCAATGTATTACAAGAGGAAACATCAGTTTGAAAACAAGCTTTAGAACTTGAGTGTTTATTCTGTACATTATTTGCAACAGAAAAGGAAACATGACATGTTGATAACATAGACAGAGGCTGATTTGAAGAAACTTGACACACGAAGGAAGAGGGAGACTGTGATGATTTTAGCAGGAACCTATACAATCCTTTCTCAGCAAGACCTTGCAGAAGTACGTGTCCCTTCAGTGAATCATTAACATAACACACATTGCCAACAAATTTAATGGAAAGATTATTATCAGTTGTCAATTTGGATATGCTTATTAAATTCTTAGTAATGGAAGGAACTAACAAGATATCTTTGAGTGTTATAGGTGTGTGTTTGTAGGCAGATTTGAAACCTTTATGATTAAAACATACATCACCAATATGAGTAATGACCAAACCTTGTCCATTACCAATAATCAGCTGGTCTGAGCCTTTGAATTCTTCTCTCATATGCATGTTTGCCATATTGTTTGTAATATGGTGTGTAACTCCACTGTCAAGATACCACTCTTCATCAGTTGAACCTTCAACATTTCCAATATAAGCTTCAAGCATAGAGAAAGCCTCTGATGGATAAGAAGAAGAAGCAGGAGAATAGTGAATGAACTGATAGCTAGAATCTGAGGCTTCATAAGGATCTTCAAATGATGATGGTTGATAAGGAAATGGCTCAAGATTAGCCATATATGCAGTCTTTGATCCCATCATTTTTCCTGTCCCAAACTGTTTAGGTGAAGAAATATAAGAATCACCATACCTATACCAACATGCATCAGCAGTATGTCCTTGCTTGTGACAAATTTGACATATAGGTACTAGCTCACTTGATTCAGAAACATTAGAAGCATTAGCAGAAGAAAACATGTGCCTCATTTGTGGTGGTCTGTGAGATTGCATGAACTGATTCCTTCCAAAACCTGCAGCACTTCCTCTACCAAAACCACTAACAGTACTACCACCAGCTGGAAAACCTCTAGGATAAGAAGCAGAAAACATGCCTCGACCAAAAAACTGACCTCTGCCTCCAGATTATCCATAGACAGCATTACTATTACCATAAGTATTCCTCCTAGGAGGACCCCTCATATGTGAATAATTTGTATTCATCATACTGTAATTTGCATTGAACATGGCCTGAGGATTCTGATTTTGTTCTAGCCTAGCTTCATGTGTCAGTAAAAGTGCATATGCATCATCATAATTCATCTTATTAGCTGTAATTATCGAAGCAAGATCTAGATAGCCAGATCCAAGTCCATTTAGCGTCCTTATCAACAGATCTTTTTCAGTTATGTTATCTCCAGCACATGCAAGTTTATTAGCTAGCATTTTCATTTTTGAACAATAATCTTCAATCGACATTGACTCTTTTCTCAGAGTATCTAATTCATATCGGAGCTGCATTATTTTTGCTTCAGATTGTACTCCAAATTGTTTTTCAATAGATCTCTATTTATCAAAGGAAGTATCATAGTTAAGAACTGAGCGTAAGATACCTTTACTAATTGTTGAAAGAAGCCAACTAAGTAGAGTTTGATCTTGAGCTCTCCAGGTGACATAAGCTGGATTTTCAATCCTTTCCACAGATCCATCAGCTTGTGACTGAGAAATATATTATTCTGTAATATTCTGCTTCTCTGAAAATAATCCTTCAAGTCGATTTCCTCTGATTGAAGTGATTACTTGCTTGCGCCAGAGAAGGAAATTTGATCGATCGAGCTTTACTGTTGTAGCAAAAGTAAATGAAGTTTGTGTGGAATGCATTTGATTGACATTTAAACAATTTTGATTTATTGTACTGGAACTAGCCATGGATGGCTTTGATACCATGAAAGAGAAAACTGAAGTTGTTTGTTTCTGAGGAAAATATTTTTTAGAGAAAATAACACTATGTTTCTTACTGATTTTGTTTAACTAATTACATCAGAATCAACTTGACTTATATACATACACAGGATGACAGCTTTAAGCTGTTTACATTTCGTTATACACACATACAGAATGACTAACAGCAATCCTAACAAACTTGAGCTGATCTGGTAACTTGCTTAACTAACTCTGATGAGCTGGCATTGCTGAAACAACTGACTAACTGAGACTGAAGCTTTTTCCCTTTCTTACTCCTACTCTCTGTGAGCTCAGCACATTGAACTTCCTTAACATTACCGTGCGTTGACTATTGTTCGTTTATGGACAAAGAAATGTTTATTCGCCTATGTCAAGCTTCAAAATTACTAATGAATTGGAGATCCTCCTACAAATTCGCATGTAAATTTTTAGCTTTTGATAATTTCCAGATATCTTATTGAAGAAAAGTGCAGAAATTGATGGATAGAGCAAGCCGATAGTTTGTTTTGAATGAAAAGACTGGAGACAATTGTATCTAACATGCTCCAGTTTTACAACAAGATCGAAGCTTACGTTTAGGCATGGAACAGGGTAATGCCATTGGAACTTTCTTGCAAATGTTTAAATTTCAAATCAAGGTTTATTTAGGCTTTTTTAATACTTTCTTTTAGTATTTTACTTTGTTTATTTAGTTTTTGATCCAAAATTTAAAACTTTCTCCAATATCCATCATGGTTGAACATCTTTCTAGAAAAGTTAGCCTATCATTTAGTGCCAGTTCTGCAAAATCTTCTCGATTTTTTAGTGCACAAATGACCACTATTTAAGGCCTTGAACATCTGCACTTGGACTTTTTGCTATTGTGCGAGTCAAAATAAGCAAGGCATTGGGATGTGTGTGGATGTTTTGACACTAATTTTATGGTTGGATATGCAACCTGAAACAAAAAATGGACGATGGAATATAAGCGATATTTTGGACGAGAGTTTCTGAAAAGTGGTCATACAGTGCGTCAGAATCTTTCTGACGTTCTCTTGTGGGCTTGTCCTCTTGTTTTCTGTTTTCAATTAACCTTGCTCTTTTCCAGGTTGGTTGACAAAATTTCTTTGCTGCAAATAGAAACTGATTGCTGAAATCTATTGACAAATGTGCATGCATTGTGTTATTCCCATGGAATTAAAAATGTTCAACTTTTATCTATTTTTGTGATCGGATTGTTTGAAGTAAATGATGATGTTTCCGTGCATATATTGAAACTGCATTCAGTGTAAATAGTTCTTCTTGATGGCTGATCCTGAAGAAGAACTTCAATGGATGTCTCAAGAAGTGTCCATGGTTATTTTGAAGCAGTTCTAAGTAGTTTAGCAGCTATTTGTCCAATGTAAGTTCATTCTTTAACTGAGCCCATTAAATATTTTTAATCGTATAACATTCTTTAACTTTGCCAATTAAATATTTTCAGTCGTACACTAGCAATATAGTTCGAATACTTACTTGAATGGATGAACAAGAAGTTGATTTCAAAATGCTACTTAGCAAAGGTCTCTATTTGAAAGACAATAGATCCAATGGCCCAAATTGGAATCTCACACTTTAACTAAAGTGCTTTATGAAGCCTAACTATATATATTTATTAAAGAAACAATTCTTGTTGAATGAGGGAGAATTTTTATTTAAAGGGTCAAAACATTGTCTAAACTAGGAAAAGTCTTACGCCCTCTTGAAGCACTGCTCTTTTTCTTTTTTTACCACGTGTATTCTTCAATCAATCATAATATTACGCATACTCACGTGGCAAGTACTAAATGGATTGCTCCAAGAGCATCAAAGACGTTCCCTAACTAAAGAGGAATAAAGTATGCCTCACACGCAATAAATGTTGTACAAAAGGCATGGTAAATTGTCGGCAAGCTTGGTCCAAGACTCCAAGTTGTTAAGGAAGTCCAGTATGCTGAGCTCACAGAGAGTAGGAGTAAGAAGGAGAAGAAGCTTCAGTCTCAGTCAGTCAGACGTTTCAGCAATGCCAGCTCATCAGAGTTAGTTAAGCAAGTTGCCAAATCAGCACAAGATTGTTATGAGTCATTTCGTATGCGTGTATAACAAATGTAATTAGCTTAAGCTGCAATCTTGTGCATGTATATAAGTTGAGTTGATTCTGTTGTTTATGTTTAAGTAAAATCAATAAGAAATAAAGTGATCTTTTCTCTGAAAAATATTTTCCTCAGAAACAAACAACTTCATTTTCTCTTTCATGGTATCAGAGCCATCCATGGCTAGTTCCAGTATAATAAATCAAAATTGTTTAAATTTCAATCAAATGTATTCCACACAAACTTCATTTACTTTTGCTACAATAGTAAAACTTGATCGATAAAACTTCCTTCTCTAGCGCAAACAAGTGATCACTTCAATCAGAGGGAACCGACTTGAAGGATTAATCTTAGAGAAGCAGAATATTCCAGAACAATATATTTCTTAGTCACAAGCTGATGGATCTGTGGAATGGATTGAAAATCCAGCTTATGTCAACTGGAGAGCTCAAGATCAAACTCTACTTAGCTGGCTTCTTTCAACAATTAGTGAAGGTATCTTAAGCTCAATTCTTAACTATGATACTTCGTTTAATAGATAGAGACCTATTGAAAAGCAATTTGGAGTACAATCTGAAGCAAAAATAATGCAACTTCGATATGAATTAAATACTCTGCGAAAAGAGTCAATGTCTATTGAAGATTACTATTCGAAAATGAAAATGCTAGTTAATAAACTTGCATGTGCTGGAGATAACATAACTGAAAAGGATTCGCTGATAAGGACACTAAATGGACTTGGATTTGGTTATCTAGATCTGGCTTCAATAATTACAACCAATAAGATGAGTTATGATGATGCATATGCACTTTTACTGACACATAAAGCTAGGCTGGAACAAAATCAAAACCCTCAAGCCATGTTTAATGCGAATTATAGTATAATGAATACAAATTATTCACACATGAGGGGTGCTCCTAGGAGAAATGCTTATGGTAATGGTAATGGTAATGGTAATGCTACCTATGGCCAATCTAGAGGCAAAGGTCAGTTTTTTGGTCGAGGCATGTTTTCTGCTTCTTATCCTAGAGGTTTTCCAACTAGTAGTAGTACTGCTAGTGGTTTTGGTAGAGGAAATGTTGCAGGTTTTGGAAGAAATCAATTCATGCAGTCTCATAGGCCACCACAAATGAGGCACGTGTTCTCTCCTACTAAATCTTATACTTCAAATGTTTCTGAATCAAGTGAGCCAGTACCAATATGTCAAATATGTCACAAGCAAGGACATACTACTGATGCATATTGGTATAGGTATGGTGATGCCTATGTTTTTTCACCTAAACAATTTGGGAGAGGAAAAATGATGGGATCAAAGCTGCATATATGGCTAATTTTGAGCCATTTCCTTATCAATCATCATCATTTGAAGATCCTTATGAAGTCTCAGATTCTAGCTATCAGTTCATGAGCTATTCTCCTGCTTCTTCTAATCCATCAGAGGCATTTACTCTGCCTGAAGCCTATGTTGCAAATGTTGAAGGTTCAACTGATGAAGGGTGGTATCTTGATAGTAGAGTTACACACCATATTACTAACAACATGGAAAATATGCATGTGAGAGAAGAATTCAAAGGCTCAGACCAGCTGGCCATTGGCAATAGACAAGGTTTGGTCATTACTCATATTGGTGATGAATGCTTTAATCATAAAAGTTTCAAATCTACCTACAAACACACACCTATAGCACTCAAGGACATCTTGTTAGTTCCTTCAATTACTAAGAATTTAATAAGCATATCCAAATTGACAACTGATAATAATCTTTCCATTGAATTTGTTGGCAATGTATGTTATGTAAAGGATTCACTGAAGGGACAAGTACTTCTGCAAGGTCTTGCTGAGAAAGGATTGTATAAGTTGTTGTTAAAATCATCACAGTCTCCCTCTTCCTTTGTGTGTCAAGTTTCCTCAAATCAGCCTCTGTCTTTTTATTAACATGTCATGTTTCTTTTCCTGTTGCAAATAATGTTCAGAATAAACACTCAAGTTCTAAAGCTTGTTTTCAAACTGATGTTTCCTCTTGTAATTCATTGGTCAATAAAGTTGATATTCTTCATAGAAGATTTGGTCATGCTCATCATAATGTTTTAATACATTTGCTTAAGAATGATCAAACTATTAATCTTTCATTTTCCCTTATTAACCAAGCTGTACAACAATATATGTGAGGCCTGTCAAATGGGAAAAAGTCACAAATTGCACTTCCATGTCACAGAAACCAAAACTTCCCAAGTGCTTAAACTAATTCACACTTATTTATGGGGCCCTTCACCTATCCTTTCTAAAGCTGGTTATGTCTATTATATCAGCTTTGTTGATGACTTCAGTAGATACACCTAGATTTATCCATTAAAATTGAAATCAGAAGCCCTAGAAGTTTTTAAGTTATTTAGATTGCAAGCTGAAAAATAATTTCAATGTCCTATTAAAATGTTGCAATCTGACTAGGGGAAAGAGTATAGAGCATTTACTGATTTTCTGAATCAAAATGGAATCATATTCAGACACTTATGTCCCTACACACATCACCAAAATGGGGGAGTTGAGAGGAAACATAGGTATGTTGTTGAGTTAGGACTCACACTTCTAGCTCAAGCTAAATTACCCTTAAACTTTTGGTGGGAAGCTTTCCAAAAAATAGTTTACCATATTAACAGGTTGCCTTCTGCAACACTGAAGTTCCTTACTCCATATGAAAAGTTGTTCAAACATAAACCAAACTACAAAATGCTTAACTGTTTTGGTTGTGCATGCTATCCATATTTGAGAGATTATAACAAGCATAAGTTTGGTTATCATTCTAGCAAATGTGTCTTCATTGGTTACAGTCCTTCTCATAAAGGATACAAGTGTTTGCATCCATCTGGTCAGGTTTATATAGCAAGACATGTTATCTTTGATGAGTCCTCTTTTCCTTATTCCTCATATTCTGCTTTTGCTTCTAATAAGTCAAACTCATGTCAAAACTTGTCTTTCACTCCTCAGCAAGTGTATCATCTATCCACTTTGCCATTATTCTCAACTTCAGATGATTATAGCACTCATAATCCTATCTCTGCTAGTTCCACCAGCAGCAGTTCTCATCATTCAGTTCCTTTTTATCATAACAACAATTCTCATCCATTGTCACAAACAAACACATCACCAATCACTAATACAGAGCCTAATACGGAGCTTCATACTTCCTTACCAATTCAGCCAATCACCACCAACAGACCTCCCACTTTTCAAACATCACCAGAAATTGATCAAAACACATCAGCTCCAGAAAACACACAACAATTCAATACTTCTTTAAACACACATCCTATGACCACTAGGAGTAAGGTTGGCATTTTTAAACCTAAGCTCTACAATGTAGGTCTTGTTCATAAAGAGCCAGAATCTGTAGAAGAAGCTATGCAAAATCCTAAATGGTTTGAAGCTATAGAGGAAGAATATAGTGCTCTGCTCAAGAACAATACATGGTCCTTAGTTCCAAGATCAAATGGTCAGAAGATTGTTGGAAATAAGTGGGTATATTGAGTCAAGCATAACTCAGATGGAAGTCTGGCCAAGTACAAGGTTAGATTAGTTGCTAAGGGATTTCAACAAATTGTAGGGGTAAATTTCTTTGAAACTTTCAGTCCAGTGGTAGGCTGTTATGAATCAGTGGCAAATCAGCCAAGTAGATGTTAATAATGCTTTTCTTAATGGGGAGTTAACAGAAGAAGTTTTTATGGATCAACCAGCGGGGTTTGTTGACAGTCAAAAGCCAAACTTTGTGTGTAAACTCCATAAGTCACTTTATGGTCTCAAGCAAGCTCCACGAGCTTGTATGAAAAGTTAAAAAGGTGTTTGTTACAGTGGGACTTTAAAAACTCAAGAGCTGATACATCTCTATTTATCAAGAAAACTAGCTCTTACATGATATTGTACTGATTTATGTTGATGATAGCTTAATCACAGGTCCAAATAGTGCAGAACTAGAATCTTTCATTGCCAAGTTTAATACAGTTTTTGCACTAAAGGATTTGGGTACTCTCTTTTATTTTCTGGGCATAGAAGTCTTATATGGTGCAGATTGCATTTATCTGTCTCAAAGGAAATACATAAGAGATCTACTAACTAAGGTTCAGTTGCTTGAATGTAAGGATATTGACACACCTATGAGTACTGAAATTAAGCTGCAGAAAGAAGCTTAAGGACATCTAGGCCAATATATTGCTGATGCTACACATTGCAGGAGTATTGTAGGAGGAATGTAGTATCTGGTTTTAACAAGGCTAGAGATTGCCTTTGCTGTAAACAAGTTAAGCCAGTATGTTTCAAGTCCTACAATGCAGCATTTTATAGCATGTAAGAGAGTGCTTAGATACTTAAAGTCTACTCAAGATTATAGACTTAAGTTTGCTCAAAATGGAGAAATGAAGATTACTGGATTCACTTATGCAGACTGGGCTTGTGATTTAGATGATCGAAAATTTGTTGGACCTTATTGCATCTATTTAGGTGATAATTTAATTTCACAGTCATCCAAGAAGCAGTCAGTCATTGCTAGATCTAGTGCTAAGAGTGAGTACAAGGCCTTAGCTTTAGCTAGTGCAGAGATCAGCTGGTTACAATCTTTATTTTCTGAAATTGGTTTGTGTTGTTCAGAGATACTCATTATCTGGTCTGACAACACCAATGCCGCTGAGCTAGCTCATAACCCTGTTTGCCATTCTAGAACTAAACACATCGAGCTTGACTTACAGTTTATCATAAATAAAGTGATTGCAGGGGAGTTAAAAATTCAGTACATTCCCAGTGAAGAACAGATTGCTGATATCATGACAAAACCCCTCTCTTTTGTTCATTTTAACTATCTGAGATCAAAACTCAATGTGCAGCCTTACCCCTTGAGTTTGAGGGGGGTTGTTAAGGAAGTCCAATATGCTGAGCTCACAGAGAGTAGGAGTAAGAAGGAGAAAAAGCTTCAGTCTCAGTCAGTCAGACGTTTCACCAATGCCAGCTCATCAGAGTTAGTTAAGCAAGTTGCCAGATCAGCACAAGATTGTTATGAGTCATTTCGTATGTGTGTATAACAAAATGTAATTAGCTTAAGCTGCAATCTTGTGCATGTATATAAGTTGAGTTGATTCTGTTGTTTATGTTTAAGTAAAATCAATAAGAAATAAAGTGATCTTTTCTCTGAAAAATATTTTCCTCAGAAACAAACAACTTCATTTTCTCTTTCACAAGTTATCAAGCCGATTTGGTGCTTGCAAGGTTTGATCATTCACATTTTGATCCATTTTCTTTAACAATGAGAAAAGCCCCACATCAATAAATTGAGAACTCACCGAAGTGCAAAGATAAGAGACGAAAATGGATTATTAGACAACTACAAAAAGAGAGTGCACAAAGTGTGTGGAAAGATTGGAGTATAATTGGGGTGTGTGTGTGAGATAAAATATTTTGAAGTGTGGTTATTACAATTTTTCATATAATAAAATTTTTATCTCATCATCTTTGGTGATCGTGGTTTTTCTTTTCATAAAAGAGCTTTTCACCTAAATCTTATGCTATGTAATTATGTATTCTCTATTTTATTTTTCTATTTATTGTTGACATTTTGCTAGCGGAGATCTTGAGTGGGAACCCAAAATTCTAAACACTAAACCCTAAACAAAACACAAGCACTAAATTGGTAAAAACAAAAGCTAAAAGAAAAATTATACAAGAGAAGATGCTAATAAACAAACTTATGCAAAATGATAATAAAGAAATCTATTCGCTTAATTAGAAGGAAATTTCTTAATCTAATCAGGAGATTGTATCCCACCAAATAGGAGGAGCGCTCTAAGCCAAAATTAGCTCAACAGTCCATGAATGATTTTAAAATGCATCTTGCTCACTAGTTGAAAACAATATACCCAGTGATTACGCAAATATCAAGGAGGAACAAGCTTAGGGATGGTAAAGAGAAGTGATATCAGCATGAATTATATTCCAGCTAAAGAAAATACCAGCCTTTATCATGAGTTAATTCAACCACCAAAATAGCCGCCATAGTTTTTGAAAATGAGATGTTAAGGGATATGACCTTTTTATTATGTAATTATCTTTTGACTCCAAGGACTTGACTGAATCACTCTCAATTCAGACAACCTTAATTACTTGACTAGTCAACCAAATTTAAATTCTAGGGATAATAATAAAAAAAAACTAATTTTATTTTGTCCATCCCCTTGCCTCATAAAAAAAGGAGTATGAAATGTTAATTTCACTTACTCAATCCAAAGTGTATGAAAAAAGAATAGGAGAGACAAATCAAATTTGTTTATATAAAGCTTAAGACAATTATTTGAAGACTGAAGCCCTCCTAACACCCTTTAAAATTCTTATGAAACCTCACCTATTATATATAGGAAAAAGGAAATCTACACCCCCAAAGTTTGAGAAAATGGTCACCAACACCCCCCAAGTTTTCAAAGAGGGACACCAAGACCCCCCCTTAGACCATTATACCCTTTACCTCTATTATTCTAAAAAATCATCTTTAAAATTTTTAGTAAATACAAATACTATATAAATAATGTAATCTATGCAATAATAGACTAACAATATTAAAATATTTTAATATTTTAATAAATTTTAATATGTAATTATTGTATTTATTTTAATAATATATTTTTATTTATTGTTGAGATTTTAAATAAATATTTGCATTAAATACACTCTACAATTAAAAACATGCTCACAAACTAATATTGTTAAAATTGTTATTTTAAATAATATGCAAAATAATTTAAATTTTTAATAAATATATTTTAATATTATGATTCGATTTATCATAAAATTTACTTTAATAAAATAAAATATATCTAATAGATTATAAAATACTAAAATATTTTTTAAACATGGAAATTTTTTTAAAATGTAGATATTATTACATTTATTTTAATATTATATTTCTATTTATTATAAATATTAGAGTCAATTTATGTTATAAGCTTTAGAAATGGGCACGAAATAAGTAATACAATGAGTTTTCATATGATCCGCCTCAGATTCCATGGATGGGTTGGGTCGGGTCAGGTCGTGTCACCTGCATCAAGGCCAAACAGTGAAGGTCGCAAGTCCATGTTGACTGATGCTCACCAGAGCAAGTTAGGCAAAATAGCTCTGCGAAATGCTCTGGCACAGGCGCACAGCAGATTCACAAGTGTATGAAAGCACGGGTTCAAGCGAATTTCAAGTTTCTACAAAACATTACAACTGGTGAGGTGAGTTTAATGTGTTTTTAATGTTTGTTCTTGTGCTTGTAAATTTCTAAATAGCACATTAGAAAGTTTGACTCTTTAATGACTTTTCTTTTGTTCTTTTCCTTTTATATAACTTTGACCACAATTCTTGATTGTTTCGAAATTCAAGGTTGTGGCCACTACAAGTATTGCATTAGATGGGTTCAAGAATGAAGCAAAAAAGACGGTGGTCGCACTAGTTGACATGGAGCGACCTTTTGTCACTCCTCAACCTTCCATTCATTTGGTGCAGAGGGTGAATAATTGAACTTTTTCAATGATCTTGAAAAGTTTACTGGAGTTAAAACAATTCATGGCTATTCATTCTATAGTGAGCAAGCAGTTTTGTGTTTTACTAGTGGTGAGTTTGGATAGTATTTAGATCCTTTTATGTTTGTATGTGTTTAATTGGTACCGCATGAAAAGTCTATTCATCAAATTCACAATACATGTAAGGAGGCATTTTATAGTTTAAATTTAAACAGAGATTGTTGGGTCATCTCCCATTTCTTCAACATTTTGGGATGAATGGTTCTGTCAAAAACTGCTAAAGCTTTGCCAAGTTATTTTCCTGAAGTCCTCTGAAATCTGACTGCTTTTATAAAAAAAATTAATTAGATTAATTTTTGTCCCTAAATGTAATTTACATGCACGTTGGATTTTTTATTAGAAAAATGAAAGGATGCTGATACGAGTATTCTATTTCTTTCATCATTTTGAATTAAGCCGTGTTTTTCTTTTTTTATTGTTATTGGTGTAAATTTTGAATAACGCGCTGTTCGAATTTCTATAAAATCTAAAAGTCAACGAATTTGGCGGACATTTTAAGGCTTGAATCTTCAATAAATTATTTGGTTGAAAGATGAAATTAATGAAATCATCACGAAACTTCCCGTTTCTTTTGATTAAGTAATTGATTTCTATCTGATCAAAATCTCCCATGATCTACTGAACTGTTATGGATTCTTCAGCTTCTTCTGCTCATCAAACCACCAGTTTGAGTTTAAGTTTGTTGAATCCTCGAGACAAGAAGCACGATGTTTTCCTGAGTTTCAGAGGAGAAGACACCCGTAACAACTTTACCAGCCATCTTTCTTCAGCTTTTTCTCGACAAAACATCAAAACTTTCATTGATGACCAACTTATCAGAGGAGATGAAATTTCGGAGTCTCTTCTCGATGCAATCGAGGCATCAACCATCTCGATTATCATTTTCTCAGAAAGGTATGCTTCTTCCAGATGGTGTCTCGATGAACTTTTGAAGATACTCGAATGCAAGCACGATTATGGACAGATTGTGATACCAGTTTTCTATGGCGTTGACCCATCACACGTAAGATGGCAAACAGGCATTTTTGGGAATCTTTTTTCGAAGCTTGAAGAGCGATTTCCAGAGATGAGGAAAAGATGGAGGAATGCTTTGACCGAAGCAGCCAATCTCTGTGGCTTCAATTCTCATGTCATTAGGTAACAATAATTTTCTATCTAATTCTTAGTATTCATAATTTAGTACAAGTAATATCTGACGTTATACGATGAGTTTAAATATTCATCATAATATATTCATTAAATCATTTTTAGGAGGATTAGGTTATTATCTTGAATATTGCAGCTAAAAGCATGCGAGTCTATATCTCGTTTACGTATTTTTGAAGATAGTTACTGTGATTTTTTCACTAGGCCTGAATCTAAACTTATTGAGGAAGTTGCCGATGAAGTTTTAAAGAGGTTGGATGATACTTTTGAAAATGATAACAAAGAGCTGGTTGGAGTTGAATGCCCCATTAACGAAATTGAATCATTATTGCGCACTGGTTCTGCGGGTGTTTGCAAATTGGGGATTTGGGGCATTGGTGGTATAGGCAAGACAACAATCGCCGGTGCTGTTTTCAACAAAACCTCTAGACATTTTGAAGGTTCCTACTTCGCTCTTAATGTTCGAGAAGCACAAGAAAATGGTGGATTAGCTCACTTGCGACAACAACTTCTCTCTACATTATTGAATGATAGAAATGTGAAGAACTCTCCAAATATCGTCCTCAACTTTCAAAGCAAAAGGTTTACTCGCAAGAAGGTTCTAATTGTTTTTGATGATGTTACACATTTAAAACAAATAGAATTTTTAATTGGCCGAATTGATTGGTTGGCTTCAGGAAGTCGAATAATAATAACAACAAGAGATAAACATGTGCTTTCAAATTGTCTGGTCGATCAAATATATGAGGTGAAGGAATTGTTAGATGTTGATGCACTTAAGCTTTTTAGTCGACGTGCCTTTGGAGAAGATGATCCTAATGCAAGTTATAAAGAGTTGACACAAGAGGCTGTAAAATATGCTAAGGGGGTTCCATTGGCTCTGAAAGTTTTGGGTTCCTTTCTATTTGGCAGGAGAAGGGAGGAATGGAAAAGTGCTATGAAGAAAATGGAAATAGTTCCTCATATGGAAATTCAAGAGGTCTTAAAAATAAGTTATGATGGCTTGGATGACCATGAGCAAGATATTTTTTTAGATATTGCATGTTTCTTGGTAGGAGAGGATAGAGATCAAGTAATGAGGTTTCTTAATTCTTGTGGCTTCTTTGCAGAAGTAGGATTAAGTGTTCTTGTTGATAAGTCTCTCATAACTATAGACTACAACACGATACGGATGCATGACTTACTACGAGATATGGGAAGAGAAATTGTTCGGAAAGAATCCATCCATCATCCAGGAGAGCGCAGTCGATTGTGCCATTACAAGGATATTTATGAAGTTTTGACAAGAAACATGGTGAGCAATAATAGGTTTCCAATTCTAATATGCTGTCTTATTTATGTTAGATTTAAATTAAATTTTTGGCTGAATTTCTCCTTTTGAATAAAAATACAATTAATACAGCATACAAAAAACGGAAGAATGATATTGGAAGTTCTTGAAATAAATTTATAAATCTGTTATTGTATCCGCACAGTTTGTAACTTGCCCCACTCAGGCTAAGTTCAAAATCACCCAGCAAACTAGTGCTTTTGGAGGAGGGAGAAAAAAAAATTAAAATAATCCCATTAGTCTCTTTCACACTCTATCTCATTCTTGTTACTTTGTTCACTCACGAAAATTATTTTTAAAAAAAATAATGTTTGAATATACATGTTAAATTTTTTGCTTAAAAAAAAAAAAAACTTAGTTCCATACAAACCTATAGTAACATTTATAGTTGATAGTTTGTTCATTTGTTTGCTTCAATTATATGAATTTGATACCAACATATATACTTGCTTATTGATTATTAGGGAACTACAGCAATCGAGGCCATCTCTTTGGATATGTCCAAAGTCAATAATGAGATACACATAAACCGTTCTACTTTCTCAAAGATGCCAAAATTGAGATTTTTGAAATTCTATGGAAAAAACAAATGTATGCTGTCTCATTTCAAGGGTGTGCCATTTACTGATGTGAGGTATTTCGAGTGGCATGAATTTCCATTGAAAACGCTGAATATACGTGCGGAGAATCTTGTTTCACTAAAATTGCCCTGCAGCAATGTTGAACAACTTTGGGATGACGTTCAGGTATATATTTATTTAAAATTCTTTCAATAATAGATGCGAAATACCTTCCCCTCTGTTTATTTATTTTTTTTGGTGGCAGAATCTTGTTAACATAAAAGAGATAGACCTCCATGGTTCCAAGCAGCTAAGTAAACTCCCAGACCTCTCACAGGCCCGAAATCTTGAGAGACTGAAATTGGATGGATGTTCAAGTTTGATGGAGACTCACTCATCTATTCAATATCTAAATAAACTTGAAGTCCTTGATCTACGCCTCTGCGAAAGCCTGAGGAGTCTTCCAGACACCATTTGCTCAGAATCTCTTTTCGAACTGAGACTTGGGGGTTGCTCAAATTTGAAGAACTTCCCTGAGATCTCATCTAGTCACATACATTTTTTATATTTATATGAATGTGGAATCGAAGATATGCCCTTATCCATTGAGTGCCTATCGAAACTCAACAGTCTAGATATTTACAACTGTACCAGGCTTGAGTACATCAAGAGTAGCATATTTAAGTTAAAGTCTCTTAAACATATTCAAATCTCTAGTTGTTCAAATCTGAAGAGGTTTCCAGAGATCTCACCATCTTGTAATAGAGAGGGAAGTACAGGTATAGAAAAACTACCCTTATCCGAACTCTATCAGTTGGAATTGAAGAACTCTTCAAGGCTTGAGAGTCTCCCAAGCAGCTTGTCCATTTTGAAATCTCTTCAAATCAGGGGTTGCCCAAAACTTGAAAGTTTGCCTGATGAACTTGGAAATTTAAAAGCCTTGGAGGAGTTGAGAGTTGAAGAAACTGCTATAAGAGGAATCCCAGAAAGCCTTGGTCAGTTATCCTCGCTAGCATTTTTGTATCTAAACTACAACAATTTGGAGAGAATACCAGAAAGCCTTGGTCAATTATCCTCGCTAGAAGTTTTGCATCTAAAAGGTAACAATTTGGAGAGAATACCAGAAAGCATCAGACATCTTTCTAAGTTGAAATCACTGGACATAAGCTACTGTGAGTGGCTTCACACCTTGCCAGAGCTTCCTCGCAATCTATATCATTTGGAAGCACATCATTGCACATTGCTGGAAGCATTGTCAGGTTTTTCATTAGTTTCATTCAGTTCCTTTGTTGACTTGAGCAATTGTTACAAATTGAATCCAAATAAGCTCAGCGAAATTGTTAAAGATTCTCTTCAAAAAGATCACGAAAGGAGGCGGAAGCAGGTGCATGTGTCTTTAATTGACCACTCTTATTCTATTTTCCTTTTCTTTAACTAAAGTTAACATTATTTTTTCAAATGTTGATTTTTGTGGTACAGACACATAATAATAAATGGATCCATAGACGCATGTATTTCCCTGGGAACGAAATTCCAAAGTGGTTTAGGTATCAAAGTATGGGATCATCTGTAACCTTGGAGATGCCACCAACAGGTTTCTTCAGTAATAAAAAATTGATGGGCTTTGCTGTTTGTGCTATTGTAGCATTTCGAGACCAACATCATGACAGTGATAGCAGGTATAGTGGGCACTATGAGTTTGACCGGAAAGACAACCTGTAGGAAAATGCTATTCTCCCCGGGTCAAACCCCGGGGAGAACCCCGAAAATAAAACGCGCGTTTTGGTCATTACCAAAACGCACGCGTTTTGGTCAGCAGAAACAAAGAGAGGTTTGGGCGTTTTGGGCGCGTTTTGGTTGTGTTTTAGAGTTGTATGAAGTGACGAAAACAGCACACTTATGGGAGCTCTGCAACGATGACGGATTCATCCACAAGCGGAAGAAGCGGAGGCTGGACGACCCGCCACTAGTTCAAGGCCCGGATCCCGAGGCTGAGGAGCGGCAGCGAAGAGAACGCAGGAGAAAGGTTTTACTGAAGCTCAAAGAACAGTACCAGAAAGAGATCGACCAGTGGGAATTTTTGTCGAACACCTTACGCGTAATGCAAGAGAAGTCTCACCAACAACAGCAACAGCGACCGCTAGACTTGGAGGAAACGGCGGCGTTACTCGGTTCGGCTTCGAAGATGGTGCAGGAGGATGAAATTGGTTGCGGGTCGCTAGTCAATCAGCTCCTTTTGCAGGTAATTGAGTCTTTTTCTTATTTAATGTTTAGTTGTATGTGCTTAATTTGAAATTTTGCTTGCTTAAAGTATGAATTCTGGGTCTGTTGAGAGACTAGGTTGTCGTAAAACATTTAAAGTTTGAATTTTTGTTAGCTAATGAGCTTGATTTTTTGGGCTTACTTTGCTGATGAAGAATTCTTGAAACCTAATTTGACATAATTTAAATTGGTAAATTTGAATTGCCAAAACCCGTACCTTATGAAAAGGGATGTTCAGTTACTCATTAATGTTGAGTAGTGTTGTAATTCTTGTTAGTTCTGGATTGCAATGCAGGCTGAAGCACAGGAAGCGATAATTCACGATATTTCAAGTTTGTGTGATGTGGCAGAGGCAATGTGCAGTGCACAAGAGGAACAGTTAAAGCAATCGTTTATTGATCTTCCTGTTTGGTCTTCGCCACGCGAGCTCATGGCTTCACTTTGTGATGAGTAGGTTACTTCTTTACTGTTATTATATTAATGTGTTACTGTAACGATATTTGTGTAATGGTAAGTATCAGAATGATAGCGTAGATATCTGTAGTTTCTTTTTTCAGATGATGCTGTAATTTGAGAAGGGTTTGACTACCAGAAAGTTTGTTTGGCAAACATTTTATTACTGTTAAATCAGGTATACATACAGAATTGGCCATCTTCTGCATAACGGTTCCTATGTTTGGAGCAAGATCTATTTTTTCCGAGCATCTCCATATCCTGGACAAGATTCTTTACAGCGTGTCGTAATATTTGGTGACATGGGGAAGGTAGATCAACAAACCATGCTGAAGTTTTCTTGCATATAGATAGGAAAGGAAATATGGTACTGAAAGCTCTATGAAGTAATTCATAAAGGCATTCTGTTTATTGTTGGATCTACTGGCATTATTTGGTTATACATGTCTGAGGGGAAAATGAAGCCTGCACGTGCAGTTTATTCCTTTTGCTTTACTTGAGAAGTTACTTTTAATTAGATCATGGGTTTGTAAAATTTCCTGTTTTCCTAGTACCCGCCTATTCATGTTATCAATTGTGGAATAACTCTTGGCATAATGTACTCAAATCTATATGCACTCAACTCTTTGTGTTTCCATTGGTGTATAATCTTTGTAGTAGCAGATGTCTGACAATGAAAACTCATCAAGACACGAACCGATTTATACAGAAAATAAACTTACAAATTGCAATTTGGTGAAGTCATTTAATGTCTGGATTCCAATTTCAAGCACAACAATCTCAGTAACTACAACTAAAATTCCTTTGTTCCTCACATATATTAGCATGTATAATAGTGTGCCATTTCATATGGGCTCCAAACTTGGCATGTATTAGACTATCGTAGAATTAAAAAGAGTAAAGAAAATACAGTGCTAATCATTCTTTAAAAAACAACAGAAAAATGGAAAATATTCATAGAATTTAACATATTAGAAAATATTCAGTTTCGATTACGAATAAAAAATTTCTATTCGAATTTCGTTTATGGTAAAGCATAAGTGACTTTACAGTATTGGAATTACAGCAAGGGAAGATTAAAATTACAGAACAGAGAGAAGTGTGCACAGGATTTTCATTTATCAATTTGGTTGAGCTTGCCGAGGCCATTGCAACGAGCACACACAATCTGAACCTCGTCTTTTCGTGCTGCATTTGCCCTGAGGGTCGCCCCTGACTTGCGAACAAATCCAGCTCCATCACATCCAGTTCCAAGCAGGGCAACTGCAGCTGCACCGGCAATCAGGTAAGTGGTGCAATCATGTGATATTCCAGATAAGGGTGGACCCAAAGTCTTAGAGGCTCAAACCCAAGTTACCCCAAGAGCTTCACTAATGTAATCAAAACCAAATTCTGAATTGGCACTGGCTCTCTGAGCAATGAGCAGCCAAACCAGCAAGAGAAAACTATGACAAAAAAAAAAATCAACTATCAACAATTAATTTCTAAGTGATTACCGACTATCAACAGAAGAATTCACGAGATTTAATTTTAATCAGAAAGATTTCGAACTAGTTATCAATTAATTTCTAAGTGATTACCTACATCGAGATTGTCTTTCTCTTCTGGGTGTGTGTGTGTGTGTGTTTCTGCATTTCTGTGTTTCTGGGTGTGTGTGTGTGTGAGTTTCTGCATTTCTGTGTTTCTGGGTGTGTGTGTGTGTGTTTCTGCATTTCTGCATTTTCGTGTCTGTGTGTGTGTGTGTTTCTGTATTTCTGTGTTTCTGTGTGTGTGTGTGTGTGTTTCTGCATTTCTGTGTTTCTGGGTGTGTGTGTGTGTGTTTCTGCATTTCTGCATTTCTGTGTCTCTGTGTGTGTGTGTGTGTTTCTGCATTTCTGTGTTTCTGGGTGTGTGTGTGTGTGTGTTTCTGCATTTCTGCATTTTCGTGTGTGTGTGTGTGTGTGTGTGTGTTTCTGTGTTTCTGTGAATCAATTGCCAGAAACCAAAACAATAAACGACAACATCCACAATAGTGTAAGTGCTATACTGGGTAAATTTCCTACTAAAAAAGTCCACAACATCCACAACAAGCACTTTTTTTCCAACTAAAAAGATCCACAACATTTCTGTTCAAGTGTAGGCAGATAGCTTTTCTTGTACCAGCAAAACTAGACCAATATGAAGTTATCATCAAGTAAAGATTTGCAAATTGCAAAATTATCCTAAATTAACACTCACATTTCTAGCTAACAAATGTAAATCAAATTGACGAACAGATCAACTTAAAAAAAAACAGCAACTTCAAACTCGGGTACCAAGAACTGACCTTGTTGCTTGTTCCGAAAAATGCTTGGCAGGCTGGCGCTGCCGGAGAGTATGAAGGTCTCCACCGCTACAAAACTCCATCAACAAGCAAGAAAACTTGTCATAAAAACTGCAACTCCCGGGTTTCGTTTCTTGTCAGTTAAACTGAAAAACAACCTCAAAAAAATGTCAGCAAACTTGTCAATTTCAGAATCTACCTTAACAGAAAAACAAATGCAGAATCTACCTCAAAAAAAGGTCAGCAAACAAATGCAGAATCTCCAAAAACAAAAGCATGTTCTCATCCAAACAAATGCAGAACTCCAAAAACAAACACACACACACAGCAGACACAAACACACACACACACAGAGCAGACACAAACACACACACACAGAAACACACAATATTAATTCAAAACACACAATTTTCATCTCTCTTGTTCTTGTTTCTGCACAATATTGCCAACAAATCCAAATTTTTTATCTGCTTGTGCTTTCAATATTATTATTGCCATTACCATGTGGACAAAGTGACAGAGGTTCAACATAGTTATGACTCTTATGAGTAGTGCCTTATGAAACTAAAATTAGAAAGATATATATTGCTCCAATTGCAATTTAAGGAACTTGTTCATATTTGCAAAACAAAGCCATGAAATGAACCAAAAATGCAGTAAAAACTTACAATCTTTCAAACAGCATCAAGCTGTAATTTTTGTGCT
Source organism: Citrus australasica (assembly GCA_029618585.1). NCBI lineage: Eukaryota > Viridiplantae > Streptophyta > Magnoliopsida > Sapindales > Rutaceae > Citrus > Citrus australasica. The sequence continues at coordinate 28,967,333 of JARCIV010000003.1, read as the reverse complement.
AAACTGCAGAATCACAAACACACACACAAAAACACACACACACACACACAAACACAAACACACACACACACAGAGACACAAACACACACACACACAGAGACACAAACACACACACACACAGAGACACAGACACACACACACACACACACAAACACACACACACACAGACACAAACACACACACACACACACACATACAGACACAGACACACACACACACACACACAGAGGCACAGACACACACACACACACACAGAGACACACACACACAGAGGCACACACACACAGAGAGGCACACACACACACACACACACACACACACAGAGGCACACAGAATCACAGCAGCAAAGATTTTCAGCTTGTAACTATTCTCACATATATATGGTTCTTCAAATTACCAAAGATTTTCTAAATTAAATTAACTAAATTTCGCGATCAAAAATTCAAAAACGCATAGAACTAGATTTTGCCAGAACAAGAAACACAACAAAACAAAGAGAATAAATCAATCAACGGCATAAACAGAATGAACAAAAAAGGATGTGTGTAAGTGAAGAAACTGACCCACAACACTGGATGCTCCGGAGCCTAGCGTCATAGTTACGGGTGAGTGACAGCCAAACAGAGGTCCAAAATTGTCAAGCACACCCTCAAGTAAGACCGATCGGCGACGTGGACGGCGTGGCAGGGATGTCGGTGATTTTCTGGTCGGCGATGGGCGTGGCCTGAGAACAAGCTTTGCGGGTGAGTGACAGCCAAACACGAGACAGCTCGCTAGGGGGTGAGTGAGGGAGACAGATCGGGTGAGTGAGAGAGAAGAGCGGGTGAGGGAGAGGGGAGGAAGAACGATGGGGGGAAATGAAAACGAAAGTGGGGAAATGAAATGGAAGGCAAGAGATTTTGTTATATTCAAAACGGCAGCGTTTCAAATTGAAACCAAAACGACGCCGTTTTGCTTTTCGGGGTTTGACCCGGGGTTTGACCCGGGGCAAATAGCAGAACTCCAACCTGTATAGTTTGGACTGTACATGGAAAGTCAAATCCGAAGGTTGTTATAGAGATCTCCGGTCTTGGTATCTTGGGACAATTAGCAGTTACGTTAGGTCAGAACATGTGTTTTTGGGATACTATCTATTCGATAGTGTGGAATTAGGTAAATATTATGACGAGGTTAATCAGGCCTCCTTTGAGGTTCATCGTTTAATTGGTGAACCTCTGGGGTGTTGTGAAGTTAAAAAATGTGGGATTCATTTTGTGCACGCTCAAGATTCTACAGATTGAACCGAAGAGGAAGAGGAGCCATGCCCCAAAAGACTGAAACAGTGCATTCTTTACAGTGCTCCAAAATTCGCAGGACATAAATTGGGAGATTACTTTGTTGATGACAGATACCCGAATTGTTGGAGTGATAAGTAAAATAGATCAACTGTGCACAGACCAGAAATTTCTTTCTTCTGTACAGCCTGGAGCAGAGAGCTACTTGCCCATATTGAGTTGTGAAACTGCGAAGAGGGCAGGGAGTGGAAATCTCAAGTCCGTATTGACTTTTGCTCTATAGCAAATTAGGCAGAGTGGCTCTGATAAATGCTCTGGCACAGAAGATTCACGAGCGTACGAAAGTCTGCAAATCTTGTATGCAGGTTACAATGGAATCTCAAACAGTTCATGACGAGTCAGAGCTCCATGGTGAGCAGATCGTCCAGAGCATTGAGGGCTCGAGAGCATTAGCTTTGCAACTTCGCCACAAACTGGTAAGATGAGTTTAATTTGTTTTGGATGTTTGTTTATGCTTGCAAATTTCCAAGTAGCATTTTAAAAGGTTTGATTCTTTATTGGCTTTGCTTATATTCTTTTTATTTATATAATTTGAGAAGTGGAGAAGGAGCAAACTGAAATGTAAATAACAATGTGATATTTTTTTCTGTACGATGAAACATTGAAGCAAGTTTCTAGATTCGAAGATATTAGCTGTCGTAACAATTTTTTGTTGAAGGTTCTGGCTGGAAAATTTTTGCCAGTTTTAAGGGAAATTTTTCTGAACAGGATCAAACATCTCCCTTTGGACAGACTTTTTCGTATGAAAAGTATCAAGACTCTAGAGGGTGTGTGATGTGCTCCTGCTTACACCAATTCCCCCTTCTTGTCGTATGTCGAACGTATCTAATACCAACTGAAATTTTGTATCCTTGATAAAGGTTTCCTGGAGCTTGCAATAGAACCATCACGTCTTTACGTTGACAAGGTAATTATTGAACCATGTGCATCCAAAGCTCCATGCCTTTAATCTTCAAAGGCCTCTTTTCCTTTTTCGCTTTTTTTTTGTTAATTTCAGTCATAATTTAGCTTCTTAACATCAGATCTATTGATGGGTCCTTCATAGACAGTATTGCTCTGTCTTGGATGCATGATAGATTTTTAAATTAATCACTAACATAATTCCACGGCACTATATTTTATTATGCTTATTGTTCCACCGCACATGCTTAATGACGACTAGTCCTTGAGGTTCAATAAATAGGACGTTGTTAAGATTTATGTTTCCTGCCGTTACAGCACAATGCACATCATTTGCTGTCTTCTACAAATTTTTTGTGTGGATGGCTGTTGAAAATCTTAACACATTTCTTGCTTCTAGTGACTGACGCAGTTCCTGGCTGACTTTCATATAAAACAGGTACATTTTGCTGCAAATACTAAGCTAGGCCTCGGAAGAGGTATGGCTCTTATATATGTTAAAATAACCAATTTTTGCAGTAACTCGGGTTGAGCAATTATCAATATTACGGTATAGCATTTAATTGCATAAGCAAAATTGTCAAACTATTTAACTATTACCCATAGTCGGTCAATATTTCAACATATAAATGATTTGACCTATGGGTAGACTTGCCTTTCCTTATTACAGTACATGAATGTTTAGGATTACAAGGCTGTGTCCATTGCAAATGCTGCATTAGATGGGTTTAAGAATGAAGCTAAAATGATGTTGGTTGCACTAGCTGACTTAGAGCGAGTTTGTCCCTCCCCAGCATTTCATCCACTTGGTGCAGAGGAGGTATGATTGAGCTCCTTCAACATTCTTGAGTTCCAATAACGGTTATTCAAGCTACAATGACAAGCAGTTTTGAGTTTGACTTGTGGTTGAGTTTGGATGTATGTGTTGGCTGCAGATGAAAAGTCTATTAATCAAATTGAAAATACATGTAGGCTGGCATTAATTGTTTTACGGCTTAAACATAATTGTTGGGTCATTTTCCATTAGTTTAACCTTTTGCCATGAATGTTTCCGCTAAATGTTTGCTAGATTCTTTTCCTGAAGTCGTCTGAAGTCTGTTTGTTTTATTAGGATTGAAAGACAGCGCCGAGAGGAGGTGAAGACTCGATCTTCGAAGAAAGTAAATGAAGCAGAGCAAGCGATGCCGAACAGGGTAAACATGCTGGACGCGATGGCTTAAAGACCTGCTGACCCTGAAGAAGAACTTCCATGGATGTTCAAGAAGTACACGGCTATGTCGAAGAAGTTTTGAATAGTTTGGCTGCTGACGTGCCTAAAGTAGGCGGCTCATTTTTAAACTTTGCCAGTTTAATCATCATTGTTGGTGACTTATGAAAATGTTCCAAGACCTTTGTGAATGGTTGAGAAGGCAGTTGTTCTTCGCAAAGTTGAGAGCAAAAGAAGACATTGAATCAGTTGTAAGGCCTTGTAAGGTTGACAGCATTCTTATTTCTCTTCACAAAGAAAAGGAAAGATTATTTCTCTTCACAAAGAAAAGGAAAGAAAAGCAACCAAGCAAAACGGTGTATACGGTCTACGGATTGATTTGTACCTAAGAGAACCAACTGATGGGACCCGCATTTTTTCACCTTCACACGTACACTTACTTGATGGACCTTTGAAAATAGTGCACTATTATCACGTGATGGAGAAATTTTAAAACACCTCTAAATATCATATTAGGTTGCATGTATCTTTTAAGCTACAATTATTGCGGAGTAAAAACCATAATTATGAATTAGAGCTAAGGAAAAAATGCTACTGAACTATCAAAATTGAGATGCAACGTATTATCGAATACCTTGATAGCTAAGCTTGGGTAGCCTATCTGCCACACATACTTCCAAACACACCTTTAGTCATTTAAGTAAATAATGTTATGGAATGTATATATTTATTTTGAAGAATTAGCATGCAATTGATAATTATATAAAATTCAAATACGCATATTATATACATTAATTGATTGTACTGTCTCTAATATATTATAGAACTTCTCCACGTGATGACTCAACATAATTAGCATTTCGATCATTCCAAAGGCCACATTCCCATTTTCGGATTTGACTTTGCATTCAAACTACACATAGGGGTGGGCAAATTGGGTTTCGGTTCGGGTGGATTTCGGTTTGGGTAACAACCCATTTGGTTGGAGAATTCAATCCAATCGGGTTAGAAACACAAACCCAAACCAAAAGCGAACCGAATTTAATTCGGTTTGGATTGAAAAATCGGGTCTAAATTTCGGTTTGGCTTGCAATTTGGGTTACAACCTATTCCAAAATTCAAATCAATTGCAAAATGAATCAAACCCCAGCCAGGCAATCACCTAAATTCCAAAATCAAATACTAGCTCAGCTCCATGATGCAAAAAAAAAAAAGACAAAAATGATTACCAAATGACAAAACATATATAATTGATTAATAACCCATCACCAGAAACACTCAAGACAACAACAATTACAATGTTTTTTTTAAGTCTGTTATACAGAGATGTTACTGACATTATATCAGACATTACAATTAATATTTACAATCATACTATATAACTGGGACCACCAATCATACTATATAACTGGGATCACCGTCATACATTGACACACTGAAGCATTTGCCCATACATTTATACCCTCTCTAATATTTGAGCGAGGGGTGTCTACTCCACTCACATTTCGTAAGGAAAAGATTGTCTCCACTCAGTTATGTTTATTGAGAAAGTACTGAAATTATCCTCATAAAATTCTTATAGAGGCTCGAACCCTTGCACTCAACATTATAAGTGCAAGGCTTCTCTCATTGGACCAAAGGCCCATTGGTTAACAATTACAATGTTAACAAACCAAATTAGCACCAATTACAAAACCAAACCAGCACCAATTACAAACAGCAACTATATAAAAGAAAATTGAACAGATTCAGTGCCCGAAACCCCGCTTACCCATGCCCAAAAGAAAATTGAATTACAAACAGCACCATTTTCATCACGTCAGCGGCACAAGAAGATTGAATAACAAGCAGCCATTCATGCCCATTTGGAATCGCATTTATAACATTACCTTGTGCGGCTGACGACGGCGAACGAAGCCGGAGGTAGCTAGAGCAGAGATGATAGCAGCTGGAACGAGGAAGCAAATCCAGAACGGCTAGAACGAGGAAGCAAATAGCGTGGTGGGCGTTTGTTCCCGGCGGCAGTGGCTGTAACGTAGGCTTGGCTTTGTGTGAATGAATCTCTTGTTACGATGGAGAAGAAGAATCAAGAAAGAATGAAATAACTAGAGATTGCGTTTTTGCCTTATGTACTTATATATATGTACATATGTTCTATTTATTTTTTTAGGCTAACCCGATCGGTTTATAAAATTGAACCCGATTGGCTTGACCCAATCCAAAACCCCCACAATCGCCCGCCCCTAACTGCACGTACATGCTGAACCTGTAATGATGAAGATCTTGAAATCCTATAATAGCGCAATAAGCAAAGCCCACTAATTAAAATCAATTATCAACCGTGATAAATTATCAACCCCAAAGTTCGTCATAAAAAGTCTCCCCTTTTCTTGTTTTGGGAAAATTTCAACCGTGCAGCCAAAGATTCACCCATTATGTAAAATAAACGTGAACTTTTAATTTGTTTAACTTGGCACTTAAATTATTTACTTCGCTGTTAACGGTTTTGGAATCATTTAGGAAAGCCGGCCAAAATAATCATTTTACCCTTGAAATGTAATGTTATACATATGATATTTTTCAGCAGTTGCTAGACATATGTTACAGATGACATCGAATTTAGATGTATAATATATCATCGACAAAAGTCATAGCTAACCTGTTCGCTACATTCCGTCATTTAATTCTTTTTGAAAAACTTGATAGGACAAATGATATTGAATTTTTATATATTTTGAAGCGGTTTTAAATGCTGTTTTTCAAAATGTACAATCCAAAAAGACAAGTCGAAAAAAAAAAGATGGTTTCATTCAAAATAAATCTTTTTAGATTTCTATTTCAATCTAAAAATAATTAAAGAAACACAAGCACCACCAACTCAATATAAAATCAAAACAATCCGTACATATATTTCCTCAATTACCATTATCAATTCATCGACCCAATAAAGAACTAATAGTTGTATAGCTATTGAAAGCGAAAGGTCTATGATTGATCAATTTATTAGTGGTGCATGAAGGAATTGAAAGCACATACGAAGAAAACAAAAGAAAGCAAGCAAGTTAAAACAAGGTCTACGGAATGATTAGTTCACCGAAGAGTACCAGTTGCGATGGACTTGAAGTCGAAGAACATTTCAATCTTTCGGAGTTTGGATACTTTTCCTCATCCGTCGATTCCGGAAATTCCTGGGCGTACAATAAACGAAACCCACATTTTTTCACATCGTAGCACTTCACTCGTTCACCACCTTGAAAGATGTGGGAAAAGGCCTCATTTACGTCATAGTCACATCTATCGAAATCATCGAAAATCACTTCCGAAAAAATAGTGCTCCGGTAGAACGTGATCTGACTCAATATAATCAATTTCCGCAGAAAATCGATAACAATGTCTTGATTTGACTTAACGCCAAACCAAAAAACGAAACCTCCAGATGTTAACAATAGCGCAAAAAGCAAAGCCCACTAACTTGTTGATATTGAAACAACCTGGGTGGCAGCAGCTGGAAGGTTCATAGAGGATCCCATCCATTGAAAGCTAAAGCAATTTGGAATTTCATTCCCAGGTAAATTGATTTGTCTATTGCGGCTTTTACCGAATACCTGTACCACGAAATTCATAAAATCAAAATTTTAACTAACCAAATTAAAAAAAAATTAAAAGAAAGAAAATAATTAGCACGAAAATTCTCATATGCATGCGTACGTCTACGTGAAATAAAGTACAAATTTAATATTTTACTTCATTGCAAATTGTTTTAATATTTCGTGCAAACGTCTGCAGGAGAAAATGACTCACCTAACATGCAATAAAGAGAGTGAGCTAGAAAATAAAGACATACCTCCTTCCCCACCTTTAAAAGTATCTCACGGAGCTCATCTGGGTCCAATTTGAAACAATTCCTTAAGTCAACCAATAATGAATTGTATGAAGTACTTGAAGAACCTGATATTGCTTTCAGGGACGTGCAATGATTTGCTTGCAGGTAAAATGGATTGCATGGAAGTTCTGGTAAGGTTTGAAGCCTAGCACAATGGCTTAAGTCGAGCTTTTCCAACTTAGAAAGATGATTGATGCTTTCGAGTATTCTCTCAAAATTGTTTTTGTCTAGATACAACTCTTGTAAAGAGGATAACCCACCTAGACTTTCAGGTGACTCCGTGATGCCACAATCCGATAGACTTACTTCTGTCAAACTGTGCAAGCCATTTAAGGATAGTGAAACGAGTAGTAGCAAACCCATTGGCTCATGACCTCTGAAGCTCTTGAAAAGTAATTCTTGAAGCTTGTCCAAACGTACAATGGCTTATGGTACTGCTCTTATAGAAGTTCCTTTAACTAGCAACTTATTCAAGGCTTCTAAATTTCCAAGTTCATCAGGCAAACTCTGAAGATTTGGGCAGATTTAAACAAGCATAGACTGCTTGGGAGACTCTCAAACCTCAAACAGTTCCTAAAATACAAGTAATTTAGTTTTATATTACAGGAAAAGATCTCTGGAAGCTTATTAAAATTTGAGCAGCATGAAAATCCAAGTTCTTCAAGAGATTCGGAGTGAATGTTACTTGGAAGACTCGTCGGGCTCTTGCAGGAGTCTAGACGAAGAAAAACAGTTTATTTAGATATTGAATAGATGAGTGAGTCTCCATCAAACTTGAACAGCCCCACAATAATAAGCTCTTAAGATTTACGGCTTGTGAGAGGTCTGGGAGTTTTCTTAGCTGCTTCGAGTGACTGAGGTCGATCTCCTTTAAGTTAACAAGATTCTGCCCTAAAAAAAAATTAAGAAAATTAAAAACGAATTAAGGACACTAAAATTCTTATGGTCTTGCAAAATATTTTACGATATTGTAAAATGTTTTAAGAGACATAGAAGTAGGCATCCGCACGAAATTTTGTCAGGACATCCGCACCAGAATGACTCGAGGAAATATGCTAAAACATATAATTAGCATCATTCGTCTGAAGGCAAGCATTAAAAATATTAAAATATACCTGAGCATCATCCCCAAGTTGTTCAGACTTGCTGTGAGGCAATCTCAGGGAAACAAGAATCTCCATATCTATGCTTACTGGTAACCTTTTCAATGGATAGGCATCCCAGCGAAGATACCTCACTTCATTAAGTCCTGCACTCTGGAAGTGAGACACCTGACATTTGTTCTCTCCCTCAGAGATTGAGTTACAGAATTTCAAAAATCTTAATTTAGACATTTTTGTGGAAGTTCTAGGATTCAAGTGTATATCACTGACATTAATTCAAAGAGTTGCCTTAATTGTTAAGAAACCATAAGTTGGTATCAAATTTATATAATTGAAGCAAACAATTACTATTAGTGATCAAACTCTATTTTGCCTAGATCAGCAATCGAAGCTAGTCCAGCCACTCCAAGATTATTAATAACTGTAGTTTATGGACAAGAATGACTAACACAAATTCAATCAATCTAATGCGCAGAAACCAGAAACGAAACAAAAACTAAGCAAAACATATCAAAACTCAGGGCATAGAGTTTCGTTCCAAAGGGCCTACTTTCGCTTTAAAACATAGCAAGTTCATGTGTAGATCGATTTGTTATTCATCCCGGTGGATTTCTTAAAGCCCCTTGGGATGAAACTCGACCTGCTAATCTACAGAAGTCCTTCCTAAACTATACTCCACCCCCCGGCTCCAAATTGGGCCGACCCTTCCAAGATGGACTAGGGCTCTTAAGTGCTTTCGACTTTTATTAAACTCAAGGGCCTAGGCCTAGGCTCGGCCTATTTGCTAACCGCCCGTCATTATCTCACCATTATCCTTTACTTTAGCTCTACTAAAAATTTTAAATTAATTTTTATCTCTCAACATACTCCATCTAAACTTGAGCTTATCCTTATTATAATTTTTATATTTTTTTTCAAACACCCACCATATAAAAATAATAAAATCTATTTTAAAAAGCAAAAAAAAATATCAACTACAATTTCTCTCTTTCTTTTTAAAGGTTTTATTCACCGTTGCCATAACCATAAAAAAAAAGTTTAATACTTCTTCATCATCCTCTATTGATTATTGCAAATTAATTTCTTCCATAATCATAAAAACTACAGTATAAAATATTTGAGAAGAAATAATAATTTAAAAAGTTAAAAGAAATTATAGTTTAAGAAATTGGATTAGTTAAATCAGATATTAATAGAAATTATCATATGGATGCACTTAAAAGCTATTTATACTTTTAAATTGTTTCATATAAGAATAAAATAGATATTATTATAAAAGTGATTAGTGGGGGCTAATAAGATATAATGAGGGAGTCAAGTATCACAACTCACTAGATTTTTTAAGGTTGATAAATTTTGATCGAAGGAAAAAGAAAACAAGAAATTTCTGAAGGAGGGAAAAAAATGTGTTACTTCTACTTTCATCTTTATAAAAATAAAATAATTCGAATTTGATATAAATAGAATAGAAATGAAAACTTATTGTTGTTCACAAGGTTTTTTGTCAAAACTTCGTGAACATCTTTGTGTTGTGATAATCGACTGCATTTTCTAAGATCATTGATGGATTCGCGTCAGATAATTTCTCTACCAATATCTGCAGCAAATCATGTATTCCTATCACATATTTCGTTCTTATCTTATTGTGTGATATAGTTACGAGGGGACTTCTCAACAAGTACACTCAATCCAATTTCTGCAAAGAAGCCATTAGCATTAAGAAAACTTATTACTTGATCTTTATCCTCTCCTTCCGAGAAACATGAAATATGGAAATAAATTTTCTACTCGTGGTCATCCAAGCCATCATAACTTATTTTTAATGCCTCTTGGATTTACATGTGGGGAAGTATTTCTAGTTTCGTTGTTGTACATTCTCGGTCCTTTTTTCTCCTTCCCGATAGAAACAGACCCAAAACTTTAAGTGCTAGTGAAACTTCGTGAGCACATTGTAATGCCCTGTATGTCAGCTCTACATAACTTTCATCGGGTTCGTCTCCTCCAAAAGCACATTGACCGAAAAGCTTAAGAGCAACAGTAGCTACTAACCCCTCCATTTGATATATTTATGGACCCTACAATCATTAAGCACTTGTTTATCTCTTGTTGTTATTATTATTCGACGTAATGCAGCAAATCGATCAAGATGTCCAATTAAGAATTCTATTTGTCTTGGATTATTCACATCATCAAAAACAATTAGAACCTTCTTGCGAGCAAGCCTTTTACTTTGAAAATTGAGGTCAATATTTGGAATGTTCTCCACATTACCATCATTCGATAAGGTAGAAAAAGTTGTTGTCACAAGTCAGCTAATTAATCTGCCATTTTCTTCTGCTTCTCCAACATTTTGAGCGAAATAAGAACTGTCAAAATGTCTAGAGGTTTTGTTAAAAATAGCACTGCCAATTGTTCTCTTGCCTATATGACCGATTCCCCAAATCCCTAATTTGCAAACCGCCCTCGACGTAGTACTTAATAATGACTCAATTTCTTTAATGGGTAATTCAACTCCCACGAGGTCTTTGTTTTCAATTTGAAATGTATCATCCAGCCTCTCCAAAACTTCATTGGCACTTTCCTCTATAAGTTTGGATTCTGGTCAAGCATACGAAACGGAGAATGTGTTTTCGGTTGCAGCAGCCAATTTAAGGTAGAGGTTACTTATTGGAACTTGATCAAATAAAAAAAATGGAAAACATGCAGGGTGCATACTTGCTAACTCATACACGATTATTTTTAGAAAGTATTCTTATAATGTCAATATTGTCTAAGTTGATATATATGCTACTATAAATGGACACGCTCAAATATACATATATATAAACAGAAAAATTTTGTTACCTAACTACTTGAGAATCAAAGCCAGACAAATTGGCTGCTCCACCTTTGCATCTTGTCTGGCTCCCCTTGAAGTTGAAGCTTTGAAAATAAATCCCAAAAGTCCCAAACTACTTTTTCACGTCTGTTGGATCGACCCTATAAAAACCTGGTATCACAATCTGTCCATAACTGTTCTTGCATTCGAGGATATTTAAAAGTTCAATGAGACAACATTTGGAAGAAGCATACCCTTCCGAGAAAATGATGACTGAAATGGTTGATCCCTCAAATTCCATCCAGAAGAGACTGAAATTTCATCTCCTCTGATGAGCTGGTCATCAATGAAAGTTTCAATGTTCTTTTGACAAAAAGCAGAATAAAGATAACTAGTAAAGTTCTCACGGGTATCCTCTGCTATGAAACTAAGGAAAACATCATAGTTATTACTGTTTCGAGGAGGGGAGAGTGAAGAAGAAGAAGAAGAAGAAGAAGCCATTACAAAGACCATTCAATTGACAAGAGATATGTTGATCAGAAAATTTGGAATGTGGAAATAATTGAATGCTTTAGCTTCTTGACAAGACGGAAAACGGAAGCTGCAAGCGGAGTCGACTAAAATCTCCTTTTAACTTTTTTGTAGGACAGGACAGAAAACAGATGGAAAGCGAAGTTTACTGAGAAATTTTAATGGATTTGAAAACCTTTTAGTTGTTGGTGGTGTGAAACCAAACGGCTTTATTTCCAAGTGCGTTCAGCTGGTGACGATAGTTTTGTTTTAAGGTAAATTATTCGTGTCTTTCTGGAAAGCAAAATTGACCGTTACTGCTTGCCGGCTAGAAAGGATCAACTAAAACATGAAAACGTTCGAAACTTGTTATATATTTTGCACCTGTTGGAAAGACTTTATTTGTAAGTCATTTAACATGAATAAAATACTTTAAAAGCTTAATTATTATAAGATAGACGGCTGTATGTCCCTCGAGGGTAGTGTGGCCACTTGAATTCGAGCAATAACAGGGGCCGAGGATTGTTGTTTCATAGGAAAGAAAATATGGACCACAAACTGGGTAAGAATTTCCTGATGTGATTTTTATCTTTAGAGCAAAATTTAAAGTCATTATTAGTGATCATTGACGAAGATCATAAAGGAAAACAAATTTCAACGATCTGAATCTAATTGTACACATTGTACAAGATCCTTAACCTCTTGGACTCTTGGTGGATCCTTATTCCCCAAAATCCTGGTTTGGTGACTCAATATTTATATTCAAAGTTGCAAAAATAATTAATTGGCAGAAAACCTACTGGGTATGTAGCCAAAGTTCCCAAATAATTAAATCATGCACGATAACAAGAAATATTAGATATTATATAAATGAGCCAAAGTCTAAAGATAACTTAAACAAAAATCCAGTTATACTGGAATATTGATTTGTCTGACCAAAAAAAAGAAAAGAAAGTGCAGCTCATCAAAATCTCATGTTAAGTACTTGTCTCATTTCTTATTCTTGTTTGTTCTACTTCAGATTTTGTCCGTTTGTTCTCTTGCTAAAACTACTTCGAGCAAATTAAAATGAACAAGATGTCAAAAGGTCTCTCCCGGGAAGCTTCCTATTTGGCACTTCTACGACTTCATACCTGGTGTTTGGGGGTATGTCGACGAGACCAGAAAGAGCGAGTGGATCTAGACGAGCAGGCAGCTGGAAGCGGGGCCTACTGGACAGAGACGAGCAGAGGAAAACGAGGCCCACAGCATGTAGCAAGAGCAGAACCATCCTGCTCCAGCCCAAACGTCCTGTCTGGGAAGCTAGTTTGCTGTTGAAAGCGCGATACCATTCCCAGAGAACATGCGGTGAGAAGACCCGGTCAACGCTGGTTGAAGTGACGCGTTCACCAACCCCAGACTTGAAGCCACGCAGAATACGCAACCACCTGCCACCGCAGTCATGGAGGTACACACAACCACCTACCGCCACAGTAAGGGGCGCACACGCAACCACCTGCCACAGCAGTCATGGAAACACACGCAACCCCCTGCCACGGAGTGAGGGGCAGAATCCTCAGGAGGCCTATAAAAAGGCCGCCAACAAAGGTAAAAGGGTTGGACTTTTTGCCATTGAAAAAAGAGAAAAAAGAATATTTCACGGGAGTTCTTTGAAAAATCATAAAAGGCTAAGAAATTTACGGCCAATATTTTCCCCAGAACAACCTTCATATCTGACTTGAGCGTCGGAGGGTTTACGCCGGGAAAACACCCGGCGCACTCTGACCTGTTCTGTGAACGCAGGAAATCAGTAGAAGTAGCCAGGCGAGGAGAAGTTCTGGTCAACGTAGAGTTGAGCGACCAGAATCCTGGTCGCTGAAGGGCACGACCAAAATTTTGCATCAACATTTTGGCGCCGTCTGTGGGGACTCGAACAAAAAGCCTCACGTGGTAGCAGGGACGGGGATAAAGCAAGGGGAGAAAACAATGGAGATTGGGGGGAGTAGTGCGCCAGGAGGGGACGCGACGCTGAGTGATCCCATGTTTGGCCGGATGGAGAGGATGGAAAGGCAGATGGAGGCCCTAGCATCCATTCTTGATGAGTTACGTAATGACCGGAGGGAGAATCGGGAAGAGAGGGCAAGAGCTGGTAGACCAACACCAGGCTACGATGCTACGAGAAGGGACGACACCACCAGGAGACTTGGTGGCGAAGGAGGTTGCTGCTCTATGCGGGAAGATGTTCATAGAAGGGAAGGCCAATCCCTAGGAGGACCAAACTTCAATGAGGACGCCGGAATGGCGAATTCAGAGGAGACAGAACTCCAACAACCAATGCACGATGTTCATCAGCAGCGGGATGAGGTTGCGGCCCGAGTTCCTGGTCGAGAAATGCAACTGGAAGAGGAAGTGCGCCGGCTGGCGCAGGTGGTCGATGACATGCAGGGAAAGAGCAGGGCTCCTGGTTGGAGAATTATGTTGGACGGAGAATCACCTCTCGCGGCGGAGGTCATGAGGGCAGTCATCCCGAAAGACTTTCGTCTCCCCGACCTTAGATACTCAGGGCGAACTGATCCATTGGTGCACGTCGAGCGTTTCAACGACATGACGGGAGTGCAGGGGCTGTCCCCAGTCCAGAGGTGCAGGGTGTTCCCGTTATCTTTGGAGGGACGCGCACGCGAGTGGTACAGGAAGCTTCCTCGCGGGAGCATAAGAACTTTCGAGCAGATGTGCCAGGAGTTTGCGGAGCAGTTCCGAGGGGCAATGGCGCCGGAAGACAATATGATGGAGTTAAAGGGCATGAAGCAAGGGGAGCAAGAAGCCCTGCGAGACTTCGTCAAGAGGTACCACCGAACTGTTCTAGACTTGGGCGCCTTCAACCACCCTCAGGCGTTAAGAGGATTGAGAGAAGGGGTGAGAATAGGCAGGTTGTGGTATAACCTGAGGAGCCCGCTCGTTAAGACTTACGCGGCCGCGTACGAGCAGGCCAAGCGGGACATGGAGATCGAAGAGGAGAAGGCTGCACGGATCAGAATGGACCAGCTGGAAGGAGTGGAGAAAGAAAGGAGGGCGTTACCAGGAAGTGGGCCGATAAGGAGAAAGAATCCCCCGGTACCCGATAACAGCGCGATGAGCCGGGCTGCCACTTACCAACCTCACCAGAGACCACCACAACACCAGCGCAGTAGAGCGCCACCTCCTCGGTCACCAGTGAGGGAACCTTGGAGACAACACGATTCAGTATATGGCAATCGACGCCCCCAGCCCCACGATACTAGAGAGAGCAGACCGGAGGCGTTGCCCCCACCACCGACTCGGAGAGTTGCGTACGAGGAAAGGGCAGTGCACAGGATAGACCGGGATCGAGATTACGGTCGATACACCACTTTGAAGGTCCCCCTAGATAAGGTGTACGAGGCCATAAGAGACCGAGGATTGTTGCATTCTCCCGCCCCCATAACCAAGATGGCCAGCAGAAGGGATAGGGGGCGCTACTGTGAGTTCCATGAGACCCACGGACATACCACCGCAAAATGCAGAGATCTCAAAACCCAGGTAGAGGATCTGGTGAGAAATCGATACCTGGATGAATTTATAGATGGAAATCTCCCCAGCGAGGGCACGGCATATGAGGAAGAGCGCGCCGAGTTGGGACACGAACAGCCTCACGTGGGAGTAATAGCTGGGGGGCCGACATTGGCCAGTTCTTCTAACAGAGCCAGGAAAGGCTATGCCAGGTACGCCATGACTAGCAAAGAAGTGCTCTACAACACCCCGGCGACGAAACGGGCGAAAGTCAGGAAGGTTCCGATCATGTGGACCGATGAGGACGAAGAGGGAATTTTATATCCTCACGAGGATGCCTTGGTCATCAAAGCCAGAGTTGCGAGCAAGGTGTTTGATCGGATATTAGTGGACACGGGGAGTTCAGTAGATGTGCTGTTCAAGTCGACTCTGGAGACAGTGGGGTTAGCAGACGTAAAGCTAGAATACACCGGCACGTCCCTAAAGGGATTTGAAGGGGGGAAGCTGATCTCTCTAGGCACGGTTGAGCTGCCGGTGGTGATTGGGAACTCTCCGACAGAACTGACGACGATGCTGGACTTCGTGGTAGTCGACGAGGAAGGCCCCTATCAGATGATTCTGGGCCGACCATTTCTGAGGATGACCAAAGCGGTACTGTCCAACCATTACCTGGCCCTGAAGTACCGGGTAAATGGGCTCGTAGGAGTGGCGCGAGGGGACCAGAGAACTGCACGGAGCTGTTACTCCTCGGCGGCGAAGGAAACCATGCAGATAACGTCCCTCGATAACCGAGTGGAGAGCAAGAAAGGCAGGCAAGAGCCGGTCGAGGAGTTGACGACAGTAAAGTTGGGACCAGAGAACTTGGACAGAACAGTCAAGATCGGGTCAAGGCTGCAGGAGGAGCAGAGGAGGGAGTTGGTGCAATGTCTGCAGGCTTATGCAGATGTCTTTGCATGGACGCATGAAGACATGCCGGGGATTGATCCAGAGGTTGCGTGCCACAAACTGGCGATAAAGAAAGGGGCGAGGGCAGTAAGGCAAAAGAGGAGATGCCTCAACCAAGAAAGATATGACGCCATAAATGGCGAGGTTGAGAAGCTCCTAAAGGCAGGATTCATCCGGGAAGTTAGTTACCCCGAGTGGGTATCCAACGTGGTGTTGGTAAAAAAGGCGAATGGTAAGTGGAGGATGTGTGTGGATTTCACAGACTTGAACAAGGCCTGCCCGAAAGATAGCTTCCCGCTACCCAAGATCGACCAGCTTGTAGACTCAACGGCCGGGCATGGTCTGCTCAGTTTCATGGATGCATTCTCGGGATATAATCAGATCCCAATGTTCGGGCAAGACGAGGAGAGCACAGCATTTATAACCAACCAGGGGCTGTTTTGCTACAAAGTGATGCCGTTCGGTTTGAAAAATGTGGGTGCCACGTACCAGAGGCTGGTGAACAAGATCTTCAAGCCGCTAATCGGGAGAACAATGGAGGTATATGTGGACGACATGATCACGAAGTCAAAGCTCCCGGAGGAGCATGTCAATCACCTCGAGGAAACATTTTTACTCTTGAGGAAATACAAGATGAAGCTCAACCCGGAGAAGTGTGCTTTTGGGGTAGAATCGGGAAAATTCCTCGGGTTCATGGTAAGCCACAGAGGAATCGAGGCGAACCCCGAGAAAATCCAAGCGATCATTCAGATGAAGTCTCCTCGCAACCTTAAGGAAGTGCAGAGCTTAACGGGCAGGGTCGCGGCCTTGAACCGGTTCATCTCCAAAGCCACGGATAAATGTCAGCCATTCTTCCAAGTAATAAAGAAGGGGAAGAGAACAGAATGGACACAAGAGTGCGAGGAGGCCTTTCAGAACCTAAAACTATACTTACAGCGAGCACCACTACTATCCACACCAAGAGAGGGGGACAAGCTATCTTTGTATTTGGCGGTGTCTAACCATGCCACAAGTTCTGTCCTTGTGAGGGAGGAAGACGGGGTTCAGTACCCGGTATACTATACCAGCAAGGCCCTACTCGACGCCGAGACCCGATACCAGCAGTTAGAGAAATGGGCTTTTGCTCTCGTGGTCGCTGCTCGCAAACTAAGACCTTACTTCCAAGCTTTTACCATCTCGGTAATAACAGACCAACCACTACGTCAAACTCTACATAAACCGGATTCCTCGGGACGGCTAGTGAAATGGGCCATGGAGCTGAGTGAGTTCGACATTGACTATAAACCAAGAGCAGCTATTAAGGCACAGGCAATGGCTGATGTCATAGCAGAGTTTGCAGAGCCGGAAGCCTGCTCGGAGCAGCTTGATAAGCCGTCAGACAGTAGTAAAACCCGAGTGTGGCAGGTGTTTGTGGATGGCTCGTCGGGGGAGCAGGGATCAGGGGCCGGAGTTGTCCTGGAAAGACCTGAAGGGGAAGAGGTCTCTTACGCGGTGAGGTTAGACTTCACAGCGACAAACAATCAAGCTGAGTATGAGGCTTTGATAGCAGGTCTGGAGCTGGCTCGGGCCCTGAAAGCGGAAAGAGTGAAGGTCAGAACTGACTCGCAATTGGTCGCGAATCACGTCAGTAAGAGATTCCAACCGAGGGAGGAGAAGATGGAACAATACCTCAGAATAGTGGAGCAGATGATGGGAAGATTTCAATCAGTAGAGGTGGTACAGATCCCCAGAGAGCAAAACAGCCGAGCAGACATCTTAGCTCGGATGGCAGCGGTAGCAGACCCAAAAATGCCCAAATCAATTCCCCTGGAGGTGAAATCCAGTCCAAGTATTGAGCCAAAGCTGGAAGTGTTGAGACTAGAGCAGGCTAGTTCGTGGATGGACCCCCTGATCGCATATCTTAGAGAAGGGATTTTGCCACCAGACAAACTGCAAGCTCGGAAGGTCAGGGCCCAGGCCTCAAGGTACACATTGATTGACGGAGTGTTATACCGACGAGGATACGCTCTCCCTTTCCTTCGGTGCTTGAATGACGATGATGCGGATTACGTGATGAGAGAAGTACATGAAGGGATCTGCGGGAATCACTCTGGTGGGAGATCCCTGGCCCACAAAGTTTTGCGGCAGGGGTATTTTTGGCCAACAATGCATAGGGACGCGCAAGAAAAGACCAAGAGCTGTACAAGTTGCCAGAGTTTTGCAAGTTTCTCCCACCAGCCACCAGAGACGCTCACTTCGATGGCATCCCCTTGGCCGTTCGCCCAGTGGGGAATAGACTTAATTGGCCCGATGCCTAAGGGACGAGGAGCATCAACGCACGCAATTGTTGCGATTGATTACTTCACAAAGTGGGTAGAAGTAGAGGCCCTCAGTAGCATTACAGAGAAAAAGACGACCGATTTTGTGTGGAGGAATCTGATCTGTCGTTATGGAATCCCCCATGCCTTGGTAACAGATAATGGTAGGCAATTTGACAACCACAGCTTCAGGAATTTTTGCCAGAACCTCGGCATAGAATTGAAGTATTGTTCACCTGCTCATCCACAGTCCAATGGACAAGTCGAAGCGGCCAATAAAACGATCAAGAGGCTCATAAAAACCAGACTGGGAGCAAAAAAGGGTGCTTGGGTTGATGAACTGCCAGGAGTACTATGGGCATATAGAACGACCCACAAGACGGCAACGGGGGAAACTCCGTTTGCCTTAGCCTTCGGGCACGAAGCGGTTGTGCCAGCGGAGATAGGAACGGCCTCACATCGAACAGAATATTTCAACGAGCAGGAAAACGACGACCAGATGTGCTTGAATCTGGACCTGCTAGACGAGAAGAGAGAGCTAGCATCGAGGCGGGTAGGCATTTACCAGCAAAGGGTCGCTCGGTATTACAACCAGAAGGTGAATCTGCGGCAATTCAAAGTTGGAGATTGGGTACTGAGGAGAGTGAACCAAAATACAAAAGATTCGACGCAAGGAGTACTTGGTCCAAACTGGGAGGGGCCGTACAGGGTCAAGCAGCTTGCGGGACCGGGAGCCTACAAGCTGGTTCGCGCAGATGGCCACGAGGTGAATCGACCATGGAACGCGATGCACCTTAGGAAATATTTTCAATAAGATTTGTGAGAACCGACGCATATTTTCGTTCGTTATTGCTGCTCCATGTTTTATGCTTCATTTATTTTTGTGCCGAGCGAAACCTTGTAAGCTGAATGTAATGAGAAAAGAAATTTAGCCTGCCATGCTGACCGAGTATCCACTAAGGCGTGTAAAGGCTCACGTCTCAAAGCCTGTATCATGGCGAGGCCGAAGCCAAGCATGCCGAGATCTGCTCGACCAAGCAAAGGCGAGCAGAATCTGAAGTTTCGAAAAAACTTTATAAGGCGTGTAAAGGCTCACGTCTCAAAGCCTGTATCATGGCGAGGCCGAAGCCAAGCATGCCAAGATCTGCTCGACCAAGCAAAGGCGAGCAGAATCTGAAGTTTCGAAAAAACTTTATAAGGCGTGTAAAGGCTCACGTCTCAAAGCCTGTATCATGGCGAGGCCGAAGCCAAGCATGCCAAGATCTGCTCGACCAAACAAAGGCGAGCAGAATCTGAAGTTTCGAAAAAATTTTATAAGGCGTGTAAAGGCTCACGTCTCAAAGCCTGTATCATGGCGAGGTCGAAGCCAAGCATGCCGAGATCTGCTCGACCAAGCAAAGGCGAGCAGAATCTGAAGTTTCGAAAAAACTTTATAAGGCGTGTAAAGGCTCACGTCTCAAAGCCTGTATCATGGCGAGGCCGAAGCCAAGCATGCCGAGATCTGCTCGACCAAGCAAAGGCGGGCAGAATCTGAAGTTTCGAAAAATTTTATAAGGCGTGTAAAGGCTCACGTCTCAAAGCCTGTATCATGGCGAGGCCGAAGCCAAGCATGCCGAGATCAGCTCGACCAAGCAAAGGCGAGCAGAATCTGAAGTTTCGAAAAACTTTTATAAGGCGTGTAAAGGCTCACGTCTCAAAGCCTGTATCATGGCGAGGCCGAAGCCAAGCATGCCGAGATCTGCTCGACCAAGCAAAGGCGAGCAGAATCTGAAATTTCGAAAAATTTTATAAGGCGTGTAAAGGCTCACGTCTCAAAGCCTGTATCATGGCGAGGCCGAAGCCAAGCATGCCGAGATCTGCTCGACCAAGCAAAGGCGGGCAGAATCTGAAGTTTCGAAAAATTTTATAAGGCGTGTAAAGGCTCACGTCTCAAAGCCTGTATCATGGCGAGGCCGAAGCCAAGCATGCCGAGATCTGCTCGACCAAGCAAAGGCGAGCAGAATCTGAAATTTCGAAAAATTTTATAAGGCGTGTAAAGGCTCACGTCTCAAAGCCTGTATCATGGCGAGGCCGAAGCCAAGCATGCCGAGATCTGCTCGACCAAGCAAAGGCGGGCAGAATCTGAAGTTTCGAAAAATTTTATAAGGCGTGTAAAGGCTCACGTCTCAAAGCCTGTATCATGGCGAGGCCGAAGCCAAGCATGCCGAGATCTGCTCGACCAAGCAAAGGCGGGCAGAATCTGAAGTTTCGAAAAATTTTATAAGGCGTGTAAAGGCTCACGTCTCAAAGCCTGTATCATGGCGAGGCCGAAGCCAAGCATGCCGAGATCAGCTCGACCAAGCAAAGGCGAGCAGAATCTGAAGTTTCGAAAAACTTTTATAAGGCGTGTAAAGGCTCACGTCTCAAAGCCTGTATCATGGCGAGGCCGAAGCCAAGCATGCCGAGATCTGCTCGACCAAGCAAAGGCGAGCAGAATCTGAAATTTCGAAAAATTTTATAAGGCGTGTAAAGGCTCACGTCTCAAAGCCTGTATCATGGCGAGGCCGAAGCCAAGCATGCCGAGATCTGCTCGACCAAGCAAAGGCGGGCAGAATCTGAAGTTTCGAAAAATTTTATAAGGCGTGTAAAGGCTCACGTCTCAAAGCCTGTATCATGGCGAGGCCGAAGCCAAGCATGCCGAGATCTGCTCGACCAAGCAAAGGCGAGCAGAATCTGAAATTTCGAAAAATTTTATAAGGCGTGTAAAGGCTCACGTCTCAAAGCCTGTATCATGGCGAGGCCGAAGCCAAGCATGCCGAGATCTGCTCGACCAAGCAAAGGCGGGCAGAATCTGAAGTTTCGAAAAATTTTATAAGGCGTGTAAAGGCTCACGTCTCAAAGCCTGTATCATGGCGAGGCCGAAGCCAAGCATGCCGAGAT
This sequence comes from Citrus australasica, assembly GCA_029618585.1. Taxonomy (NCBI): domain Eukaryota; kingdom Viridiplantae; phylum Streptophyta; class Magnoliopsida; order Sapindales; family Rutaceae; genus Citrus; species Citrus australasica. The sequence goes on along the minus strand of JARCIV010000003.1, from coordinate 28,945,913 downwards.
CAGCTCGACCCAGCAAAGGCGAGCAGAATCTGAAGTTTCGAAAAAATTTTATAAGACGTGTAAAGGCTCACGTCTCAAAGCCTGTACCTTGGCAAGGCCGAAGCCAAGCGCGTCGGGATCAGTTCACCCAGGCACGGACGAGCAGAATCAAGCGTCGAAAAATTTCTCTAAGGGACACAACAAATCTCTAAGTTTCGAAGCCTGTCTTATGGCAGGACCAGGCGCTAAGCGCGCTAAGATTTACTCGGCCAGACGAGTCGAGCAAACATCCAGAGAAACAAAAATTTTACTAAGGAAAAACAACGGAAAGAGAAAACTGGTAACATTATATTTTATTAAGTTCAAAGAGAACGAGGCTGCTACATACAACACCCAAAAAAAAAAAAAAAAAAAAAAAAAAAAAAAAAACAACAGTCCTAACTTAAACAGCGGGAGGGTCAGCAGGACGAGCGGTCTCTTCTGAGAGCTGATCTGCCCCCGATGCAGGTGGAGTACCACCAGAAGCGCTTGGAGGGGCACGCACCTCACCAACCACAGCAGGGTCAGCATGAAGGGGGGGGATGTCCTCGACCACGACGGGTTCCGCCTCCTCGGCATCTTCCTTAGCATCCTCCTCGTCCATGTGCTGAGAAACAGCCTCTGCAAAACCCTCCATGTTGAGATTTGGATGCCGTTTCTCCAGGACGGCCATGATGCTGCGGTAGGAATGTCGAAGCCCCTGGTTGTACCGGAGTTCAGCTTCATTCTCCAGGCCCTCGAGCTGAGCCTGATGAGACACATGAAGGGATTCGAGCCGAGCTTCATATGTTGCTTTCTGCCTTTCCAGTTCCTCTTGCACCCTGGTCAGCTCGTCGTCGAGGGTGACAGCTTTGGCCTCAGCAAGGGCTTCTCTCTCCTGCAGCTTCAAGTTCTTGAGGTTCAGGTCCCCGGCTTTCTTCTCAGCCTTGTCGGCTCTAGCGACTGCAGCCTTCCTCTCGTCTTGCAGTTTTTTCTCGAACTTATTGGACTTGGCCTGGTAGTAAGCAAGCATGCAGCTGAGGTGAATGGCGCTGAACTGCATGGTATCCATCAGGTCGGGTAAGGCCAAGCGGGAAAAGTCCTCCAAATCCTTCTTGCTTACATGCCTAGAGAGATCGGTCATGTAGGAGACCAGGTAGTCGGGGATACGAGCTGCAGGTTTCTTGGGAGCCGAGGAGGAAGCGGGATCAGTGGCTGCACCGCTAATCTCCACGGCGACAGCGGGAGGGGGTGGCAAAGTTTTCAGGGGAGAAGCCTGCTCTGCTACGGTGGCTCGCTTCGCAGCAGGAGCCTCCTTTTCATCACCTTTCTTGGAAGTCTGGGAGCGGGTACGCTTCCTAGCCAAAGCGGCAATCACGGCATCTTCCATTGGAGGCTGGGAAATTATCAGGCCAGACGCGATCAGATTCTCAAGGCTTAACAGCTCGCGGTAGGAGTAGGACTTAGCCAACACAGACTCCACTAGCTTCGACGGCTTAGGCTCAAGAGGAAAATTTACACCCCAGGAAACTGCGAAACAGAGCAGATAATTGGTTAAGATCAAAACGACAAAAGTGAGAACTACTATGAAGTAAAGACACCTAAAGCGAGCAGGCAACCTGGGACCACAAATCGAGATGGGACGCGGTAGTCCTTCCCGTCGACTCGAGCAACTTGACCCTAAGGACCCCCAGCAAAAAAGAACTTCTTCTTCCAAGACCCACCGCCCCCCGTCGGAAGCCCGGTCACGGGTTTCCTGCCTTTAGAGCTAGATTGAAAATAATACCAACCGGGATCTTTGGGGCTGCTCTTTAACTGATATAAGTGACGCAGATCGTCAATTGTGGGCTCGCACTTACAACACCTATACCACAGGACGAACAGACCAGAAAGCACCCTCCATCCGTTGGGGTTCAATTGACCAGGAGATAAATGCAACCCACTAAATACCCGGACAAAGTATGGATGCAAGGGGCACCTCAACCCATGTTTGAAGCTCTCCAAAAACAAGGTAACGTAACCCTTAGGAGGCCGACTAGGGGCGTCCTTTTTCCCGGGGACCCTAAGGGGTATATCATCAGGGATCCCATATCGGTCCCGAAGAGCCTCAAGCTCGTCTACTGTGGTCGTGCAAGTAATCAGATCAATCGAGTAATTATAAGACTGTACCCTACCCCCGACCATGCTCCTAATTTCTGGTTGAGACGACTCTGGTAAAGGCTCTCCCCCCGAATCACCCTTCCGCTCGTCACTTAAGGTGCCTGACGAGCCAGACGTTCCCACTCCACCGCTGTTTCGGCTCGAGGAGGTCGTTTCTGGGGACATCCTTCTAGCCCTAGTCGCGACATCAGGGTTACCAGGCTCTAAAGGGATCCTAGGGTCGAAGGCGGCGTCGGCGAGCAGACTAGGTAAGAAGTCCAACTCGTCGTCGTCGTCTATCTCGATAACTTTCTCCTTGCCCTTAGACATTCCTCAATCTACAACCCTAGCGACACCACCGACTAATGCCCAAGTGAAGTAAAGAGAAAAAGAAACGTGTGTAGCTATTGAAGACCGGGGAAATAGAGGTAGTACCTGAAGAATCGGCTGTCAGAGAGGAAGGCACAGGTCATGAGAATGGTTCAATCGGGGAGAATCAGAGGAAGAAGCACGTTTACCGAAAATCGTTCACCGGAAAACTGAGAGAACCATCAGTGTTTTGGGGTGGAAATTCTGAAGTATCCAAATGGGAGAGGAAGCTTGGGTTGTCGGTATTTAAATGGCACCGGATCCCGAGGTTTCGCGACTCTTGGTTTGAAATTCAAACGGGGGGCCGGATTTCCGCCACGTCACTTCACCCGCAATTAAATGCAACACGACCCTTGGCAGCTTTTCCCGCCCCACGCAATCAAGACTGTTGAGTTTCTACTGTCGATTCACTTCGTTACCCGACACCAGAAACCGGGGGACCTGTGTTTGGGGGTATGTCGACGAGACCAGAAAGAGCGAGTGGATCTAGACGAGCAGGCAGCTGGAAGCGGGGCCTACTGGACAGAGACGAGCAGAGGAAAACGAGGCCCACAGCATGTAGCAAGAGCAGAACCATCCTGCTCCAGCCCAAACGTCCTGTCTGGGAAGCTAGTTTGCTGTTGAAAGCGCGATACCATTCCCAGAGAACATGCGGTGAGAAGACCCGGTCAACGCTGGTTGAAGTGACGCGTTCACCAACCCCAGACTTGAAGCCACGCAGAATACGCAACCACCTGCCACCGCAGTCATGGAGGTACACACAACCACCTACCGCCACAGTAAGGGGCGCACACGCAACCACCTGCCACAGCAGTCATGGAAACACACGCAACCCCCTGCCACGGAGTGAGGGGCAGAATCCTCAGGAGGCCTATAAAAAGGCCGCCAACAAAGGTAAAAGGGTTGGACTTTTTGCCATTGAAAAAAGAGAAAAAAGAATATTTCACGGGAGTTCTTTGAAAAATCATAAAAGGCTAAGAAATTTACGGCCAATATTTTCCCCAGAACAACCTTCATATCTGACTTGAGCGTCGGAGGGTTTACGCCGGGAAAACACCCGGCGCACTCTGACCTGTTCTGTGAACGCAGGAAATCAGTAGAAGTAGCCAGGCGAGGAGAAGTTCTGGTCAACGTAGAGTTGAGCGAGCAGAATCCTGGTCGCTGAAGGGCACGACCAAAATTTTGCATCAACACCTGGCATGTCTCCTCATTTCTTAGAATTTTTTTTTCTATTCTTCGCAAAAGATTTTTACCCCTTTTCACAGTGAGTTTAAGCTGTAGGTTGAAGGAGGATATATTGATGATGTTAAAGGCCTCAGCAGCGGGGTTGTTTTCCGCCATATCTCAGGTCATAGTTAATTAATTCATAGCTAGCTAGGTTTGCCCAGATTCTTAATTTAGTTGATAAAAGATATTAGGGAGCTGCTGTTTTCATTCAACGGTGAGGTTATAGGGAGTTTTTATGTGTGAACAAGGCACTTGTTTTCTGTTAAAAATAAGCTCAACACCATGGGCGGATCTATTAAGAGACAAGCATGGGCCATGGCCCCTGTAAAAAAAAAAATTAATACTCAATATGAGTGATGCTATTAGGACCCTTTGAAAATTCTTTCAAAACCTCTCTTGTGTGTTTACAATTTTAACCTCTGATAAAATGACAAAAAAACCACTCTTTTTTCTCAACTCAACTGCAGATTTCTCTCTCTTTTTCTCTCACTTTGCATTTATCGTTACCATTGCTTCTTGTTTGCATTTTTGCTGCAAACCTACAAAGAATTCTTTATTCGAAATGTTAAATTAAGGATTGTGTATACAAATAACTTCAGAAGAAATAAATCATTTAAGTTTTAGTTTTACTGGGAAGTTCAAAATAATTTTTTTCTATTCTATATACGCACTTGACTAGTGAGTTTCACAAGTGTTAACTTGCACTTTTAGGTTTAAAATATGCACAAAATCATTCAATAATCAGTTTAACGACTATCAATGAAAGGAAAAAATTCTTAATTATTTCTTAAGAAATGTAATAATTTAAAGGGTTTAAAGCTTAATTGCAGCTGCAGTTCTGACTTCACCATTAGTTATATTGTTGTTCAAATCATGGTAGCTTCTTTTAGAAAGCTTGTTTATTCGCCATGGGAGAGTCAGTAGTTCCTTTCTTCTGATCAAAGATCTATAATAATACACTAAATTGGGTAATTTTGCGGTCTCATGTTATCTTTCAAGTCTTTTAGGTCTTGGGAAGAAATAGGTAAGGTCATTTATGGAATTAACCCATGGGTGATATTAGTGATTATTTTAATTTTCATTGCAGGTGCTTTAAACAAAAAGGGTTTTATTAGAGTTATTGAGGGGTGACAATAGTCCTACTCTATTTTATATTATATTAATAATAGCTTATTTACATTAAAAATTTTATTAAATTTTTTGAAAAAATTCTTTGACCCCCACCTTAGGTTGGGTTATTCCTCCCCTGCCCAACATCGATTTTTATTAAACCTAAATTAATAAGCCCAACTCATGGAATGTTTCATGAGTAAGTATGATTGGTGAGGTTTGAATTATTGGTGATAAAGATAGCAGATGATAATATTGGTGGTAAACGTGATAGGTGAAAATAAATGGTAATTAATTTTTTTATAATTTTTTATTTGAATTGTTTATATTTATTCTCATATACTATAAATACCCCTAATATCATTTAGTTATGCAACAAGTGAAGAGTGAGGAATAAAAGAGAATAAGAAGTTTTGAGCCGTGAATTGTGAGTTTTTGGGTGTGTTTCTTGTAAAATATTGATAAAGTCCTTTAGTTTAGCAAAATTATTTTGTTACCTAAATAGTTTGAATTTTGAGTAGTTTAGTCCTCCTCAGTTTTTCAACAATTAGTATCAAAGCCAAGTTGGTCGGGGACCACTATAGCAGTGCTGCTGAAAGTTACAATAGTCAAGGACTGTCATGGGAAAGTTATAAGAATACAGTAAGGACGATTGAGGATCATTTGGTGGAGCTTCGTTGAATCATGAGGAGTTTGAAATTTTGTTAGTTCATTGGTAAAGATCGAGTTTGCTTAGTATTGTCAAACTCTTACAGACACAATAGGTGACCTTTAAGTAGTTAGAGGAGTCAAGAGGCTCAACAACAAAAATTACAATATGTAGGCAACATTGATAGAGTCCTATTTACAAGGTCAGAACCTGTAAGAGATCGTTTGTGGTAACGATATGAAACCGCCAATTGAGGATGCCACTTTAAAGGAGTGGAACATCAAAGATGAGAAGGTCATCTTTGCCATTCAGAGCACAATTGAAGAATAAATGTTGCAACACATAAAAAAGGTAACGCCTAATGAAGCTTGGGACATTTTTGCAACGATTTTTTTCGAAGAAGAACAACATGTGGCTACGACTTTTAGAGAATGAACTACTATCAATTTCATAACAAAACATGACAGTTGACGAGTACTTCAATAAGATAAAGTTCATATGCCACAAAATTTCTAGGTTAGATCCTATTGTTGCAATTTCTTAATCTAGAATAAAGAGAATTATTATTCATAGTTTAAAGCCTGAGTTTAGGAGCTTTATTACAGCTGTCTAAGGTTAGCCAACTCAACAACCATTGAGCAATTTGAAAACTTACTTGCCGATCAAGAAGCAATTAACAAGCAATAAATAGGGCCTCAATAAACAATTACGAGGAAGATCTCTTCACCGTTAATAAGAGACATTGATTAGACAACATAGTGGTGGAGGATCTAAAGAAGATGTTGACAAGTCACGAAAACATTAATAAAAATGTTGCTCACTTACATGGGGAGCACAAAGGAATTATGGCAATGGTGGCCAACAAAAACCAAATAAAAAGTTCAAAGGAAATTGTTATAACTGCATAAAGAAAGGCCATAAGACGAAAGATTGTTAGTCCAAGAAAAAGTCCGAAAAGAGAAATGCTAGCACTTCAAATAATAAAAAAAAAAGATAGTGACGAAGAATAAAAAGTTGAAGCATCAGTCGCCGTCAATGAAGAGGAGCTCGCTCTTATAGTCACAATACCTGGTTGGATTAACTATAAGAGTGATTGGACCATTGACTCAGAGTGCTCAAATCACATGAGTGGTGATAAAGAGAAGTTACATGACATGACCGAGTATAAGAGAGGTCGTATAGTAATAACAACAAACAACTCACAACTATTTATAACTCAGTTGTCAGTACAGCTCTTGCACCTTGGTGTGGTCCTCAAAATGTGGCACTTCAAGATGTGTACTATGTTCCTGATATGAAGAAAAAACTATTATCAGTATCATAGCTAAAATCATGTTTTGTATAGTCCTCAAGATGTCAAGACATATCAAAATCTAAAGATCTCAAGGACACCTACTATGGAAGGGTGAAGACTAAAGTCAGTTTATGTATTGCCAATAGAGTTTACTTATATAGACAATACTCAAAGGAATGAGACTATAGAGTTGCAGTATGCTCGGTTGGAATATGTTAGCTATCAAAAGTTGAAAGTAATAATGAACAAGTCAATGCTTTGAAGTCTACCTCAACTTAATATAAGAATAGATACAGTGTGTGCAAGGTGTCAGTATGGCAAGGCTCAACAACTCTCGTATGAAAAGTTGAAATTCAGAGCAAAAGAACCATTAGAGCTAATACACTATGATGTATTTAGATTTTTCAAACAACCTTCTACGAAGGGCATGCAATAAATGGTCATATTCATCAATGACTTCTCTAGGTATGTTTAGGTCTTCTTTATCAAAGAAAAGTGTAATACTTTTTTAAAGTTTAAGGAATTTAGAGACATAACCGAATGAGAAGTAGGGAAGAAGGTTTGCTACCTACGAACATATAGGGGAGGAGAGTATACATCACATGAGTTCTCTCAGTATCTACAAGAATATAAGATACGCCATCAGTTCACTTGCACTAATAAAATACACCATCAGTTGGCATGACACTCTAGCGGAGAATTATCGGAGTATAATACATGCAAAGAATGTACGAGGAAGGTTTTAGGTCGAAACTATGAAGATGACAGCTAATATGATCAATAAACTTCCTCGACCGGAACTAGAGTTCGTACCACCTTACAAGAAATTGAGGAATATGAAGCCTATAGTCAACTACTTTTGTGTATTTGAATGTGTGTGCTATATCTTCATGTAAGGCCATTTTCAAAGCAAATTTGATAAGAAAGCAATTCGTTGTATCTTTTTTGGATATGACAACTAGAAAAAAGGCTGGAGGTGTTGTGATCCTATCATGGATGATGTTACACAACTCAAAACATAGTGCTTGATGAAGCACCTTCATAGTGGTCTTCATAAAAAGAAAAACTACAAAATTTAAAAGAAATTGAAGATCAAATGAATGAACGAATTGCCAAAATTCGCCTGAGGCAAAAAGAATCTAAAGATTTTGATAATTCAAAAGATGATGATATCTAGTATGATAAGGTGCAAAGTCCGTAAAAGACAGTTTTTTACTAGAGCCTTATTAAAGACAAAGAATCAAGTGAATCAAAACCAAGAAGTCTCGAACCTCAACTTAGAAGATTTAAAAGAGTGAGAAAATTAAATCTTAGTTATACTGATATAGTTATTGTAGAAGAAAAAATATAAAAGAATCTGATACGTTTGAAAAAATAATAGAGAATTATCATTGGATAATGGCGATGGAAAAAAAAATCTCTGCACTAAAGCATAATCAAACTTGAAATCTAGTTACAAAACCAAATGATACAAAATCAATATCTTACAAATGAGTGTATAAGATTAAGAAGCATCTAGATCGTTCAGTTGAAAGGTACAAGGCTCGATTGGTTGCTCGAGGATTTTTATAACAATATGAGTTAAACTAAGATGAGACATTTAGTATTGTGGCAAAGTTCACAACAATAAGTGTCCTACTTACCCTTCCAGCCAATAAGGAATGAAAATTGTGCAAATGAATGTAAAAGACACCTTTCTACATGGAGAGTTGGATTGAGAGATATATATTAACCAACTTAGAGGATTTGAGAATAAAGCTCATCTGAAGTATGTATGCAAGCTAAGAAAGGCACTCTACAGCTTAGAGAAAGTACCAAGAGTATGGTTTGGTAAGATTGCTGAATTTTTAACTTATAGAGTAGTTATTCAATGGCATATGCAGATTCTAGCTTGTTCGTCAAAACTAATAAAGGAAAGTTGCCAATTGTAATGGTGTACGTGGATGATTTGATTCTTATTGGTGATGATGAAGAAGAGATTCAGTAAATAAAAGAGTTTGGTCAGCTTAAGCGCTTTGTTGGTTTAGAGTTTAATCAAACAGAAGAAGGGATATTTCTTTGCCAACAGAAATATGTTAGAGACTTGCTAAAGAAGTTTGAAATGTTAAAATGCATGTCAATCTCAACTCCAATGGATGTCAATGCAAATTGTGCACACATAAAGGCAAAGATTTACAATATAGAACGATGTATCGACAATAGGTAGTTTAATCTACTTAATATTAACTCGACCAGACATTTTATATGCAATGGGTGTAATGAATCGATACAAGCAAAATCCGAAAAAGCCTCACCTGGAAGTAGTTCTATGAATACTAAGGTATGTGAAAAAAAAATCGACTATGTTCTATTGTACAAGAAAGGTAAAAGTTGCAACTTGACTAGCTATTGTAATGTTAACTATGCCAGAGATCATTACACAAGCAAATTAACTACTAGAAATGTTCTCAGAATTAGGATTGGAGTAGTTTCTTGGTGTAGTAAGAGACAACCAACCGTATTACTATCAACCATAAAAGCGTTGTGTAAAGCAATAGAAATGGCAGCTCAAGAAAGTACTTGGCTAATGCAGTTGATGAAGGACCTATACCAGCCAGTATATTACACAGTACTGCTGTATTGTGATAATCTTCCATACAAGAACTAGGCACGAGAAGGTGCACTATCACTTCATCAGAGAAAAGGTCTTGCAAGATGAAGTTGAAATGCAGTATGTCAAGATAGATGATCAGGTTATGGATTCATCTACAAAAGGTCTTAATACTGGAAAGTTTAAAGAGTTCTGTCTTAATACTGAAAAGTTTGAAGAGTTCTGCCACTAAGTCAATATGGGTCAAAGGATGAAAGTTGGTGAAGAGGGGGAATGTTAATAATAAACCCAACACCACCTTTGATTAAGTCTAAATAAACAAGCCCAACCCATTAAAGGTTTCATAGGTAGGTATGGTTGATAAGGTTTAAATTATCAATGGTAAGTATGGTAAGTGATAATATTAATAGTAAGAGTGGTAAGTGAAAATAAATAGTTATTAATTTTTTTGTAATTTTTTATTTTGAATTATTTAAATTTATTCTCATAAATTATAAATATCTCCTGCTATCATTTGGTTATGCATCAAGTGAAGAGTAAAGAATAAGACAAAAATAAGAAGTGTGAGCCGTGAATTGTGAGTAGCATGTGGTGCCTCTTGTAAAATGTTAATAAAATCTTTCAGTTTAGCAAAATTCTTTTGTTACCCAAATGATTTTAATTTTGAGCTGTTTTTGTTCTCTTTAATTTTCAACAATTTCATCTTGTAATGAAATAAGTTAGATCCATCGATGGGATATTATCTTTTCTTTCTAATGGTGTGAAGTGATTTGATTTGTACAATTGAAAATAGTCACAATGCTAAATAAATTCTTCAGAAATCAATAAAGTTGGTAAAAAGAGAGACCAATTTTCTTTTGTGTGTGTATATATAGATATTAAATTTAAGATGGTGTTTGACTGCAAAAATTGAGAGGAGAGGAGAGGAGAGAAAAAGATGAGAGAAGAGGGCAAGAGAATTCAATTAGCTTACTAAACACTTCAGCTCCCACAACGATAGAATAAAATAGACCTTAGAATCAATGGAGAAAAATAATTAGACGTGTCATGAAACAACCTACCCACTATATTGTCCGTCTTGAACTTCACATACGTCATTCACTCTCATGATTTTGTCCTTGATATGAGCCCAAGCCTATTCAAAAAACCTCTTACTAGTGTAAGAGGTTTTTTGAAAAATAATTAGATGTGTCATGAAACAACCTACCCACTATATTGTCCGTCTTGAACTTCACATACGTCATTCACTCTCATGATTTTGTCCTTGATATGAGCCCAAGCCTATTCAAAAAACCTCTTACTAGTGTAAAAGGAGATCACCCATTTTAAATTCACCCCTCACATCCTTATCGAGTGATCTAAGATATCATAAATCGTTTCAAATGGTAGTGAAGTCACTCCCAACTGAAACTGAGGGAATAGTCACAACTAATAAGGGCGGAGGAAGTTAGCTCAAAAGAGGGTAGATTGTGACATTTCATATCGCTTGAGAAAGATCTTAATGATATAAGCTTAGAAGGGGTGACCTACCGCAGACTGGCAGAAAAAACTTACATGTGAGCTTCGGCCTATTTCAAGAACAAAATCGGGAGGATAATGAACGCGTACATAAAGCACAAAATGAAAAATATCTTTCTGGTGCGCTGCTTGTTTCATAATTCATATGAAATGGATCACGTGCAAAATTGTTTTAGTTGGTTTTTCCAATACATCAGATTCGTCTTTGTGGTTCATATTTTAGTTTATGGTGAGTTACGTATTTATAGGAACGAAGCTGATGTTCGAGGATATTTTGTTTGGAGCTTGATGGACGACCTCGAATGGACGGGTGGCTTCTATCATGTTTGGCATTTACGAAGTTGATGGTCAAACGCTCAAGCAAACTCCAAAGCTTTCTTCTTCGTGGTACTAAAATTTCCTCTCAAACAGTACTTGCCATACCGCATAGATTAGAATTGAACATTAAAACTTCTTTGCCACAAAAATAAGAAAATAGATAAAATAATCGAATATAATGTAAAAATAGCATGTCAATATCGTCGAATAAAGGAGTTTAATATAGGCAGGTATCTTCTACAAATTACTAAACAGGGATGGGTTTTAAAAAATAATTTATCTGGCAATAAATTCCACAACGACCAGATGTAGATTAAAATTTTATGGGTTCACAAATTTATAGATATTATGTTAATAGATTTAATGAGGACTAAATTAATTAATAATAAACCTACTCATACGGGTTACTATAGGATTTTATTTTTCTTATTAAAATATGAACTTTTATAATTCTAAAATTTAAAATTTAAATTTTATAAATTTACGTATTTACTTTTATAAATTTAACGGCGCTACTTTAATAGATCTAGCAGAGGTTTAAGCCCAATTGATCATGAGATACATCCGCCTCTGCTAATAAAAATGTCATCTGTCCATCTTGGTGATGGTGTGGACTTGCCATTGTCATTATCTTATACTAATAAAAATGCCATGTAATTATCTTTTATTAATAGAAGACAGATCTAGCCTGTGGAGCACACTAAACTGACAACAAATACTGCTACTATTTACGACATCATAACAATGTTTCCTTGCCATCACTCTCTTAAAGAAACATCGAGACATGATTCAAACATAATAGTACTTGAACCAAAGTGACAACTTGCGCTAATTTTTATGGAACTTCAAACAGCGACATGATATTAATATAAACCTAATAAGTCAATATTCATCCCATCATCAAACCCTCTTCAACTCTTTGATCAAACTCAATTACCAGAAGCATTAATAACTCAACAGTATGCTATCAAAATCATAATGATAATATTAAAATGATAGTGCTACAGCTCACTATTAAGAAAAGCCAGGATGAATTCACGGAACAAAATTTCCCAGGCTTCTGCGTTGTTCGTTCACTCAATGCCATATAAACACTCAACAATATATCTACAAATAGCCTCAAAATTGCAAATATCCCAAAAATTAAGCATATAAGAAACACTATGATACCCTTGTTCTCCAGCGATACCTGATTCTCCTGAACCTTTTCAACTTTTTGCCTGCAGTGTAATGAAAATTATCAGCATTTGCATCTACAAAGACACACGCTCGAAGAAATACCATGTGGCTAAAACTTAAAAGAATTTATGAAGAATCTAACCGATAAGTGAATAACAATATAGACAAAAAGAAAAATCAGGAAACAAGAAACAAAGTACTACTAGATGGAAATAACTGTAATCCCACTAATAAATTCAATTCTTTTCCTACTTTTCTCACATTCGATTCCCTTCAAATATATATCATCCAACCATCTTTCACTTGTCAAACAAGCGATCAAAAACTGTAGAGTGAGGAGGAAAACTTTGGAGAATCCAACTTGCTCAGAAAGGAAAGATACTAGTTCAAAATAAAAAATTTTGACACTACTCCATGGCTTTCAAATTTTTAATAGGTAAATGAAAGGATGGAACAAAATCAGGGTTCTCAACATACAGTCAGATATTTCATAATAACCCATTTCTTTTAGCAATGCACTGCACATAGTTAAGTAGTGTTTTAATAACATAACTTGTTTTAAAATACCATATCTATACTTTCATGAAATTTCTAGATTTAGAATCTCAACCACAGAAATCTGTATTATTTCCAAAAACAATCAGTCACAAGACAAAAGGTACTCCTCATAAAGGAAACTAAAAACATCAGGGAGGGGAAGTGGATAGATGATGTAAGCTATCGCATCGTACTTTTCAACTATATGCCTACTTGATGACATCAACTATCAATCTATACTTCCAATTTGGATCTTGTCTTAAACCCTAGGAACTGGAGTGCAAAGCAGACCCAGAACATTACATAAGTTAGGGAAATATTATTGAAGTATGAGAGGGACCTGAGAACAGAGTTGTCCTTAAGCAGAGTTTCCAACTGCATGGAAACAAGGGATTTCCAAGAATTGAGATCACCAAAATCTTTAGCCTGCAAATAGAAAGGAAAAATAACCAAATGAGTCAAAGGGGCAGCAACAAAGACAACATAATCATTAATGGGAAAGAAATTTACATACAATAGTCTCCTGGCTGTTGAGGATATTAGCTATGTCTGATCTGATCTTCTCTAAAACTCTATCTTTCTCTCCCATTTCTTCATCAAACTCTTTAAAAATATTGCCGTATCTAGAATTGAATTCTTCCAGATATCGTTCCAGAACAGATAAATTTAAGTCCAGGGAGCGAACTTTCTGCACGAGTATTTTAAGAACAGTATCCGCAGGCATCCTGCCAACTTGATGGCGCACTTCTCCAAGAGGATCGGGCACATTGCTTTTTTTCACTGCACGTTTCACATCAAAGCTTTCCTCCGAGGAGTCAGACTCCAACTCTATGTACAAATTTTGAAAAAAATCATCACCCTGTGAGGACTCCTGTGGAGGAGATGTTGGTTTCAGGTCACCTCTTCCTTTCTCAGGTACAAAAACATTTTCTTGAACAGGTATCAAATCCTCCAGCATTCGCTCAACAGCATCCACTCCATAAACTTCAACAACACTCAATGTACAGTAAAATTCAGAACCATAATGGCTCAGAAGATTCAACTTTAAATATCTCACCCATTTTGGCTCATCAAGACGAAACCTTTGAGCAAGCTTCACATTTGCGGCAGAAAAATTCCCAAGTTTGACCCACACATCTGTCGGATAAACTAAACTGCCATGCAGCTCAAATTCTCTCAAATTAGAAGAGTGGTGCTCAAAGTTTGCTATTTCAAATGAGTCTACCAAGGTTTCTTCTGAAAGTTCAATCACAACATATTTCTCTTCTGCAGAACATGGGTTTCGAAGGTATTTGTCCTTGTCTCTGCTTAAAATATTTGTGGCACCTTTTGCTTCCTTGTTATAAGACAAAACCTTTGCTCCTTTTGCAGCTGAAGCATAATTGTACTCTGTACCCTCAGTCTCTACCCTGTGTATTACCCCCCCGGGCTGACCAGTTGCAGATTTACTTCTAGAATTGAGTTCTCTGCTCTTGAATTCATCAAGACCAACTGGAACAGCACGAGAAACTCTGTCAGTCTTCGTAGACCTGTCCTCAGATTTTGAAACTGAATTTGAGGTATCCACCTCTGGTTGCTCAACAGCAGACACATAGGTTGTGTCTGCTTCACTAGAAAGCAATTTGCCATTGGAACTTCTCTGTTCAGCGAAATTTGAATGTGAACTTGGATGGATAGAGCCAGTTTCTTGATGGTGATGTTCATCTAAACCTCCAGAATGCTTATTGTTTTCCAACTTTGGTTCATCCCACGTTGATAATCCACCTTGAAGTACCACAGACCCATCTAAATCAAGCAACATAAAATGAAAATGCAGCCCGTAATAAGAAGCTATGTTATGCCCCAAACTGAAATAAACTGAAACATCCAAACAGGTAGGATGCATTGCGAAATGTATTAGAAATGTTAGATGTCTATTGACAGCATTAGGTTCAGGGTTCAACCCCATCTTTCCTAAAATTCATACGTCCCCCAGCCCTTATCGTATTAGTATCCAATGCTAGGTCCTAGTCAAACATATTAGAAGCATGTTGCATGTAGAAATGTCAGATGTCTTGCAAGCAGCAATACCAAAGTCCAGGTGAAGTTTCATTTAAGAATAATCAAGGAATTCTCATCCTATGTATCATAATGTATGCATACACAAGAAGAAAAGAGGGTAAGGCATTACATTAAAGCTTTTAGAGATGAAGTAACAAACTAAAAAATTTTGCTATTTATGCAATTAAAAGTTGATAAAACTTGATCAAAATAATACCTCTATAACCATCACTGCGACTGATCCGCAAGCTCAAAAGGAAGAAAAGCCCCCACAAAACAAAGACCAAAGACAGAGAAATTTCGAAAAAATGATTTCTTCCACTGATAGCCTTCTCCAAAGCCCTTCTTTGCTGAAGAGCTCTACGAGATCTCTGCATTGTACATCAATCCTATCAACTGCTGACCCTGTAACAAATTCAGCAATTAAATGTAAATTTATGTGTACTATTTAACCAAACGAGAAAAGTACTTAACTTGTAGATTCAGCCAAAGACTAGTAAAAATAAATAAATATACTACAAAGGGTTCTCTTCATTAAGCATAATTCACCTTAGCATTGAAGCAAAATCAACTTTTTTTTCCATTAAGAAAAAAACAAAACTGTTTCACCAAAACGGATAGTGAAATGACAAAAATAAACAAAACCCAGAAAAACCCGTCAACGATTTGAGAATTCTGATGTGTGAAATCAATGGATTCAATCAAATCAATTTCTAGCTGAAACAAAAATGAAATAAATGTGCTTTTAAAGAAATGCAATTACCTGAAATTTGGACAAGTCCTTGTCTTTTTTCTATTATTGTATATATTGGAACTTTCGAGATCAGCAAATGAATCCACCAAAGAGAGAATCGTAATGATGCTGATGATGAATTACGCGCAGAGGAGCATGAAAACGGCGTAGTTCAAGGCGATCATCCGCGTTTTGGTCTTGTCGCTTTATTGGTCTCTTCAGTGTTTTTAAATTCATTCTCTTTGTTTCTTTCTTTCAAGTAACGGCCTCTAAGATTGCTTGGCTTCTGTTGATTTTCTGACTCGGTAACTCGCCGTTTCTTGTTTTAACTCTCGTCGTTTTAACCCGCCTTGTCGTTGGGGTTTGAAATAAATTCACTGAAGAAAGCACTACTTGTGAGAGTGAAACTTTTTGTTGGTTTTGAAGAATTTCTTTTTTTTTTATAATTAAAAAAACTATAATTACGAAAGAGTAATTTGATGAAAGGAGAGTGATTTGATGCTGTCCCCCTTATAACAAGGCAAATCATATGGGGTGTATAAAAAATGTACTACCAATTTTGGGAATTTTCATGAATTGAGATGAGAGATCTAGAGATTCCACTTTGTAACTTATTTTTTTTATATTAATTTGCATTTTCTTAAAAAAAATCGAAAGAAAATTACATTAAAATCTGTAACAAATACAACTATGCATATTTCTTATCAACCTTTGAAATAGTCGTTGATTTATATTAATTTGCCATGTCTTATTCGATTAAAAGAACTTCAACTTAAAAAGGTATGTCAAACAGCAACAAGAAATGTCCAATCTGTACCTTTTTTAAAAAAAATTATATTTATTTACATTAAGTATTGAAGAAAAAAATGAAAGCGCAACAATTAAATAAAAATAATAATTTTTTTTTTTTTGTTACTGTAAGGAATTTTTCTATGTAAACCGACTAGCACTCACAACAATGAGTATAGGTATTTTATAAATAAAAGCATAGTGAGACTAAATAAAATAAATTAAAAAAGTTGAAATAAGGAAAGATAAATTATGTTAAAGGAAGAAAAGTTTTTGGTGGTTTTCGCGCTTTGTATTCTTGGGCAAGGATGGAAATCCAAATTCAAAAATAGCATTAAGGAGGTGCACATTAAAGATGTAAGGTATTAGACATATACATTTTCTTAACATCCTAATTTAGTTAAGTTATTAAATTAAATAGAGCTGCCAATTCATTGGAAAAAATTATGGGAAATTTACAAAAATAACTGTAAAAGTTTTATTGTTTTCACAATTAACCCTTAAAATTTTTTTCTATCAATGTTAGCTAAACACACACTTTTCTTCCGAAATTACCCTTGTTTACAAATGAAAAATAACTTTTTTTCTCCCCTTTCGTGAAACCAAAGGCAGCTTTCTACTCTTGAATCATCACCGGCGATGGCAAAAGATAACGATAAATTTCGACGGCGAACAATAAAAGTGAAATTCGATCATAATTTATTTGGATCCAACACTAATAGACATCACTTAGTGGTATGATTTATTTTCTGAAGTTGCTCAAGAGTTTCAGGGAACTGCAGTCGTGGGTGAATCTAGAGCCCTTCACTGGGCAGCGGTTCCCTCATGAATGCAAATGAAAATTAAGAAAGAAACACTCCCAAAGCAACAACAACCACCACAAACACCACCACTATTATTCTCAAACTACAATCACTATTATTCTAAAATTTCATTTTAAATTAATGAAATATAAATAAAATGGCTAACCTAGGTTTTGTTGAAGGCTGTAGATGGTAGATCGGACGCCGATGAGGGATAGAGCCGCCGCCGACGAGGGCTGATGTTGTCGCCGACGATGGGAGTTCGGTTTGGGAGAGATGAGTGAGAGAGAATGTTGGGGGAGAGATAAGAAAGGGGTATTTGGGTTTTAAAGGTTTTTTATGGCTAATGTTGATAGAAATTTATTTAAGGGATTAAGATGAAAAAAATAAAATTTTTTATAGTTATTGGTGTAAATTTCTCAAAACTTATTTAAATTTTGCCAACAAAGATTTATATAACAATCATAAATTGTAGATTCTATTTTATTTGAATTTTTAATGCTGTATGGTCAGTCATTACCTGTCCTTGCTAACATAAGGACTTCTTTTTTTTATTGAAATTTCTTCAAACAAAGAAAAAAACATACTTGCCATAATAACTTAATGAGATTTTCTTTATTTTTACAATCCACTGCAAGATTTGACTTTCCCTTATCTTATTTATTATTATTTTTTATAGAGTTTGAGTTAATTAATAAATATTTACGTTGATTTTCTTATAAATATTTAAAATTATACTATATTCATTTAAAAAAAATTTAGTATACATCTGACATTAACTATTATAATGTAATTTATAAATAAAATTTTCATTTTTTTCATCATAATCAATATGTATCTTAAAGCTGTCGATTCAAGGCTCAACTAGGTGGAATCAACTTCTTCACATTTTTATTTATTTGTAGATTATAACAACAATTTAAAAATTAATTAATTAATAAGGCGTAATTTATTGAAATAAATGTAAGGCACATATATAAAATTAAATAAAATAGGATAGAAACTGAAAAAAAATCTATAAAGTTATATAAAGTAAAATCCCACTAAATTAATATTAGATAAATTAAAACCTTGATTTTTTTTAAATCCCTATTTAGGGTCAACGTGTTAAATTATTAATCAATTATTTAAAAAAATAAAATAAAATAAAATAATTAGTAAAATGCATATAAAAATCATTTAAAATTGAATAAAATAAGATATTAACGGAAAAGAAATCTGGATCGAAATTCCAAAATCTGACATTTTTATTGCTGGAACAATGTTGTCAGGCCACGTTGAAGACAGCAAGTGACAGGCTGGGCCGACGCAAAATTATTACATCTTCAAATAAAGACAAAACATTACATGTCAACAAAAAGTCGGTAATTTCAGATGACGTGCGACCGCGTTATTGGTTCGCCTATCTAATCGATACGTCAAGCTATATACACGCTTACACGTCGGCTAAATTTGTTATTTTTTGGGGTTAAGGACGGAAACAAGTTAGTTATAACGACCGTGAGACGTGAGTAATGAACAGATAGTTTTTTGTTTTTTGTACGCTATACATTTCAATCAGAATTTTAGTAATATTTATAATAAAAATTTTATTAAGATTATCTTTAATAATTTTATTATAGTATAGATAAAAATTAAAATTCTATTTTACATAATACTACAGAGAGAGATAATTTTACTGTACCTAATTTTATTAGGAGGAGAATTGAGTTACAACCATTGCTGGAATTTGAACCTTAAGGTAGATTTTAGTTGGGAGTAGAGAATAGAGGAAAATAAATTTATTTAAATTCTTTTTTATTTCTATTATTTGGTTAGACAAAATATATAAGAATATAATATTTTTTAAAATTTAAAATCCGTTATAATATAAAATGTGAATTTTACACAAGTAGTGAATAATTTAAATTCCTCTTTTGTTCGAAGGTAAAGTTTTCAAAATAACCCTTCAACATTTAACTTATTTAACGCCATTAATAATAATTATTTATGATTTTATTTTATTAATTTAATATAATAAATAATTATATATTAATTAAATTTAATAAATGATTTAAGATACTAAACAAAATAAATAAAGTTATTATTTATTTACTTAATATGAAACTATGAAAATAAAAATTAATTGTTGTCAGACCTCCGTCGGACATCACTTGAAAGTCATCGGACCTCCGTCGGACATTGTCGGAAAGTCACTGGAACTCCATTGGCCGTCGCCGGACCGCCTTTTTATTTGATATACATAAATACATACACACATACATACATACATACATACATGCATGCATATATATATATATATATATATATATATATATTATTACTAATATAAATAGTTTAATATTTAAGGTAAAAGATAAATTTGTCTAAAATAAAAAATTATAATTTATTTTCTTATCAAATTTTATATCAAACTAAACAATGAAATCTAATTTTACTACTCCCCTCGTCTCCTTTTTTCTCCCTTTCCCTCCATTCCATTTTTTTTCCTCTCCTCCCCTTTCGTCAAACCAAACATGGCCTAAGTGTATGGGTTGTTGCCAATGGCTACGTGCTTACTGGCAATGAATAGGTAAATTAATGACAAGGAAGTATATAAGAAAAAAATAATTAATATTATAAAATTGTATGGTGTTATAGTTACTTTTGTTTTTCTCGAATATCTTTAGTATTTTTTAATTTTTTATCTTAAATTTTATCTCAAATAATGTATCATTAATTGAATGATTCATAAGTTTTTTTTTTATAAAATGTAAGTAAATTAATTATATTATCTCACTAATCAATTATTAGATACCACATCATTTAAGATAATTTTTTAAAATACAAAATTTGAAATGTATAGCATTACTCTAACAAACTTTTTTTTAAGAAGCATTACTCTAGCAACCAAAGATTACTAACTAGGGATTTTTTTTTCTTTTTGTGCTATGCTAACTTACGGCAAAGAAAACCAAGTTATCATAGCTTGTGGACCATTTGTTATTCATTTTTCATAAGTGATTTTCTCAACTATTGGATTGAAAATCAACATATAAAATTAGTGAATTGTAAGTTACATTAAATATAAAATTGGGTTTTTTTTCCTAAGAAACCAATTTCTAGACTAACAAATAATTAGTTTGCAAGTGGCAAAAGGATTATTTTTGGATTTTTAAATGGTTCACAGAGGAAAAATTTATTTTTGAAATTTAAATAATGGGTTTGTTGAGTAAACAAGTATACATAGGGAAATTATAGGTTTAAGTATCCCCACCATTGACTCAACTCACATATATCGTATATGAAAATTCTATACGATGGTATAAAAATATTATTATTACAAAAATAATGGGGCTATTGTGAAGTCTTATAGCATTAAAATTATAACTCTTTGTTTAATTTGGTGGTTAACTAATTAAATCACATTAACTCATTAATTTGTGATCCCATTCAAGATTTTTCTAGAGGAAGAAATTAGAATGAAATTCATCAATTCATTTGCATTGATATATTCAAATGTCAAACCGCCTATTTTCTTAGCACTATAAGATTTTTTTTGTAATTAATTAATTTTTTTAAATCAGTAACAATATGCAAAATAGGAAAGATAAGTTAATTTAGATGTGTACATAACCAATCGTAAAAATTAAATTAATGATAAAATTTTCGAGCTGCAAAGACAGTCTATTCAAGTACAATTTGGTCGGTTTTTTTTCATCACTGTTATATAATGCGGCTTGTTTTCATATGCTATTTCAAGGCGTGGCTTTGACAATGGGTAATATTTGGTTTCATCCTTTGAGGTTTAATGTCCTTTTAGTTAGATAAATTATATGAGGATATCTCTACTTTACACCCTTGCCGTTAATATAAAGTTTAGTACATACTTAATATATGATTAAAAGAACTTATATTAATTTGGCATGTTTTATTTGATTAAAAGAACTTCAACTTAAAAAGATATGCCAAACAGCAATAAGACGTGTCCAGTCTATACCTTTTTTTAAAAAAAAAACAAATATATTTATTTACATTACACATTGAAGAAAAATATGAAGGCGCAACAATTAAATAAAAATAATAATTTTTTTTTATTACTACAAGGAATTTGACTATATAAATCAACTAGTACTCACAACAATGAGCATATGTATTTTATAAATGAAAGTGTAGTGAGACAAAAAAAATAAAATAAAAAATAAATTAAGTTGAAAATAAGGAAAAATAAATAATGTTAAAGGAAGAAAAGTTTTTGGTGGTTTTCATGCGTTGTATTCTGGGGCAACAATGGAAATCCAAATTCAAAAATGGCATTAAGAAGGTGCACATTAAAGAAAACCATTATTTTTTTAATCCAAATTCAAAAATAAATAATGTTAATATTAGGTAAATTAAAACCTTCATTTTTTTAATCCCTACTTAGGGTCAATGTGTTAAATTATAAATCGATTATTTAAAAATTTAAAAATAAATAAATAAATAGTAAAATGCATATAAAAAGCATTTAAATTGAATAAAATAAGATAGTAACGGAAAAGAAATCTAGATCGAAATTCCAAAATCTGACATTTGTATTGCTGGAACAATGTTATCAGGCCACGTTGAAGCAGCAAGTGACAGGCTGGGCCTACGCTTCACCTTCAAATAAAGACAAAACACTACGTATCAACAAAAAGTCGGTCAGATCGGATGACGTGCGACCGTGTTATTGGTTCGTTTATCTAGTCAATACGTCAAGCTATATACACGCTTACACGTCGGCAAAATTTGTTGTTTTATGGGGTTAAGGACGGAAACAAGTTAGTTAAAACGATCGTGAGACGTGAGTACTGAACAGATATATATATATATATATATATATTGTGCGCTATATATTTCAATCAGAATTTTAGTATATTTATAATAAAAAATTCATTGAGATTATCTTTAATAATTTTATCACGGTACAGATGACAAATCAAAACTCTACTTTACATAATACTAGAGACATATTTATTTTATTCTAAATTATGGAGAGATAATTTTACCCATACCCTATTTTATTAGGAGGAGAATTAAGTCTTAACCATTGCTAGAACTTGAACCTTAAGTGTATGGATTCTTAGCACTGGCTATGAGTAGAGGTGGTAAAAATATCTACCCGGTCCAGACTCGGACCATACTTAGGTGTTGTGGACTGAGTATTACCCGACTCGGATATGAATTCGGGTCGGTCTTGAACATCACTTGATAAATCCAGAACTCAGATTTTATTAAAAAAAATTATAAAAAAATATTTCAAATATTTATATTTAATTATAAAATATATTATTTTAAATATTTATATTTATTTGACTCATTTATTATACATATATATATATATATATATATATATATATATATATAAAGTTTTAAACATCTAAAGTTTATATTTTCATGTCAAATTTTATTAAAATAAATTCAAACTTATAAAATTACCAAAAAATAAAAAAAATATATACACATATAATATTAAAAAATATAAAATTTTGGTACCCGGATTAAAATCCGGCTCGGACTCGGACCCGGACCGGTTGCATCCGGGCAGGGTCCGGTCATTTCAATACCCGGACTCGGACCGGAGTTTTGCCATCTCTAACTATGAGCTTATTGACAATGAATCGACAAATTAATGACAAGGAAGATAGAATAAATTATAATAACACTATATAATATAAGATAATAATTAATTAATATTATAAAATTATATGGTGTTATAGTTACTTTTGTTTTTCTCAAGTATCTTTAGTATTTTTTAATTTTTTATCTTAAATTTTATCTCAAATAATGTCTCATTAGTTGAATGATTCGTAATTTTTTTTTATAAGATTTAAGTAAATTAATTATATTATCTCATTAATGAATTAGTAAGTACCACATCATTTAAGATACTTTTTTAGAATACAAAATTTGAAATGAGTAGCATTATCCTAACAAATTATTTTAGAAGCATTACTCTAACAATCAAAGATTACTAACTAGAGATTTTTTTTTTTGGTGTTATGCTAACTTACGGCAAAGAAAAGCAACAGTAGATTAACATAGCTCGTGACCCATTTGTTGTTCATTTTTCATAAGTTATTTTCTCAACTATTGGATTGAAATTCAACATATAAAATTAGCTGATTGTAAGTTATATTAAATATAAAATTGGTATATATATATATATATATATATTTTAAGAAAACGAATTTCTAGACTAACAATTAATTAGTTTGCAAATGGCAGTAGGATTATTTTTGGATTTTTAAAGGGTTCATAAAAAAAAGTATTTTTTGAAATTTAAATAATGGGTTTGTTGAGTAAATAAGTATATAGAAGAAAATTATAAGTTCAAATATCTCCACCTTTGACTTAAATCACATGTATCATATATGAAAAATTCTATACGATGGTAAAAATATTATTATTACTAAAATAATGGGCCTGTTGTGAAGTCTTATAGCATTAAAATTATAACTCTTTGTTTAATTTGGTGGTTAACTAATTAAATCACATTAACTCATTAATTTGTGATCCCATTCAAGATTTTTCTAGAGGAAGAAATTAGAATGAAATACATCAATTCATTCGCATTGATATAGAAAAGAAAGTTCACTCTATTGATTCAAATTTTGAACCACCTATTTTCTTAGCACTATAAGATTTCTTTAATTAATTAATTAATTTTTTAAATCAGTAACAATATGAAAAATAAGAATAGACATATATACAAGTTCATTTAGATGTGTACATAATCAATCGTAAAAATTAAATTAATGATACAATTTTCCGAGCTGCAAAAACAGTCTAATCTAGTACAATTTTGGTTGGTTTTTTTCATCATTGTTATATAATGGGGCTTGATTTCATGTATTATTTCAAGGCGTGGCTTTGACAATGGGTAATTTTTGGTTTCATCCCTTGAGGTTTGATGTCCTTTCACTTAGATAAATTGTATGAAGGTATCTTTACTCTATACCCCTACTGTTAGTATAAAGTTTAGTACATTCTTAGTATGTGAGGGTAAATAAGTAATTGCATGCTAAATTGATTAAATATTAAAACAATCTTGAATTTTTGCACTTTGGAAACTCGTATATGTGTGAAACATTGTAATACCCACTGGGTAATAACAGCAGTATATATGCTAACGTACAACGGTTGTTACACCAAAACAGAAATAGTGATATTATCTTTCATCTTCACAAATCAGTCTCACAAATTTAACTCACCATTACAATTCATACGAAATCCATTAACGAAATTTGTTGCTGCAACCAACAAAATGATAGTGAAGGAATCGAATTCGATCACGACAGGAATCGATGTAAGAGATCGAACAGATTTGACGGCCATTAGTTGATATTAGCGATGACCAGGAACCCACCCATTTGCAAAGCAGCCGCAATAAGCTAGAACAAATTTTTGGCATGACTATGTTGAGATGAGTTATTTTCATTTGTTCTCTAAATTATAAGTATTCATGATACAAATAGCTGTTTGGTTAGTTAACTTCTTGTTGAAGAAGATATTTAAGGCAAGAGTTGGAGCAATAATATGAAAATTGCATGGATTTATTTAAATTTATGAAGTGTTCTATTTTTTTGAGTAATTGCCTAATATGCAGAGTACTAAGCATGATAATATTTGTCTGTGATTAAGAGTACAAATTGCTTAAGCTGAACTGCTTATATATAACTGTGATATATTGGAATTCTCATACAATTAAACTCAAATTATTGATATGTTGTATACAAGTTATCAAGATGCTGCATCTTCATTAGGATTACAAGTTCCCTAAGCTTATTATACGCAGTTTTGTGTATTAAAATTATTGATACCGGCAATTGGATTAGGATCACTAGTTCTTTCTTTGAATTGATTATCGGCAGTTGTGATGTATATATTAGGTTAGGAAGTTTCATTCCGTCATTTGTAAGTATAAGTAGCTAATTTTAGTTTCTTAGGCATAAAACCCTTAGGCATAATGCATGACTCCATTAAATTCAAAATACACCGAGTCTAAAGGATTGACATCAGGTACATCACACGGGTGAACATAAAAAACAACACATTTAGAATCATAAATATCTTATCAACGGAAAAGCCCTTATCTGGCTGTAGCGAGTTCCCTAGCATGTCTTTCATCTCCTTCACTTCACTTCTAAGTACATTTATCAACTCATGATCCGAAACTGTTGCCACATGCCCTCTAAAAATTGAACCATCTTAAAGTCAGTCTTATCTGGTACCACCCATCTGAAATATCCACATCCTTCCTTATTCACACATCGATAACACAACATGTGTGGGTTGTCATCAGATTTAGAAACCCTCAAATTAGCTCTCATATGGCACTTGCATATCCTATTTGAATAGCTAATGAGCTTGCCATTAACATAATTCCTCCAAGATGGCTGATAAAATGAATTTGATTTGCTTGAAGTATTTGAGCTTTGAGAGTCCATGAAATTTCAAGTGTTTGTACAAGTGCTTATGGGATGAATGTTTGACGATTTAGAGTAGAGATTGAGATGGACGATAATTGAGGAATGGTGAGATGAATTTGATATGAATGGCTTGTGTTCCTCAGCTTTGGTTCGTGATGAAATCCCACCAAATTGCAAACTGGAATATCGCTTGAATGAGCTCTGTTCCTTGGCTTCTATTTGTGCTCAAATTGACCTCCGAATTACTGTAAATAAGTTTGTATTCCTCAGTTTTTTTTTTAATCCTGAAATTGAACACAAAATTGCTTCTTAATATTGCCGAAATGATTTAGGTTTCTCAACTTTTGTTTGTGCTAAAATTGCACACTAAAATGCTTCTTAATATTTGCTTAACAGGAGATGATTTTATGGTCATCTTTTCTTCCAATATAGCCGTCTGAATCAACGATAATGTTGGCAGAGATTAACCATTTTTTTTTTTTGGTGATTCAGCAAATGGAACTTGAAATATCTCATGGCTTTATTGATATTTCATTACTATTTGGCACCAAATATGTTAATAATCTAGTTCCAGTACTTGTCTAAGATATTGTCTTATTGATCTCGGAATTTATCTGTAAGTTAGCATCTCAATTTCTTTTGCAATTCTATGATACTTCTCCTAATGTTTATGCCTATTATTCATGGTTGACAGTTATAAAGTAATTAGTTTATAGTAAATCAATGTTTATACTTTTGAAAAGAAATAAAAGTAAAAAGAGCCACGATGTATGTACTCATCTTGTTTTATTTTATTTTTTATGTTCAGTTGAGAGAAATTGATATTTTCAAGGAATCGCTTATAATCTGATTCAAATTGATCGCAAGAGCAATTGATAAGTGATCAATTGTCAATCCCTTAATCAAGACTCAACACAAAAATGCTTAGAATAGAATCGGAAGAAACGAAACGAGCACACGGCAAGAATTGAGAATGAAACACAGCCAAGAACTCAACACAAAGCAGCAAATATCATGAACGAATGACGAGCTTCAACCTCATTATTATTTGAAAGGGAATAACCGAAATCACAAAAAGCACATTACAAACTTTACGAAGAGCCCTTATTTGCTTCCTAACTCGCGAGAATGATGCAGTTACAAGCCCCCACAATTTCCTCTGTTATTCAGCTTTTATACAAGTCTTGGTCAAAGAAACCTAACTCGGCTATCCTAACTAATGAGCGAGATTAGAGTCCACGTCAGCAGCTTACATAACAGATTTGCCCGCCGATACTCAATCTAACCACACTCATCCGAATTTGAATCCTTCTTCAAAAATTATCTAGTGGTCCATCTCTTGAAGTTTCTGCATCAATTTTCATGTCTTAAATATGTCTCTGAGACTTTCTAAATTTTGCCAAAACGATAGCCAAAATAAGGAAAATTTTAGCAAACATTACGGCAAACTAATAATAATAATAATAAAATAAAATAAAAAAGTCTTACGCGTTTATCATCACAAAAAATCTTATGGCGAATGTCTCAACTGTATAAATAAGAATAATTTCATTAACCAAGTTCAAAGGCCAAAATTTAAAAGGATGAAGTGTTGAAGGGAAGCATAGAACTAAGCTAGCAATTCTCATTTTTCCGTAACGGTTTTGGCTAAATTGTTATCAACCATCAAAACATTTAACCTTAATTAGACTGAGAACAAAAGAATTCATTTCATTTGCCAAATTTTCCCATTAGACTTTTATCTATATGTGAGGAAAGCCTGGGTGCCACAAGAGCATCGATTATTATTCATTCATTATTTGCTATGTGTATGCTCTAACTAATCATAATAATTTGCATCTATATAAGATAATCGGTGAATGATTCAGCAGCGGTGCTTCTACATGAGAGGCCCAATTTAACACGTAGTGGACAATAATTTCTATATTTCTTTTACACTTCCATCAATTTTCCAAAGAGTTGGACTATTGGTCGTTGGCACCCCTCTATAATCCTTATAAAACTTTTCTTCTATCACAATTACATTAAAGGAAAAGAAATTTAATCAAATCCCTATATAATTTTCTCTCTCTATAAGTTTTTCTCTTTAACTTTTACACCTACATAACCAAGCTACCTTTCTCACAAATATTCTACACTCTGGCAGTATTTACTTCACGGATTAGGGAATTAAAATCCAGAATCATAATCATTGACATCGTTTATTACTTCACAAAATAGAGGCGGGAATCAGAATCAGAATTGGAATCGGAATTGAAATCGCAGGCCTTACCCAAATTTGAGAATAGGGAATGAGAGATAGATTCCCAAGCCCCGCGGGAATCAATTGCCCATTCCTTAAATTTTCCATTTTATCCCCATTAAATTTTTATTATTCCTAAATTACCCTCAATCAACTTTTTGTCATTTTTGCATTTTGGTCCCTATGAAATTTATAAAAAGATCCAAAGTTTTCATTATTTGCAAATAGGTCCTCTATTATTTAATAATAATGAAATTAAATAATAATTAAAATTTATTGATTTTTATTTTAATTGTTATTATTACTGTCATTAATGACATTAATATTAGTATTATTTAAAATTTATTAATTATTAGTATTTATTATTGATATTGTCAATAATGTTGTTGTTGTTGTTGTTATTATTATTATTAAAAAATATACTTAGTTATTTTAATTATTGTTATTATTATTTTTATTAATATAATAATAATATTTTCATTTAAATAATGATAAATAAAATAATAAAAAATAATAAATTTTATTAAAATAATATTAAAATAATAATAATGACATTATTATTATAATACTAAATTTATTATTAATTATTGCTATTATTATTTTTTATTAATATTATCATTATTAATTTTTATTATTAATTTTATTGTTTTAATGAATATTATTGTCATTATTATTAAGGACTTTTTAGTAATTTGAAACAATCTAATTTATTCCGATTCCGATACCTATTCCAAGATAAAGTAAACATATTAATAGCAATCCAACTCATTTTGATTCTTACAGTTCAAGTAAATAAGTTATTATGATTCTCATTCTTCATTCTCATTTCAGTCCATTCACATTCCTACCAATTCCGATTCTAGCTAACTTTGATTCCAGTTTAATAAACGCAGCATCTATTCATTGTGATTCTACAAATAAATTCTCAATCTTATCAATCTTTTTCAATTTCTTGTATAAACTTGGACAATAAACTATTTTTTCTTATTATTTTCTCACATATCAATTTTTTTAAAAAATAACAGATAATCTACTTATATTACTCTAGTTAATTCAAGTATGCATTTTTTAATAGTTAAATATATATGATTTAATCATTAAAAAATTTGTTGAAGAAATCTTCAATTAGATTTGAGTATATGAAATTGAAAAAATGGAAAAGAATATTTTGAGAATTAAAATAGGTTTTGATAAAAATGAAAAAAGATTTTAAAAGGAAATTAGAAGAGTGCTAATAGTCCCACACTTATTCAAAATTTACACAAAACTTTTCGGCCAGCACTATAGCATGGAAAAAGTTCAAGACAACCCAATATCTTCATAATCGTCAAGGATGAATTAATTTTCATGATGAGTTCTAATGTCTGTTATGTAAAGGGAATAATAAAATGGCTGATTTTTTTTTTTTTGTGAGCATGGGGTTAACATGCCCTAATCTGAAATGATGAGGTGAGCCTTTAGGATTGATTCGATGTTTGTTAAATGAGATTTTTGTGTTTTATTTTTGGGTTTTTTAGTAGAGTGAGCGGTGTCGCATATTTTACGGAGAGCAACGCTGCATGTGTCTAATTATAATTAGGGAATATGTGAAGTAGGACCTACAACTCTCCTAGAAGCTGAACAGGTGCGATATTGCTCTCCATAAGAAGAGCCACATTACTCGTATCATCACTGCTCTTAGTTCCAATTTGGAAATGCTGTAATCTTTAAAATAATTATTGTTAACTGTGCTATAAAAGTAATTAGTTATGAAGAGAACTAGTTAAGTGTTTGGTAATTTTTATTTTCAGAAGTACTGTGAGTTTTGAAAATAGTTATGGACATTTAGTAAATTTTACTGTTAAATCGTTGAGAGAAGACAAATGATTAAAATATGTAGAATGTAAAATAAAATCTACTTAAACATATAAAAACATGTACATATAATATTTTTAATTGTGTATTATAATAATTTTATTAAAAATAAAATTTATAATATATTATTTTTTATGTTAAAACAATTGATAATTAATTTTATAATATAGTGAAACAAATTTAATAATAATTCGACCAACAAATTGATATTAATAAATTTATATTGATGAATAATAATAAAAACTTATTATAATTTTGGGTTCAGGTAATAATTTTGAGGATATTTATAGAATTATATTAAATGATAAAATTGATTTTCAAAATCATAATTTAAAAACTACGTATTCTCTGCTTTTCAAAATCGCTGTAAGAGGTGCTGATTTTGATAAAAGTAATTTTGATTTTTTTTACCAAAAGCTAAAATTAGCTTTTAGATTTTCAAAATCAATTTTAAACCTCCCAAAAACGATTACAAACGGGCCCTTATTCTTGTATTGATTGTCGTGAGCTATTCTTAAAGACAACGTTTGTATTTCTTTCAAACTATATTTTCCATTTTATAAAATTAGAGTGTTTTCTTTCTTTTTAATGTTAATAATATTTTAGTAATAGTAGATATCCCAAAATTGGGAAAAAGACATCCACATTACTAATTTTTGGGAAATGGTCAAATATAACCTCAAGTTTTCGATAAGCATTCTAAATAATCAACTAAAAAGTTGATTTTAAAATTTTTTAATAAATTAAAATATAAAGTAAATAGTTTAATTTTTTTAACAAAATAATAATACTAGAATTTTTTAATATATAGAATGATTTTTAAAATACAAATATATTTGTATTTATTATAAAATTTTTAAATAAAACTTTGGGCTAAATAGATTTTATAATTAATAAAATATGTCTAATGTATTAATAATATTAAAATTATTTGATCTAATATTGAAAATAATTTAAATTTTATAGAGTTATTTCGATATTATGTTTATATTTATTATAAAATTTAGTTTAATATAATATAAGATTGCAAAAGTAACATCTATTGGTAATATAATATAAGTGCACTAAATCCAATATATTTCCTCAAACTTTGGATATAAAATCTCCTTTCTCGCTCAAAATTTAATTTAGAAAATATAATATATGAGTGCCATTCATTAAGTGGTTTGATAATTTTTTATAAGACCCGAGTATATAGCACATTCTCACTACTCTTTTGCTTTTCGTTATAATAATTTAATTTAATTCTAGAATCACTTGAACTTAAATCAATCTGATTTTATAAATTAAAAAATATTAGCTAAGATAATCGTATTCTGCCGTCAATAGCCAAATGCGGACAGCTGCTTGTCGCCACCGCCGCAATGTTTGGGTAGATTTTGACGGACGTTAATCAGACATTTTATATCCTCCAAACAAGGCTGATCAAGGGAATTGACCAGCTGTGGTTGGTCATGGCCAATGGTGATATTATTTTTAGTAAATCAATTAATTTATTATGAATAATATACCACCTATCTTTGATTGTTACATGCAAGATGTAATGTCGTGTCAATTGGAAGCAAATTTTATATGCATCCTAATAAATACGCATCGGATTATTAAAAAAAAAAGAAAATTATCGCTTTTCATTCAATTACTCACAAATTTCAAAACTTTTGTTTATTGTTTCAATTTATTTTTAGCTGACACGTGGTTGTAAATTTAAAATAAAAAAATTGAAAAAGGAGTTTTGAATATTATTTTATTCATCGTCGTTGGTGTGTTAAATCCAACTTTGCTACATTTCCAATCATTTCATATTTCTGTTATCGAGAAAAACTTATATGTGGCTGTCCATTGTCACAACATTCAACATACCGAAGAAGCAGCATTTCCAGGAAATTTTCTTGGGGTAAACAGTGGCAATAATTATGAAGTCAATCTTTTGAAGTAGTAATTCGTCGTAACATCCAGGAGATGTCGTGTCGGTGAACGGTGACAAGAATTATGAAAGTAAATTTTTGACTAATACATTTTTTTTTAATGCACTGATCTGTCATTACAACGCCGAGTGATACTTACAACCAAGGTTTGCTTTTGGAATCAAAAGGAAACCTACGACAGAAAACCGAGAAGCACTGTTGCTAATCACTTGCCGCTCATTCTTCTCTACTCTTTTCTCTCTGTCACTAGAAAAGGAACAAGCGGAGGCATTGCAACTCAGATCTCTCTCTTTTGACATTTGTGTATGTAACTCAAATCTCTCTATTTTTCTTCACTTGCGCCCCCCGAATTTTGTTTGATTCATTGCGTTTGATCTAAAGTAATAGCAGACTCTGCTTCACTATTAGTTTTTATTTTTTCTTCTCTCTCTTTGTTTCTCTTCTTTCTCGGCAGCTCTCACAAGGTCTCACCATGAATTTTTCAAAATTTTCCCATTTAAATTTAAATTTATTATAATTATAATAAAAACCGAGTTGGAATATATGCACAAGAATGTGAAAATGAGACTTTTGTAAGTTTTGATAAAAGTGTGATAGTTTTCTATTGTGAAATACCTGTTTAACTAGGGCATTAGTTATTAGATAATATTTGAAATTTTAATTTCTTTTTTTTTTCCTTCACTTTCTGGTAACTAATAGGAGATTGAGGGCAAGATGACTATTTTAGAATGGAATTTTTGGTTGCAGGAGAAATTTCATTGTCTGGTGGGAAGGCAGAAGAGGGTAACATGGATGATAGGGATACTACAACAAGGAAGGCTAAGGAGGAAATAGGGTTGGATCCTTCGCTTGAGGAAGTTGTAACTGTTCTTGAACGATTCTTGTCAAAGGTATGGAAGTATGTTTCTTTTGTGCTCCTATTTTGTTTTCATAATTTTGTGTTACAATTAAAAGTAGAAGGAAAATCTCAAGATATGTTGATGCTGTTAATTGATTTGAAATATATGTGATTTGTGTGGGTGTGAATCGGGGGAATTTTGTGATACAATTGAAGGAGTTGTGAATCATGTGATTTGTCAAAAACCTTAAGTTGATCTTCTTGTATAACCTTATCATGGAGAAGGTGAATGTATATGGTTTTAATTAGACAATAAACTTTTGATAAATCCTCTAATAAGTTTCTGCTTAAATAGAAAAATTTTCAACTATCAAGGTTTGGTTGCTTGGGGAAATGGGGTATGATGGGTTACCGTATTCTGCTGCCTGGATTACAAGGAATCAGGTTGGTAATTGAGGAGCCATGTGAGAACTCTTGTATGATCGGGAATGTTGTTGGGGGTTTGGGGTCATAAAAAAACTGTGGCTTGATGATTTTCGAATCTAAGTTGCTGGGGTGGGGTGAAAGCAAAATATTTTTCTTTATAATGGATTAGATTAGACTATTGAGAGAAATATATTTGAGAATATTAGTATTGAGTTATTCTAATGCTTTAATAGTAAACTCAATTAAGACTGTTTTAGTAATATAATTTTTTAATCTAGTTATAGTGTTCAAAGTTATATAATTGAATTTATATAACTTTGGATTCTTAGTTTTTTTTTCAAAGTAATATAATTTTTTTAAGCCCACGTTGTAGTAGACTTCATTTGAGTACAGTAAAGGCCTTAATGTATACTCAGAACTAGATATGGGCTCAATTGAAAGGTATCAAATTCAGTTTACTTCTACACTTTATTTGATTTTGAAAGTATTTATTTTCTTTATATTTAACAAGTTTTTTTTTTAAATTAGGTGGGATTCCTAGAGATAAGGTGATGAATAGGGAAGAAATAAATGGAGAAGTGATTGATAATGATGATGAAGAGGAGACACA
This sequence comes from Citrus australasica, assembly GCA_029618585.1. Lineage (NCBI taxonomy): Eukaryota > Viridiplantae > Streptophyta > Magnoliopsida > Sapindales > Rutaceae > Citrus > Citrus australasica. Next base: position 28,912,294 of record JARCIV010000003.1, on the reverse strand, counting down.
ATCAAGTTCTAAATAGTGTTTATTTTTCTTTTTCTGGTATGTGCTTGATGCTTATTGTGATGCTCAATTATGAATGATGATGGTCATAAATAATACAAATTATTTAGTTATTTAATGCTTTGCTTTAATTTGTAGATTAATGATGATGGTCTGGTTGGAGATTAATGATGTGTTAGAAGAATAAACCTTTTATATTTAGTTTGAAATTAGTTATAATTTCATATTATAATTTCTTTTTGTTAATTCATAGTTTTGATATTTCTTATTTGAGGTGTTTATTATTTTTTATTTTATATTGCAATCTAACACTAGTTTTAACTATTCTATTTTTTTTCATATTTTTATATAATAAAAATCAAATATCCATGGATATACATATCTATATGGATAAAATCCATTTTTATATCTAGTATAAAATATTGGATCCATATCCATCATGGATAACTATGGATTTGTATTTGGATGGATAATATCCATCCATAATAAGATATTGCCATCCCCATTTGTACCTTCCATCTTCTCTCTCAAAACACAAGTACGATTGAATGAGGTAAGAGTATGGTAAATTTATAATAAATTTTAATTAGAAGGGCAAATTTTTTTTTAATTACAAGAAAATTGAAAATAGATGACAGCCACTTTATGACAAAAATCATTTTATCATATAAGTATGATGGATTCATGATAGAATTGTGGTCTATCCAAAACGAACTCACAAAATTCGTTCACAACAGAATACATTCTAATGAAGAAGTTCTCCCCATGTTCAATCAAAACAAACTCACTAAATTAAAATAAACTTGAACAACATTTATCAATCAAAATATTGTGCATCTTGTTGTCAAAAGGCCCAATTGCTTTTCATTTGTCAAAATCTGCATAAAATGACAAATATAATTAGTTAGAAAAATAATCAAATAAATTATCATCAATTATACCACAATCCATTTTAGCTTTGACTAAAATGAAATAAAATCGTAGCAAGAAAAATAAAACCAAAACATACCTCAGGGCTCAGGTTCCGATTTGTGAAATTATTACAATGAGACTTGAGAATGAGCGATTGAGATTGAGAGAGTTGGGAACGACAGGAGGTGAGAGCTTCTATAATTAATAAAGATTAAAAAATTAGTTATGGAATTAATTAATCAAATAAATTATCATCAATTATACCAAAATCCATTTTAACTTTCGACTAAAATGAAATAAAATCTTAGCAAGAAAAATAAAATCAAAACATACCTCGGGAGACTTGAGAATGAGTGATTGAGATTGAGAGAGTTGAGAATGATAGGAATTAGGAAGCACTGGAGGTGGAGGCGGAGGCCTGTGAGTGTTGGAAAATTAGGTTTGTGTTTTTGTTTTTATAGTAAGAGGTATGCTATTGTGTATGAAAGTGTACATTTTCTTTGTTAATAATCCAATACTAAATTGACACACCATATATCTTAAAACTTTTTAAATTTTGGATTGGATCGGTTTGAATCCATTTGGAATCCTTCCAAACCGAGTGATGTCGGTTTGCAATCCAATAAACCGAAACCAGTATTTTTACTAATGAAACTGATCCAAATGGTCGGTTTGGATCGGTTTGGATCGATTCGGTTAAAATATGCCCACCCCTAAATAATAAAGGGTGTTAATGGCATTCTTTCGGCGGGCGTACTCAACATCAATTCATTTGGTTGCCCAGTTCAATTTTGTGCCTACTGATTTCTGAACAATTATTAGTGGCCGAATGCTAGAACAGGCCCAATATTGGCAAAGCTTGATAAACACATTGAGGAATTCAGAAAAGCCGTGCATTGGAAGGATAAAGGACAAATATCTAGATTATGGATCTCAACTTATATATTTTATTGAATTGCAGACCGAGTTCAAGAGAGGTATTGTTGGGGAATTATTTAATGATTCCTATGCCCCGAACATGTTTGATAAAATGCCCAAGTGGGTATTATTGGAAAATTGATGGGTGAAACAGATACACAACTAAAGTAAAATTGAGAAATAGTGAGACAACAGAATCACACAAGAACACCAAAAATTATGTGCACTAGTAAAAAAATGGCCTTCTCCGATACTATTTCAGTATCAGTAATGGTTTTTACTGACACCGAGTTTAGTGTCACTGATCACGGTGCAAGAAATTTTTGACACATTTTTTGTGTCAGGAAATCTGTCACCATAGTATAAAAAAAATGTTGATGATCGAACATCACATCAATAACGAGATTATGGTATTAAACAAATATTGGTACAAGAGCATAACAAATATAACGATACTATGGTATCAATGTTTATGAGAAAAATTTAAAAAAATAGAAATCAACATAATAGAGATTGAAAATTTGCATTTGGCATTTGAATTGAAATATACTTCCTACAATATGAAAAGTATTACATTGCATTGAACTGTTTAAAAATTATTACATTGTTGAAAATTTATTACATTGCTAACCAACTACAAGTAATTTATAAACTGATACATAGTAGCAGCACCATCATCCAACACACGGTTATTTGCTCTGATTATTTAGTTTTGACCACTGTACGTGCTTTAGTTTATTGTAAGTCATCCTGCAATCAAGATATACACATTAAAAAAACTATATATTATTTTTATACTTAGTAGAACTAGATCTAGCAATCAGTAACAATTTATTTTGTTGACTTATAATAATAATAACAACAATAATAGTAATAATAATTAGAAAATATGAATAAAACTAAAATTTAACTAGAGTATCCCCTACAAAATTACAACTTCACCATCAAAGAACTCAATGCCAACCAAGAACACTGATCGTTCTTTGCATCACCACAGTCCACACACATGATGCAACTGTATTGAATGGAAAGTGCTTTATAGGACCATCCAATTCCAAAGATAGAAGGAATGAAGCAATTAGAAATAAAACATGGATGATTCGATTCTTTAGATAGGGCTTTATCAACATATCAAGAAAGAAAGATGCTATATGTGCTAAACCAAGTTTCTCTGAGCTACTCAGTTAAACATGTTGCAGGCGTATATTAAACTAACTTGCATATGCAATATATTGTAAGGACAAACATATGGCATGCTCCACAATGTCTAGGAGTATATTAAACAATACACTGAGAATGGGAAAATCTCATTATTAAAATCAAGAAGATTTAAAATCTTTCTTTTAGGAATCCAAAATATTTGTTAAAAATTTCACACGTATGGTTTGCATTAGTTGGAATGGCCATTTTGAACACATTTGCCGAAAGTATGATTGGCCTAACTCATAATTGGTATTATCACCTATGTTTTTTTCCACTTAATGCCTCAAATGCAAATAGGTCAAACAATAGCAAGTAGAGATGCTTGGTCCATAGGGTTTTCACGATCAGATTCTAATATTAATGGTTTTAGCTTGATATTTTCAAGCGAATTGAGTGGAGGTAGACTAAGCCTCATAAATAATTGGTCCCAAGAGATAAACTAGAAATCCTAATTAAAGGATAAGATGAAAAAAAATATGAAATACTCCAGCAAGTTAAGGGTTGAATACAAGAGCACCAGCATTCTTTTTAGCAATAGGCGATATTAAAATATTTACACACACTTTATTTTCTTTTTTCAAATCTGTGTGTAACATTCTGGTCATTGAAAGGAGAAATTTCATCAGAATATGTAAATTAATCAATGCCACATTTGAATGAATTAAGCATATATACATGAAGCTTAACTACATTAAACAGAGGTCAATCACCAATCAAGCTAAATCAAAGCTCCAAACTTCATATTGTTATACACAAAACACAAAATATGCCTCGAAGGGTAGAAAAACAGTTGTGATCTAGCATATTATCTACAAAAAAGTGATTTGCCAATAAATCTACAACACTTTCTGCAGAAGCAATCCTTCCTTTAATAGCCAAAAGAGATAATTATTTTTTCTTCTTGAATGACAGTATTGGAAAAGGGGGAAAATCAAGGAAATAAATTCAACATATCAAAGAATTTTTACCTTCTCTTCGAAACCAATAAGATCAGAAGCCAATATTTTGGCACGTTCATCAGCAACGTTACATTCTAGCCAAGCATTAACATATTCATTTATGAAAAACTCAAGTTCCACCTGCAAGCATCAAACACTCAGAATTGTAATAAAATTGCAAGGGAAAAAAGAAAAGAAAATTGCAAGTTTCAGGAAAGGAGACAATGTACTTAAAAAGCTTAAGAATAATGCATCGGGAGAAAAGAAAATCAAATGGCCAATACTGTCAATAGCTTTTGTCTTTCTTAACAAAGGGAAAAAAATGTCAATTGTGATCCCAATTTGAACAGTGTCCAAATCGTGTCAACATTGCCAAAATAGCATAAAAAAGAAAGTAATATCAAATATGATTTCCTCAAAACTTTAGTTGTTTCAGAGGTACACAATTGCACAGAGGAAATCACGAAAGTTAAATCATGCTCAAGTGCTTTCACCAACATATCAAAGTTGTTCTAATAAATATATTTTTCTTACTCCTTACAACACTACAGTTCCAGTCTATATATACACTTGAATCTTGCCACCTAGCAAAAATAAAAGAGAATTATTGTCAACATCCTCAAGATGGGTAAATCAAAAATGGTAAATGAACATGTATATTCTATGATATGATTTTCATTCAGTTATTAGCTAGAAAATTAGGCAGAACAATTAATATAACAATAATCCCATTCGTGTATAAGCTGCAACCTATTATATGGACTCTGATTTTGCTGGAGACTTGGATAGAAGGAAGTTAATTTCTAGGTACTTATTCATGCTGGATAGTTGCCTTATTAGTTGGAAGGCAACATTGCAATCTATAATGGGTCTATCGTCTATTGAGGCTGAATTTGTTACAACAAAGGCTGTGAAGGAGTCCATGTGGCTTAAAGTGCTGTTGAATTAACTTTGGTTGAAACGAAAGACCATTGATATCTTTTGTGACAACTAAAGTGCTATTCAGCTCATCAACAATCAAGTCTATCATGAGAGGACTAGGCACATTGATGTCAAGCTGTATTTTTTGACGATGAGGTTGCAAAGGGGTCTATTGTAGAGACAAAGATCCATACCTATGTCTGACATGCTGGTAAAGGTGATTCCAATAGCCAAATTCAAACTTGATTGGTGTTGGGAGTGGTTCTAGTTGATAAGCTGTGTGCTTGAAGGTTATTTAATGCAGTTTTTATGGTAAAAAGTCAAGCTGAATCAGATCTGCAAGGTGGAGACTGTGAAGATATGTGTGCCGTTTTGGGGACTAAACTGCAATCGAGGAATAGCTTTTGGATCTTAGTGCAGATCGACTTCAGCTAAGGGGTCCATTTGCAAATATGTTGCTGACGTGGCCCAGAGGTGGTTAAGTTTGTTAGGCTGTTACTGGAAAATTTCCAGAATAAAAAGGCTGGTTACAACGCCTGATGTATCATCTTTTTCTCCTTCATTTCTTCATCAAATCCTGTGATTCTTGTTTAAGACTCATCTTTGTAATCTACTCCTATGATTTGGTTATCTATAACCCGCTTTTATTAATAAAAGCTTATGAAGTTTTCCTTCTACTCTGGTAGCTCGTGCTTTGGTGTTGGTTTCAGGGTTCTTGGTTCTGTTTGATTTCTTTTATATTTCCTTGGTTCTTTTTTATCTTGATCGATTAGTTGATTAATTTCTTAGTGGATTAGCCATCAAAACATAACATTTTCCTTTTTTTTAACATATATAAAGGGCATGGAAATTAATCCTCTGCTTACAAACTTATGAACTGCGGCAAGCAGCTACTTATTTGAATTCCAATGCAGTATTTCCTTCAGGCGAATATATTTGTTTCAGGGGAAAGCAAAGGATTCTCATTTAAAAAATTAAAAGGGTTCTGATTTTCGGTTGTATTATATGTATAGCTTCACTTTTAATTGACAAACCTCAGCTTTGCTTCACACAATTTCTATCTCCACAGCTCTGTTGTTGTATGATTGTATTACAAAACCAAAAGCAAGTCTTGGCTAGAAAGTGACCTTAATTATTTTCATGTTTCTGCCCACAACGTGATGGCCAAGTTATAATTACATGTGAATGACCTCATTATTTGTGGGGAATGGATTTGTTGTATGCGCTGAAAATGATGGCCGATCATATAATCTTCGTAAATTTTGTAAAAGGTACAACAATTTGCTTGACAAAAGTAAATTGTGCACCAATAAAATTAATGCAAGCAGTTGTGACGAAGATTGTCATTTTGTTCCTTGATGGAGACTCGAAGTAAACTTGTTGGAGTCTTGATGGTTTGGCAGCTTCACTGGTCTTCAATTTGTGACCAGCTGAGTTGTCGAACAATCACATAAGTGCAATTTTTTCTTCTCTAAAATTAATTTATTGCTAGCTAGTATAATAATCCTACGGAACCGTGTCTTTTTTTCCTCACGGGAATACGTATCCACTGTTTTTTTCTTTCTTTTTTTTCCCCCCTAATAAGGCATTGTATTATCTCGATCATAATCAATTTTTCCAGGATGTGAGATATATATTGAAGTAAAATATAATAAAATTTTAGTTGCTGTAACTTCAAAAAATTGGATCTTGGATCTGGGTTGTTAATTTAATGGTCACTATTAAATTAGAGGAATTAAAATTAGGCGGCTTTACCTATTTATCATATTCTTATTCTTGAGCCTCTCAATCCTCTGTTTCAACTGCTTGATCTTGACTACAAGATGAGTCACCGAGTACAGCAACTAATAGAACACCAAAGCCGATGCAATCAACAGCGACTTGCGTTGACTCTTCATGAATCATGATGGCTTGCTTTTGTTATCACACCTGGACATACATGCTTTTATCGATAGGTTTTCACATGGACCCTGGAAAGGAAAAAAGAAAAAAAAAGATTGGTTCAACAATCGACGTAAGCTGAAATCAATATGGACACTGGAAAGGAAAAAAAAAAAAAGATTGGTTCAACAATCGACGTAAGCTGAAATCAATCTTGCTTTTTGATGACAAAGAAAATTAGTCAAAAAGTATTCAGCCAATTCTAAGTGGCAGTCCATTCTAGCTTTTCCGTTCACTAAGATAAAAAAATTAAATAATAAGATTTTATGGTGAGAATCATAGCTGTAAAAATTCCTTTTTGCTACTGAAAGTGCAGGATTATAAAGCTAGTCTAACAAGTTTATTCCTTAATACCAGTAACATGCCTAATTTGCTTACCGTGACAGGGTTGAAAATTTTATACAGAGCCGCGGCTGAATTTGGTCCAAGACTGGTGGGGTCAGAATGCCGACCTGAAGAACAAGCCTCGGGAACAAAACCCATCCAGCATGAATAAGTACCTAGAAATTAACTTCCTTCTATCCAAGTCTCCAGCAAAATCAGAGTCTACATAACCTCTGATTGCACTAACTTCTAGTTTAGATCTCCCATATGTTAAACCATAGCTAGAAGTACCTCTCAATTACCTTATAATCCACTTCACAGCATCCCAATGTTACCTTACCAGGATTACCCATGAATCTGCTTACTACACTTATTGCGTAAGCTATATCTACTCTAGTGCAAACCATTACATACATCTAGGTCCGAACAACTTGTAAGTATGTTGTTTCAATCATTTCAAACTTCTAAACTTCTGTACTTAAATATGTTCTCGACCAAAATGCAGGTTAAGTTCAATATGCTTAGTCTTGGAATGATACTTTGGATTACATGCTAATGCTTCTGCATTTTTGCTGTCACAAGTAAGTTTTGGAATATGCAGCAGTTTCACTTGCAATTCTTTGAGCAAGTGATCTAGAGTACTTTGGAAGCAGTTGAAGCCAAAGAGCCATATTCAGACTTTGCTGTGCTTCTTGGAATAATTGATGCTTCTTTGATGACCATGATATTAGATTGTTTTCTAAATAAACACAGTAACCTCCAACTGACTTTCTATCATCCAAATCTAATCCCTGATTTGCATATAAAAAGGTTGTAATTATCAAATCTCCGATGCTGTAAAATTGTAACCCATAGCTGGCTGTATACTGAAAATATCTCAAAAATGAAATACAGAAAGTGCATCAAGCAAAAGACAGCTTATCAATAGAAAATGCTAGTTTAAGTCTGGCCAAGGTTATATATTGCAAAGAGTCAACTATGCTTTTGTATAGAGTAGGATTCTCAAAGGCAGCGCATCTGTCTTTAACTAATCTTTCAATTGAACTCTTAGAAGTTTGACAACCTTTGCTTTCTAGCATTTGTGCCTTCTTAAGTAAGTCTCTAATATAATTTGTCTAAGAGAGATGGAGTCCTTTATTAGAACGTGTAACCTCAAGGCTAAGAAAATAGTTGAATTCTCCAAGATTTTTCAAAGTATTTTCTAACCCCAGTTGTTGAATAACTTCCCAACAAGTTTAATATTTGAACTAGTAACCAATATATCATCAACATATAAACGAACCACAACCAATGCCTTTTCCATATGCTAAATAAATAGTAAAGTGTCTGATCTGGAAGCACGAAAACCCCATTGTAACATAGAGTTTTTCAGCCTATCATACTAAGCTCTTGGTGCTTGTTTAACTCCATAAAGATCCTTTTAATTTTGTAAACATGAGAAGGATATTGAGGATGAAGAAATCCCTCTGGTTGAGTCATATACACATCTTTACTAAGAATGCCATTAAGAAATGCATTATTGATATCAATCTGTCTAACGGACTAGTTATACATGACTGCTAAAATTACTCTAATTGTGCAAGGCTTAATTACTGGACTAGATGTTAGAAAGAAATCCACACCTCGGGTCTCATGAAAACCTTTTGCAATAAGTTTAAATTTGTACTTTGATATGCTGCTATTAAGGTTATATTTGACTCCCAACACTTATTTTTTTCCAACAACCTTTTGTGCAGTTTCTTTATGAATTAAGACCCAGATATTATTGTCTCGTAAAGCATCAAACTCTGCCTGCATTACTTGTCTCCATTTGGGGTCATGTAAAACTAATTTAACAGAGGCTGTTTTAAGTTCTTGATAAACAGCTAGATATAATTTAGGCTTGAATAGACTAACCTTAGATCTTGTGACCATTGGATGAGCATTTTGAACTGGTTGAGGTATTAGTGTGGTGGAGGATGACGGGATGTTGGAGAAGAGGCATTTGAGAAGTGTTGAATAGGTGATGCATTTAGGAGGTTGTGAGCAAAAAGTGTGTGCAAGGCATCTGAATCAAAGCCTGCACCTGAAACAAGAGTATTTATAGAGAGGTATGCAGGATCGCTATCTTGAATGATTGATATATTAGGAAAAGTAGTAAAAGGATTACAAGATTGTGAAGCTGTAGATGGAGAGTGATCAGAAAGAGAAAGAAAAAATGACTGAACAGGAACTCAGATTCATTAAATTGTGCATGCCTTGCAATATATATTTTCCAGTAGAAGTTAAGCATTTATAACTTTTATGAATGGGACTATAACCTATCATTAGGCACTTTTGTGAATAAAAGTCGAATTTGTGTTTATTGTAAGGTCTAAACAAAGGAAAGAATAAGCAGCCAAATCTTTTAGAGAATTGGTAATCTAGTTTTTTGCCATATAGTTTTTCAAAGGATAATGTATTGTTTAAAATAGTTGTCGGCAGCCTATTGATAAGGAATGATGCAGTATGGAAAGCTTCCCACTAGAAGAAAAAGGCATTTGTTCTTTTACAACTAAGGTTTACCCAGTTTCTACAACATGACTATATTTTATTTCTACCACTCCATTTTGGTGGCGATATAAGGGCAATTATGTCTGCAAAATATGCCTTCTCTCTGAAGATAGGTTTCAAAATTTCAATATTCACCCCTAATTTGATTGAAGTGCTTTCAGAGGAAGATCAAACTGTTTTTCAAACCAAGGCTTTGAAATTTTGGAAAGTTTCAAAGGCACTTGAGGATTAAAGGAAATAACCAATAGTACCTAGAATAATCATCCACAAAGCTTACATAGTATCTATAAAAATGCAAATAAGACGCCATAGGAGCTGGTCCCAAAAGGTCAATGAGAACAAGTTCTAAAGGTGTTGAGGTCTTTATTCCCACAAAATAAAAATGAAGTTGATGTAATTTTCTGCATTGACAGACATCACAAAAAGCAGGTAATGTTATAGAAGAAATAAAAGACAAATGAAGCAAGATACATTTCAGAACATGCTTTCTTGGATGACCAAGTCTTTGATGTAACAAAGTACCAGAAACAATTGAATGAGTAGTGTTTACATGACATTAAGCATTGAAAATATTAGAAAAAAGCTTAGGACAGGGTTTATTACCAGCAATATCTGAATTATTGAAAACAGAAAGCATTGAAATAGACACAGAGGCCAGACAACATGAACTAGATAGAAAGTCATTCTTTGATAGCAGTTTGATGGCAACTGATACAATCCATCTGTAGCAATCCCTTGGCCAGATGCACAACCTTCTTCTTGTCCTTAATAAAACAAAGATGACAACAAATTCAATAGTATGTTATTGTTTGCTAACAGTTTATGAATGCTTATGAGATTTTTGGCTACGGTGGGTACACACAATAGATCATTTAGATGCAGCAGAGAATTACAGGATATTTGAAACATGTATACCCTATGTGTGGAATTTTCAATCCTTCACCATTACCAACATGCAAGAGTTGATTACCTGAGTAGTTGATGGCATGATTCAAGTTTTGAAGATTGTTGGTGAGATGATAAGTGGCACTACTGTCTAAGTTCCATCCCTGATCAGCCATTTCATCTTTACATGTTGTGAGCTAAGTAGCCCTTGGAGTTGAGGTTTGATAAAGATTGTAGCTTGGTGGTGGATAAGAGAGAACAAATTCTTTGTTGTATTTATTTCTACACTCAGCAGTTATATATTTTGGCTTAAAGCAGATTTGATAAATTACAGCAGAAATAGAAGAGTTAAGCACACCTTTCTTATTGTTAAAAACAACATGTTTACCAAAACCACTATTATTATTACTAGAACTATTATAACCTCCTCTGCCACGAAAAGGTCCTAACATTCCACCATTCCAAGTCATTCTATTCTTCCAGCAACCATTGTTCCGATTATCTCTTCCTTGTCCAGAAAAACCTCTGCCATATCCACCTTTGCCTCCATTATTGCCCAGATAATTAGCATTTTTGTTCCAATTACCTTGAAAACGATTAGCTTGGCCACTAGGTTTCTTATTATTTGGTTCAGCCTGAGCTATGTTGGCTGCATAGTTCAACTTAGCTTCTTTATTAGCACTGAGCTGATTGCTTTCAATCCTTGCTTCATTAGTTAAAAGCATAGAATATGCTTCATTGATAGGCATTTTTATCATCTTAACTTCAATATACACAAAAACAGGATAGTATGACTGACCTAAAGCAGAAATCAAATAAGTGATAAAGTCTAGAATGCTCACAGGACTTCCAACTAAAGCAAGTTCATCTGTAACAGCTCTATGTTGGCCAAAATATTCAATCATTGTTATGGATCCTTTTTTAAGATTATTCCACATCATTTTCAAATGTACTTTCTTAGCCACAGTTTTAGATCTAAATCGTTCCTCAAGATTTTTCCAAAGTTCATAAGAAGAGTTAGAGTCTACCACAAGGCTGAGTATCTCAACGCTGATCGAGGACATGATCCAGCTTAACAGCAGCTGGTCTTGTCTTTTCCAAGCAACAAAGGTTGGATTCTCTCATGTCTCTCTTGCAGAGATTTCATCTTCTTGAATAAGAAACTGATCGAGACAACTTTTAGTTCCATTGAGAATACCTTCCAGTCCGTTGGCAAGCACTGAAGAAAGAATTTGAGATTTCTAGATTGTGTAATTAGTTCTTTCGAATTTGATTGCACTTGTAATGGTGAAGGGTGAAACAGATTGATTTGTATTCATATTTGTACTTGATAAAGCCATGACACTTCAGGTTCTATTTCTGATACCAAGTTAAAGCATAAACTGTGGTGTTTGGATGCTGGGAAAGTGAAGGAAACAGAGAGGAAATATTTTGAGTAGAATGTGATGAATGATGAATGTATCGTATTCAATATTCACTGATTACAATTATGTATATATACCAAGATCTAGAATTTTGTACACGCATTATGTATGCTAGCTGAATCTAAGCTTTCTAGAAGAAAACTAAAACAACCTTTAACTAATTCAGCTAAATCAGCTTGCACATCAGCATATCTAAAAAATTAGCTAGCTCTCTAACTATCTAAGTAAAGACTATCTTAACAACCAGTGGTTTCTTCATATGTTCCTTCTCTTCTCTCTCATTGGAAATATGATGTGTTCTTAAGCTTCAGAGGAGAAAAAACCTGCAAAATTTCACAGACCATTGTATGTTACTTTGGATTAAAATAAAAAAAAAAAAGGAATCATTGTATCCAGCAATGACAAAGAACGTGACGGGGGGAAATCCATTTCACTAGGACTGAAGAATCAAGAATTTCAGTTATTATATTTTCTTAAGAAACTATGTTTGCTCGACTTGGTGCTTGTGTGAAGTTGTGAACTTGTTCCGATCGTTGAATGCAAGAATAGAAGTGATCATCAACAAATGATGTTTCCAATTTTCTGTGAGGTGGAACCAACTGTGAAAAGGAAACAAACAAGAAGTTTTCGATACATGAAGAAGCTTTCAGTACGAATATAGAAAATGTGCAAAAGTGGAGAGACGCTTTCAGGAGGTGGCTAATGTCTCTGACTGGGAATTGAAGGACTGGTAACCATTCATATTCTCAAACATTGATTTTCTAAGACCAAGGTTGCTTTTTTTTTTCTTTTTTCTTTTTTTGGTACTAAATGAGTCATAGTTAATGAGCAGATTTTGAGATTCCTTCACTATCAATACGCATTGTTTTGATTCTATATATTTAAAGAGTCACTGAGGCAGTTATTTCCATCTTTTCAGTGACTTGTATTCATGTCATTAACAAAATTTTACCACGAACATGGTACAAACTCTGTTTAATTAGTTAACTAGTTATTCCAACAACTAAAAAACTTTTTAAAATTTTCGAAATAAAATTATACATGAAAAGATTTGGTAATTTCTTTTTGGATGAATGATGTGTTAGAACAAAGGAATTCCAGAATTTCTTGAGTTTTTAGACAAAAAACAGAGTCAAGCCATATATTGAATGTATGAACAAATTATTTTTATCTGATGTAATTGGAAAAATATCATCAGATTTGTTGTAATGATGCCGTGCTTTAGTCAAGATTATTTCTTCCACTAGAGACGCAATCATCAATAACGTTGTTAATTCTTGAACCAGTTGAAAGCAATTACTTCTTTTCATTTATCTCCTTGCAATCTTCCTTTTAGTTGTAGATTTTAGAATAACGCAGCTTCATACCTTGATGTAATATAAATAGTGAATGAAAATAAATAGTGATAACCAATACCTGTTTCATTATTTCTGTGCATTGCAGCGTTACATTCCTCTGTACATTCAAGCCTTTCTCACCTCGGTTGCAGCCTTCTCAGTTAGTTGAAGAAAATGGCAGGTGGAAAGATGACTTAATTTTGAAGTGTTGAGTTGTGTGCCACATTCTCCCACCACCCACTAGACAAGTCCTCTTAGTTCCGCCCCTAATACGAAGATACTTCATGTACTTTAAAAAATCCCTTTACCTAGATGACCCCTTGAGGATCGACCCTTATGGTGTTATTAACTGTTCCATTGACTGATCTTATTTAACAGGAGATGTAGAACTCGTGGAAGCTTTTGCAATTGAAAAAGGTTTGAAACAAGCCACCGAAACAGGACTAACTCAGTCAGCAATTGTTGAATCAGCTGCCATTAATGCGGTTCATCTCATTAACTGTACTGGAACTAGTAATATTTGTCACGTGTGGCTTCATAAGTGTTGTTTGTTTCCTTGTATTCTCTATAACCTTATGTAGGTTGTAATATGTTCTGTTGAATCGGAATAAAAGAACTAAAGAAGCCATAGCGATTCTGTTTGGCTGTGAAATAGTTTATTTGTGGCTGTACATAGATTTTTTTTTCCCCTGCTTCTTCGTTGCTTTTTGTGAATCTTTCAATTTGTTTACAATTGTTGGCGTGTCTGAAAATGGATCGCTGAATATGGTAGAATATGGACTCGGATCTTGTAACACCCCAGTCCGAATTCCAAGGGCAAATACATCCACAACTTACATATAAATTTAAATAACCCTTTACAAAAGCTAGCGGAATAACTCAAAAATTTAGTCAAATCATCTACCATCTTCAACTTGTCACTCATCACGAATCAATCCTGACTTCTGAAAACTAAATCACAATAAACTATAATGAGTATAAAACTCAGTAAACAAACCAATTTTTCTAATATGAAAGTACATACATACTTATACACAATGCAGATAGATGATATGCCATGATCTTTTAGAAATATTGTAAAGCAAATTCATAAAAATCTATTTCTGTCGCTTTCAAACTTTCTCATTCTCTTTCAATGAAATACATATCATGCAATTGTAGCACTTGGTGCTGTGCGTGGCACTTTGCGGCGCTTTGTCCCTCAAGAGGTGACCCCCGTATAGTCTCAAGAGGTGGCCCCCAATGTAAAATCTCATAAAACATAAATCTCATTTGTTAAAATTCATTTTTTCATGCATAGAAAACTCAATGTATTTTCGTGCTCATTCCAATGAACCATTACACATACATATGCCCATGTAAAGACATATAGATCCATATTCATGCCAATGAACCATTACACATACATATACCCATGTAAAGACATATAGATCCATATTTGTACATATCAAAATAGGCTTTTCACACAAGTCAAACATACTTACCTCTTGGCATCCTCATGCAACAAAAGCGTACTGATATCATCAACCTAAAATCATCAATAAATTTCTCATAAGATATAATCGAGTCTCAATCATAAACTCTAATGTCCTCAAATGTCTCAATTTAAACATCTTCTAAGCTCAACCTCAAAGTTTTCAAAAATCGGCCCTCAAAACATAACAATCCATATTTCTCTAATTTTTAACAAATTATTCTCTTATTGGAAGAATCTCAAATTTTATAGACCATATGCTGACACATTGAAAGTTCATTGATAAAAATTTCATAACATAATTCCTTAAAAAACGATTGAAAAGAATTCACGTTTCAGACATCATCAATACCGTCAAACAGTTTTCTGTTTTGAACATACTTGCTTTAAAAATACAAAACAATTTATTGCTTTATCATAAAATCATGAAAATTTCCAGAATCATAGTAGACACATATAAAAATCATTAGTCCAAATTTCATAATTTTTGAAGAAGTCTAGATATGGTAAAAATAATTTCGTAATTCACGTTATTCACTGAAAATCATAAATTTCCAGGTTTTCAGACTTGACTTTGAAAAATCATAATTAATTGAAATCTTATCCGATTAACTTGAAACAAGTTTCAAAACATTCTAGACGGTGTCTAGTTTAGCATACCCAAAAATCAGAATCAAAATCAATTGGTACAAATTACTATAATTTTCGTAATAATTCACTGTCAGCATATTTCTGTAAAATCATAGGTTTCTATTTCTATTACAATCACGCTTCTCTAAAACAATTTAATGAAAACCAAAAATTTAAACTTACCTCCAAAACTTCTCCCAGCAATAACAACTTGATCCCATGTATTGTCTATGACAGAACAAACAAGAAAACTTTTTTTTTCTTTTTCTTTTATTCTCTCTCTTTTCTCTCCATCTCTCCCTCTCTCTCTCTCTCTTTTTTCTGTCGTTCTTTTTTTTAATATAACTGATTTGTCTTTCCCTCTCTTTAATAAAGGGGAAAGACATCTTATTCTATTTATATTATGATAAAAAAGATTATTAAAAATTAAAAAGACTCAAATACCCTTAAGAGATTTGGATATTACAATCTAAGTTGGATTTTGCCATGATACAATCCTTTTATTCACCCTCATTCTTTATTTTGGTTGGAGGACCTAGTTTACAAGATTGAAACTTGTTGCACCTTTTTAAACTTTTACTAAACAACAGAGACCGCAGTGTCAATTTGAAGATTTTGTTAGGGGTGGGCATCAACCCGTCCAACCCGTGAACCCGACCCAACCCGTGTGATTTTTTGCGGGTTGGGTTGGGTTGATAAAATAAACGGGTTGGGTTGGGTTATTAAATTCCCAACCCGCACTATTTGCGGGTTGGGTTGGGTTAAAAATTTTTAACCCAACCCAACCCGTCAACCCGCATATAAATATATATAAATTATTATATAAATTTTGATATTTTATATAAAAATAAAAAAATATAAATATAAATATTTTGAAATGTTGGGTTTATTTTAAGGATTTTAATATTACATTTTTTGGTTTATCTAATTTATTTATTTATTTTTGTTCACTATTTAATTAGACTATAACAATTGATTTTTTCAAAAACCCAATCCAATCAACCTAACATAACCGGTCATCCCGTATGTATATAAAAATTATTATATAAATTTTAATATTTCATTTAAAAATTAAAAAATATAAATATAAAATTTTTGAAATGTTGGATTTGTTCTAAAGATTTTAATATTTGTATTTTTTAATTTTTTAATTAATTTATTTATTTTTATTCACTATTTAATTATATTATAAAAATAAATTTTAAAAAAATCTAACCCAACCCGACCCAACCCGCAAATTTGCGGGTTGGATCGGGTTGGGTTGAAATATGTAATGGGTTGGGTTGGGTTGGAAATTCTCAACCCGTTCTACATGCGGGTTGGGTTGGGTTGATGCTCAACCCGACCCAACCCGACCCGTGCCCACCCCTAGATTTTGTTGATAAGAATTGACAAGTGTTGAATTTATTTTATTTGTTGTGGAAAGTGCATTGGAATGCAGCATCGTTGACTTGCATATTTGATGTTAGAACTTGGAAGATTTGCAGTCAGAAATCTTATTGAAGAAACCACTCTGCTGCCAGCAACACAATCGAAGCCGTAAGTTTTATGCTACGCAGTTCCCTTGTATTTTTATTTTGTTTTTGAATTTTCAGAGCTAATAAGAAGAAGAAGGTCATTAATTTCCGAAACAGAACCATTATCAAGTTTTATTTATTTTTGAACTGGTTAATTTTGGTCTTTGAGAAATATTTGCGTCTATAATTCTTAATCTAATCGTGTAAGATTACAGAGCAAATACATAGATTTTTTTTTGTTTTTATAAAATCAAACATTCGCTATAACCTTAGTTTTAGTTTATTTTTTTTTTTTTGGGGAAAAAAATGAAAAACCTCACTTATTAAACAAAACTCTTGCCTCTTTATGCTCTGGCAACCTATTTAATTTTCTTAGTTCTTTTTATTATATATATATATATATATATATATATATATATCATATCCCTTTATATAAAGAAATTTTTCTGCCATCGTGTGCAGGTAGCTAGCTAGCTAATACTACTATCCCATATATTCCCCATATAAGTTTTGGATATATAAATTTCTTTGTTTTCATAATAAAATGATGAATGTTTCATCAGCTGCAATTTATAATTAATGATTTGACCGTATTTGTTTGTTGTATGAAATCTTATAAATTAGATATTGTAACTTTGTTTGGTTATTGTTTATGATTACTTAAGAGACATTTATTTATAGTGTGGATGTAAATTTTGATCCAAATTTATTTTCAGGAACTTAAATAGAAGGCTGTCGGATCAATTGCTTGCATTATGAGCATCCGGAGAATCTCTTCATATGTTCCTTCGCCTCTCTCTTGTCAGAAATATGATGTGTTCTTAAGCTTCAGAGGTGAAGACACCCGCAAATTCACAGACCATTTGTATGCTGCTTTGGATAGAACAGGAATCTTTGTATTCAAAGATGACAAAGAACTTGAGAGAGGAAAAGCTATTTCATCAGAACTACTTGCAGCAATTGAAGAATCAAGAATTTTGATTATTGTTTTCTCAAGAAACTATGCTTTTTCAACTTGGTGCTTGGATGAACTTGTTAAGATTGTTGAATGCAAGAATACAAGTGATCATCAACAAATGATTTTTCCAATATTCTATGACGTGGAACCAACTACGGTGAGAAAACAGACGGCAAGTTTTCAAGAAGCATTTTTAAAACATGAAGAAGCTTTCAGGGAGAATATAGAAAAGGTACAAAAGTGGAGAGATGCTTTGACGGAGGTGGCCAATATATCTGGCTGGCAATTGAAGGACAGGTACCATTCTTATTCTAAAATACTATCTTACCAAAGATTGAGGTTAGTTATTTTTGTTTGTCTTGCATGAGTCATAAGTAATGGGTTGATTTTGGGATTCCTTCCCCATCAAACAACTTCCAAAATGTATTGCTTTCATTCAATATCATTAAAAGGTCTTTGAGCCATCTTAGAATTATTGAGATTTCAGAAATAAAAACAGTGTAGAATGTAAATGAATTTATTAACATTATATGATGTAATTGAAATTACAACTTGATCACTGAATTTTTGTAAAGGAATTGTTATGGATGAATGTTGATATATCTACTTGAAGAAGCAACAAGAGATTTGATCTAATGAATATAATATTCACAGTTTGTGTATTACCCTTTTGTAGTTGATTTGACAGTACATTCATGCTAAATTCAATTCAACAACACCAATGTTAATTTTCTTGTTCTTTTCAATGTACAGGAACGAGCCGGAATTTATTGTGGATATTGTCAAGGAGATATCCTGTAAAATTTCTGCAAAATCTGAGACTCTTAAGGAACTAGTTGGATTAGATTCACGCTTGGAGAAACTGAGGTTTCTTATAAATAAAGGGCCTACTGATGTTCGTATGATAGGTATCTGTGGTATGGGAGGTATAGGTAAGACAACTCTTGCAAGAGTTGTTTATGACCTGATCTCTCATGAGTTTGAAGCAAGTTGTTTTCTTGCTAACGTTCGCGAAATTTCAAAAAAAAGTGCCCTGGTCTTTTTGCAAAAGCAGCTCATTTCCCAGTTACTAAACCTTCCAGATAGTGGTGTATGGAATGTTTATGATGGTGTGAACATGATCAGAAGTAGGCTACGACACAAAAAGGTTCTTCTTGTTATTGATGATGTGACTGAATTACAACAATTAGAAAGTCTAGCTGGAAAGCATGATTGGTTTGGTATAGGCAGCAGGATTTTCATAACATCAAGAGATAAGCATTTGTTGATGGCACATGGAGTGGATGAAGTTTATATGCATGAGCATCTAAATTATGATGAAGCTCTTGGGCTATTTTGCTTAAAAGCCTTTAAATCCCATAAGCCATGGAAAGGATACGAGCAACTGTCGAAAAGTGTTGTAAAGTATGCCGGTGGTCTTCCATTAGCTCTCAAGGTTTTGGGCTCCTTTTTGTTTGGTAGAACTATAGCTGAATGGGAAAGTGCACTACAAAGACTAGAGAGAGATCTTGAAAATGAAATTCTTGATGTACTTCAAATAAGTTTTGATGGGTTAAAAGAAACAGAGAAGAAGATATTTCTCGATATTGCGTGCTTCTATAAAGGGAAGTATATAGATTATGTAACCAAAATTCTCAAATACTGTGATTTTGACCCAATTATTGGAATTGGAGGTCTTATTGAAAAATCTCTATTAACTGTAGATGATTTCAATGGACTGTGGATGCATGATTTATTACAAGAAATGGGTCGACAAATTGTCAGGAGGCAATCCCCTCAAGAGCCTGGAAATCGCAGTAGATTGTGGGAGGAAGCAGATGTATGCCATGTATTATCACAAAATACAGTAAGTGATTAGTTAAGTTGAAAACTTGTGATTTTAGGTTCATGATCATATCTTTAACTAATTCAATCTTTGCATAGTTTTATCAAGACTTTCTTTCTTTCAATTTTTTCCCACTTATGTTTTGTTAAAATGTTTAGGGAACTGATGCAATTGAAGTCATCGTATTTGATTGCTTTAACAACAAAGAGATGCATTTCAGTGCTAAAGCCTTTTCTAATATGACTAATCTTAGAGTGCTCCAAATCCTTTATGTTCAACTTTTGGGAGACCTTGAATACCTCTCCAACGAGTTACGGTTTCTTGATTGGAAAAGATATCCATCGAGATCCTTGCCATCAAATTCGAGATTAGATAAACTCATTGAACTTAACATCCCTCATAGCAGCATTGAACATCTGTGGAGCGGAATCAAAGTAAGATTGTTCAACTACATATTTATAGTTTTCAGTGAATACTTATTGATAATATCATACTTTCATTCTTTTAAGTTATGTGATAATCTGAGAAAATCATGTTCTTTTGTATCATTTTGTTTCTTATAGCCTTTGACCGGGTTGAAAATCATGAGTCTCAAGCATTCCGAGAACCTCATAAGGACACCAGATTTCACAGGGGCACCGAATTTAGAGCAGCTGATTCTTGAAGGATGTACGAGGTTGCATGAGATTCACCCATCTTTGTTGGTTCACAAGAAGCTGACTTTTTTGAATTTGAAAGGTTGTACAAGTCTTACAACTCTTCCAGCCAAGATCTTTATGAAATCTCTTGAAACACTTGTACTTTCTGGTTGCCTGAAATTGAAGAAATTTCCAGACATTGTGGGAAGTATGGAGTGTCTGCAGGAACTTCATTTGGATGAAACTGATGTTAAAGAGCTGCCACCCTCTATTGAACTTCTATCTGGACTTGTTCGGTTGACTTTGTATGGCTGCAAAAATCTTGAGCGTATTCCGAGTACCATAAGTGCTCTAAAATATCTATCAACTTTGAATCTCTCTGGCCTTTTGAAGTTCAGAGAGTTCCCGGAGATCATGGAAAGTATGGAGCAGCTGTTGGAGCTTCATTTGGAAGGAACTGCTATAAGAGGGCTGCCAGCGACTATTGAATTACTTTCTGGCCTTATTTTGTTGAATTTGAAAGATTGCAAAAGTCTCAAGAGTCTTCCAAGAACTATAAATGGTTTGAGATCTCTTAAAACGTTGCATCTCTCTGGCTGCTCCAAACTTAAAAATGTGCCAGAGAACTTGGGCAAAGTAGAAAGCTTGGAAGTACTTGATATAAGCGGGTGCAAAGGACTGTTGCAATCAACATCATGGTTTCTGCACTTCCCCATCACTTTGATCCGAAGGAATTCAGATCCTGTGGCTTGGAGATTCCCATCTCTATCAGGTTTGTGTTGTTTAAGAAAATTAGATATCAGTGACTGTAATCTAGGGGAAGGAGCAATCCCAAGCGATATTGGCAACTTGTGCTCATTAAAAGAGTTATATTTGAGTAGAAACAGTTTCGTTTCACTTCCAGAAAGCATTATCCATCTTCCTAAGCTTCAGAAAATGGTATTGGAGGATTGCAAGAGGCTTCAATCTCTACCACGACCTCCACCCAGTATTTTGTCAATTAGAGTAGATGGTTGCACTTCATTGGAAATGATATCATGTGTGTTAAAATCTTGCAAGTCGAACAGCACATATATTCATTGTATGGACTGTTTGAAATTCAACGGCTTGGCATTTTCAATGCTGAAAGAGTACCTCGAGGTCAGTCTCTTACTCCATGTCTCTCTACCATGCCAAACATATTGCAGTAAATTTATGCAGAGGTATGGTTTTATTTTTTATTTTTTCCTCTTATTTTTTTGGTTGCAGGCTGTGTCACATTCGCGACCGCGTTTAAGCATTGTTGTTCCAGGAAGCGAAATTCCAGAGTGGTTCATGTATCAGAGCAAGGGTTCTTCAATAACACTCAACAGGCCTCCCGATTCATTTAATAAGAATAAGGTGGCGGGATATGCTATTTGCTGTGTGTTTCATGTCAATAAGCATTCAACTAGAATCAGAACTTTACGTTCATATCCCACAAAGTGTTTGACCTGGCGCTTGAAAGGTTCTAGAGTCGTTGATAGTACTACTTTTAGGGAAAAGTTCGGTCAGGATGGGTCAGCCCATCTTTGGCTACTCTATTTACCTTGTCAAGAACAAGAATTCTATGAACACAATTGGCATTTTGAATTTCAAACCTTGTGGGGCCCAGGATTGGAGGTGAAAAAGTGTGGTTTCCATCCAGTTTTTGTGCACCAAGTGGAGGAGTTCAACCAAACAACAAACCAATGGACTCGCTCTACTTCTTATAATCTAAATGAATTCCATCGAAATCTTGTTGGATCAAATATGGAAGTAGCCACAACATCAAAGCGAAGCCTTGCAGAACATGTTGGGACAACTGAGGCCAGTGGAAGTGGCTGCTGTGATGATGAGGAATCTCAAGCTAAAAGATTTAGACAGCTCGATTGAAGGGAAATAAACTAGTGATTATTCTCTGAATTTATGTGCAAGTACGCATCTCAGATTCTGAGTTCCAATTTATGTTCGCTGCATATGGCAAATCATTTATATTCTCTTTATTTATTTAATGTATCTAACCTTGCAAAAAAATTTCTTGTTAAACTCCCAGAAGATGCTCTGCTTGGATCCAAAGTAAAGGACTGAAAAAAATCCTCTGTTTTGGATCTTACCATCACGGTTTCATTGCATCATTATCTCTTGCAGCTTTCTCATTTTTGTATTTGTTATTTCATGCACGTGTGCACACCCAATTTATAATTAATAACTTTATTTTTTATTTTAGTACAGTGAAAGAAAGTGACTGGGGGGCTTTTGAACTCAAAATGAGATGAGGACTTAACTATATCCATTCCCTTCCTTTTGAGCAAAATATGCCAGATCAGGAAGTGATAAGGGCAAGTTCTTGGGTACACTTGAAAGTGGTTTGTATCATAGTCGGTGAATTGCATTGCAATGAATGAACAATAAACAAATTAGGTGATTGCAATCTGATTGAATATCCTTGTGTTGCCTATAGCTTCTGGAGTTCTAGTTGACACAGTTTTTGCTTGTTTATATTCTTACTGAATGAACATAGATTTTACTTGAACTGCACTAGTGCCTTCTGATGCTGTGGCTGTTGTTTGTTTACCACCCGTTAACAGATATTAAGATTTGGAAAATTGATGAACTTTAACACATAACTTGAGATTACGATTAAGCTTCAAAATATGATGGATAAATATCTTCCTGCTTCTTGTTTTGGGTTCAGAGCAAATGAAAAATAGACAAGGAATGACTGTGTATTTGCAGGGAAATGACAGATGATCGGTCTCACCTTTTATGGAATCGGTTATAATGTAGTGTAGGGTGTATAAATTAATTATAATATAATTTGTTAGACAAAATCGATTAAATCAATGATGAATATCATATTAATTTTTTTTTTGTTTTAAAAATAATAATTATACTTTCATACTATGGGTTAGCACCAGATCAGAGGCGTCTTTGTTTCAACCTGGAAACATTAATTGTTTACTCTCCAGATGAATATGAGTACGCAAAGTAGTCTCAAAATGACCAAGCAATCCTAATCCTGGGCTGCTAAAATAACTGCCTGATTCATGCATTTTTGCAGTAAGGAACTTAAGGAAAAGCCTTCAATAAATTGCTTGCATCAGGAGTCTTGCTTGGTTTACCGCACATCACCACATATCATTGTGGTAGTTTTGGCAGAGTGATTGTAGTACAGAGCTTGCCTCTGGTTTGTTCTCTGATTTTGCATTAACTTTGGTTTTCCGAATAACCTGAACTGGGTATAGATGGAGACTTTCGAGGCAACTTTGCATCTGTTGTACTTTGCACTTCTTCAAGCTTCTTGTTCTTCAAATTGTTGTTCAATCCCTCACTGCTTAAAACAAGATCTTCATCTGGTTCATGTATTAAATTTTGTGCATATTAAGTATAGTTAATTAACATTAATATTAGGTTTAAAGTCTCTGAATTTATCAGTAAGTATGCAATTTCAATTTCAGCTTTGTTCTTTTTGTCTGTTATATCTACTCTATGCAAAGTTTTATTTTAAATTACTAAAAACTGCTCTGCTTCAATCAGAAGCAAAGAATGTCTCCAAAGTTGCTTTCGCGCTCGATCAGATTAGCCCCTTACTGGAATTTCTGGAGGGTTTGTTAATAAATCGTAGTTAAATCCAATGCCTGCTGATAGAAACAAGCCGTTGAGTCGTATTTCAAATAGCAATAAGGAATGGATGGCCCGTGAGAAAAAAATGCAGCTAATGCCGTACGATGAGTCTTATTTTCTTTATTTTTTATTTTATTTATTACTATTATTTTCTTTTTCGTTTTTCGTTTTTTGAGTTCATTGTTAAAGAAGAGAAAAGAAAATTTGAAGATTTGAATTTTATGAATTCTGATGAGTTGATAATTAAAGAAAGAGAAAACACAAAGGACAGACCCCAACCAAAAAAAAAAAAATTGGTTTCTTATTCTAATTATCTCTGTTTTGATTGGAGAATCATTTATTTTGTTTTAATTAATGGTGTGTTTACTTCATAGAATGGGGAATGGAAATGAAGGAATGTGAATGAAATATATGTTTACTTGGCAAAATATAATTTGGGAATAAGAATAAAGGAAAATGATAAACGAACTCAAAGAAGACAAAAGGACGACAGAAACACAGCGTTGAGTTGCCGTTTCACGCGTTGAGTTCTGCTTTTTTGAGTCTTGCGTGAACCCACAAGAAACGCACCTCCCCAACCACTCATTTTCCTTTCCTTAATTTACTCCCCCTCCACTCATTTTACTCCCCCTCCATTTGCTTCGTTACCAAACTCCCTATCCATTTGCTTCGATTTGCTTCGTTACCGGACTCCCCCCGGACGAAAACCGCTTCTTGTTCTCGCTGAGCCCCTTCTTTTTTTTTTTTTTCCTTCTCGCCCAGCCCCATTTACTGCATTACCGGACGGCGTTTGCCACTCATTTTACTCCCCCTAGACGACAGCCACTTCTTGTTCTTGCCGAGCCCCTTCTTTTTTTTTTCTCGCCCAACCCCACTTGCTTCGTTATCGGACGACGTCCGCTTCTTGTTACTGGACGATGACCGCTTCTTGTTCTCGCCCAACCAGATCTACAACGGACACAATCGACTCTTCTTCATCTACGACGTTGCTGCTTTGGAGACTTCTAGCTGTTGCATGCTGCTGCAATTGTAGTGACCCATCCATAAGCATTTCTTTTTTCTTTTTTTTTTATCTTGTGGATGATGAAATTTTGAGATTGACAGTGTGAGCATTTCTTCCATAAGCATGTTCAATTCAAGCTCATTTCAAATCTCAGTGCTACCGATTGATAGTTTGAGATCATCCTTGTGTATCAACTAGTAATTGGTGCTGAACAGATAATCCTTTTTTCTAATTAATCTTTTCCGAATTCTATTAATCTTTTATTGTGATTTGTCACACTGATGATATATTAAAAAAATAAAAAAAAGTTGCACTTTTGATATAAAAGAAAATTATCTCTAATTAATTTTCATTTTTTCTATGAAAAGATAATTATTCCCGAAAATCTTTATTCTCCTATCCATATAAAATTAACGCTTAAATTGTTGTTACCTTTTGTTACTATTTGATGCAAGAATAATTTAGCAACTAGAATTTCCATATAAAATTTATTTTGCCTTAAATAATTTCCCAAATTGTTTTTCTACTTCTGGGAGTTGTATTTCTTGCATTTGTTGTTACTTTTGGTTTTTTTTTCCTGCTACGAATAGACTTGTTTCTTCTGACAAGCTTTGAATAATATATGCTTCAAATCATTCTCATTGAAATTATTTTGTCTGTGTAATTCTTGTGGTCAATTCTATTATAGCACAACTTAAATTTCTATTGTTATGTTCGAATTATAAATTTATATTCTTAATATACAATATTTTGAGAGTTGAAGACTAGTCACTTTTTTTTGGAAAAAAAAATCATATTGGAGTACATTGGGAAGAACATAATAATCAGTTCAATTTCAATCCTAAGTTACGTGACTTATTACATTTATTTTGATTGACTATTTGAAGCCATTGTTAGATAAAAATTTGGTTATAATAGAGATGACCGACTAAAAGTCCATAAGATCAATGTAAGTGCAGGACAAGGAAATCAACAAAGTCCAAAAAAATTTCAGAGTCTTACTTCCATGTATTGCATGTATATTATCATTAGGAGTTTCTTAGCATAAATGTCTATAATATTTATTTGTAATAATATTTGATCTAAATTTTTCCAATGTAGAATTCAAATCAAAGTTGTTATGTTGTTTTCAAAGGACGAAAGCCGGGCATATACAATTCTTAGCCTGAATGCCAGATGCAAGTAAATTGATTCAAAAGGAATTATTATAAATCTTATAAATCTTTGTTGGATCCCGAAATAGCCTACAATGATTACATAAAAAAGGCATGAAAAATTGCCATAGACATCCAATATGTTAAAAACTACAAAATTTATTGTGGAAACACTTGAAAAGGAGGTGCAAACCGAAGTGCCTACATGCGACAAAATTGTGCAAACTGATAAAGGCATAAATGATTGTATTATTCTGCCTATATTATCCATTGTATGTTGTATTTTAGGGATAATCGTTGCTATATGTATTTTGCATAAATGAAATTGTACCCCGTGTTATGTATAAATTTAAATAATTTAAATAAAATGATTGTTGTATTTAAATTGTTTTCCTCTAGACTCTATGCATATGAGATATGAATTCTGTAACATAAAAAAAGTAATTTTGTAAAATTATGTCCTTGCACACATTTGTGCAACATGGCTCTTTAAGTGAATTTTAATTCTTTGCACATGGCCTCTGTTATCTACTGGTGAAAACAAAGCCTCCAATTTATATTAATATTGTATCACAGCTTTGCATTTTCAAGAGGATACAAGAATCTGAAACAGTGATAAATTGAAGATGATTAGATTTGATAACTTAAACAGAATTGAGAACCTGAAGAAAGGGATGGACATAAGTATAAAAGCAGAAAGAACAGTTCAATTAAAGACGTGGACATGAGTATGAAAACAAAATTTAAGAGGAAGAATTATTACCTTTCACATAGCTGGAAATATTTGCACTGATTGCAAAACCATCGGTGACTATACAATATCACTTCATGATAGTGCGAGCAAACAAATTGCAAGTGGACAACATTAAACAAATCTAACATAATTTCAAAAATTTAAAGTTCAATTTAACACAACATTATTCCATCACTACTATTTCAAAGATTTAAAGTCAAATCTCACATAATTTTAAAAATTTAAAATTCAATTTAACACAACATTATTTCATCACTACAATTTAAAGCCAAAATACAAGTCAAGTATCATCATTATTATCTTCATTATGTTGCTGCTAGTAACTGTTGGAAATTCTCACTTTGAGATCCTTGATAAGTCATCGAAGGAGAAGCATAATGCAATTACGAAGCATACGATGGGACTGGTTGCTATAATATATAAAAATAAACATCATATTACATTATAGAAATATTAAAATATATGTATTCATTAATGACTTATAAACAACAACTTACTGTGTGTCAATTATAAGGAAATGACTGATAAATGTTGCTTCCACCGAATTGGGATTGGTACATAGGTACCTAATCAAATAATAAAATATATGTAAAATTCATCTAAAAATCTTAAAACTAAAATTTAAATAATTTAATTCTTACATTATAATAGCCCATAGTGTCGCATTAGTTGAGATTTCCGTAAATAGTACTTCCTTCTTGTAGTGTCTACATATGCGCAATCTTATACTTAATTACATATCCTCGAACAAAAGAAAAATTCACAAAATTTACCATGGCTATGCTGCTCCCTTGTGTGGAGATTTGATTAGGCACATGATAAGATGATGCGGCATTTTCTTGTAAATCCTACAAGATTATTAAAGACAATTAAACTAAGACCAAATTAATTAGAAAATAGATCTTTTTTTAATAATATCTTATTTTTTTGTGCGGACTTGTTCTTTTGAACGAATTTCTTCCGAATCGAAGATTCTTTCCTTAGCCAAGGTTGACAGCCTTTACGACATGTCACTACTAGATCATTCAGTGCAAGTTGAACATTGTTACTGCTACAACTTACTTCGCCAATAACAGTTCTTTCCACATTCTCATTGTTAATTTGTTTGTTGCTGTTACAACTTGCTCCACCAGTATTAGTTTTTCCCACACTTTCATAGCGAATTTGCTTGGGCAGTTCCTTCATTGCTTTTTAAATCCAATCCAACACCGTTTTATAGCTATTTTCATCATCAGAGGCTATGTCTGCAACCTCACTAAAAGTGTTACACATTTTTTCATATCTTTCTTGCTGGATGGTCAAATTCTGCACACCATAACAAACTTTCAGCTTATTATAACATCTCCTCACATCTTTCCTCCACCTTGATAAAATGTATTTTTCTGGAAGTAATTCAACTAAGTTACGTATCAACACTGCAAGGGCATGCCTGCAAAGAATGGGTAATTTTTAAAAACCTCCCCCGAGATTTGGGCTTGTTGTAAGTAGATGGCGAGAATCCGTTTATTTGTAAAAAATTCCCTACCGTCAGTTAATTTTTACATTGACCGTTAGTTAACTGTGCAAAGACAATATTGCCCTTAACAATAATTTGTAGATTGACATAACTAAAAAAAAGCTGAAATTGTTGGCACGAAAAGCACAAACCCTATTTTTTTGACAATTTTATCCCTGTCAATTCCAAAGATTTATACTATCATAGGTAAGAATTATGATTATTTTACCCTCTTTAAATTATTGATATTTCCTTAAAGTTCCTACAAGAAAGATAAACTTAAAAACTTGAAAACAATAAAGAGGGTGTTGCATTATGACCGTTACAAACCAACAGTCATATTGCAAGTCTCCTGCTATTTATAAGATTGTAAAGCAATTTAAAGCCTTATGCACAGCACACAGAAACAATTTATACTTCTCAACATGCCATTCTTCTTCCTTTTTACTCTAAATGTTGTCATTCTTCACAACATTTCTCATCATCATCACAGATAACACACAGTATTTCTCATCATCATCATATCACAGTTCTTACATTAATCAAGTGAGCAGAATTTCTGTGCAGAAGGGGCATTTTTGGGAATTAAACTGTACTGCATGAGATCGAATTAATTTTCGAGCCATATATCATTGGAAAGATATTTCTGTTAGCTTTCCAACGAATTTTACTATTCTAAATTTGGGGCTATCTATAGTAATTTATAATCAGTTAAGTGCAGACTGTTCAGTTTTGAGTAGGATTTCTTACATTGATCAGGTGAGCAGAATTTTTGTGCGGAAAGGGCATCTTTGGGAATTAAACTGTACTGTATGAGATCAAATTAATTTTCAAGCCATACATCATTGGAAAGATATATCTTTCCAATGAATTTTACTAATCCAAATTTGGAGTTATTTACAGTAAGTTATGATCAGTTAAGTGCAAACTGTTCAATTTTGAGTAGAATTTCTTACATTAATCAAGTGAGCAGAATTTCTGTACAGAAGGGGCATCTTTGGGAATTAAAATGTACTGCATGAGATCGAATTAATTTTCGAGCCATGCATCATTGGAAATATATTTCTGTTAGCTTTCCAATGAAGTTTACTAATCTAAATTTGGAGCTATCTATAGTAAGTTATGATCAGTTAAGTGCAAACTGTTCAGTTTTGAGTAGAATTTCTTTCATTAATCAAGTGAGCAGAATTTCTGGAGCTATTTACCACCACTGCTGTAGGTGCTGCTGCTCGTTGCCATTGTAAGCTGCTGCTCATCAATTCGGTAATCCTCTGTGATGATCAGAAATCGTCTTTGTATCCAAGGTTTTATATGATGATGGTGGTGGTCATATTTGTTTTTAGTTTTTAAGATTATTAAAAAAAATGATAGCAAAGAGATGCATTATTTGAAACGAAACCAAACTTCTTTTTGCAAGTTTGGTTTTTATTTGTGTCAAAATATCAATAACTGAAATGACTAGCTACTATTCTCAAGGCAACGAAAGTTGCAAAAGATTTGTTTTATTGGGAAATGTCAACAATTCTCACAACTACCCAAACGGAGCAAAACCGTAAGGAGTTTTTTACAAATAAATGGATTCTCGTCATCTACTCACAACAAGCCCAAACCTCAGGGGAGGTTTTTAAAAATTACCTTGTAAAGAATCCCCCTAAACTGGAATTTTAAACATATACAATTAACTTCACACTCAGCTTCTTCAAAAACAACCTCAAAGAAGCCTCTCTGACCTTGCCCAAATGATTCAATTATTTGATTTATTGATCCCACAGAATCCGAGATATCACAATATATCAGAGCAGTCAATTCTTCTTGAAATTCTTTAAACTTGGAAATGGTGTACACTTCTTCAACTTGCCTCTCCATCTCATATCTTGATACGTATGGTGTCCTTTTACTGAAACACTTGGCATTTGCTTGCCATTCTAATTCAGCTTTCCTCCTTAATGCATTTTCATATTGTTTTACAAACTGTTTCAGGTTTGTTTTTGAGTTAACAAATCCATCAAAAAATACGTTCATACTTTCACTTCGTTGAGTTGTTGACATTCCTGTCCAAAAATAGCCTTTTAAATAGCATGGGACCTAACGATGCCTCTCCTCGTACAAACCACTTAACCAATCATTATCTCATAAATCATATTCTATAATCATGCAATGCCAAGCTTCCTCAAACGCATCAAAACTTAGTGAATCATAAATAGCAGAAAGCAGGGAAGATATAATACCTTCACGTTCGCTAAAAGCCCCTAACTTCTCAGGCACCTTCTTCATTATGTGCCATAAACACCATCGATGTCTAGTAGTAGGAAAAACGTTTTCAATTGCCTTTTGCATTGCCCTGTCTTGATCTGTAATGATACCAAGGGGAGGAAAATCAGACATGCATGATAGCCACGTCTCAAATAATTAACCACGTAAATGTCTCCATATCCTCGCGTAAAATCAATCCGCATCCCAACAAAATAGATTGTCCATGGTGATTAACTCCAACAAAGGGCGCGAATGGCATGTCATAGTTGTTGGTCAGATATGTAGTATTAAATGTGATGACATCTCCAAAATATTTGTAAGATGCCCTACTCCGTGAATCTGCCTAAAACACATTCTTTAATCGATCCTCTTCATCCAAATCAATGCTAAAAAAAAATCCATTACATTCTGCTTGCTTTTTCTGGAAGTACTTTAAAAGCGCCATAGCATCTCCTTCCTTAAGCTGTAATCGCCTTATTTTGTCAACAAATTTTCTACAATCTTTTTCTAAGAATGACACATTTTCATACCCACCAGCTCCAACAACAATAGAATTGAAATTTTGGACAATTTTAATTCATGCACAATCATTTATTTTAATTTGTTTTTTAGCGCTTGCACTAATTCTTGATTGCATGGGAAATACCTAGCTTTGTCTAGACTAGATCCATGGTTGTGTTGAAGATTTAAAGTTTCGAAGAACCCATTTTCCATCTTCATTTAGACAACCTCCAATTTTTGCATCACAACCATTTTTCACATTCTGTTTTGGCTTCAATGCATTAGCAGATTTACTTTCTGACTTGCCGCTATGCCCACATGTAAATGTCGCATATTTTACAATTCCATCGATCCCCTTCTTAGTACTTCGAACCTTCACAGGAAACCCTTCTTGTTTACCCTAAGCTTTGTAACATACAAATATTTCTTCATGATTATCAAATAACATTTCAAGAGCTGGCTCACATTTGTTCGGTTCCACAATTTTATTTACATCGTTAGCTCTTGTTTCTTACAACTCTTCAAATGCATGCTCATTTTCCAAATACTCCATTTCTACAAAATAATTAACATTTGTATTAAGAAACTTATATAACATTTTGTCCAGTAACGAAAATTCCTAATAATTAAAATATATAAAACACATCCACAAATATTTATAATTTATTCCATTATCTCCAACAATTTAAATTATAAAATCCTAACAACTTAAATATATAAAACACATCTAGAAATTGTTATAATTTATTCCATTATTTTCAGCAATTTAAATTAAAAAAATCCTAACATATATAAAGCACATTTAAAAATTGTTATAATTTATTCCATTATTTCCAGCCATTTAAATTAAGAAAATCCTAACATATATAAAACACATTCAGAAATTGTTATAATTCATTTCATTATTTCCAACCATTTAAATTAAAAAAATCTAACAAATATAAAACACATTCAGAAATTATTATAATCTATTCCATTTTTTTCATCCATTTAAATTAAAAAATCATAACAATTTAAATATATAAAAAGCAAAAATCTACAAATTTTTACAATTTAAATTAAATATTCTAACCATTTAAATATATAGAATACAATAAAAATTTTATTTGAATGTAGTGAGAGTCACCAACTTACCAATTAATCAGTACCAAATTTATCAAGACCTCTGTTTGTAGATCTAGATCTAACTTCTTCCTTGTGATAAGCGAGATGGAAAGACAGAACTGATGAGATATAGAGACGGAACTAGTTTATCCTTCCTAAATGCAGATAGCTCACGTTGAGTGAATGAGAGGTGAGAGATGGAGAGAGACTAAAGATGGCTGTAAAAAAGTAATATCTTTTCGTTACTATTTTTTCTTTCTTTTAATTATTTTATTTTTTAAATGAAAAAGTAATGGACAAAGGCTGGTGAGTGCAGTTGAAGCAACAGACATTCACATGCCAATTTTTCTGTCGTCCCTTTGTCGTGGCGGAGTTCAAATAGTAGAACTCAAGAATAAAATGTGTGGATCCCACACAATTTTGGAATAATGATAATAATAATAATAATAATAATAATAATTATTATTATTATTATTATTATTATTAAATTTTATTAACTTATTATTTTAGTTATTATTAATTATTTTATTAATATTATCATTATTAACAATAAAAATAATGATAAAAATAATAATTAATAAAAATAATGAATTTATCATTATTAATGATATTATCATTATTTTTGTTGTTATTAATTAAATTTTATTAACTTTATTATTTTAGTTATTATTATTTTTAATAATAATAATAATAATGTAATTTTCATTATCTAGATATAAAAATGATATTAATTAAAAATAATAATAATAAATGTTAATAATGATAATAATAATAATAATATTAATAGTAACTAAAATAATAAATTTAATAATAATAATAAATATTAATAATGATAGTATTAATAAAAATAATATTATCAGTAATTAATAATAACTAAAATAATAAAGTTAATAAAATTTAATAATAATAATAATAGTAATAATAACAACAATAATGATAATATTGTTAATAATGATAAATTCATTATTTTTATTAATTATTAATACTTTGGGTATTTTGGTAAATTGATTCTCATTCCCATTTATTTTGTCAAGTAAACATATCAATGACATTCCAGCACATTCTCATTCCCATTTATTTTTGTCAAGTAAACATTGAAATCTTATTCTCATTCCAGTCCACTCACATTCTCAACCTTTTCTCATTCTACCTAATTTTCATTTTATGAAGTAAACTCACCATAAAAGATGAAATTGTTACAAATCTTCTTAGAAGGTTCAAAAATAATAATGACTGAATACTATCAGCTTTTATTTAATAGCTAAAACTTTCATGTCACAAAACGTATAACTTAAAAGTGACAGAACCGCTATATATTAAACGAGACTTTAAAAAGTTTTTGTTATAGTTTTTTATTCGTAGTTCACCTTTATCCTACTTCCATGGAAATTTGGATTCAATAACAAAACACGTGTGCTTTAGGCAGAATACTCTATACTGAAATGGCCTTATTTTTTATTATATTTTATATTTTTTAAAGATAAGACAGCGAGCAAAGCTCAAATCAATTCGAGACCCTGTAGGAATAGGTAAGTGAAATTGTTGCTTTTCTACATGCAGAGTTTAACAGCAACAAATTCTATTTTTCCAAGTATGAGATAACTGCGCTTGAGTAAATAAAGCAAGAGAAAACGCTTGCAGAAACCTCATGTACATACAATGGAAGAAAATTGAAAGTTTTTTTGGTCCAAAATGACCACTGTATAATTAACCAACTTAACCATTAGGGACTCTGGAAACAAAATGTGAAAGATTGATCTCAAATTTAAGCTTCTATAGCGAAAGACGTTGTCGGTTTCTGATTGTATTGCTTACCGTTATGTCGTCTTAAACGTGATCGAGATAACGGTTACTCCTTCAATATCAATGTATGATCATCATGTAATGTCGGTTACGAACATGATAGTAGAGCACTTGTTTTGCGCGTGACACATGTTAAAGATAAACTTAACTTGTCACTCCCCGGACACGTGCGCCGAGGCTGGTCAAATGATTAGTTGTTACAGCCGTTGGTTTTGGCGGGAAACGAAGTTGGCAAGTGGGGGAGGTCCCAGAAGGTTTTCGAGGCTATATTAAATAGCGTTAGAAGCTGCAATTTGTCAGCATGTAATCAGATCATCATAATTTTGACCTTGTTCTTGAATTCCTGATGATTAATGAAATCCGTTCGCCTGTTCTGCACCAGGAACTAGGCCATCTGGCTTAGCCTCGAAAATCTGTGTTCGTTGTTTTCTGATTACTGTTTTTGCTTTCAATTATGGTATGATTCCCATTCCCAAAAGTTGTTCGACAAAATGCCCGAGAAGGAAAGGAACCGTGCATCCCACCTGATGTCTTGAACAAACAAAAGAGACGATTCCCACCTGATGCCAGTGGCTTTTACGAACCACGGAAAAAACAGAATGGTTTCAACTCTGTGGAACAGAGTGCAGTTAAGTCAGTCACAGATTTAGCAAAAGCAACACTTTGATAATACTCTCTGCTTGTGCCCTTTACAAAATTCCTAATTTCCTTTGTAACATGCAAACTGTATCAGTTCATCAATGTGCATTCCTATCAGTATTGATCAACATAATGGTTCAGACTCATGGAGCAAGAATGTTGATAAGGGCAGCAACGATGAATATCAGAACTGATCTATGTAAGTAAACTCAGGCTCTGATTTTCTATCCCTTGTTTCACCAGTACTTCAATAAATGGAACAGTTAGGTTGAATAACGGCTAATCACATCTTAGGTGGCCGCTTCTTCTTGCTTAGCAACATCTAATCTTCTGTAAGTTAATTTCTTACATTTTATATTAACTTGTCTCCTGTATTTAAGCGTTTGCTTATGTAATAAGTGTGACGTTTCTCATAATTCAGTTAATCAGTTTAAGAGGAGATTTTGTTCTCTTGTAATTGCAACTTTGCTGATTATGATTATTTAATAACCATTTACTGATAACATTTAATTCCAAATTAATTTTCAGGAACTTAAATATAAGGCTGCAGAATAAAGTACTTGCATCGTGGGCATGAAGAAGCATTTAGAGAGAATATAGAAAAAGTGCAAAATTGGAGAGATGCTTTAAAAGAGGTCGCCAATTTCTGGTTGGGAACTTAAGTACAGGTAACAATTCTTTTTTTTTTTTTTTCATGATTCATAGCTAGAAATAGGGGTGTCAAAAAGGCCTGCCCGGACCGGACTCGGCCAATCCGGTTTGGGCAAAACTCGGACCGCATGCATATAAAAACCGGATCCGGTTTGAAATTCTCAAACCCGGACATTTCTGGGCCCAAGTCCGGGTTCAACACAAAAAACCCGAAACCCGGACCGGACTAGGTTTTTAATAAATTTAAAAAAATAAATATATTATATATAAATATATAATTATAAATTTATGATATGTTGGATGTTATTCAAATTTATTGTGTTGTTGAATTTAATTAATTTATTTTATATATAGATTGAATGAGTTTAAGTTAAAAATTGGATGAATTTAGGTATTAGAAAGTAGATTGAAATAATTTTTATTTATCATTGGTGCAAAATTTGTATTATTAGTGTGTTATATATTTGTATTTGACTATTTTCTTTTTTAAAGTTTGAGATTGAATAAGTTTATTTGATTATTTTCGTTTTTAAAATTTGCATTGTTAGAGAAATGAAAGAAAAAATTAAAAAAAAATTGAAGTTATCACATGTAGGTTTAAAAAGCCCGGATCAAAATTTGGACCCGGAAGGTGCCCCGGAAAAATCGGGTTTTAACCCAGGTCCGGGCTTGCATTTCTCTATTCCGGTCCGGTCCCGGGCAATACCAAAACCCGGACCGGACCCGGATTTTACCAAGCCTAGCTAGAAAGTAGATTTTAGGCCTTTCTCTTAAGTTTGCATTTATTTATATATGAATAGTTTTAAATATATAAATCTTGTATCCAAACCCAACTCCTGGTATTTTATTGTCAATTGTTTATTGCAACCAACAACTAGGGGTGGCAAAAATACCCGCTTGGTCCGGACCCGGATCGCACCCGGACGTTTTGGGCCGGGTAATATGAAGCCGAGCCAATCTTGGGCATCATTTTGATAAACCGGGAACCTGGATTTTATTAAAAATATATTATAAAGTATATATTATTTTAAATATTTATATTTATTTGACTAATTTATTATACATATATAAAGTTTTAAACACTTAAAGTTCATATCTTCATGTCAAATTTTATTAAAATAAATTTAAAGCTTATAAAATTACCAAAAATAATAAAAAATACACATATAATATTAAAAAATAAAAAATTGGGTTACTCGGATTAAAGCCCAGCACAACCCGACCCGGGCATTTATGCATCCAGGTCGGATCCGATCATTACGATACCCGGACCTGGCCCGGGGTTTTTCCATCCCTACCAACAACTAGTCAACAATTTTCAGAATGAAGGAGCACATGAATAAATGACAGTGTCTGGTAAATTTGATTTTGAAATAAAATTTTGATAAAAATAATAAAAATATTATAAGTTTTTCATCGTATAAACAAGACAAATTCAACTTAACTTCTAAATCACAATAATTTTATTTTATTAAATACTTAAATGCTATATGTTTTGAACAACAACCGCCCATCACAATATTAAATAGGGCTTGAGTCCCTCATAACAAAGATACTTTTTACGGCTTATGTGCTCAAAACATAGGAACCCCGTCAAAGCGCAACAAAAGTTCACTTCCTAACGGAGGGAAAAAAAAAAAGTGACTTCCACAAAAAGTGAACAAATATCATAATCAGAATGGATATCTTATACATACGCGTAGAGCTGGTAAAATGGGTCATCGGATCATGTCTGTGTCGTGTCAGTTTCGGATCGTGTTAAATTTAGCTTGATCCAAACCCGACTCATTTAATAATCATGTTAAAATATTGAGACCCAAATCCGACATGGAAAAATAATAGTTATCCAATAACCCACTTAATATCTATATATTAAACAAAAGTTACATCAAATATTTACACACACACACACACACACACACATACATACATACATACATACATACATACATACATACAAAATTTATCGATATTATAAAATATACATATCTACCAAAATATTACACATTTACACTATTGAGGTTTTAATTATATATATGTAAATAATATTGTATATCAATATTATTAAATATACATGTCTACCAATATTTTACGCATTTATACTATTGAATCTCTAAATGTATTTAAAATTTTATATATAAAATACTATGTTTATATTCATCCTTTTAAAGAATAAAAATAAATGAGAAAATCATCTCTAATATTTGAGTTTTGATGATAAGAACCTGTAAATTATTTTAAAATAGAAAATATAATCAGGCCATTGATCGGGTAAATGGGTTAAGAATTTTAATCCTAACCCGACACGGAAAAAAATCGTGTTGACCGACCTGACCCATTTAATAATCGTGTTAAATTTGACGACTCATACCCATTTATTTATGTTGTATTTGTGTCGGGTAATCGAGTCATGTCAAATTTTGCCAGCTCTACGTACGCGTAGCCATTTTGATAACTTCACGGAGACTTTTAAGTTTTTTGCTATTAAGAAATGAGAGTTTACTTTTGTGCTATTTTATTTTCTTTTATTATTTTCTAGAAAAAAGTCATCTACACCCTCATATTTTACTTAAATGGCTATAGAGATCTATTTAGTTTGAGAAATGGTCACATAGACCCTTTTTTTTTTATGATTGTACTCTTTGATTATAACAACCCAAAATATACTATTAAAATAATCTAACGTATAAAATATTATAATTTATATTGAATAAAATAATTAATTTAATATTATTAATATGTCATATATGTCTTAATGCTAATAAAATTTATTTCACAAATTACTTATATTAAAATAATTGTATTAACATTAAAAAGTTTATAAAATTTGTATCATATATTTATTTAGATTATTTTTTTTTACTTTTTATGTAATGTCGATATTAGCATAATTTTTAAAATTAAGTTTTGGATTAATGGATTTAAGTATTAATAAAATATGTTGTGATATGTTGCTAATAACTTAATATTAAAAAAATTTGCATGACTTATATATGTTATTTTATTAATTATATTTATTTCAATACTTTATTTGTACTGATGTGCTATTTTATTTATTATTCTTGTCTAAGTATTGTATTCAAATTTATTGTAAAAATTTTGACTACATTCAAAGGTATAATAATAAAAAGACGATTTATATATCCATTTCTAAAACTAAAGGAATTTATGTGATCATTTAAACATCCTATGGGGGTGTGGATGACTTTTTTTAAACATCCTTTGAGGGTGTGGGTGACTTTTTCCCTTGATATTTTAATAGAGAAATGGAAATTTCCTTCTTATTTCACGTTAAAGGGAAATGTTGACTTCTAGAGCCTTTAATTAATTTAATGATAAACGCTAACTTCTAAAGCCTATAATTTAACATTTATTGCGCGCTATATCGATAACAAAGTCTTAAAATAGTTTTGGTTGAAGTTCTCAAACAAATTTTCTTCATCTTCTTCGTAAAAAGCAACCATATTTAAAACACATTAAATAAAGTGCCAATTATTATTAAAGGCATGCTTGACTAGACTTGCAGTTGGCAAGCAAAAGAGAAGATGAAATTATTAATTAGAACACACGAAGGTTCCTCTCATTGATTTCATTAAAATATACTTAATTTGTAATTCCAGTTAAAATTCATCATCTTTCAGTTGTGGTTCCAACAAGCTCTAAGCGGTAAGTTTTCTAACAGTTTTATATTTACATGTCTCTTGTATTTGTGTAATTAATGTTTCACATAATTCAATTTGAGAGGAAATTTTGATCTCTTGTTTCCAAGGCTCAAACTTGTTGCAGCTTGCTGGTAGCTAGTGTAGGTTTCCGCTTCTTAGTTTAGCTTTGTTTGGTTCCAGTTCCATATTGAATTTTGTGTATAATGCAGTATTTTTAGAAATTTTTTTTTAAAGAGATTTTTATATTTGGCATAGGTATGACATTTTATTACTAATTAATTCTCAGGTACTTAAATAAAGTTTTTGTCGGCAAACAAAAGGACTAAAAGAGCAAAAATCAGTTAGAACAGATAAAATCTTCTAATTGATTTCATTCAAACAATGTACAAATTCATCTATCAGTGGTTAAATACTTGCAAATTTCTTGTATTTCAGCTTATTCTTTGAACTTTTACATGTATGTCTTGTCTGACATAAATATGTAATAGATTTTTTTGACTGACATATGTTTGTAATAAATTTTTCAAAGAAATTAATGTGGCTTGGGACGAATTATTATTCGAGCATACAATTATGGAAGTCAGTTCCAATCTTTTAGTGGAGTAGATTTGAAATTAAATAATTGGGCTAGTTTAATTACAGGCCTAATTATTGTAGTCACTATTGTATGTTCCCAAATGATCCCCGGATTAGCTCATTTAATTGACTGCACCAGTACTGGACTAATAAGCAAGATAACTAGCTATTTGGGTCAAAAGCCTAGTTATATCATTTAGTGGGAAGCTCCATTTAATTAGCTTATGTGTAAGGGGCCTTATGTTATTTTACATGGTGGGTCTCCTTATTAAAAGAAAAAGAAATCGTGAGTTTTAAAATGGGCATTATTTGGAGCCTAGAGTTTTCACAAAAGGGAGATATATAAAGCTTATTTTCTCTAAAAAAAAAGAAGCCACTTTATACAAATTTGAGAATAAGATTTTTCTCTCTATTGTTGAGAGAAAAATTTTCTCGTGTTAATTGCTTTGGTAGTGATAAAGGCGTCCACATGTCAAGTTCAGATCGAACCTAAGTCATAACTTGGAAGATCATTGGTGGCAATTCGTGATCTAACAAACGTGGTGGTGACGGATCGTGATCTAACAGGAGTGGTGGTGGCGGATCGTGATCTAGGAGCTTAAATCACTTCAGCGGAAAAAGCCAACTCGGATTTCAAGGTACGATTTCTAGATTACGTATTCTTATATATTATATGAGAGCGGTCCTTAATAGGTTTTATAAAAATTTAAAAAACTTGATTTTTCCCCAACACTTTTGACCGGACTTCATTTGTTAAATTTGAATAACTGCAACGATCTAGTGAGACTTCCCATCGGAATAAATGGTTTGAAATCTCTTCAAACTCTAAATCTCTTAGGATGCCCCAAACTTGAAAATGTGCCAGAGACGCTTGGGCAAAT
This sequence comes from Citrus australasica, assembly GCA_029618585.1. Classification (NCBI taxonomy): domain Eukaryota; kingdom Viridiplantae; phylum Streptophyta; class Magnoliopsida; order Sapindales; family Rutaceae; genus Citrus; species Citrus australasica. Next base: position 28,871,820 of record JARCIV010000003.1, on the reverse strand, counting down.
AGAAAGTCTGGAAGAACTTGATATAAGCGGAACAGCTATAAGACGACCTGCATCCTCCATTTTTCTTATGAAGAATATTAAAACACTATCTTTTTCTGGGTGCTGTGGACAACCGTCGTCTACATCATGGCATTTGCAATTTCTCTTCAATTGGAAGCGAAGGAGTTCAGACCTAGGGGCTTTGAGGTTGATTTCTCTGTCAGGTTTGTGCTCTTTAAGCAAATTGGATCTCAGTTACTGTGGTCTAGGGGAAGGAACAATCCCGAGTGGTATTGGCAGCTTATACTCATTGTTTTCAACTGATTTTGGGATGAGGAAATCCAAAACCAATCTAAGACAATGAATTTATTATTTTGGGGGAAGACGGGGTACCTTGCTAGTTGTTGAGTGTTGTGTAGTGTAGCCGAGATGTGGGGGGAGGTGAAAAGGAGGGAATGAGAGACAACTACGGTGGAGGGTCAGCAACACACGAGATATTCCTTAAAGTGGGTTTCGTACCTGCAAAACAGTGGAAAGGGAGGTTAGAGGTGAAGCCGGGGGGGTACCCCTGGCGTTCACACTCCGACGCTCAAGTTAGCAAACTCGAGCTTTTTAGGTGAAGAGAGCTAGCTAGCTCTCTGTAAATTAGGGTTTAAAGATGGAGAGAACCTGGTTTTTGGAGTGGGAGTGTGAATGGTGAATAATGGAGGAAGGAGAAAAACTTGTGTCTAAAAAACTTCTCGAGAATAAACCCTAGGTGTCTTTATATATGGCGTACCTCCCTGCCACGTGGCGTACCCTCTTTGGCTCACGTCCCTTTCTGCTGTTTCATAATTTTTGGGCCGTTATATGCATGCCCGCGGCGTATCTCATTGCTTGGAGACGTGGCGCGTGCTGGTGAGTGGTTCCGGGGTACCTTTGCAGCAGTTGTCGGGTAGGCGGTTGGGGACCACTGTCCTTGGTGTAATATTCTGCACTGTAGCAGGCGGCTGTCCCCCTTTTGCGTATCGTTTTTTATTCCGTTTTCTGACAAAATCAAATGAAATCTTTTAGGAGGCGGAGACGTTGCTCATGGCGGATATTTTGGAGGATTCTCTTACACCGTTTCGTAGGATATCCCAAGATACGGGGGGTACCCCTCACTGCTTGGGGTACCCCTTACTACTTAGGGTACCCCTTTCCATACGGGGTACCTTATTTTACGGGGGGTATCCTAATTCACGTGGAGTACCTCAATTCGTTCTGGACTCGCTCCAATAATCGACACGTGGCACTTTACTGTTCTTCCTATTTTACCCTCAAACACTCATTAAAAAAATTGTATATGAGCGGAAATAATTTTGTTTCGCTACCGGCAAGCATTAATTGTCTTTTTAAGCTCGAAATATTGGTACTGGAAGATTGTAAAAGGCTTCAATCTCTGCCACAACTTCCACCCAACGTAAAGAAAGTTAAAGTGAATGGTTGTGCTTCGTTGGTGACATTGTTAGGTGCATTAAAACTGCGCAAGTCCTATTGCACATTAATTAATTGTATAGGCAACTTGAAATTGCTCGGAAACAACGGTGTGGAATTTTCAATGCTACAAGAGTACCTTAAGGTCAGTCTCTCACTCCGTGTCTTCCAACTATGCTGTAATTATGCCCGAAAATTGAGTAATGATATGGACTCCTTAATTTTTTATTTTTTGGTTGCAGGAAGTGTCAGATCAAAGAAATTTTTTCTTCATTGTTGTTCCAGGAAGCGAAATTCCCAAGTGGTTCTTGTATCAGAATGAGGGTTCATCAATTACTATCAGAAGGCCTTCATATTTGCATAATTAGAATAGGGTTGTGGGATATGCTATTTGCTCTGTTTTTCATGTCCCTAAACATTCAACTGGTATCAAATTATGGCATTCATATCCCACACATCAATTGCACTGCGAAATGTTCGGTTCTAATAACTTTTACTTTGTAGATTTTAGAGAGAAATTTGGTCGTTGTGGGTCAGACCATCTTTGGCTACTCTATTTATCTCGTCAACGCTGCTATGATACTAATTGGCATTTTGAATCTGATCATATTGAGTTGTCATTTAAACCTCAGTCAGTTCCTGGATTGAAGGTGAAAAGGTGCGGTTTCCATCAAGTTTATATGCACGAAGTCGAGGAGTTTGACCAAACAACCAAGAAATGGACTGGCTTTACTTCTTATAATCTGAACGAATTCCATCACAATTTTGTTGGATCAAATTCGGAAGTAGCCACAGCATCAAAGCGAAGCCGTGCAGAAAATATTGGGGCAACTGAAGCCAGTGGTAGTGACTGCCGTGATGATGTTGAAGAACCACTTCTTAAAAGATTCAGACAACTCGAATGAAGGGCAAAGCCTACTTGTTACTTATTCTCTGCATTTATGTGAAAGTATGCATCTCGATTTCAATAATTTATTTTCTTTTCATGTGGTATTTCATTTGCTTTCTTTTTATTTATTTACTATATCTTCTCTTGCAGTTTTTTTTTTTGGTTAAATCATAAGAAAATGCTCGACTAGGGTGAAATAGTTGGTCAGAATCAAAATATGTCTTGCAAGAATCAAAATTGCATTCGTGCACGATCAAATTGAAGTTTTGAATTTTGTGATTTCTCATGAGCTGAAAATTAAAGAAAGTAAAAAAAAAATAAAGGACGGAAGTAAACCTCTGCTTTATATTCTTATTATGCCTGTTTCATTGCAGCATTGTCTCTTCTTGAAGCTCTCTCATTTTTTGAATACATAAATTGTAGCATCGATACGAGTAAAGAGTAAACTAATTGGGCCATCTCAATTTGATTGATTTTTTTCTTTGGTACAGTCATATTAGATTAGATTCGTTTAATTGTAAGCTTTGAAATAGTATTATATGTCTCAAACGGACACTAAGAGCGTATGACTTTGGAAAGATACTCCATTTATCCTACACAACTATCGTACATCAATGGCATTGCTACGAGTGAACAATAAACTAATAATTAGGTCATTGCAATCTGATTATTATTATTTTTACTGTCGGCGTGCAGCTTCTGCTGTTCTTTCTATTTCAGTAGCTCAGCTAAGCTCATTCTATATTATATAGCACTTGAAACTGATATGGATTTTCCTTTGTTGGGATGCTTACTTAATTTTTTTAGATTTTACTTGAATAGCTCCAGCGCCTTCTGAGTTTTAGTTATCAACATTATGAATTAAACCAATACCAAGTGTGACAAAATGCTGCAAATTAAATAAACTGTACAAATTAAATTGTTAAACAAACTGTATAAATTAAATTGCTTTATAGAGGAAAATGAGATTGAATGACCAGTGTTAGTTTCAGAGATGGATGATGTGAAATTATGAACACTACCTATATTTTATGTGAGGATCGTTTCACATATTTGACCAAAAGTATTTTCGGCAAAAAATTATTGTTCATAGCCGCTGACAGGTAGTGTCACAACATCTTAGCATCCCCAAGGCCCATTCCCATCTGATGATGTTAGAATTTTGTTGAATTTTACTGTGCTTAGTTAATTTGGTCTTTTCGACTTTCGTTGAGCTTTGGCACCCCTGTAATCTTCTCATAAAGCCACGCATTGGAAGGAAGAAAGACAAATATGTAGATGATCGATCTCGAGTTATATATTACGTGGAATTGCGGGCCAAGCTCAAGATAGGAACTGGCGAATGGAGTCTGATCCAATAATATAAATTGAGGGGTGTGTTTAAAAGATTTGTAAACTCGCTGAGGTTAGCTCGTAATAACTCAAAAGTTGTCAGGCGTGTATTTGCTTAAACTGAGACTTCTGTATTTAGCGGGAAAAGCTGTTATTGGCGTTGCTGTCTTGGTCAAACGAAATGGTTAGAAAAAGTGTTGGTTGACTTTTCTGGGTTTGTTAGCTGATGACTCTGTAAGTACTGTGATTTAGGAAGCAAATGAGGTATAGTTTTAAAGATTGTCGGTTGATTTCTTTAGGAAAGAAAGAGCATGAAACTCTCTTCTTGTTCTTCAATTTTTCTAGTTTGTGCTCTGTTCTTGATTGATTGCTCTGATTAATCTTACTTTTTTTCTTCGACCTGAAATATTTGCGGTTGTTCAAGATCAAAGGTATTGATTCGTCATTAACTAATCATCGTGCGGTGCTATGGAATCTGATATTACGACAGTTTTGCTTTAAGAGAAGATTTATATGCACAGAACAGAGGCCTACTACTCTGTGGAGCAGAATGCATTTAAGACAGTGACAAAGCTAGAAAATGCAAAAATTGCTTCAGGGATGCCATTGGCTCAAGTACTTTACAAAATTCATAATTTCCTTTTTAATATGCAAACTGTATTACTTCCATATGCATCCCTTTCAATGTTCTTTCTCACCACCATTGTCTCCCCATTGCGGCTGACTTCTAAAAGCAGTTGTTCCAAACATGACATAATTGGAAGTAGGCTGCGGTGGAAAAAAGTTCTTCTCATAATCGATCATGTGTCTGATGTTGAACAGCTACAAAGTTTAGCTGGAAAGCGTGATTGGTTCGGTCCAGGCATCAGAATTCTAATAACAACGAGAGATAAACAATTGTTGGTGGCGCATGAAGTGGATGAAGAGCATATTCTGAACCTTGATGTACTAAATAACGATGAAGCTCTTCAACTCCTTAGTATGAAAGCTTTTAAAACCCATCAGCCTGTGGGAGAGTATGTGGAGCTGCCTGAACGTGTTCTGGAGTATGCTGGTGGTCTTCCATTAGCTCTAAAAGTTTTGGGATCCTTTCTAATTGGTAGATCTGCGGATCTATGGATAAGTGCCATACGGCGTGTTTGGTAAAATCTTTTAGGGCATACGAAGAAGATGAAGAAAAAGCTGTTGACAGGTAATATTTGTCAAATTAAAAAGTCATAGTGATTTTTATTTTTATATTTTATTTTTGTCTAAAGCAATAAATTTCTCGGAAATTACTTGTGGTGTAATGTAACCAACACAACAATGAATGACGTAAGACGCGACGCATGCTCCTTTCAAAAGTTATAGCAAACCGTATACAAGAAATTCAACCGGATCCCATCATTTAATTATTAATAAATACACAATTTGCTTTTGTCAAGCTAATTGTTGTCCCTTTGACAAAATTTACCATGTTTAGTTATATTGGTGCACATTTTCAACATATACACAATAAATGCATTCCCCACAAATAATAAGTTCATTCACATGTAATCATATAAGTTAATTGATAACATTAACTTGTTGACTTATACTTAGTAGGCATTTTCATTTCATTAAGTGAGTTTATAAAACTTTGACATGCACATTTCAGTTTTGTGAAGCCCATCATTTTGAAGGGATCTTGTCACTTATTTTGGTTCTAAATTTTTAAGATCAAATATAATGGCCTCCATGACCATGAGCATCCAAAAATGAATCATCGTAATCTCACTGATGTTAGTCAAAGAATTTGTTTTAGCTTTAATGGTGAAAAAGGCATTCAAAACTTCATCATTGGGTTTAGGGATGACAACTTAACCAAAATCTAGATAAACCCGGATGATTCGAGTTGGGTTTAATGCTAAAACAATGAAGATCCGACAGTAATATTTTAAACCCGTACATATCTTATTTCGGTTTCACATTTAACTAAACTAGAAATCGATCTGGATTTTTTTATTTTAAAATTCATTAAACAATTAATTTTTGGTTATTAATTAATTTAATTTTAAGTATAAAAGAAAATAACAATTGGAAAAAGAACCCTAAAGGCCTAAACATACTGCAGCCCCCATTTATCCTCTCCCCTTTTCTTCTTAATGATATTTTTGGGTTGGATCAATTTAAAAAATCGTCCATTATTGGGATTTGAAAGTTGATGAAGCTTAACAAACTATTAGTTTTGGTCTATTTAACGCATATTAGCAAGTACTTCACTTTACCAATTTAATATGCCGCCATTATAATAGTAAAAATTTTCTTTTACCATTATAGTCTTGACTGTTCTTGACTACAGTAACCCAAAATTGATATTATATTTTTAAAAATAAATATAAATATAGTATTAATATAAATGAAATAAATATGCTTTTGGGATAGAAGCCAGTGGAATGGCTGCTGTGATGATGAGGAACCACAGCCTCAAAGATGAACTCAAATAATGGGGAAAGGCTATTTATTATTCTCTGAATTTATCAGTAAGCATGCATCTCAAATTCTTTTTTTTTTTTTTACATATGGTAATTCACTGACATCGTATTTATTCAAAAATATGTTATAAACCAGTTAAGGGTAGTGACGTGGCATTGATGAGCTGTCTAGATTGGTGTCTAAGTTTGTTAACCGTGGTTAGCAGCATTTATAAATAAAAGCGGTTTATTGGCAATCTTTAAGGTAAAATGATAAACACACCCCCAATCTTAAGATAAACAGATAAAAATTCTCTTAATGTTTAAAAAAATTATTTATATCTCATTCATTATAATTTTAATATGTAATTATCATTATATCCTTTTAATATATAAAAAAAATTGTTAGACTATCCAATTTGTTACTATATATTATTAATAAAATTATAAATATACCTTCTTTGCCCCATTTCTCTACTTAAACTTTTTATCAATAACCAATTTTTAAAAAAGACATCTACATACCTAAAAAAAATTGTAAATAAATTATAATTTTAAAAATAAAATTAGTTATTAATACCATAATAAATAACATAAAAAATTAGTTATAAATGTACAAGTTTAAATGATTGACATGTGGAGAATTGTTAAGTATAAAAGTTTAAAGTTTAAATAAAATTGGGTATTAATAATCAATTTTATTTTTAAAATTATAATTTATTTACTTTTTTTTAAGTGTGTAGATGTCTTTTTTGAAAATTAGTTATTGATAAAAATGTAAATAGAGGAATGGGGCAATGATGATATATTTATAATTTTATTAATAATATATGAATAAATTAGATAATTTAATAATTTTTTATATGTTAGAATGATATAATAATAATTATATATTAAAATTATAATGAATGGGGTGTAATTATTTTTTTAAAATATTAAGAGAATTTTTATCTATTTATCTAAATGTTGTATTTATCTAAATGTTAGATGTGTGTGTATTTTTTTCCCAATTTTTAATGTGTCCGTTTGTAGGTGGAGTAAAAAGAGTGTTATTGAACTCACTCTCTTCCTTGTCATTTCCTCTGTGATTTTGACATAAAATCCTCCATTAATAATATCTCTTCAAGCCATTATCGGCCATGGATGTAGGTGTAGGATTTGAATAATATACCTATAATTAAATGTACTTCTGTGATTTTCAGATAATTTTTACGGGTTTAAATAAGTGAAACTAGGGATTGAGGCTATAATGCTTGGGGGCAAATGTTGAGGATTTTAGGAAGAATAAAAAAAATATGTATATGATCGATCTCAGCTTGATTTAGCTTCGGAACAAACAAAAATAGACAAAGGAATGATTAAATGGAATTTGCAGGCCAGGTTCAAGAGAGATATTGTTGAGGAATTATGGTAGAATTCTCATGCCTAGGACGTGTTCGATAATATGCCCAAGAAGAAAAGTGCATCCCACCTGGTGTGTTGCATCTTCTCTGTGATTTCCCAAGCAAAAGCAATCAATCAATAAGGTCAATTTGTGAAGGTCTGGGGGCAGACAACGGAGGCCAAAAAGCAGAATGATTTCAACTCTGTGGAAAAGAGTGCAGTTGAGGCAGTAACAAGGTTAGCAGCAGCAAAAATTGCAGCAAGGGATGCCGCACCATCACGAAACTATGATATTGTTATACCCACTTGCTCATGTGCTTTACAGACTTCATAATATCCTTTATAACATGCAATACTGTTTTACTTGTATGTGCATTCCTTTCAGTGTTGTTCGAGAGAATGATTCAGATTCATGCAACAAGAATGTGGATGAGGGCGGCCAGCAATGAATAGCAGAACTGATCTAGGTATGAAACTCAAAATCATGAGTCTCAAGCATTCTGAGAACCTCATAAGGACACCAGACTTCACAGGGGTACCAAATTTACAGGATCTGATTCTCGAAGAATGTACAAGGTTGCGTGAGATACACTCATCTTTGCTGCTTCAAAGAAGCTGATTTTGTTAAATTTGAAAGGTTGTGCAAATCTTACAACTCTTCTAGGCAAGATTTTTATGAAATCTCTTAAGACACTTGTTCTTCCTGGTTGCTTGAAATTGAAGAAATTTCCAGACATTTTGGGAAGTTCTTTTGGATGGAACTGGTATTAAAGAACTGCCATTATCAATTGAACTTCTATTTGGACTTGTTCATTGACTTTGAATGGCTGCAAAACTTCCAAGTACCATAAGTGCTCTAAAGCATCTATAATCTTCTGGCCTTTGGAAATTCAGAGAGAGATAACTTCAAGCAGGGAGCAGCTGTTGAAGCTTCATTTGGAAGGAACTGTAAGTTGCAAGCATCTATTGAACGTCTTTCTGGCCTTGTCTTGTTGAATTTGAAAGATTGGAAAAATCTAGAGTCTTCCAAGTACCATAAATGGTTTGAGATCTCTTAGACGTTGCATCTTTTTGACTGCTCCACACTTGAAAATGTGCCAGAGAGCTTGGGGAAAGTTGAAAGCTTCGAAGTTAGGCTGTCTTGTTAGAGTCGGGCCAAAAAGCAGAAAGATTTCGACTGTGGAACAGAATGCAGTTAAAACAGTGACAAAGTCAGCAAAAGCAAAATTTGCTAAGGTACTTTACAAAATTCATAATTTCCTTTATAACAAGAAATACCGTATTACTTCTATGTGCATTCCTTTCATGTTGTTCTACTGTAATATGGAAGATGAATGTAAATAAGGGCAGCAAGCTATCTACGACAGCAGCATCAGCTTGCTCACTTGGCCGCCATAGGCTGATTCAAACGGCAAAAGCCATTCCGAAAAGTTAAATCAAATAACAGCAAATTCACATCCTAGGTGGCCTTTTCTTCCTGCTCAGTCACTCATCAGTTTTGAGAGCTGGTCTGTTCGATAATAATCTAATATGCACATATCATGATCTTTAATTCTTTATTCTATCATGCTTTTATGATTTGTTTACTTCTGCCACAGTGCCATACACACTCACAGATTCAGTATAACAATGTTTCTCTATTTTGCATGACTACGATACATTTAAGTAGAAATTAATTTCTGAATATGCTCTTATCCTTTATTAATCATGTAAAAAGTTCAGAAGTCAGGCTATATGATAATTTACAGCTGCCTTGCGGATGGATTCGTAATCTTAATAAGTAATATTATCAAAAAATTTTAGATTTGCTGATCTATATTCATCAATTGCATACAACTGTAGCATTTACTTGATTTTAGAGCCTGGTCGTAGAATGAATAATGCATTGACAAATGCAGAAATGATCAAAATACAAGCCTCACAAGTTGCTATGTCATTGTTGAATGATGATTCAAATTCGTTATGTTTATTAGTTTTTGTTTGGGCGGGAAATTCAGATGCTCAAGCGGCTGACGTGGACTACATTAACAAGTTTTATCTGAGTTTGACTCTCCTCGACCAATTCTTTGTATAAAAAATCTGAAAAATAACTTACAACTTGTGAGGCTTGTAACCAAAAGATGTCTAAAACCAATTATTTCTAAGGGAAATGGACGGCCTTCTTTCAGTGCTTCCAATAAGTTCAATTAAGTGGCTTCCTACAATGCAATCAGAAATTATAATTCTTTATCTTATACGAATTGCTCTTTTATTTTCAGAATTAATTCGCATATCTTGATATTTAATTAAATATTGATATCAACTGTTGGATTCCATTCCATTTTAGTTGAATACAATGGTTTCAACACGGCTAATGGGTAGAGTGGAGAAGACGCGTAATCAATTGAAACACCTGATAATTTTCGTTCAGATTCCTTGAAGCTTCCAGGAAGTTAGATGCGACCTTCATCGTGTGAGTAACCAGTCACTTTTGGACCAAGACTTGCGAAAGGAGGATCCATTTTATCAAACGTTTAATTAATTATGTTAAAACTACGACATTATTAAATTGATCCAATGTCTCCTAAGGACTTGGTTGAAATTTTATTAATAAAAGTTTCTATTAAAAGATTTACCATTCCTATAGATTGCCGGCAATTTAACTATTTTTGTCAATTATTGATATCAAGCGTTGGATTCCATTCCATTTTAATGAAATCCAACGTGGCTAATGGTAAGAGTGGAGCCAGATAATCTTCGCTCAGTTTCCTCGAAGCTTCCAGGAAGTTTGATGGTAACTCCATCATGTGAGTAAACAGTGACAAATGTCTTCCAGGAACTTTTTGACGAAGACTTGCTTTTGGAAATACATACATATTTGCTGATTGCTTTATTTTTTGCCAAAAGAATATATTTGCATCGGAGTTCATTTAACTAGCGTCCTACAATACACTCAAAAGCCGTAAGTTCGATCTTATACATCTCTCTCTCTTTTATTTTCAGAATTAATTTGTATATCTTGATGTTTATGAGAAAAAAAATTAAATTAAAAGAAATCTTTGAATGTTAATTTTGTACAAACTCTTTGCCTTTTCTTAGTTAGATGCCCTAATCGAGATTTGCTTAAGTAGAAATTGGCGTGCACCCTCTCCAATCAGCATGTGCTAAAAAATTTCTATTATTGCAATTTGAAATTTATCATGTTTAGATGAGAGTAAATGAGAGGCTGATGGATTATCTGTTTAGATTTTTTAATAGAATAAGATCATTAGTTTTGAAATCAGAACATTCTTAAGTTCAATAACTTTTTACGTTAGTAAACTCTGCCTTTAATATATATATATACATTTAGGCACAATTTATTGTCAATTATATTTAATCAAATTCGCTCACACCATCAAGGTTATAAGGAAAAAAAAAGTGCGATTTATAAATCTTTGTCCTCTTTTAGGTGGTTGAAAAAGAAAATGGAAAGTTCCTAGTTTTTGTGAGCTTTTCTATCAAAATTTTTAATTCTTTCTAGTGATATTTATTTAACTCTAATAATTTCTTTTAACATGAAGTTATTGTAAATTAGCCTGTTATAAAACAAAACACAAGACCTAGGTGAAAGGACATCATGAAATTGGAAATTCCTTGGGTACGGATTAAGTAACGTCTTGTAATTAAATGTTTACTTTTACTATATAAAAACTATTTATTTTATTTTTCATTTTTTATTGTAATATTATGTTATTTTTATTATGTAAAAGAATTATAATCCATTAAATTAAATTTTTTAAGTAAGCTTATTATTTACTTACATAAAATGTACTACCTTATTAATAAACTTCTAATTTTTATTAATAATGTGAAATAATAAATTTAATATCAATAATAGTATAAAGAATTTAAATAAACAATACCTTTGCGTAATACACTAAACAGAGTACTGTGTCATAACTTAATGTAATGCCATTCAATATAGCTTGAGCAATATAATGTAATGCACTAAACACAGCATCAGTTTGTTATTCACTTCATTTATTCTAAATTTTCAGGAACAAATTAATAGACAATGGCTTCTACGAGCATCCAAAATATCTCTCATGGGAAATATGATGTCTTCTTAAACTTTAGAGGAGAAGACACCCGTAAAAGTTTCACGGATCATCTCTATGTTGCTTTGAAAAATAAAGGCATTTTTGTATTCAGGATGACAAAGAACTTGAGAAAGGAGGATCTATTTCACCTGGACTCCTTAAAGCAATTGAAGAATCAAGAATTTCAGTTATTGTTCTCTCCAAAAACTATGCGTCTTCCACTTGGTGCTTGGATGAACTTGTTAAGATTGTTGAATGCAAAAACAGAGAAGATCAAATTCTTCCAATTTTCTATGATGTGGAACCAACTGTGGTAAGGAAACAAATAGCAAGTTTTGGAGAAGCTTTTGCTAAACACGAAAAAGTTTTTAGGAATAATGTAGAAAAGGTACAAAAGTGGAGGGACGCTTTAAAAGTTGTGGCCAATAAATCTGGTTGGGAATTGAAGGACAGGTAATCATTCTTATTCTCAATTCCTTTCTTTTTTTTTTTGATTTTTTTTGGTTTTGCATGATTATAACCACGAAACATATTCTAGTATTCATTATTCAACATTGCTTTCAATTACAATAGTAGTACCATTAATGAATTAATATATGCAACAAACGAATAGATATGGACGTTGATACTTTAAATTACTGTATTTTGAACATTTGAAGACTAGATAATATATTGTGATGCTTTGTGCTTTATTAATCAGATTTAAAAAATAAAAATTAAACTTTATTCTTAGATTGACTGTCGAGCTAGATTGCTAAATACTATTAATAACAATGACAACAGTCGCAACATCAATGATATATCAATATCATTACATATTTAGGTAATCTGATCAATTTCATGTGTGCAATAAATGATCATGTCAAAAACTAATCTAAAATCTCTTTCAATCTAATTTACCCTGTTATAGAGGGAAATAATATATCAATAATATTTGGGAAAAAAAGCAGCAGAAGAAATTAAATAATTTTGGAACCTCAATCCACAATGCAACCCAATCCAGACCAATTTTATTGGGTCGGGTTGGAACTTTCTTATTCCAACTGTTTCTGACTTAACTATAACAAGTTACTTAAATTATATGACTTCAATTTGATGAAATGAATATTGCATAGTTTGGATTTTATGCATAATACGGAATTCATTTGCTACTACGTTCATACTAACTTTAGTGCAACAACACCAATCCTTTCTTCTTGTTTTCAATCTGCAGCAACGAGTCAGAATTTATTGAGGAAATTGTCAATGTCATATCAAGCAAAATTCGTATAGAACTAGAGATTCCTAAGGAGCTAGTTGGAATAGAATCACGCTTGGAAAAACTAAAGGTTCATATGGATACAAGGTCTAATGATGTTCGTATGATTGGGATATGGGGTATGGGAGGTCTAGGAAAGACAACTCTTGCAAGAGTTGTTTATGACTTGATCTCTCACGAGTTTGATGGGAGTAGTTTTCTTGCCGATGTTAGAGAAAAATGTGATAAAGAAGGGAGTGTAATCTCTTTGCAAAAGCAGCTTCTTTCCGATTTACTGAAGCTTGCAGATAATAACATACGGAATGTCTACGATGGTATTAACATGCTACGAGTTAGGCTGCGACGTAAAAAGGTTCTTGTCGTAATCGATGATGCGGCTCATCCTGATCAACTACGAAGATTAGTTGGAGAGCCTGATTGGTTTGGTCCAGGCAGCAGGATCATACTAACAACGAGGAATGAACATTTGTTAAAGTTGCATCCAGTCAAGAAAGTTTATAAGCTTGAGGCACTAACTTATGATGAGGCATTTCGACTCCTTTGTTTGAAAGCCTTTGATACCCATAAGCCTTTGGAAGAATACGTGGAGCTAGCTGAAAGCGTTGTAAGGTATGCTAGTGGTCTTCCATTAGCTCTCAAGGTTTTGGGTTCATTTTTGTTTGGTAGACCTGTGCATGAGTGGACAAGTGCCCTGGAAAGGATAAAAAAAGATCCTGAATATGAGATTCTAAGTATACTCCAAATAAGTTTTGATGGGCTGAAAGAAGTAGAGAAGAAAATATTTCTCGATGTTGTGTGTTTCTTTCAAGGTCAAAAGAGAGATTATGTATCGAAAATTCTCAACAGCTGTGATTTTGACCCAGTTATTGGAATTGCTGTTCTTATTGAAAAATCTTTATTAACAGTAGATGGTGCCAACAGACTGTGGACGCATGATTTGTTACAAGAAATGGGTCGACAAATTGTTAGGAGAATATCCCCTGAGGAGCCAGGCAAACACAGCAGATTGTGGGAGGAAGCAGACATATGCCATGTATTGTCACAAAACACTGTAAGTAATAAAGGGGATCAAATATTATTTATTTTCCGGCTCTGCTCACATCCTTTTTACCAGTTAAATCTCTAACGAACGACTTTGTTTATAATTTTTAGGGAAGTGAAGTAGTTGAGGGAATAATAATTGATCATTATTACTTTCTCGAAGATAATGTGAATTTAAAAGCAAGTGTTAAAGCATTTTCGCAGATGACCAACCTAAGATTGCTTAAAATCAGTAACGTGCAACTTCCTAAAGGCCTTGAAAACCTTTCAAGCAAGCTGCGGTTACTTGATTGGCGTGGATATCCTTTGAAATCTTTGCCATCGAATTTGCAATTGGATAAAGCTGTTGAATTTAATATGTGTTATAGCTGCATTGAAGAATTATGGACAGGAATCAAAGTAAGATCAATATTTATGTCACTTATCTATGTTTTTTCAGTGAATAACTGTTGATAACAAATTTATCGTCGTAGCTGTATATGAATTAAGAAATATCTTTGTTTTCAGCAGACTTTAAACATGTTAAAAGTCATGAAACTCAGCCATTCACATAACCTGATTAAGATACCAGACTTCACAGAGGTCTCAAATTTGGAGGAGTTGGATCTTGAAGGATGTACAAGGTTGCGTGAAATTCACCCGTCTTTGCTGCTTCACAAGAAGCTAATTTTGTTAAATTTGAAAGGTTGTACAAGTCTTACAACTCTTCCAGGCAACATTTTTATGGAATCACTTGAAACGCTTGTGCTATCTGGTTGCTCGAAATTGAAGAAATTTCCAGACATTGTAGGAGGTATGGAGTGTCTACGGGAACTTCTTTTGGATGAAACTGATATCAAAGAACTGCCTTTATCTATTGAGCTTCTATCCAAACTTGTCTTGTTGAATTTGAAGGATTGCAGAAATCTCGAGACTCTTCCAATTACTGTAAGCAGCTTAAAATGTCTAAGAACTCTAAAGCTCTCTGGCTGCTCAAAACTAGTGAAGTTTCCAGAGATAATGAGAAGTATGAGAGATTTGACGGAGCTCTTTTTAGATGGAACTTCTATTGCCGAAGTGCCATCATCAATAGAACTTTTGACCAGACTTGAATTGTTAAATTTGAATGACTGCAAAAGTCTCGTGAGACTTCCTAGCAGCATCAATGGTTTGAAATCCCTCAAAACTTTGAATCTCTCCGGCTGCTTCAAACTTGAAAATGTGCCTGAGACGCTTGGGCAAGTAGAAAGTCTGGAAGAACTTGATATAAGTGGTACAGCTATAAGGCAACCTCGATCGTCGATTTTTCTTATGAAGAATCTTAAAGAACTATCTTGTCGTGGGTGCAAAGGATCACCATCATCTGCATCATGGTTTCTGCGCTTTGCTATCAATTTGATGCGATGGAGTTCAAATCCGGTGGCTTTAAGCTTGCCGTCTTCTCTGTCAGGTTTGTGTAGTTTAACGAAATTGGATATCAGTGATTGTAATCTAGGGGAAGGAGCAATCCCAAGTAGTATTGGCGACTTATGCTCATTAAAAGAGTTATATTTGAGTAGAAACAGTTTTGTTTCGCTACCGGCAAGCATCTACCGTCTTTCTAATCTTCAGGAGATTGAATTAGAGGAATGCAAAATGCTGCAAAATCTGCCTCGACTTCCAGCCAGAATATCTTCGATTACGTTAGACGGTTGTGTTTCGTTGGAGACATTATCAGATGTATTAAATTTAAACGAGCACCAACTCCCGTACTTAGGCCTTCGTTGTGAGGATTGCTTGAAATTGGCTGGCAGCTATGATTTGGTGCTTTCACTGCTAAAAGAGTACATTAAAAATTTTGAGGTCAGTCTCTCACTCTCACCTGTGCTAACATTGAACATGTCTCTCACCTGTTGCTAAAATCATGCCTAAATGTTATGCATTGGTATGGCTTTCTAATATATATTTAGGCATTGGTATGGCTTTCTAATATATATATATATATATATATTTGGTGGGTTTCAGGTCCATCCGAGATTTTTAAGCATTGTTGTTCCTGGAAGTGAAATCCCAGAGTGGTTCGAGTATCAGAATAATGAGGGTTCTTCAATAACAATAAGCACGCCTCCAAAGATGTATAAGAATAGTAAGCTTGTGGGATATGCTATGTGCTGTGTTTTTCATGTCCCTAAATATTCACTTCCTTGTTATGATCTGGACCTTCCAGGTCGCGTACATTATATGAATGTCTGGCTTAACGACGAGCTTGATTTTCGATTTTGTTTTAGAAAGCAAATCGGTCAGGCTACGTCAGACCATCTTTTCCTATGCTATGAGAATAGGGCAGGTATTAGTAAGATGTCATTTTCTTCGCCGTCGGGATTGGAGTTGAAGAGGTGTGGTTTGCATCCAATCTATGTGCATCAAGGGGAAAAGTTCAACCAAACAAGTGATCCGGTTTGGAGATTGAACGAATTCGGTCACGATTGTTCAGGATCAACATCCTTTACGGGTAGCCTTAATGATGACTTAGACAGGGCAGAAGCCGGTGGAAGTTGCTGCGGGGATGATGCAGGATCAACGACGTCGTCTGAGCAAAGCTTTCTAAAGCGAAGTCTTGAAGGATATGTTGGGGCGGCTGAAGCTAGTGGAAGTGGCTGCTGTAGACAACTCGAATGAAGGGCACATATTTTATTTTTCTCTGCAGATCGCATTTCATTTACTTTCTTTGTATTTATTTATTGTATCTGTTAAATTACCAGAAAATGCCTGGCTTGGGTCAAACAGTTGGACAGATGTTTAATTACTCTGTTTTTTCTGCTTTGTTTTATTACTCTGTTTTTCCTGCAAAAGATGCCGTACATAGATGCGGTGAGCGCGAGTTGTTTGGTATACTTGAAGGGGCTCGGGACCCCAATGACTAATTATTTAATGTTGTGTGTTAAATATTAAAATATGCGGGTAGCTTATCACTTTTGAGACCTAAGAGTCATTAAAAGATAAGTAATTATGCAACAAGTCATTTAGAAGTTGTGGTACTTTTTCGTACTTTAAATTATTTTTGTCTAGTCAATTAAACAGATTTTTTTAAGTAGCCAAAAAAATACTTTATATAAAGATATTCCATGAGGTCTTATAGCAATTTCATAAGGTCTTATAGCAATTTATATCATAATTAAATGTTGTATGAATTTAATTGCAAAACCATTAGTACTTGAACAATAATGATCATAGAACGCATTGTATTAAATTATTTGATATACATTATTAACAATACTATATGAATATGAAACAAATGAGAAATATTTTCATCCATAACTAGAATTGAAAAATATATGTGACTATATAATTACACAATGGCTTAGATATGTATTTTTAGAGTTAAATTAAGAAAAAGAACAACCACATATCTCTAACTCTGTAACTCCTTTCTTTGAAAACCAAGAAAAAAAAAAATGTTCCAGTTTGCCTTTAGCCTCTCCTCCCAAGTTGTCGGGCATGGACTTGCTTTCGCTTCCGAAAGGAAAAAAATAAAATATATATATATATATATTAAAATAATTTTAATCTTCAAAAAATATTTTAATACTGTATAGTATTATATTATATTAAATTAAATTTTATAATGGATATCAACATAATATTAAAATAAATATATAAAAGATTCGAATTATTTTAAATTTATATAAAATAATTTTAATATTATCAATAAATGAGATTTTTTTATTAGTTGTAAAATCTATTTAACCCAAATATTTATTTAAAAATTATTTAATAGATAAAAATATATTATTAAAATAATATTCTAATTTACATTTTAAAAATTATTTTATACATATTACAAATATTCCATTATTTTTAGTCTATTAGACAAAATAAACTATTTAAAGTATATTTGTATTTATTAAAAATATTTTAACGTTAATTTTTTCCTATGCAAGGTATTATAGCCAAAAGGGAGTTTAGGTATCATTTTTCTTTTAAGTTATTTTATCTTAAATTTTTAATACAAAATTGAAATTATTGATTTCATGCAATTCAGTTATCATGATGGACGATTTAACATCGTAAGTTTTACATTAACTTTCAATATCAACCATTAGATTGAGAGAGATTAATGGCTCATTTTTTGTGTCAAAATTTAAGTTAAAATATCCAAAACCATGCTTTTATAATGAGAATATAAAATAAATAGATAATATTCTTCCCATTCACTCCCATGAATATTATTGGAGGTAATATTTACTTATTATGTTAATTACCATCATAAAAGCAATCAGCCTCTTAGTGACATAAAATTTTGTAACCACAATCAATGAATATCAACAAAACAATCTTTCATGATTCATAAACTATAGCTAATTAAGAATTTATGTTAATTTCAACTTATGAAATCAACAAAGTGATATTGGAAAATTAAATGAAAATAGGCTTGTAAAACTTAAATTTATATTCCTACCATGTAAAAGTATTCAGTGTAACATAATCCATAATTTCATGGTATAGGTTGTGCTAAATTGGTGTTGAAAATAATATACACCTCATGACTAATCATACAATGGTCCTTAATAATATACAAAATAATGAGCATTATGTTAAATTTTATTAAAGCATGAAAAAGGTGAAGAATGACAGAGGCAGCAGCCGCAAACGGTGGACGTGAGGTGGCTTCAAGTTTTGCTATTTTTCTGACTTTTTTTTAATGAAATTAATGGATGATGGAGGGAGAATTTGTACATGGGGAATGGTTGATGGTCAGGAAAGCTTTGCCTAGTACAAAGAAAGCCTCTTATACCACTTGACGCATCGCAGAAGCAATACTAGATTTCGTTCTAACGTACGTTCTTAAAAATTTAAGAAAGAAGGCTCTTACGAAGGAGAAAATATCTTAATTAAGAAATATTAAATATTATTGGTGAGAAACTTATGTTTGTTACAATGAACTATCAGTAAAAAGCCTATATATACTAAGTAGCCAACTTAATCTTAATCCTTCTTAAATAAGAAAAATAGGCTAAAATCCTAATTAGATTAGAATTCCAAACATGATCGAATAAGTTTAAAAAATAAGATAAATTCTAATAAAATACTAAATACCCAAATATTATAATTCCTAATAAATTCTAATTTATTTTATCTAATGTGCTTCCTACATTACTCCATCATTATGTTGTCTAAATCGATGTTTCTTTTTATCAATAAAAACGCTTCCTCATCATCCTTTACTAAGGCCCAACCCAATTGCTTGTCAATTACTTCTTGATCAGCAAGCAAGTTTTCAAATGTCATAAGTGCGCTAAAATTTGCTTCCACTTTGAATCTCTCAGGGTTTTTGAAATTCAGATTGTTTCCAGAGATCATTGGATGTATGGAACATTTGTTGGTGCTTTGGTTGTTGGGAACCGCTATAAGAGGATTGCGAATGTCAATTGAATATCTCTCTGGCCTTTTTTGCAAAATTTAAAAGGTTGCATATATCTCTTGAGTCTTCCAATTACTATAAGTAGATTAAAATGTTTAAGAACTCTAACGCTCTCTAGTTGCTTGAAGCTGGAAAAGTTTTCGGGAAGTATGAAATCTCTGACTATGCTCATTTTAGATGGAACTACTATTTGAGAATTGTAATTGTCAGTTGAACTTCTAACTGGCCTTGTGTTGAATTTGAAAGATTGACAATATCTTGAGAGTCTTCTAAGTACCATCAATGGTTTGAAGTCTTTTAAAATTCTAAATATCTCTAGCTGCTCCAAACTTGATAATGTGCCAGAGAACTTGGGTAAAGTAGAAAGCTTGGAAGAGCATGACATTAGTAGAACATCAATTAGGCAACTTCCCTACCAATATGATGTGAAGGAGTTTAGATCCCATGACTAATTTGATGTTACATTCTTTATCAGGCTTATGTTCTTTAACAAAATGGGATCTCAGTGACTGTAATCTACCAGTGGAAGGAGGAGAAATCCCAAGTGATAGTTGCCACTTACGGTTATTGTTCAAGAAGGAACCATGATCTAATTCCCAGACCAGACGCAATGTTGGCTGAATAATAAATGATAGTATGAATTGTTGTTTCTTTGCATACGATCTTTCGGTTACCCCTAGAGGACCTGTGTACGACGTCCGGCTCAGGTCTTCTAAACTTACTAAGTGAGTGTATGGGTTGGTCACGTGCACTCACTTATACATATTACATAATGATCAAACGACCCGAAGAGACTGCCATTTTGACAAGCATTAATATCATTATATGGCTGCTAAATCGGTTAGAAAGGGTGGGAAATTATTACAAACCCATAACAAGCCGATGACCGAAGAGGTATCTTGTATGATGTCATCGTGGCTGTATATAAAGCTTCATATGTTGGGGCTAGGTCAATTCTGTAGCTTGTAATCTTCTCTCTAAGTTTGTAAGTTGTTATGAGAAAACAAATAAAGAAGGCATAGGCCACTTGTAGCTAAGCATCTCTAGATATTATGTTTGTGTTTCTATATTTTTTTTTTCTTTTTGAGCAAAGCCTTACTGATGATGAAGAAGCTCAAGCTACAAGAATTTAGGTAATCGAATAAAGAGCAAAGCCTTTTTATACTCATGCTTACCATTATGTTCATGTCTCACTATTGCCTATTTGAAATTGCATTCCAGCTTGGATTTTTAATTTCTTGATAAACTGTATAGTTATTTGAATTACAGTAATTGAAGAATCAAGAATTTTAATAACTGTTTTCTCAAAAAACTATGCGTCTTCCATTTTGTGCTTGAAGAACCAAGAATTTCAATAATATCTTTTTAAAATATCAAAGTGAGGAAACAACTAAATCATCTTAAAAAGAAAGAAATCATAATTTATATTTATTAAAAACAATTAGATCAAATGTCTTCATTGGCAGCTAACAACATCAATTCCATATTCAAGTCAGTAAGTTTGGAAAGGTCCATCCGTCGCTTGGATTGCTGAATCGCTCTTTTGGATAAATTTTCCGTGCTTTTAATAAAAGAATAAAAAGAACTATAGGAATTTAATTTTTTTTTTTTTTGGGTAGTTTCAAATGATGGATTATAGAAAGGATAGAATGAAAATAAGGATAAATT
Organism: Citrus australasica; assembly: GCA_029618585.1. Taxonomy (NCBI): domain Eukaryota; kingdom Viridiplantae; phylum Streptophyta; class Magnoliopsida; order Sapindales; family Rutaceae; genus Citrus; species Citrus australasica. The sequence goes on along the minus strand of JARCIV010000003.1, from coordinate 28,850,942 downwards.
GGGAACTAAATGGGGTACACTAGTAAGAAATAAGAATAATTTATTTTTATTTTTATCTAAATGAGGAGTTTAAATATCACTTTTTCCATAGAGTTGGCCAACTAGCACTCTTCTAATTTTCATTTTTTTTTCTATCATTAAAATTTAAAATAGTATTCTCTTTTTTGTTTTATTTTGCAATCTTGTTATGTACAGTGTACACAAATTAAAAGGTTTTATGGGTATTGAATTTTTAAATGTCAACATTAACTAAAATTACGCATATTTTAAATCCTAATTTGACTTAAATTATACAGATTAGATAAAATCTTTTTCAGGAATAATTGATTCCCACGCCCTGAACGTGTTTGATAAAATGCCCATATAGGAACTCACAGCTTTTAACCCCTCTGGTCAACAAGATAAAACAGTACTTGGCTGAGCCTGAGCAGCTAAAATAACAGCTTGATTAATTGCTTCCGTCCAGACTCTTGCTTAGCTTACTGATCACCATCTTTGTGTTAATTTTGGCAAAGTGATTTTAGTCAATAGCTTTCCTCTGGTTTCTTCACTGATTTTGCACTAACTTTGGTGTCGGAGACCGCAACTGATTTCCTGACAACTTGAAACCGGATTGATGGAGGCTTTTGGGGCAGTTTTTTATCGGCTTTAATTTGAACTTCTTCACGGCTTCAAGCTATCTCTTCTTCAAATTGTCTCAATCATTCCCTATCAAACAGAAACAGCAAATCTTTGTTATCCTTAAGATCTTCATCAATGATCCTTTTGAGTAATTTCTTTTGGTTTCTGGAATATTGATCTGATTAGTGCTTCACCTTCTTTTTTCAAGCTCTTATCCTCGGCAGCTGTGTTCTGCCTACTCCTGTGGCCTCAAGCATAGAATCTACACTAACAGTTGCATGTTTTCATTTCTTCCAGTGCTGCAAGAATATCCCATCTCCTTTTTTGAAGTCAAGGTTCTACTCTCCAAAGCGTCTCTTCAGCATCTCTCTTGTTTTTCGGCTTGTCTGTTTCCTTATCCTCCACAGGCCGAGGTTCGAATAATACTTAACCGACTCTTCTCAGGATTTGAGATTTTTTTTTTTTGCTTTTAAGGCACTAGGGCTTTTCTTCTCTTGTCGAACAGAATCAAATATAAACGGTTAATGTTGAGGCACCGATGCAGGGATAAATAATTTAGACATAGAGAGGAATTGTTCAGGAATTTTGTATTATTCCCATGTCGAGAACATGTTTGATAAAATGCCCTAGAAGGAACCATATGTCCAACATTCCAACCTGTTGTGTTGAACAGAGAGATAATGCATCTGTTACTCCAACTCTATGATTTCCCAAGAAAACAATCAATAAGTGAATGTTTAGGTGCAGATAACATATATAGGCCAGTAGCTTGTAAGAACCAGGCAAAAAGCAGAACAATTTCAATTCTTTGAAACAGAGAGCAGTTAAGTAAATTCATAACTTCTTTTATAATATGCAAACTGTATTACTTCTATGTGAATTGCTGTCAGTGTAGTTCAACAGAGTCTTTCAGACTCATGAAAACAACTGGAAAAGTTAAATCAAATAATAGCAAATTCAAATCTTAGGTGGCTACTTCTTTTGGCTCCGTCAAAAGTTCAGGTTTGACAGCTGGTTCTCTAATAATCTCCTGCACGCCAAATTCTACGATTCCGTGATTAAAATTACGACATTAATGTCATGATAAACATAAATTTTGTGAATTACATATAAAATTAGTAAATAAAAGATAAAATAAATTAATTAATAAAAGAGTGGTAAATTAATGTTTTAAAATTGCAAATAAAACAAACACATTTAATATAAAACTTATAAATGAACAATAAACTTCAGTTTTTTTAAAAATAGTTTATTTATTTAAGGAAAACAATTACTCATCAATTGAAAATAAAAAAATTTGAAAAAAATTAGAATAAATTTTTATTAAATTGGTTTAACCATAAATTTTATATTCATTCTAGGATATTTATAAACATTTTTTCTTCATTTTCTATCACGGTATTTTTTTATCCTTAATAAAATTTCACATTCCCATTACATGTATTACACAAATACAAAATTATCATTATTCAATTTAGAAATAAAACAATAAATATATAAAGTGAGTTTTTATAAAAACAAATTTTACCATTAAAAAAAATAAAAGCTAATGAAAAGAAATTAAAAAAATCTAAATTGTTTTAAATTATTATTTTACAAATTTTTTTTGGGTGGTTTTGTGCAGTCTGATCAACAATTTTTTTTTTGGCATAAATGCATCTAGGTTGCTAAGTTTGATTGTTAATTAGACCTGATCCGTAATTCTATGCGTTTTTTGAATTTTTGTTCGGGAAATTTAGTTAATTTAATTTAATAGTATTAGATCATCATCACCTAAAATTAGTATATTTAATCAGTTAAAGAAATTTTTTTGATACGGCTTTTATGAAACCCTGAATGTGATACTTTGCTTTAGAAAAGTATTTGGATTGTTTTTGTATTTATATTTTAAAATTACTAGAAACAAGTTATTTGAAGTGTGATACTTTGTGAAATGTTTACTTTTGTTCGCAGTAAAGCATATATTGCTAATCCAGTAATAGCAGCTTCATTCTAAGGTTCTTCATTTACGTTTTTTTTTTTGGCAGTAAAGTATATATATTGCTTCATTAACCATCCTCTAAAATCAAACCAAACATGACTTGTATTTGATTTTTATCCTAGAAAAATATAATACAGTCTTTTCTTTTTCTCTTTATGTTTGCTAATATTTATTTGATTCATTCCAATTTTACAGATCATTGTTGGGTCCCGAATCAACATACAATGCTTACAATTGTGTGAGGAAAATGAACAATTCAGTTACACTTGAAGTTGGGAAGACTAACGTAGAAAATATGTGATAAGGGTTTGCAAACTGATAAATCAAAACTTTAAGTTGTTTGAATATTTGGATTATTTTTTCCATTGTGTTGTGCATTTTAGAGACAGCTCGCTAGGGGGTGAGTGAGGGAGACAGATCCGGTGAGTGAGGGAGAGGGAAGGTGAGTGAAAGAGACAAAGCGAGTGAGTGGTACGGTGAGAGGAAGCATGCGGATTGCGGAAAGGTGATTTTCTTTAGATTTAATTTTAATATTTTTTCAATAATAAAATCTATTTTTAATTTTTAAATTTAAAACTTCGAAACGGCAGAGGAAGCATGCGTTTCTGGCTTCGTTATGTTTTCGTGGTGGCCGAATATCATTGTATTCTTTTTCCCTGTAAAACGCAATTACAATGAAGACGCCCTTAATAAAATACCTGAAGAAATTCTTGCTTTCGGTGCGTCGATTATTGTAGCTGGCTTTTGTTAACATCATGTCTATCAAAATCATAAATCATTAACTTAAATTATAAATACTTTAAATTATAATTATGACTTATTAAATTATAATTAGGACTTAAATTACACATATCTATCTATATCTATATCTATATATATATATATAAAGTTAGGACTTGAGGAGGTGATATGGCATCACCATTTTGCTTCTTTGTATATTCTCTATTATTTAATAAATAGAGAATTTTCTTTTAGATTTGGCTTTTCATCTTCTCATAATTAATTTGATTGTATTTAACTCATTTAATAAATAGTAACTTTATTAATATATATCATTCCTCATCTTTTTATATTTTCTATGATCTAAAATATCTAAAATATTAGTGAATATTCTTAGTAATTTTTTCTCTTTTTATTTAAATTCAACAATATGTAATCATTAATAATATTAATTATAAGTCTTTTGAAACATTTCTTTATTTTATTATGCTAGCAATTAAACTTTAGTGGCATAAAATATATGAATTAATCTATATATCTATCTATCTATATATATATATATAAAGTTGGGACTACAAGAGGTGATGTGGCATCACTATTTCTCATCATTTCATATTCTCTATTATCTAATAAATTGGTTTAAATTAAAAAATAATTACATTATAAAATATTAAAATAGAAAATAATTATTAGATTATAAATGATTACATATCTTTTCGTCTTTCTATTTAAATTCAACAATATGTAACCATTAATAATAATTAATTATAAGTCTTGAAACATTCATTTATTTTATTATGCCAACAATTAAATTTTAGTGACTTAAAATACATCAATTAATTAATATAGGAAGGAAGGTTCTTTCATCTTCTCTCAACAATACCATTAGAGCCTAATTTTAATGTCATAATCTCATATTTAATTATTCAATCTTTTGTTTAGTGCCTTTTGGCTTCTTCAAACTCTATAAACATTAAATATTTAAGATGTGTGTCATCATTATTTCTCATCTTTTTTTATTCTTTATTATATAATATTTTGGTTGAGATTAAAAAATAATTACATTACAAAATATTAAAAATCTATATATATATATATATATATATATATATATATATATATATATATATATATAAAGTTGGGACTAGAGAAGGTGATGTGGCATCACTATTTCTCATCTTCTTGTATTCTCTATTATCTAATAAATTGGTTGATATTAAAAAAATAATTACATTACAAAATATTAAAAATAAAAAATAATTATTAGATTATAAAAGATTACATATCTCTTCCTCTTTCTATTTAAATTCAATAATATGTAACCATTAATAATAATTAATTATAAATCTTGAAATATTTATTTATTTTATTATGCCAATAATTAAACTTTAGTGGCTTAAATATATCAATTAATTAATATATGAATGAATGCTGCTTCATCTCCCCTCAACAATGTCATTAGAGTCTAATTTTAATACTATAATCTCATATTAATTATGCAACCTTTTGTTTAGTACCTTTTGACTTCTTCAAACTCTATGAATATTAAGTAGTTAAGATTTGTGGCATTATTATTTCTCATCTTTTTATATTTTCTATTATCTAATCTATTGGTTGAGATTAAAAAATAATTACATTATAAAATATTAAAAATAGAAAAAAATTAATTGATTACAAAAAATTACATGTCTCTTCCTCTTTCTATTTAAATTCAACAATATGTAACCATTAATAATAAATTAATTATAAGTTTTGAAACATTCATTTATTTTATTAAGCCAACAACTAAACTTTAGTGGTTTAAAATACATCAACTAATTAATATAGGAAGGAAGGTTCTTTCATCTTTCCTCACCAATGCCACTAGAACCTAATTTTAATCTCATAATCTCATATTTAATTATGCAACCTTTTATTTAGTGTCTTTTAGTTTCTTCAAACTCTATAAATATTAAGCATTTAAGATTTGTTATGTTTGAGTTTTTTTTATTATTTAACCAACATTCTTTTTAGAATGTTCTTGTGCTTTTATGTTTTGACTTATTTCAATTTTTAGTATTGTGTGCTTCATGGAGTACTCTTTTCTTCATGAGTTAAACAATGATAAAGATAGTTGGATGTTAAGGGTTAGACTTTGTAAGATGTGAGAGTCTGTTAATACCAAGAAAAATAGAGAGTTGATTAGTGTGAACATAATTTTTATTGATGAAAAGGTTGTGTACACTTAACTATACACATTAACATTTATTTTTAATGTTAACAAAAAATAATTAATTTTCATAAATAACATTAGTTTTATAAGGCTACATCATCTTCAAAAAAAATAATTCATATTTTTTATCAGTTTCATCAAGTGCAAAGTAATAAAAAAAATAATACTAATTTTTTTTAAAGCCACACAAAATACGGTTTCACTTCATAGTTCTAAATTATAATTTGAAAGTAATCTTAATTTAAAAAAAAGGTTCCATCAATAGAAATTGAGAAAAGAATAATTTAATTTTTTAAATTTAAGCAAATTTATTTTGGATAGAGAGGAAGTCATGAATGATAAGTATTAAAAAATAAATAAAGAAAGGAGACGAGTGCTCCACTTACAGGTCGATGATAGTTGTAACGAGCTAATTGCTTCACTGTCTTTCAAATTAATTTCATCGTGTGTAACACCTTTTGACTAAGACTTGCTTTTGGAATACGCAACGCAACTGAGGAGATGGAAACCGTGTAATCGCTTGAAAGATCGATGCACGAGAGAAATTTTCCGAGTGCCAAAGACGTGTAATTTCAATTAAAGAGAGTTAACATTAAGAGGATACTTTCTGACCAAGACTTGCTTTTGGAATATACAACACAACCGGGGAGCTGGAAATCGTGTAATCGTTTTAATTTTCCAAATTAAGCAAAAATCCTCTGCATTCCCTTTGAAAAGATAGGTGCGCACCTAAAATTCTATCATGTCGTAATTAATTGCGACATTAATCAGTAATAAATATAATTTTTTATAATTTATACCTATGACCAATAAATAAAAATTAAAATAAATGAATTAATATAAAAATAATAAATTAATGTTTTAAAATTAAAAAAAAGATAAATAAATTTTATTCAAAAATATGTCTAACTTTATTATTTACATTCTTGTCATTTACAATCTTATTACAGTTTAATATTAAGGTTTATTAAATATATACGACTGTTTTTAAAATTCACAAAACTTTTAAAATTTGTATCAATATTTAATTAATTATCTTTATAGTTAACTATTTGTATAATATAATTAACAATAATTATTTTAAAAACTATAATATTACCAAAATGATCCAACATCTTTTAAAGCGCTCAGCTGAAATTCAACTAACAAAGGTTTACCATTACTATGAGTTGCCGGTAGTTTTAACTATTTTTAATTAATTATTAATATCAACCGTTGGATTCCACTCCATTTGAATGGAATCCAATGGTTTCAACATGGGTAATGGGCAGAGTGGCGTGGACGCGTCATCAATTGAAAAGCCAGATAATCTTCGCTCAGTTTCCTTGAAGCTTCCAGGAAGTTTGTTGGTCCTCCAACGGCAGTTTTGTAGGCTATTTATTTTCAATGACGGTGATAGGCACGGTCTCCATTTCATGTAACCGACAACGTCGTATCCTCTGGATTATAGGTTCTTGTTCATTTTTTAACCCGAATAATTTACGTTGCTCTGTTTAGTAGAGCTTGTGTAGGCAAAAAGAGCATTATGTAATTTTAAATTATTAACAAAATAATTGTACAGAAAATTTCTCTCTCTCTGAATTTGGAAAAATGTAAGTAAGAAAGGAGACGAGTGCTTATTGCGAATCCAAACTAATTGCTCCACTTACAGGTCTACGATACTCTCAAATATAATATTTTAACGCGGCATGAAGTAGTCAAAAAGTATAACCTTTGGATTCCTTTCGCCTTTTTTGCGTTTTTTCCCCCCCACTTTCTGAGATGACCAAGACTTGATTTCTGAATGCATACAAATAAATCTGGGGAGCTGGAAACTGCATTTTTATTTCTCCCAAAAGAAACATATTTGCCTGAGATTAAATTCTTTCCTTTGAATCAAAACACTTCATTGGAGTTGATCAGATCAATTTGATGGCTTCGTTCAACACACTCAAAGCCGTAAGTTTTATTTTATACATTTCTCTTTTATCCTCAGAATTAATTTGCACATCCTGGATGTTTAGAACAGGAAGTAAATAAAATTGAAAGAAAGCTTTGAATGGTAATTTAATTTGTATTGTCTCAACTCTTTAATTTGCTTCTCTTTGAGGCTCTAATTTGCTTAAGTAAAGGTCGGCAAACACACTCTCCAATCAGCATTTGACAAACCTTTTTTTTATATATTATATTTTGGAAGTAAATGAGAGGCTTTTAATTAGTTTGTTTAGTTAAGAAGAAGATTATTAATTCGTTGTTCGATAATTTTATGTTAAAAGAAATTATCGTAGTAATTATATTACATTATTTTTCTCTTTCTCTCTATTTTCTCTTTTTTAACACTAATAATTAATACTTTTATCTCCTTGAATCTCGTAAGTCTAGATGAAAGTTTGTAAATTTTTTTCTTTAGATCTCGATAAATAACATTTGACAATATTTGTTGATCAGGGTGTATGTGTGTGTGCATATTATAAACAACGCAGATTTTTTGAGTTGAATCAACTCTCATAGTGTATGGATTTTGCATATTTCTACGCTAAAGAAATTTATTTTTTCTTTTGTTCTAAACACAATAAAAATAAATCCCACAAACAATTATGGATAAATTGTGAAAAATTAATAAGAATTTATTAAACATAAGTTGAACAATATTTTGTTGATATAATAATTAAAATCTTATTTAATTATTGATATTGGAGGAAGAAATTATAAATTTACAGCACTATTTTTTTAATTTAATGATAACGAAAAATTAATTTCACTTTTTTGAAGAACAAAATAGTGTACTATTTTCGAATATACATATTACTCTGAAATGTGTATTTAGAAAATAGAATTAGTATTTAATTATAAACTATTAATTACGATAAACATAACAAGATAAATTTTATAAGGTACAATAGTAATTACACAAATTAATATCCAATATAAATTAACAAAATTAAAAGCAGGAGAATTAGAGTCAAATTTTAAAAACACATCTAATTTTAGGCTAAATCTCTTTAAGTTAAGGGTGGCATCCAACCCAACCCACTATTGATTACTTCCCCAACCAAATAAATATGTCTAACCCAACCCAATCTTATCAATAAAATTAAAAATGATATCTATCAACTTAGTTTTAGTCAAAGTTTGATTTGACTTTTGAATTTTTGTCAAGAGAATTCAATTCATATCATGTTTAAACGAGAGAAACTGAAAGGAATCTTTTTTAGGGTTCAAAATTGGGTTTATGATTGATTAGTTGATAGCTGAACGTTAATTTTTTTTAATGATTTTTGTTGTTTTTGGGTTGGGTTGAATTATTTGAGTTTATGATAAATCATAAAGAACCCAGCCTAACTCAATCAATAATCAAATTTAAAAAAAAAATATTGAGTCAGCCAGCCCATTATAATCTAATCAATCCATCTAAATCTAATTTTTGGATTGAGTTAGTCCAACCCTACCTCTCTAGACTCCATTAAAATTTTATTAACAAAGTTCACTATATTTATCATTACTATAGAGAGCTGGTAATTTTAACTATTTTTAATTAATTATTAATATCAACCGTTGGAGATCGGTGTGCGCACTCCCTGATTAGCATAAAATTAATTATTCCTAAAATTACTGTGCATGGATTGCTGCTTATACAATAGTATTCACGCAGTACTGGTTACAATCACAATTCATTCGAGTTACATATAAGCTATAACATTTTCATTTTTGTGCTGCCCATAATTTTGAATGAATCTTATTGTTTGCATGGTATTTCACGCTCACTAGATTTCACTTGATTTATTCTAAATTTTCAGGAACAAATTAATATAATGGATTCCACGAGCTTCCAAAATGTCTCTCATGGGGAATACGATGCCTTTTTAAGCTTTAGAGGAGAAGACACCCGTAAAAGGTTCATAGGTCATCTCTATACTGCTTTGAACAATAAAGGAATTTATGTATTCAGGGATGACAAACGACTTGAGAAAGGAGGATCCATTTCACCAAATCTCCTTAAAGCAATTGAAGAATCGAGAATTTCAATTATTGTTCTCTCAAAAAATTACGCTTCTTCCACTTGGTGCTTGGATGAACTTCTTAAGATTGCTGAATGTAAAAATAAAGAGGATCAAATTTTTCCAATTTTTTATGGAGTGGAACCAAATGTTGTAAGAAAACAAACAGCAAGTTTCGGAGAAGCCTTTGCTAAACATGAAGAATTTTTCAGGGATAATATAGAAAAAGTGCAAAAGTGGAGAGACGCTTTAAAGGTGGTGGCCAATATAGCAGGTTGGGAATTGAAGGATAGGTAATCATTCTTTTTCTCAACTATTAATTTTGCTTGTTTTGCAAGATTAGTAACTACAAAATAGATTTTAATATTCATTCAACACTGTTTTCAATTAAACAACTTCTATTTAATACATATATATAATATATATCAAATGATGTGTAGTAAGAGGGTTCCTCCCATGAATTGAATGTCTTTAAATTATACCTTTAATTTTGAAAATCTCAATTTACCTCCCATTTTTGTTAAGAATAAAAAAATATTTCATCAACTCACCCCATTTTTCCTTCTCTTTTGAACAAAAATAGGGTAATTGAGGTGTTCAAAAGGGAGTGATTTGAAGATATTCAAATCACGAGGAGAATAATCTAAATTTTATGAATGAATTAATATATGCAAACAAAGAGATATGGACATTGATACGTTGAATTATTGTATTTTGAACTTTCGATGACTAAATGTTTTTATGCTGTGATGCTTTGTGCTATCAATTTTGCCAAAAAAAAAAGTAAAACAAAACTTTATTCTTAGATTATTGCCCAAGCTTAGGCATCTCAATATAATGATTTAAGCTTGTGATTATAATTTTAGTCAATTTATTTACTCGATTAATCTATCCACATCCTTGCTTGCAAACTGCTCTGTTTTGTCATTTGCTATTTATTTTAATATAATTTTCTTCTACGAAGTGACTCTTGACCTAGATTGCAAAATACTAATAATAACAATGGCAATAATCGCAATACGAATGATATTAATATCATTACATATTTAGCTTATCTAATTTATTTAAATTGTCTTTCAAACTAACTCATCCTGTTGTAGAAAGAAATAATATATAAATTTTGAAATTCTTAATCACAATGTAACCCAATCCAATCCAATCCAATTTTTTATTGGGTTGGGCTTGAATTTCTCATTCCAATTGTTGTTGACTGATGTAATAATATCATATTATTTAATTATATGACTTCAATTTGATGAAATGAATATTGCATAGTTGGGATTTTGTTCATAATATGGAATTGATTTGTTACTACGTTAATGCTAACTTTGATTTAGCAATACCAATCTTTTCTTCTTGTTTTCAATCTGCAGGAATGAGGCAGAATATATTGAGGAAATTGTCAATGTCATATCTAGTAAAATTCGTTCAAAACCAGAGATTCTTAAGGAGCTTGTAGGAATGGAATCACGCTTGGAGAAACTGAGGTTTCTTATGGGTACGGGGTCTAATGATGTTCGTATGATCGGGATATGGGGTATGGGAGGTCTAGGAAAGACAACTCTTGCAAGGGTTGTTTATGACTTGATGTCTCATGAGTTTGATGGGAGTAGTTTTCTTGCCGATGTTAGAGAAAAATCTGAAAAAGAAGGCAATGAAATCTCTTTACAAAAGCAGCTTCTTTCTGATTTATTGAAGCTTTCAGATTATAGCATACAGAATGTCTACGATGGTATTAACATAATTGGAAGTAGGCTGCAACGGAAAAAAGTTCTTCTCATAATCGATGATGTGGCTGGTGTTGAACAATTACAAAGGTTAGTTGGAAGGCGTGATTGGTTCGGTCCAGGCAGCAGGATTCTAATAACAACGAGAGATAGACAGTTGTTGGTGGCACATGAAGTGGATGAAGAGCGTATTCTTTACCTTGATGTACTAAATGACGATTGTTACAGAGTATGATAAGGGCTGTGAGGATGAGCACACTTGAGCCTTAGCTAGCTTACGTGTTAAAGAGTTTGTTAGCTGAGTCAGTTACTTAGTTAATCAATTAGTTTAACACGTGAAACAGCTTTAATCAAGATTATAATGATGTATAAATAATGAGCTTAAGCACAATTGTAAGATTGATTTTTCACATTAATAAAATCCAGTATCTTGTTCATAATTCCTCTTTATTTTCTCTCTGTTTTTCTTACTTTCCAAACACTAGGTTACAAATTCTTTCATGGTATCAGAGCAAACAATAATGAGCTCGAATTAAACCTCTGGTTCTTATAGTTTTGTTACTCCTGTTAAACTTGACCAGAATAATTTCATTGTTTGGAGAACTCAGATTTTAACGACAATTAAAGGTAATGGCTTGGAAAGCTTCATTAATGGTGATCGAGCTTGTCCAGAACAATTTCTTCAATCAGCTGTGCAATTTCTTCCATCAGCCGTCACCGGAGCTATTAATTCAACGAATTCAGAGGCTCGAGAAATTAATCCAGAATTCTTAGCGTGGGTAAAAACTGATCAATTGATTCTAAGCTGGATGATGTCGTCAATTCAACAAAACTTGCTGGCGACAGTGATTCATTGTTCTACTGCTAAAGAGCTTCTGGACACACTTACAAGTATGTTTATCTCACAATCTCAGGCTAGAATAATGCCTCTTAAAATGCAGATTCAAACACTTAAAAAGGTTCAATGTCGATGATTGATTACTTTGCTAAAATGAAGAGGTTATCTGATAGCTTAGATTTGGCTGGAAAACCTGTTGAATTGAGTGATTTTGTTCAATATGTTTTGACTGGATTGGATTCCTCAGATTATGAGTCTCTTGTTACAAGTGTCTTAGCCAGAGGAGACAAGATTAATCTTGATGAATTTTATTCTTTACTGTTAAGTCATGAGAATAGAGTTGAGCAGAAGAGAGGAAAAATTGCTAGTGATGTTTCTCATAATTTTTCAGCCAATATGGCACAAAAACAATTTAATTCTGGAAAAAATACTGGAGGAAATCCAAGGTATAATAATCATGGAACTTATGGTGGAGGTGGCTATGGAAATTTTGCTAATGGAAATGGTATGGGACAATTTGGTGATGGTAACTCAACTATTGTCTGTCAAATCTGTTTTATACCTGGTCATGGAGCTCACAGGTGCAAGAATAGGTACAATTCTGCTTTTGTACCTTCAAGGAATCAAACAAGAGGAAATTTTAATGGTAATTTTAAGGCTGGTCAAAGGAATTTTGGAAGGGGATTTGGAAATTCTGGTGGAAGAGATTTTAATGGTGCTTATGGTAGAGGATTTAACCCTCAATTTGGAAATGCTTTTACTAGTCATAGTGCTGGAAACTTTAATTCGCCAAGAGGTCCAGGGTATCAAAGCTATGTGATGTGCTCGTATACAGCAGCCTTTTATACTACTCATCCTGGTAGCTCAACTGGTGCAAGTGCTTCTGCTTCTGATTTTGGTTTTGCTGGGAATTTCAGTGGCTGTTCTCCTGCTGCATCTACTATTCCTACTCCAGAGTTGGTTGAAGATCCCAGCTGGTACATAGACAGTGGTGCAACTAACCATATCACCAATGATGCAGGTAAACTCCTTGAACCAAAATCTTATAGTGGAAGTGAAAAGTTGCTTGTTGGTAATGGTGCCTCTTTGCATATTAAACAAGTTGGATCAGTATTGTTAGCTACAACCACATCAGAACCCTTGTTACTAAGTCATGTTCTGTATGTTCCTCATATAACCAAAAATTTATTGAGTGTCTCGAAACTTTTAGCTGATAATAATGCCACTATTGAGTTTCTTGCCAATTGCTGTTTTGTTAAGGCCAGGAGCTCGGGAACCATTTTGCTTAAAGGAATTGCAAAAGGAGGATTGTATCAAGTTCAAATTGCAACCCAATCTTCTGATGCTAACCCAGTTTCATTTTTTCATTCTTCTGTCAATCATTTTGAATCTATGTTTGCTTATTTTCCTTCTCTGTCTTGTAAGAGTCCAGCTGCTCAAACTAATCCCTTCCCTGTCAGTAATAATTCATGTAAGTCAGCTCTGTTAGCTAATACAAGCACTGCTGACATCAATTTGCTTCACAAAAGGCTAGGACATCCAGCCTTTCATACTCTTAAGAATGTATTGAAGTATTGTACTGGTTTTACCTTGAATAAAATCAAACTCCTGAGTTTCTGTAATGCTTGTCAGTTTGGCAAAAGTCATCTGTTACATTTTGATTCTGTTCCAACAAAAACAGTAGAGCCTCTTCAACTCTTGTATGCTGATCTCTGGGGTCCATCTCATGTTACTTCAACTCAAGGTTACTCCTATTATTTGTCCATTCTAGATGATTACAGTAGGTTTACATGGATCTTTCCCTTGACTGCTAAATCTGATGCACTTCAAGTGTTCTTAAAATTCAAAAACTTCATTGAAAAACACTTGCATAGGCATATTAAAACTGTCCAGACAGATTGGGGAGGGGAATTTAGAAGTTTCTCCACATCTCTTGATCAATTTGGTATACAATTCCGACATCCTTGTCCTCATATACATCATCAAAATGGTATAATAGAAAGAAAACATAGACACATTGTGGATATTGGTCTCACTCTATTAGCTCAAGCAAGTTTGCCACTAAAATTCTGGTGGAATGCTTTTCACACAGCTGTGTACCTCATCAATAGATTACCTACACCAACCTTGAATAACATTTCACCTTATCAAAAGATCTTTCATCAAAAACCAGATTACAATTTTCTCAGAACCTTTGGTTGTGCTTGTTATCCTTACCTCAGGCCATACAATAGGCACAAGCTTGAGTTTAGAACAGGTAGATGTGTCTTCATTGGGTATAGTTCTCACCACAAAGCATACCAATGTCTTCATTCTTCTGGTAGGGTGTACATCTCCAATCATGTCATCTTTGACGAAAACTCCTTTCCATATGTGCCTGGTTCAGACTTTTCTTCTGTCACACAGTCATGTAATTCAAATGAAATAGTCTCTCAGTCATCCACTATCTCTCCTCCTGTTTTTGCTCATTTTCCAGTAATGCAATCTCCTCTGCAATCCTCTTCAGCAAGTGGTTCCTCCGAGTCTTCTACAACAGCTCCTAGCTAGGTGAATTCTCCTTATTCTTCATCTCATATCCCCCAAATGTCTGATACTCCACCTTTACCTGATACTCAGTCACCACCACATATAATACCTGCTGCACCACCAATAGGTCACTCTATGATCACCAGATCTAAGGCTGGTATTTTTAAGCCAAAGTCTTATCTTGCTGCACTTTTAGCCACTCCCTCAGAACCAACCTCTGTTTCCCAAGCACTTACTGACCCAAAATGGTTTCAAGCAATGCATGAGGAATTTCAAGCACTTCAAAATAATCACACTTGGGAGTTAGTACAACCATCTACACCTGTCAAAGTAATTGGCAGTAAGTGGGTCTTCAGGATTAAGTATAATTCGAATGGAACTATTTCTAGATATAAAGCAAGACTTGTTGCAAAAGGCTTTCATCAGACACATGGAGTAGACTATACTGAAACATACAGTCCAGTTGTGAAAGCTTCCACAGTTAGAATAATTTTGAGTGTTGCTGTCATGAACAAATGGATCCTTAGACAAGTAGATGTAAACAATGCATTCTTGAATGGTTTGTTGGTTGAAGATGTGTATATGGTTCAGCCTGAAGGGTTTGTTGATTCTACAAAGCCTACTCATGTATGCAAGCTTAAGAAGGCTATCTATGGATTAAAGCAAGCCCCCCGGGCATGGTTTGACAGACTCAAGAATGCTATGGTAGATCAATAGGGTTTCTTCAATTCTAAATCCGACAGTTCTCTCTTCTACAAGTGGGACAACAATCATATCTTGCTTGTTTTAGTATACGTTGATGACATAATTGTTACTGGATCTAACTACCAGCTGGTGCAGCAAGTGATACAAAATATGGAGGCTACTTTTGCTTTAAAGGATTTGGGGGAGTTAAGCTATTTTCTTGGGATTGAAGTCTCTAAAACAGCAGCTGGAGTTCATCTATCTCAAGCCAAGTACATAGCTGATCTCCTATCAAAACATGATATGGCAAGTTGCAGTCCAATTTCTACTCCTATGTCCACAGGGCATCATCTCACAAAAGGTTCAGGCTCACCTATTTCTAATGCATCTCAGTACAGGAGTATCATTGGAGTATTGCAGTATGTGACTCTAACAAGACCTGAGATAGCATTTTCAGTCAACAAACTGAGTTAGCTTTTGTCCTTGCCAATGACATATCATTGGGAAGCATGTAAAAGACTTTTGAGGTACTTGAAGGGAACCATTCATTTTGGCTTTCACTTTTATCATTATGGACCATTACAAGTGAATTGTTATAGTGATTCTGATTGGGCATGTGACAAAGATGATAGAAAATCAGTAGCTGGTTATGCAGTGTATCTTGGTTCAAATTTAGTTTCATGGTGCTCTAAAAAACAACAAGTGGTTTCAAGGTCCAGCACTGAAGCTGAGTATAGAGCCTTAGCTCAAGCTACATCTGAGGTTGTTTGGATTGAAAATCTGTTTAGTGAGTTGAAAATCAAGCTTGCTGCAGCACCTATTATGTGGTGTGATAATCAAGGTGCTATAGCTTTGGCTTACAATCCAGTTTATCATGCTAAAACAAAGCATGTTGAATTGGATATTCACTTTATCAGGGAAAAAATAGCAGCCAAAAAGTTTGAAGTGCAGTATGTTCCAAGTGAGGATCAAACAGCAGACATACTTACCAAGCCACTGACTTTTGATCACTTTCATTATCTTCGCAGCAAGCTAAA
The DNA here is from genome assembly GCA_029618585.1 of Citrus australasica. Taxonomy (NCBI): domain Eukaryota; kingdom Viridiplantae; phylum Streptophyta; class Magnoliopsida; order Sapindales; family Rutaceae; genus Citrus; species Citrus australasica. Next base: position 28,834,619 of record JARCIV010000003.1, on the reverse strand, counting down.
TGTCCATCCTAGACAGTTTAGCTTGAGAGGGGATGTTACAGAGTATGATAAGGGCTGTGAGGATGAGCACACTTGAGCATTAGCTAGCTTACGTGTTAAAGAGTTTGTTAGCTGAGTCAGTTACTTAGTTAATCAATTAGTTTAACACGTGAAACAGCTTTAATCAAGATTATAATGATGTATAAATAGTGAGCTTAAGCACAATTGTAAGATTGACTTTTCACATTAATAAAATCCAGTATCTTGTTCATAATTCCTCTTTATTTTCTCTCTGTTTTTCTTACTTTCCAAACACTAGGTTACAAATTCTTTCAACGATGAAGCTCTTCAACTCTTTAGTATGAAAGCTTTTAAAACCCATCTGCCTGTGGGAGAATATGTGGAGCTATCTGAACGTGTTCTGAAGAATGCTGGTGGTCTTCCATTAGCTCTAAAAGTTTTAGGATCCTTTCTAATTGGTAGAACTGTGGATCTATGGAGAAGTACCCTGGAAAGACTAAAAATAGATCCTTCAAATAAGATTATGAGTATACTTCAAATAAGTTTTGAAGGACTACAAGATTCAGAGAAGAAAACATTTCTGGATGTTGCATGTTTCTTTAAATGGTGGGATAGAGATTACGTGGCAGAAATTCTAGAGGGATGTGGTTTTTCCCCAGTCATTGGAATAGAAGTTCTTATCGAAAAGTCTCTATTAACTGTTGATGATGACAACACACTGGGGATGCATGATTTGTTACAGGAATTGGGACAACTGATTGTTACGAGACGATCCCCCGAAGAACCTAGGAAACGTAGCAGAATATGGAGGGAAGAAGAAGTGCGCCAGGTGTTGACAAACAATACAGTAAGTGAATAATAAAGGGGATCTAAAAGTATTTATTTTCTAGCTCTGCTCACTTCTTTTAGTTAGTTAAATCTCTAATGAACGACTTTGTTTATAATTTTCAGGGAAGTGAAGTAGTTGAAGGAATAATGGTTGATGATTATTTCTTTCATGGAAATGACGTGCATTTAAGTGCTAAAGCATTTTCACTGATGACCAAACTAAGATTGCTCAAAATCAGTAATGTGCAACTTCCTGAAGGCCTTGAATACCTCTCTAACGAGTTGCGGTTACTTGATTGGCATTGGTATCCTTTGAAATCTTTGCCATCAAATTTGCAATTGGATAAAACTGTTGAATTTAAAATGTGCTACAGCCGCATTGAAGAATTATGGAAGGGTATCAAAGTAAGATCAAATGTTTTTTTTTTGGTCACTAATTTATATTTTTCAGTGAATAATTGTTGATAACAATTTATTATTATAGTAGTATATGAATTAAGAAATACCATTTTAGCTCCTTTTTGTTTTCAACAGCCTTTAAACATGTTGAGAGTCATGAAACTCAGCCATTCGGCGAATCTTATTAAGACACCAGACTTCACAAAGGTCCCAAACTTAGAGGTGTTGGATCTTGAAGGATGTACAAGGTTGCGTGAAATTCACCAGTCTTTGCTACGTCACAATAAGCTGATCTTGTTGAATTTGAAAGGTTGTTCAAGTCTTACAACTCTTCCAGGTGAGATTTTTATGGAATCTCTTAAAACGCTTGTTCTATCTGGTTGCTCAAAATTTAAGAAATTTCCAGACAATGTAGGAGGTATGGAGTGTCTGCAGGAACTTCGTTTAGATGGAACTGATATCAAAGAACTGCCTTTATCTATTGAGCTTCTATCCAAACTTGTCTTGTTGAATTTGAAGGATTGCAGAAATCTCGAGACTCTTCCAATTACTGCAAGCAGCTTAAAATGTCTAAGAACTCTAACGCTCTCTGGTTGCTCGAAATTAAAGAAATTTCCAGACATTGTAATGAGAAGTATGGGAGATTTGACGGAGCTCTTTTTAGATGGAACTTCTATTGCAGAAGTACCATCATCAATAGAACTTTTGACCAGACTTGAATTGTTAAATTTGAATGACTGCAGAAGCCTCGTGAGACTTCCTAGCAGTATAAATGGTTTGAAATCCCTCAAAACTTTGAATCTCTCAGGCTGCTTCAAACTTGAAAATGTGCCTGAGACGCTTGGGCAAGTAGAAAGTTTGGAAGAACTTGATATAAGTGGTACAGCTATAAGGCAACCTCCATCGTCGATTTTTCTTATGAAGAATCTTAAAGAACTATCTTGTCGTGGGTGCAAAGGATCACCATCATCTGCATCATGGTTTCTGCGCTTTCCTATCAATTTGATGCGATGGAGTTCAGATCCGGTGGCTTTGAGCTTGCCGTCTTCTCTGTCAAGTTTGTGTAGTTTAACGATATTGGATATCAGTGATCGTAATCTAGGGGAAGGAGCAATCCCAAGTAGTATTGGCGACTTATGCTCATTAGAAGTGTTGAATCTAAGTTGAAACAGTTTTGTTTCGCTACCGGCAAGCATCTACCGTCTTTCTAATCTTCTGGAGATTGAATTAGAGGAATGCAAAATGCTGCAAAATCTGCCTCGACTTCCAGCCAGTATATGTTCGATTTTGTTAGGGGGTTGTGTTTCATTGGAGACATTATCAGATGTATTAAATTTAAACGAGCATGAACTCCAGTACTTAAAGCTTCGTTGTGCGGATTGCTTGAAATTGGCTGGCAACTATGATTTCGTGCTTCCACTGCTGAAAGAGTACATTAAAAATTCTGAGGTCAGTCTCTCACTCTCACCTGTGCTAACATTGAACTTGTAATGTCAGTTTCTTACACTGTCTCTCACCTGTTGCTAAAATCATGCCTAAATATTATGCATTGGTATGCCTTTCTAATATATATATATATTTATATATTTATATATAGTTTCAGTGCCCTATGGGAGGTTTTGACATTGTTGTTCCTGGAAGTGAAATCCCAGAGTGGTTCGAGTATCAGAATAATGAGGGTTCTTCAATAACAATAAGCACGCCTCCAAAGACGTATAAGAATAGTAAGCTTGTGGGATATGCTATGTGCTGTGTTTTTCATGTCCCTAAATATTCACTTCCTTATTATCATCTATTGCGGCCTCATTATCCCGTACATAACCTGTCCATAAATAGTAAGCCTACCACCTCGAGTTTGGCTGGCATTTTTTTTAGAAAGCAATTCGGTCAGGCTATGTCAGACCATCTTTTCCTATCCTACGAGAGTAGGGAACCTTTTAGTAAACTGGAATTTTCTTCGCCGTCGGGATTGGAGTTGAAGAGGTGTGGTGTCCATCCAATTTATGTGCATCAAGGGGATAAGTTCAACCAAACAAGATATCCGGTTTGGAGAATGAACGAATTCGGTCACGATTGTTTAGGTTCAACATACTTGACGGGTAGCCTTAATGATGACTTAGACAGGGCAGAAGCCAGTGGAAGTTGCTGCTGGGATGATGAGGAACCACAACCTAAAAGATTTAGACAACTTGAATGAAGGGCACATATTTTATTTTTCTCTGCAGATCGCATTTCATTTACTTTCTTTGTATTTATTTATTGTATCTGTTCTTGTTACTTGTTTCCCTGTTAAATTACCAGAAAATGCCTGGCTTGGGTCAAACAGTTGGACAGATGTTTTATTACTGCTTTGTTTTATTACTCTGTTTTTCCTGCAAAAGATGCCGTACATAGATGCGGTGAGCGCGAGTTGTTTGGTATGCTTGAAGGGGCTCGGGACCACAATGACTAATTATTTAATGTTGTGTGTTAAATATTAAAATATGCGGATAGCTTATTGCTTTTGAGATCATGTGAATTCTAAGAGATCGGACAAAATTTTGAAAATATATATAAAAGGACTGGACTTGAAAAATGATTAAGAATTAGAAAAAAAAAAGTAAATTAACACAAAGCAAGCATGAGAGAGTTCGATGCATGCCAATGAGAAATAATTGAAACATAATTTAATCGATACAAATGAACTTGTTGTGGAGAGTTCAAATACGAAACTTTAGCACTAATATCGTCAATTAGTAAATCATTTAATTCAAAAACTCAAGATACTAGGTAAGTGTCTAACATTAGTATTAAAAATAAATCTTAAGATTGAATATTTAACTATTTTCAAAGTTAACAAAACAAAACTCCCTAGATCTTTAAAAAATTTATTTGAATTTAACGTGGATGCGGTTGAAGAACATGGATCAATTATAATGAATGCTCCACCACTTAAGTCTTAATTAATTGGCCAGATCAAAAACATTCTGTTAAGACTTGTAAATAACATTCAACATTTTGTGGATTTTTGGACTCAAATATTTTAAGAGAGATAGAAAATTAATGAAAGTATTTGGTATTGGATTTGATTATCACGTCAGGATTAACAGTTAAAATAAAATCTCTTGCTATAACTACTTATCTTTTTACACATTTGAATACGTGAGAGTCACCGATAGAATCAATATAAGTATATTTCATAATTTCCTTTATAACAAGAAATACCGTATTACTTCTATGTGCATTCTTTTCAATGTTGTTCTACTGTAATATGGGAGATGAATGTAAATAAGGGCAGCAAGCTATCTACGACAGCAGCATCAGCTTGCTCACTTGGCCGCCATAGGCTGATTCAAACGGCAAAAGCCATTCCGAAAAGTCAAATCAAATAACAGCAAATTCACATCCTAGGTGGCCTTTTCTTCCTGCTCAGTCACTCATCAGTTTTGAGAGCAGGTTTGTTCGATAATAATCTAATATGCACATGTCATGATTTTTAATTCTTTATTCTATCATGCTTTTATGGTTTGTTTACTTCTGCCACAGTGCCATACACACTCACAGATTCAGTATAACAATGTTTCTCTATTTTGCATGACTACAATACATTTAAGTAGGAATTAATTTCTGAATATGCTCTTATCCTTTATTAATCATGTAAAAAGTTCAGACGTCAGGCTATATGATAATTTACAGCTGCCTTGCCGATGGATTCGTAATCTTAATAAGTAATATTATCAAAAAATTTTAGATTTGCTGATCAAATTTTAGAAGTTGCTATGTCATTGTTGAATGATGATTCAAATTCTTTATGTTTATTAGTTTTTGTTTGGGCGGGAAATTCAGATGCTCAAGCGGCTGACGTGGACTACATTAACAAGTTTTATCTGAGTTTGACTCTCCTCGACCAATTCTTTGTATAAAAATCTGAAAAATAACTTACAACTTGTGAGGCTTGTAACCAAAAGATGCCTAAAACCAATTATTTCTAAGGGAAATGGACGGCCTTCTTCCCAAGCTTTAAGCAACTTCAAAGAAAAATTTCAAGCCTTCAACCTTTACTTTCCAATCTTTATTTATTTTAATGAGAAAATACTATAATTTAAAAAAAAAATGAAAGATTGTAGTGGAATTATTCCAAAAAATAATTTACTCATTTTGCCCTAAAAAATACAATTACATTTAAAGATGCCCTTAATAAAATACATAAAGAAATCATTGCTTTTGGTGTGTAGATTATTAAAGCTAGCTTTTGTCAACATCAGACAGACCATGTCTTTCCAATCTTGTTTGTTGTTTGACAAATTAATTAGAACGCATAAAAATCCTTGCATTGATTTCTTTGAAACAAACTTAATTGGAAATTCAGGTAAAATTTTGTCATCTTTCAGTGCTTCCAATAAGTTCAATTAAGTGGCTTCCTGCAATGCAATAAGAAACTATAATTCTTTACCTTATACGAATTATGTTTAAATATTGATATCAACCGCTCTTTTATTTTCAGAATTAATTCGCATATCTTGATATTTAATTAAATATTGATATCAACCGTTGGATTCCATTCCATTTTAGTTGAATACAATGGTTTCAACATGGCTAATGGGTAGAGTGGAGAAGACGCGTAATCAATTGAAACACCAGATAATTTTCGTTCAGATTCCTTGAAGCTTCCAGGAAGTTAGATGCGACCTTCATCGTGTGAGTAATCAGTCACTTTTGGACCAAGACTTGCGAAAGGAGAATGCATTTTATCAAACGTTTAATTAATTATCTTAAAACTACGACATTATTAAATTGATCCAATGTCTCCTAAGGACTTGGTTGAAATCTTATTAATAAAAGTTTCTATTAAAAGATTTACCATTCCTATAGATTGCCGGCAATTTAACTATTTTTGTCAATTATTGATATCAAGCGTTGGATTCCATTCCATTTTAATGAAATCCAACGTGGCTAATGGGTAGAGTGGAGCCAGATAATTTCCTTTTAGATTCCTTGAAGCTTCTAGGAAGTTTGATGGTAACTTCATCATGACAGTAGACAGTGACAATATTTATTAATTATTAAGAAAGTCACACTTTGACCAAGGCTTGCTTTTGGAAATACATATGTTTGACGAAGACTTGCTTTTGGAAAAACATCTATTAGCTGATTGCTTAAAATTTTCCATATTTGCATGATTAAATTCTTTGAATCAAATACTGCATCGGAGTTCATTTAAAAATAAACTATTTGGATCATTTGAAACCCAATTTGCTCATTTATACATCTCTCTCTTTTATTTTCAGAATTAATTTGTATATCTTGATGTTTATGAGAAAAAAATTAAATTGAAAGAAATCTTTGAATGTTAATTTTGCACAAACTCTTTGCCTTGGCGTGAATCCTCTCCAATCAGCATGTGCTAAAAAATTTCTATTATTGCAATTTGAAATTTATCATGTATAGATGAGAGTAAATGAGAGGCTGATGGATTCTCTGTTTAGATTGTTTAATAGAATAAAATCATTAGTTTTGAAATCAGAACCACTCAAGTTCAATAACATTTTACGTTAGTAAACTCTGCCTTTAATATATATATATATACATTTAGGCACAATTTATTGTCAATTATATTTAATCAAATTCGCTCACACCATCAAGGTTATAAGGAAAAAAAAAAGTGCGATTTATAAATGTACGTCCTCTTTTAGGTGGTTGAAAAGGAAAATGGAAAGTTCCTAGTTTTTGTGAGCTTTTCTATCAAAATTTTTAGTTCTTTCTAGTGATATTTATTTAACTCTAATAATTTCTTTTAACATGAATTTATTGTAAATTAGCCTGTTATAAAACAAAACACAAGACCTAGGTGAAAGGACATCATGAAATTGGAAATTCCTTGGGTACGGATTAAGTAACGTCTTGTAATTAAATGTTTACTTCTACTATATAAAAACTATTTATTTTATTTTTCATTTTTTATTGTAATATTATGTTATTTTTATTATGTAAAAGAATTATAATCCATTAAATTAAATTTTTTAAGTAAGCTTATTATTTACTTACATAAAAAGTACTACCTTATGAATAAACTTCTAATTTTTATTAATAATGTGAAATAATAAATTTACTATCAATAATAGTATAAAGAATTTAAATAAACAATACCTTTGCGTAATACACTAAACGGAGTATTGTGTCATAACTTAATGTAATGCCATTCAATATAGCTTGAGCAATATAATATGATGCACTAAACACAGCATCAGTTTGTTATTCACTTCATTCATTCTAAATTTTTAGGAACAAATTAATAGACAATGGCTTCTACGAGTATCCAAAATGTCTCTCATGGGAAATATGATGTCTTCTTAAGCTTTAGAGGAGAAGACACTTGTAAAAGTTTCACGGATCATCTCTATGCTGCTTTAAAAAATAAAGGCATTTTTGCATTCAGGGATGACAAAGAACTTGAGAAAGGAGGATCCATTTCACCTGGACTCCTTAAAGCAATTGAAGAATCAAGAATTTCAATTATTGTTCTCTCCAAAAACTATGCGTCTTCCACTTGGTGCTTGGATGAACTTGTTAAGATTGTTGAATGCAAAAACAGAGAAGATCAAATTCTTCCAATTTTCTATGATGGGGAACCAACTGTGGTAAGGAAACAGACAACAAGTTTTGGAGAAGCTTTTGCTAAGCACGAAGAAGTTTTTAGGAATAATATAGAAAAGGTGCAAAAGTGGAGGGACGCTTTAAAAGTTGTGGCTAATAAATCTGGCTGGGAATTGAAGGACAGGTAATCATTCTTATTCTCAATCCTTTTTTTTTGGTTTTGCATGGTTATAACCACGAAACATATTTTAGTATTCATTATTCAACATTGCTTTCAATTACAATAGTAGTACCATTAATGAATTAATATATGCAAATGAATAGATATGGACGTTGATACTTTAAATTACTGTATTTTGAACATTTGAAGACTAGATAATATGTTGTGATGCTTTGTGCTCTATTAATCAGATTTAAAAAATAAAAATTAAACTTTATTCTTAGATTGACTGTCGAGATAGATTGCTAAATACTAATAATAACAATGACAACAGTCGCAACACCAATGATATATCAATATCATTACATATTTAGGTAATCTGATCAATTTCATGTGTGCAATAAATGATCTTGTCAAAAACTAATCTAAAATCTATTTCAATCTAACTACCCTGTTATAGAGGGAAATAATACATCAATAATATTGGGAAAAAAAAGCAGCAGAAGAAATTAAATAATTTTGGAACCTCAATCCACAATGCAACCCAATCCAGACCAATTTTATTGGGTCGGGTTGGAACTTTCTTATTCCAACTGTTTCTGACTTAAATATAACAAGTTACTTAATTATATGACTTCAATTTGATGAAATGAATATTGCATAGTTTGGATTTTATGCATAATACGGAATTCATTTGCTACTACGTTCATACGAACTTTAGTGCAACAACACCAATCCTTTCTTCTTGTTTTCAATCTGCAGCAACGAGTCAGAATTTATTGAGGAAATTGTCAATGTCATATCAAGCAAAATTCGTACAGAACTAGAGATTCCTAAGGAGCTAGTTGGAATAGATTCACGCTTGGGAAAACTAAAGGTTCATATGGATACAAGGTCTAATGATGTTCGTATGATTGGGATATTGGGTATGGGAGGTCTAGGAAAGACAACTCTTGCAAGAGTTGTTTATGAATTGATCTCTCACGAGTTTGATGGGAGTAGTTTTCTTGCCGATGTTAGAGAAAAATGTGATAAAGAAGGGAGTGTAATCTCTTTGCAAAAGCAGCTTCTTTCCGATTTACTGAAGCTTGCAGATAATAACATAAGGAATGTCTACGATGGTATTAACATGCTACGAGTTAGGCTGCGACGTAAATGTTAGCTTTTATAGCTATAGATATTGATTTTGATGATAACAAAACACATGTATTGATTAAACAAAGATTTATAAATTGTGTTTTTATAATAAGAAAATGAGGCTATAAAATCAAAGTGTTTTGGACTAAATAAATGTGTTTTAAATCTTTGATTTTGTTTTTGAATTTCGAATTTGGACCTATTTGAAACTATTTACATGTTTTGGGTTACACCATAATTTATGAATATTTTGGACTAAAGTGAAAGGTTTTGAAAACTTTGAAAATATAGGTATTATGTTGAAAAGGACCTTTGTGCGAAACAATAAACTCTTTGGGGCCAAAGCATAATTTCAGAACGTTTTTGGATCAGCAAAGTAATTTTTAGAAATTCTGAAACTGGACCTATTTGCAAAGTTTTCTGACGTTTTGGGTCATAATACAGTTTTATAAAGTTTTGGGGTCAAACTGCAATTTCAGAAACTATTTCACTGTAGCCGTCACTGTAGCAGTTACTGTAGCAACCGGCTAACTGGTTATCAAATCCGGCAAACCGGTTTCGGGCAGCAAGTAACCAAAATACAAGCGGCTAACCGGTTGTGAAATCCGGCAAACCGGTTCGAGGCAGAATGCAACCAAAATGCAAGCGGCTAACCGGATTCGACAAGCGGCAGACCGGAAGTTCGAAATTTCAAATTGTGTTTGTAACGGTAACATCAAGCGGCTAACCGGATTCCATATCCGGCAAACCGGTTCCGGCCAGAAATGAACATAACGGCTAGTTTTTGAGTTCAAACTATATAAACTCAAAACCATTTCATTTTTGGTAACTCAAGCAAGCATAAACAAGGGCACACAACATAGATTGAGCTTCATTTTCGGAAATCATCATTTGTTGAAACATCATTGTTCTTTAATTTGTATATCTACTCTTAGAGAGAGATTTATTGTTGTACTTATTATTTCTCATCAAATTGTGAGTGTACAAGTGAGGGAAACACTTGGGTTAAGAGATTGGGGATATAATCTCTTGTTGTAAAGGTTCATTGACACCTTGAAGTCAATTGTAATTGGTTGAAGCCTTGGAAAGGCTTGGATAGTGAAATCCTCAAGCGGGTGAGCTTGGAGGCGTGGACGTAGGCGGGGATAGCCGAACCACGTAAAAATCCTTGAGTTCGTTTTTCTCTTCCCTTACTCTTTTATTATTGTGCTTGCATTGAATTTATTGTTTTCGAATTGATTAAGGCATTAGATTGGATTGTTGTGTGGATTTGTTAGAATAAGTTTTAAAATTCCAATTCACCCCCCCTCTTGGGTTGCACACTTGTATTTCAGTAAAAAGGTTCTTGTCGTAATCGATGATGCAGCTCATCCTGATCACCTACGAAGATTAGTTGGAGAGCCTGATTGGTTTGGTCCAGGCAGCAGGATCATAATAACAACGAGGAATGAACATTTGTTAAAGTTGCATCCAGTCAAGAAAGTTTATAAGCTTGAGGCACTAACTTATGCTGAGGCATTTCGACTCCTTTGTTTGAAAGCCTTTGATACCCATAAGCCTTTGGAAGAATACGTGGAGCTAGCTGAAAGCGTTGTAAGGTATGCTACTAGTCTTCCATTAGCTCTCAAGGTTTTGGGTTCATTTTTGTTTGGCAGACCTGTGCATGAGTGGACAAGTGCCCTGGAAAGGATTAAAAAAGATCCTGAATATGAGATTCTAAGTATACTCCAAATAAGTTTTGATGGGCTGAAAGAAGTAGAGAAGAAAATATTTCTTGATGTTGTGTGTTTCTTTCAAGGTCAAAAGAGAGATTATGTATCGAAAATTCTCAAAAGTTGTGATTTTGACCCAGTTATTGGAATTACTGTTCTTATTGAAAAATCTTTATTAACAGTAGATGGTGCCAACAGACTGTGGACACATGATTTGTTACAAGAAATGGGTCGACAAATTGTTAGGAGAATATCCCCTGAGGAGCCAGGCAAATGCAGCAGATTGTGGAAGGAAGCAGACATATGCCATGTATTGTCACAAAACACTGTAAGTAATAAAGGGGATCAAATATTATTTATTTTCCAGCTCTGCTCACTTCCTTTTTACTAGTTAAATCTCTAACGAACGACTTTGTTTATAATTTTTAGGGAAGTGAAGTAGTTGAGGGAATAATAATTGATCATTATTACTCTCTCAAAGATAATGTGAATTTAAAAGCAAGTGCTAAAGCATTTTCGCAGATGACCAACCTAAGATTGCTTAAAATCAGTAACGTGCAACTTCCTGAAGGCCTTGAATACCTTTCAAGCAAGCTGCGGTTACTTGATTGGCGTGGATATCCTTTGAAATCTTTGCCATCGAATTTGCAATTAGATAAAGCTGTTGAATTTAATATGTGTTATAGCTGCATTGAAGAATTATGGACAGGAATCAAATTAAGATCAATATTTATGTCACTTATCTATGTTTTTTCAGTGAATAACTGTTGATAACAAATTTATCGTTGTAGCTGTATATGAATTAAGAAATATCTTTGTTTTCAACAGACTTTAAACATGCTAAAAGTCATGAAACTCAGCCATTCACATAACCTGATTAAGATACCAGACTTCACAGAGGTCTCAAAATTAGAGGAGTTGGATCTTGAAGGATGTACAAGGTTGCGTGAAATTCACCCGTCTTTGCTGCTTCACAAGAAGCTGATTTTGTTAAATTTGAAAGGTTGTACAAGTGTTACAACTCTTCCAGGCAAGATTTTTATGGAATCATTTGAAACGCTAGTTCTATCTGGTTGCTCGAAATTGAAGAAATTTCCAAACATTGTAGGAGGTATGGAGTGTCTGCAGGAACTTCGTTTGGATGGAACTGATATCAAAGAACTACCTTTATCTATTGAGCTTTTGACCAGACTTGAATTGTTAAATTTGAATGACTGCAGAAGTCTCGTGAGACTTCCTAGCAGTATAAATGGTTTGAAATCCCTCAAAACTTTGAATCTCTCAGGCTGCTTCAAACTTGAAAATGTGCCTGAGACGCTTGGGCAAGTAGAAAGTTTGGAAGAACTTGATATAAGTGGTACAGCTATAAGGCAACCTCCATCGTCGATTTTTCTTATGAAGAATCTTAAAGAACTATCTTGTCGTAGGTGCAAAGGATCACCATCATCTGCATCATGGTTTTGGCGCCTTCCTTTCAATTTGATGCAATGTAGTTCAGATCCGGTGGCTTTGAGTTTGCCGTCTTCTCTGTCAGGTTTGTGTAGTTTGACGAAATTGGATATCAGTTACTGTGATCTAGGGGAAGGAGCAATCCCAAGTAGTATTGGCGACTTATGCTCATTAGAAAAGTTATGTTTGAGTAGAAACAGTTTTGTGTCGCTGCCGGCAAGCATCTACCGTCTTTCTAATCTTCAGGAGATTGAATTAGAGGAATGCAAAATGCTTCAAACTCTTCCTCGACTTCCAGCCAGTATACAATGGATTTCGTTAGACGGTTGTGTTTCGTTGGAGACATTATCAGATGTATTAAATTTAAACAAGCATCAACTCCCGTACTTAGACCTTCATTGTGTAGATTGCTTGAAATTGGCTGGCAACTATGATTTGGCGCTTTCACTCATGAAAGAGTTCATTAAAAATTCTGAGGTCAGTCTCTCACTCTCACCTGTGCTAACATTATGCCTAAAACTGATGCAATACATGTTATGTCTTTTTATTTTATTTATTTATTCACTTTTTTTTCCGTGGGGTTGCAGAATATGTCACTGTCGGACAAGTACATTAAACAGACTAATGTCATTTCTTACACTGTCTCTCACCTGTTGCTAAAATCATGCCTAAAAATTATGCATTTGTATGGCTTTCTAATATATATATATTTGTGGGGTTTCAGGATAATAGAAAAGATTTAGCATTGTTGTTCCTGGAAGTGAAATCCCAGAGTGGTTCGAGTATCAGAATAATGAGGGTTCTTCAATAACAATAAGCACGCCTCCAAAGACGTATAAGAATAGTAAGCTTGTGGGATATGCTATGTGCTGTGTTTTTCATGTCCCTGAATATTCACTTCCTTATTATCATCCATATCCCGTAAGTGTGCTGTTCATAAATAGTAAGCCTCCCCCTCGGGTTTGTATGGCATTTTTTGTAGAAAGCAATTCGGTCAGGCTATGTCAGACCTTCTTTTCATATGCTACAAGAATAGGGAAGATATTAGTGAAGTGGAATTTTATTCGCCGTCGGGATTGGAGTTGCAAGAGTTGTTAAGACTTGTAAATAACATTCAACATTTTGTGGATTTTTAGACTCAAATATTTTAAGAGAGATAGAAAATTAATGAAAGTATTTGGTATTGGATTTGATTATCACGTCAGGATTAACAGTTAAAATAAACTACTTATCTTTTTCCATATTTGAATACGTGAGAGTCACGGATAGAATCAATATAAGTATATTCCTACCATATAAAAGTATTCATTGTAACATAATCCATAATTTCATGGTATAGGTTGTGCTAAATTGATGTAAAAAATAATATACACTTCATGATTAATCATTCAATGGTCCTTAATAATATACAAAATAGTGAGCATTATGTTAAATTTTACTAAAGCATGAAAAAGGTGAAGAATGACAGGGGCAGCTGCTGCAGACGGTGGACGTGAGGTGGCTTCGGGTTTTGCTATTTTTCGAACTTTTTTCTTCTTCTTTTTTTTTTAATGAAAGTAATGGATGATGGAGGAAGGATTTGTGTATGGGGAATGGTTAATGGTCAGAAAAGCTTTGTCTAATACAAAGAAAAGCTTTGATACCACTTGACGCATCGCAGAAGCGATAATAAATTTTATTATAACATACGTTCATGCAAATTCAAGAAAAAAAACTCTCACGAAAAAGAAAGTATCTCAATTAAGAAGTATTAAATATTATTGATGAGAAGTTTATGTATGTTATAAAGAACTATCAGTAAGAAGCCTATATATACTAAGTAGCCAACTTAATCTTAATCCTTCTTAAATAAAATAAATAATTTAAAATTCTAATTAGATTAGAATTCCAAACATGATCGAATAAGTTTAAAAAAGAAGATAAATTCTAATAAAATACTCAAATATTATAGTTCCTAATAAATTCTAACTTATTTTATTTAATATGCTTCCTACATTACTTCATCGCTATATTGTCTGAATCGATGTCTCTTTTTACATTAGTAAAAAAAATAGCCTTCTTTGATACTATTTTAGTATCAAGAACTTATTTTACTAACACCGAGTTTAATATCACTGAATACAGTGCAAGAAACTTATTGACACAAGTTTTTTGTATCAGCGAATCTATGTCACCATAGTATCAAAAAAATTTTGATGCTTGAACATCACATATATAACGAGACTATCGTATCAAACAAATAATGATACAAAAGCATAATAAATATAACGATACTTTGGTATCAATGTTTATTTGAGAAAAATTAAAAAAAAATTAGAAATCCATATAATAGAAATTGAACATTTGCAATTGGCATTTGAATTGAAATTTACATTCATCAATATGAAAACTATTACATTGCAATGAACAATTTAAAAATTATTACATTGTTTGAAACTTATTACATTGTTTACCAACTACAAATAATTTATAAACTGATATATAGTAACAGCACAATCTTCCAACACATGTTTATTGCTTCGCGGATTCTTTCTTTCGGTAATCGAAATGAAGTCTTCTATTATTGTTTCCATGTTCCAATTTGACATTTGCTCTGATTATTTAGTTTTGACCCACATACGTGCTTTGGTTTATTGTAAGTCATCCTGCACCATTCAAGACATGCACAATAAAAAAACTGATAAAATTTACATGCTGTAATCTACATAGTTTCCTAATGGCATATAAATGCATGCAAGACAAGCATATTATATTAACAATAAAAATTATTTTAACCGTTGTCCAAGAAAAAGAGGAGAAATTATTAACAACATCATGAGAGGAAGTCTAACAATACAGTCAAACAAACAAAAGAAAACCCATGCTTGGTTGTATAACAAGCATGGAAAGTTCAACACAAACACAGAGACCAATGGAGTTAACCAAAGTAATGAAGGAATTTCTGTGCAACTGTCAGTGGACACACAGAGCAATGTGTGCATATGAGCAGGCACAAACATGACATCCAAGTGAATAAATTTAAAATATTATATCTGGCAATTAAATCAACACAGACATGAGAAAGAAGAGATCCAATAAGGTAAATCTAGACAACAATGATCAAAAAGCAACAAGACAAAATTTGAGAAACAAAAGGTGAAAATAAAAATACCAGGCATTTACTCCAGTAGCACCATGGATCATAAAAATTGACAGCTAAAATAGGATACCTGGAAAGGAAATATAATACAAATCAAAGAAGGTATCATTGCAATTGCCACATAGCAGAGAAATATTGTGATCACAGAATTGAAAATAAAAATTATAAGTTGTGGTTCAGATAAGGCTCACTTACTCATGTGAATAACTATCAAAATTATTGGCAGTTAGCGTATGAGAACCTTCAACAGAATCATAATCAGCTTCCTCTCCATGCTTAAGCGAATGTATAACAAGCATTGAGTGGAATTCAGAACCAGTGGGTCTTAAATCAGGTCCTATAGAAAAATTGCGAATAGTTTTTGTTAAATTTAATCTGTTCTAGAAACAATGAAAAGCCAAATAGAACTCCATGAAAGCATCATGTTACACAAACAATCCAGGTGGACGATAATATACACTGAATATGCAAAATGCACCCATGATATCCGACAAAAGAGGCACAACTATGCAAGCGGCAACCTACCATTCCAAATAAAAACAACATAGAAAGGGCTGCTATTATGGATAATCCTGCACCAGATAGTGATGCCTCTGTCAAATCCCTTGGAATTTTACTGCAAACAGAAAAGAAATAAGTAACAATATAAACCCTGTGATTTTATCTATGTGATTTACTAATACAGCCAATGCATAAAAGGATTGCTTTGCTTCTGGCCTACCGATTTAAATAAAAAGATACTGGTTGGATTTATAAATTACATAGAATCACCAACTTTTAAGTATAATGAGATGGACAAATTATAAACATTATCAAACAAGTAAAAGCGAATCGCTAACAAAGAGCAATCAAAATCCACTGTCACAAATAGCAACATGAAAGTGCATAGTTTCAAAGCTTCGGAGTTTGTTCAAATTATAATATTTTTAATTCACATACTATTATACTAATAAAAGCTCGAACATATTTGTTGTCCCTACAGTCAAATATTTAATTTCATATTCTTCTTAAAATGCATCAAAATCCATACATTGTAAGTATAATGAAGAACATAACTATTAGTATTAGAATTTCTTAAGCATTCAGCTGATTCACTAATAATAATAATAAAAGCCTATACATATAGAAGAATACAATCATCATACAGCCAAAATCAGTGCATTACAAGTAATAAGTTATAAAAGGCACAATTACCTGTTTAGTTGCAGATGAGTAGTTTCTCAAAGTGGATACCACAGGGCGAAGTCTCTGGATTCGAAACGCATTCACAAGGAACAATAGTCAGCAGTTAAAAAAAGGGGGGGGGGGGGGGGGGGCAAAATGAACACTATTTAGGCATACTGAAATAGAAGAACCTCCTCCTGCAGCCACTTTCTACCTAATAATTCACCATATAAACCGCGAATAACAACACTATAAATAACACAATTAGCAAACAGCCGAAAAAAAAAGGATACATAATCATATCCTATTTAAGTGAATGTAAATCGAAGTCTATAATTAGTTAGTAGACAATAACATCGTGTTTACGATATGCGAATCAAAACAAATATTACATATAATTATTTTAAAAAAATTACTAACCGGCTTATCTCAAGCAGACATGTAATAAATCATGCTTTCCATCAAATCAAGCAAAATTTATCAAAATTTATCAAACTACAGCTATAGAAACAATAAAATCAGAGTCGAAATTAAGAGAAAATTAGAAAAATTTCAAAAAGAGAAAGAAAATCGAAGAAAGAAATAGAGCAAACACTAACATTTGTTTCTCTGCCAATGAACCCATATCTTAATTAATTGAAAAAATCACTATTAATAAAACAATTTATTATTTATTAATAGTGAGGTTAGGGTTTGGGTGAATGGCTTTTCAGAGAGAACTATTTAAAGGTGCTTCTAACTTTGGAATAATCAGAGAGAAGGAGTACGGATTGATTTTGTTTTGTTTTGAGGCAAATGAGAGGTTTTGTGGCTGGGGAGTTAGGGATTTGAGTTTGGTTTCGACTGTGAGAGAAAGAATGGCAGAGAGAGAAAGCGACGGGAGCCACCGAGATAGAGGGAGTGAAGGCGACGGGAGCCACCGAGAGCCAGGAAAACAGATCTGAGCTGTTGGGTAGCGCACCCAACGTTAGCGAAGTGGTGGGTGCAAATTAACTTCCAAAGGTGCTCATTTTGAGTGTCTTGTGCCATAGCTTGTTGACGCAAGGCCGCCTGCAACGAAGTCCTGGTGTCCGCGTGTTTCAACACCTCGAACAGGGAGTTCTCATATAGATTTGTGAAGCTAGTTTCTTTGACTTGCTCTTCCTCTTTCTTATTCCTCCTCATCTTGTTTGACTTTTTTCATCCTTTGGTTGTCTTCGGTGGTGACCGAAGAATCAAGACCCATACGCTTCATAAAGTAAAACTAGGATGATTTTATTTTGTTGGGAGACTGAGAGTAATTGTTTTGTTAAGACTGAAAAGGCTGGGTGATTTGTTTTGTTTCAATTTAGGTAGGAGTGGGCATGAGTTGGATTTTAAGTTAATTTAAATTAAATTATAAAAATTTAGATTTAATCCGATTTGGTTTGGGTTTGGGTTTGGTTTGATTATCAAAATAATTTTTATTTTAATAAAATTTAATTATATCAAAATTATAATAATTATTAATTGTTATTAATTATTAAATTAATATAAAAATATAAAAAAATATAGTGGATAAAAATTATAAATTTTACAATAACTTAATCCATAAATTAAAGAATACTAGAAAAACAAAGTTTAATCAAAAAAATTATTATTTCTCATTAAATAAGAACATACACTTTAATAATAAATTTATTTTGTTTCAATTTAGGGTTTCTTGAAATGAGTGGGAAGTAGGGGTGGCAAAACGAATAAACGAATAGAATCGTAAACGAATTGGATCAAAATTATATGGATTCGGATTCGATTCGTTTATTAAACGAATCGAAAGTTCAGGATTCGGATTCGATTCGTTTATTAAACGAATATTCGGTTCGATTCGTTTAATTCGTTTAATAGAATTGATAAACGAACCGAATCGAATCCGAATTCGTTTATTATTCGTTTATCCTTTACGAATCCATAACGAATCGAATCGAATCTGAATTCATTTAGAATTCGTTTATCCTTTACGAATCCATAACGAATCGAATCGAATCAGGATTCATTTACAATTCGTTTAGAAATATCCCACAACAAAATACAAATAATTCAAATTATATTATACAGTCATCCAAATACCAAATACCAAATACTAAATACCAAATCCTTAATATTACAAATAATAATAATTCAAATTTAAATTATAAAAAAATGAAATTTCTTTAATTCTCTTCATTTGTCTTTGTCACCTTGAAAATAAAAATCCTACAGCAAAAAGTAAATAAAATGTTATTAACATGCTGCAATATCGATAATAGTCATTGTAAAATTTCAAAAATTAAATATATAACAAATTTGTAGCATTTTCAAGGAAATAATAATTAAACAAGATAAAAACTTTACCTACCACACTCACACACTGCCATTTGGACCATTGGCACTCTCTACAGATGGAGCATAATTAGTGCTCATGTTCATAATGTTTTGAGTAAGTTGGTCCACAGTGACATCCAAATTTTCTACAATAATTTTATAAAAATAAATCTTAATTAGAAACAATTGCACATAATATTATAAAAGAAAAGTAAATAAATTTTATGAGCAAGTTTTAGTTTTACCAATCTCTCCAAACTTCCAATCTCTAGTAGTAATAATTGCTTGGACTGTCTCTGGCTTCAATACACTTCGAAATTGATCAAGAACTCGACCGCCAACACTGAAAGCTGATTCAGATGCAACAGTAGATATAGGAATGCTCAAGATATCACGAGCCATGGAAGAAAGGTTAGGATAACGAAATCCATTTCCTTTCCAAAAACTTAGAATGTCCAAATCAATCTTTCTATCAATTCTTGGCTCATCTAAATAAAGCTCCAATTCAGATTTTCTAACATAAGCACTACAATCCATGTTATCAAAATCATCAAACTCCTACAAAATAATTAAGAAATAAAAATAATCAAAATTCAAAACAAACATGGAAATAATAAATCTTACAATGAACAAATAAGAAAATTATAAATATACCTTGAACATATCCATAGTCCTTTGGTTAAGTGTACTTTGACGATTGTCATTACGTCCCTCACTTGAACTATCACCACTCATTTGAGTGAGTACGGATGTAGTGGAGGAAGATGGTGTGATCAAATTATACTCACCAAAAATTGAAAACAACTTATCTCGAACATGTTTCAACTCCTCCGAATTTTGACCATAAGCCTTGCTATAAGCAAACTCAATAAATGCCATCTTGTATCTAGGATCCAAGATGACCGCTATAGCCAAAATGG
Organism: Citrus australasica; assembly: GCA_029618585.1. Classification (NCBI taxonomy): domain Eukaryota; kingdom Viridiplantae; phylum Streptophyta; class Magnoliopsida; order Sapindales; family Rutaceae; genus Citrus; species Citrus australasica. The sequence goes on along the minus strand of JARCIV010000003.1, from coordinate 28,814,819 downwards.
TACAAAAATCAGACCAGTACTTCTCAAATTTTTCGATCATTTTTTGTGCCATAGTTTTCATGTACACATCCTCACTACACAATAATTGATCCAAAGCAACCTTAGCTGCAAACATCTTCGGAAAATACAAATTTGAAGTGGGGTATTTTGAACCAGAAAAAATGCTTGTGATCTCATAAAACATAGACAAGAATTTACCAATCTTTTCTATTTTCCCCCATTCTTCTTCAGAAGGGCAATTCTTGTAATTAGAATCACTCAATTGTAGATGACGGAAAGCATTTTTATAATACATAACACTATCAAGCATGAGAAAAGTTGAATTCCATCTTGTAGGAACATCTTGTCTTAATCCTTTTTTGTCATCTAGAGATACTTGCTTAACACACTCTAAAAATTTTCTTTTTCTCACTTGTGACCCTTTGACATATTTCACACTCTCACGAGCTTTCTCTATTTCTTTCTCAATTTCTTTCAATCCTTGTTGAACAATTAAATTAATAATATGAGCACAACATCGAATATGAAAGAAATCCCCATCACACACCAAAGCATTCCTTAATCTCAATTGACTTTTTAACATTACAACACAAACATCATTACTTGAAGCATTGTCTACAGTCAATGAAAAAATTCTTTTCTCAATACCCCATTCACACAACAATGATAATATTTTTTCAGCCAAAGCAACCCCAGTGTGTGGAGTTGGCATTTCACAAAAATTCAGTACTTTTTTCTGTAAATTCCATCCCTTATCAATTAAATGTGCAGTGAGACATAAATAACCATCTGTAGTTATAGAAGTCCATAAATCAGTAGTAAGATATATTCTACTAGGAGCTTCTTCTAACATGCTTCTAATTTTTGTCTTTTCCCTATTATGTATTTTTAACACATCGGCTTTTGCGGTGTTTCTACAGATGTTGGGCACTTCATCACACAAATAATTCCAAATTCTTCTAATTCCCTCATATTCAACAAATTGAAATGGCAAATCATGCATAATAATGGCACAAGATAATAATTCACGGAACACGTGAGCTTCAAACTTGGGAACACGAGTTGACAGTCCATCACTATGATCTAACATCATTTGTGCAGGATCACGCTTTTTAAATTTTGCACAAGTTTCATAATGTCTTTTTAGATTACCTGTACCAGAATTTTGCACAGCCACATACTCAATACTGCATTTTTTACACACCGCTCTCGGCTTATTGTCCGGATACTTATCTCCCGGAACCTTACGAAACAACGACCAAACTGGTGAAGTTAGTTTCCTTTGCCGTGGTGTCTTTTGTTTCACTGGCCTTAAACTTTTTTCAATCTCTTCTTCCAGTTCGATTATGTCATTTACATCATCATCTCCAACACTAGAATCATGAATTGTGTAAGCTAAATTACTTTGACTTGTGTCCATTCTCCTAAAAACAAAATAATTGAACATTATTTAAAGGCCCTGATTAATAGCAAAACAACACCAAAACAGCAAAAAAAAGCAGTAAAACAACAACAAAATGTAAGCCGATTCCGTTATACATCTAACAAAAATACAAAACAATTTTCAATCTTAAGCAAAAATGAATTTATAGATCTTAAATTTCAAGATCCCGATGCATCTAACGAAAATACAAAACAATTCTCAATCTTAAGCAAAAATGAATTTATAGATCTTAAATTTCAAGATTCCGATGCATGTGATATTTCAATCTGAAAAAAAAAATCTGATAAATAAAAGCACAGCACGAGAATAGAACAATCGGAAAGAAAACAAAACGCACCAGTGATTAATCGATTAATGTGAAACGTGATATCTGATTGATCTAGTGTTATCTTCTTTCCCCTTAACTCGGTGATTCTTCTATTCGTCAATCAATTCAAAGAAAGAGCGAAACCCTAATATGATCGATGACGATTAGTGTTTGTAGGGACAATTTGCCTAATCTGATCGATTACTGCTTGTAGAGACAATTTGATTTGACAATAATGTCCTCCATTCCAAGCCAATGAAGTCCTAAATATGAAGGCTGCTTATGTCTTTGATCTAAACTTTTTGAATCCGTTTTTATCTTGATTAAATTAATAATTTAATATCACCCCATTGTCTGCCATTAATTGATAATTTAATATAGAATAGGCTTTTTTTTTTCTTTATAGTAAGGTCACGATTTTTTTGTTATTTTTAATTTATTTTTTTTATACTTTATAATTTAATATCACCCCATTGTCTGCCATTAATTGATAATTTAATATAAAATAGACATTTTTTTATTTTTTTTCTTTATAGTAGGGTCACGATTTTTTTATTATTTTTAATTTAATTAAACGAATTATAAACGAATCCACCCGTATTCGATTCGTTTATGACCCATTTATTAAACGAATTCTAAACGAATAAACGAATCCAAAATTTCAAACCCGCATTCGATTCGTTTAATTAACGAATCGAATCGAATTCACCCATTTATTAAACGAATCAATTTTTCCAAACCCAAACCCATTTAATTCGCATCGAATCGAATCGAATAAACGAATCCTGACCCATATTGCCACCCCTAGACTGGGAAGGATTTGGGTGAGAGGGAAGATGAAGAGGGAATAGTACTTTCGTTAAGGCCAAAAAATTTCACAAGTGTGAATTTAAGATACCCTAATTTTAAAAGTAAAACTACGTCATTTGGAATAAGAAAAATTAAAATTAAAATTAAAAATATATATCTTAGTATCAGCAAGAGTTTACGATACTATATTATTAATAACCACCGGCATTAATATGTAAAACACACTAAAAGTTAGTTAAGTCATCAAATACTGATACTTTTTTATTTAATATCAGCAACTTAATATCAGTGAAAGTTATTTTTCTAGTAGGATTATCAATAAAAAAAAACATTTCCTCATCATCCATTACTAAGGCCCCACTCAATTGCTTGTCAATTACTTCTTAATCAGCAAGTAAGTTTTCAAAATTCTCAATGGTTGTTTGAGTTGGACAACCTTAGAGAGCTGTAACAAAGTTCTTAAGCTCAAGCCTCAAACCATTGACAATAATTCTCTTTATTCTAGATTTAGAAATTGCAACAGTAGAATCTAACCCAGAAATTTCATGGCATAGGGATTTTAACTTGTTTAAGTACTTGTCAATCGTCATATTTCATTATAAAATTGATAGTAGCTCATTTTTCAAAAGTTGTAGCCAAATGTTATTCTTCTTTGAAAAACTCATTGTAGAAGTATCCCAAGTTTTCTTATGTATTTTAACCTTTTTTATGTGTTGCAACATTTCTTCTTCAATTGTAGTCTTGATGGCGAACATGGCCTTCCAGCTATAATGCTTCACTTCTTTAAAGCAGCATCCTCAGTTGGTGGTCTCATATTGTTACCACAAACAATCTCGCAGAGATCTTGACCTTGTAAGTAAGACCTCATCAATGTTGCCCACGTATTATAATTTTTTTTGTCGGGCTTTTCAACTCTTCCAACTACTTGAAGGTCACCCATCATACTTCCAAAACTTTAAGAATGCCAAGCAAGCTTGATGTTCACTAACGAACTTGCAAAGTTCCAAAGAAAGTACTCTAAATAAAGTACTCCACTTCAAATTTGAACCCAACAACCTTTTACTCAATAGATTTTGACAAGTCAATTCCTTTAGATTAAGACAAAAGAATTGATGGCATTGTGCCACAAGGAGAAATCGGTTCCAAAGTCTTTTTTCCACGATCCAATCCCTAAGAACATGCAACATATCCTTCACTGAAAAAACATACTGATCATATATAATGCCTATTGGCATATGCCTCCTCATTAGCTTTGTTTTCGTTTTCAATCTATCATGCGTTAGTAGCCAAAGAAAAGTACAAATGCTTTGTGGACTGTGTCATTGCCAAATAGAGTAGTTTTTTGGCCTAGAATTTTAAAGTGCGGGAAAGTCCAGAAAAACTTTAAAACCATGCGGTGGATTGTAGGAAATATGAAGTTTTTGCGGGAGCTTCTTTTAGATGGAACTGATATTAAGGGACTACTATTATCAATTGTACGTTTATCAGGAATTGTTTAGTTGAATTTGAAAGGTTGTAAAAATATTGAGTGTCTTCCAAATTTTGTAAGTGCTCTAAAATTTCCTTCCACTTTGAATTTCTCTGGCCTTTTGAAATTCAAATTGTTTCCAGAGATCATGGGACGTATGGAACATCTGTTGGCACTTCGATTGTTGGGAACTGCTATAAGAGGATTGCCAATGTCAATTGAATATCTCTTTGGCTATTTTTGCAAAATTTAAAAGGTTGTAAATATCTCTTGAGTCTTCCAATTACTATAAGTAGATTAAAATGTTTAAGAACTCTAACGCTCTCTGGTTGCTCGAAGCTGGAAAAGTTTTTGGGAAGTATGAAATCTCTAACTATGCTCATTTTAGATGGAACTACTATTCGAGAATTGCCATTGTTAGTTGAATACTAACTGGCCTTGTTGTGTTGAATTTTAAAGATTGGAAAAATCTCGAGTGTCTTCCAAGTCCCATCAGTGGTTTGAAATCTCTTAAAATTTTGAATCTCTCTGGCTGCTCCAAACTTGAAAATGTGCCAGAGAACTTGGGGAAAGTAGATAGCTTGGAAGAGCTTGATATTAGTGGAATAGCAATTAGGCAACTTTCGACGTCTGTTTCTATCTTGAAGAATCTTAAAGTAGTGGACCATTATCATCTACATTGTGCTTCCTTACCAATATGATGTGAAGGAGATTAGATCCTATGACTAATTTAATGTTACCTTCTCTATCAGGCTTATGTTCTTTAACAAAATGGGATCTCAGTGACTGTAATCTACCAGTGGAAGGAGGAGAAATCCCAAGTGATATTTGCCATATATGCCTATTGTTCAAAATGAACCAAAATCTAATTCCCAGACCAGATGCAATGTCGGCTGAATAATAAATGATAGTATGAATTGTTGTTTCTTTGCATACAATCTCTCGGTTACTCCTAGAGGACTCGTGTATGACGTCCAACTCAAGTCATCTAAACTTAGTAAGTGAGTCACGCGTTGGTCACGTGCACTCACTGATACATAATGATCAAACGACCTGAAAAAGACTGTCATTTTGAAGAGCATTAGTATCAGTTTATAGCTGTTAAATCGGTTAGAAAGGGCAGGAAAGTATTACAAACCCATAACAAGCTGATGACCGATGAGGTATATTGTATGATGTCCATTCTGTAGCTTACAATTTTCTCTCTAAGTTTGTAAGTTGTTCTGAGAAAACAAATAAAGCTTGCCAAAGAAGGCATAGGCCACTGTAGCTAAACATCTCTAGATATTGTGTTCGTGTTTTGATTTTTTCTTTTTTTCTTTTTGAGCGAAGCCTTACTGATGATGAAGAACCTCATGCTACAAGAATTTAAGAAATCTAATAAAGAGCAAAGCCTTTTTATACTCATGCTTAGTATTATGCTCATGTTTTGCTATTACCTAATTGAAATTGCAGTCCAACTTGGATTTTTGATTTCTTAATAAACTATATATTCATTTGAATTATTTAATCTGAAGACTTTCGTATCATTAGTCTGTGCTTGTTGGTTTTTTATTTCTCTCATTCTAATATAGCAATTATAATAGGAAAAACGACATCTACACCCCCAGATTTGAGGAAATGTTGACCAGCACCCCCAATTTTTTTTTTTAAAAAAGACACCAAGACCCCTTTTTGACCATTAATCCTTTAAAAAATAAATTTAAAATTTTTAATGAATAGAAATATTATATAAATAATGTAATCTACGCAATAGACCAAGAATATTAAAATAGTTTACTATTTTAATAAATTGAAATATGTAAATTATTATATTTATTTAATAATATATTTTTATTTATTTTAGATATTTTAAATAAATATTTGCATTAAATATATTTTACAATAAAAAAATCTCACATGCTAATGTTATTATTATTTTACATAATATTCAAAATAATTTAAATTTTAATACACTTTTTTTAACATTATGATTCTATTTATTACAAAATTTAAATATATATACCAAAATATATCTAATAGATTGCAAAATATTAAAATATTTTTGAAGTGTTGAAATTATTTTACAATGTATACATTATTACATTTATTTTAATGTTATATTTCTATTTATTATAAAACGTTAGTGTTGATTCTTTTTGGGATAATAGAGGTTAAAGGGTACTATCACTAAAAGAAGGTCTTGGTGTCCCATTTTGAAAATTTGAGGCTAAATTTTGGGGGTGTAGATGTCATTTTCTATTATAATATCTTTTTTGCTATTATAACTTTTAATTTTAGTAATATTAAAATTGACTTTAAATTTTAAAATAAATACAAATATAATATAAGAATAAATAAAAAAAAAGTAATTTTTATTTTGGAATTCCAAATATCTTGTTTTCAACATAAGAAGTATAGCATCTCAACTAGCTCCTAAAATAAAAATTAGAGAGAGGAAATCATATTGCTATTATTAGACTATTTAATAAAAAAATTAATTTTTATTTTGGATTTATTTAAAAAGTAATTGATCACAAAATAAAAAAATTTAAAACAATTGACCCAGGGCCAGCTTCGTTCGTCCTTTTATATAGAATTGCAGGTAAAAATCATGCCCAGAACACGTTTGATAAAATACCCAATTGGAGGAATGCATCCACCGGATATGTTGAAGAGCAACGACATGATGCATCTGTTGCTGTAACTTTTTGATTTCCTAAGCAATAAGAATCAAACAGTCAACAAAGTCAACTTTACGATTTCCCAGTTAAGCAATAAGCGAACAATTTGTATGGGTTTAAATACTTGAACCTAGGAATTGAGGCTACAATGGTTAGAGGACAAATGTTGAACGGTGCCTAAATTGGCAAGCTTGTATTGACGATTTTAGGAAGACAGACAAATATCTATATGAATATGATCGATCTCAGCTTGATTTGGGCTCAGTGGAAAGCAATTAATTTTCTTCATTTGTTTTCTTGCTTGGCTGTGAAATAGCCCATTTGTTGCAGGCAATGTCAGATCCAAGCCATCGTTTGCACATCGTTGTTCCAGGAAGTGAAATTCCAATGTGGTTCATGTATCAGAATGAGGGTTCTTCAATAACAGTCACAAGGCCTTCATATTTGTATAATATAGATAAGGTTGTGGGATATGCTATTTGCGCTGTTTTTCATGTCCCTAAGCATTCACTATGGCGTTCAAATATGAATGAATCCCATCATAATTTTGTTGGATGAAATATGGAAGTAGCCACAACATCAAAGCGAAGCCTTGCAGAAAATGGAGTGGCAGCTGAAGCCAGTGGCAGTGATTGCTGTGATGATGATGACGAACCACCACCTAAAAGGTTTAAACAACTCAAATGAAGGGTAAAGCCTAGTGTAACAGTTAAGAGTACGCATCCCAATTTCAATTTATGTTCTTTAAATTTGTATGTGGTATTTCATTTACTTTTTATTTGTCCATTTATTGTATCTACTTTGGCGATTTATTTTCATGTTAAATTGAAGCATTGAATTTTGTGATTTCTCATGAGTTGAAAATTAAAGAAAGAGGGAAAATTAATCCTCTGTTTTTTATCAAAGATCATATCACATATTTGGCTAAAAAGATTTTTGGCAAAAAAATATTGTTCATGGTTGTCTTCAGTGTGAACATTTGTTATTCTTATCCCTTTTATTTTGATGTTGGAATTTTTTTGGGGCTTCGTAGGTTCGTCAAATTTAACTGTGCTTATTTAATTTAAGTTTTTTGACTTTTGTTGAGCCATGTTGATTCTTTTCATGTTGGATTATTGACACCCCTCTAATCTTTTCATAAAACCTTTTATTATTTTTTTTTTCCAATTATTCTTATGTTTAATTCCAAAAATGTCCCTTTTTGATCACTCATCTAATTTTTAATCTTATTTTCTTATCAAAGTTGAGGTCTAGCTTCACAACTAAGCTTTTCTAAGACTTAGGTTCTTGTCTTGTTTTTTAACGGATGCGTGAGTTAATTTCAAAATTTTCTTTTATTATTTTCTTGTTGATTATTATCACGGAGTTGGATTATTGCCACCCCTCTAATATTCTCATAAGACTTTTTTTTAATAATTATTCTTTCTTTTAAGAGAAAAAGACATGTACACCCCTAGGTTTGAAAAAATGGTCACCAACACCCCAACTTTTTAAAAAGGGACACCAAAACCCTTTTTGACCATTATGCCATTTAAAAAATTGAATTTAAAATTTTTAACAAATAGAAATTTTACGTAAATAATGCAATCTATGCAATAGACTAAGAATATTAAAATAACTTAATATTTTAATAAATTTAAATATGTAAATTGTTATTTTTATTTAATAATATATTTTTATTTATTTTAGATATTTTAAATAAATATTTGCATTAAATATATTTTACAATAAAAAAATCTCACATACTAATGTTATTATTATTTTACATAATATTCAAAATAACTTAAATTTTAATACACTTGTTTTAATATTATGATTCTATTTATTATAAAATTTAATGTTATATAATAAAATATATCTAATAGATTGTAAATATTAAAATATTTTCCAAGTATCAAAATTATTTTGCAATGTATGTATTATTACATTTATTGGAGGGATTAATTAGAAAGCATGAAATCCTCTCGTTGATTTCTTTGAAACAAACAAAATTGAAATTATCTTTATAAAGAGGAATTATCTTTGGCAAAGTAAATTTTCATCATCTTTCAATGCGTCCAACACGCTCAAAGCATTAAGTTTTCTCGCAGTTTTGTATTCCAACATTGCTTCCCATGAATGTTTGTCTTACATGATTATGTATTAAGTGTTTCTTTTTTCTTTTTCTTTTTTTTTTTGGATGTGATAGATCAAGTGGTTCTAATCACTCATTTAGTCAATATTAGAGGAGATTATGTTCTCTTCTTTGCTGATTTTGATTATTTATGTACAGTTTTTTTGGTACTTGTTGAGTTGGAACTCAATGTGAGTACACATTTTTTTCCCCAACAACGCAAAAAAAAAAAAAAAAATTGCTTCTTCAACTTCTTCTCTTATCCATATGCTGAAAAAAAAAAAAGAACATTGAACAATCCATTGAAGAAAGAAGGCATTTATGTTGTAATCAAAAGGAGGTTTTCCACTTGTGATTTCCTTCTGGCTATTAACGTAATCCAACATTTGATCATTCTGCTGCAGGACTCGTGACGAAAGGTAGGCTCTTGAATCCTTTTATTTTCTTTCAATTTAAGAGGCATTTACTCGTAAAAATCCTTTGCTTTTCCTCAAAACAAATATATTTGCCTGATTAGCTTAAGTTCTCTTAAAGCAAAGTACTTTATTGGAATTCATTTACTTACAAAAATCCTCTCTATTTAAGATTTTCTCAGGCATACTCTTCCATCAGGATCTGAAAAGTCATATTTTCTTATATATTTTGGGATTTACAGTATGATATTTTCTTTTCTTTAAAGAAAGGATAACATAAAATTGTGTAAGATCAATTAAAGTAGAAATTTGATTCATACATAACTATAACTTAAGTGATCACATAATAATTGACTTCCTTTTACAATTTTGACATGCTTTTTTTTTATTGTGTAATTTTTATTTTATTTTATTTTTACTATTATATTCTTGACTCTAGTGAGCCGAAAATTGATATTATATTTTTAAAATAAAAATATTATTAAATAAATAAACTAAATATATTATATTTTAAAAATAAAAATAAAAATATTATTAATATAAATTTATTATTCTTGACTATTTTATTTTTAATATTAGCTGACTTTATCACCGTGCGCGCATCTCGAATTCAATTGTTATTTTGCACATGATAATTCATTTACATTCTATTTATTCAAAAATCTGTTATAAATCAGTTAAGGGTTAGTGACGTGGCATTGGTGTACACGTTTGTTAACCGTGGCTAGCACTTCAGCAGCAGCTACAAAATTTATTGTCAATTTTTAATGTGTCCGTTTGTCGGGTAGAGTGAAGAGTTAGAAAGTGTTTATTGAGCTCACCCTCTTCCTTGTCATTTCCTCTGTGAATTTTTATGGGTTTAAATACTTGAACCTTGGAATTGAGGCTACAACGCTTAGTGCACATGTGTTGAATATGATCGATCTCAGCTTGATTTGGGCTCAGAACAAACGATAAATAGACAAAGGAATGATTATATGGAATTTGCAGGCCAGGTTCAAGAGAGGAGTTGTTGAGGAATTATGGTATAATTCTCGTGCCTAGGACGTGTTCGATAATATGCCTACGAAGAAATGTGCTTCCCACCTGATGTGTTGCATCAACTCTATGATTTCCCAAGCAAAAGCAATCAATCAACAAGGTCAATTCGTGAAGGTTTGTCCTGCGTGAGTCATAGCTAGTGAGCAGATTCTGAGATTCCTTCACTATCAATATGTATTGTCAATATATTCCTTCACTATCAAATTCCATATCTTCAGTGCCTTGGTAGTTTATGTACACATGTCTTTAACAGAATTTTACCACAAACACAGTGCAAACCCAGTGTTTATTTAATCAATTATTTTTTTTCTAGCGACTAACATTTTTGCAAATTTCTTAATAAAAATATACACGACAGAATTTGATTATTTGTTGTTGCATGAATGATGTGGTAGAATGAAGGAATTGTAAAATCTCTTGAGTTTTAGACATAAAACAGAGTCGGGCCATGGAACGAATGAAAAAAATATTATCGCATTTGTTGGAATGATGCTGTGCTTTATTCAAAATTATTTCTTCCACTAGAGAAGCAATCAATAATTGTGTTAATTCTTGAATCTGTGAAAAGCAATTAATTTTCTTCATTTGTTTACTGGCAATCTTCCATAACCATTGTGCTTGGCTGTGAAATAGCCCATTTGTGGCTGAACACAGAATCTGTTTTTTGTTTCTTTGTTGTTTTTTGCGAATCTTTGGCTTAATTTACAATTCATGGCATGTCTGAAAATGGGTAGATGAATATGTTAAATATGGACTCAGATGTATCCATGAAACAATCAAGAGGATTCAACATTTGATTTTTAGTTTTCTTTTCTCCACCCCCATGTTTAATTTTGGTCGGAGGACTTGGTTGATATGAATTGACAACTATTGATTTTCCTTTTTTTCGTTAAGCAACAGACCACAATGTCAATTTCAAGACTTCGTTGATAAGAATTAACAACTGTTGGTTCTTATTATTTGTTTTTGTTTAATAGAAGATGCCTTGGAATTCCACATTGTTGACATGTAGTTGATATTTCAAACATTTTGATGTTAAGAGCTTAGAATGTTTGCTGTCGGAATTCTTATTAAGAAAATTACTATGCTGCTTGCAACATAATCGAAGTTGTAAGTTTTATGCCATGCAGTTCTCTTAATTTTCATTTTTGTTTTTGAATTTTCAGAATTAATATGAAGAAGAAGATCATTAATTTCCAAAGCAGAGAAGAAAATGTTTTCAGAATTATACTACAATGACTATAAGGAGATCCTCAAAATGAGATTCTTGATGTACTTCAAATATGTTTTGATGGGTCAAAAGAAACAGAGAAGAAAATATTTCTCGATCTTGCATGTTTCTATGAAGAGAAGTACATAGATTATGTGAAAAAAATTCTCAAATATTGTGATTTTGACCCAATTATCGAAATTGTTGGTCCTATTGAATAATCTCTATTAACTGTAGATGATTTCAGCGGACTGTGGATGCATGAGTAGTTACAATAAATGGGGTAGACAAATTGTTAGGAGGCAATCCCATCAGGAGCCTGGAAACTGCAATAGATTGTGGGAAAAAGCAGATATATGCCATGTATTATCACAAAGCTGAAGTAAATGTTCAGTTAGGTTGAAAACTAGCAATTTTGGGATCATGATCACTTATTTATCTAGTTAAACCCTTGCATAGTTTTATCAATATTTTCTTTCTTTCATTTGTTTTTTGGTTCCCACTTATTTTCTGTTATAATGTTTCGGAAACTGATGTAGTTGAAGCATCATATTCGATCGCTTTAACAACAAAGAGATGCATGTCAGTGCTAAAGCCTTTTCTAATATGACCAATCAGACTTCACAAGAGTACCAAATTTAGGGGAGCTGATTTCTGAAAGATTTACAAGGTTGCAGGAGATTCACTGATTTTTTCTGCTTCAAAGAAGTTGATTCTGTTGAATTTGAAAGGTTGTACAACTCTTTCAACTCTTCCAGGCAAGATCTTTATGAAATCTCTTAAGACACATGTTCTTTCTGGTTGCTGGAAATTGAAGGATTTTATACATACATGAAATTGATTTGCTACTACGTTTGCAGTAACTTTAATTCAACCACACCAATCTTTTGTTGTTGCTTTCAATCTGCAGAAATGAGTCAGAATTTATTGAGGAAATTGTCAATTTGATATCAAGTAAAATTCATGTAGAACCGAAGATTCTTAAGGAGCAAGTAGGAATGGAATCACGCTTGGAGAAACTGAGGTTTCTTATGGGTACAGGGTCTAATGGTGTTCGTATGATAGGGATATGGGGTATGGGAGGTCTAGAAAAGACAACTCTTGCAAGAGTTGTTTATGACTGGATCTCTTATGAGTTTGATGGTAGTAGTTTTCTTGCCAATTTTAGAGAAAAATCCGAAAAAGAAGGCAGTGAAATCTCTTTACAAAAGCAACTCCTTTCTGCTTTACTGAAGCTTTCAGACTATAGCATACAGAATGTCTACGATGGTATTACCATAATTGGAAGTAGGCTGGGATGGAAAGAGATTCTTCTCATAATCGATGATGCGGCTGATGTTGAACAACTACAAAGTTTTGCTGGAAAGCATGATTGGTTCGGTCCAGGCAGCAGGATCCTAATAACAACAAGAGATAGTTGTTTGTGGCGCATGAAGTGAATGAAGAGCATATTCTTAACCTTGATGTACTAAATAACGATGAAGCTCTTCAACTCTTTAGTACGAAAGCTTTTAAAACCCATCATCCTGTGGGAGAATATGTGGAGCTGTCTGAACGTGTTCTGAAGTATGCCGGTGGTCTTCCATTAGCTCTAAAAGTTTTGGGATCCTTTCTAATTGGTAGATCTGTGGATCTATGGAGAAGTGCCCTAGAAAGACTAAAAAGAGATCCTGCCAATAAGATTATGAATATACTTCAAATAAGTTTTGATGGACTACAAGATTCAGAGAAGAAAATATTTCTCGATGTTGCATGTTTCTTTAAACGTTAGGATAGAGATTACGTGGCAAAAATTCTAGAGGGATGTGGTTTTTCCCCATTCATAGGAATAGAAGTTCTTATTGAAAGATCTCTGTTAACGGTTGATGACTACAACACATTGGGGATGCATAATTTGTTACAGGAATTGGGACAACTGATTGTTACAGACAATCCCCCGAAGAACCTAGGAAACGCAGCAGATTATGGAGGCACGAAGAAGTGCGCCATGTGTTGAGAAAAAATACGGTAGGTTAATTATTACATGTTATAACATGTTGTGCTCGTTAATTTCTTTTACCCATACGAATTTTCAAATTATTGTTTTATTTGCTTACCCTTTACTTGTATTTTCAGGGAAGTGAATTAGTTTAAGGAATAATAATTGATGATTATTTCTTTCCTATAAATGAGGTGCATTTAAGTGCTAAAGCATTGTCGCTGATGACCAACCTAGGATTGCTCAAAATCAATAATGTGCAACTTCTTGAAGGCCTTGAATATCTATCTAACAAGTTACAGTTACTTGATTGGCATCGATATCCTTTGAAATCATTGCCATCAAATTTGCAATTGGATAAAATTGTTGAATTTGAAATATGTTACAGCCGCATTGAAGAATTGTGGAAAGGAATCAAAGTAAGATCGATGCTTTTGCCATTAATTTATTTTTTAGTGAATAATTATTGATAACACTTTTATTATCATAGCTGCATATGAATTAAGAAATATAATTTTAGCTCCCTTTTGTTTTCAACAGCATTTAAACATGTTGAAAGTCATGAAACTCAGCCATTCAGAGAATCTGATTAAGACACCTGACTTCACAGAGGCCCCGAATCTAGAGGAGTTGTATCTTGAAGGTTGTACAAAATTGCGGAAAGTTCACCCGTCATTGCTGCTTCACAACAAGCTGATTTTGTTGAATTTGAGAGGTTGTACACGTCTTGCAACTCTTCCGAGCGAGATTTTTATGGAATCGCTTAAAATACTTATTCTTTCTGGCTGCTTGAAATTAAGGAAATTTTCACACGTTGTGGGAAGTATGGAATGTCTATAGGAACTTCTTTTCGATGGAACTGATATCAAAGAACTGCCACTATCCATTGAACATTTATTTGGACTTGTTCTGTTGACTTTGAATGACTGCAAAAATCTATCGAGTCTGCCAGTTGCTATAAGCAGTTTCAAATGTCTAAGAAATCTAAAGCTCTCTAGCTGCTCGAAACTGAAGAAGTTTCCACAGATTGTGACAACTATGGAAGATCTGTCAGAGCTCAATCTAGATGGAACTTCCATTACAGAAGTGCCATCATCTATTGAACTTTTGCCTGGACTTGAATTGCTGAATTTGAATGATTGCTAAAATCTCGCGAGAGTTCCCAGCAGTATAAATGGTTTAAAATCCCTCAAAACTTTGAATCTCACAGGCTGCTGCAAACTTGAAAATGTACCAGACATGCTTGGGCAAGTAGAAAGTTTGGAAGAACTTGATATAAGCGAAACAGCTGTAAGACGACCTCCATCCTTCGTTTTTCTTATGAAGAATCTTAGAACACTCTCTTTTTCTGGGTGCAATGGACCACCATCATCTGCATCATGGCATTTGCACCTTCCCTTCAATTTGATGGGAAAGAGTTCATGTCTTGTAGCTTTGATTTTGCCTTCTCTGTCAGGTTTGCGCTCTTTAACAAAATTAGATCTCAGTGACTGTGGTCTAGGGGAAGGAGCAATCCCGAGTGATATTGGCAACTTACACTCATTAAATGAGTTGTATCTGAGTAAAAACAATTTTGTTACGCTGCCAGCAAGTATTAACAGTCTTTTAAATCTTAAAGAACTAGAGATGGAAGATTGTAAAAGGCTTCAATCTCTGCCACAACTTCCACCCAACATAATTTTTGTCAAAGTGAGTGGTTGTTCTTCGTTGGTGACATTATTAGGTGCCTTAAAACTATGCAAGTCCAACGGAACAGTAATTGAATGCATAGACAGCTTGAAATTGCTCGGAAACAACGGTTTGGCAATTTTAATGCTGCGAGAGTACCTCGAGGCCAGTCTCTCGTTTGAATGCATAGACAACCTCATTTTTTTATTTTTTTATTGCAGGCAGTGTCAGATCCATTAAAAGATTTCAGCACTGTTATCCTAGGAAGTAAAATTCCAAAGTGGTTCATGTACTAGAATGAGGGTTCTTCAATAACAGTCACAAGGCCTTCATATTTGTATAATATGAATAAGATTGTGGGATAAGCTATTTGCTGTGTTTTTCATGTCCCTAGACATTCAACTCGTATGAAAAAGCGACGGCATTCATATGAATTGCAGTGCTGTATGGATGGTTCTGATAGAGGTTTATTCATTAAATTTGGAGGAAAATTCAGTCATAGTGGGTCAGACCATCTTTGGCTATGATCGTCGGTGGATTTTTTAATCTAATCATTTTAAGTTGTCATTTAATGATGCTAGAGAGAAATACGATCTGGCTGGGTCAGGTACTGGATTGAAGGTGAAGATGTGTGGCTTCCATCCAGTTTATATGCACGAAGTTGAGGAGTTGGATCAAACAACAAAGCAATGGACTCACTTTACTTCTTATAATCTGTATGAATCCAATCACGATTTTTTGGATCAAATATGGAAGCAGCCACAACATCAAAACGAAGCCTAGTGTAACAGTGTAAGTACGCATCACAATCTCAATTTATGTTCTTTAAATTTGTACATGATATTTCATTTACTTATTTATTCTGATCTTGCAATTTATTTTCATGTTAAATTACCATAAATGCTCAACTTCGATCAAAAAGTTGGTCAGAATCAGAATGTGTTGCTCGACCAAATTGAAGCTTTGAATTTTCTGATTTCTCATGAGTTAAAGATTAAAGAAAGAGGGAAAATTAACTGATTTCTCATGAGTTAAAGATTAAAGAAAGAAGGAAAATTAATCCTTTGTCTTGTATTCTTATTGTATCTCTCTTTCACTGCAGCATTCTGTCATTTTGTATCCATTATTAAACGTGTGAGTTTCAGGGTACACTTGAAGGGGATAACTAAGCTTATTCTAAATTATATAGTACTTGAAGCCGATATGGATTTTCGCTTGTTGAGATTCTCACTGAATTTGCATCGAATTTACTTAGAATAACAATAGCGCCGTCTGAGTAAACATTACAAACTAAAGCAATTTTAAGTCTGACAAAAAGTTAAGAATTAAAGAAACTGTACAAACTATAACAATTTATAGAGAAAAATGAAATTGTACGACAAATGTAGTTTGATGAAGTTAAATTATCATTTATTTTTCTGTACAAGGATCATCTCATATATTTGACCAAAAAGATTTTTGCCAAAAAAAAATAAATTATTGTTCATGGTTGTCTTCAGTGTGAACATTTGTTAACTTATCTGTGCTTATTTATTTTGGGCTTTCTAACTCAATATTATTGACGCCCCATTAATCTTTTCATTAATCCTTTTTTTATATTTTTTTCCAGTTATTCTTACTTTGAATTCCAAAAAATGTCCCTTTTTTATTCACTCATCTAATTTTTAATATTATTCTCTTATTGAAGTTGTGATCTAACTTCACTACTCAACTTTTCTAAGATTTAGGTCTTAGGTTCGAACTTCAATGGATGCGTGACTTAATTTTAAAAGTGACTTTTATTATTTTCTTGTTGATTCTTTTCACGGAGTTGGATTATTGCCCCCTCAATTTCCTCATAAGACCTCTTTTTTTTTTAGCTATTCATACTTTTAATTCAAGAAACATCCTTTTTTTAATACACTCTTCTAATTTTTCTTTTATTTAACATTCTTGTTAATTTGCAATCCATGCTACACACATATTATCAGTGATGAGTTTTTTAACGTAAAATATTATCATAAATTACAAATGATTTAAATAAATTGCAAATACTTTAAAATATAACTTTGACTTAAATACATATATTTTAAATTATAATTTGAAAGTAATCTTAAGTGAAAAAAAGTTCAATCAATAAAAATTAGGAAAAGAATAATATAATATTTCACATTTAAGCAAATTTATTTTGGGTAGATAGGAAGTCATGAATGATAAAGAAAACAACAAAAAAAAAATGGGTTGATTATGGATACAAGTAATTTGCAGGGAAAAAAATAATTTTATTTGAAATGTGGTTGTTTAAAGATGATAAAGGGGTGCTCATAGCATCACAAGTTCCACAAGCATGCTCGACGTCCATTCAAACAAGAAGAGTCAAGCTTTTGACACTCCTCAAAATTCCTTATAATAATCTCAGACGCACACTTCTGCCATAGTGCCATACACATTCACTACAACGAAGTTTCTCCATTTCTTTTAATCGCTTTTGGTATATGCTGTGATCCTTTATTAATTGCGGATGGATTTTTAATGTTAATAAGAGTAATATTCTTTACCAATTTTTGGATCAAAAGTAAGGATTATCTCCAAACTTGCTACCCTCCTTGAATCAAAATTGCATTCATGCTCGATGAGATTATCCCCCCCGCTGGATTATTTAAATTAAATTTAGGCCATGCTTGGTTTGAAGAAAGTGAAGGAGAGAAAAATAGTGGAATGTAGGGGAAGTGAGAAGAAAGGAGTGGAAAGAATAATGAAACTAAATTTCATTTTTTGATTTGATATAAAATTTAATAGGGAAAGAAATTACAATTTTGAGAGGAAAAGAGTGGAATGAAGGGGAAGGGAGAAGAAAGGAGTGGAGAGAATAATGAAACTAAATTTCATTGTTTGGTTTGATATAAAATTTTATAAGGAAAGGAATTATAATTTTTTTCTTCGGACAAATTTATTCTTTGACTCAAATATTAAACTATATATATTAGTAATGAAATATAATTTAATATCAACATTAAACTATATATATTAGTAATGAAATATAATTTAATATCAATATTAAACCTTTTAATGTCAAAAAGATCTAAAACAATTCATAATTTGTTGGAATTATATATATGTATATGTATAACATGGCAGTCTTGCAGTAATTTTGAAAGCTTTAATTTCCAACATAAGAAGAATTTAAATTCTTCACTTCTCAGTGTGGAATTCAAATTCTACACTATGATAAATATTAAATTCTAATGAAAATTAAATTCTTATATGTTTTGTCCAACCAAACAATGAAAATAAAAATAGAATTCAAATTACTTTCCTCTCTTTCATTCTCTCCTCCTAACCAAACACTACCTTGGGCCAAAAAAAACAGTTCACATGATTGTTAAATATGCATGTCTGAAAATATACAAACTAAATTAATTTACTAAGGAAAATGGCATGAATAATTAATGTGTATATTGTTTTTTGGGGGGGGGGGGGGAGCAGGTGGGGAGTGGAGTTTTGAGGTGTATGGAGGGCGATTGCGACTTTGAAAGTTATTAAATGTGTTTATTGAGGCAACGTTGTTTAGAGGATATTCATCTGTTCAAATAAGCTACACTTAGGATTATATCATAAACTATATTGTCTACTAAGGCATTTCTGATTATTAAATTGGGATCATATGATATATTGTCTACAAATAATCTGACTTTATCACCGAGCGCGCATCTCAAATTCAAATGCTATTTTGCAAGAGATAAGTCATTTACAATCTATTTATTCAAAAATCTGTTATAAATCAGTTGAGGGGTAGTGACGTGGCAATCTTTAGATTGGTGTCCGAGTTTGTTAGCCGTGGTTAGCACTTTAGCGGTAGCTATAAATAAACACAGGGTCTGGTTTAGGTTAAGAACAAACGAAAAATAGACAAAGGAATGATGATATGGAACTTGCAGGCCAAGTTCAAGAGCGGAATTATGGTATAATTCTCGTGCCTAGGACGTGTTTGATAATATGTCCTCGAAGGAACGTGCATCCCACCTGGTGTAATCGAAGCAGTAAGTTTTATGCTATGCAGTTCTCTTTATTTTCAATTTTGTTTTTGAATTTTCAGAATTAATATGAAGAAAGACGTCATTTATTTCCAAAACAGAATCATTATCAAGTTTCATAATTTCTTGTACCTAAATAAAATGCTATATTTGCGTCTACAGCTCATGATTAATTTTAGTTTTAGTTTAGTTTAGTTTTATTTTTTCCCCCATAAGGTAGAGATGGACAATAAAAAAAGAAAATTACTTTTGTTGTGGTTTTCACGAACGAATTAAAAAAAAAAAAGGGATTATAAGTGTTTTTTAACAAAGGTATTTCCGACTTTCGGAGAACTAGTTTTTTTTTTTTTTTTAACGTTTGGATTTTATAGAATCTGGATTTGGACAATGATAGGAGTTGTACGATACATACGTCAGCTTAGGATCAAGCTTCGGGTTTGATAGCAGGCTCGTTCGATAATAATCTCATATGCACATATCTTAATATTTATTTTATGGGAGATTCCCAATTTTCTTATGGTGCAATCAATATTTACTATTTGTCCCTTATTGTTTTTACAGTCTCTCTTTTGCATGACTCCTATAAATTTAAGTGAAATTTATAAGAGCAAATTATTCTAAAAGAATAATTTAATCAATTGAGTTGTGATTCAGAAACAAACGACGATGCCATTTGTGAGTTGTGAGAATCAGAATGAGACGCACATATGTACAGACAACACAAGAACCGCAAAACAAAGTCATTAAAGTATGCACCAACCAAAAAACAAGAAACAATATATCAAACTCAATTGGAAAAACACAAACCCATACTCCCTTATTTCCAGAAGAATAAATTCTAAAAAGATTAAAGTGAAATTTTCTAAAAGAATATTTTATTCACTTTGCCGTATAAAATGCAATTACGTTGAAGACTCGCTAAATAAAATGCTTAAAGAAATCCTTGCTTTTGTCAATATCATGTCGACCATATCTTTGATTGCATGCGCCACTAAAGACCAGAATCATTCTCCATAATTACTTTCGGCATACACTTTGGATTAAACTTTTTGTCTTTCGGCATACACATTGGATTAAGCTCATAAGTTAATTTTCTTCCATTTTCAATTTTACTTGTATCTCAGGGTTTGCTTTACATGAATTTACTTGAACTGCACTAGCGATTTCTGATGTAATGGCTGCTGTTTCTTCACCACCAGTTAAGTAACATTACAAATTAAATCAATTTTAGGTCTGACAAAAAGCTGCAAATTGAAGAAAAAGGGCACATACTATCTTAGAGGCTAGACTTAGCTCCAATTATAATTTTTTCTGAGACTCAAGTTTTAGATTCGAGCTCTACTTTACTTGCATGCCACAAATTTACTTGAATAATAAACGTACAGTAAAAAATTTACTTGTGTTGTGATTTACACAGATGGATCAAAAACAATGATTGGCGGATTGAATAATGAGTGTAAAATAAAACAAATTTACTGTTGTTGTGATTTTCACGGACGAGGGGATTATATAGAATCTGGATTTAGACAATAATAGGAGTTGTACCATACAAACCTCAGCTTAGGATCAAACTTCGGGTTTGATAGCGGGTTCGTTCTATAATAATCTCCTATATATGCACATATATTAAAATTTGTTTTATCATTCATTATAGCAAAGCTTTTCTATTTCGCATAACTATTATAAATTCAAGTAGAAATTACTCTTTTAATATGCTCTTATCCTTTATTAATCATGTCAAAGTTGTGAGAGTAAATGTTCGAATAATCCATATATTTTAGGTTAAATATATGTTTATTTTTTATATTTCGAAAAATATCTCAAGAGACCCTACTTATTGAATATATGTACTACAGCCCTTTGTTTTTCTTATGTTTTATAATAATGCCCTTATTACAATTTTGGAGACATTAATTAATTAATCTATGAAAAATGTTAATTAACAAATTTAACCATAGTTATTTATAATTATCAATTTGAATGAACTGATATTTTTCATACTCTTATAGCAATCTTCTAATGATTTAAAATAAAATTAATACTAGCTAACTTAAAGCAATATTTAATACCCTTGTGATTATAGTCTCTGTAATAATTATTTAAAAAATTAATCTACCAAATTAATTCCAAAAGTAAAATAAAAAATTTATATTTATTTTTACTTTAACTTTCTTTATAGATAAATTAATTTACATCCTCAAGAATATTGTTGCAAGTGTATTCCTATAAAAGTAAAGAAAAAACAAGTGAATGAGTGCAATATACTTAACAGCAGTGATCTCTTGAGACACTTTTTTAAAATATAAAAATTAAACAGATACTTAAACAAAAATATATAGATTAAACAAATATTTATCCAAAATTGAGACATCAACCTGTATAATTATTTACAGCTGCCTTGCGGATAGATTCATAACCTTAACAATTTTTTGATGGCAACGTAGAGTTGCTGCCTTCTTGACCGTCGGATGCATGTGAGAAGAATCCAAAACGGTAACCCATAATAGTGAGACGCGTGTGATGAAGATTCCGTCCAATTATCCTGATGATGAGACGGTTTGGATATTGGAAGCTGCATTCCCGTTGTTGGTAACAATTTTACTGAATCGATTTTTACACGTAAAATCGTAAAAATATATGATGAACCAACATTTTACTTATTTCAATAACAAGATTCTACAACTTAAAAAAACAAAAAAAATCTTAAAGATTATGACGGAATTCTTCCGAAAGAATAAATTCTTAAAAGATTTTAGTGGAATTTTTCCAAAAGAATAAATTCTTAAAATGATTAAAGTGGAATTTTTCTAAAAGAATATTTTATTCACTTTGAGCTATAAAATGCAATTACATTGAGGTCTCCCTTGATAAAATACTAAAAGAAATCCTTGCTTTCCTCAACATCACGTCGACCATATCTTTGATTCTATGCACCACTAAAGACCATGATCATTCTTCAGAATTACTTTCGGCATACACTTTTGATTACACTTTTTGTTTTTTGAGAAATTAATTAGAACACAAAAAATTCCTCTCATTGATTTCTTTGAAAGAAAGCTAGGTCCTCTTTCTTATTGAGGTACTATAATTTTTAAGTTTAAATTATTAAAAAAATAGAATTAAAAAATAAAAATTAATAGTATGTTATAAATATAATTTTAAATAATAATTTTCATAAAATTAATAAAGATATAATATATTTTTCAGCATACAACTTAATTTTTAAGAAATAGTTGTTAGTATTTATCAAACACGTTGGTGTTGTAATTTAAAAATTATAGTTGTCCAATCTCAACTCCTAATATGGGCTTAATTAGAAATTCAAGTAAAAATTTACCATCTTTTATTGCTTCCAATAAGCTCAAACATGCAAATTAATTTTCTTACATTTTTAGTTTTACTTGTATCTCAGCGTTTGCTTTGCAAGAATAAATGTCTTACATATTTATGTCTTATTTTTTAATATATAAAATTCAATTTGAATTAATTTTAAGAGGAAATTTTGTTCTCTTGATTTTCTGCTCTTTGAATTTGCTGTTTGTGTGCTGATTATGATTATTTAAGAGCCATTTATTCACAACATTTCATTTCAAATAAAACTAAAATGTCCAATGTATTAAAATTTGTCAAAAGTTTATGCTAAAATTCATTTGGAGAAAAATGATTATTTTAGTCATTTTGAGTCCCCCGACAGATTTTGAGGGAGATTGGAATCTTGTGTAATTTGCTGTACAGAGTCATGTAGGTCCGTCCGCTGAATAAGTGTTCTTTAATGGATCAACTCGACCCGTATTTGCCCCGATATTGACCTGCGTTTGGTTTGACCGCAGGATGTATGTGACACGTCTTGTTAGCCGTTGATCCGCTTTGTGTGAGGGTGCTGGATAGTTGACGTTGTACCTAGACCATTATTTTGATTATAATTGAACGCGGTCCAAGGGTTCTAAAGCTGCCACGTACTCTGCTACTCCGAACCTTTGATTTAATTCAATTTTGGTGGATCCAACGGCCATTTCCCTCATCTCTTTAAAATGTAAAAGCATCATTTTAAGCACTACAGGCCGTCGATTTCGAGCGAGCTTACAAGTGTTACGGCCAAAAAAATTTTGAACTGTACATCAGCCATGGGAAGCTTGGGCAATTTTATTTTGGGGAATGTTGGGAAAGGGACTACCAGATACTTGTAAATTAAGCAGAAATAAAAATTATTTCCTTCTTTGTATGATTAAAATAGAATTTGCACAACAAATAAATAAGCAGAAAAATAAATTAATAAATTCAAAGTAAAAACCAATCACAAGAGACAGATTTTTACATAGAAAATCTAAAGTGGGAAAACTACGGGACCGTAGTCCGATATAATCTTCCACTATATTAATGAGATTACAACACAAATTAATTTCTAAATAATGCTAGAGGGTACCAACATCTAGAATCTCACTATTTTTGGCTTATAGTAATAGCCTAAGAACTATCTCTCTAACAAGTAGGTATCTCAAATAATAGCAAACGGGAGAATAAAATAAAAATTAAGAATAGTAAAATTATAGAAGGCGATGCCAGAAACTTACCCTCAAAATTCCCTCAAAATTTTGGAGAAAATGAAGTTAATTTCGCCTTCTATGCCCAATTAAAGATTTAAATAACTATTCCCTTCTACTGGCTTTTCTCTCTCTCTCTCTTGCCGCTTTTCCTTCCCTGCTCGTCCTTTTTATTAGGTGAAAACTAGGGCTACAGGCTACTGCTTGCTTTTACAGCCAAATTACTTGGCGAATTTCATCAAAGTCGAAGACTTAGTAATAATTACAAACCAAGCAAACTTATTTGGATTTTGGGCCCCAAATTAGATGGACCCAACAAGGAAAAATTTAGTGACTTCTTATTTTTATGTCCTTAAAATTTACTTTTAAACCCTAGATTTTTGAGAAATACTTTTCTAACGGGTTAGAAGCTAATGTTTTAGATTGGATTTTTATCAAACATCAAGAATCAATTAGCATTTATTTTCTTCTCTTGTCTTTAGCTCCAACAAGTTCGTTGATACAAGGTCTTTGAGCTTGAAGGTGTTAAATTTAAGACGGATTCTCTCACACCGATTATCATTTTACCCTTAAATTTTTCTCCTCAGCAGATTTTGATGCTTAACTCACGTAGGAAAAAAATTGTAAGGACTGTGAGGATTTTTTTTATTTAAAAAGCACTCTAAGGTGGGGGTTAGGCAGGACCCCCTTACCAATAGATTATTAAAATTAAAGAAAATTCATATGGAGGGGGAGACATATTCCAAAACCTCTAAGCACGGGAACAAATAAACTCAACAATTAGAAAAATAACAAAAGCATAGAAGATAGGACTAATTAACGCAACTGGCTAGAGAATAGCATACAATTCTTGGGCCAGTAACTAATGTGAAACCTTTCTTAGAACCGGAGGCATACAACCGGGCAATACTAAAGTCATCAACATCACGCCCTCTAGTACCCTTAGGCCCAAATTTAAAATATTCATTAGTCGCAAGATTCTCATCAGAGTTAAACTCCTCATCAGACTGAAAAGGGATGTCCCTAGAATGAGGATTGAAGCCCACGACCATGGAGCAAATATCCTCTACAACAACTTGAAAAAAAAGTAGCGCCAGTGGAAGCCCTTTAAACACCCGGATAATCTAAAAAATAAGGAGGGTTAGAGACCTTAGTTGTCTGAACTCTTTTAATAAAAAATGGATCATAGCCATCTTATGTAGTTTCCTGATAAATAGGCAGCTAAGCATCTACCGAAGCATCCTTGCCAGCACCAGGCCTCAACGGCTTAACATCTTCATGATCCCCCTTTAAATGCACAACAGCATCAGACATAGGAACCTTGCCTTTATCACGAACAACAACACCCTGCACCTGACCAACGGGCTGCTGGGCTCCTAAAGCCCAGGATTAGCAACAAAACAAGCATCAACAAGATGCTTACACGAGACAATATAAAGGAACACACTAAAAATTGACCATCTTGCCAGCAGCTGCCATCACCCTCACCAGTCCAAAGTTTGGGCAACAACGACCGCAAAACATCATATTCAATTAGAATTCTAGCGATTAAGGGCCGATCCACAATAGTAGTAGCATGGTCCACCCGTACAGGCTTACCAATAGCATTAGCAATAGAAAATAAGGCATCTTTGTAATGATTAAAATGCATTAGCAAAAAAATACCGCGTTTGAATATGTCTCAAAGCTCCGAAAACCTCGGAGCAGGCAAAAACCCTAGGTACACAAAGGAATTCCCTCCGCCGTCGCAGGCGGCTCGATCAACGAAAAAGGCTCGGATGCGGGAAGAAGGAGCAGATGAAGACAACCCATCACTAATCACGCATAAGGAGACGCTAGTTGGACAGGCACAGTTCGAGGAGTCTGGATTTGGAGGGAGTGAAGAAAAATGGGAGTTTGAGGACGGAGATGTAACTGAGAACTGTGACGGGGCAATGCCATCTATAACTTTCTCAGCCAGGATACAAGAAAAATTGATCCAGCCATGGAAGAACTCGGTCGTAGTGAAATTATTGGGAAAGAATATTAGTTATCGAGCCCTTTGTGCCCGCTTGACTAATATGTGGAAACCCTCGATGGGTTTCTCGGTAATCGATCTGGAAAACAGCTTCTACCTGATAAGATTTCGGGCGGCAGGAGACGCGGTAGATGCACTGACAAAAGGGCCATGGATTATACTAGGTCACTACCTAACAGTCCAGCCATGGACGCAGGAGTTTGACAGCAAGAACACGGACTTGACCCATGCCACTGTCTGGGTTCGGCTACCTGGATTGGCCATGCACCTGTATCACCAGAAAATATTACAAAAAATTGGTAGTTTAGTTGGGGAGGTCATCAAGTTCGATGACAACACTGAATCATCAACACGAGGCAAATTTGCAAGAATAGCAGTCCGGATTTCCCTCGTGCAGTCGCTAGTTTCCCAGATCGAAATTAATGGAAGGGTGCAAAAGATAGAGTATGAAGGATTACCAGTTATCTGCTTCAAATGTGGCCGATATGGGCACTATAGTGATGCTTGCAGTAGCAATACGAAGGCTGGAACGCAGGTAGGAGATAATGCAACGAGCCATGACAAGCAAAATGTCGAGATGGTTGACTCGCAGGAGAATAGAAGGATGGAACCTCACAACTTTGAGCCATTCGGGCCATGGATGATTGCATCCAAGAGGGGCAGACGCCCGTACATTAGTAAGGATAATGAGGAAGCTTTAAATGGAATTAGGAGGCCTCAAGGAGTGCATGAATCCAGATTTCAAGTATTGGCGATACCAACGAGGAGACACTTACTGGAACACAGACTGAGCTGCATGAGTTGCATGAAATACCCAGCCAAACAAAAGATATAAACAGCAACATGAACCTTGGTAAGGTCACCTTTAGAGCCACCATCTCGAAGAGCACCATCCGACGACAACAAAGGAAAAAATCGGCTATGAATACACAAAACCAGGCCCCCCCATCAAATAACCCCTTTCCACTTACTGACTTTAACCGAATCCCATCAAACAGCCATACAAATGACGACCATTCTACTCCCCATGCAAACCCTAGTTTCACCTTTCGACCTTTTACCCATGCAGCCTCAACCAGCCATAATTTTACCCCAATCACGACAACCTTAGACTCCACCAAACACACAGCAGTGCTTTGCAATCTTCAACCAAATATTCTATCGGGACAAAGTAATGCCATGGGTGATGGGACTGAAGCTGGCCAGCATGATCTTCTTCTTCTCCACTCCTCTCATCTAAGTGAGCCACCTGACGATATGAGGGATAATATTACAGAGGATATTGAAAACGAGTGCTCGGTACAGGCAGCACCAGAAACTGACGTGGCGGAGCACGAAATGTCAGAAGACGAAGGATCAATGGTGAAGGAGACACCCGAGGAATATCCAGAACGGAATCATGGCTAAGAGCCATGTGTATCCAACTATTACTAATATATATTTATTTATGGTATTATCCGTAATGTTTTGGAATGTGCAGGGAGCGGCTTCCCAATCTTTCAGACGAGCCTTTATGTCCATGAAGCAGAGCTACAACCCGGACATGGTAGTGTTAATGGAGCCGAGGATCAGTGAAAGGAAGGCTGATAATTTTATTAAAGCAAGTGGTTTTGATCGGTCGCATAGAGTGGAAGCAGTTGGGTTCTCGGGTGGAATCTGGTTGCTGTGGAAAGACTGTTTTGACGTTGAGATTGTGTGGAATCATAAGCAATTTGTTCATCTAAAAATTTTGAACAAGAGTGCTTTGCTCTCTTGGATTACAGCAGTGTATGCTAGCCCTGTTCCTGTTATTCGCAATGAGCTATGGCACCACCTTAGTTATCTCGCGGCAAACACAACTGAACCTTGGCTCGTGGGGGGTGACTTTAATTCAATTATCTTTCCAGGAGAGAAGATAGGAGGATTGGCTACAACTAGTGGCATATGCAAAAAATTTAGTGACTGGTTTCACAGCAATGGAATATATGACTTGCAGTTTAAAGGGCCCATATTCATATGGTCGCGTGGTTCTTTGTCAAAGCGGCTAGATCGAGTGGTTTGTAACATGGCTTGGTTTGCAAAATTCCTGAATGCTTCAGTTCTCCATCTCCCAAAGATTGAGTCGGACCACCGGCCTGTGTTTATTCGTTTTGATCAACATGCCCGCAAAAGAAAGAATCCAATGCCTTTCCGTTTCATGGCTGTGTGGCTGACAGATTCGAGGTTTGGAAATTTTATGGCAAAATCTTGGAATAAGGATGTCTCCTACTACCAAGCAGCTTCGGAGTTTACAGAGCAAGTTCAACAATGGAATAAGGATATCTTTGGAAACATACTACAAAAGAAAAAAGAATTGTTAGCTAGAATTGGCGGTGTTCAACGAGCTTTGGAACGGAGACCCATCCGGAGTTTATACCGTTTAGAGGGCAACCTAAAAAGGAAGTTGGAAGAAGTGTGGGTGCAGGAGGAATTATTATGGCTACAAAAGTCAAAAAGAGATTGGGTGTTTTTTGGTGATCGAAACACAGCCTATTTTCATCAGAAAACACTTACTAGACGTCGGCGCAACAGAATAGAAGCAGTCAAAGGAGAGGATGGTAGATGGCTTTACGACATAGAGGAAATTAAACAACAGGCTGTCAAGTTTTGGTCTAGCCTGTACACATCGGAACAAGGGGTATATGAGCCGTATCCTGTAAAGGGAAAATTTATGCCAATTGATGACCACCTTTTGGTAAAGCTAGCTAACGAAGTGGAAGACGAGGAAATCCGGCAGGCGATCTTCAGTATGAGTCCCCTCAAGGCCCCTGGAGTGGATGGTTTGCATGCTATGTTTTACCAAACTCAATGGCATATCGTGGGAGAGTCCTTTTGCAAGGTAATCAAGGATGCTTTTTGGTATCAACACATTCCTGCTGAACTGAATAGAACTTTATTGGTCTTAATCCCCAAGACGGAGAATCCAATCTCTTTTAAGATGTACCGCCCGATAAGCCTCTGCACCGTAGCCTACAAATCGGTCACCAAGATTATAGCTAATAGACTGCAAGAGATCCTCTCGGACTTAATTGGGCCACATCAAACTAGTTTTGTTCCTGGTCGCCACATTACCGAGAACATAATCGTTGCTCAAGAGATTATTCATTCTATGAGGAGGAAAAAAGGGCGCCAAGGATTTATGGCAATAAAGGTGGATCTGGAGAAAGCCTATGATAGGCTTAGTTGGAATTTTATGCACGACACTCTTCAGGAGTTGAATTTGCAGAATGGGCTTTTGAATCTCATTATGAATTGTATTACTACAGCGAGTATGAACATCCTCTGGAACGGCGAACTCACCTCCGAATTCATGCCGTCGAGGGGTATTAGGCAGGGTGATCCTCTCTCACCGTATATCTTTGTATTATGCATTGAGCGCCTCAGTCATGGGATTTTGAAGTCAATCCAGCAAGGACAGTGGAAACCAATTCGACTAACGAAATGAGGAACCCCTTTGAGTCACTTGTTCTTTGCGGATGACCTTCTACTGCTCTCAGAGGCTACTATACAGCAGGCTGGTGTAATTAACAAAGTGTTGGAGGAGTTTTGTGCTAGCTCGGGAGCCAAGGTGAATAAATCGAAAACTTTGGTCTATTTCTCTAAGAATATCCCAGGGACGGAGGCATCCATAATTAGCACAGAACTTGAAGTTTCAGTAACGGACAACCTAGGGAAGTATTTAGGTGTTCCACTGCTGCACAACAGGGTATCGAAGCAAACGTATCAGAATATTCTTGACACGGTGGATAAGCGGCTGTCTGGGTGGACTGCCTCTCATTTATTGATAGCGGGACGCATTACTTTGGCACAATCAGTTTTACAAGCCATTCCTGTATACGTAATGCAAACCATCAATCTACCAAGAAGTATAAAACTGAAAATTGACCAGCAGTGTAGGCGTTTTATTTGGAGTGGCTCGGCGGCGCAACAGAAAATGAGTCTAGTGAATTGGGACATGATTTGCACTCCGAAGCAGGAAGGGGGGCTCGGATTTAAAAAGCTGGAGATTATGAATCAAGCTCTCATTATGAAGAACAATTGGAGCTTAATCACTGAGCCTCATAAGTTAAGCAACCGAGTGCTGTCAACAAAGTATGGAATTAAAATGGAAGAGGTTCCCACCAGTCTGCCCACTCGATACGGGTCCCCTCTGTGGAAAGCAATGGGGAAAATATGGAAGGAAACATGTGTGGGCATCCGGTGGAATATTGGCAATGGGAGGACAGCGAGGTTTTGGGAGGATTGTTGGGCAACAAGTAAAAAGCCGCTGACTGAGTTTGTCACCAAGCCAATTCCAAATGAGCTCCAAAACAGGAAGATCGTGGATTTTATTGATGTATCCGGAAACTGGAACTGGGCATTGTTTAGCCATTTGATGCCGCATAATATGCTTTTAAGAATTGCTGCCATTCACCCGCCAGCAGCTGACATTGGCAACGATAACTATTTTTGGGGGAACTCATCT
Organism: Citrus australasica; assembly: GCA_029618585.1. Taxonomy (NCBI): domain Eukaryota; kingdom Viridiplantae; phylum Streptophyta; class Magnoliopsida; order Sapindales; family Rutaceae; genus Citrus; species Citrus australasica. The sequence continues at coordinate 28,784,650 of JARCIV010000003.1, read as the reverse complement.
AATGGGGAATTTTTGGTCAGAACTGCTTATGTTTTGCTGGATAAGTCTCGGAGCTGTGGACCGCAAGTTGACTGGAGCTTGGCTTGGCAATGGAAGGGACCTCAGAGAATTCGGGTTTTTCTGTGGCTGCTACTGCATGGCAGACTAAAAACCCGGGAGGAGCTGTATAGAAGACACATCAATGTTTCTAGATACTGTGATCGTTGTGGAGGATCGGTTGAAGATATATTGCACACTCTCCGGGATTGTGTTACAGCAAGGAGGGTGTGGGAGAAACTCCTGCCGAGGCCACACCATCCGAACTTCTTCTTACAGTCACTGCAGGAATGGATTCACATGAACCTGACGAGTGGGCAGAGTGCGGAAAGCCAAGAGCACTGGAGAGTATGCTTTGGGGTGACAGTGTGGCGCTTATGGCGTTGGAGAAATGAGGTCCTCTTTAACCATGGCTCGTGGGATAGTAGCAATATAGAGTCAGACATCAAAACTCAGACGTCGGAAATCCTAAGGTGCATCAAGCAAGCCATAACCACCAAGCACCGAAAAGTGGAGGCCAGGATCAGGTGGAGTGCCCCGGTATGGCCGGCTGTAAGCTTGAATACAGATGGTGCCAAGAAAAGGCTTGGACAAGTTGGAGCTGGAGGTTTGTTTCGAAACTATAATGGAGAGTGGATCATGGGATTTATAGCGAACCTTGGAGCGTGCTCGGTCCTTGCGGCTGAACTTTGGGGACTGCTGCATGGACTGAGAATTGCATGGAACAATGGCTTTCGGCATCTTCATGTTGGAGTGGATAACAAGAGTGTAGTGCGCTTGCTGGAAATGGCTCCTAGGTACGACAATGAAAACGCCACTCTGATTAAGGCCATTCGGGAACTACTAAAGCGAGATTGGAGGGTTCAACTCGAGCATGTGTATAGAGAGGCAAACCATGCTGCCGATTTTCTTGCTTCTTATAGCTTAAATTCCCCAATAGGATTGCATGTTCTCCATTCTCCTCCTACGGGAATTACTGGCATTCTTTGTAATGACGCTTATGGGATTGCACACTCCCGATTAGTGTTGCCCTAGCTCTTTGTGAGCCCATTCCTAATAAAAAAAAATGCATTAGCAAATACGACAAAGAAACCCAAATAGGAACAAAAGGAGATTCCTCAGAGCACCAAAATAACGTCTATGAGACTACGCGACATGAGACTCAAACCCAAGACCTAAATCTTGGTAAAGCTGCCCACCTAAATCCACTTGGAAAATGTTCAAATGTATTTTAGATAATGTATTTTAGATTGTGAGGTTTGACACAATAGAATGTAGATTCGAGATATTTATAGTTGCGAAGCTTTGTGAGTGTTCTTGATCCACTAACTTACATTATTTTCATAGTGAACTGTTTTGTCTACAAGTGGACATAATAACATGTTGAGATTTTTATCCTAAATTGTGAGGATCAAAGGTTTACTCGTAAAAGAACTTCGTGTTGCGAATATTCACTTATTTTGCATATTTATTTTCATTACCATAAATTGATTTTTAAATTTATTCTATTGAATTATCGTTACTAACTAGGAAAGTAAATCATTAATTTTAAAGGGATTATTATTATTACTAATTATATTGAGATAGCGAAATAAAAAATAAAATTAATAATAAAAATATTTACTTTAATTATCAATCATTATATATGCACAATAAAAAATATTTTATATACATATTATAAATATGTAAATAAATTTTATTCAAAATTATGTCCACTTCAACCATTTACATTGATGTTATTTACAATATTATTATAATTTAATAGTAAGATTTACAAAACACATACAACTGTTTTTAAAATTCATAGAACTTTTGAAAATTGCATCAAACGTTCAATTGATTGTCTTTATAGATGATTATTTCTATAATACAATTAATAGTAATTATTTTAAAAACTATAATATTACCAAAATGATCCAATATCTTTTAAGGACCCAACTGAAATTTAACGAATAAAGGTTACCATTCCTATAGATTGTTAGTAGTTTTAACTACTTTTAATTAATTATTAATATCAACCATTGGATTCCAATCCATTTTATACTACGTTTACTAAATTGGAATCATAATTGATTGAAATTAGGATGAGCAAGAATGGGAATGAGATTAAATGAGTATGAATAATGGAAATTAAAATAAGTTTTTTACTTGAACTGCAGGAATTAGAATTGGAATGAGCTGAATTGGCATTAATGTGTTTACTTTGTCTTTGAATCATAATCAGAATGAGTTACATTATAACATATTACTATAAAGTACTTAATGAACCATTCTCATAATTATTATTTTATATTTTAATTATAGCAATTATTTATTTAAAATGATTATTATTATTAATTATTGTTAATAATAAATCATTTAATTATATTTATATACTAATTATAAAATATATTAATTAATAATAAATATTAATTATTGTGATTATTTATTAAAAATTACAACTATTACCAATTATTGATAATAATAATTAATATATTAATTAATAATAAAAATATATTAATTCTTCAATTATAGTAATATTTTATAATTATTATTAATTAAATATAATTAAAATTAATAATTATTGTTAATAATTAATTATAATAATATATTAATTAATCATAAATGAGGATAAAATGAACATTTTGATTTTTGGAGAGGGGTAAAATGATCAATCCAGCAAATAAAAGACTCACTACCACCTCCTCCTTAGAATGAGTCTTCCATTCCTCATTTTCAAATTGTGGTAGGGTAAATAATATCAATGAAGTCCTTCAGTTTAGTAAAATTCTTATGTTGCCCACATAATTTTAGTTTTAAACAATTTAATCATCCTCAGTTTTTTAACAATTACTTCTATGTGAATTGCTTTTGGTGTTGTTCAACATAATGTTATCAGACTGATGGAACAAGAATGTTGATAAGGTTAGCAAGTAATGAATAGCATAACTGGTTGAGGAAACTCAGGCTTAGATTCTTACCAGTCCTACAATTAACAATTGGAAAAGTTAAATCAAATAATAGCAAGTTCAAATCTTATGTGGCCACTTCTTTTGGCTCGGTCACGGGTTCAGTTTTGATAGTAGGTTCTCTAATAACATGATCCTAATTTTATCATGCTTGAATGCTTGGCTTTACTTCTGCCGCAGATCCATTTCCATGCACATTCACTTTCGCAAAGTTTCTCCGTTTTACATGACTACTTCGAATTCAAGCAAACATTACAAGCCTTAATTGCCGAAGAATGATTCAAATTCATAAATTTCAGAGTTTTGGTTTTGGCGGGAAAATCAAAAGCTCAAGCTGCTGGCGTGGATTCCACTTGTTAGGTTCATCTCATTTGGGGGCCCCAAAGCCCAAAGTCCAAATAAATTTGCTTGGTTTGTAATTATTATTAAGCCTTGGACTTGGATGACATTTACCATGTAATTTAGCTATAAAAGTAAGTGGCAGCCCTAGTTTTCTCATCACACAAAAGGATGAGTGGAGAAGAAAAAGCGGCAAAAGAGAGAGAAAAGCCAGTAGAAGATTTTAATTTGGGAATAGTATTTTCAATTTTTAATTGGGTGATCGGAAGTGATTTTGACTCTGTTTTCTCCCAAATTGTGAGGGTAAGTTCCTGGCCTCACCCTCTACAATCATACTGGTGTTGATTTTTATTTTATCCTCTCTTTGGCTATTATTTGAGATACACACTTGTTAGAGAAATAGTAATTAGGTTGTTACTTTAAGTTAAGAATAATGAAATTCTTAATGTTGATATCCTCTAGTATTATATAGAAAAGAATTTGTGCTGCAATCCATTAATATAGTGGAAGATTATATCGGACTACGGTCTCGTGATTTTTCTCGTTTTGAGTTTTCCACGTAAAAATTTGTACCTCTTGTAGTTAGTTATTGCTTTGGATTTATTGGTTTTTTTTCTGCCTATTTATTTGTGGTACACATTGTTAAGTAAATAAGAGCACCAGCTCAGCCATGCCATCATCCAAATCCCGGGGTGGATCACCTCAGCCGAATGGTACGAGCAGAACACTAATAATAAGCCTTTCACAAACATGGGCCGACAAGAGACGAGTACCAGCCAGAGGAATATACCGACCAGAGAGGAGTACCAGTCAGAGACATATACTGAGCAGATACCCATTCTCCAAAGAGCGGGAACACGATCTCACGAAATCACAACAGTTACGCTTTTCCCAGAACTATTGAGGGAGACACGATGTCCCACGTTTGCCCACAATGTAGCAGTTGGAGTCCCATGAGGAGCTGCCATTACCCAAGAAAGGGGGAATGAAGGGTGAACGGAAACGTGGGACAACGACTATAAACGAGGAAGAAACCAATGAAGAAATGGATGAAAAAATTGAGAGAGAAGAGAAAACTCTGCCAAATTAAGATTAAACTGTTTTTCTGCATAAATTGAGAGTGAATCGTAAGCTATTCCAAAATCTAAATTGAATCGTTTTCCCGTAAATACCTTGTGCTAACTTAGGCATCAGAGGGTTTACGCCGGTAAAACTACCGGCGTCTTTGATCCATTTTTTGTGAATGCAGGCTTAGCAAGATAAAAAGGGGTGATTCCAACCTAATGACGTAAGTGATCGTTAAGGCAAGGAGAAAGCGACAACGTTCCCATTAAACATATAAGCGTTGGTGGAAAAATCTGGTCGGGTAAAGGGCGAGCAGATTTCGGCATCAACATTTTGGCGCCGTCTGTGGGGAGCTGGATAAAAAAACTACCACCAAATTAATAGTCATCAGAGGAAGGACACGAATAATTAGTTATGAATGTTTCAAGGAATGGTGCCTTAGGGGAGGACAATGAAACTATTGAGACAATCATTCTCCGGGAGATTGAGAATGAAGCTCAAGAGAGGATGATGCAAGATCGGCCAGAGCGGATGGAGAAGCAAATGGAGACTCTCACGACCATATTGCATGAGCCGAGGGATGAACGGAGAAGGGACTACGAAAACCCCTGTGGGGAGAGATGAAGTTGAGGCAAAACCCAGGCTCCAGAGGCATAGAGTCGAGGAAATCCCTCCACCGGTAGACCAACCATATGGGGTGCATTCCCATAGAAATACTAGTCGGGTTCCGGGGGAGCGCATGGATGAAGGGAGAGACCAACCTCGCTCCGGACGAGTACTGAAAATTGGTGGACGAGGAGCCAATGTTGATAAAGGAGAGCTCAAACAGCGGCTGCAGAATGCCAACCAGGAGCGAGATTAGATAGCTGCGTGCGATCCTAACCGTGCTGTAGAATTGGAGGGCGAGGTGCGCAGATTGGCGCAGGTGATTGAGAAGATTCAGGGCAAGAGAAAGGCCCCGAGCTGGAGGATAATGCTAGATGAAGAGTCTCCGTTATTAGCCGAGATCATAGGTACTATAATCCCAAGAGATTTCCACTTCCCCGACCTCAAATACTCTGGGCAAAATGACCCGCTGGTGCATATTGAACGTTTCAACGACATGACGGGTGTGCAGGGGCTAATACCAGCTTAGAGATGCAGGGTGTTCCCATTGACATTAGAGGGACGAGCCTGAGAATGGTATCGCAAGCTGCCACGAGGAAGTATAAAAGGATACGAGCAGATGTGCCAAGAGTTGGTCGAGCAGTTTCGAGGAGCAGTAGCCCCAGAAGACAATATAATGGAACTAATAGAGATGAAACATGAGGAGCATGAATCCCTTCGGGAATTTATAAAACGATACCACCGGGCCGTGCTTGATCTGGGAGCTTTCAATCACCCGCAGGTGTTGAGGGGATTAAAAGAGGGTGTGAGAATAGGCCGACTGTGGTACAACTTGAGAAGCCTTCTAGTGTAGAATTATTCGGCGGGATATGAGCATGCAAGGAGAGATATAGAAATCGAAGAGGAGAAATCGGCAAGGATAAAAAGTGAATAGCTGGAAGAGCTGAGACGAAAAGAAAAGAAAAGAGAATCCCGAACGGGAGCGGGTCGGGAAAGCAAGCTAGAGAATCCTCAGTAATGAGCAAAATATCAGCTCGGTCCCACCCTTACCCCATAGCTCAAAGACCACAACAGTTTCAACACAGCTGGGCTGAGCCTCCGTGCCCCCATTCCCGGAGCGGCAGCGAGAATTCCGACAGTTGGCTGCCCACCCTTATCACAACTCTCATAAGGCACTATATGCAGTCAACTTCAGAGCTGGATGACCCAGTCAGCTACCCTCAATGCCAGCTCGGGACGATATCCAGGATAGCTGAGCTGTCCAACTGATTGACCAGAGCTCAACATAAAGACAATACACCCCATCAAAAAGTCTCTATGGAGGAGTTATATAAGAGGATCGAGGGGCAATGCCTGCTATACCCTCCTGCCCCCGTAACAAAACCTGCTCACAGACGTGATAAGAGCAGATTCTGCAAATTCCATAATACTCATGGTCATACAATAAACCAGTGTCGTGACCTAAAAACTCAGGTGGAGGATTTAGTGAGAAATTGATACTTGGATGAATATGTAGATGGAGGCTCACCCATCATTGAATAACAGTATACACGAGATAAGGGAGTTAAGAGAAGCCTAGAGCGTGAACAGCCCATTATTCGTGTGATAGCAGGAAGGCCAACATTGGCTGGGGATTCGAACAGGGCACGGAAGAATTATGGGAGATATGCCATGACCAGCAAAGAGGTGCTTTTCAATTTACCAGCAGCCAAGAGGAGAAAGTGAGGCAAGTTCTCATTATGTGGACAGAGGACGATGAAGAGGGTGTTTTATACCCTCATGAGGATGCACTGGTGATTAAGGCAATGATGGTCGGTACAGAATTGCAGCGAATACTGGTAGACATGGGTAGCTCGGTTGACATATTGTTTAAGTCAGCCCTAGATGATATGGGAATTTCAGACTTAAAACTGGAGCGGATAAATACATCCTTGAATGGATTTGGAGGAGGACGGTTAACCCCTATGGGGATCATCGAACTTCCGATTACGGTGGGGTCAAAGTCGATTAAAAGAACAATGATGCTGGACTTTAAGGTGGTAGAAGAAAGAAACCCTTACCAGATGATATTGGGATGACCTTTCATGAGGGTAAGCCAGTGCGTTGTATCCACACATTACCTAGCACTGAAGTATAGAGTAAACGGAGTTGTTGGTGTAGTAAAAGGTGACCAGAGAATGGCAAGGAGCTGTTACGCTACAACAGCCAAGGAGACACTGCAGGTTACCTTTCTGGATAACCGAGGAGATTCAAAAAAGGGTCGCCAGGAGCCTGTTGAGAAACTGGAGGAGGTTGTGGTGAGCAAGAATAACCCGAGCAGAGTGGTTAAGATCGGGTCAGGATTGGGCGAGACAATAAAAGGCGAGCTGGTGAAGTGTCTACAATCCCATGCAGATATCTTTGCCTGGTCTCATGAGGACATGCCAGGAATTGATCGCGGGGTAACTTACCACAAGTTGGCAATCAAGAAAGGGGCAAGGCCGGTGAGGCAGAAAAGGAGGTGCTTTAACCAAGAAAGGTACGAGGCCATAAATGCCGAGATGGAAAAGCTGTTGAAAGTAGGATTTATAAGGGAGGCTAAGTACCCGGAGTGGATTTCCAATGTAGTACTAGTAAAAAAGGCCAACAGAAAATGGAGAATGTGTGTGGACTTCACAGACCTTAATAAGGCATGCTCGAAGGACAGTTTTCCCCTACTAAAAATAGACCAATTGGTGGACTCAACAGCGGGTCACAGTCTGCTTAGCTTTATGGATGCCTTTTCAGGATATAATCAGATACCCATGGACGAGCAGGATGAGGAAAGCACCACCTTTATAACTAACAGGGGTTTGTTTTGCTACAGGGTAATGCCTTTTGGCCTGAAAAATGCAGAAGCTACCTATCAAAGGTTGGTGAACAAGATCTTCAAGCCATAATCGGTCACACTATGGAAGTATATGCGGACGATGTGATCACAAAGTCTAAAAAATCGAGGGATTATGTGAAGCACTTGGAAAAGACTTTTGAATTGTTGAGGAAGTATGAAATGAAGCTGAACCTGGAGAAATGTGCATTTAGGGTCAGCTCGGGTAAATTTTTGGGATTCTTGGTAAGCCACTGAGGGATCGAGGCCAACCCGGAAAAGATATGGGCGGTAACAGAAATGAAGTCCCCACGAACAGTTAAAGAAGTGCAGAGCCTTACGAGGAAATTGGCAGCATTGAACCGATTCATCTCGCGGGCCACAGATAAATGACACCATTTCTTCCAAACCAAAAAGAAATGGAGAAAGATTGAGTGGACATCATAATGTGAGGAGGCATTCGGGCAGCTGAAGGAATGTCTGGACCGCGCCCCGTTACTATAAACTCCAAGAGAAGGTGACCAGCTGTTTTTGTACTTGACAATCTCAAAATGGGTTACCAGCTCGGTATTAGTCAGAGAAAAAGAAGGAAAGCAACATCCCGTATACTACACCAGCAAGGCCTGGTAGATGCAGAAACAAGGTATCCACTGATGGAGAAATGGGCACTTGCTCTAATAATGGCAGCACGTAAACTCTGACCATATTTTCAGGCCCATCCGATAGTTGTGATGACTGACCAGCCTCTTCGGCAAATGCTCCAAAAGCCAGATGCATCTGGCCGGTTAGTAAAATGGTCCGTGGAGCTGAGCGAATTTGACCTATCATATAGGCCCCGAGGAGCAATCAAAGCCCAAGCTTTGGCCGACTTTATGGTTGACCGTGTAGAATTAAGGGAAGAAATTCAGGAGGGGCAACTAGTAGAACATGAGAATCCAAAGGGAGTATGGATGGTAATGGTTGATGGGTCACGTAGTGAATAAAAATCCGGAGCAGGAATTGTAATACGAAGTCCAGAAGGGATCGAGATGTCCTATACAGTGAAGTTCGAATTTCAACTCACGAACAACCAAGCTAAATACGAAGCCTTCATCACTAGGCTCGGGGTAGCACATGCCCTACGAGCAGAAAAGGTGGAAATCCAAGCATATTCCCAATTAGTCTGCAATCAACTCAGTGATCAATTCCAAGCAAAGGAAGAAAAGATGGGGCTTTATTTGGAGAAGGCAAAGCAGATGGTCAGGCTTTTCCAAGAATTAGAGATAAAACAGATATCCCGAAATGAGAATTACTGAGTAGATATGTTGGCCAGAATGGCCACAATTGCGGATCCAAAGTTACCCAAATCAGTTCCACTGGAAGTGAAAACCTCGCCAAGCATAAGGGAGTAAGCAGAAGTAATGCGGGTGAGCATCGAAGAGTCCTGGATGAATCATATTTTCTCCTACATCTGCGATGGCATTTTACCGGAGGGCAAGAAGCAAGCAAGAAAATTGAAATGCCGAGCAGCAAGATATATGCTACTCGATGGGGTACTTTACCGCCGAGGATTCACCTTACCCGTTTTGAGATGTTTGGATGACGAGGAAGTATATTATGTATTGAGGGAGATCCATGAAAGGATATGTGGCAACCACTTGGGGGCAATAACTCTGAATTTCAAGGCACTTCAACAAGGATACTTCTGGCCGACTATGCACCAAGATGCAAAAAAGGATGGCAAAGAATTATAAAATATGCCAGAGCTTCTCGGAGGTTCCTGCTCAGCCCCCAGAAAAGCTGACCACTATGTCATCCCCATGGCCTTTTGCCTAGTGGGGAATTGACCTGATTGGCCCATTACCTAAGGGCAGAGGAGCGGCAACACATGAAATTGTAGTTGTAGACTATTTTACCAAGTGGGTAGAAGTAGGAGTCCTTAGTCAAATCACGGAGAGAAAGACGACGGATTTCATTTAGAAGAATATCATCTGCTGATATGGGATCCCCTATGCCGTCATTACAGACAATGGGAGACAGTCAACAACAACTTCAAAGAATTCTGCACTTAACGGTGGACCTAAAGTTCTGCACCCCAGCACACCCCGAGGTAAATAGACAAGTGGAAGCAGCCAATAAAGTAATAAAGAAACTCTTAAAAACTAGGCTGGGAGAGAAGAATGGAGCTTGGGTCGACGAGCTACCAGGAGTATTATGGGCTTATCGGACAACCCACAAAACTGCCACGGGGAAACCCTATTTGCTTTAGCTTTTGGTCATGAGGCGGTAATCCCAGCAAAAATTGGAGTGGGGACACATCGGACAGAATACTTCAACGATGAACAAAACGACGAGCAGATCTGCTTAAGCCTGGACCTGTTGGAGGAGAAAAGGGAAGAGGCTTTGCAGAAAGTGGCCCAATGTCAGCAAAGAATCAGGCATTATTACAACAAGAACGTACGCGTAAGGCAGTTCCGAGCAGGAGATTGGGTACTTAGGAAGGTGAACCAAAACACTAGGGACCCTAACCATGGCGCTCTCGACTCGAAATAGGAAGGCCCTTATAGGGTAATACTAGCGACTAGACCAGGAGCTTACAAGCTGGCTTACCCAGATGGACGAGATGTGAAGAGGTCATAGAACACTGAACACTTGAGGAAGTACTTCCAGTAAGCAAAGTGCTTTACCAAGTATTTATTTCGATAAGTTATTTTTGTTAAACGCATGATGACTTGTGGCACATGCATATATTTCACATTTCTGTAACCCATGCAAGTTTCAATAAAGATGAATTCAGCATGAAAATTCCCTTCTAGCAAAATCCATTAAATTTTATTAAGGCAAGCAAGTGTCTATTCCTGCTCGGTCGCCTAAGGACCAGCAGGCAATTTCACGAAGTTCTACAAAGGCAAGCAAGTGCTTATTCCTGCTCGGTCGCCTAAGGACCAGTAGACATTTTCACAAAATTTTACTAAGGCAAGCAAGTGCATATTCCTGCTCGGTCGCCTAAAGACCAGCAGGCAATTTCACTAAGTTGTACAAAGGCAAACAAATGCCGAATTCTGCTTGGTCGCCTAAAGGACCAGCAGGTAAATCTACAAATTTGGTTATGGCAAACAAGTGCCCATTCCTATTCGGTCGATTAAAGGACCAGCATGCAAAGCCAACTGAAAATGTTAAAGTAATTTGCATAAATTATCCATAAACAAAACCACAATAAAAAAAGCCAACAGAAAGCATCTAAAATTTATACTTAAATGTTTACAAAGATAAAAAGATAAGCCTAAGGGTTATGAGGTTCAGCCGCCTCAGTAGTCGAAGGATTGGCAATCTCAGGAAGAGGAGGATCAGCAACATCGGGGAGAGTAGGCATTGACCCTTGACCTACTTTGAGAGCACAATCCCCTGCTTCCTCCTCCTGCACCCCATTTAAAAGAGCCTCCACCTGATCCTGGTCACCCTACTCCTTATCCCCCTGGTCGGCCTCGGCCATATATTTCTGTACTCCAGCTTCAAGCTTGCTCATGTCAAGCTCGGGATATTCTTCCTTAAGCACAAACATAATGCACTTGTAGCAAAAAGCGAGACCAGAGTTATACTCGACATCCAGCCGATCGCCCACATCAGCAGATTTACCTTTCAGATTGCCCAACTATTCATTCATAGACTTGATTTCCCCCTCGAGGGCCGTCTTCAAGGTATTTCGCTCGCTTTGAGTAGTCTGGAGGTCAGATTTCAAATCACCCAACTCACCCTCAAGCTTGGTAGAGTTGGATTCAGCCATGGCCACCTTTTCTTCCAGGTCCATGATCTGCTTCTGCAGATCAAGCAGCTTTTCCTTCGAGCGGTCGGCAGACTTAGCTCTTTTCTTCAAGTTCTGGTTATCAGCTTAAAGCTTCCTCTTATGGCGCGAGGCTCTGTTTTTGTAGCAAGAAACTAGAGTAGCCAGCTTGAAGGAGACCCTCTGGACAGAACCAGCCAATTCACTGAGATTCATGCTCTCAATGTCCTTGACCATTTTCGGTCCCACTGACTTCCCATAGTCCCTCTGATACGAGGTCAGATAGTCCCCTTGATCCCGATGCGAAAGAGAAGAGGATCGGTCTCTAGAGTGAACGCTGACCTCAGGACTCTTGTCAGTAGTTTTCTCCCCACGGCTCTTACGAGGTGGAGGAGGGGGCAGAGCAGGAACAAAAGCCTTGGAAGGACCAACGCTGGCTTTCTTCAGAGGAAGAGGAGGATTGTTGGATCTGCTTGGAGCCCAACCACGCTTTCTGGTCATGGCACTGAGGATCTTGTTATCCATTCCGGCAACTACGTCCACTAAACGCGAACCGACCAGGTTTGTTGATGATAAGAGATCTTGGCAGGTAGACGCGTTCACCAACGCAGTCTCCACCTAGAGCAAGGGTCTGTCATCAAGCTCCTTGATCAAACCCTACGACTCTGAAAGAGAAAACAAGTTTAAAGAACCCAATAAGTGACGATCGGAGAAAGAAAATAGACAATAAATAAACGACCTGGGGTGATAAAGTGCGTTGGAAGATGAATATCACCACCAAGCGAACGGGCTACTAGGCACCAATTTCCTCCAGAAAAGAAGAATTTGTTCTTCCAATTTTTACATAAGGAAGAAAATCTGGTGATCGGCTTCCTCTTTGCAGAGCTCGATATGAAGCAGTATCAGCCCGCTTTCCTTGGGCTACTCCGCAGCTAGTACAAATGTTTTACCTTAACAAGGGAGGGTTCCTCTGATCCGCACCTCCCCCATAGAACATATATAGTCAAGAGAACTCTCCACCTATTTGGATGTAGCTAACCTGGAGCCAGGTGCATACCACCCAATATCTTGGCAAAATAACGCTGAAGGGGCAACTGAGCTCCTAATTTGAAACTCTCCAAATGCATCGTCACATACCCCCTCGGAGATCGGCTAGGAACGTCATCTTTCCCGGGGATTACAAGGAGAATCTCTTCAGGTATGTTGTAAAGGGTTCTAAGCTTGAATAGCTTAGTTGGGGTGGTGGCACAAGCTATGTAGTCAATAGGGTAAGAATCTGCCTCCACCTTATGGCCAAGGTTTCTCTTTTTAGGGCATCTGCTTGGCTCAAAACTGGTCCCCTCACCGTCACCTTCCTCTTCAGGGACCCCAGCCCCACCAGAACTATGGTTCCCACCTCGGTTTCCTACAAGCTCTAATTCAGGGGAAGGAGAAGTGGCCATAGGACGAGGGTATTCAGGGGCATCCCTGTAATATGAGGGACTTACACTGCAAGAAGAGTATAGAGGATCATTGGGTCCAAACAGATGGGGATATGAATCCTCTATCTCTTCATCACTCTCATCTACAATTATTTTTCCCTTCCGGTTTGACATATTGAAGTTTAAAAAGGGAAAGCACAAAATATCCAAATGTATGGGTATAAAAAGGGACAAATACAGAACCCATAATACAAAACTCAATCAACAACAACCAGATAGGGGGTTAAAGGCTATACCTGGAATAGGCTGGCACGGATAGCACTGTAGTGATAGAGAAAGAACCCAGCAAGTGGAGGCTCCGGACGCGGAAAGTGTGAGCAAAGTTCAAAGAAGGAGTTGGCTTATGGCGGAGAGACGAAAAACAAAACGATGATGATTTAAGTCTAGGGATTTGAAACGAAAAGGGGGAAATGAAAGCGTTTAAGTGATGGGGATGCTAACTCACTCACCGTATATCGAGGATAGATATCCTGTTATTTCAAATTTCAAATATGAAGAGTCGGGAAGCGCCACGTCATTAACCATTATAAAAGGCCTGACGAGACATAAGTCCAAATATATACGAGATATATTCATGAAGGCCCATATTCAGACTAAAATCTCCTCAAACGAGAGATGGAACCTCAGATCCACCACAATAACTCGAGGATTAGATGGGTAGTTCCCAGAATCAGTAAGATTCGATTATCAGTTTCTACTCTCAACTCATTTCACTCGCAAGACTAGAAACTAGGGGACTGGTGTTAAGTAAATAAGAGCACCAGTTCAGCAGTTAAGTAAATAAGAGCACCAACTCAGCCATGCCATCATCCCTACCCCGGGGTGGATCACCTCAGCCGAATGGTACTAGCAGAACACTGATAATGAGCCTTTCACAAACATGGGCCGACCAGAGATGAGTACCAGCCAGAGGAATATACCGAACAAAGACAAGTACCAGCCAGAGGAATACACCGACCAGAGACGAGTACCAACTAGAGGAATATACCGATCAAAGATGAGTACCAGCCAGAGAGATATACCGAGCAAATACCCATTCCCCAAATAGCGGGAACACGATCTCATGAAATCACGACAGTTACGCTTTTCCCAGAACCATTGAGGGAGACACAATGTCCCATGTTTGCCCACAATGTAGCAGTTGGAGTCCCATGAGGGGCTGCCATTACCCACGAAAGGGGGAATGAAGGGTGAACAGAAACGTGGGACAGCGGCTATAAAAGAAGAAGAAACCAATGAAGAAAATGATGAAAAAACTGAGAGAGAAGGGAAAACTCTGCCAAATTAAGATTAGACTGTTTTTCTGCATATATTGAGAGTGAATCGTAAGCCATTCCAAAATCTAAATTGAATTGTTTTCCTATAAACACCTTGTGCTAACTTAGGCTTCAGAGGGCTTACTCCGATAAAACTACCAGCGTCTTTGATCCATTTTTTGTTAATGCAAGCTTAGCAAGATAAAAAGGGGTGATTCCAACCCAGTGACGTAAGTGATCGTTAAGACAAGGAGAAAGCGACATCGTTCCCATTAAACATATAAGCGTTGGTGGAAAAATCTGGTCGGGTAAAGGGCGAGCAGATTTCGGCATCAACACACATCTTATTTTAATCACACAAAGAGGGAAAAAGTGTTTTTTTTGCTAAATTTACAATTTTTTATAGTAATTCCTTTCCCAACTGAGTAGTATCAGAGCCAAGTTGTGTGTTTTATTACTTGTGTGGTTGAGATAGAGGAATCCTCGGCTTGCATGATTAAAGTAAAGTAATGGAATTATTGTATTTGAAAGTCTAGAACAGAAGATTTGTTATACATGAAAGACTTACATGAACCCATTAAAAGCGAAGAAGCTAGACACGCCAATTTAGATGATAAGAAATGGGCTCAATTAAACCAGAAGGCTGAGGGTACTATTAGATCATGGATTGATCAGAGTGTGTACCACCATGTCACGAAGAAATCTAAGGTTGATGTTCTTTGGAGAAAATTAGACACAACTTATGAGCAGCCGACAACACAAAATAAAGTCAATCTGATGAAAAGGCTTGTTAATTTGAAATACAAGAGGGGCGTAATATAACTGAACACACTAGTGAGTTTCAGGGATTTGTTGATCAATTGACTACTATGAAAATTATTCTAGATGATGAGTTACAAGTATTATTATTGCTTAGTTCTTTGCCTGGCAGTTGGGAGACATTAATGGTTTCAGTGAATAATTCAGCGCCGAGCAGAAAATTAACCTTGGATATAGTTATAGATAGGTTGTGGAATGAAGAATCTAGAAGAAAAAAATGTTGAAGTAGTTTCTTCTAAATCAGATGCACTTGTTTCATAAAAGTAAGAAAGGTAGAGGAGAAGCCAAAGTAGAAATTCTCACCAGCAGACCAATGATAGCCCCATAAAAAGATCTAAGTCCTAAAGGAGAAATATGAAGTGCTTTCATTGTCACAAAATGGGTCACGTTAAAAGGGAGTGTAGATTGTAGAAAAGAGAACATGCGAAAGAAAAGGGTGATACTCAGAAAAGTGACAAAGAAAACACTGCAGCCATAGTTGACGATGATTTAGGTATTGTTTATGATGAAAGCTCAATAAATCTCACTTGCCATACCAGTGATTGGGTGATTGATTTCGGTGCTTCGCTTCATGTTACTGCACATCGTGATTACTTTACATTTTATGTTAATGGTGATTACGACCATGTTCGGATGGGAAATGAAGGGGCATCCAAGATTGTACGCATAAGAGATATTTGCTTGGAGACCAACACTAGCTATAAGTTGTTGCTTAAAGATGTCAGATATGTACCCGATATTCACCTCAATTTAATCTCTACAAACAAATTTAATGATGATGGTTATATTAACAAATTTAGTGAAGGAAAATGGAAGCTCACCAAAGGCTCTCTAGTGTTATCTAAGGGGAGGAAAGTAAACACTCTATATATGATAGAAGCCAAGATAAAGAAAGAATATGTGAATGTGACTGTAAAAGATTCTAACATTGAGACATGGTATAAAAGACTTGATCACATTAGTGAGAAAGGGTTAGAAACTCTTGTCAGAAAAGGATTTCTACACAGCTTTGCAAGTATGTCCTTTAAGACTTATGTTCATTGCTTAGTTGGAAAGACACACAGAGTAGCTTTTAAAAGTTTTTCTCCATCTAGAAAGTCACAAATCCTTAATTTGATTCACACTAATATTTGCATGATGCAAAATAGATCAATATGAGGTGCACTTTATTTTGTGACTTTTATTGATAACTATTTTAGAAAAGTGTGGGCTTTTGCTTTAAAATCTAAAGACCAGGTGCTTGATATATTTAAGTTCTTCCATACTTACGTTGAGAGAGGGACAAGAAGAAAGTTAAAATGCGTTAGGGTAGATAATGGTGGTGAGTACAAATGACCATTTGAGCAGTATTGCAGATCCCATGGAATTAGATTTGAGAAGACTGTACCAAAAACCCTGCAGTAGAATAGTGTTGTAGAAAGGATGAACAGAAAAATTGAAGAAAGAGTCAAATATATGCTTTCTGATGCCAAGCTTCCTAAATCCTTCTGGGCGGAGGTTATACGTACTATGGTTGACTTGATTAGCCTTTCTCCTTCAGCTCCATTAGACTGTGATGTACCTGAGAGAGTTTTGACGGGGAAAGATGTTTCTTATAAACACTTGATAGTGTTTGGTTGCAGAGCATATGCTCACATCCCTAAAAATGAGAGTTTGAAGTTTGATGATAAAGCCAAGGAATGCATTTTTTTAGGCTATGGGCATGAAGAATTTGGGTACAGATTATGGGATCTAGTGGCAAGGAAATTATGCAAAAAAATCACTAATCAAGCAAAAAAATCACTCATTAACTGAAAAAAACTATATTTAAATAATTAGAATAAATTTTATGGAATTGGTTTAACCATGAATCTATATATATCCTTGGAAATTTATAATTTTTTCATTTTCTATCATAATATTTGTTTATTACACAGAAAAATTAATTTTTTTTAAAATGTAGATCAAGCCAAAGCAAAATAAAAGTTATTTTTATATTACTAGACATATATGGTATATGAATAAAATTAGATTTAATTTTCAATTTTATACGTACTTTATCTAGTTTTAAACTTTACCTTTTGTACTTAAAGATCATTTGGGGTTATTGCCAAATAAGTTTAGAAGGATGCAAAATTACCTTATCTTATAAATAACTTTAAAAAAACATAAAAAGAGAACTTTAAAAAAACATAAAAAAAAAATTATTCTCTCAAATACAAGCTTTTATCGCGGCATGCAAAATACACCCCGTTTAAATCTAATCACACCTCTCTAATTTTTTTTTTTCTTTTTTCGCCCCTATGAGGTAACGAAGTAGTTAAAAAAGTATAACCTTTAGAATTTAGATTCCTTTCGCTTTTTTGGTTTTTTCACCCCCACTTTCTGAGATGACCAAGACTTGCTTTTGGAATACATATAAATTAATCTGGGGTAGCTGGAAGTTGCATTTTTTTTCCAAAAGAAACATATTTGCCTGAGATTAACTTCTTTCCTTTGAATCAAGACACTTCATTGGAGTTGATCAGATCAATCAGGTGGCTTCGTTCAACACACTCAAATCTGTAAGTTTCATTTTATACATTTCTCTTTTATCCTCAGAATTAATTTGCACATCCTGGATGTTTAAAAAGGAAATAAATAAAATTGAAAGAAAGCTTCGAATGGTAATTTACTTTGTATTGTATCAACTCCTTAATTTGCTTTATTTTGAGGCTCTAATTAAGATTTGCTTAAGTAAAAGTCGGCAAACACTCTCTCCAATCATCATCTGAAAAACTTTTTTATTGTATTTGGAAGTAAATGAGAGGCTGTCAATTAGTTTGTTTAGTTAAGAAGAAGATGATTAATTTGTTGTTCAATAATTTTATGTTAAAAGAAATTATTATAGTAATTATGTTATATTATTTTTCTCTTTCTCTCTCTTTTCTCTTTTTTAACACTAATAATTAATAATTTTTATCTCCTTGAATTTCGTAAGTTTCGATGAATCTTTAGGTTTGTAAATTTTTTTCTTTAGATCTCGATAAATAACATTTCACAATATTTGTTGATCAGGCTGTGTTATAAACAACGCAGATTTTATAAGTTGAATCAATTTTCACTGGAAGCTTTTAAACAGTAATTACAGTTTAGCATAATTTTTTTTTAAGTGTATGGATTTTGTATATT
The DNA here is from genome assembly GCA_029618585.1 of Citrus australasica. Classification (NCBI taxonomy): domain Eukaryota; kingdom Viridiplantae; phylum Streptophyta; class Magnoliopsida; order Sapindales; family Rutaceae; genus Citrus; species Citrus australasica. The sequence continues at coordinate 28,766,345 of JARCIV010000003.1, read as the reverse complement.
TCTATGATAAAGAACTTTGATTTTTCTTACAGTTCTAAACACAATAAAAATAGATCCCACAAACAATTATGGATAAGTTATGAAAAATTAATAAGAATTTATTGAACATAAGTTGAACAATATTTTGTTGATATAATAATTAAAATATTATTATTTTTAATTTAATGATAACAAAATTAATATCACTTTTTTGAAGAACAAAATAGTGTACTATTTTCCAATATACATATTACATGGAAATGTATATTTAGAAAATAGAATTAGTGTTTAAATAAAAAGTATTAATTATGATAAAAATAATAAGATAAATTTTATAAGGTTACAACAGTAATTACCAAATTAATATCCAATATAAATTAACAAAACTAACCAATCAAATGTTTACCAGGAGAATTAGTGTCAAATTTTAAAAATAGATATCTAATTTTAGGCTAAATCTCTTGAAGGTAAGGGTGGTCATCCAACCCACCCACTATTGATTAGTTTAAAAAAAATCAACCCAACCAATCAAATAAATATGTTCAACCCAACCCAATCTTATCCTTAAATCATTGTGCTGGGTCAATCGAATTGATTAAAACTAAAAATGAAACAAGTTCAAACATAAAAGTTGAAAAAAAAGAAGCTATTTGCTACTTAAAATCAAATTCAAACAGTAAAAAGCATATTAATTCCCACCTGGTTGGACTCCATTAAAGTTTCAGTAATAAAAATCATTATGTTTACCATTAATTCCTATAGATTGCTGATAATTTTAATATTTTTAATTAGTTATTAATATCAACCGTTGGATTCCACTCCATTTTAATGGAAATATGGAATCCAATGGTTTCAACACGGCTAATGGGCAGAATGGTAAAGATGCCTATACAATTGAAAAGCCTGATAATTTTCGTTTAGATTCCTTGAAGCTTCCAGGAAGTTCGATGCTAAGTTCATCGTGTGAGTAAGCAGTGACAATATTTATTGATTATTAAAGAGGCCACTTTTTGACAACAACACAACTCCTATTGCTTAATTTATTTTTTCCCAAAGGATATTTACATGAATAAATTCTTTGAATCAAACACTGCATCGGAGTTGTGGTAATAATAATAATAATACTGTATTGGAATTCATTTAAGGGCTTCCTGCAATACACTCAAAAGCTGTAAGTTCTATCTCATAAATCTCTCTCTTTTATTTTCAGAATTCATTTTGCAAATTTTGATGTAAAAAAAAAAATGTAAAAATTGAAAGAAATCTTTGAATGTTAATTTCGTACAAACTCTCTTCTTTCTTTTAGAGGCTCTAATCAAGATTTGCTTAAGCAGAGATTGGTGTGCACACTCCCCGATTAGCATCTAGAAAAAATTTATATTACATTTTGGGGTTTATCATGTGTAAAGAATTTAGATCTATTTTAATCAGCATAAACAAATTAAAACGGTAGATATATTAATTTTTCTAATTAATTAATCCTGAAATTACTGTTCACGGATTACTGTTTATACAATATTGTTCATGCAATACTATTTAGAGTCACTATTCATACGAGTTACTGTGTAGGTTGTCAAAAAAAGTAGAATTTATATATAATTTATAAAATTTTCATTTTTGTGCTGCCCATAATTTTGAATGAATCTTATTGTTTGCATAGTATTGTGCGTTCACTGGATTTCACTTGATTTATTCTAAATTTTCAGGAACAAATTAATATAATGGCTTCCACGAGCTGCCAAGATGTCTCTCATAGGAAATACGATGCCTTCTTAAGCTTTAGAGGAAAAGACACCCGTCAAACGTTCATAAGTCATCTCTATACTGCTTTGAACGATAAAGGAATTTATGTATTCAGGGATGACAAACAACTTGAGAAAGGAGGATCCATTTCACCAAATCTCCTTAAAGCAATTGAAGAATCAAGAATTTCAATTATTGTTCTCTCAAGAAACTATGCTTCTTCCACTTGGTGCTTGGATGAACTTGTCAAGATTGTTGAATACAAAAATAGAGAGGATCAGATTTTTCCAATTTTCTATGATGTGGAACCAACTGCTGTAAGGAAACAGACAACAAGTTTTGGAGAAGCTTTTACCAAACACGAAGAATTTTTCAGGGATAATATAGAAAAAGTACAAAAGTGGAGACGAGCTTTAAAAGTGGTGGCCAATAAATCAGGTTGGGAATTGAAGGACAGGTAATCATTCTTATTCTCAAATATTATTATTATTATTATTATTATTTTGTTCTGCATGATTAGTATTCATGATTCAACATTGTTTTCAATTTAACAGCTTCTCTTTAATATGTATATATATCATATGACGTGTCGTTATTAAAGTAGTAGTGCTATAAATGAATTAATATTTGCAAATGAATAGGTATGGATGTTGATACTATAAATTATTGTGTTCTGAACTATTGAAGGCTATACATATGTATCTTGTGTTGCTTTGTGCTCTATTAATCACATCTAAAAAATAAAAATAAAACATTACTCTTAGATTGACTCTTTAGTATCGGTTAATAATAACAATGACAATAATCGCAAGCCCAATGATATCATCAATATCATTACATATTTAGCTAATTGTAGTGCTACACATCTCAAATTTTTTATTTCAATAAACCATCCCAAAATGATGTGACGTCCATCAATTGGCTCTTGAAATAATATAATTAACTCGCGCGAATCTTCTAAAGAATTATCAACCACTTATTAAATGACACATCATTTGGGAAGTTTATCATCATCATCTAATTGATTTCATGTGAGCAATAACTGTTCTTATAAAAAATTGATATAAATTCTCTTTTAATCTAATTTATCCTCCTACAGAAAGAAATAATATGTACATGAGAAGAAAACAGCAAAAGAAATTGAATTTTCTCATTCTTCTTGTTTCTGACCCACGCGATAATATATGTTACTTGATTATACGACTTCAATTTGATGAAATGAATATTATATAGTTTGGATTGTATACATTATATGGAATTGATTTGTTACTACGTTTACACAAACTTTAATTTAACAACAGTAATCTTCTCTTGTTGTTTTCAATTTGCAGCAATGAGTCAGAATTTATTGAGGAAATTGTCAATGTGATATCAAGTAAAATTCGTACAGAGTCAGAGATTCTTAAGGAGCTAGTAGGAATAGGATCACGCTTGGAGAAACTGAAGTTTCTTATGGGTGCAGGGTGCAATGATGTTCGTATGATAGGGATATGGGGTATGGGAGGTCTAGGAAAGACAACTCTTGCAAGAGTTGTTTATGACTTGATCTCCCACGAGTTTGATGATAGTAGTTTTCTTGCTGATGTTAAAGAAAATTATGATAAAGAAGGCAGTGTAATATCTTTGCAAAAGCAGCTCATTTCTGATTTACTGAAGCTTGCGGATAATAGCATACGAAATGTCTATGACGGTATTAACATGATAGGACGTAGGTTGCGACAAAAAAAGGTCCTTCTCGTGATCGATGATGTCGCTCATGTTGAGCAACTAAGAAGATTAGCTGGAAAGCGCGATTGGTTTGGCCCGGGCAGCAGAATCATAATAACAACGAGGGATGAACATTTGTTGAAGTTGCATCGAGTCGAGGAAGTTTTTAAGCTTGAGGCACTAACTTATGATGAGGCATTCCAACTCTTTTGTTTGAAAGCCTTTGAAACCCAGAAGCCCAGGGAAGAATATGTTCATCTATCTCAACTTGTTGTAAATTATGCTGGTGGTCTTCCATTAGCTCTCAAGGTTTTGGGTTCTTTTTTGTTTGGTAGGCCTGTGGACGAGTGGACAAGTACCTTGGAAAGACTAAAAAGAGAACCTGAAAATGAGATTCTAGATATACTCCAGATAAGTTTTGATGGCTTGAAGGAAGCAGAGAAGGAAATATTTCTCGATGTTGCGTGTTTCTTTAAAGGGGAGAAGAGAGATTACGTGTCAAAACTTCTCAATAGCTGTGGTTTTGAACCAGTAATTGGCATTGGTGTTCTTATTGAAAAATCTCTATTAACAATATGTGAGAGCGACAGACTATGGATGCATGATTTGTTACTAGAAATGGGTCGACAAATTGTTAGGAGGCAGTCCCCACGGGAGCCTGGAAAACGCAGCAGATTGTGGGAGGAAGCAGACCTATGCCGTGTATTGTCACAAAACACAGTAAGTGACTAATAAAGGGGATCGGACAATTTTTTTTCTTTTACCCAGTAAAATCTCTAATGAACTATTTTGTTGATAATATTTAGGGAACTGAAGTAGTTGAAGGAATAATACTTGATGATTATTACTTTCTCCAAGATAAGGTGTATTTAAGTGCTAGTCCGAAAGCATTTTCAAAGATGACCAACCTACGATTGCTCAAAATCTGTGGTCTGCAACTTCCTCAAGGCCTTGAACACCTCTCTAACAAGTTGCGGTTAATTGATTGGCATGGATATCCTTGGAAATCTTTGCCATCAAATTTGCAATTGGATAAAACTGTGGAGTTTAAAATGTGTTACAGCTGCATTGAAGAATTATGGAAAGGAATCAAAGTAAGATCAATGTTTTTGTCACTAATTTATTTTTTTAGTGAATAATTGTTGATGACAATTTTATTATTATAGCTATATATAAATTAAGAAATATCATTTCAGCTCCCTTTTGTTTTCAACAGCCTTTAAACATGTTGAAAGTCATAGAACTCAGCCATTCAGAGAATCTGATTAAGACTCCAGACTTCACAGGGGTCCCAAATTTGGAGGAGTTGGATGTTGAAGGATGTACAAGGTTGCGTGAGATTCACCCATCTTTACTGCTTCACAATAAGCTGATTTTGTTGAACTTGAAAGGTTGTACAAGTCTTACAACTCTTCCGGGAAAGATTTTTATGAAATCGCTTAAAACACTTGTTCTTTCTGGTTGCTTGAAATTGAGGAAATTTCCACACGTTGCGGGAAGTATGGAGTGTCTGCGGGAACTTCTTTTGGATGGAACTGATATCAAAGAACTGCCACTATCAATTGAACTTCTATCTGGACTTGTTCAGTTGACTTTGAATGACTGCAAAAGTCTCGTGAGACTTCCCAGCAATATAAACGGTTTGAAATCACTAAAAACTTTGAATCTCTCTGGCTGCTCCAAACTTGAAAATGTGCCAGAGACGCTTGGGCAAGTAGAAAGTTTGGAAGAACTTGATATAAGCGGAACAGCTATAAGACGACCTCCATCCTCCATTTTTCTTATGGACAATCTTAGAACACTCTCTTTTTTTGGGTGCAATGGACCACCATCAGCTGCATCATGGCATTTGTTCCTTCCCTTCAATTTGATGGGAAAGAGTTCATGCCCTGTGGATTTAATGTTGCCTTCTCTGTCAGGTTTGTGCTCTTTAACAAAATTAGATCTCAGTGACTGTGGTCTAGGGGAAGGAGCAATCCCGAGTGATATTGGCAACTTACACTCATTAAACGAGTTGTATCTGAGTAAAAACAAATTTGTTACGCTGCCAGCAAGTATTAACGGTCTTTTAAATCTTAAAAACCTAGAGTTGGAAGATTGTAAAAGGCTTCAATCTCTGCCACAACTTCCATCTAGCATAAACGTAGTTACAGTGAATGGTTGTTCTTCATTGGTGACATTATCTGGTGCTTTAAAACTAGGTAAGTCCGACCACACAATGATTAATTGTATAGATAGCTTGAAATTGCCCGGGAACAACAATTTTGCAATTTCGATGCTACGAGAGTACCTTGAGGTCAGTCTCTCACTCCGTTTCTTCCAGCTATGCCAATATTATGCCTGACAATTAAGCAATGGTATGGACCTGTTCATTTTTTTTTTTCTGTTGCAGGCAGTGTCAGATCCAAGCCATAAATTTAGCATTGTTGTTCCAGGAAGTGAAATTCCAGAGTGGTTCATGTATCAGAATGAGGGTTCTTCAATAACAGTCACAAGGCCTTCATATTTGTATAATATGAATAAGGTTGTGGGATACGCTATTTGCTGTGTTTTTCATGTCCCTAAGCATTCAACTGGTACCTATTTATGGCGTTCGTATTCCCAAGTTGAGTTATACTGCTCCATGGATGGTTCTAATGTCAGTCATTTTATTCGTTCTAGAGGGAACTTCGGTCATGCTGGGTCAGACCATCTTTGGCTATTCTATTTGTCTCGACAAGAATGCTACAATGATGAGTGGCATTTTGAATCTAATCATTTTAAGTTGTCATTTATTGAAGAAGGTCTGTATGGGCGAGGTACTGATTTGAACGTGAAGAGATGTGGCTTCCATCCAGTTTATATGCACGAAGTTGAGGAGTTGGACCAAGCAACAAAGCAATGGACTCACTTTACTTCTTATAATCTGTATGAATCCCCTCACGATTTTGTTGGATCTAATATGGAAGTAGCCACAACATCAAAGCAAAGCCTTGCAGAAAATGCTGGGACAACTGAAGCCAGTGGCAGTGGCTGCTGCGATGAAGATGAGGAACCACCACCTAAAAGATTTAGACAATTCAAATGAAGGGCAAAGCCTAGTGTTCTACTGTTCTTTCTATTTAAGTAGTCCAACTAAGCTTATTCTAAATTATAAAGCACATGAAGCTGATATGGATTTTCGCTTGTTGAGATTCTTATTGAAATTGCATAGATTTTACCCTAGAATAACACTAGCACCTTCTGATTTGACATTTCAAATTAAAGCAATTTTAAGTCTCACAAAAAGCTGCGAATTAAAGAAACTGTACAAATTATAACAATTTATAGAGAAAAATGAAATTGAATGACAAATGAACTTTGATGAAGTAAAATTATCATTTATGTATGAAGATCATATCACATATTTTTCTGTACAAGGATCATATCACATATTTGACCAAAAAGATTTTTGACCCAAAAAAAAATATATTCATGGTTGTCTTCATTGTGAACATTTGTGATTCTTATCCCTTTTATTTTGATGTTGGAATTTTTTTGGGCCTTCATGAGTTCGTTGAATTTAGCTGTGCTTATTTAATTTGAGTATTTTTTACTTTTGTTCTTTTTACGCTGGATTATTGACCCCCCGATTTTTTCATAAAGCCTTTTTTTATTACTTTTTTTCTAGTTATTCTTATTGGTAACTCCCAAAATATCCCTTTTTTAATCACTCATCTAATTTTTAATATTATTTTCTTATCAAAGTTGAGGTCTAGCTTCACCGCTAAGCTTTTCTAAGACTTAAGTTTTAGGTTCTTGTTTTAATAGATGTGTGAGTTAATTGTAAAAATATTTTTATTATTTTCTTGTTAATTCTTTTCACGGAGTCGCATTATTGACACCCCTCTTATATCCTTGTAAGACCTCTTTTTTTTTAAAAAAAAAAAAGGTTATTCTTACTTTTAATTTAAAAAATGTCCTTTTTTATACACTCTTCTAATTTCTTTTTTTCTTTTTTTTTTAGCAGTGTTGTTAATTTCAAATCAATCCTACATACGAATTAAAAAGTTTTATCGGTGATGAATTTTTTAATGTTAATCATTGACTTAAATTTAAAATACTTTAAATTATATTTTATTGAATTAAATTACACATATTTTAAATTATAATATAATTGTACGTAATCTGTAATTAAAAAAAATTATTCAATCAATAAGAACTACAAAAAGAATAATAGAATATTTTAAATTTAAGCAAATTTAATTTCAATACGCAGGAAGTCATGACAAATAAAAAAAAAAGGGACGTTAATGAATACAGTTAATTTGCAGGAAAAAAAGATCTAATTGGTTCAATAATTGTTATTTATCCTTATATATAGTTGTATTTGAAGTTGGGCTTTTTTAAGCATGACAAAGGGGTGCTCATAGGGTCACTCTTTCTACAAGTGTGCTCGACAGCTATTCAATTTATCGATTCTAAGTTCTGAACAGCTTGTAATCCATAATCAAGAAGAGTCAAGTTTTTGACACCCCGAAAGTCTCTAAAATAATCTCATACGCGCATATCTTTATCATAATTTTATTTATTTATTTTTTTATATGATGGGGCTCTAAAAAGAGGAGTAAGCCACCCCATACAAGTCATGGTACAAAAGAGGAGTCACACCAGGTGGGGGATTAGCAGGATGATGAACACCTAGAGGAAGAGATAGAGCATAATTAGCGAGATAGTCTGCTGTGAAATCTACCTCACGGTAGACATCGTTAATGATAATGTTGTTCCAATTACGCTGGATAACCTCCTCGATAGGCTGAAGAAGGGAAGTGCACTCATTGTCGGTATCCACAGGCTTCCTAACCAGTTCAGTGACACATAGGCTATCAATTTCCACCACCAGCCACTTTATCCCATGCTCCCATGCCAGTTTTAGACCATTATATAAACCCCATAACTCAGCCACCGTAACAGAGCAATGCCCTATATTCATTCCGAAGCCAAAGATCCAAGCACCTTTGTGGTCACGAATTACTCCAGCACTTGATGCTCCTGTTCGCTTACAAGCACCATCAGTGTTCAACTTGCATCATGGCCAAGTTGGGGCATCTCCATGCAGTCCATTTGTTTACTCTCCGGATGTCGTGACTAGGCCTGTATTATTTATGCAGTTGATTTTCTCTGCTCTGGCTCGAATGTCATGAAGCATACTCAGGTTGTCAACAGAGGTATGCTTAAATTGAAATTGATTGCGTCAGAACCAGAGATGCCGACTAGCGATTTATTTTTACATTTTATTATTTCATTTGCATTCTATTTATTGAAAAATCTGTTAAAAATCAGTTTAAGGGGTAGTGACGTGGCATTGATGAGCTGTCCAGATCGGTGTGCAAGTTTCTTAACCGTGTTTAGCACTTAGCGGCAGCTGGAAATAAACACAGGGTCTGAGGTAGAGAGTGTTTATTGAGCTCACCCTCTTCCTTGTTATTTCCTCTCTGAATTTTTATGGGTTTAAATACTTGAACCTCGGAATTGAGGCTTCAATGCTTGGTGGGCAAATGTTGAGCGGTGCCTGAATTGGCAAGCTTGGATTGAGGATTTTAGGAAGAAAGACAAATATCTATATGAATATGATCAGATGAATTGGCAAGCTTGATTATATGGAATTTGCAGGCCCAGTTGAAGAGGGGAGTTGTTGAGGAATTATGGTACAATTCTCATGCCTAGGACATTTTCGACAATATGCCCGCCAAGGAACGTGCATCCCACCTGATGTGTTGCATCAACTCTATGATTTGCCAAGCAAAAGCAATCAATCAACAAGGTCAGTTTGTGAAGGTTTGTCCTACATGTGTCATAGCCAGTGAGCAGATTTTGAGATTCCTTCACTATAAATATGTATTGTTTTGATTCACTATACTGTTTTAATTTCATTTTTTCAGTGCAAACCCAGTCCTTCTTTAATCTATTAGTTTTCCTAGCGACTAACTTTTTGAGATTCCTTCACTATAGACATGTATTGTCTTGATTCAATATATTGTTTTCAGAATTAATTTGAAGAAAAACATCATTTATTTCCAAAACAGAACCATTATCAAGTTTCATAATTTCTGGTACTGGTAAACTTTGGTCTTTGAGAAATATTTGCGTCTACAACTCTTGATTAATTTTAGTTTTAGTTTAGTTTCGTTTTATTTTTTTCCCCATATGGTAGAGATGAGATGAGAAACCTCATTAATTAAACGCCAAAAAGTAATTTAAAGTATGCTGGTGGTCTTCCATTAGTCTCAAGGTTTTGGGCTCATTTTTGTTGGTAGAACCATAGCTGAACGGGAAGGTGCACTACAATGACTATATAGAGATCCTGAAAGTGAGATTCTTGATGCACTTTGAATGAGTTTTGATGGGTCAAAAGGAATAGAGAAGAAAATATTTCTCACTATTGCGTGTTTCTATGAAGGGAAGTATAGAGATTATGTGAATAAAAATTCTCAAATACTGTGATTTTGGACCAATTATCGGACTTGTTAGTCTTATTGAAAAATCTCTATTGACTATAGATGATTTTAGCGAACAGTGGATGCATGAGTTGTTACAAGAAATGGGGTAGGCAAATTGTTACGAGGCAATTCCCTCAGGAGCCTGGAAACTGCAGTAGATTGTGGGAGGAAGCATATGTATGTCATGTGTTATCACAAAACAGTGTAAATGTTTACTGAAGCTGAAAACTTGCAATTTTGGGATCATGATCACTTGTTTAACTAGTTCACTCTTTGCATAGTTTTATCAATATTTTCTTTCTTTCATTTTTTTCCCACTTATTTTTTTGTTATAACGTTTAGGAAACTGATGTAGTTGAAGTCATCGTATTTGATTGCTTTAGCAACAAAGAGATGCATTTCGGTGCTAAAGCCTTTTTCCGATATGATCAATCAGACTTCACAAGAGCACCACATTTAGAGGAGCTGAATTTTGAAGGATTTACAAGGTCGTGTGAATTCACTCATTTTTGCTCCTTCAAAGAAGCTGAGTTTGTTGAATTTGAAAGGTTGTACAAGTCTTACAACTCTTCCAGGCAAGACCTTTATGAAATCTCTTAAGACACTTGTTCTTTCTGGTTGCTTGAAATTGAAGAAATTTCCAGACATTGTGCATGTTCTTTGGGATGGACTGATATTAGAGAACTGTCATTCGCAATTGAACTTCTATTTAGACTTGTTCTGTTGACTCTGAATGGCTGCAAAAATCTTGAGTGTCTTCCAAGGACCATAAGTGCTCTAAAATATCTATCAACTTTGAATTTTTCTGGCCTTTCGAAATTCAGAGAGTTCCCAGAGAAAACTTCAAGCAAGGATCAGCTCTTGGAGATTCATCTGGAAGGAACTGCTATAAGAGGATTGCCAGCATCTATTGAACTTCTTTCTGGCAATGTCTTGTTGAATTTGAAAGATTGCAAGAATCTCAAGTCTTCCAAGTACTATAAATGGTTTGAGATCTCTTAGAATGTTGCATCTCTCTGGCTGCTCCAAACTTAAAAATGCACCAGAGACCTTGGGGAAAGTTGAAAGCTTGGAAGTTAGATTTTCCTGTTAGAATCGGGCCAAAATGCAGAATGATTTCGACTATGGAACAGAGTGCAGTCGAGACAGTAACAAAGTTAGCAAAAGCAGAATTAATTGCTCAGGTACTTTACAAAATTAATCATTTCCTTTATAACATGCAGTACTGTATTACTTCTATGTACATTCTTATTAATGTTGCTCGACAGAAAGATTCAGCTTCATGGAAAAAGAATGTTGATAAGGGCATCAAGCTATCTACAACAGCAATATCAGCTTGCTCACTTGCCTGCCATAGGCTGATTCAAACCTCAAGAGCCATGCCGAAGAGTTGAATCAAATAACAGCAAATTCACATCTTAGGTGGCCTTTTCTTCCAGCTTAGTCAATGCATCATTTTTTATAGCAGGTTCGTTCTATAATAATCTCATAGGCACATATTAATTTTTTTGCTCACATCAAAACATATATTTCTTATTTTTAATACTTAATTTTTTTATTTAGTTTCTATTCATATAATTAATTTAATTTATAATATATATAAATAAAAGAGCGGTTGAGAAAAAGGGTAATATTATAAACTTATCCTGTTAGGGGGTTATTAGCTATTATAAAAACAGTAGGGAGATAAATGTTATATATGGTATATATTGATTACAGGAGAGGGAAAATTAGCAATCGCCCTTTATTTTATCGTTCACTATAACAAAAAATCGATATATTGCATGACCATTATAAAATTAAGTAGAAATTGAATTTTTTAATATGCTTTATAAATTGAAGTAGAAATTCCTTTTTTAATATGCACTTATTTTTTAATATCATGTCAAAAGTTGTGAGGGTTAATGTTCGAATAGTATCTATATTTTATAATAAATATTTATTTAATTCTTATATTTTAAAAAATATCTTATGTTTTACAATAATACCCTGAAAACAATTTTGGAGGCCGCCCTTGATAAAATGCTAAAAGAAATCATTGCTTTCCTCAACATCATGTCGACCATATCTTTGATTCTATACACCATTAAAGACCATGATCATTCGTCGTAATTGCTTTCGGCAGACACTTTTGATTACACTTTTTGTTTTTGAGAAATTAATAATTAAAACACAAAACATTCCTTCCATTGATTTCTTTGAAAGAAAGTTAGGTCTTCTTTCATGTCAAAATACTGTAATTTTTTAGTTTTAAATTATTAAAAATTATAATTATAAGATAAAAATTAATAGTATATAATAAATATAATTTTTAAATAATAATTTTACAAAATTAATAAAAATATAATAAAATTTTCATCATACAACTTAATTTTCAAGATATAACAGTTAATATTTATTAAACACTTTAGTATTGTAGTTTAAAAATTACATAATTCCAATCTCAATTCCAAATAAAGCCTTAATTAGAAGTTCAAGTAAAAATTTACGATCTTTATTGCTTCCAACAAGCTCAAAAATGCAAGTTAATTTTCTTACATTTTTAATCTTACTCATATCTCAGCGTTTGCTTTGCAAGAATATTTGTCTTACATATTTATGTATTATTTTTTGGTAATTTTCAGAAACCTCCCCTAAGGTATGGTTTATTCTTAATTTGATAGCAATTATCTAAATATTCTTATAGACCTCCCCTACTGTTAGTATTCCGTTTCATATATGTTAGGTAGATGAGGGCAAGATCGTAATTTGAATAAGTTAATGATAAAAAATCCAAAAATTTTAAGATTTTTCACATTGGCCTCTAGGCTTTATTCATCTCTTTCATCCACCAAAACCAGAAATACAACTCATCTCTCTCCTCCACCTAAATCGAAGCAAGGTAGCTCAAAACCCATTTCAAAAAATTGATCGATTACTTTGGTCAAAAACTAGAGACCATGACGACGAAGTTGATGACGCCAATATCGACGACGAATGATTCACAACTGCCAGGTAAGAGAGTATAGTGAGTTTCGCCATCGAACGCCCAATCATCCAGCGGTTTTGGAGCCGCGAACGAGGTATGTATCAATTTCTTTTAGTCCATGTTATTTTTATTAGCTAAAATTAGAATTTTTAGTGAAAAATTGAAAGTGGGTCTCAAAATTTTGAGAGCGTATCTGTTTCTCCTGATTTTTCGATTGATTCATGTTAGTTGCAGTTAAATGATTAATCCAATTCGTGTTGAAGATAGAGCTAAGTCGAATATCTCTGTGGTCCTGTAATTGATTGAAAATGGGTCTTGAAAATTGTTTCAGATTTTAGCTGTGTGCTTCTGATTTTTTCCATGGATTCATGATAGATGAAAATAGTTGATGAAGATTTGCTTGACATGTATATAGACGGTATTTTGTTAAAGGGGTTTTTAATTTTTTTTTCCTTTTTTTGGTGGTTTCGATTGTGGTATTTACATGCCTTGGGTTGAGAAAAACGAAAATGGTTTGTTGCACTCTTTTGTGTTGGATCAGTGAGCTTAGGCGATTTGAAATGGTTTGCGGCATTCAATTGATTGTTTTATTTATGTTGTTTGATATGGGAAAAGCATAATAAAATTCAATTGTTCCATATATCAATTTGGATGTGATTTGAAATTATGAACTACAAAAAGTTAAAATTAATTGCTTATTATATTTTCAAGGGAAATTTACAACTGTCCACCTTTTATTTTGTCTTTTTAAAAAATACACAAACACTTTTTTTTTTCAGCGCACCACCTGAAGTTTAGTTTTTGTTGCATTCGTCCACTTCCGTCTAATTTCCGTTAGTCAATTTAACAAAATGACCTTTTTTACCCCTCAAATTACAATTTAACCCAAAATAAATAAAATTAGAGATAAATTGGATGGATTTAATTTTTTTCAAATGTGGATGCTAGAAATTGGAGGAAAATAATATTTGTTGCTTGCTAAATTTAGAAAAAAAAAAATTTTTTGGAGAAAAATAGTGTTTATTGCTTGCTAAATTTAGAAAATTTGTATTTTTTTGTGTATTTATTTTTTTGTCTTTCAAAAAAATAAATACAAATTTTCTAAATTTAGCAATCAACAAACACTATTTTCCCTCAATTTCTAGCATCCACCTTTGAAAAAAAATTAAATCCATCCAATTTATCTTCAATTTCCATTTATTTTGGGTTAAATTATAATTTTGAGGGGTAAAAAAGTCATTCCGTTAAATTGACTAACGGAAATTAGACGGAAGTGGATGAGTGCAACAAAAAACAAACTTCAGGTGGCGCGCTGAAAAAAAGAAGTGTGTGTATTTTTGAAAAAGGAAAAACAAACATATGGACGGGTGTAAATTTCTCTATTTTCAATTGAAAGTTACTATTGTCTTCCTTTTAGTACTTAGTATGCATTTTTCCCCATCTTCTAGTGGTGGTGTTGCACCCATTTTGAATTTGATCGGCATCTTCTTCTGTACATGCATGTTTCTTGGATTCCAATTTTTTTTTCATATGATGAAGCTAATTTAATTCCTCCTTTTTAATATCAACTTTGTTCATTTAGGTTTGCGATTTTGATTTTTCTCATTTGAAGGAAAACACGTTTATGTCATCAAAGTTTCCAATGTTTTTTTTATTTTATAGTATCCAAACTGCTTATGGCAATATGAAATTGAGAATATTTCTTTCATCATGTTAACCTGAGTGGATGATGGATGATGTTTGTGTAAAAGATTTAAGTTATTTGTATTATAGAATATGTCTTATGTTTTGATTTGCAATTTCACTATTAAATTGGCTCTATAAATGATTAGAAGCTAAATGCATAAAATGAAAACAGTAGTAGCATTTCTGAGTGGGGTATAATCCGATGCTAAGATGGTGATCCATGACTTGTAATTTCTATTGTCGTTATAATTGGACTAGATCGAGGTAAACTGACTTTTCTTGTTCTGGTTTTTTTTCATTTCTTTGTTCTAGATTTTTCTTTCTTTGTTTTACTTCTGGTTTCTTCTTCAGCATATTCAATAACTAGCAGGAGCAAATGGAGAGGAAGAGGGTAGAAAATGCTTTAAAAAAAAAAAAGAAAAGAAAAAAAGAGATAGCTCTAATTCAAAAATAAGGAGAAGAGAAAAGGGCAATGATTGAAGTTGTGGAGAAGAAATTCTTAATGCATAGGAGATGACAACAAAGTGTTGCAACTGGGAACAGTTTTAAAGTGCTATTCGATTGCTTTTGTAATCAAATTGTCTTTTGTACCTATTTATACACACACATATTTGTATTTGTAATTTCAATTTTACATTTTCTCAAGACAACTATGTTTATTTATTTTTAAATCTGAATGTAACTAAAATATTAAAGTTTTTGTACTTATTACTCTATTTGATGATTTTTTTTTTATTTTTTAGCTGACGAACATTCAATGTCAATTTTTTTCCCTTAAGCGTGTGTTTAAGGTGTTTTATTGTTTGATGTGATATTTGGTGCTCAGGAGGAAGGGTGTTTAAGTCTTTTTTGGTGTCAGGGGTAATTTTGTCTTTAATTTAGTCAACAAACAATCAATGAATGGAAATGCAAACAGCAGGAGAGGTGTCTGATAATACACGGATATTTTTTATTAAATTGATAATACACAAAAAACCTTGGGGAGGTTTTTGAAAATTACCCTTATTTTTTTCACATATAAAATTCAATTGAATGAATTTTAAGAGGAAGTTTGTTCTCTTGGTTTTCTGCTCCTTCAATTTGTTGGTTGTGTGCTGATTATGATTATTTAAGAGCCATTTACTGATAACATTTCATTCCAAATAAAATTAAAATGTCCAATGTATTAAAATTTGTCAAAACTTTATGCTAAAAATCATTAGGAGAAAAATGATTATTTTATCCATTTTGAGTCCCCCGACAGATTTTGAGGGAGATTGGAATCTTGTGTAATTTGCTGTACAGAGTTATGATGGATCTTTATCGACTTTTCTATTGACTCAACTTGATTGACCTCTGAATGCGACCTCACGTAGGTCCGTCCGCGGAATACGTGTTCTTTAATGGATCAACTCGACCCGTGTTTGACCCGATATCGACCCGCGTTTGATTGGACCGCAGGATGTATGTGACGTGTCCTGTTGGCCGTTGATCTGCGTGTGTTAGGCTACTGGATGGTTGACTTTGTATCCGGACCATCATTTTGATCGTGGAACGCCGTCCAAGGGTTCTAAAGCTACCACGTACTCTGCTACTTCAAACCATTGATTTAATCCAATTTGGTGGATCCAATGGCCATTTTCCTCATCTCTTTGAAATGTAAAAGCATCATTTTAAGCTCTACAGGCCGTCCATTTCGAGCGAGCTTGCAAGTGCTAAGGCCAAAAAATTTTATCTTGGGGAAGAATTTAGTGAGTGACTTCTTATTTTTATGTCCTTAAAATATATTTTTAAACCCTAGATTTTGGAGAAATACTTTTCTTAAGGGTTAGAAGCGACTGTTTTAGATTGGACTTCTGATTGAGTGCAAACTAATTAAATAACCGGTATTTAACCGGTTGTTCATTAAATAATTTTTAAAATTTGTTTTTAATGCTTAAAAATATAATAAAATGAAAAAATATGAAAATTTTAAATCATAAAGATGAAAATTAATTAATCAGAAGAATATTCTAAATTTTTTAACATAAATGAATGTTAAAAAAATTATAAAATAATTATATTCCAATTCTTTTGGTTAAATATTAATTTAATGGGTGGATGTTTCAAGTTTATTTTGCATGTATCTAATTTTGGTTAGTTTCTCATTTATTGGTTCATTTATTTCAACTTTTCAATCCACTAGTTTTGTGTTTAATGTTTCTACTAAATCTGTTGAATACAAATATTTTGGGTTAAATTACAAGCAAACTTCAATTTTCGTAGTATGAATTCCTAATTTTAGTTAACTCCCTTGTTAATACAAGAGTTTCAGCTAACAATTTTACTAGCTTTGTGTTGAATGTCCCCATTATCTAGGTAGGATTTCAATTATTTGAGTTAAGTACAAAATTAGTTTATAGCGTTTAATTTTGGGTTGGATTTGTATCAAACTTTGGTTAAACTTTCTCAATTATAGGTCAATATATTTCAACTTTTCAGTCCATTAATTTTTCATTTATTGATTCCTACTAAAATCATTAAAAATCAATATCTTGGGTTAAATTCTAAGTAAATTTTATTTCTCGTCGGAATAGTTTCTTAATTTGGTTATACTTTCTCCATTATGGGTTGATGTATTTCAACTAATAATTTCAGTGATTTTGTGTTGAATGTTTCCATTATTGAGGTAAGATTCCAATAATTTGGGTTAGATACCAATTTTACTTTGTAAAATTGGTGTTTTTGGTTCAATTACCGCTTGATTTTGGTTAATATTTCTCAACTATAGGTTTATATGTTTCAACTGTTTAAGCCACTAGTTTTGTGTTTAGTGTTCCTACTAAAAGTTTTAAATACTAACATTTTGGGTTAAATTCTAAGTAAATTTCATTTCTCGTTGGATAGTTTTCCTAATTTGATTAAACTTTCTCTCATATAGGTTTATTTATTTCAGCTAATAATTCCACTAGTTTTGTGTTGAGTGTTCCTATTATCTAGTTAAGATTCTAATACTTTGGTTTAAATACTAAATTTATGCAGTAAAAAAAATTTTGGGTGGATTAATTCCTAATTTTGGTTAATCTTTCTTAATTATAGGTTTACGTTTTAACTTTTTATTTAGTATTTCTACTAAATTCATTAAAAGCCAATATTTTAGATTAAATTACAAATAAATCTCATTTCTCATTGACACAAGTCCTTGCTTTTGGTTAAACTTTCTCCTTTATTGATAGATGAGTTTCAACTAATAATTTCACTAGTATTGTATCGAATATTCCGATTATTTATGTGAGATTTTAATAAATTAGGTTAGATACTAAATTTACTTTTTAGATTTTATATATGGTCAGATTTTTCCCATAATTTGGTTAAATTTTCTCACTTATGGGTTCAAATATTTTAGTTAATTAGTTTGCTACTTTTATGTTTTAAGTTCCTAATGCCTACATTAAGTTTCAACATTAAGGTGAATTCTATTTTGCTCCTCTTATTTCAGTAAATATCAACTTACTGTAATATATTAAAATTTCACTATTGTAACCCTTATTCAATTTTCTATAAACAGCAATCAACATTGTCAGTTAAAAATTAGGAGCTTACCTAATCTAATTATGCTGGAACATTTTTTTTTCTCTTTTTTATCTTCTTGACTTCATGAGATTTCTTAAATTCAACTCAGTTATACTTGAACTTTTGATCATTATTCATATGCTTATTTTATTAATTCAAATTAATTGTACTCATTTTCTTTCCAAAATAAATTCTTTGATATCTCATCACTTCAACCCAAATTTCATTTTTAACAATTGCACATGCAATTTGTACAGCTCAAATTTTTATTTTTCAAATGTTTATCATAATACAAATTATTTACTTATTATATGATTATCCCAGGAACAGTTAAAATTAATTTTTATATTGAAATTTTAAAATTTGTAAATTAGTATTTACTTTGAATCCAATTCAATTGAGTCGCCATTTATTTGTCTTTAATTAATGGTTTAGCACAGTAAATGCAATTCAAGTTAAACAATATTTTGTTTAAAAAAACACATCACAAAAGTAATGTAATAAAAAAAGAAAATATATTAAAACATTAATTTTGCTTCCTAAATTAAGTACTGAAAGGAAATTTTTCGATAGGTAAATTCAACATTATAATTTAACAATAATGTTGACTGCTATTTTAGAACTATTTATTTATTGCTTCAAATAGCAATATTTTTTTATAAGTCATAAAAATTAAATTTATTTAACAAAATACTTATATAGTTGGATACATAATTTATACCTTAATTGATGTTGCCTTATTTTTAATTGTTATATGAAATAGTTTATTTTATTGTATACTAATAGTGTAATAAATTTGTAATAATTGATTATACATCATATTCTACATTGATTACTACAAGAATTATATAATATCTATTTATAAGTGAGTATTACTCAAATTAATATATTATACTTTAAAATTTTAATTATCATACTTAAATCATGTAATCACATGTGCAATTAAGTATAAATTATGAAAAGGTCACTTCCCAAATTTTGGGAAAAATGATCATGTAGATCCCTGAGATTTTATTAAGAGAAACTAAGACCCTTTTTAAGTATAATGCCTTTTGACTTTATTAATTCAAAAAAATTGACTCTAATGTTATAATAAGTAGAAATATAATATTAAAATAAATATAACAATATATATATTTTAAAATAATTCAATATATAAAAAATATTTTAGTACTTTATCTTAATAAATAAAAAATATTAAAATAAATATTTAGAATTTAAAATTATTTTAATATTGTATAAAAAAATTTAATATTATTAATACATGAGACATATTTTATTAATTATAAAATCTATTTAACCTAAAGATTTATTTCAATTTTTTTATAACAATAGAAATATATAATTAAAAATAAATATCATAATTTATATTTTAAAAATTATTTATATATTAAAAATGTTTTAATATTATTAATTTACTAGACAAATTAAACTATTTAAATCATATTTGTATTTATTAAAAATTTTAAAGTCAAATTTTTTGAATTAATAGAGTCAAATTGTATTATAGTCAAAGGGGTCTTGGTGCCCCTCGGTGAAAACATGGGATCAATATGATCATTTTCCCAAATCTCGAGAGTATAGGTATCATTTTTCCGATATTATTTAATTCTAGTTGTTGCACTAAAATTATAGTTGTCTAATTACATTGTTAATTTAGTTAAAGTAGGATACAATATCAACAACAATTATTGTAATAATCCTAAAAAATTACACTTTTATTTTTAAAATTTTAATTTTTAACAAATTGTCCCTCATTGACTTGACCGAGTGGTTTTCAAATGGGATTAAAAACTAAAATCAGATTATACACACTTTAGAAAAACACATACAATTAGACTATATATATAAACATTATTAAAACTAAAAATCTCTCATGTTTTAAAATAAGTCCAAACTCTCATGCAATTATAACAGTATTAACTTTATGTATTATTGTACTATTCTATACATAGTCTTGATGTTAACCATAAAATTTAAATATTTTTAGAATATAAATAAAGTGAAATGACTAATTACCCCTAATGATTAGATAAATTTAATAATAAATTGTAAATTATGGAGAAAAATTTCTTGATGTATATATAGAAAATTTCTTGATGTATATATAGAAGGTCATATATACCAAATGTTATTCCAATTTAAATGGATAAGTTATTCCAATTTAAATGGATAAGTTACAACTATCAGGGATATTTACGACATTTTCCCCACATGTAAATTTTCCTCTATAATTTACAATTCATTATAAAATAAATTTTGATCATTAAGGATATATAAGTTATTTTACTTGATCTGTGTTATCAAAATATTTAAATTTTATAGCTAATATTAAGACTAGGTGTAGAATAATAAAATGATGTGTAGGGCTAATGTTCTTATAACTTTGGGGGTAGAAGGAGGTAATTCTTACTTTCCCTTAACTACCATTAACTACAGTACTAGTAATAACACAAGATCAAGTATGTTACATTTGATAATTTAATAATGTAGCAAAAAATATTAAACAAAGTATGCAATAATTTAATTAATTTACAATAAATTTGTATGAAGTAATTTGTATAAGAGAATTTTTGTGAGCACAATCCAAATATCAAATACATGGTACATTATATATGCCTTGTATACAGTATAGATTTTTTTATCATTAATATTAGTCACTAGCTCAACTAATATTGAGAATAACAATATTTGATGATTAATTATGATATTTGGTACAATGAATAATTATAATTATTTGAAAAATATCCAATAATTAGATGGAAAATAAAAAAATACATTTCATTTACACTGATATAAATATTATTCTAATTAATATAGACATTACTTGTTTCAAAGTAATTTTTTCAGCCGTAAGAAATGCAAATTTTTCATGTTGAGGGGGTTCTTTGACATTGGCCTAATTTAAATTGATAATTTTGATAGTTAGATAAAATTGGATACCTTTGTGATAATTGCTCCTGATATTTGCCAGTTCCCTATTCCAATTCTTTCGTTCGTTAGCCGGTTTCATGATTAAAATATAAAAGCCGTTGGATTGCTCATAAAAGCAATCCAACGGGCAATAAGTTTTTTTTAAAAAAAAATGAGAAAAGGTTGTATGGCACGCAGCGGCTGTATTATAAGCGGACCCTATAATTATTGAGAGAATCAATTTTTGACTTTTGGAAATGAATTTGATTAGCACAGTAACAGATCCGATTTCATTCATTCAATTTTACTGAAGACGCGTAATCAATCGAAAAGCCAGATAATTTTCGTTTAGATTCCTTGAAGCTTCCCGGAAATTTGATGGTAACTTCATCATGAGAGTAGACAGTGACAATATTTATTAATTATTAAGAAAGTCAATCTCTGCCCAAGACTTGCTTTTGGAAATACATATTTGCATGATTAAATTCTCTGAATCAAATACTGGATTGGAGTTCATGCTTTCTGCAACACACTCAAAAGCTGTAAGAAGGAAAAAGTATTTAGAGCCGTAGGTAAAAAGGGATTTAATTTCTTTAATTTAGGTTTTAACTAATTCTTTGCTCTTTTATTTTGAAATAAACCTCACTTGACCTGGTCAACTTCAGTTATAAAAAAAAAATCAATAATTCAATTACCACATACCAATCACGAGACAATTTATACAGTCGTAAAAGCACGGGCCATTGGTTTCCGAAGTTTTCATCCGTAAGAAAATCATTAAGAAGCTAGCTAGCATTGCAGAGAAGGTTACACATTGCTTTTATATATTCTAGTGATCAGTAGTAGTGATGCTTTTACCTAACATAGTTGTTGAATTGCCTTTTGCCTTTCGAATTATCCTATTTTCTAACATATATCAAAATAAATTATGTGTGATGTGTGATATGATATTCCATTTTGAAATAATTAAAATTGTACGAAAGGAATGTGTGTACGGAAGTTGATGATTAGTATTGTTGTGGATTCAATATTTAAATAATTTTTTCATAGAAATGTCTGATTGTGTGATTTTTAAATAATTCTATTTAATTAGCAGCTTAGGTATCTGATTGTGTGATTTTTAAATAATTCTATTTAATTAGCAGCTTAGGTAGATAAAGGTTAAAAAATTAAAAAAAAATAAATGATAAAATATCTCTAAAGACTTTGACATCACCTTTCTCTTCTTCTACCTTTTACAGCATGAATTGTAAAATGCTAATGATTACACGGGAATATCTCTAAAGACTTCTTACAAGTCTTTTGTTTGTCCATTTTTATTAGGTGGTTGAAAGGAAATGGAAAAGTTTCAGTCTCTCTCTCAAAATCTCTTTGCTTATATATAGTTTCGATGATTAGTTATTGCCTTAATATTTTTTTTTTTGGTGATATATATCTAACTCTAATAATTTCTTTTAAGCTATTGTAAATTAATCTTTTATAAAACAACGCACAAAGAGGTACCTATTGAACTTCTTTATTTCCATTATTTATTAACCACCAATTACAAATTAAATCATGAGAGAATTCTAATTCAGCCTGCACATTGAATATTATTATTTAAAAATTATTTCAGATTTTGTATTTTAGCATTTAACTATTTATTAAAACAATAAGTTATAATCTAGTTGGAAATTTAAGGAAATAGGATACTGATACCCTTAAAATTTAAGGAAATAGTTATGTAAAGTCCCAAAATTTCAATAAAGGACACCAAAATCTTCTTTTAGCTATAATACTTTTGTAGATAGTAACTAAAAACATTGACTTTAAAATTTTTTAATAAAGACATATATAATTTAAATAGTTTAATTTTTCTAATGGACTAATACTATTAGAATATTTTAATATATAAAATAATTTAAAAAATGTAAATTATTATATTTTACCAATATATTTGTATTTATTATAAAAATTAAATCAAGCATTAGGTTAAATCGATTTTACAATTAATAAAAAAGATTTCATGTATTAATAATATTAAAATTATTTTTATATATTTATCTTAATATTATAATTCTATTTATTACATTTTTTTAATAAATATGGTTACATTTATTTAATATCATATTTATATCAATTATAAAACATTGAAATTAATTTTTTTGAGTTATTAGAGCTAAATGGTATTATAGTCAAAAGAGGATTTTAGTGTTTCTTATTGAAAATATGGCGCTACACGACCATTTTTCCAAATCTTGGGGGTGTAAAACCTCATTTTTCCTTAATTTAAATAAAATATTTAAATCAAATAATAAAATTAAATATAAATAAATCCAAATAATATGAATTTAATATAAATAATTACATACTTTTCTACTTTTATGATATAAAATCATTTTATTATTTTACTTTTATTATGTAAAAATAATTCTAGTCAATCATTTTATTACTTAACACATTTATAATTTACTTTTTTTAGGGAGATTAATAATTTACTTAAATAGAATAGCACTACGTCATTAATGAATTTAACCAATAAATTTAATAAAATAATATTATAAAAAAAGTTAGATAAACAAGATCTTGCATATACCGCATTGAATATGGTACTGTTTTAAAGGTTAATGTAATATTGCTACGCAATAAAGCTCAAGCAATATAATTATAAGTATTATTTATTAATACATTTTGAAATTTTATTAGTCAAGTAATAAATTTTGATGATAATATTAGTATAAATATTTAAATAAACAATATTGTACATACTACACTAAAATATAGTACTGCAATATAATGTAGTGCACCAAACACTCCCTAAACTAGTGTATACGACTTTGACACTTTGAGATAATCCATAACTCGAGATGAATGTTGTTGTTTACATAGAATTGTTCCTAGCAGTCATTTCTTTTTTATTTTTCAAAATTTTCAGAACAAATTAATATTGTAATGGCTTCCACGAGCATACAAAATGTGCCTCATTGGCCATATGACGCCTTCTTAAGCTTTAGAGGAGCAGACACCCGTAAAAGCTTCATAAATAATCTCTATGCTGCTTTGAATGGAAAAGGAATTTATGTATTCAAGGATGACAAAGAACTCGAGAGAGGAGCATCCATTTCACCTGGACTTCTTAAAGCAATTGAAACTTCTAGAATTTCAATTATTGTTTTCTCTCAAAACTATGCTTCCTCCACTTGGTGCTTGGATGAACTTGTTAAGATTGTTCAATGCAAGAACAAAAATGATCATCAACAAATGGTTTTTCCAATTTTCTATGATGTTGAACCCAGTGTGGTAAGGAAACAAACCGAAAGTTTTCAAGAGGCTTTTTTTAAACATGAAGAAGTTTTAGGGAGAGTCTAGAAAGGGTGAAAAAGTGGAGAGACGCTTTGGAAGAGGTGGCTAATATTTCTGGTTGGGAATTGAAAGAGTACAGGTAACCATTCTTATTATTATGTATATCATTTTAAATAGCTTTAATCAGCATAATGTTTTCAATTAAACAACTTTTATTCAATATGTGTTAGGGGTGGGCAAAAAAACCGTAGTCTTAAAAAAGTTGAAATATTTTTCTAATTCGGTTCGGTTTATATTTTGAAAAAAAACCAAAAATATCGTTTGTAAAAAAACCAAAATGTCGGTTCGGTATTCGGTTCACTTAGCTGAACCGAAAAACCGAATTATTTTTTGATTTTATTCAAATCAAACATGTGTTAATAGTTTTATTCAAATCAAACATGTGTTATTTCTCTTTATAACATTATGATTATGTTTATATAGATGGAGTATTAGAGTTTGGTTATGTATTTTGAAATTTTAATATTTCATATTTTGAGAGTATCTTATTAATAGTTAGTAAGATACTAGTGATAAAATTTGTTTTGAATACTTTGTATTTATTGTTAATATTTGTAATAAAATTAGGATAAATTAATTGTTGAAAAAAATTATTACATTCATGAGGCCCAATGGGCTAAAAAATTAAAAATTAAAAATAGGCCCAGAACCGAAAAAACCGAACCGATCCAAAAAGAACAGTTTGAGTTCGGTTCTTATTCGGTTCTTTTTATAAAATAACCGATCTAAATCGGTTCTACTTAATTTCGAACCGAACCGAACCGTGCCCACCCCTAATATGTGTAGATATGATGTGTACTACTTGAAATTATAGCTCCATATACAAATATTTGCAAACAAAAGTGGTACAGATGGATGTAGATATTTACATGAACACACCTAAAGATTAGCCATATGTAACAACATCTTACATTACTTCAATTTTGTCCAACAAATATTGCATATTTTGGGTTTTTTCCATTTACTAAATTTATTTAATACTGCATTCAGACTCACTGTAATTTAACCATACTGATCTTTCTTTGTTCTTTAACTGCAGGAATGAGTCGGAATTTATTTGCGATATTGTCAGGGTGATATCAAGTAAAATACCTGTAAAATCAGAGACCCTTAAAAAGCTAGTGGGAATAGATTCACGCTTGGAAGAACTGAGGTCTCTTATGGACGAAGGGCCTAATGATGATGTTCGTATGATAGGGATATGGGGGATGGGAGGTTTAGGTAAGATGACTCTTGCAAGAGTTGTTTATGACTTGATCTCTCATGAATTTGAAGGGAGTAGTTTTCTTGCCGATATTAGAGAAAAATTTGAAAAAGAAGGTAGTGTAATCTCTTTTCAAAGGCAACTCCTTTTCCAAATGTTAAAGCTTGAAGATAATACCATATGGAATGTCGATGATGGCATCAACATTTTAGGAAGCAGGCTGCAACACAAAAAGGTTCTTCTTGTTATCAACGATGTGGTTGACATAAAGCAATTAGAGTATTTAGCTAGAAAGCGTGAGTGGTTTGGTCCAGGTAGTAGGATCATCATAACATCGCGAGATGAACATCTGTTAAAGACACATGGAATGGATGAAGTATATAAGCCTAATGAACTAAATTACCATGATGCTCTTCAACTTTTCAACAAGAAAGCTTTTAAAATCCAAAAGCCTCGGGAAGAATGTGCTTGTTCATTTCTTTTACCCAGACGAATTGTCAAATTATTTTTTTATTTGCTTATCCTTTGCTTATAGTTTCAGGGAAGTGAAGTAGTTGAAGGAATAATGGTTGATGATTATTTCTTTCCTGGAAATGATGTGCATTTAAGTGCTAAAGCATTTTCACTGATGACCAACCTAAGATTGCTCAAAATCAGTAACGTGCAACTTCCTGAAGGCCTAGAATACCTCTCTAACAGGTTGCAATTACTTGATTGGCATCGGTATCCTTTGAAATCTTTGCCATCAAATCTGCAATTGGATAAAATTGTTGAATTTAAAATGTGTTACAGCCGCATTGAAGAATTATGGAAAGGATTCAAAGTAAGATCAATTTTTTTTTTCTGTCACGAATTTATATTTTTCGGTGAATAATTGTTGATAACAATTTTATTATTATAGTAGTATATGAATTAAGAAATATCATTTTAGCTCTCTTTTGTTTTTAACAGCCTTTAAACATGTTGAAATTCATGAAACTCAGCCATTCAGAGAATTTGATCAAGACACCAGACTTCACAGAGGTCCCAAACTTAGAGGAGTTTGATCTTGAAGGATGTAAAAGGTTGCGTGAAATTCACCCGTCTTTGCTGCTTAAGAAGAAGCTGATTTTGTTGAATTTGAAAGGTTGTACAAGTCTTACAACTCTTCCAGGTAAGATTTTTATGGAATCTCTTGAAAATCTTGTTCTCTCTGGTTGCTCCAAATTGAAGAAATTTCCAGACATTGTGGGAAGCATGAGTGTTTGTCAGTGCTTTTGTTGGATGGAACAGCTATTGAAGAACTGCCATTATCTATTGAACGTCTATCCAAACTTGTCTTGTTGGATCTAAACAATTGTAAGAATCTCAAGAGTCTCCAAAGGAACATAAGTGGACTAAAATATCTGTCAACTTTGAATCTCTCTGGCACTTCAAAATTCAGGGAGTTTCCGGAGATTACAGGACGCATGGAGCATCTGTCGAACCTTCATTTGGAGGGAACTGCTATTAGAGAATTGCTAGTGTCAATTGAACTTCTGTCTAGCCTTGTTTTGTTGAATTTGAAGGATTGCAGAAATCTTGAGACTCTTCCAATTGCTGTAAGCAGATTAAAATGACTAAGAACTCTAAAGCTCTCTGGTTGCTCAAAACTAGTGAAGTTTCCAGAGATAATGAGAAGTATGGGAGATTTGACGGAGCTCTTTTTAGATGGAACTTCTATTGCAGAAGTACCTTTATCTATTGAGCTTTTGACCAGACTTGAATTGTTAAATTTGAATGACTGCAGAAGTCTCGTGAGATTTCCTAGCAGTATAAATGGTTTGAAATCCCTCAAAACTTTGAATCTCTCAGGCTGCTGCAAACTTGAAAATGTGCCAGACACACTAGGGCAAGTAGAAAGTTTGGAAGAACTTGATATAAGCGAAACATCTGTAAGACGACCTCCATCCTCCATTTTTCTTATGAAGAATCTTAAAACATTATCTTTCCGTGGGTGCAATGGACCACCATCATCTGTATCATGGCATTTGCAGCTTCCCTTCAATTTGATGCGAAGGAGTTCAGATCCAGTAGCTTTGATGTTGCCTTGTCTGTCAGGTTTGTGCTCTTTAACAAAATTAGATCTCAGTGACTGTGGTCTAGGGGAAGGAGGAATCCCGAGTGATATTGGCAACTTACACTTATTAGAAGAGTTGAATCTGAGTGGAAACAATTTTGTTACGCTGCCTGCAAGCTTTAACGGTCTTTTAAAACTTGAAGAACTAAAGCTGGAAGATTGTAAAAGGCTTCAATATCTGCCACAACTTCCATCCAACGTAAATCGACTTAGAGTGAATGGTTGTTCTTCATTGGTGACGTTATTAGGTGCATTCAGACCACGCAAGTATAGACAGCTCGAAATTGCTCGGAAAGAACGGTTTGGCAATTTCAATGCTACGAGAGTACCTTGAGGTCAGTTTCTCACTCCATATCTTCCAGCTATGCCAAGTTTATGCATGACAATTAAGCAATAGTATGGACTTGTTCATTCTTTATTTTTTTGGTTGCAGGCAGTGTCAGATCCAAGCCATAAATTTAGCATTGTTGTTCCCGGAAGTGAAATTCCAAAGTGGTTCATGTATCAGAATGAGGGTTCTTCAATAACAGTCACAAGGCCTTCATATTTGTATAATATGAATAAGGTTGTGGGATACGCTATTTGCTGTGTTTTTCATGTCCCTAAGCATTCAACTGGTACCTATTTATGGCGTTCGTATTCCCAAGTTGAGTTAAACTGCTCCATGGATGGTTCTAATGTCAGGCATTTTATTCGTTCTAGAGGGAAATTCGGTCATGCTGGGTCAGACCATGTTTGGCTATTCTACTTGTCTCGACAACAATGCTGTCATTTTCATCATCCAGCGTGGAATTTTGAATCTAATCATTTTAAGTTGTCATTTTTTTATGAACGAGAGAAAGACGTTCTGGCTGGGTCAGGTCCTGTATTGAAGGTGAAGAGGTGTGGCTTCCATCCAGTTTATATACACGAAGTTGAGGAGTTGGACCAAACAACAAAGCAATGGACTCGCTTTACTTCTTATAATCTGTATGAATCCCATCATGATTTTGTTCGATCAAATATGGAAGCAGCCACAACATCAAAGCGAAGCCTTGCAGAAAATGCTGGGGGAGCTGAAGCCAGTGGCAGTGGCTGCTGGGATGAAGATGAGGAACCACCACCTAAAAGATTTAGACAACTCAAATGAAGGGCAAAGCCTAGTGTAACAATGTAAGTGCGCATCCCAATTTCAATTTATGTTCTTTAAATTTGCACGTGGTATTTCATTTACTTTTTATTTATTCTAATCTTGCAATTTATTTTCACGTTAAATTACTAGAAATGCTTGACTTGGATTCAGAAGTTGGTCAGAATCAGAATGTGTTGCTCGACCAAATTGAAGCTTTGAATTTTGTGATTTCTCATGAGTTGAAAATTAAAGAAAGAGGGAATTAATCCTCCGTTTTCGTTTTCTTACTTATATCTCTGTTTCATTGCAGTATTCTCTCATTTTGTATCCATTATTACAAGTGCGAGTTTTTGGATCCACTTGAAGGGGCTGAGGACTGGGGTCATAATTGATGAATTGCATACCAATTGCCATGAATGAACAATAAAATAAGTATCTCATTACAATCTGGTTAAATTATTCTTTATTTATTTATTTATTTATTTATTTATTATTATTATTATTATTATTATTATTATTATTGTTGTTATGCTCTTTTGGCACACAGCTTCTGCTGTTCTTTCTATTTGAGTAGGCCAGCTAAACTTATTCTAAATTATATGGCACTTGAAGCTGATATGGATTTTCGCTTGTTGAGATTCTTACTGAATTTGCATAGATTTACCCTAGAGTAACACTAGCGCCTTCTATTTGACGGATTAGGAACTGCATTCCCTCGTGTTATTAAATCTTAGCTTTCGCTGAGGTTCTTTGTTTTAACCAAAAAAAAAGAAACAATACAAATTATAACAATTTGTAGAGAAAAATGAAATTGAATGACAAATGAACTTTGATGAAGTAAAATTATCATTTATGTATGAAGATCATATTATTTATTTTTCTGTACAAGGATCATATCACATATTTCACCAAAAAGATTTTTTGCAAAAAAAAAATAAAATAAAAATTCATTGTTGTCTTCAATGTGAACATTTGTGATTCTTTTCCCTTTTTTTTTGACGTTGGAACTTTTTTGGGCCTTCATGGGTTCGTTGAATTTAATATTTAATTTGGGTTTTCTGATTTTTGTTCTTTTTACATTGGATTATTGACACCCCTATGATCTTTTCAAAAAAAACTTTTTAGTATTATTTTTTTCTAGTTATTCTTACTCTTAACTCCTAAAATATCTCTTTTTTAATCACTTATCTAATTTTTAATATATTTTCTTATCGAAGTCGAGATCTAGCTTCGCTGCTAAGCTTTTCTAAGACTTAAGTTTTAGGTTCGAGTTTCAATAGATGCGTGAGTTAATTTCAAAAATGTCTTTTATTATTTTCTTATTAATTCTTTTCATAGAATTGGATTATTGCCACCCTTCTAATATCCTCATAAGACCTCTTTTTTTTTAAAAAAAAAATTTACTTTTAATTCCAAAAATGTCCTTTTTTTAATATACTCTTCTAATTTCTTTTTTTTTTTAACATTGTTGTTAATTTCAAATCTATCCTACACACAAATTTAAAAGTTGTATGAGTGATGAATTTTTGAATGTTAATTGTTGACTTAAATTAAAAATACTTTAAATTATAATTTATTGACTTAATTACACATATTTTTAATTATAATATGAATGTACGTAATCTGAAATTAAAAAAAAAATTCAATCAATAAGAATTACAAAAGAATAATAGAATATTTTAAATTTAAGCAAATTTAATATTGATACATAGGAAGTCATCGACAAATAAAAAAAAAAAGATTGATTATGAATACAGTTAATTTGCAGGAAAAAAGATCTAAGTGGTTGACTAATTGTTATTTATCCTTATATATAATTTTATTTGAAGTTGGGTTTTTTTAAGGATGACAAAGGGGTGCTCATAGGGTCACTCTTTTCACAAGCGTGCTCGACATCCACTCAATTTTGTGATTCTAAGTTCTAAATAGCTTGTAATCAAGAAGAGTCAAGTTCTTGACACCCCAAAAGTCTCTATAATAATCTCATATGCACATATCTCTATCTTAATTTTATTCATTTATTTATTTGATAAGATGGGGCGGCTCTAAAAAGAGCTAGAACAAAACAGAACGGGGTTAAGCCACCTCCATACAAGTCATGGTACAAAAGAGGAGTCACACCAAGCAGGGGATTAGCAAGATGATGACCACCTAGAGGAAGAGATAGAGCATAATTAACGAGATAGTTTGCTGTGAAATCTGCCTCACGATAGACATGGTTAATGACAATGTTCCAATTACGCTGGATTACCTCCTTGATAGGCTGAAGAAGAGAAGTGTACTTATTGTCAGTATCCTCATGCTTCTTAACCAGTTGAGTGACTCAGAGGCTATCAATTTCCACCCCCAGCAACCTTATCCCATGTTCCCATGCCAGTTTTAGACCATTATATAAACCCCATAACTCAGCCACCGTAACAGAGCAATGCCCTATATTCATTCCGAAGCCAAAGATCCAAGCCCCCTTGTGATCACGAATTACTCGAGCACTTGATGCTTCTGTTCACTTACAACTTGCATCATGGCCAAGTGGGGACACTCCATGCAGTCCATTTGTCTACTCTCCTGATGTCGTGACTAGGCCTGTATTAGAATAACATGCTGTTTGGATCGTGAGAAACTAAACAAGAAAATGAAAGAGAGAAAACTCAATCTGATATTATTATTTCATTATTAAAAATCAGAACAAGTAATTACAACTCTATTTATATGTGAGAGACTTTACTAAAACAAACATAATACATTGACCAATGATAAAATGACAGCTGGCTTTTCTGTTATTTCTTATTCCTTAACATCCCCCCACAAGCTCAACCCGGCAAACTAAGGTTGAGCTTGGAACGCAAGTAATGAAAAGGAGTATGAGCCAAGGCTTTGGTAAGAATGTCTGCTGTGTTGTCTGAGCTGGGAACATAGCTGACTTGAAGACTTTGATTGGCAACTTTTTCTCGCAAGAAATGAACATCTAACTCAATATGTTTAGTGTGAGCATGAAACTTTGGATTGCTGGTGAGAGCAGTTGCACTTTGATTGTCACACCAGAGGACTGGTGTTGAGACAAGAGAAACGCCAAGCTCAGTTAACAAAGACTTGATCCACAAAACCTCAGAAGCTACTAGAGCGAGAGCCCGATACTCAGATTTTGTACTGGACCTAGACACCACAGCCTGTTTCTTGGAACACCAGGAAACCAGATTAGAGCCTAAGAACACACAGTAGCCAGCAATAGACCTCCTATCATCCTTGTCACTCGCCCAGTCAGCATCACTAAAGCAATCAAGACTTTGAACCCCATTGTTGTAGAACTGTAAACTAAGATGTAAAGTACCCTTAAGATACCTAAGAAGGCGTTTACAAGCATGCCAATGATTCACTGTGGGAGCAGCCAAGAACTGACTCAACTTATTAACAGAGAAGGCAATATCAGGCCGAGTCAGTGTGACATATTGTAATGCACCAATGACACTTCGATACAGAGTAGCATCAGCAAACAACTCACTATCAGACTTAGTAAGAGACATACCAGCAGCCATAGGAGTAGAGCAGGGAGTACAATCCTGTAAGTTGACCTTATGAAGTAGATCAACAATGTACTTTGACTGAGAAAAATGCAGACCAGAGATAGATTTAACAACTTGTATACCCAGAAAATAATTCAACTCCCCAAGATCCTTAAGAGCAAAGGTGGATTGCAGATTAGAGATGACCTGCTGGATTAAACAGGAGCTAGACCCTGTCACAATTATATCATCCACATACACCAGAACAATAGAAGATGATTCTGAACCCTTTTGAAGAATAAAGAAGTATCAGACTTAGAATTTTGGAAACCCCACTGAGCTGTTAACACCTGCTTCAGCTTATCAAACCAGGCTCGTGGAGCCTGCTTAAGACCATAAAGAGCCTTCTGCAACTTGCAAACATGATGAGGTCTAGACTGATCAACAAAGCCAGCCGGCTGTTCCATATAAACCTCTTCAGTAAGATGACCATTGAGAAATGCATTATTGATGTCAACTTGCCGTAAGGTCCAGTGGTTTAAAACCGCTAAGCTCAAGATAACCTTAACAGTGGAAGCTTTCACTACAGGGCTAAAGGTTTCATTGAAATCTATGCCGTGAGTTTGATGAAAGCCCTTAGCAACCAGACGAGCTTTGTATCTGGAAATACTGCCATCAGGGTTGGATTTGACTCGAAAAACCCACTTGCTACCTATTACCTTGACTGGAAAGGAAGGCTGAACTAATGTCCAGGTTTTATTATCCAGCAGTGCTTGATATTCTAATTGCATAGCTTGAAACCATTTAGGATCAGCTAAAGCCTCTGATACGGAATGTGGTTCAGGTGGTAAGGATGAAGATGTAGTAAGAAAAGTTGTTTTAGGCTTAAAGATACCTGCTTTCGATCTTGTGATCATTGGATGGCCTTGAACAAGTGGAGAAGGTGGAGATAGATGATGATTTGGAGAGGAGGAAGTTGTGTGAGACTGAGTACTTTGACCAGGTGAAGACAAAGAAGATAAAGGACATACAGGATCAGCTGCTGGAGAGGACTGTAAAGCAGAACTATCAAGTGGACATGCAGACTGTGATAAGGTAAAAGTAACATGTGGAGTAACAGAATGTGAGGACAAAGATGAGCTGGAATGAGCAGCTGAAGAAAAATCAACACCAGACTCAAAAGGAAAAGTTGTTTCATCAAAAACAACATGATTACTGATGTAAGTTCTTCCTGAGGAATGAAGACAAACATAACCTTTATGATGAGAGCTATAACCAAGAAATATACATCTCTGACTTCGAAAAACAAACTTGTGATGATTATAAGGTCGAAGATATGGATAACATGAACAACCAAAGACCTTCATGACTGTATAATATGGTATTTTGTGAAAGAGCATTTCAAAAGGAGATCTGTTACTAAGAATAGGTGTGGGAACTCTATTAATGAGATAAACTGCAGTATGGAAAGCATTCCACCAAAATTTCAAAGGAAGATGGGCTTGAGCTAAGAGGGTTAATCCAGTTTCTACAATGTGTCTATGTTTTCTCTCTACCTTGCCATTTTGGTGATGGATATATGGACAAGGATAACGAAATTGAATACCCTGAGAAGCAAGATAAGGGACAAAAGATCTGAACTCACCCCCCCAATTTGTTTAAAGACACTTAATTTTCTTCTCAAGATTGTTTTCAATCATATTTTTAAAGTTTGTGAATACTGCTAAGGTGTTTGATTTGGCTGTGAGAGGAAATATCCACGTAAATCTAGTGTAATCATCTATGATGGAGAGATAGTAATGGTAGCCTTGAGAAGATGAAATAGGGGCTGGTCCCCAGAGATCAGCATGAAGAAGTTCAAGTGGTTGTGTTGTGGAGGTTTCTATGGAAGGAAAGTGTTGCATATGACATTTCCCAAACTGACATGCATCACAGAATTTAGGTTTGATTGTTCTGTCAACTGGAAGATTTGGATTCAATATTTTCATAATATGATGCAAAGCATGAACAGTAGGGTGTCCCATTCTTTTGTGCAGAATATTACAATCAATACTCTTAAAGTTGGAAATAGCAGAAGCCATAAATGCAGTTTTATTGAATTGAAAGGCATTTACAGGTGATTGAAGTTGAGACACATTGTTTGAAGAATCAAACTGAGCAAACATTGACACTGGATGTACTTTTGAATTTGAAACAGTCTTAGACAAATTAGACACAGAAACTGGAAACTTGGAACTATCACAGACTGCAGAAAGGTTTTCAACTTGATAAAGTCCTCCTCTAACAATCCCCTTGAGCAATATAATCCCTGTATTCTTGGCCTTTACAAAACAAGCATGACCATAGAATTCAATAAAGGCATTGTTGTCAGTTAACAGTTTAGAAATGCTAAGTAAATTTTTGGTTATGGCTGGAACAAAAAGGATATTATTCAGGTAAAGATACATTGTGGAAAGAGTTTGAATAACAGCAGAACCAATACTCTCAATAGCTAATCCCATACCATTACCAACATGCAACTTATCATTTCCAAAGTAAGGGAAGCTGTGAACAAAGATACCTGGATCCTGAGCTACATGATTTGTGGCTCCAGAGTCAAGATACCAGGCTGAATCTGCAACTGTACCATAAGTAGCTACTGGTGCAGAGGAAGTAGCTTGTTCTGCAAACATTAAACTTGCTTCTGATCTAGGAAACACCCAAAAATGATAATTGCCACTGTTTGTTTGAAACTCTGACATTTGCTGAGGATAGACAAAGCTTGGAGCTTGGTAAGCCATATAGCCTTGAAATGGTGGTGCTGTTTGTCTAGGATAGCCAGATCCAAAACCCCTGCCAAAACTCTGATAATTGTTCTGGCCATTTCCAGTGAAGTTCCTGAAATTTTGATAGTTTGGACCCCCTCTAGGCCTAAAACCTCCACAAACTTTGTTCCTAGGTACAAACCCCTGATTAAACCTATTTTTGCAGTTATATGCAGAATGTCCAGGAATAAAGCAAATCTGACAAACTATATCTCTACCAGAATTAAGACCAGCAGTACCAGCATTAAAACCAGCAGCAGAATTATTCCTATTATCACCATAGCCTCCAGTAAAACCTCCAAAGTTTCCACCAGAATTATTGTTTTTCTGAGTTCCAAAATTATTCTTGTTAAAATTCTGGCCTTTCTGAGCAAAGTTAGCAGACATATCATGCATTAATTCATTCTGTGACTTCCCTTTACTCATCTCTAATCTGATTTCATGGCTAAGCAACATTGAATAGACTTCTTCAACAGTTAGTTCTTCCTTCTCAAGTCTTGTGAGAATATTAGTTACAAGAGATTCATAACTATCATCTAATCCAGTAAGTAAATGCATAATCAACTCATTTGATGAAATTGCATTACCTCCAATAGCTAGACTGTCAGCTATCTTCTTCATTTTATTAAAATAGTCACTTACAGAGAGTGCTCCTTTCTTAGTTGACTGAATCTGCAACTTCAGTGGTAGAAACCTAGCCTTCGATTGAGACATAAAGATCTGACCAAGTCTTTCCCATAGCTCTAGCGAAGTTTCACAATCAATCACCATGACAAGAACATTATCTACCATTGAAGTGAGCATCCAACTTTGAAGAAGTTTGTCAGTTTTCATCCAGACGATGTAATCTGGATTTTCTTGTCTCTGTGAGATTATCCTTGCTGAGCTGTTCGATTCTCCCTCTGTCAAGCTGAGATATCGATCTGGACAAACGCTATCACCAGTAACAAAGCCTTCGAGTCCATTTGCCATTATTGATGCTCGAACTTGAGCTTTCCACACCAGGTAGTTCGACCTATCAAGCTTAACTGGTTGAATGAAATTGAAGGTGACAGCTGCAGAAGCTTGATTCGAATTAGTCATATTTGTTAGCTCTGATACCATATTAGAATAACATGTTGTTTGGATCGTGAGAAACTAAACAAGAAAATGAAAGAG
This sequence comes from Citrus australasica, assembly GCA_029618585.1. Lineage (NCBI taxonomy): Eukaryota > Viridiplantae > Streptophyta > Magnoliopsida > Sapindales > Rutaceae > Citrus > Citrus australasica. The sequence continues at coordinate 28,730,143 of JARCIV010000003.1, read as the reverse complement.
AGAAAACTCAATCTGATATTATTATTTCATTATTAAAAATCAGAACAAGTAATTACAGCTCTATTTATATGTGAGAGACTTTACTAAAACAAACATAAGACATTGACCAATGATAAAATGGCAGCTGGCTTTTCTGTTATTTCTTATTCCTTAACAGCCTGCATTATTTATGAGGCTGATTTTCTCTGCTCTGGTTCGAATGTCATGAAGCATACTCAGGCTGTCAATAGAGGTATGCTTGAATTGAAATTGATTGCGTCAGAACCAGAGACGCCGAATAGCCATTTATTCTTACATTTTATTATTATTTTCTAGTTATTCTTGTTTTTATTCCAAAGATGTTCCCCTTTTTTAATAGATTCTTGTAATTTTTATTATTATTTTCTTATTGAAGTTGAGGTCTAGCTTCACTATCAAGTCTTTTTAAGACTCGCAGGTCCTAAGTTCGAGCTTTAATAGATGGGTGAGTTAATCTAAAAAATGTGTTTTTATTATAATATTGTTGATTCTTTTTAATTTCTATGTATGGAGTTGGACTATTATCACCCCTCTAATATTATCATGACACCTTCTCTCTCTCTTTTTAGTTATTCTTACTTTTAATTCTAAAAACATCCTTTTTCTTTACACACTCTTTTAATTTTTCTTTTCTTTAACATTCTTTTTAACTTAAAATCTATCCTAGAAACGAATTATTAGTGATGAATTTTTTTAATATAAATCACTGACTTAAATCACAAATACTTTAAATTATAATTATGACTTAAATTACACATATCTCAAATTATAATTTGAAAGTAATCTTAATTTTTTTTTAAAAGGTTCAATCAGTAAGAATTGGGAAAAGAATAATTTAATATGTATAATTTGCCCTTCTCTTCAGATAGAACAAGTAAAACAACAAAGAGAGAGTAATAGAAAAGAGGATGGGAATTGAGAATATGAAGGCCTGGTAAAGTTTGAGTTGAATAGCTTGAGGATATGGGTGAGGAGCTTCACTTGGAGTATCACGAAGCCCCATCATTCCCCAACTAAAACCTGACAGAATAATGTTTTACAAGAGTTGAAGATGAAGAGTTGGGAGAGGCAGAGGAAGGACTCGTTGGGTATATTTATGGGGAGTAATTGCAGTGAAAGAGAGATAAATAATGGTGGTTATTGGTTAGGGATTGCTGTCAGATCAGAAAAAGGACATAAAAATTATCTGATGTTTTCTAATAGTTAAAAGAGGTATGCAAAAAGCTTTTTCTGATCAAGTTTGCAATATGGTATATATTCTTTCTTTTTTGATGCTTGGATGGACCCTCCACTAGTGCCTGGACCCTCTCACACGAAGCACTAAAATCTATCCGTCGTAAAGCAATCTTCATATGCCAGGACTGATGCTGAAATCAACTGCTTAATTAATGAAACCTGAAGTAAAAGTGAAAACAATTAGTTTAGTATGCATGTTTTGTTTGGTAAATGGTTAGTAAAAGCAATTGCTAACCATCCAACTTATGAAACCTTGTGGCTTTAAAATTTTTTTTTTTTGGGTGGGGTGCGCCGGGGGGAGGTGTATGGAGTAAGATTGTGGCTTTAAATTTTTTAAACGTGTTTATTGAGCAAACAACGCTTAGAGCATTTTCATCTGTTCAATTAGGATCATATGATGTATTTGATCTATCATTTATATTTATATTTTTTATTATTTCACTAATCTTTTTTCAAATTACTTTGTATTTCTAGACATAATTTTTATATGTATTATATTATATTACTACTGTGCTTACACTTTTGTTGCGTACATAATGTTCTAGAAGATGCTCCAACAGCAATAATGTTTTAGACGGTTTTCTCGTCTGGTCAAATGGCTACCCTACCATAAACAATATTGTTTACTTAGGGTCATCGTGTCATATATTTGATCTTATCTCATTTATATTTATATTTATATTTATATTATTTCATTTCTCTTATTTTATTTAATTAGTATGTACTTTACATATAAATAATTCATAAATATAATATTACCTATATATTTATCATTTCTGTACTTTCCTGGAAGATGCTCCAACCGAAAAATGAAATGTTGTGTCATCTACTAAAGAACAAGAAGGAGAGACAGAGGGTAAAAAAAACACAATAGAGAAAATGATAATTTTGAATGTAAAAGTTAAAATATCCAAAACCATGCTTTTATAATGAGAATATAAAAGAAATAGATAATATTCTTCCCATTCACTCCCATGAATATTATTGGAGGTAATATTTACTTATTATGTTAATTACCATCATAAAAGCAATCAGCCTCTTAGTGACATAAAATTTTGTAACCACAATCAATGAATATCAACAAAACAATCTTTCATGATTCATAAACTATAGCTAATTAAGAATTTATGTTAATTTCAACTTATGAAATCAACAAAGTGATATTGGAAAATTAAATGAAAATAGGCTTGTAAAACTTAAATTTATATTCCTACCATGTAAAAGTATTCATTGTAACATAATCCATAATTTCATGATATAGGTTGTGCTAAATTGGTGTTGAAAATAATATACACTTCATGATTAATCATACAATGGTCCTTAATAATATACAAAATAGTGAGCATTGTGTTAAATTTTATTAAAGCATGAAAAAGGTGAAAAATGACAGAGGCAGCAGCCGCAGACGGTGGACATGAGGTGGCTTCAAGTTTTGCTATTTTTCTGACATTTTTTTAATGAAATTAATGGATGATGGAGGGAGGATTTGTGCATGGGGAATGGTTGATGGTCAGGAAAGCTTTGCCTAGTACAAAGAAAGGCTCTTATACCACTTGATGCATCACAGAAGCAATACTAGATTTCGTTCTAGCGTACGTTCTTAAAAATTCAAGAAAGAAGGCTCTTACGAAGGAGAAAATATATCAATTAAGAAATATTAAATATTATTGGTGAGAAACTTATGTTTGTTATAATGAACTATCAGCAAAAAGCCTATATATACTAAGTAGCCAACTTAATCTTAATCCTTCTTAAATAAGAAAAATAAGCTAAAATTCTAATTAGATTAGAATTCCAAACATGATTGAATAAGTTTAAAAAATAAGATAAATTCTAATAAAATACTAAATACCCAAATATTATAATTCCTAATAAATTCTAATTTATTTTATCTAATGTGCTTCCTACATTACTCCATCGCTATGTTGTCTAAATCGATGTCTCTTTTTATCAATAAAAATGCTTCCTCGTCATCCTTTATTAAGGCCCCACTCAATTGCTTGTCAATTACTTCTTGATCAGCAAGCAAGTTTTCAAATGTCATAAGTGCGCTAAAATTTGCTTCCACTTTGAATCTCTCAGGCCTTTTGAAATTCAAATTGTTTCCAGAGATCATTGGATGTATGGAACATTTGTTGGTGCTTCGGTTGTTGGGAATTGCTATAAGAGGATTGCGAATGTCAATTGAATATCTCTCTGGCCTTTTTTGCAAAATTTAAAAGGTTGCATAAATCTCTCGAGTCTTCCAATTACTATAAGTAGATTAAAATGTTTAAGAACTCTAACGCTCTCTAGTTGCTTGAAGCTGGAAAATTTTTTGGGAAGTATGAAATCTCTGACTATGTTCATTTTAGATGGAACTGCTATTCGAGAATTGTCATTGTCTGTTGAACTTCTAACTGGCCTTGTGTTGAATTTGAAAGATTGACAATATCTTGAGAGTCTTCCAAGTACCATCAATGGTTTGAAGTCTTTTAAAATTCTGAATCTCTCTAGTTGCTCCAAACTTGAAAATGTGCCAGGGAACTTAGGTAAAGTAGAAAGCTTGGAAGAGCTTGACATTAGTAGAACAGCAATTAGACAACTTCCATACCAATATGATGTGAAGGAGTTTAGATCCCATGACTAATTTGATGTTACATTCTTTATCAGGCTTATATTCTTTAACAAAATGGGATCTCAGTGACTGTAATCTACCAGTGGAAGGAGGAGAAATCCCAAGTGATAGTTGCCACTTACGGTTATTGTTCAAGAAGGAACCATAATCTAATTCCCAGACCAGACGCAATGTCGGCTGAATAATAAATGATAGTATGAATTGTTGTTTCTTTGCATACGATCTTTCGGTTACCCCTAGAGGACCTGTGTACGACGTCCGGCTCAAGTCGTCTAAACTTACTAAGTGAGTGCATGGGTTGGTCATGTGCACTCACTTATACATATTACATAATGATCAAACGACCTGAAGAGACTGTCGTTTTGACAAGCATTAATATCATTATATGGCTGCTAAATCGGTTAGAAAGGGCGGGAAATTATTACAAACCCATAACAAGCCGATTATCGAAGAGGTATCTTGTATGATGTCATCGTGGCTGTATATAAAGCCTCATATGCTGGGGTTAGGTCAATTCTGTGGCTTGTAATCTTCTCTCTAAGTTTGTAAGTTGTTATGAGAAAACAAATAAAGAAGGCATAGGCACTTGTAGCTAAGCATCTCTAGATATTATGTTTGTGTTTCTATATTTTTTTTTCTTTTTGAGCAAAGCCTTACTGATGATGAAGAAGCTCAAGCTACAAGAATTTAGGAAATCGAATAAAGAGCAAAGCCTTTTTATACTCATGCTTACCATTATGTTCATGTCTCACTATTACCTATTTGAAATTGCATTCCAGCTTGGATTTTTAATTTCTTGATAAACTGTATAGTCATTTGAATTATGTGATCTGAAGATTTTCGTGTCACTAGTTTGTGCTTATTAGTTTTTATTTCCCTCATTCTAATATATCAATAATAATATCTTGTTTTTGACTGTTATACCTAGGGATGGCAATGGGGAGGGAAGGGGAGGGGACCAATCTCCCCGTACCCATCCCCGATATTTTGCGTGTGTTCACGTCCCCTCCCCATCCCCGTCAAAATTATTTAAGAGAATCATCATCCCCTCCCCAAATAATAACAGGGAATCTCCGAGGGTCTCCGATCCCCAAATAACTAATACATTTTTTTTATTTTGAGTTAATCATATTAAAATAAAAAATTCAAATAAAAGTAAAGTTCAAAATATATCTTACATTAATATCCATTATAAAAGTCACATACATTAAATTAGTAAGTAACGCAGTTTGCAAATGATACAAACTATCATGAACAAATTAATAGTCTAATACAAAATTGTTACAAATAAAATCAAATTGAGATTCAAAATTAACTTTTCAATGGTGGCGTGGACATTTTATAAATGTGGACTATTCCCTTTACAACACAATAGTTAAGTCAAAACAAATCAAAAACAAATATTAGATTAGATTAGATATTAAAATTGTGATTTACTGTGGGCAATTATAACATCAAAAAATAAATAAATAATAGATTTAAGATAAGTAAAAAATAGATTTAAGTTTAAAATATTTAATGAATATTAAAAATAAACAAAAGTTTTGGGCTAATTGAATCTGTCCGGTCTTTTTAATGTCCTAAATAAAAATGTAGGACTTTAATTAGTTAATTAGGCCTAAGAGTTTAATAATATAAATATTTTGATATTTTTTATTTTTACCAATACTTATAATTTTATAATTCAAATTTTATAATTTATTTACTAGTAATTTTAAAAAATAAAAATTAAATTAAAAATTAAAATGGGGAAATTGGTAGGGGATGGGGATTCCACCTCATCTCCGTCCCCTCCCCGAATAAGAAATTGGGTATGAAATTATCCTTATACCCTCCCCGAATGAGAAAAATCCCCGAGGGTACCCGTCCCCGTGGAGATTTTTGCCATCCCTAGTTATACCTTTTAATTATAGTAATATTAAAATTGATTTTTAATTTTAAAATAAATAAAAATATAATACTAGAATAAATAAACAAAAAAATGTAACTTTTACTTTGGAATTCCAAATATCCTGTTTTCAACATAAAAAATTATAGTATCTCAACTAGATGGTAGCCTAAAATAAAAATTATAGAGAGGAAACCAGATTGCTATTATTAGACTTAATAATTAAAAAAATTAATTTTTATTCTCGAATTATTTAAAAGTAATTAATCAAAAAATAAAAAAAATTAAAACAATTGACCCAGGACCGGCCTCATTAGTCCTTTTATATAGCATTGAAGGTCAATAACATGCCCAGAACATGTTTGATAAAATACCCAAGAAGGAAATTCAATAACTTTGCAGGTCAAGAGCATCCTCCTGATATGTTGAAGAGCAGCGACATGATGCATCTGTTGCTGCAACTTTGTGATTTCCTAAAGCAATCAGAATCAAACAGTCAACAAAGTCAACTTTATGATACATCTATTGCCACAATTTTTTTTCACGTAGAAAATTCAATAAAATTAATTTAATATTGTACAGGCTCAAACTTGTTGCCGCTTTGCTTGTAGTGCGGGTTTTCGGCTCCTTCAATTTGCTGGTAGTGTACTTTTTCGTTTGCTGATTATGATTATTTGGGAGCCAAGCTTTTAAGTCCAAATAAATTTTTTAGGAACTTAAACAAGAGGCTTTGGAATCAATTTCTTGCAATATGAGCATCCTGCAGGGAGTTCCTCCATAAACCATTTGTATGTTGGTTTGGATCAAAAGAGAGTCGCTGTATTTAGGGACGACGAAGAACTCGAGAGAGGAAAAGTAATTTCACCAGGACTACTTATAGTAATTGAAGAATCAAGAATTTTAATGACTGTTTTCTCAAGAAACTATGCGTCTTCCATTTTGTGCTTGAAGAACCAAGAATTTCAATAATATCTTTTATAAATATCAAAGTGAGGAAACAACTAAATCATCTTAAAAAGAAAGAAATCATAATTTATATTTATTAAAAACAATTAGATCAAATGTCTTCATTGGCAGTTAACAACATCAATTCCATATTCAAGTCAGCAAGTTTGGAAAGGTCCATTCGTCGCTTGGATTGCTGAATCGCTCTTTGGATAAAATTTCCGTGCTTTTAATAAAAGAATAAAAAGAACTATAGGAATTGATTTTTTTTTTTTTTTTGGTAGTTTCAAATGATGGATTATAGAAAGGATAGAATGAAAAATGAGGATAAATTGGGAACTAAATGGGGTACACTAGTAAGAAATAAGAATAATTTATTTTTAATTGGTCTATTAAGAGATGGAGCCTAAAGAAATAAAATGAGGAGTTTAAATATCACTTTTTCCATAGAGTTGGCCAACTAGCACTCTTCGAATTTTCAATTTTTTTTCTATCATTAAAATTTAAAATAGTATTCTCTTTTTCGTTTTATTTTGCAATCTTGTTATGTACAGTATACACAAATTAAAAGGTTTTTATAGGTATTGAATTTTTAAATGTCAACATTAACTAAAATTCCGCATATTTTAAATCCTAATTTGACTTAAATTATACAGATTAGATAAAATCTTTTTCAGGAATAATTGATTCCCACGCCCTGAACGTGTTTGATACAATGCCTATATAGGAACTCACAAAATGAACTCACAGCTTTTACCCCCTCTGGTCAACAAAATAAAACAGTACTTGGCTGAGCCTGAGCAGCTAAAATAACAGCTTGATTAATTGCTTCCGTCCAGACTCTTGCTTAGTTTACTGATCACCATCTTTGTGGTAATTTTGGCAAAGTGATTTTAGTCAATAGCTTTCCTCTGGTTTCTTCTCTGATTTTGCACTAACTTTGGTGTCGGAGACCGCAACTGATTTCCTGACAACTTGAAACCGGATTGATGGAGGCTTTTGAGGCAGTTTTTTATCGGCTTTAATTTGAACTTCTTCACGGTTTCAAGCTATCTCTTCTTCAAATTGTCTCAATCCTTCCCTATCAAACTGAAACAGCAAATCTTTGTTATCCTTAAGATCTTCATCAATGATCCTTTGAGTAATTTCTTTCGGTTTCTGGAATATTGATCTGATTAGTGCTTCACCTTCTTCTTTTTTCAAGCTCTTATCCTCGGCAGCTGTGCTCTGCCTACTCCTGTAGCCTCAAGTATAGAATCCACACTAACAGTTGCATGTTTTCATTTCTTCCAGTGCTGCAAGAATATCCCATCTCCTTTTTTGAAGTCAAGGTTCTATTCTCCAAGGCGTTTCTTCAGCATCTCTCTTCTTTTTCGGCTTGTCTGCTTCCTTATCCCCCACAGGCCGAGGTTCGAATACAACTTAACCGACTCTTCTCAGGATTTGAGATATTTTTTTTGCTTTTAAGGCACTAGGGCTTTTCTTCTCTTGTCGAACAGAATCAAATATAAACGGTTAATGATGAGGCAACGATGCAGGGATAAATAATTTAGACATAAAGAGGAATTGTTCAGGAATTGTGTATTATTCCCATGTCGAGAACAAGTTTGATAAAATGCCCAAGAAGGAACCATATGTCCAACATTCCAACCTGTTGTATTGAACAGAGAGATAATGCATCTGTTACTCCAACTCTATGATTTCCCAAGAAAACAATCAATATGTGAATGTTTAGGTGCAGATAACATAGGCCAGTAGCTTGTAAGAACCAGGCAAAATGCAGAACAATTTCAACTCTTTGAAACAGAGAGCAGTTAAGTAAATTCATAACTTCTTTTATAATATGCAAACTGTATTACTTCTATGTGAATTGCTGTCAGTGTAGTTCAACAGTCTTTCAGACTCATGAAAACAACTGGAAAAGTTAAATCAAATACTAGCAAATTCAAATCTTAGGTGGCTACTTCTTTTGGCTCCGTCAAAAGTTCAGGTTTGATAGCTGGTTCTCTAATAATCTCCCGCACGCAAAATTCTACGATTCTGTGATTAAAATTACGACATCAATATTATAATAAACATAAATTTTGTGAATTACATATAAAACTAGTAAATAAAATATAAAATAAGAAAATTAATAAAAGAGTGGTAAATTAATGTTTTAAAATTATAAACAAAACAAGCATATTTAAATAACATAAAACTTATAAATGAACAATAAACTTTAGTTTTTTTAAAAATAGTTTATTTATTTAATTTATTTAAGGAAAACAATTACTCATCGATTAAAAATAAAAAATTTGTATTGAAAAAAATTGGAATAAATTTTATTAAATTAGTTTAACCATAAATTTTATATTCATGCTAGAATATTTATAAACATTTTTTTCTTTTTTTTCTGTCACGGTAATTTTTCATCCTTAATAAAATTTCACATTATCATTACATATATTACATAAATACAAAATTATCATTATTCAATTTAAAAATAAAACAATAAATCTATAAGGTAATCATTGTTATAGTGAGTTTTTATACCCTCTTTCTTTATAAAGATATAAGTAAGAATACAAAACAGGGGATTAATTTTCCCTCTTTCTTTAATTTGCGAATAAGTTCATGCTGCTAACGCGGATTCCACTAACTAACAACTGTTAATGAGGCTAGCTGAGCTGACTTTTGTTGACCAAAAGGACGCCTGAAGCTAAAGCCAACTGTTTTTAGTAGAAATTGAGAGCATTAAACCTTTCTTCTCTTCCCCAGCTTTATGTAATTTCAAAGAAAAATGTGAAACCTTTAACCTTTATTTTCCATTTTTTTACTTATTTTCATGAGAAAATTCTACAATTTAAAAAAATAAAAAAAAACTCAAAAGATTCTAGCGGAATTACTCCAAAAGAATATTGTTTTCTTTTTCCCTATAAAACGCAATTACAATGAAGACGTCCTTAATTAAATAACTGAAGAAATTCTTGCTTTCGGTGCGTCGATTATTGAAGTGGCTTTTGTCAACATCATGTCAATCAAAATCATTCTTCACATATATATATATATAAAAGATCCCCTAAGTTACATGCATGTAATTTATAACCCTCTCATATAAATAATAAGTAGGCGCACATAATTCACTATTTATGTGAGAGAGTTGTAAGTTATTAGCATTAGCCATCTATAGATATATATATATATATATATATATATTATTACTGTACTTACATATATTTCGATTTCAATGATAGTGATAGGCACGGTCTCCATTTCCTGTAACCAACAAAAGGACAATGTGTAATTTTAAGTTATTAAAAAAATAATTGTAGGTAAGAAAGGAGACGAGTGCTCCACTTACAGGTCGATGATACGTGTAACGAGCTAATTGTTTCACTGTCTTTCAAATTAATTTCTCCTCTTTTTCAAAATTAATTTGCATATCTTGATGTTTAAAAAATGAAAAAAAAATTAAATTGAAAGAAATCTTTCAATTAAAGAGATGAAGACATTATTGCACTCTAACAAGGCCGAGCGGCGCAGACGTCTAATTCAATTAAAGAGAGTTATAATTAAAAGGAAGTTGCATTGAATGATTTGGTCTCAGAACAAACAAAAAATAGACAAAAGGAATGATTTTATGGAATTTGCAGGCCCAGCTTAAGAGGGGAGTTGTTGAGGATCATGGTATAATTCTCGTGCCAAGGACGTGTTCGATAAGATGCCCAAGAATGAACGTGCATCCCACCTGATGTGTTGCATCGACTCTATGATTTCCCAAGCAAAAGCAATCAATCAATAAGGTCAGTTTGTGAAGGTTTGTCCTACATGAGTCATAGCCAGTCAGCAGATTTTGAGATTCCTTCACTATAAATATGTATTGTTTTGATTCGCTGTACTGTTTTAATTTCATTTTTTCAGTGCAAACCCAGTCCTTCTTTAATCTATTAGTTTTCCTAGCGACTAACTTTTTTATTTTTTATTTTTTGCAATTTTCTAAAAAAGAATATACATGACAAAATTTGATTATCTATTGTTGCATGAATGATGGAAAAAATATCATCACATTTGCTGTAATTATGCTTTGCTTTAGTCAAAATTATTTCTTCCACTAGAGAAGCAATCAATAATAGTGTTAATTCTTGAACCAGTGGAAAGCATTTAGTTTTCTTCGTTTATGCTTTATTACACAATAATCATTCCTTTCTTATGAAAATAATAAAAAAATATAGATTTTGAAATTTTAACATATAAGCTCTTCAAGCATTTTTATTATGTCTTTGATTCAATTCTTTCATCGTAAGAAAGATTTTATAAAACGTTAGAGATATAAATTAAGTGTATTGCAAATGCTTTTCAGTGAACTTACTGTTTGCAAGCAAGAGATGAGGAATTAATTAGATAGCATGAAATCCTCTAATTGATTTCTTTGAAACAAACTTAATTGGAATCCAAAGTAAATTTTCATCATCTTTCAGTGCGTCCAACACGCTCAAAGCAATAAATTTTGTCTCAGTTTTGTATTCCAACATTGCTTCACATGAGTGTTTGTCTTACATATTTATAAATTCAGTTTTTTTTTTTGTTGGGGGGGGGGGGGGGGGGGGTTGATGGATTATGTGTCTCTAATCACTCAATTAATAAATTTAAGAGGAGATTAAGTTCTTTTCTTTGCTGATTACCAGAAAATGCTCTATTTGGATCAAAAGTTGGTCAGATTGTGCCTTCGATGAATCCAAATTAAATTTGTGCTCCATCAAATTGAAGCTTTGAATTTTTTTTTAAGTAGAAAATTAAAGAAAGAGAGAATATTAAACGACCGAAACAAATCCTCTGTTTTGTATATCTCTGTTTCGTTGCAGCATTATCTCTTCTCGCTGCATCCTCATTTTTATATTCATTATTGCGCGAGAGCACGCATACAACACCACACACACACACACGCACACACACAAATAAGAGCTTCACTTCTGCTTCAATCCAGGAGAAGGGAATGATTCACCGAGGGGTGTTGAACTCAAATGAGATGAGGACATAACTATCCATTCCCTTCTCTTCGTTGGTGACATTATCTGGTGCTTTAAAACTAGGCAAGTCCGACCACACAATGATTAATTGTATAGATAGCTTGAAATTGCCCGGGAACAACAGTTTTGCAATTTCGATGCTACGAGAGTACCTTGAGGTCAGTCTCTCACTCCGTTTCTTCCAGCTATGCCAAGATTATGCCTGACAATTAAGCAATGGTATGGACCTGTTCATTTTTTCTTTTTCGGTTGAAGGCAGTGTCAGATCCAAGCCATAAATTTAGCATTGTTGTTCCAGGAAGTGAAATTCCAGAGTGGTTCATGTATCAGAATGAGGGTTCTTCAATAACAGTCACAAGGCCTTCATATTTGTATAATATGAATAAGGTTGTAGGATATGCTATTTGCTGTGTTTTTCATGTCCCTAAGCATTCAACTGGTACCTATTTATGGCGTTCGTATTCCCAAGTTGAGTTACACTGCTCCATGGATGGTTCTAATGTATCAGAATGAGGGTTCTTCAATAACAGTCACAAGGCCTTCATATTTGTATAATATGAATAAGGTTGTGGGATATGCTATTTGCTGTGTTTTTCATGTCCCTAAGCATTCAACTGGTACCTATTTATGGCGTTCGTATTCCCAAGTTGAGTTACACTGCTCCATGGATGGTTCTAATGTCAGTCATTTTATTCGTTCTAGAGGGAACTTCGGTCATGCTGGGTCAGACCATCTTTGGCTATTCTATTTGTCTCGACAACAATGCTACAATGATAAGTGGCATTTTGAATCTAATCATTTTCAGTTGTCATTTATTGAAGAAGGTCTGTATGGGCGAGGTACTGATTTGAACGTGAAGAGATGTGGCTTCCATCCAGTTTATATGCACGAAGTTGAGGAGTTGGACCAAGCAACAAAGCAATGGACTCACTTTACTTCTTATAATCTGTATGAATCCCCTCACGATTTTGTTGGATCAAATATTGTAAAGAATTGTGGAAATGCTCATATATTTGTTGCTGTGTACAAGATCCTTATATACAAAAATACTAAAATCATCTAAGGCAAGTATCAAACGGTCAAATAATAGAAAAGGAAAGAATATAAATGAGAATGAATATTACAATATGCTAAGTTAGTGGCTAAGATCAAGGACTGATTGATTCTTGTTCTAATACTCCCCCTCAAGTTGGGAAGTGAAGATCCGTAACTCCCAACTTGCCACGAAGATATTGAAATTGATCTTTACCAAGAGCTTTGGTAAAAATGTCAGCCAATTGTTGTCGTGAAGGCACATAAGTTAAGGAAATGATTTTGGCATGAAGCTTTTCACGAACAAGATGGCAATCTATTTCTATGTGCTTGGTACGCTCATGGAAGATGGGATTGGCAGCGATATGAAGCGCAGCTTGATTGTCACAATGTAAAGTTATAGGCATTGGATGGGTCACATGAAGATCACGAAGTAGAGTTTTCAACCAAACCAATTCACATGTTGTTGTCGCCATGGCTCGATACTCGGCTTCAGCGGAAGAGCGCGATACAACTGGTTGCTTCTTGGTTTTCCAAGAAATAGGACTATTGCCAAGCATGATGAAATATCCAGTGGTGGATCGACGGGTCATGGGGCAACTTGCCCAATCTGAATCTGAGAAGGCAGAGAGTTCCAAAGAGCTAGTGGAGGACAAGAGGATACCAGCGCCGGGAGAAGATTTGATGTAACGTAAGACACGCAGGGCAGCATCATAATGTGGTTGTCTTGGAGTGTGCATAAATTGACTAAGTATGTTCACAGCATATGTAATTTCTGGCCGGGTGATTGTCAAATAGATGAGACGTCCTACAAGTCGTCGGTATTGGTCAGGATTTTGACAAAGGGTTCCTTGATCGCTAGAGAGCTTCAAGTTTTGTTCCATTGGAAAAGAAAATGGCCGTGTGCCTAATTGTCCACTGTCTTGAAGTATATCCAAAGCATATTTCCTTTGATTTAAGAAAATCCCTTGCTTTGAACGAGCCACTTCAATTCCTAAAAAATATTTCAAAGCTCCCAAGTCTTTAATATGAAATTGAGCCTGCAAAAACATCTTCAATGCAGTTATAGTATCAACATGGTTACCAGCAATTATTATATCATCAACATACACAAGCACCAATGTAAAATGAGAATCGTGCATATTAGTAAACAAACAAGAGTCAGCATAAGATTGAATGTAACCAATTTGTTTAAGAGCGGATGAGAATTTTTCAAACCAATTTCGAGAAGCTTGCTTGAGACCATAAAGGGACTTGTTTAACCGACAAAATTGAGAAGACTCCCCCTGTTTACGAACTCCTGGAGGTAAGGTCATATAAATTTCCTCATGCAAGTCACCATGAAGAAATGCATTATGAACATCTAACTGAAATAATAACCACCCTCGAATAGCTGCCATTGCCAATACACATCTAACAGTCACAAGTTTTGCAACAGGTGCAAATGTCTCATGGTAATCCAAACCTTCAATTTGTGTGTATCCTTTAGCAACAAGGCGTGCTTTGTATCTCTCAATAGAACCATCAGCTTTTCTTTTAATTTTGAACACCCATTTACAGCCAATTGGTTTCTTGCCGGGAGGTAGATCTTGTATTGTCCAAGTGTTACTTTGCTCCAAAGCTTTAATCTCTATATCCATAGCATTGCGCCAATGAGCATGTTGAACGGCTTGAGAATATGTAGTTGGTTCAACATCGTGAGATATAACTGAAAGAAAGGCTACATGATCACGAGAAAACTTGTCATATGATAAATACTTGGACAATGGATATAAAGAACTTACCAATGGTGGATGATTAGTAAAAGTATTAGAGTGGCCAAATGTACCGTGAAGTGCAGTAGAGCAAATATAATTATGAAGATAATTTGGACTACAAGACTGTCGTTGGGACCGTCGAAGAGATGGGGAAGGGAGAACTACTGAATCAGATGTACCATGGTGGAGTGGCTGCTCATTGGAAGAAAGTGGAAGGAGCTGTGTATTTTCATTAGCAGGAAGTATGATAGGAAGCGGTAAAACATTGTTATTTTCTTGTTGATTGGTGATAGATTTGAATGGGAATTCAGTTTCCACAAAAGTAACATCACGAGAAATAAAAGTCTTTTTGTTAATGATATCATAAACTTTGTATCCGGGATACCCAAATGGGTAACCAACAAATATACACTTGGTAGCACGGGGAGCAAATTTATGACGATTAGCACTGTTGGTATGAGCATAACAAAGACAGCCAAAGACACGAAGACGATCATAGTGAGGTTTAGTCTTAAAAAGCATTTCATAAGGAGACTGACCATTAAGATTAGGAGTGCAGTTAAAACACAATCTCCCCAGAAAGACAAAGGTAAATGTGCTTGAAAACATAACGCACGTGCAACTTCTAAAATATGTCGGTGCTTGCATTCTGCTACCCCGTTTTGTTGAGGTGTTTCAACACAAGTCCGTTCATGCAAGATGCCATGCTCATGAAAAAAAGATTGCATCTGATTTGATAAAAATTCACGTCCTTGATCAGTACGAATTTTTTTAATTTGTGTGTCAAATTGTGTTTTGATCAAGAAGTAAAAATTTTTTAATAAGTGAAAAGCTTCAAACTTGTGCCGCATAAGGTAAACCCAAGTACAACGAGTATGGTCGTCAACAATAGTAAGAAAATAATATGCTCCCGTATATGTAGATGTGCGATGAGGTCCCCAAATATCACAAAAAATTAATTGAAATGGCATATCAGAATGATTTTTATTCAATTGAAACGAACTTCTAGTGTTTTTTGAAAGTTGACAAATTTCACAACAAGAATTAAATGATGCAATATCAGAAATAAAAGACAAACGCTGCATTCGGTCTTTAGAAGGATGACCGAGTCGCAAATGCCAAAGATTCGAATTGGGTTCCTTTGCAACGTTCATTACTGAAGGAAGGGAAGAATGACCATTGATATGCTCAAAATAATATAGTCCATCTCGAACTTCACCCTTTCCAATCAGCTTCTTCGTTGAAAGGTCCTGAAAAACACAAAATGAAGGGAAAAATATAGCAGCACAGTTCAAATCCTTGGTTAGCTTACTTACAGATAATAGATTAAAATTAAAATGAGGAACTAATAAGGCATTATCTAAAGTCAAAGAGGAGGATAATTTAATGGATCCACATTTTGTTGTAGGAACAGTTGTGCCATTTGGTAGTCTCACGGGTTTGACATGAGACATGGGCACAAAATTTTTGAAGGAATAAATATTAGGGGTCATGTGATCAGATGCCCCACTATCAATTATCCAAGAATTATTATATGAGTTAATAGCCGAACTGCAAAAAGAATTATTATATGAGTTAATAGCCGAATTGCAAAAAGGAATGATTTTACCAGCTAAGTTTGCAGTAGATGGCTGCTCACTTATTGAAAGTATAGATAATAACTGTTGATATTGTTCAGCCGTGAGACCAAGAATTTGGATAGTAGGCTGAGATGATGAATTCTTGTCTGTTGGAATGGGATGATCATCTAGTTGTTGTGGCTTCGTGGTTGCAGGAGCAGCAACATGCGATCCATTTGAATGTTTCCAGTTCGGTGGGTAGCCAACAATTTTGTAACATTTGGCTTTTATATGCCCATATTTCTTGCAATGATCGCAGAAAGGCCTACCTCGTCCTTGTGTCTCTTGTACTCCATGCAAATGGCTAGGATGTGAATGATTTTGACGGCTAGTCATTTGAGTCTTATTATTGGCTGTCAAGGCTGTTGATTCAATAAGTGGTTGACTGGAAACATGGAGAAGTCGTTGACGTTCTTCCTGATGAATAATTGAATATGCTTTTCCAACATTTGGAAGTGGTTCCATGGCTAAGATTTGACTTCGTACCGAAGAATATGAATCATTGAGACCCATCAGGAATTGAAACACCTTTTCAGTCTCTAGTAATCCCTGCAATTCATTTGAAGTTTCACACTTGCAAGAAGAAATAATGGTTAATGTGGACAATTCATCCCAATAAAATTTCAAAGTATTAAAATAAATCACTAATGATTTTTGCTCTTGCTGGTGATTGCATATGGCTCTCTTAAGTTCATAAATCCGTGGATTATTACTTTGTGAAAAACGTTCTTCCAATCCAAGCCAAAGAGAGCGTGGAGTATCACAATAGATGAGGCTATTGGCAAGATTTTTCTCTATTCCATTGAGCATCCATGAAAGGACCATGTCATTGCATCGCTCCCAAGTTTTTAAATCTTGTGAGGTTGATGAAGGTTTTTGTATGCTTCCATCAATAAAACCCAATTTGTTTTTGGCATTTAATGCCATCTTCATGGATCTTTTCCATGTTGAATAATTATCACCCGTTAGCACATTAGATACAAGAATGGCTCCAGGATGATCAGATGAATGAATAAAGTATGGTGACGAAACATCAGTAACGAGGGAATTTGATGTTGGATTCAAACTACTAGACATGATTGTCAAAGAGAAAAGCAGAAATGAGCAAATTTTTCTCTGATACCATGTAAAGAATTGTGGAAATGCTCATATATTTGTTGCTGTGTACAAGATCCTTATATACAAAAATACTAAAATCATCTAAGGCAAGTATCAAACGGTCAAATAATAGAAAAGGAAAGAATATAAATGAGAATGAATATTACAATATGCTAAGTTAGTGGCTAAGATCAAGGACTGATTGATTCTTGTTCTAATAAATATGGAAGTAGCCACAACATCAAAGCAAAGCCTTGCAGAAAATGCTGGGACAACTGAAGCCAGTGGCAGTGGCTGCTGCGATGAAGATAAGGAACCACCACCTAAAAGATTTAGACAATTCAAATGAAGGGCAAAGCCTAGTGTAACAGTGCAAGTACACATCCCAATTTCAATTTATGCTCTTTAAAATTGCACATGGTATTTCATTTAGTTTTTATTTATTCTAATCTTGCAATTTATTTTCACGTTAAATTACTAGAAATGCTCTACTTGGATTCAGAAGTTGGTCAGAATCAGAATGTGTTGCTCGACCAAGTTGAAGCTTTGTATTTTGGGATTTCTCACGAGTTGAAAATTGAAAAAAAAAAGAGGGAAAATTAGTCCTCTGTTTTGCATTCTTACGTGTTTCTCTATTTCATTGCAGCATTCTGTCATTTTGTATCCATTATTAAATGCCCGAATTTTTGGGTACACTTGAAAGGGCTGAGGACTGGGGTCATAATTGATGAATTGCATACCAATTGCTATGAGTGAACAATAAAATAAGTATCTAAATGCAATCTGGTTAAATATATTCTTTTATTATTATTATTATTTTCACTTTTTTGGCGTACAACTTCTGCTGTTCTTTCTATTTATACATCACATGAAGCTGATATGGATTTTCGTTTGTTGAGATTCTTACTGAATTTGCATAGATTTTACCATAGCACCTTCTGATTAAACATTGCAAATTAAAGCAATTTTAAGTCTCACAAAAAGCTGCGAATTAAAGAAACTGTACAAATTATAACAATTTATAGAGAAAAGTGAAATTGAATGACAAATGAACTTTTAGGGATAGACTGAAGAAGAGAAGTGTACTAATTGAGTGACACATAGGCTATCAATTTCCACCACCAGCCACCTTATCCCATGCTCCCATGCCAATTTTAGACCATGATATAAACCCCATAACTCAGCCACCGTAACAGAGCAATGCCCTATATTCATTTCAAAGCCAAAGATCCAAGCTCCCTTGTGATCACGAATTACTCCACCAGCACTTGATGCTCCTTTTCGCTTACAAGCTCCATCAGTATTCAACTTGCATCATGACCAAGTGGGGGCACTCCATGCAATCCATTTGTCTACTCTCCTGATGTCGCGACTAGGCCTGTATTATTTATGCGGTTGATTTTCTCTGCTCTGGTTCGAATGTCTTGAATCATACTCAGGCTGTCGACAGGGGTATGCTTAAATTAAAAGTGATTGCGTCAGAACCAGAGACGCCGAATAGCCATTTATTCTTACATTTTATTATATTTTTTTCTGGTTATTCTTACTTTTATTTTAAAAATGTTTCCCTTTTTTAATAGACTTCTAATTTTTAATATTATTTTCTTATTGAAGTTGAACCCTAGCTTCACTATCAAGCCTTTTACTCGCGTCCTGATTATTATCTTGCTGATTCTTTCTAATTTCTATATATGGAGTTGGACTATTGCCACCCCTCTAATATTATCATGAAACCTTCTCTCTCTCTTTTTAGTTATTCTTACTTTTAATTCCAAAAACATTCTTTTTCTTAATACACTCTTTTAATTTTTCTTTTCTTTAACATTCTTGTTAATTTGCAATCTATCCTATATACAAATTATCAGTGATGAATTTTTTGATATAAACCATTAACTTAAATTATAAATACTTTAAATTATAATTATGACTTATTAAATTATAATTAAGACTTAAATTACACATATTCTAAATTATAATTTGAAAGTAATTTTAATTTAAAAAAGGTTCAATCAATAGAAATTGGGAAAAGAATAATTTAATTTTTTAAATTTAAGCAAATTTATTTTGGATAGAGAGGAAGCCATGAACGATAAGTATTAAAAAATAAATAAAGAAAGGAGACGAGTGCTCCACTTACAGGTCGATGATACGTGTAACGAGCTAATTGCTTCACTGTCTTTCAAATTAATTTCATCGTGTGTCACACCTTTTGACTAAGACTTGCTTTTGGAATACGATACGCAACGCAACTGAGGAGATGGAAACCGTGTAATCGCTTGAAAGATCGATGCACAAGAGAAATTTCAATTAAAGAGAGTTTCCAAATTAAGAGCATACTTTTTGACCAAGACTTGCTTTTGTAATATACAACACAACCGAGGAGCTGGAAACCGTGTAATCGTTTTAATTTTCCAAATTAAGCAAAAATCCTCTGCATTCCCTTTGAAAAGATAGGTGCGCACGTAAAATTCTATCATGTCGTAATTAATTGCGACATTAATCAGTAATAAACATAATTTTTTTATAATTTATACCTATGACCAGTAAATAAAAATTAAAATAAATAAATTAATATAAAAATAATAAATTAATGTTTAAAATTAAAAATAAAAAAAAGATAAAAATAATATAAAACTTATAAATCAACATTAAACTTTAGTTAGACAAGAAAATAATTTATTTATCTAATTTAATTAAGTAAAAAATCGTTAATTAAGAAAAAAAGTCACTAATTGAAAAAAAAAATTGTATTAAAACAATTAGAATAAATTTTATTGAATTAGTTTAATCATGAATTCTATATTTATCCTAAGATATTTATAATTTTTTTCATTTTCTATCATAATATATTAATATTTTGCCAGAAACCGCCGTCACCTACATTAGTTCAAAGTTTGGGCAACAACGACCATGAAACATCCTATTCAATTAGAACTCTAGCGACCGAGGGTCGATTAACAGCAGCAGTAGCATGGTCTACCCGGCAGAGGCTTACCAATAGCATTAGCAATAGAAAATAAGGCATCTTTGCAATGAATAAAATGCACTAGTGAATATGACAAATAAACTCATATAGGAACAATAGAAGATTCCTTAGAGCACCAAATTAAAGTTTATGAGACTACACTACATAAGGCTCAAACCCAAAACCTAAGTCTTGGTATGGTTGGCCATCTAAATTCACTTGGATAATGTTTCGATGTATTTTAGATAATGTGTTTTAGTCTGTGAGAGTTGACATAATAGAGTTTAGATTTGAGATGTTTATGGTTGCGAAGCTTTGTAAGTGATTTTGATCCATTGTAAACTCATTATTTTCGTAGTAAATTGCTTTGTCTACAAGTGGACATAATAACATATCGAGATTTTTATCTTAAACCGTGAGGATCAAATGTTTTCTCGTAAAAAAATCTTTGTGTTGTGGATGTTCATTAGATAGCATTTCTATTTTCATTACCATAAATTGATTTTTAAATTTATTGATAGTGTTTATATTGAATCATCTTTATTAACTAGGAAATAAAATCCTTAATTTTAAATAGAAAACTATAATTATCATCAATTATATTGATATAACAAAATAAAAAATAAAATTAAAAATATAAATATTTACTTTAGTTATCAATTATTATATATACACAATAAAAATATTTTATATACATATTTATAAATATATAAATAAATTTTATTCAAAATTATGTCCAACTTTATCATTTACATTCTTATCATTTACAATCTTATTATAGCTTAATATTAAGATTTACCAAATATGTACGACTGTTTTTAAAACTCACAAAACTTTTAAAATTTGTATCAACGTTTAATTAATTATCTTTATAGTTAACTATTTCTATAATATAATTAATAATAATTATTTTAAAAAATACAATATTACCAAAATGATCTAACGTCTTTTAAAGAAGCCAACTGAAATTCAACTAATAAAGGTTTACCATTACTATAGGTTGCCGGTAGTTTTAACTATTTTTAATTAAATATTAATATCAACCGTTGGATTCCACTCCATTTTAATGGAATCCAATGGTTTCAACATGGGTAATGGGCGCGTCATCAATTGAAAAGCCAGATAATCTTCGCTCAGTTTCCTTGAAGCTTCCAGGAAGTTTGATGGTCCTCAAACGGCAGTTTTGTAGGCTATTTATTTTCAATGATGGTGATAGGCACGGGCTCCATTTCCTGTAACCGACAACGTCGTATCCTCTGGATTATAGGTTCTTGTTCATTTTTTAACCCAGATTAATTTATGTTGCTCTGTTTAGTATAGCTTGTGTAGGCAAAGGGAGCATTATGTAATTTTCATAGTAAATTGTTTTGTCTACAAGTGGACATAATAATATATCAAGATTTTTATCTTAAACCGTGGATCAAATATTTTCTCGTAAAAAAATCTTCGTGTTGTGGATGTTCATTATTTTGCATTTCTATTTTCATTACCATAAATTGATTTTTAAATTTATTGATAGTGTTTATATTGAATCATCTTTATTAACTAGGAAATAAAATCCTTAATTTTAAAGAATTATTAAATTATCATCAATTATATTGAGATAACAAAATAAAAAATAAAATTAAAAATATAAATATTTACTTTAGTTATCAATTATTATATATACACAATAAAATATTTTATATACATATTTATAAATATATAAATAAATTTTATTTAAAATTATGTCCAATTTTATCATTTACATTCTTGTCATTTACAATCTTATTACAGTTTAATATTAAGATTTACCAAATATGTACGACTGTTTTTAAAACTCACAAAATTTTTAAAATTTGTATCAAACGTTTAATTGATTATCTTTATAGTTAATTATTTTTATAATATAATTAACAATAATTATTTTAAAAACTACAATATTACCAAAAGAATACAACATCTTTTAAGAACCCAACTGAAGTTTAACTAATAAAGGTTTATCATTACTATGGGTTGCCGGTAGTTTAAACTATTTTTAATTAATTATTAATATCAACCATTGGATTCCACTCCATTTTAATGGAATCCAATGGTTTCAACATGGGTAACGGGCAGAGTGGCGTGGACGAGTCGTCAATTGAAAAGCCAGATAATCTTCGCTCAGTTTCCTTGAAGCTTCCAGGAAGTTTGATGGTCCTCCAACGGCAGTTTTGTAGGCTATTTATTTTCAATGATGGTGATAGGCACGGGCTCCATTTCCTGTAACCGACAATGTCGTGTCCATTTCCTGTAACCGACAAAGGGAGCATTATGTAATTTTAAATTATTGACAAATAATTGTGCAGAAAATCTCTCTCTCTCTCTCTCAATCAGGTCTATGATATGTGTAACTAACTAGCTAATTGCTTCACTGTCTTTCCAATTAATTTCATCGTGTGGGGATAAAGAATAAAGGGTGATATATGAGAGATGTAGGCACGGGCTCTTGTTCCTGTAACCGACAATGTCGTGTCCATTTCCTGTAACCGACAAAGAGAGCATTACGTAATTTTAAATTATTGACAAATAATTGTACAGAAAATTTCTCTCTCTCTTTCTCTCTCTCTCTCAATCAGGTCAATGATATGTGTAACTAACTAGGTATTTGCTTCACTGTCTTTCCAATTAATTTCATCGTGTGGGGATAAAGACTAAAGGGTGACACTTTTTGACTAAGACTTGCTTTTGGAATATGCAACGCAACTGAGGAGATGGAAACCGTGTAATCGCTTTAATTTTCCAAATTAAGCAAAATTCCTCTGCATTCCCTTTGAAAAGATAGGTGCGCAAGATATAATTTATACATATGACCAGTCAATAAAAAGTAAAATTAATTAATTAATATAAAAATAGTAAATTAATGTTTTAAAATTAAAAATTAAACACTTGCAAAAATAATATTAAACTTATAAATTAACATTAAACTTTAGCTAGACTAGAAAATAGTTGATTTATTTAATTTAATTAAGAAAAAAATTACTAATTATAAGAAAAAAAACTCTCTATTTAAAAAAAAAACTGTATGAAAACAGTTAGAATAAATTTTATTGAATTGTTTTAATCATGAATATAAATTTTATATTCTAATTATAGTTAATAAACGATCTTAATTTTACACACATCATCACATATATTACATAAGCCCAAAACTATCATTATTCAATTTAAAAACAAAATTAGTCAAATATATAAGGCAATCACTATTATCATTATATTAATTTACTTATTTTACCTTCTATTTAGAAATTTTATATTCTAATAATATAATCTATGTTTTATTTTGTATTTAATGTTGATTAATAAATTTTGTATTGAATTTATATGTGTTATGTTTTATCTACATAATTCTTATTTATTTGTAATATTGACAAATATGTTTCACTGATCAACTTAGCTTCTTTGAAGTAATACTTCATTGAAATTCAACAGGTAACCTGTGCAAAGTGATATTTCAAAACATAAGGGGACTAGCTTGTTATTACAACAAATAGAAATTAGAAGCCTAGAAGGGATGGAAATTAAAACACAAATGCACATGGGGCGTACATGTGGGGTCTCGATGACGTGGATAGGGACAGCTGTACAATTTGTGCTGGTGGTGGTGGGGCGATGATGACAAGAATCAGAAGAGGACGCGTGGTGGTAGGCGGTCCGGCAAGTGGACAAAAGACGAAAGCGGGGCTGAACGCGTGGGACCCACCACGTGCGCGTTTGATGCCCTTTCCTTGATTTTTGTCTGTACATCAAACCAAAAATGAAAAAAAAAAAAAAAAATAATAATAATTTGAACGCAAAACAGAAGAGAGTTGTTTGAAAGAAAGAAGACTTTGTGTGAACAAGCAACTGAGTGAAATACACCCCGTTTAAATGTAATCACATGAAGTAGTCAAAAAGTATAACCTTTAGATTCCTTTCGCTTTTTCGCTTTTTTGCTTTTTTTGCTTTAGATTCCTGTAACCGACAAAGAGAGCATTATGTAATTTTAAATTATTGACAAATAATTGTACAGAAAATCTCTCTCTCTCTCTCTCTCTCTCTCTGAATCAGGTCTATGATATGTGTAACTAACTAGCTAATTGCTTCACTCTCTCTCTCTCTCTCTCTCTCTCTCTCTCTGAATCAGGTCTATGATATGTGTAACTAACTAGCTAATTGCTTCACTGTCTTTCCAATTAATTTCATCGTGTGGGGATAAAGAATAAAGCGAGATATATGAGAGATGTAGGCACGGGCTCCATTTCCTGTAACCGACAATGTCGTGTCCATTTCCTGTAACCGACAAAAAGAGCACTATGTAATTTTAAATTATTGACAAATAATTGTACAGAATATCTCTCTCTCTCGCTTTTTTGCTTTTTTCACCCCCACTTTCTGAGATGACCAAGACTTGATTTCTGAATACATATAAAGAAATCTGGGGGAGCTGGAAGTTGCATTGAGTTGCATTGGAGTTGATCAGATCAATTAGGTGGCTTATTTCAACACACTCAAAGCTGTAAGTTTTATTTTATACATTTCTCTTTTATCCTCAGAATTAATTTGCACATCCTGGATGTTTAAAAAAAGAAATAAATAAACAACGCAGATTTTATGAGTTGAATCAACTCTCACTGGAAGCTTTTAAATTGTAATTACAGTTTAGCATATTTTTTTTCCTAGTGTATGGATCTAAATCTAATTTGATTGGTTTGGATTGAGTTAGTCCAACCCAACCTCTCTAGACTCCATTAAAATTTTATTAATAAAGGTCACTATATTTACCATTACTATAGACAGCTGGTAATTTTAACTATTTTTAATTAATTATTACTATCAGCCGTTGGATTCCACTCCATTTTAATGGAAACCTGGAATCCAATGGTTTCAATTGAAAAGCCTGATAATTTTCGTTTAGATTCTTGAAGCTTCCAGGAAGTTCGATGCTAACTTCATCATGTGAGTAAACAGTCACTTTCTGACTAAGACTTGCTTTTGGAAAATCATACGTTAGTACAGAAAAAGATGTTTGCATGAATAAATTCTTTGAAACAAATACTGCATTGGTGTTCATTTAAGTGGCTTCCTTCAATACACTCAAAAGCTGTAAGTTCTATCTCATAAATCTCTCTTTTATTTTCAGAATTAATTTGCACATCTTGGTGTACAGAAAAAGAAAAAAATGCAAAAATTGAAAGAAATCTTTGAATGTTAATTTGTACAAACTCTTTGCCTTCTTTTAGAGGCTCTAACCAAGATTTGCTTAAGTAGAGATCGGTGTGCGCACTCCCCGATTAGCATAAAACAATAGATATATTAATTTTTCTAATTAATTATTCCTAAAAGTATTGTGCATGGATTGCTGCTTATACGATAATATTCACGCAATACTGGTTACAATCACAATTCATTCGAGTTACATATAAGCTATAACATTTTCATTTTTGTGCTGCCCATAATTTTGACTAGATTTCACTTGATTTATTCTAAATTTTCAGGAACAAATTAATATAATGGCTTCCACGAGCTTCCAAAATGTCTCTCATGGGGAATACGATGTCTTCTTAAGCTTTAGAGGAGAAGACACCCGTAAAGGATTCATAGGTCATCTCTATACTGCTTTGAACAATAAAGGAATTGATGTATTCAGGGATGACAAACGACTTGAGAAAGGAGGAACCATTTCACCAAATCTCTTTAAAGCAATTGAAGAATCGAGAATTTCAATTATTGTTCTCTCAAAAAATTACGCCTCTTCCACTTGGTGCTTGGATGAACTTCTTAAGATTGCTGAATGTAAAAATAGAGACGATCAAATTTTTCCAATTTTTTATGGAGTGGAACCAACTGTTGTAAGAAAACAAACAGCAAGTTTCGGAGAAGCGTTTGCTAAACATGAAGAATTTTTCAGGGATAATATAGAAAAAGTGCAAAAGTGGAGAGACGCTTTAAAAGAGGTGGCCAATATATCAGGTTGGGAATTGAAGGAGGACAGGTAATCATTCTTTTTCTCAAGTATTAATTTTGTTTGTTTTGCAAGTTAGTAATTGCAAAACAGATTTTAATATTCATTCAACACTGTTTTCAATTAAACAACTTCTATTTAATACATATATATAATATATGTCATATGATGTGTAGTAAGAGGGTTCCTCCCATGAATTGAATGTCTTTAAATTATACCTTTAATTTTGAAAATCTCAATTTACCTCTCATTTTTGTTAAGAATAAAAAAGTATTTCATCAACTCACCCCATTTTTCCTTCTCTTTTGAACAAAAGTAGGGTAATTGAGGTGTTCAAAAGGGAGTGATTTGAAGATATTCAAATCATGAGGAGAATAATCTAAATTTTATGAATGAATTAATATATGCAAACAAAGAGATATGGACATTGATACGTTGAATTATTGTATTTTGAACTTTTGATGACTAACTGTTTTTATGCTGTGTGCTTTGTGCTGTCAGTTTTCCCAAAAAAAAAAAATAAGTAAAATAAAACTTTATTCTTAGATTATTGCCCAAGCTTAGGCATCTCAATATAATGATTTAAGCTTGTGCTTATAATTTTAGCCAATTTATTTACTTGATTAATCTATCCACGTCCTTGCTTGCAAACTGCTCTATTTTGTCATTTGCTATTTATTTTAATATAATTTTCTTCTATGAAGTGACTCTTGACCTAGATTGCAAAGTACTAATAATAACAATGGCAATAATCGCAATACGAATGATATTAATATCATTACATATTTAGCTAATCTAATTTATTTAAATTGTTTTTCAAACT
This sequence comes from Citrus australasica, assembly GCA_029618585.1. Classification (NCBI taxonomy): domain Eukaryota; kingdom Viridiplantae; phylum Streptophyta; class Magnoliopsida; order Sapindales; family Rutaceae; genus Citrus; species Citrus australasica. The sequence goes on along the minus strand of JARCIV010000003.1, from coordinate 28,703,174 downwards.
AACTCATCCTGTTGTAGAAAGAAATAATATATAAATTTTGAAATTCTTAATCACAATGCAATCCAATCCAATCCAATTTTTTATTGGGTTGGGCTTGAATTTCTCATTTCAATTGTTGTTGATTGATGTAATAATATCATATTATTTAATTATATGACTTCAATTTGATGAAATGAATATTGCACAGTTGGAATTTTATTCATAATATGGAATTGATTTGTTACTACGTTAATACTAACTTTGATTTAACAATACCAATCTTTTCTTGTTGTTTTCAATCTGCAGGAATGAGGCAGAATTTATTGAGGAAATTGTCAATGTCATATCTAGTAAAATTCGTTCAAAACCAGAGATTCTTAAGGAGCTTGTAGGAATGGAATCACGCTTGGAGAAACTGAGGTTTCTTATGGGTACGGGGTCTAATGATGTTCGTATAATCGGGATATGGGGTATGGGAGGTCTAGGAAAGACAACTCTTGCAAGGGTTGTTTATGAGTTGATGTCTCATGAGTTTGATGGGAGTAGTTTTCTTGCCGATGTTAGAGAAAAATCTGAAAAAGAAGGCAATGTAATCTCTTTACAAGAGCAGCTCCTTTCTGATTTACTGAAGCTTTCAGATTATAGCATACAGAATGTCTACGATGGTATTAACATAATTGGAAGTAGGCTGCGACGGAAAAAGATTCTTCTCGTAATTGATGATGCGGCTGATGTTGAACAACTACAAAGTTTAGCTAGAAAGCGTGATTGGTTCGGTCCAGGCAGCAGGATTCTAATAACAACAAGAGATAGACAGTTGTTGGTGGCGCATGAAGTGAATGAAGAGCATATTCTTAACCTTGATGTACTAAATAATGATGAAGCTCTTCAACTCTTTAGTATGAAAGCTTTTAAAACCCATTATCCTGTGGGAGAATATGTGGAGCTGTCTAAACGTGTTCTGAAGTATGCCGGTGGTATTCCATTAGCTCTAAAAGTTTTGGGATCCTTTTTAATTGGTAGATCTGTGGATCAATGGAGAAGTGCCCTAAAAAGATTAAAAAGAGATCCTGAAAATAAGATTATGAATATACTTCAAACAAGTTTTGAAGGACTAAAAGATTCAGAGAAGAAAATATTTCTCGATGTCGCATGTTTCTTTAAATGGAAGAATAGAGATTATGTAACAAAAATTCTAAAGGGATGTGGTTTTTCCCCAGTCATTGGAATAAAAGTTCTTATTGAAAGATCTCTGTTAACAGTTGAAGACGACAACAGACTGGGGATGCATGATTTGTTACAGGAATTGGGACAAATGATTGTTACGAGACAATCCCCCGAAGAACCTGGGAAACGTAGCAGAATATGGAGGGAAGAAGAAGTGCGCCAGGTGTTGACAAACAATACAGTAAGTGAATAATAAAGGGGGTCTAAAAGTATTTATTTTCTAGCTCTGTTCACTTTTTTTAGTTAGTTAAATCTCTAACGAACAACTTTGTTTATAATTTTCAGGGAAGTGAAGTAGTTGAAGGAATAATGGTTGATAATTATTGCTTTGATGGAAATGACGTGCATTTAAGTGCTAAAGCATTTTCGCAGATGACCAACCTAAGACTGCTCAAAATCAGTAATGTGCAACTTCCTAGAGGCCTAGAATACCTCTCTAACAGGTTGCGATTACTTGATTGGCATCGGTATCCTTTGAAATCTTTGCCATCAAATTTGCAATTGGATAAAACTGTTGAATTTGAAATGTGCTACAGTCGCATTGAAGAATTATGGAAGGGTATCAAAGTAAGATCAATTTTTGTTTTGTCACAAATTTATATTTTTCAGAGAATAATTGTTGATAACAATTTTATTATTATAGTAGTATATGAATTAAGAAATATCATTTTAGCTCCTTTTTTGTTTTCAACAGCCTTTAAACATGTTGAGAGTCTTGAAACTCAGCCATTCGGAGAATCTGATTAAAACACCAGACTTCACAAAGGTCCCAAACTTAGAGGTGTTGGATCTTGAAGGATGTACAAGGTTGCGTGAAATTCATCAGTCTTTGCTACGTCACAATAAGCTGATCTTGTTGAATTTGAAAGGTTGTACAAGTCTTACAACTCTTCCGGGTGAGATATTTATGAAATCGCTTAAAACACTTGTTCTTTCTGGTTGCTTGAAATTGAGGAAACTTCCACGCGTTGTGGGAAGTATGAAGTGTCTACGGGAGCTTCTTTTGGATGAAACTGATATCAAAGAACTACCTTTATCTATTGAGCTTCTATCCAAACTTGTCTTGTTGAATTTGAAGGATTGCAGAAATCTCGGGACTCTTCCAATTACTGCAAGCAGCTTAAAATGTCTAAGAACGCTAACGCTCTCTGGTTGCTCGAAAATAGTGAAATTTCCAGAGAGTGTGATAAGTATGGAAGATCTGTCAGAGCTCTTTTTAGATGGAACTTCTATTGCAGAAGTACCATCATCAATAGAACTTTTGACCAGACTTGAATTGTTAAATTTGAATGACTGCAGAAGTCTCGTGAGACTTCCTAGCAGTATAAATGGTTTGAAATCCCTCAAAACTTTGAATCTCTCAGGCTGCTTCAAACTTGAAAATGTGCCTGAGACGCTTGGGCAAGTAGAAAGTTTGGAAGAACTTGATATAAGTGGTACAGCTATAAGGCAACCTCCATCGTCGATTTTTCTTATGAAGAATCTTAAAGAACTATCTTGTCGTGGGTGCAAAGGATCACCATCATCTGCATCATGGTTTCTGCACTTCCTTATCAATTTGATGCGATGGAGTTCAGATCTTTTGAGTTTGCCGTCTTCTCTGTCAGGTTTGCGTAGTTTAACGAAATTGGATATCAGTTACTGTGATCTAGGGGAAGGAGCAATCCCAAGTGATATTGACAACATATGCTCATTAAAAAAGTTGAATCTGAGTGGAAACAATTTTGTTTCGCTACCGGCAAGCATCTACCATCTTTCTAATCTTCAGGAGATTGAATTAGAGGATTGCAAAATGCTTCAAAATCTGCCTCGACTTCCAGCCAGTATAAATGTGATTTTGCTAAACGGTTGTGTTTCGTTGGAGAAATTATCAGATGTATTAAATTTAAACGAGCATCAACTCCCGGACTTAACCCTTCGTTGTGGGGATTGCTTGAAATTGGCTGGCAACTATGATTTGGCGCTTCCACTGCTGAAAGAGTACATTAAAAATTCTAAGGTCAGTCTCTCACTCTCACCTGTGCTAACATTGAACATGTAATGTCAGTTTCTTACACTGTCTCTCACCTGTTGCTAAAATCATGCCTAAATATTATGCATTGGTATGGCTTTCTAATATATATATATATATATGTTGCTAAAATCATGCCTAAATATTATGCATTGGTATGGCTTTCTAATATATATATATATATATATATATATATATATTTGGTGGGTTTCAGGGCCATAGGAGAGAATTTAGCATTGTTGTTCCTGGAAGTGAAATCCCAGAGTGGTTCGAGTATCAGAATAATGAGGGTTCTTCAATAACAATAAGCACGCCTCCAAAAACGTATAAGAATAGTGAGCTTGTGGGATTTGCTATGTGCTGTGTTTTTCATGTCCCTAAATATTCACTTCCTTGTTATCATCCGGTACATTGTCTGGGTGTCTGGCATTGCGGCTTGGATGGTTTTCAATTTAGGTTTAGAAAGCAATTAGGTCAGGCTACGTCAGACCATCTTTTCATACACTACCAGATAGTGGAACGCATTGGTGAAGTGCAATTTTATTCGCCAACGGGATTGGAGTTGAAGAGGTGTGGTTTGCATCCAATCTATGTGCATGAAGGGGATAAGTTCAACCTAACAAGTGAGCCGGATTGGAAAATAGTGAAAGATTTCGTTCGCAATTGCTGCGGGGATGATGCAGGATCAACGACGTCGTCTGAAGCTAGTGGAAGTGGCTGCTGTAATGATGATGAGGAACCACTCGAATGAAGGGCACATATTTTATTTTTCTCTGCAGATCGCATTTCATTTACTTTCTTTGTATTTAGTTATTGTATCTGTTCTTGTTACTTATTTCCCTGTTAAATTACCAGAAAATGCCTGGCTTGGGTCAAACAGTTGGACAGATGTTTTATTACTCTGTTTTTTCTGCTTTGTTTTATTACTCTGTTTCTCCTGCAAAAGATGCCGTACATAGATTGCGGTGAGCGCGAGTTGTTTTGTATACTTGAAGGGGCTCGGGACCACAATGACTAATTATTTAATGTTGTGTGTAAAATATTAAAATATGCGGATAGCTTATTGCTTTTGAGATCATGTGAATTCTAAGAGATCGGACAAAATTTTGAAAAAATATATAAAAGGACTGGACTTGAAAAATGATTAAGAATTAGAAAATAATTAAAAAAATTCAACTAATTTTATCATGAAAATATAAATTATGTTAGGGTGATTGAAAAAAAAAATGACGAATTACCATTAAACAAGCAACAAAATAACAAATTCTTTGAAAAGAAATTATATAATAGTAAGAAGAAATTATCACATAAAAAGAAATGTTCCAGTTTTTGCCTTTAGCCTCTCCTCCCCAAGTTGTCGGGCATGGACTTGCTTTCGCTTCCGAAAGGAAAAAATAAAATAAACATATGTATATTAAAATAATTTTAATCTTCAAAAAATATTTTAATACTGTATAATATTATATTATATTAAATTAAATTTTATAATGGATATCAACATAACATTAAAATAAATATATAAAAGATTCGAATTATTTTAAATTTATATAAAATAATTTTAATATTATCAATAAATGAGATTTTTTTATTAGTTGTAAAATCTATATAACCCAAATATTTATTTAAAAATTATTTAATAGATAAAAATATATTATTAAAATAATATTATAATTTACATTTTAAAAATTATTTTATACATATTACAAATATTCCATTTTTTTAGTCTATTAGACAAAATAAAGTATTTAAAGTATATTTGTATTTATTAAAAATATTTTAACGTTAATTTTTTCCTATGCAAGGTATTATAGCCAAAAGGGAGTTTAGGTATCATTTTCCTTTTAAGTTATTTTATTTTAAATTTTTAATACAAAATTAAAATTATTGATTTCATGCAATTCAGTTACTATGATGGATGATTTAACATCGAAAAATTTTACATTAACTTTCAATATCAAGCATTAGATTGAGAGAGATTAATGGCTCATTTTTTGTGTCAAAATTTAAGTTAAAATATCCAAAACCATACTTTTATAATGATCTACATGCTTAATAATATACAAAATGGTGAGTATTAAGTTAAATTTTACTAAAGCATGAAAAAGGTGAAGAATGACAGAGGCAGCAGCTGCAGACGGTGGACGTGAGGTGGCTTCAGGCTTTGCTATTTTTCTAACATTTTTTTTTATCAAAGTAATGGATGATGGAGGGAGGATTTGTGTATGGGGAATGGTTGATAGTCAGGAAAGCTCTGCCTAATACAAAGAAATACTCTGATATCACTTGACATATCGCAGAAGCGATACTAAATTCCATTATAACATTTTTTCTTGAAAATTCAAGAAAAAAGACTCTTACGAAGAAGAAAGTATCTCAATTAAAAAAATATTAAATATTACTGATGAGAAGTTTATATATGTTATAAAGAACTATCAGTAAGAAGCCTATATATACTAAGTAGCCAACTTAATCTTAATCCTTCTTAAATAAAATAAATAATTTAAAATCCTAACTAGATTAGAATTCCAAACATGACCGAATAAGTTTAGAAAATAAGATAAATTCTAATAAAATACTAAATATTCAAATATTATAATTCCTAATAAATTCTAATTTATTTTATCTAATATGCTTTCTACATTATTTCATTGCTATATTGTCTGAACCGATGTCTCTTTTTACACTAGTAAAAAAATAGCCTTCTTTGATACTATTTTGGTACCAAGAACTTGTTTTACTAACACCGAGTTTAGTATCACTGAATACGGTACAAGAAACTTACCGACACTAGTTTTTTGTATAAACGAATCTATGCCACCATAGTATCAAAAAAATATTGATGCTTGAACATCACATATATATTATATAACGAGACTATGGTATCAAACAAATAATGATACAAAAGTATAATAAATATAACGATACTTTGGTATCAATGTTTATTTGAGAAAAATTTTAAAAAAATTAGAAATCCATATAATAGAAATTGAAAATTTGCAATTGGCATTTGAATTGAAATTTACATTCATCAATATGAAAAATATTGCATTGCAATGAACAATTTAAAAATTATTACATTGTTTGAAACTTATTACATTGTTTACCAACTACAAATAATTTATAATCTGATATATAGTAACAGCACAATCTCCCAACACATGTTTATTGCTTCGCGGATTCTTTCTTTCGGTAATCGAAATGAAGTCTTCTATTATTGTTTCCATGTTCCAATTTGACATTTGCTCTGATTATTTAGTTTTGACCCACATACGTGCTTTGGTTTATTGTAAGTCATCCTGCACCATTCAAGACATGCACAATAAAAAAACTGATAAAATTTACATGCTGCAATCTACATAGTTTCCTAATGGCATATAAATGCATGAAAGACAAGCATATTATATGAACAATAAAAATTATTTTAACCGTTGTCCAAGGAAAAGAGGAGAAATTATTAACAACATCATGAGAGGAAGTCCAACAATAAAGCCAAACAAAAAAAAGAAAACCCATGCTTGGTTGTATAACAAGCATGGAAAGTTCAACACAAACACAGAGACCAATGGAGTTAACCAAAGTAATGAAGGAATTTCTGTGCAACTGTCAGTGGACACACAGAACAATGTGTGCATATGAGCAGGCACAAACATGACATCCAAGTCAATAAATTTAAAATATTATTTCTGGCAATTAAATCAACACAAACATGAGAAAGAATAGATCCAACAAGGTAAATCTAGACAACAATGATAAAAAAGCAACAAGACAAAATTTGAGAAACAAAAGGTGAAAATAAAAATACCAGGCATTTACTCCAGTAGCACCATGGATCATAAAAATTGACAGCTAAAATAAGATACCTGGAAAGGAAATATAATACAAATCAAAGAAGGCATCATTGCAATTGCCACATAGCAGAGAAATATTGTGATCACAGAATTGAAAATAAAAATTATAAGTTGTGGTTCAGAGAAGGCTCACTTACTCATGTGAATAACTATCAAAATTATTGGCAGTTAGCGTATGAGAACCTTCAACAGAATCATCATCAGCTTCCTCTCCATGCTTAAGCGAATGTATAACAAGCATTGAGTGGAATTCAGAACCATTGGGTCTTAAATCAGGTCCTATAGAAAAATTGCGAATAGTTTTTGTTAAATTTAATCTGTTCTAGAAACAATGAAAAGCCAAATAGAACTCCATGAAAGCATCATGTTACACAAACAATCCAGGTGGACAATAATATACACTGAATATGCAAAATGCACCCATGATATCCGACAAAAGAGGCACAACTATGCAAGCGGCAACCTACCATTCCAAATAAAAACAACATAGAAAGGGCTGCTATTATGGATAATCCTGCACCAGATAGTGATGCCTCTGTCAAATCCCTTGGAATTTTCCTGCAAAAAGAAAAGAAATAAGTAACAATATAAACCCTGTGATTTTATCTATGTGATTTACTAATACAGCCAATGCATAAAAGGATTGCTTTGCTTCTGGCCTACCGATTTAAATAAAAAGATACCGGTTGGATTTATAAATTACATAGAATCACCAACTTTTAAGTATAATGAGATGGACGAATTATAAACATCATCAAACAAGTAAAAGCGAGTCACTAACAAAGAGCAATCAAAATCCACTGTCACAAATAGCAACATGAAAGTGCATAGTTTCAAAGCTTCGGAGTTTGTTCAAATTATAATATTTTTAATTCACATACTATTATACTAATAAAAGCTCGAACATATTTGCTGTCCCTACAGTCAAATATTTAATTTCATATTCTTCTTAAAATGCATCAAAATCCATATATTGTAAGTATAATGAAGAACATAACTATTAGTATTAGAATTTCTTAAGCATTCAGCTGATTCACTAATAATAATAATAAAAGCCTATACATATAGAAGAATACAATCATCATACAGCCAAAATCAGTGCATTACAAGTAATAAGTTATAAAAGGAACAATTACCTGTTTAGTTGCAGATGAGTAGTTTCTCAAAGTGGATACCACAGGGCGAAGTCTCTGGATTCGAAACGCATTCACAAGGAACAATAGTCAGCAGTAAAAAAAAAAAAAGGGGGCAAAATGAATACTATTTAGGCATACTGAAATAGAAGAACCTCCTCCTGCAGCCACTTTCTACCTAATAATTCCCCATATCTTTAATTGTTTCAATTAAAATACTGCCCTACTCACCATATAAACCGTGAATAACAACACTATAAATAACACAATTAGCAAACAGCCAAAAAAAAGGATACATAATCATATCCTATTTAAGTGAATGTAAATCGAAGTCTATAATTAGTTAGTAGACAATAACATCGTGTTTACGATATGCGAATCAAAACAAATATTACATATAATTATTTTTAAAAAAAAATTACTAACCGGCTTATCTCAAGCAGACATGTAATAAATCACGCTTTCCATCAAAATTTATCAAAATTAATCAAACTACAGCTATAGAAACAATAATATCACAGTCGAAATTAAGATAAAATTAGAAAATTTTCAAAAAGAGAAAGAAAATCGATGAAAGAAATAGAGCAAACACTAACCTTTGTTTCTCTGCCAATGAACCCATATCTTAATTAATTGAAAAAATCACTATTAATAAAAAATTTTATTAGTGAGGTTAGGGTTTGGGTGAATGGCTTTTCAGAGAGAACTATTTAAAGGTGCTTCTAACTTTCGAATAATCAGAGAGAAGGAGTACGGATTGATTTTGTTTTGTTTTGAGGCAAATGAGAGGTTTTGTGGCTGGGGAGTTAGGGATTTGAATTTTGGTTTCGACTGTGAGAGAAAGAATGGCAGAGAGAGAAAGCGACGGGAGGGAGTGAAGGCGACGGGAGCCACCGAGAGCCAGGACAACAGATCTGAGCTGTTGGGTAGCGCACCCAACGTTAGCGAAGTGGTGGGTGCAAATTAACTTCCAAAGGTGCTCATTTTGAGTGTCTTGTGCCATAGCTTGTTGACGCAAGGCCGCCTGCAACGAAGTCCTGGTGTCCGCGTGTTTCAACACCTCGAACAGGGAGTTCTCATATAGATTTGTGAAGCTAGTTTCTTTGACTTGCTCTTCCTCTTTCTTATTCCTCCTCATCTTGTTTGACTTTTTTCATCCTTTGGTTGTCTTCGGTGGTGACCGAAGAATCAAGACCCATACGCTTCATAAAGTAAAACTAGGATGATTTTATTTTGTTGGGAGACTGAGACTAATTGTTTTGTTAAGACTGAAAAGGCTGGGTGATTTGTTTTGTTTCAATTTAGGGTTTCTTGAAATGAGTGGGAAGGATTTGGGTGAGAGGGAAGATGAAGAGGGAATAGTACTTTCGTTAAGGCCAAAAAATTTCACAAGTGTTGAATTTAAGATACCCTAATTTTAAAAGTAAAACTACGTCGTTTGGAATAAGAAAAATTAAAATTAAAATTAAAAATATATATCTTAGTATCAGTAAGAGTTTATGGTACTATATTATTAATATGTAAAACACACTCAAAGTTAGTTAAGCCATCAAATACTGATACTTTTTTATTTAGTATCAGCAACTTAATATCAGTGAAAGTTATTTTTCTAATAGGGTTATCAATAAAAAAAAATTTCCTCATCATCCATTACTAAAGTCCCACTCAATTGCTTATCAATTACTTCTTAATCAACAAGTAGTTTTCAAAATTCTCAATGGTTGGTTGAGTTGGACAACCTTAAAGAGCTGTAACAAAGCTCTTGAGCTCAAGCCTCAAACCATTGACAATAATTCTCTTTATTCTAGATTTAGAAATTGCAGTAGTAGAATCTAACTCAGAAATTTCATGGCATAGGAATTTCATGGCAAGGGATTTTAACTTGTTTAAGTACTCGTCAATCGTCATATTTCATTATAAAATTGATAGTAGCTCATTTTTCAAAAGCTGTAGCCATATGTTATTCTTCTTTGAAAAACTCATTGTAGAAGTATCCCAAGTTTTCTTAGGTATTTTAACCTTTTTTATGTGTTGCAACATTTCTTCTTCAATTATAGTCTTGATGGCGAACATGGCCTTCCAGCTATAATGCTTCACTTCTTTAAAGCAGCATCCTCAATTGGTGGTCTCATATTGTTACCACAAACAATCTCCCAGAGATCTTGACCTTGTAAGCAAGACTCCATCAATATTGCCCACCTATTATAATTTTTCTTGTCGAGCTTTTTAACTCTTCCAACTACTTGAAGGTCACCCATCATATTTCCAAAACTTTAAGAATGCCAAGCAAGCTTGATGTTCACTAACGAACTTGCAAAGTTCCAAACAAAGTACTCTAAATAAAGTACTCCACTTCAAATTTGAACCTAACAACCTTTTACTCAATAGATTTTGACAAGTCAATTCCTTTAGATTAAGACAAAAGAATTGGTGGCATTGTGCCACAGGGAGGAATCAGTTCCAAAATCTTTTTTCCACGATCCAATCCCTAAGAACATGCAACATATCCTTCACTGAAAAAACATACTGATCATAGATAATGCCTATTGGCATATGCCTCCTCATTAGCTTCGTTTTCGTTTTCAATTTATCATGCGTTGGTAGCCAAAGAAAAGTACAAATGCTTTGTGGATTGTGTCATTTCCAAATAGAATAGTTTTTTGGTCCAGAATTTTAAAGTGCGGGAAAGTCCAGAAAAACTTTAAAACCATGCGGCGGACTGTAATAAATAGATAATATTTTTTTTTCCATTTATTCCCATGAAAAGTACAAATGCTTTGTGGATTGTAATCATAAATTCTGTAACTTCTCAAGGGTGTGTTCTGGCCAGGATCGGAGGTGAGAGGTGTGATATCCACCCAGTATATATGGAGGAGTTTGACAGAACTACAATCCAATGGAATCGCTTTACCACTTATAATCTGAATGGATCCCCTCAAATATTCTTTTGCATCAAAGATGGTTGTAGCAACAATGTCAAGGCGAAGCCTTACTGCATATGTTGAGGTGATGAGGAACCATAACCTCAAAAATCCATTTAGTGAACTCAAATAAAGGGAGAAGCCTGCTTAGTATTCTCTGAATATTTTAGTAAGCATGCATCTTCAATTTCAGTTGGCAATTTTTATTTTATATATGTTAAATTACCACAAAACCAAAATATCATCTCCAAAGTTGTTACCTTTCATAAATCAAAAATGCTTTCATGCTTGATCAGATTGTTTAAGTATGTGTTCCTAAAATATACAAAAGTGCTCAGGAAAATGGCACAGAATAATTAGTGTATAATAAAGTTTATTTTTGGTAATTTTTTAGATGCATATTGTTCTAAAGTTCTCTTCAAATAGCTGGACTTGCTATATACTATAATATTATTTAGTAAGGCATTACTATCATATCCTATATTTTTGTTATCTATCATTAAATTTACATTTTTATTATTTCATTAATCTTAATTTAATTTACTTTGTATTCGTAGATATAATTTAAGAATATAATATGACTGTACTTATGTTTCCGTTTTCGTATATAATTTCCTAGAAGATGCTCAAACATCAGTTTTGTCGTAATTGAAAAAACAAAATTAAAAAAAAAACAAAAAGATACAACAACTTATGCTCTCATTCACAAAGAACCAGATAATGTACAAGAGGCATTAGATGACTCTAGAGGGCTGCAAGCTATGAAAGAAGATTATGATGCTTTGATTAAGAATAATACATGGATATTAGTTCCAAGACAAGCTGGTCATCACGTTGCTGACAATAAATGGGTGTAAAGGATCAAGTACAACAAAGATGGAAGTGTAGCTAAGTATAAATCAAAGCTTATTGCTAAAAGATTTTAGCAAGTGGCAGAGGTGAATTACTTTAAAACATTCAGTCAAGTGGTTAAATTAGCTATTATTAGAGTGATGCTGAGCCTAGGAGTGATGAACTAATGGAAAATAAGGCAAGTTAATGTTAACAATGCTCTTTTTAAAGAGAGTTAACTGAGGAAGTATTCATGTGTCAGCCGAAAGGCTTTCTTAATGCTGAGAAACCTAAATTTGTGTGCAAATTGTACAAATGTCTATATAGACTCAAATAAGTTCCTAGAGCTTAGTTTGATAAGCTAAAAAGTTGTTTATTGCATTGGGGTTTTATTAATACTAATTTGGATACCTCTATTTTCATAAGAAGAAACACTCGTTACAAGTCCAAGTACTATAAAGTTAAAAAGTTTTATAACTCAGTTTAGGAAAGTATTTGCCTTAAAAGAACTAGGAATATTATCTTATTTCCTTGGAATTAAAGTGTTGCAAGACGCACATTGTGTATATTTATCAAAAAGAAAATACATCAGAGATCTGTTGGCTATAGTTGAAATGGTTGAATGCAAAGGCATTGACACACTTATAGTGTCAATGCCTATGTTGGCATTGGCACCCCAACATAGGCATTAAACCAACATCATATAAATTAGCATTAAGTTGGATCAAATTCATATTGTCTTCAATAAGATTTGAAAGTAAGTGAAGTTTAACACACCAATAGTTTTGGTGATCTGTCTGAAACGTAATAGACAACACCACTTATTAAATTTTATTTCCTAAAATACTGTTTAATTTATAAAATATAAACTCATTTATTAAAATTAAATATCTTCTCATAAATATAGATATAATTTATGAAATGATGTGGGTGTAAATTATTTATTAAAACCTTAATTAATTTAAGTGTTTAATTGAAATCCCATTTAATATTTTTTTTTAAAATTATTTATTTATAGTTATTCAAGTAGTTTTAATAGAAAATGAGTTTTATAAGAAATTTTAAGGGATGTTGAAAGGCTACTCTTGAAATAAATGACCCAAGTCCATTTCGGCCCATGTATAAGGAACAAGGTCTTAGTTTAAAGGTCGTATCAGGGTCGAGCCTCAACTCATGCTTACATAAAAAGGAATGAGAAAAAAAATTAAAAATATAAATACATACATAAAATTAGTTAAATCATTAATGCGTGTACTAAAATTAAAAATCTGCTTACGTTTATAGTCAAAAATCGCTGAAGGTTCTTTGCATATTTTCGCTTGTGGGGCTGTGTTCAAAAATTGTGAGGGAGAATTTCTGGGGGATTTCTTTACTTGGTAGGACTCTGCACCACTCATGTTGCTTCTCTTTTGCATGAGGATGTTTTTAGGCTGCCTAGCTATCTATTCAGGTAGCTTTTGTAATTTTAGTTTGGCTGGTTTTCTTGCTATATTTTTATTTTATTTTAATAAAACCTCCTCACTTTGGTGAGGATTCCTCAAAAAAAAGGAAAAAAAAGTTAGAACAACCTAGATCAAGTAAATTATATCGCAGGGATTTTCGAAGAAATTCAAGCATTGGAATGATGAAAAACAAATATGTAGATGATCGGTCTCATCTTATATGGAATTGCAAGCTAAGTTCAAGGAAGGAATTTTTGAGAAATTATGTTCGATAAAATGCCCAAGAAGGAATGCATCCCACCTGATGTGTTGAACAATGAGACGATACATCTGTTGCTATAATTTTTTCACATAAGAAAGTCAATTAAAGCAGTTGAAGGAATGCTCCTCAGAAAAAGGAGGTTAGATTTCCTAACAAAATGGAATGTATATAATGTTATCAACATAATTGGAAGTGGGTTGCGACACAAAAAGGTTAGCTAGAAAGTTCAGGCAGCAGGATCATCATAACATCCAGAGATAAGCATCATTGACAACACATAGAGCGGACGAATTGTGGTCCTTAAGCAACTATACTATGATGAAGCTCTTGGACACCTTTGCATGAAAGCCTTTAAAACCAATCAGCTAGGGAAAGGATATAAGCAACTGTCGAAAAGTGTTGTAAACCAATCAGTTAAGTTGTAAGAACATTAGCTGAACAACAACAACAGATTGTGGAACGTAACATATGTACATCACGGTACAAAGTGCAATGCATGTATTTTGAGTTCATGATTCTAAAAGTCAAGAAATGAAGTATAAAATTGCTATCATTATATAATGCAAAGTAAAACATATTCTGTAATGCAGCCTACATTTTATTCATTTTTTTTATGATACACGTACAAAATGTTTTCCTTTGCCTAAGCTATCAATTGCACAATATAGGCTTTCAAGGAGATCCTTTGGTCCACATTTGGTTAATTCAATCTTTGATCTGAAGGAAACGACTTTGTAGGTAAGTGACAAAATGTTTTGTTTGACATTCTATACTTTAAATCTATGCATAAATAATTTTATGGACATCTTCACATCCTAGTATGAACTTATCATCTGCTTTTATGATTTTTAAGGAACTGAGTAGTCGAATGCATGGTATATGCCTTTTCAGAACTTAAGGTTCATTCTGTGGACATCTTCACATCCTTTTCAGAACTTAAGGTTATTTTTTATGAAATCTCCAAAAACACTGGTACTTTCTGGTTGCTCAAAGTTGAAGAAATTTCCAGAGATTGTGGGAAATATAAAGTTTTTGCGGGAGCTTCTTTTAGATGGAACTGATATTAAGGGACTACTATTATCAATTGTACGTTTATCTGAAATTGTTCAGTTGAATTTGAAAGGTTGTAAAAATATTGAGTGTCTTCCAAATTTCGTAAGTGCTCTAAAATTTCCTTCCACTTTGAATTTCTCTGGCCTTTTGAAATTCAGATTGTTTCCAGAGATCATGGGACGTATGGAACATCTGTTGGCACTTCGATTTTTGGGAACCGCTATAAGAGGATTGCCAATGTCAATTGAATATCTCTCTGTAAATATCTCTTGAGTCTTCCAATCACTACAAGTAGATTAAAATGTTTAAAAACTCTAACGCTCTCTGGTTGCTCGAAGCTGGAAAATTTTTGAGGAAGTATGAAATCTTTAACTATGCTCATTTTAGATGGAACTGCTATTCAAGAATTGTCATTGTCAGTTGAATATTTAACTGGCCTTGTTGTGTTGAATTTTAAAGATTGGCAAAATCTCGAGTGTCTTCCAAGTTCCATAAGTGGTTTGAAATCTCTTATAATTCTGAATCTCTCTGGCTGCTTCTAACTTGAAAATGTGCCAGAGAACTTGGGGAAAGTAGATAGCTTGGAAGAGCTTGATATTAGTGGAACAGCAATTAGGCAACTTTCAATGTCTGTTTCTATCTTGAAGAATCTTAAAGCAGTGGACCACTATCATCTACATTGTGCTTCCCTACCAATATGATGTGAAGGAGATCAGATCCTATGACTAATTTGATGTTACCTTCTCTATCAGGCTTATGTTCTTTAACAAAATGGGATCTCAGTGACTGTAATCTACCAGTGGAAGGAGGAGAAATCCCAAGTGATATTTGCCACATATGCCTATTGTTCAAAATGAACCAAAATCTAATTCCCAGACCAGATGCAATGTCGGCTGAATAATAAATGATAGTATAAACTATTGTTTCTTTGCATACGATCCCTCGGTTACTCCTAGAGGACTCGTGTACGATGTCCGGCTCAAGTCATCTAAACTTAGTAAGTGAGTGCACGTGTTGGTCACGTGTCCTCACTTATACATAATGATCAAACGACTCGAAAAAGACTGTCGTTTTGAAGAGCATTAGTATCAGTATATGGCTGTTAAATCGGTTAGAAAGGGCGGGAAATTATTACAAACCCATAACAAGCTGATGACCGATGAGGTATATTGTATGATGTCCATTCTGTAGCTTGCAATTTTCTCTCTAAGTTTGTAAGTTGTTCTGAGAAAACAAAGAAAAGCTTGCCAAAGAAGGCATAGGCCACTGTAGCTAAAAATCTGTAGATATTGTGTTTGTGTTTTTATTTTTGATTTTTTTCTTTTTGAGCGACGCCTTACTGATGATGAAGAACCTCATGCTACAAGAATTTAAGAAATCTAATAAAGAGCAAAGCCTTTTTATACTCATGCTTAGTATTATGTTTATGTTTCGCTATTACCTAATTGAAATTGCAGTCTCAACTAGATCCTAAAATAAAAATTACAGAGAGGAAATCAGATTGCTATTATTAGACTATTTAATAAAAAAATTAATTTTTATTTTGGATTTATTTAAAAGTAATTGATCACAAAATAAAAAAAATTTAAAACAATTGACCCAGGGCCAGCTTCGTTCGTCCTTTTATACATAATTGGTAGTGTACTTTTTCGTTTGCTGATTATGATTATTTAGGAGCCAAACTTATAACATTTAATTCCAAAAAACAAAAAAAATTAGGAACTCAAGTAAGAGGCTGTGGAATCAATTGCTTGTGACATGAGCATCCTGCAGGGAGTTTCTCCATACGCTCTGTGCCCCGCAAACATTTCACAAACCATTTGTGTGTTGCTTTTGGATCAAAAGGGAGTCGTATTTAGGGACGACAAAGAACTCGAGAGAGGACAAGTAATTTCACCGGAACTGACTTACAGTAATTGAAGAATCAAGAATTTTAATAATTGTTTTCTCATGAAACTATGCGTCTTCCACTATGTGCTTGAAGAATCAAGAATTTCAATAATATTTTTTTAAAATATCAAAGTGAGGAAACAACTAAATCATCTTAAAAAGAAAAAAAATCATAATTTATACTTATTAAAAACAATTAGATCAAATCTTTTCATTGGCAGCTAACAACACCAATTCCATATTCAAGTCAGCAAGTTTAGAAAGGTGCATCCGTTGCTTGGATTGCTGAATCGCTCTTTTGGATAAATTTTCCGTGCTTTTAATAAAAGAAAATTAGAAAAGAGAATTTTAGAGATTGAACAATTAGCACCATAAAAAAGTTTAAAATTACTAACAAATGAGCACTTATACTTTTCCAGTAAGTGCTTTGTGGTTAGCACTTTAAGCAGCAGCTACAATCACAAATAAAAACACAGGATCTGATTTATTGGCAATCTTTAATGTGTCCGTTTGTCAGGTAGAGCAAACAATTTGTATGGGTTTAAATACTTGAACCTAGGAATTGAGGCTACAATGGTTAGTGGACAAATGTTGAACGGTGCCTAAATTGGCAAGCTTGTATTGACGATTTTAGGAAGACTGACAAATATCTATATGAATATGATCGATCTCAGCTTGATTTGGGCTCAGTGGAAAGCAATTAATTTTCTTCATTTGTTTTCTTGCTTGGCTGTGAAATAGCCCATTTGTTGTAGTCAATGTCAGATACAAGCCATCGTTTGCACATCGTTGTTCCAGGAAGTGAAATTCCAAAGTGGTTCATGTATCAGAATGAGGGTTCTTCAATAACAGTCACAAGGCCTTCATAATTTTGTTGGATCAAATATGGAAGTAGCCACAACATCAAAGCGAAGCCTTGCAGAAAATGGAGTGGCAGCTGAAGCCAGTGGCAGTGATTGCTGTGATGATGATGACAAACCACCACCTAAAAGGTTTAAACAACTCAAATGAAGGGTAAAGCCTAGTGTAACAGTGAGAGTACGCATCCCAATTTCAATTTATTTTCTTTAAATTTGCATATGGTATTTCATTTACTTTTTATTTGTCCATTTATTGTATCTACTTTGGCAATTTATTTTCATGTTAAATTGAAGCATTGAATTTTGTGATTTCTCATGAGTTGAAAATTAAAGAAAGGGAAAATTAATCCTCTGTTTTTTTATACAAAGATCATATCACATATTTGGCCAAAAAGATTTTTGGCAAAAAAATATTGTTCATGGTTGTCTTCCGTGTGAACATTTGTGATTCTTATCCCTTTTATTTTGATGTTGAATTTTTTTTGGGCCTTCATAGGTTCGTTGAATTTAATTGTGCTTATTTAATTTAGTTTTTCTGACTTTTGTTGAGCCATGTTGATTCTTTTCATGTTGGATTATTGACACCCCTCTAATCTTTTCATAAAATCTTTTATTATTTTTTTTCCAATTATTCTTATGTTTAATTCCAAAAATATCCCTTTTTGATCACTCATCTAATTTTTAATCTTATTTTCTTATCAAAGTTGAGGTCTAGCTTCACAGCTAAGCTTTTCTAAGACTTAGGTTCTTTGCCTTGATCTTTAACGGATGCGTGAGTTAATTTCAAAATTTTCTTTTATTATTTTCTTGTTGATTATTTTCATGGAGTTGGATTATTGCCACCCCTCTAATATTCTCATAAGACTTTTTTTATTTAATAATTATTCTTTCTTTTAAGGAAAAATGACATGTACACCCCTAGGTTTGAAAAAATGGTCACCAACACCCCAACTTTTTAAAAAGGGACACCAAAACCATTTAAAAATTGAATTTAAAATTTTTAACAAATAGAAATTTTACATAAATAATGTAATCTATGCAATACACTAAGAATATTAAAATAACTTAATATTTTAATAAATTTAAATATGTAAATTGTTATATTTATTTAATAATATATTTTATTTATTTTAGATATTTTAAATAAATATTTGCATTAAATATATTTTACAATAAAAAATCTCACATACTAATGTTATTATTATTTTACATAATATTCAAAATAACTTAAATTTTAATACACTTGTTTTAATATTTTGATTCTATTTATTATAAAATTTAATGTTATATAATAAAATATATCTAATAGATTGTAAAATATTAAAATATTTTCTAAGTATCGAAATTATTTTGCAATGTATATATTATTACATTTATTGGAGGGATTATTTAGAAAGCATGAAATCCTCTCGTTGATTTCTTTGAAACAAACAAAATTGAAATTATCTTTTTAAAGAGGAATTATCTTTGACAAAGTAAATTTTCATCATCTTTCAGTGCGTCCAACACGCTCAAAGCATTAAGTTTTCTTGCAGTTTTGTATTCCAACATTGCTTCCCATGACTATTTGTCTTGTATTACTATGTATTAAGTATTATTATGTATTAAGTGTTTCTTTTTTCTTTTCCTTTTTTTTTTGGATGTGATAGATCAAGTGTTTCTAATCACTCATTTAGTCAATATTAGAGGAGATTATGTTCTCTTCTTTGCTGATTTTGATTATTTATGTAAGTTTTTTTGGTACTTGTTGAGTTGGAACTCAATGTGAGTACACATTTTTTCCCCCAACAACGCAAAAAAAAAAAAAATTGCTTCTTCAACTTCTTCTCTTATCCATATGCTGAAAAAAAAAAAAAGAACATTGAACAATCCTTTGAAGAAAGAAGGCATTTGTGCTGTAATCAAAAGGAGGTTTTCCACTTGTGATTTCCTTCTGGCCATTAAGGTGATCCAACATTCGATCATTCCGCTGCAGGACTGGTGAAGAAAGGTAGGCTCTTGAATCCTTTTATTTTCTTTCAATTTAAGAGGCATTTACTCGTAAGAATCTTCTACTTTTCCTCAAAACAAATATATTTGCCTAATTAGCTTAAGTTCTCTTAAAGCAAATTACTTCATTGGAATTCATTTACTTACAAAAATCCTCTCTATTTAAGATTTGCTCAGGCATACTCTCCTGTCAGATCTGAAAAGTCATATTTTTTTGATATATTTTGGGATTTACAGTATGATATTTTGTTTTCTTTAAAGAAAGGATAACATAAAATTGTGTAAGATCAATTAAAGTAGAAATTTGATTCATACATAACTATAACTTAAGTGATCACATAATAGTTGACTTCCTTTTACAATTTCGACATGCTTAATTATTTATTGTGTAATTTTTATTTTATTTTATTTTTACTATGATATTCTTGACTATAGTGAGCCGAAAATTGATATTATATTTTAAAAATAAAAATAAAAGTATTATTAAATAAATAAACTAAATATATTATATTTTAAAAATAAAAATATTATTAATATAAATTTATTATTCTTGACTATTTTATTTTTACTATTACCTGACTTTATCACCGAGCGCGCATCTCGAATTCAATTGTTATTTTGCACATGATAATTCATTTACATTCTATTTATTCAAAAATCTGTTATAAATCAGTTAAGGGTTAGTGACGTGGCATTGGTGTCCACGTTTGTTAACCGTGGTTAGCACTTCAGCAGCAGCTACAAAATAAACACAGGGTCTGATTTATTGTCAATTTTTAATGTGTCCGTTTGTCGGGTAGAGTGAAGAGTTAGAGAGTGTTTATTGAGCTCACGCTCTTCCTTGTCATTTCCTCTGTGAAATTTTTATGGGTTTAAATACTTGAACCTCGGAATTGAGGCTACAATGCTTAGTGCACATATGTTGAATATGAATATGATCGATCTCAGCTTGATTTGGGCCCAGAACAAACGATAAATAGACAAAGGAATGATTATATGGAATTCGTAGGCCAGGTTCAAGAGAGGAGTTGTTGAGGAATTATGGTATGATTCTCGTGCCTAGGCCGTGTTCGATAATATGCCTACGAAGGAATGTGCATCCCACCTGATGTGTTGCATCAACTCTATGGTTTCCCAAGCAAAAGCAATCAATAAACAAGCTCAATTCGTGAAGGTTTGTCTTTAATCAATTTTTTTTTCTAGCCACTAACATTTAGAAAATTTCAAAATAAAAATATTCATGACAGAATTTGATTATTTGTTGTTGCATGAATTATGTGGTAGAACGAAGGAATTGTAGAATAGTCAGGCCATGGAATGAATGAAAAATATATCATCACATTTGTTGGAATGATGCTGTGCTTTATTCAAAATTATTTCTTCCACTAGAGAAGCAATCAATAATAGTGTTAATTCTTGAACCTGTGAAAAGCAATTAATTTTCTTCATTTGTTTACTAGCAATCTTCCATAACCATTGTACTTTGCTGTGAAATAGCCCATTTGTGGTTTTTTGTTTCTTTGTTGTTTTTTGCGAATCTTTGGCTTAATTTACAATTCATGGCATGTCTGAAAATGGGTCAATGAATTTGTTAAATATGGACTCAGATCTAGATCAGATTTATCCATGAAACAATCAAAAGGATAACATTTGATTTTTATTTTTCTTTTCTCCACCCCCATGTTTAATTTTGGTCGGAGGACGTGGTTGATAGGAATTGACAACTATTGATTTTCCTTTTTTTCGTTAAATAACAGACCACAATTTCAATTTGAAGACTTTGTTGATAAGAATTGACAACTGTTGGTTCTTATTATTTGCTTTTGTTTAATAGAAGATGCCTTGGAATTCTGCATCGTTGACATGTAGTTGATATTTAAAACATTTTGATGTTAGAGCTTAGAATGTTTGCCGTCGGAATTCTTATTAAGAAAATTACTATGCTGCTTGCAACATAATCAAAGTTGTAAGTCTTATGCCATGCAGTTTTATTTATTTTCATTTATGTTTTTGAATTTTCAGAATTAATATAAAGAAGATCATTAATTTCCAAAGCAGAGAAGAAAATATTTTCAGAATTATACTACAATGACTATAAGGAGATCCTGAAAATGAGATTCTTGATGTACTTCAAATAAGTTTTGATGGGTCAAAAGAAAGAGAGAAGAAAATATTTCTCGATATTGCATGTTTCTCTGAAGGGAAGTGTAGAGATTATGTGAAAAAATTCTCAAAGATTGTGATTTTGACCCAATTATCGAAATTGTTGGTCCTATTGAAAAATCTCTATTAACTGTAGATGATTTCAGCGGACTGTGGATGCATGAGTAGTTACAAGAAATGTGGTAGACAAATTGTTAGGAGGCAATCCCCTCAGGAGCCTGGAAACTGCAATAGATTGTGGGAGGAAGCAGATATATATGCTATGTATTATCACAAAACACAATTAAATGTTCAGTTAGGTTGAAAACTTGCAATTTTGGGATCATGATCACTTATTTAACTAGTTAAACCTTTGCATAGTTTTATCAATATTTTCTTTCTTTCAATTTTTTTTTTTTTTTGGGTTCCCGCTTATTTTTTGTCCTAATGTTTAGGAAACTGATGTAGTTGAAGCATCATATATTTGATCGCTTTAACAACAAAGAGATGCATGTCAGTGCTGAAGCCTTTTCTAATATGACGAATCAAACTTCACAAGAGTACCAAATTTAGGGGAGCTGATTTCTGAAAGATTTACAATGTTGCAGGAGATTCACTCATTTTTTCTGCTTCAAAGAAGCTGATTTTGTTGAATTTGAAAGGTTGACAAGTCTTTCAACTCTTCCAGGCAAGATCTTTTATGAAATCTCTTAAGACACTTGTTCTTTCTTGTTGCTGGAAATTGAAGAAATTTCTAGACATTGTGGGAAGTTCTTTCGGATGGAACTGATATTAAAGAACTGCCATTATCAATTGAACTTCTATTTGGACTTGCTCAGTTGACTCTGAATGGCTACAAAAATCTTGAGCGTCTTCCGAGGACCATAAGTGCTCTAAAATATCTATCAACTTTGAATCTCTCCAGCCCTTTGAAATTCAGAGAGTTCCCTGAGAAAACTTCAAGCAGGGATCAGCTCTTGGAGCTTCATTTGGAAGGACCTGCTATAAGAGGATTGCCAGCATCTATTGAACTTCTTTCTGGCAATGTCTTGTTGAATTTGAAAGATTGCAAGAATCTCAAGAGTCTTCCAAGTACTATAAATGGTTTGAGATCTCTTAGAATGTTGTATCTCTCTCGCTGATCCAAACTTAAAAATGTGCCAGAGACCTTGGGGAAAGTTGAAAGCTTGGAAGTTCGAGTGTCTTGTTAGAATCGGACCAAAATGTAGAATGATTTCGACTATGTGGAACAGAGTGCAGTGGAGACAGTAACAAAGTTAGCAAAAGCAGAATCGCTAAGGTACTTTGCAAAATTAATAATTTCCTTTATAACATGCAGTACCGTATTACTTCTATGTGCATTCCTATCAATATCTTTGACCAAAAGATTCAGATTCATGGAAGAAGAATGTTGATAAGGGCATCAAGCTATCTACAACAGCAATATCAGCTTTGCTCACTTGCCTGCCACAGGCTGATTCAAACATCAAGAGCCATGCTGAAGAGTTGAATCAAATAACAGCATATTCACATCTTAGGTGGTCTTTCTTCCAGCTTAGTCACTGCAACATTTACAATAGCAGGTTCGTTCTATAATAATCTCATAGGCACATATCATGATCTTTATTTTATCATGATATGTGATATAGACATTAACTATCTCTATTCTGCTCGTATGCTTTGTTTACCTCTGCACAGTGATATACACATTCACTATCTGTATTTTGCATGACTACTATAAATTTAAGTAGAAATTGATTTTTGAATATGCTCTTATCCTTTATTAATCATATAAAAAGTTCAGACGTCAGGCTATATGATTATTTACAGCTGTCTTGCGGATGGATTCCTAACCTTACCAAGTAATATTTTCATCAATTGCATACAACTGTAGCATTTATTTGATTTTAGAGCCTGGTCTTAGAATCCATAATGCATTGACAAATACAGAAATGATCAAATTACTAGCCTCAGGAGTTGCTATTTATGTTATTATTGAAGGATGATTCAAATTCTTTATGTTTGTTAGTTTCAGTTTGGGCGGGAAATTTAAGTTTTATCTGAGTTGACTCTATTGACCACTGCTTGTATCAAAAAATTCGGAGTAATAACTTACAACTTGTGAGGCTTGTAACCAAAAGATGCCTAAAACCAATTATTTCTAAGAGAAATGGACAGCCGTAAGCTTTTCTTCCCGAGCTTTAAGCAATTTCAAAGAAAAATGTCAAGCTGTGAACCTTAATTTTCCAATCTTTACTTATTTTAATGAGAGAATACTACAATTAAAAAAAAATTGAAAGATTGTACAGGACTTATTCCAAAAGAATATTTTATTCATTTTTCCTTTAAAAAGGCAATTGCATTTGAAATACTTTCTTTGATGTGTAGATTATTGATGCTAGCTTTTGTCAACATCAAATAGACCATGTCTTTTCTACACTAAAGACCAAAATCATTCTTCATTATTTCTTTCGGCACACGCTTTAGACCAAAATTGTTGTTTGAGAAATTAATTAGAACACATGAAAATCCTTTCATTGATTTCTTTGAAACAAACTTAATTGGAAATTCAAATAAAAAATGTCGAGCCTTTAACCTTTGCTTTCCCATCTTTACTTATTTTAACAAGAAAATTCTACAATTTAAATTAAAAAAATCTTAAAAGATTATAATGGAAATTTTCCAAAAGAGTAAATTCTTAAAAGATTTTAGTGGAATTATTCCACAAGAATAAATTCTTAGAAGACTAAAGTGGAATTTTTCTAAAAGAATATTTTATTCACTTTGCCCTATTAAAATGCTAATACATTGAAGACACCATTAATAAAAGGGAAATTATCACCGGTATACCTTTAAATGTCACTGATATCAAACGTATTACAATACTTTTTGCTTATATCACTCGTATACCCTAAGTTGACAAAAGAGTTTTAGCGTCCACCTTTCCATTTACTACCGTTAAGAACTTAACATAATTTGAGCAAAATGACTATTTTACCTTTTAAACTCAAAATAAGGTAAAAAAATAAATTTACCTTGAAAATTAATGTAAATTTTCAATACACAATATTTTTATTTTTTTCTTCAATTAAAATATTACTATATTATTATTATTATTCTTATTATTCTTATTTGTGTAATTGTTAATAATAATGATGATGATGGTGATAATAATAAAAAGAATAACAAAGATTGATGCCCCAAATACGATATTTGTTTATGCTAAATACGATTTCATATCATTTCTAAATACGATTTCATCAAATCATATTTGTATCACTGTAACCAAAGAATGGTATTGTCCAATAATTTTGCAAACAACGTTTTATACACATATACATGAACATAAAATCATACTATAAATCTCATTTCCTTGCTATTTAACATATTTAAATCTATTTTCTTTTTATATCACATTCAAATCTACTTTTCCTTTTATAATATTTTTTCCAAAATCGATATGGAAAATCATTATCCAAAACCTTTTTATAAAATATCAATGCGTAACTTAAATCCATTTCGAGAAATTTATTGAATCAAGACATTTAAATTTCTTATTTCACGAACATGTTTCACTATCATAATTAACTATAAAAATAGATTTTGTATATTTCACTCATAGTGATGATGCTCAGACTCAATTATCGCCCATGTCGGCGGACTGATTCGCTTGTGGATCCTCCTAAATCAAGGAAATGACATTATTATTTTTTTATTAATTGGAGTTAGGACTAAATTTTTGCAATAAACTCAAAACCAATATCATTCCATAATTTATAACTCTCGTGCCAATAAACTTACTAAAATGCCCTTGAGTTTGTTAAAATAGTCCAAAATTTAAAATCACCAAATTACCCTCCAAATCCTAATTACAACTAATCCTCAATTTTTTGGAATTACTAAAATCTCTACAGGATCAGAAATTGCAAAATTGCCCTCAAAATATGATGGGCTAGGGCTACAGGAGCTAGAGAAAAAATATTTCTCGATGTTGGATGTTTCTTTAAAGGAAATGATAGGGATTATGTCACGAATTTTCTGTTGAAAAAATAGCATAACATGCTATTTTGAGGGCACATTTTGAGTGGATCCCACTTAACGAAAGTGGAAAATATTTTGAGATTCGGATTCTACTCCGTTCATACTTCAAAAGTATAATCTTATTTTCTAAAAATGGTGACAAAATTCTAGAGGGATGTGGTTTTCATCCAGTTATTGGAATAAGAGTTCTCATTGAAAAATGTCTAATAACTGTGCATAATAACACACTGTGGATGCATGATTTGTTACAAGAATTAGGGCAACAAATTGTCCAGAGACAATCCCCTGAAGAACCTGGGAAACGCAGCAGATTATGGAAGGAAGAAAAAGTATGCCATGTGTTGACAGAAAGCACAGTAAGTGACAAATTTGTTTGGAAAACATGTATTCCTCAGCTCGTGCTTGTTAATTTCTTTCACCTAGTTAAATCTCAGACAACTTTTCAACATCTTTACATTATTATTTTATTGTCTATCCTTTGCTTATGATTTTTTCAGGGAACTGAACTAGTGGAAGGAATAGTACTTGATAACTACCATCGTGAAAATGAGGTGTATTTGTGTGCGAGTGCTAAAGCATTTTCGAAGATGACCAACCTAAGATTGCTTAAAATTTGTAATCTGCAACTTCGTAATGGCCTTGAGTACCTGTCTAATAGGTTAAGGTTACTTGATTGGCGTGGATATCCTTTGAAATTTTTGCCATCAAATTTGCAAATGGATAAAACTATTGAAATTAACATGCGCTATAGCCGCATCGGAGAATTGTGGAAGGGAATCAAAGTAAGATCAATTTTGTCACTAATATATATTTTCTCAGTGAATAATAGTATATAAATTTATTAGTTTTGCCATTCCTCTCTAATTGAATTAAGAAATATCTTTCTCGCTCCTTTTTATTTTCTACAGCGTTTAGACAAGTTGAAAGTCATGATACTCAGCCATCCCGAGAACTTGATAAGGATGCCAGACTTCACAGGGGCCCCAAATTTAGAGAAGCTGATTCTTGAAGGATGTACAAGGTTGTATGAAATTCACCCATCTCTGCTGCTTCACAATAAGCTTATCATATTGAACATGAAAGATTGTACAAGTCTTACAACTCTTCCTGGCAAGATTTTGATGAAATCTCTTGAAAAACTTGTTCTTTCTGGTTGCTCGAAATTAAAGAAATTTCCAGACATCGTGGGAAGTATGGAGTGTTTGTCGAAGCTTTTCTTGGATGGAACAGCTATTGAAGAACTGCCATTATCTATTAAACTTCTATCCAAACTTGTCTTGTTGGCTCTAAACAATTGCAAGAATCTCAAAAGTCTTCCAACGACCATAAGTGGTCTAAAATGTCTTTTAAATTTGGATGTCTCTGGTGATTTGAAATTTAGAGAGTTTCCAGAGATTGTAGAACATATGGAGGATCTGTCGGAGCTTCATTTGGAGGGAACAGCCATTAGAGGATTGCCACTGTCAATTGAACTTCTGTCCGACCTTGTTTTGTTGAATTTGAAAAATTGCAGGAGTCTCGAGATTCTTCCAGTTACTGTAAGTAGTTTAAAATGTCTTAGGACTTTAAAGCTCTCTGGTTGCTCGAAACTTAAGAAGTTTCCTGAGATTCTAAGAAGTATGAAAGATCTGTCAGAGCTCTTTTTAGATGGAACTTCTATCAAAGAAGTGCCATCATCCATAGAACTTTTGACAAAACTTGAATTGCTGAACTTGAGTGACTGTAAAAATCTTGTGAGACTTCCAAGCAGTATAATTGCCTTGAAATCTCTTAAAACTCTGAATCTCTCTGGCTGCTTCAAACTTGAAAATGTGCCAGAGACACTTGGACAAATTGAAAGTTTGGAGGAGCTTGATATCAGTGGAACAGCTGTACCACATTCGACGTCATGATATTCGTACATCCCAATCAACTTAATGCGAAAGTCTGTGGCTCTGAAGTTGCCTTCTCTCTCAGGTTTTTGTTCTTTGAGGAAATTGAATCTCACTGATTGTAATCTAATGGAAGGAGCCCTTCCAAGTGATATTGGCAACCTATGCTCATTAGAAGAGTTATATTTGAGTAAAAACAGCTTTGTTTCAATTCCAACAAGCATTACCCGTCTTTCTAAGCTTTGGAATATTGAATTGGAGGATTGCAAGAGGCTTCAATTTCTGCCACAACTTCCACCCAATATCAGGGAAGTTAGAGTAAATGGTTGTGCTTCGTTAGTGACATTATTAGATGCTTTAAAATTATGCAAGTCCGACAGCACAATGATTAATTGTTTAGACAGCTTAAAATTGCTTGGCAACAAAAGTTTGGCGTTTTCAATGCTACGAAAGTACCTAGAGGTCAGTTTTTTACTCCGTGTTTCCCAGCTATGCCAAAATTATATATGCCAAAACATTAAGCAATGGTTTGGACTTCATTATTATTATTATTATTTTGGATGCAGGCAGTGTCAAATACAAGACAACATTTAAGCGTTGTTGTTCCAGGAAGTGAAATACCGGAGTGGTTCATGTATCAGAATGAGGGATCTTCAATAACAGTCACAAGGCCTTCAAATCTGTATAATAAGAAAAAGTTGGTGGGATATGCTATCTGCTGTGTTTTTCATGTCCTAAAAAATTCACTTGGTAACAATCCTTTTGGTTCATATCCCACACATCATTTGAATTGCCGCATTGAACATGGCAGTTATCGAATTGATTTTAGAGATAAATTCGGTCAGGCTGGGTCAGAGCATCTTTGGCTACTCTATTTGTCTCGTCAAACATGCTACGATATTAGCTTGCCTTTAGAGTCTTCTTGAACCTTTTGAATCTAATCAGGTTAATGTATCATTTGAACCCTGATTGGGCCAAGGATTGGAGGTGAAGATGTGTGGTTTACATCCAGTTTATATGGACGAAGTGGAGGAGTTAGACCAAATGACAAACCAACCAAGTCGTTTTACTGTTTATAATCTGAATGAATTCGATCAACATTTTGTTGGATCGAAGATGATTGTAGCCACAACGTCAAAGCGAAGCCTTACTTAATACTTTGGGGCAGAAGCCAGTGGAAGTGGCTGCTGTGATGATGAGGAACCACAACGTAAAAGGTTTAGAGAACTCGAATGAAGAGCGATTGGGTGAAGCCTGGCATATATCTCAATTTCAATTTATGTACTTTGCTATTTATAATTCATTTACATTCTTTTTATTATTTACTATATCTACTCTTGAAAATTTTCTTATGCTGAATTACCAGAGAATGCTCTGCTTGGATCAGAAACAAACAATATTCCAATAGTTGTTCAGAATGTGGCTTCCATAAATCAAAATTGCATTCATGATCTTTGAAATTGAAGCTATGTGAGTTTGCGATTTAGGGAAAACTAAAGGACTGAAATAAATATTCTGTTTTGTATTCTTAATTTCTCTTATCATTGCAGCATTGTTTCTTCGTACAGCTTTCTTATTTTTGCATCCACTATTGCGTGCGCGCACACGTGCATATGGCACTCATTAACCTCATTTTCTGAAAGCCATCTGGATAACTTGATTTTTTTTAACTCAAATTAGATTGTAATACTAAACCGTGTATTTCCTTTTTTTTTCCGGCAAAATATCCTATATTTTGTGTACATTTGAATGAACAATAGTAATGATAGACCTTCCAAAATTAGGGATGGCAATGGGGCAGATATGAGTTGGATCTACTCTGCTCCAGATCCAAATCCATAATAAAAATCAAGATTCGTATCTGCTCCAGATCCGTCATGAATCCATATTTTTCGCTCCATTTCCATATCCAAAAAAGAAATAAATATCTATATCTACTCCAAATCTAAAAAAAAAATTAAAATCCAAATCTGCTCTAGATCCGTCATGAATTCTAAAATTTAATAATAAAAAAGTAATAATTTTTTAGATTGAAAATTGAAGACTAAAATGTATTGATAACAAATGAATTATATAATTTTTTTAAAAAATATAATAAATATTGTAGCTTATACTTTTACACCAAAACAACAAATAAGAAAGATAATAAAATATTATTCAGAAGTAATTGCTGGAGTAAAATCAATCTAATATTCTATTGTCTCCTTCATCATTCTAATATCCAGGATACACCTACCCTCATTCCTACAACATTAGATAATGACATATAAATTAAATATGAGTTATATTCAGTCCTGTATTATTTTTATTATGACTATATTTGACAAATATATGAATAACTATATTCTTAAAAATTCTTTGGCCAATATAGTCATAATAAAAATAATAAAGGACTGAATATAAATCATATTTAATTTATATGTTTGACAAATATATAAATAACTATATTCTTAAAAATTCTTTGGCCAATATAATAAAATAAATTGCCAGATTATATTACTTGGCTTGCAATTTGAATATTGCATGTACATGCTTTGGGGCTGGCTGACCTTTAAATTTACAAAACTAACATTTAAGTTTTAAGAGTTTAAATGCATGGTAAATACTACTAATATGCTATGAATAAAATTTATTATCATTATAATTCCACAATTGTTAAGAAATTTTTAAAATAAAATAAAATTAAAAGATGAGTGGATATGGATATGGATTTAGATATTAAGATAGATCTATATCTTCTTCAGATCCGTCTTAGATCCGTACATCGATATCCAAATCCGATCCAAATCCATTTTAAACCGATCCAAATCCGATCTGATTGGATTTGGATCACGTGGATCTTGGATCAGATCCAATCCATTGCCATCCCTATCCAAAATTTTTATCCTAAATTTTATACCAAATGAGGTATTATTAATTGAGTGATTGGTAATTCTTTATAAGATCTAAGTAAAATATTTACTAACCAATTAATGAATGACACATCATTTGGAATAAATTTTTTGGAATAAAGGATTTGGGATGTGTAGCACTCCTCTAAATTAATAAGCCTAGCTTTTTGCAATCTGATTGGATTTTTTCCCCCTTCCTTACCGCTTCTGGTGTTCTAGTTGAATAGCTTAGCTTGCCTCTTCTAAGTAATATTGCACATCAAGCTTACAAAGGCTTTGGTTGTTGAGATTTATTCTTATTGAATTTTTATGGATTTCACTTGAATAACATTGGCTGATGTTTGTGGAATATCACTTAACATTACAAACTAAATCAATTTTTTTTCAATATGGGGAAATTCTACTTACATATTTTACAATTAGAATTCTACTAGGATTCACCTTAATTAACTCTCACTAAAGTACAATCCAGAATTCTACCCTCATAATTAGAGGGATATATCTACACTACCCACAAATCAATTCTCAGTTAAATACTGGATACTTTTGGGGGAGAAAGAGGGCTGGGTCCCGAATTTGGCAAATCAAATCAATTTTAAGTCTGACAAAATGCTGTAAATTAATGAAACTGTACAAATTAAATTAATTTATAAAGACAAATGGAATTGAATAATAATTGTATAATAAGATTTGAGAGGTGGATGAAGTACTATTCTGATTTATACCATATACTTGGTTTATAAAATTTACTTCAAAGAAGAGCAGAGGACAAAAGTAGCATTCAGCCGAACGAGCACGGCAACTCTACAAACATGGAAAGTTTATCATAAGGTTCCGCTGTAGGTACAGAAACGGGAGGAGAAAGAGCGTCAGTAGCCGAGGCCTTATAGAGCAGCAAAAACAAAAGTATCTACAAAATCAGTAAAGTAAAAAATTACTGCAGCATACTCAAGGAACATCTAAGAAAGTGCTCTCTCTGCATTATTGAAGAGCTCATTTGCAAATGCTCTCAAATTTTTACAATTTGGGATAACTTTAACTCTGTGGAATGAGGCTCTATTTATTGGCATCTAATGGCTTTGCCCGTTGACAATTATGGAGCAAAATCCACTGGGACATGCCGCCATTTTGTTGGGCAAATCTTGACAAAAGGAGCATGAATTGCGATCCTTTCAATTTCCCATGACATGGAGATAGCAACTTTAATTGCATGCATTAAAGCCATGCACATTTTGTTAACAATTTTGCATGTGCAATTTGTTGCCACGTTCCATTTTCGCCAAAATCGCCGTATAGCATTCAATTTTACGAAAAGAATTGTCAAATTGTTTTACTATTTCATCTTCACGCTTTTACCAATCAATTATTCGCCAATTTGTCTTTAATGATTTCCCACATTACATCAATATTTCAATAAATCTCTACCTTTATTTGAATGAAATTAAACTGTGTACAGTAAATCACCCACCAATCTCTGCCTTTCTTACTATTTTAAGCTTGCAAGATATTGATCATATTTAGATAATACTTAAACTTGATTGTCACCACCGCCTTGGTGAATATATTTGTGGGATTCTTTACGGCCTTGCCCTTTCAAAGAAGAATATTCCCCTCATTGACTATTTTTTGCACAAACTGAAATCATATGTTGATATATTTTGTACGTGCACATAAACTTGATTCTTTGCTAAGTGAATAGCACTTGGACTGTCATAAAACATCTTAATTGCTCCCGTACTTGTCCCGAGATTTCAAACAAACCTTGTAATCAAATAGCCTCCCTAATAGCCTCTGTACTTGCCATGTTGTTGTAGGACTTTTGTGTTGAATGAACAGAGTACTTTCCGGAGGTTATAACTTGGACTATAGGTATTTATTTTTGCCATAAAATATATCGTTTCAAAGCTTGCGACGAGATGAATCAAATTCAGAACTGGTTGTGCTATTTTGCCTGTGATCGAGTTGAGAATTTTGCTTCCTTCTTGGTCATTTTTTTATTTTTAAGTATTTTCTTGTTTGTCTATTACTTTCATGATTTTTATCTTTTGTTTTTACATCGAATTTGGGTGCGGTTATTTTGCTTTCTTTAATTAGATTAGGAATTTTTTTATAAAATAATATTTCAGATTTTCCTATTTTAGTAAATTCACGATGTTTAATTGTTAGTATAAAAGGGACCTAAAACCCTAGTTTTGTTCATTAAGACTTTTCTAATAAAACTTTCGCTATTCAAAAACCTAGTTTATCTTATCAATCAATTTTTACATTTTTGCATCATTAGTTGGTATCAAAGCAGAGAACTCGCTCTCGAGTTATGCCAATTCAACTCTTCACCATCTAGATGATATTCAAACAAATCAACCACGTTAAAAGTGTGAGAGATGTTCCAATTTTCTTGCAACGAGAGCACATAAGTTTTATCATTAATCTACATTGCCACATGAGATGGACTACACTTCTACTTGTCCAACTTAGTGTGAATGCCAGGAAAATGGGTATGCCTTAGATGTGCCATCACCAAATCATCTTCCTAAAATACTTTTTTTGCGTTGATGCTTGTCCACATTAGCCCTGTACTTAGCATTGGCAACCTCCAAGTCAGCTTACACCTCTGCATGAATCTGCAGTCTTTTTCTGCCACATTATCCATTGATTTACTTACTCCGACTACTATTGGCATCCCAACCAGATAATAGACATAGCATAGGGAATAAGTATAGACAATCTCAAAAGTAGTATAGCTAGTAGATCGATTTGACATGCTGTAAGCAAACTCTACCTGAAGCAATGTAGTTTCCTAGTTTCATCTAGTGCCACCACTAACACTGATGCCTCACTATCAATCAACCATCATCAAACTTCCTTCTATCCACTACATCCAATCCAAGACACCACTGTGTCTGATTAGCCATCTTAAAGCCACCATAACCCACCACACAAAACCTTCAAAACCTGTGAGATTCACCTCTTCGATCCACTTTTACTGTTGTGAATCTGACCAGTCCATAGTGACCATCATGTTCCTTACCACAATATCTACAAGATTTAACCATCATCACACCAAATTATGGCCACCAACTAGTAGCCATACCACACCTGATAGTTCAGCCTTGTTTATAGTTTTGTATTGGCTTTGCATTTGTGATTGGAATATTCAAAAGACCTCATGCTTCGAATGCTTCATGGAAATTATAGTCCTAAATATTTTCTTTTATGGTTAGATGAGATTAAGGAATACATTATGAGAGTGCCGAAGTATGATTAAGTACAATCTAAAGCGATTTTCTATTAACAAGTGCTTTAGAATTATGGAAGTTTATAACGAATAATATTAATTATGCAAGTCAATTTTCACTAAAACTTGCTTTTGGAATACAAACATACAAATAGAGCTGAGGATGTTGAGCTAGAAGTTGCGTGATCTGATTACCTTCTTTCCTTTGAGCAAATACTTCACCGGAGTTCCAATAAGCTATAAATTATTTTCTTCTACATTTCTTTTTTGTTATAAGAATTAGTTTGCATTTCCTGTACTTGTTTAAAAACTGTATATTTCTCAACCCAAAAATGTTGATAAGTAACGCTAAGTGATTACTAACAGAACCATGAGCAGAAAACTCGAATAGAAACAAAAATAGTTAATGAATTTAACTATCAAAATCAAATTACAAGAATGAATGGCAATGATTCAAATCTAGAAAGTATTATCTCCCCAATTTTTCATCTCTCAGTCAATAAATATGAGTTGAAAGATCGAGGAATGATCTTGTGGCCAATTTCCAAAATCAAGTCAAGAGAAAATTGAGATTTAAATTAGCTTTCAAAATCTCCAAACACTAACTTGAGCATTAGAATATCTTTTGTAAGCACACGCTCGAGTTTAGTTGCCCTATTTTTACGAGAATTGAGAACTTAATCGAGGGTAATTAGAGGAATCAAGTACCATACCTAGTTCTTTCTGCTCTGAATTATCTTGCCTATGATGAGTGAAGGTTTAAAAACCCTCAAATAGTAAGAAAATTCTTGGATCAAGATGGTTAGTCTTGGCACACCCCACCCCCCAATACCTCACTTAGGATTTTTTAAGATTGAATTTGGATAGCTATAATTTCAAAGCTGTCGCACTAAAACATTTAGTAATACTATCTGCTATAGTTTTGAAGATAAGTTAATTTAATTTTATACTTGTATATTATATCTTTACTAATTTTGTCAAAATTATTATTTGCAAATTATGATTATTATATACTATTAACTTTTATTTTATAATTACAGCTTTTTTCTACAACACCTCAATGTAAAAAAGGGTCTTAACACTCTAATGATAGAGATTTAACTATTTCTAGGCTTTGTCCTCCTGAATAATGGAGTAGTGGTTTTGTAACTTTTGTTCATTATCAGTGATCAGCACGTACATAACTTACTCTGCTAGACGACATTAACTGCTCATCATACGATACTCCTTCCCAAATAAATTGACATGTCATATATAATTAGGCACATTGTCCATTTCTTGTAACCGGCAATGTCGCCTCCTCTCGATTATAAATTCTTGTTCATTTTTTAACCTGAATAATATATGTTGCTCCGTTTAGTAGAGCTTGTGTGAAGCAAAAGGGGCATTATGTAATTTAAATTATTAACAAATAATTGTACATAAAATTTCTCTCTCTCTCTGAATTTGGAAAAATGTAAATAAGAAAGGAGACGAGTGATTGTTACGAATCCAAACTAATTGCTTCACTGTCTTTCAAATTAATTTTTTTTCTTTTGAAAGTGTTTATTTTTTTACGCATTAAAATTAAGACCAAAGACAAGGTTTTAACCTAAATCTATTTTAGAAAACCATTACATATTGTGATATCATTTAATTATTTATTTTGTAAACTCTTAGGTAATCTGATTCCAGCCCCATGCATGAAACACTTTGTTTCATATACGGATACAATGAGTTGTTAGTAATCAATTTCGACCAATTTACGGTAATTGTTTTCCTAACAGCTGTTGTAATTTTTTTCCTAACAGTTGTCTTTACTGGCCTTTACTACTTTGGTTACAGTCATGAGCTACATGAATAGTGTGTTTACTCATGGGACTTAGGAATCAAATTCAGAATGCTTCTTAAAATAGAAGAGGGAATGAAAATGAAAAAAATGGGGCCCATACGTTTATGGAAAATTTGTGAAATTTGTGTTGCAGAATCGTGGGTTGAGCAATTACTAATACTGCAACTTCTAAAGAAATATAAATATGGTGATAAACAAATGCAAAGAAAATAGAAGATAATAATTTATGTGGTTTGGCGTAATGCCTACGTCAATGGGCAAAAAACTGAAAGATAATTTTACTAACAAATGAGAATTTACAAAAGTGGAAAAAACTCATAAAACCCACAACCCCAAACACCCAAATGGAACCTTACTAGAACACTCAAGTGGAAGCTCTCTCAAATTCTCTCAAAGAACTCACTCGCTATTGCTCTATGCTTCTCTCAAATTGGATGCTTACAATTGCAAAATGCTTCTCTATTTATAGAGTGCATTATGCTCCAAGTTGGGTTCAATTGGTCAAAACGTTGAGTTGGATCTTGTATTGCATGCACAAGCTTTTCAACACCTAACTTTGTCTTTTAAAATTAGCAAGCCAACCAACTTTACTTTTTTGAATTTGGCAAACCCACTAACTTTGCCTTTTGAAATTTACAAGCCATTATTTGACTTTTCAACAATTCTCTATCTCCGCGAAGATTTATTCAATTCTGAGTCGAATACTAAACTCCCAGTACATCAAATCATCCTCCAACATCTGCCTTCTCCAACTGCTTTCAAAGTTGTAGGATATTGATTAAGTTTAGACAATGCTCAAACTTGATCACTGTCACTACCTTGGTCAACATATCTGCAGGATTATCTGTAGTCTTAATTTTCTGAAGAATAACCTTCCCCTCATTAACAATTTCCCACACAAAGTGAAATCGTACATCAATATGCTTCGTACGTGCATGATAAACTTGGTTCTTCATTAAGTGAATAGCACTTTGACTGTCGCAATATACATTAATGTGCTCATGTACCAATCCTAAGTTTTCAAGCAAGCCTTATAACCAAATAGCCTCTTTAACAACCTCTGTAATTGCCATGTACTCAGCCTTTGTGGTCGACAGTACAACTGTAGACTGTAATGTAGACTTCCAACTGATTGGCCCTCTAGCAAAAGTAAATACATATCCGGTGGTTGACCATCGTTTTGTTCAAATCACCAGCATAATCAGAATCAACGTACCCGATCACACCTTGACCAAGTGTATCGTCTCCCTCAAATAGTAAACTAACATCCACAGTCTTCTGAATGTACTGTAGAATCCATTTCACAGCTTGCCAATGTCCTTTACCAGGATTATGCATATACCTGCTCACTATACCAACTGCATATGAAATGTTAGGCCTTGTACACACTATTGCATACATCAAGCTACCATTGCATTTGAATACAGAACTTGTAACATGTATTCTCATTCTGCATTTGTCGAAGGAGATAGTTGTGTAGAAATCTTGAAATGAAAAGCCAATGGGGTACTTACAGGGTTTTGTCTGCTCAGTCATACCAAACTACTGCATTACCTTATTTAAATATTGCTTTTGAGATAAGTTTACTTTGCCACGAGCTCTATCTCTGCATATCTCCATGCCAGGTCTTTTATTTCAAATTCTTGATTGAGTTGAGTATTTAACTTCTTAATCTCATATTTACTCTTGGATGCTATTAGCATATCATCGACATACAATAGCATTATAGCAAATAAATGAAATATCCTTTTTTGTAGCTTTCGAAAATACACACAATGATCAAATTTGTTTTTTTATGCACTTTTGCCTTTTCATAAATCGATCAAATCGCTTATACCACTGCCTCGGAGATTGTTTCAATCCATAAAGTGGCTTTGTCAATTTGCAAACCCAATTTTCTTTTCCAGCAACTTTAAATCCATCTGGTTGAGTCATGTAAATTTTTTTTTTTCTAAATCACCGTGTAAAATGCAGTTTTTACATCAAGCTGAACTAATCCAAGATCAAATTGTGCAACCATGGCTATCAAATTCGAATAGACAAATGTTTCACAACTAGAGAAAATACCTCATTGTAGTCTATTCATTCCTTCTGCTAGCATTGTATCAAATTTCATTTTTATAAGGAAATCCTTCCTTTTTTGCATATACCAATTTGCACCCAATTGCTTTCTTTTTCCTTGGGCAGTGTAATTAACTCCCAAGTTTCATTTTTGTGAAGAGACTGATTTATTCGTTCATTGCTTTCTTCCACTGTATACTTTCTAGGTTACTTACTACTTCTCTATAAGTGGAAGGAACATCATCATCTACAATTGGAAGTGCATAGGCCACCATATCAACAAAGTGAGTAGGTTTGCGAATCTCTATGCGTGACCTTCTATATGCAATTGAATCTTGTTATTGTGAAGGTTCCTGGGGCAGAACCTCTTCATCATTATCGATCAATGGAGAATCACTATCCATCTCATTGACATCAGCTGGATCAACTTTAATCTTTTCAAACTCCACCTGTTACAAAGTTCTTCTGGTCTTCTCATTCTCTTGAGAATTTTTTTTGTTTCAATATGGCTAATTCATCAAAAGTTGCATCTCTGCTGAAAATAATCTTCTTCGTAATAGGACACCAGAGATGATATCCTTTTACTCCACCAGTTATACCTACGAACAATGCTTTCTTTACTCTTAGGTCTAACTTAGATTCCTTTACATGATAATAAGTAGTGGAACAAAAAACATGTAAAGAATCATAATTAGTAGCAGGTTTACTGGTCCTTAGCTCCATGTGTGTTCTACCCTCAATTGCAGCTGATGGCAAATGATTGATCAGATAGCAGGCATGTACAATTGCCTCAGCCCAAAACTCTTTGCCCAATCCAGTATTGGACAACATACACCGAACTTTCTCCAGTATAGTTCGGTTCATGCATTCTACCACCCCATTCTGTTATGGTGTATCTTGAACAATGAAGTGTCACACAATACCCTCATCTTGGCATATTTGAAGAAATGGATCACTCTTGTACTTACCACCATTGTCGGAGCGAAGTCTTTTGACCTTTCAACCAATCTGAATCTCAATTATTTTCTTCCATTTCAAAAAAAATACCTGGAACTTCATTCTTATTCTTCATCAAATACACCCACACTTTTGTTGATGATTACACTTTTCTTGAATAATCATCAACAAAAGTAACAAAATAGTGTATACCTCCCAAAGAATATGTTTTGGTAGGTCCCCACATATCACTGTGAACATAGTCTACAATTTCTTTTGTATCATGAATTGCTAAACCAAATTTTACCCTTGTCTGCTTGCCCAGAACACAATGTTCACAAAATTCTAATTTGCAAGAATTTGTATCTTTCAATAAGCCTTGTTTTATCAAAGTCTGCAAAGCTTTTTCACCAGCATGTCCCAAATGCATATGCCACAACTTGGTTGCTTCTGAATCTGCATTTTTTCTAGAAACTGTTGATGCTGATCCAATAATTATACTTCCTTGGAACTAGTACAAGTTATTTCTTCTTATGTCTTTCATCATCATCAGCGCCCTAACTACTACCTTCAACAATCCATCTCCCAAAGTGATTGTGAGCCCTTTAGATTTTAGAACTCCTAATGAGATGAGATTTTTCTTGAAGCTTGGTATATAGCGAACATCCGTCAAGACTGATTGACCCACCATGATTCTTTAATTGATTGTATCTATTCCCATGGTTTTACAAGCATTGTCATTGCCCATAAAAACAACTCCATCGTCTAGCTCTTTGAAGTTAGAAAACCAACATTTGTTAGAACACATATGATAAGTACAATCCAAATCCAAAATCCACTCATCTGAGTGACATATCAATGTAATGCCAACCAGACTAAAGTCTGACTCCTCATCATGTTCTACTACACATGCATCAGAAGTAGCCTTGCCAGTTTATAACTTAGGACAATTCTTTTTCCAATGCCCTTTCTCAGACAAAAAGAACACTAATCTTTGGCATGCTTTCCTTTAGACTTGCTTCTTTTTCCAGGTTTGCGGCTTTGTAAACGACCTCTCACTATTAATGCTTTTGCTACTGTATCTCTGTGATCATTTCTGTCTTTCTTTCTGGTCTCAAAGTTGTACAATGTCCTTCCCATTAAGCAAAGTAGTGGTGAGATGATCATATTCATTAGGATTGGAATTCAACAACAATAGTGCCTTATCTTCATCTTTAAATTGCTCATCCAAATTTAGCAAATCTACTAATATTTTGTTGAATGAGTTCACATGGTCATTCATTGACATGCTAGGTGTATATGTGAAACGATAGAGTTTCTTTTTCATATAAAGCCTATTTTCAAGGATTTTCTTCATATATTTTTCCTCCAATGTCTCCCACAATTTCTTTGCCGATGTCTCCCTCATGATAGAGTATTTCTGATCTTTAACCAAACATAGGCAAATAGTGTCACATGCCTGTCTGTTGATTTTTATCCACTCATTGTCATCCATCATGTCAGACTTTTCTTTAAGAGCAACGTCCAACTCTTGCTAACATAAGACATCCAATACCTCACATTGCCACATACCAAAATTATTGGTACCATCGAATTTCTCCACTTCAAACTTTGCATTAGTCACAGTAGTTCTCACTGATGAAGACGACGACGATGCCTCTGCCATCCTTTTTATCTCAAATGATCAGTTTCTTAAACAATTATTTGCACTTAAAAAAACAACCTCTATGATATTTATTTCGCATGAATAAATGCACCAAGAAATTTTCTAGGAAACTGGACGGGAACTCGGTCCCAATTAAAAACTGGAATCCTTAGACTCTTATTGTCTTGTTGACAGAACTTTTCTAAACATGTAAAAATACACATTACTTACAATAGACTGTCTTCCAAGTATAAATAGTCGTCTCCATCGTAGTTGTAAACAGTACCGTATATAGGAATAATACCGTATACGTGAACAATACTGTATCCCCCTAAGTATGAACCGTCGGCTTTGATACCAATTGTTGCGGATTCGTGGGTTGAGCAATTACTAATACTGCAACTTCTAGAGAAATATAAATGTGGTGATAAACAAACGCAAGGAAAATAGGACACAATAATTTACGTGGTTCGGCGTAATGCCTACGTCTGCGGGCAAAAAACTGGAAGATAATTATACTAACAAATGAGAATTTACAAAAGTGGGAAAAACTCACAAAACCCACAAACCCAATACACTCAAATGGAACCTCACTAGAACACTCAAGTGGAAGCTCTCTTAAAGAACTCACTTGCAATTGCTCTCTACTTCTCTCAAATTGGGATGCTTACAATTGCAAAATGCTTCTCTATTTATAGAGTGCATCATACTCCAAGTTGGGTTCAATTGATCAAAACGTTGAGCTAGATCTTGTATTGCATGCACAAGCTTTTCAACACCTTTGTCTTTTGAAATTAGCAAGCCGACCAACTTTACTTTTTTGAATTTGGCAAACTCACCAACTTTGCCTTTTGAAATTTGCAAGACATTCTTTGACTTTTCAACAATTTGCTCAAACCTTTTGTGAAATTTGTTCGTGGAATTTCTAGCTAATAAGCGCAACAGCAGCGATGGAATCAACGTTACACTAGCAGAAAAGGGGAAGGATTATTAGCAACAAGCATACAAGTTACAAAGTCAGCAAAGTTCAACTAAGAACAGAACCAGCAAATAACAAAGTTTAGTGGAGGCTACACTACAGAGGCTTGAAGGAAATGGTTTAACTTCCTTTAATTATTATCAACTTTCAACAAGCTCCCATTTGCCAATATATAATCGGAAAGCTTAAGTTGATAAGCAAAGGCTTAATATTAATATTAAAGATAAACCTACACGAATCCGAAGCAAGTGATTACAGCTGAATTCCTCAGGGGTTGCATCTTTGCATAATCATAGTCGATGAGTTAATTATTACAAATTATTAGAATATGAGCAGATGAAGACATTATTGCTCTCTAACAGGGCCGAGTGGCAACGATGTGTAATTTCAATTAAAGAATGTTATCATTGAGAGAAAGTTTGATTGAACAGTAGTTTCATATTGTAGGGTAAAGACTAAGATTGTGTTTACTTTCTGGAGTGGGAATGAGAAGTGTGGATTTCTCTAACTCTAGTGTTTACTTCAAAAAATTGGGGAAGGATTGGGAATCTCACTCCCACCTCGCCCTATGGGAGTCCCACTCCCACTCCCCATTCTAAAAATAAAATAAATCATATTATCTTTATTTAAATAATATTATTATATTTAACTAAATAATAATTTACATTGATTATAAGTTAGAATTACTTAAAAATAATATTATTATATTAATAGAGAATTAATAAAAGTTACTATATGCTATCTTTATTTAATAATATAATATTATTATATTTATTTTAAAAATAATAGTACTATATTTATTTAATATTAATAATAAAAAAATAGTTTATTCTAAGAAAATATTAATTTTGTACTAAATATAATTATATTAATAAATAATAAATTTAATATAATTATATTAAATAAAATAAAATAAAATAATGTTTGATTTTATATTTACACTTCTTTTTATTAAATTTACTATAATTATATTTAATAAATATTGAAATAATATTATTATATTTAACTAAATAATAATTGGGTTTGATTCTATGTTTAATTTAC
This sequence comes from Citrus australasica, assembly GCA_029618585.1. Lineage (NCBI taxonomy): Eukaryota > Viridiplantae > Streptophyta > Magnoliopsida > Sapindales > Rutaceae > Citrus > Citrus australasica. Next base: position 28,661,052 of record JARCIV010000003.1, on the reverse strand, counting down.
TTAAAAATAATAATATTATATTAATAGAGAATTAATAATATTACTATATACCATCTTTATTTGAAAATATAATATTATTATATTTATTTAAAAATAATAGTATTATGTTTATCTAATATTAATAATTAATACTAATAAATAGTTTATTCTAAGAAAATATTAATTTCATACTATGGTAATAGTAAAAATATTTCATTTATATTGCCCTTATCAACAATTTTTAATTTATATAATTAAAATTAAAATTAATAAAAAAAATTGTGATGTTTATAATTAAGAATATTAATAATTATTATAAATTTACAAATATAATAAAATAAATCTTTATTCATTAAATATATTTTTATTAACTTTGTAATTAAAAACTATAATTCTTTAAATAATGATAAAATTATAATTTGAAACTATTTACTCTCAATCCAAAACAAAATAAACACATAAATTGGATTATAATCTCCATTTCATGCTTCTATTCTAATGCAAGTAAACAACATACTCACATTCCCACTCCACACTTTGAATCCTAAGATTCCCACTCCAATCCAAAAAGTAAACGCTACTTAAAGAGTCACACTTTTTGACTAAGACTTTGCTTTTGGAATATTCAACACAACTGGGAGCTGGAAACCATGTAATCGGTTTAATTTTCCAGATTCAATAAAAATCCTCTGCCTTCCCTTGAAAGATAGGTGCACAAGGAAAAATCTATCACGTCGTAATTAATTACGTAATAAATATAAATTTTTATAATTTACACATATAACTAATAAAAAGTAAAAATAAATAAATTAATACAAATGTGGTAAATTGATGTTTTAAAATTAAAAATAAAAAATACTTGTAAAAATAATATAAAATTTATAAATCAACATTAAACTTTAACTAAACTAGAAAATAGTTGATTTATTTAATTTAATTAAGCAAAAAATACTTATTAATTGAATGAAAAAAATTATATTAAAAAAAATTTAGAATAAATTTTAATGAATACCATGAATTCTATATTTATCCTAAGACATTTATAATTTTTTTCATTTTTAATCATCATATTTGCTTACTACACCGGTTAATTAAGCAAAATTATTTTTCTTAATGTAGATCAAGCCAAAACAAAATAAAATTTATTTTTATAGTACTAGACATATATGATATATCCATAACATTGATTTAATTCTCAATTTTATGCATACTTTATATAGTTTCAAGCTTTGCTTCTTATACCATTGAGTTATTGCCGAGGAGGTTTAGAATGATGCAACATTACCTTAATCTTACAAAACAACTTTAAAAAAAATATAAAAAGAGTTTTGTTCTTAATAAAATTTTAAATATCTCATCACATGTATTACATAAGCCCAAAACAATCATTATTCAATTTAGAGACAAAATTAGTAAATATATACTGGAATCATTATTATAATTATTTTTTAATTTACATCTGTACTTTTTATTTTTTTTAATAATTCTTATATTGATTTACTTATTTTACTTTCCTCTTATAAACCTTATGTTTTATTTACATAATTTATATTTTATTTTTACACTTTATGCTAATTTAAAAATTTTATGTTACATCTATAATTTTTTGTTTGTTTACCAATAATACATCAGCTTACCACTCCTATATTGTTAGTTTACCTATTTTACCTTCTATTTACAAGTCTCATGTTTCATTTGCTTAATTTATGTTTTATTTTAACCTTATTATTGATTTACAAGTTTTATATTATGTTTCTCAGTTTTTGTTTTAATATTGATTTGTAAGCTTTACGTTATATTTGTAAATTTTTGTTTTGTTTAATAATAATACACTAATTTATCATGTCATATTAATTAACTTGTTTTACCTTATATTTACAAATCTTATGTTTTATTTATATTATTTATGTTTTATTTTACACATAAAGTTGATTTACAAGTTTTATGTTATATTTATAAATTTTTATTTTATGTACCAATAATTTACTAATTTACCACTTCTAAATTAATTTACTTATTTTACCTTCTATTTAGAAGTTTTATATATTAATTACACAATCCATGTTTTATTTTATATTTAATATTGATTTATAAGTTTTATATTAAATTCATATGTTTTATGTTTTATCTACATAATTCATATGTAATCGTCATATGCACAAACATGTTTCACTGATTAACTTAGCTTCTTTGAAGCAATACTGCATTGAAATTCAACAGGTTAGCTGCTTGTGCAATCAAAGCTTTAAGATTTATTTTATCTCAAATACAATCTTTTAAAGCGGCATGCGAAATACACCCCGTTTAAATGTAATCACATGAAGTAGTCAAAAAGTATAACCTTTGGATTCCTTTGGCCTTTTTTGCTTCCCCCCCCCCCCCCCCCACTTTCTGAGATGACCAAGACTTGATTTCTGAATGCATACAAATAAATCTGGGGAGCTGGAAATTGCATTTTTTTTTCTCCCAAAAGAAACATATTTACCTGAGATTAAATTCTTTCCTTTGAATCAAAACACTTCATTGGAGTTGATCAGATCAATTTGGTTTCTTCGTTCAACATACTCAAAGCCGTAAGTTTTATTTTATACATTTCTCTTTTATCCTCAGAATTAATTTGCACATCCTAGATGTTTACAAAAGGAAATAAATAAAATTGAAAGAAAGCTTTGAATGGTAATTTAATTTGTATTGTATCAACTCTTTAATTTGCTTCTCTTTGAGGCTCTAATTAAGATTTGCTTGAGTAAAGGTCGGCAAACACACTCTCCAATCAGCATTTGACAAACGTTTTTAATTATATTTTGGAAGTAAATGAGAGGCTTTTAATTAGTTTGTTTAGTTAAGAAGAAGAATATTAATTTGTTGTTCGATAATTCTATGTTAAAGGAAATTATCGTAGTAATTATATTACATTATTTTTCTCTTTCTCTCTATTTTCTCTTTTTTAACACTAATAATTAATAATTATTATCTCCTTGAATCTCGTAAGTCTAGATGAAAGTTTGTAAAAAAAATTTTCTTTAGATCTCGATAAATAACATTTGACAATATTTGTTGATCAGGGTGTATGTGTGTGTGTGTATGGATTTTGCATATTTCTAGTGTATGGATTTTAATTATTATATCAACAAAATTTTCCTAGTGTATGGATTTTGCATATTTCTACGCTAAAGAAATTTATTTTTTCTTTTGTTCTAAACACAATAAAAATAAATCCCACAAACAATTATGTATAAATTGTGAAAAATTAATAAGAATTTATTAAACATAAGTTGAACAATATTTTGTTGATATAATAATTAAAATCTTATTTAATTATTGATATTGGAGGAAGAAATTATAAATTTACAGCACTATTATTTTTTAATTTAATGATAACAAAAAATTAATTTCACTTTTTTGAAGAACAAAATAGTGTACTATTTTCGAATATACATATTACACTGAAATGTGTATTTAGAAAATAGAATTAGTATTTAATTATAAATTATTAATTATGATAAACATAACAAGATAAATTTTATAAGGTACAATAGTAATTACACAAATTAATATCCAATATAAATTAACAAAATTAACAGCAGGAGAATTAGAGTCAAATTTTAAAAACACATCTAATTTTAGGCTAAATCTCTTTAAGTTAAGGGTGGGCATCCAACCCAACCCACTATTAATAAAGGTCACTATATTTACCATTACTACAGACAGCTGGTAATTTTAACTATTTTTAATTAATTATCAATATCAACCGTTGGATTCCACTCCATTTTAATGGAAATCTGGAATCCAATGGTTTCAACCCGGCTAATGGGCAGAATGGGGACGACGCATATTCTATTGGAAAGCCTGATAAATTTCGTTTAGATTCTTGAAGCTTCCAGGAAGTTCGATCCTAACTTCATCATGTGAGTAAACAGTGACAATATTTATTGATTATTAAGAAAGTCACTTTCTGACCAAGACCTTGCTTTTGGAAAATCATACATTAGTACAACCACACAACTCCTATCGCTTAATATTTTTTTCCCCAAAAGATATTTGCATGAATAAATTCTTTGAAACAAATACTGCATTGGAGTTGTGGTAATTATAATAATCATACTGCATTAGAGTTCATTTAAGTGGCTTCCTTCAATACACTCATAAATCTCTCTTTTATTTTCAGAATTAATTTGCACATCTTGGTGTACAGAAAAAGAAAAAAAATGAAAAAATTGAAAGAAATCTTTGAATGTTAATTCTGTGCAAACTCTTTGCCTTCTTTTAGAGGCTCTAATCAAGATTTGCTTAAGTAGAGATCGGTGTGCGCACTCCCCGATTAGCATAAAACAATAGATATATTAATTTTTCTAATTAATTATTCCTAAAATTACTGTGCATGGATTGCTTCTTATACAATACTATTCACGCAATACTGGTTACAATCACAATTCATTCAAGTTACATATAAGCTATAACATTTTCATTTTTGTGCTGCCCATAATTTTGAATGAATCTTATTGTTTGCATGGTATTTTACGCTCACTAGATTTCACTTGATTTATTCTAAATTTTCAGGAACAAATTAATATAATGGCCTCCACGAGCTTACAAAATGTCTCTCATGGGGAATACGATGTCTTCTTAAGCTTTAGAGGAGAAGACACCCGTAAAGGGTTCATAGGTCATCTCTATACTGCTTTGAACAATAAAGGAATTTATGTATTCAGGGATGACAAACAACTTGAGAAAGGAGGATCCATTTCATCAAATCTCGTTAGAGCAATTGAAGAATCGAGAATTTCAATTATTGTTCTCTCAAAAAATTACGCTTCTTCCACTTGGTGCTTGGATGAACTTCTTAAGATTGCTGAATGTAAAAATAGAAAGGATCAAATTTTTCCAATTTTTTATGGAGTGGAACCAATTGTTGTAAGAAAACAAATAGCAAGTTTTGGAGAAGCCTTTACTACACATTTAAAATTCAGGGATAATATAGAGAAAGTGCAAAAGTGGAGACACGCTTTAACGGTGGTGGCCAATATATCAGGTTGGGAATTGAAGGATAGGTAATCATTCTTTTTCTCAACTATTAATTTTGTTTGTTTTGCAAGATTAGTAACTACAAAACAGATTTTAATATTCATTCAACACTGTTTTGAATTAAACAACTTCTATTTAATACATATATATAATATCATATGATGTGTTGTAAGAGGGTTCCTCCCATGAATTGAATGTCTTTAAATTATACCTTTAATTTTGAAAATCTCAATTTACCTCCCATTTTTGTTAAGAATAAAAAACTATTTCATCAACTCACCCCATTTTTCCTTCTCTTTTGAACAAAAATAGGGTAATTGAGGTGTTCAAAAGGGAGTGATTTGAAGATATTCAAATCACAAGGAGAATAATCTAAAATTGAGATATGAACATTGATACGTTGAATTATTGTATTTTGAACTTTTGATGACTAAATGTTTTTATGCTGTGATGCTTTGTGCTATCAGTTTTGCCAAAAAAAAAAAGTAAAATAAAACTTTATTCTTAGATTATTGCCCAAGCTTAGGCATCTCAATATAATGATTTAAGCTTGTGATTATAATTTTCATCAAAATTTATTTACTGGATTAATCTATCCCCGTCCTTGCTTGCAAACTGCTCTGTTTTGTGTCATTTTCTATTTATTTTAATATAATTTTCTTCTATGAATTGACTCTTGACCTAGATTGCAAAATACTAATAATAACAATGGCAATAATCGCAATACGAATGATATCAAGATCATTACATATTTAGCTATCTAATTGATTTAAATTGTCTTTTTAACTAACTGAAAGCCTGCCTGCACGAGTTGGGCTTGAATTTCTCATTCCAATTGTTGTTGACTGATGTAATAATATCATATTATTTAATTATATGACTTCAATTTGATGAAATGAATATTGCATAGTTTGGATTTTATTCATAATATGGAATTGATTTGTTACTACGTTAATACTAACTTTGATTTAACAATACCAATCTTTTCTTGTTGTTTTCAATATGCAGGAATGAGTCAGAATTTATTGAGGAAATTGTCAATGTCATATCTAGTAAAATTCATTCAGAACGAGAGATTCTTAAGGAGCTAGTAGGAATGGAATCACGCTTGGAGAAACTGAGGTTTCTTATGGGTACGGGGTCTAATGATGTTCGTATGATCGGGGAATCACGCTCGGAGAAACGGAGGTTTCTAATGGGTACGGGGTCTAATGATGTTCGTATGATCGGGATATGGGGTATGGGAGGTCTTGGAAAGACAACTCTTGCAAGGGTTGTTTATGACTTGATCTCTTATGAGTTTGATGGCAGTAGTTTTCTTGCCAACGTTAGAGAAAAATCCGAAAAAGAAGGCAGTGAAATCTCTTTACAAAAGCAACTCCTTTCCGATTTACTGAAGCTTTCAGATTATAGCAATAGCATACGGAATGTCTACGATGGTATTAACATAATTAGAAGTAGGCTGCGACGGAAAAAGATTCTTCTCGTAATCGATGATGCGGCTGGTGTTGAACAATTACAAAGGTCAGCTGGAAAGCATGATTGGTTCGGTCCAGGCAGCAGGATTCTAATAACAACAAGAGATAGACAGTTGTTGGTGGCACATGAAGTGAATGAAGAGCATATTCTTGACCTTGATGTGCTAAATGACGATGAAGCTCTTCAACTCTTTACTATGAAAGCTTTTCAATCCCATCAGCCTGTGGGAGAATATGTGGAGCTATCTGAACGTGTTCTGGAGTATGCTGGTGGTCTTCCATTAGCTCTAAAAGTCTTGGGATCCTTTCTAATTGGTAGATCTGTGGATCAATGGAGAAGTGCCCTGGAAAGACTACAAAAAGATCCTCCCAATAGCATTATGAGTATACTTCAAATAAGTTTTGATGGACTACAAGATTCAGAGAGGAAAATATTTCTCGATGTCGCATGTTTCTTTAAGCGGTGGAGTAGAGATTACGTGGCGAAACTTCTGGAGGGATGTGGTTTTTGCCCAGTCATTGGAATAGAAGTTCTTATTGAAAGATCTTTGTTAACAGTTGAAGACTACAACAGACTGGGGATGCATGATTTGTTACAGGAATTGGGACAACTGATTGTTACGAGACAATCCCCCGAAGAACCTGGGAAACGTAGCAGAATATGGAGGGAAGAAGAAGTGCGCCAGGTGTTGACAAACAATACAGTAAGTGAATAATAAAGGGGATCTAAAAGTATTTATTTGCTAGCTCTGCTCACTTCTTTTAGTTATTTAAATCTCTAACGAACGACTTTGTTTATAATTTTCAGGGAAGTGAAGTAGTTGAAGGAATAATGGTTGATGATTATTTCTTTCATGGAAATGACGTGCATTTAAGTGCTAAAGCATTTTCGCTGATGACCAAACTAAGATTGCTCAAAATCAGTAATGTGCTACTTCCTGAAGGCCTTGAATACCTCTCTAACGAGTTGCGGTTACTTGATTGGCATTGGTATCCTTTGAAATCTTTGCCATCAAATTTGCAATTGGATAAAACTATTGAATTTGAAATGTGCTACAGCCGCATTGAAGAATTATGGAAGGGTATCAAAGTAAGATCAATTTTTGTTTTGTCACAAATTTATATTTTTCAGAGAATAATTGTTGATAGCAATTTTATTATTATAGGAGTGTATGAATTAAGAAATATCATTTTAGCTCCTTTTTTGTTTTCAACAGCCTTTAAACATGTTGAGAGTCATGAAACTCAGCCATTCGGAGAATCTGATTAAGACACCAGACTTCACAAAGGCCCCAAACTTAGAGGTGTTGGATCTTGAAGGATGTACAAGGTTGCGTGAAATTCACCAATCTTTGCTACGTCACAATAAGCTGATCTTGTTGAATTTGAAAGGTTGTACAAGTCTTACAACTCTTCCGGGTGAGATATTTATGAAATCGCTTAAAACACTTGTTCTTTCTGGTTGCTTGAAATTGAGGAAACTTCCACGCGTTGTGGGAAGTATGGAGTGTCTACGGAAACTTCTTTTGGATGAAACTGATATCAAAGAACTGCCATCTTCTATAGAGCTTTTGAAGAATCTTAAAGAACTATCTTGTCGTGGGTGCAAAGGATCACCATCATCTGCATCATGGTTTCTGCGCTTTCCTATCAATTTGATGCGATGGAGTTCAGATCCGGTGGCTTTGAGCTTGCCGTCTTCTCTGTCTGGTTTGTGTAGTTTAATGAAATTGGATATCAGTGATTGTAATCTAGGGGAAGGAGCAATCCCAAGTAGTATTGGAGACTTATGCTCATTAAAAGAGTTATATTTGAGTAGAAACAGTTTTGTTTCGCTACCGGCAAGCCTCTACCGTCTTTCTAATCTTCAGCAGATTGAATTAGAGGAATGCAAAATGCTGCAAACTCTTCCTCGACTTCCAGCCAGTATATGTTCGATTTCACTAGACGGTTGTGTTTCGTTGGAGACATTACCGGATGTATTAAATTTAAAAGGGAACTTACTCCTTACTTGTGTGGATTGCTTGAAATTGGCTGGCAGCTATGATTTGGCGCTTTCACTGCTGAAAGAGTTCATTAAAAAATATGAGGTCAGTCTCTCACTCTCACCTGTGCTAACATTATGCCTAAAACTGATGCAATACATGTTATGTCTTTTTATTTTATTTATTTACTCACTTTTTTTTTCCGTGGGGTTGCTGAATATGTCACTGTCGGACAAGTACATTTTGGTGGGTTTCAGGGCCGTTAGATTCCTAGTCATCGTTGATTGTGGCAATATAATATCAATAAAGATATATAAAAGAAACATAATGTAATGCAAATTAAAAAATATTATCATTTTACTACTTAATTCTTTTCCGACAACCATTTTTATTTTGGTGGGTTTCAGGGCCGTTTAGTGAGAGAATTTGAGGTTGTTGTTCCTGGAAGTGAAATCCCAGAGTGGTTCGAGTATCAGAATAATGAGGGTTCTTCAATAACAATAAGCACGCCTCCAAAGACGTATAAGAATCGTAAGCATGTGGGAAATGTTATGTGCTGTGTTTTTCGTCAATGGGATTTTTCAAATCCCGTACAGTTGATGAAAGTCGATCCTACCTACGTGAATGGTTTTGGATTTTGTGGTGGTGTTTGTCTTGGTAAGCAATTCGGTCAGGTTGTGTCAGACCATCTTTTCCTATACTACGACAATAGGGCACGTATTAGTAAGGTGTCATTTCCTTCGTCGCCGGGATTGGAGGTGAAGAGGTGTGGTTTGCATCCAATCTATGTGCATGAAGGGGATGATGACTTAGACAGTGCAGAAGGCAGTGGAAGTTGCTGCGGGGATGATGCAGGATCAACGACGTCGTCTGAGCGAAGCTTTCTAAAGCGAAGTGTTGAAGGATATGTTGGGGCGGCTGAAGCTAGTGGAAGTGGCTGCTGTAATGATGATGAGGAACCACAACCTAAAAGATTTAGACAAATCGAATGAAGGGCACATATTTTATTTTTCTCTGCAGATCGCATTTCATTTACTTTCTTTGTAAATTACCAGAAAATGCCTGGCTTGGGTCAAACAGTTGGACAGATGTTTTATTACTCTGTTTTAATACTTGAAGGGGCTCGGGACCACAAGGACTAATTATTTAATGTTGTTTGTTAAATATTAAAATATGCGGATAGCTTATTGCTTTTGAGATCATGTGAATTCTAAGAGATCGGACAAAATTTTGAAAAAATATATAAATAAAAGGACTGGACTTGAAAAATGATTAAGAATTAGAAAAAAAAACGTAAATTAACACAAAGCAAGCATGAGAGAGTTCGATGTATGCCAATGAGAAATAATTGAAACATAATTTAATCGATACAAATGAACTTGTTGTGGAGAGTTCAAATACGAAACTTTAGCACTCATATCGTCAATTAGTAAATCATTTAATTCAAAAACTCAAGATACTAAAGAGTCAGATCATTTAGGCGGTTATTGGGATCAGATCATTTCATTTAGTATCTTTAGTAAATCATTTCATAGTTTTCCAGTTTTTGCCTTTAGCCTCTCCTCCCCAAGTTGTCGGGCATGGACTTGCATTTGAGAGTTTCTATGAGTTTTTATAAATTTCTATGAGTTGAAAACAACCTTTAAGTGAGGGTTACTTTTTAAAAGAAACTTTTAAAAAAAATAATCCACTAGGAAATTAATAATATTTTTAAAGTCCATATTATGGCCTTAATAATTTAAACATATGTATATTAAAAAAATTTAATCTTCAAAAAATATTTTAATACTTTACAGTATTATATTATATTAAACTCAGTTTTATAATGGATATAAACATAATATTAAAATAAATATATAAAGATTCAAATTATTTTAAATTTATATAAAATAATTTTAATATTATCAATACATGAGATATTTTTAAAAATTATTTTAAATTTATATAAAAGCTATTTAACCCAAATATTTATTTAAAAATTATGTAATAGATAAAAAGATATTTTTAAAATAATATTATAGTTTACATTTTAAAAATTATTTTATACATATTACAAATATTCCATTATTTTTAGTCTATTAGACAAAATAAACTATTTAAAGTAAAATTGTATTTATTACAAATATTTTAACGTTAATTTTTTTAAAGTTACTACCTATGTAGGGTATTATAGCCAAAAGGGAGTTTAGGTATCCTTTTGCTTTTAAGTTCTTTTATCTTAAATTTTTAATACAAAATTGAAATTATTGATTCACGCAATTTAGTTACTATGGTGGATGATTTAACATCGTAAAATTTTACATTGACTTTTAATATTAACCATTAGATTATGAGAGATTAATGGCTCATTTTTTGTGTCAAATTTTAAGTTAAAATATCCAAAATCATGCTTTTATAATGAGAATATAAAATAAATAGATAATATTTCATGAATATTATTGGTGGTAATATTTACTTATTATATTAATTACCATCATAAATGCAATCAGCCTCTTAGTGACATAAAATTTTGTAACCACAATCAATGAATATCAACAAAATAATCTTTCATGATTCATAAACTATATAGCTAATTAAGAATTTATGTTAATTTCAACTTTATGAAATCAACAAAGTGATATTAGAAAATTAAATGAAAATAAGCTTGTAAAACTTTAACTTATATTCCTACCATATAAAAGTATTCATTGTAACATAATCCATAATTTCTTGGTATAGGTTGTGCTAAATTGATGTGAAAAATAATATACACTTCATGATTAATTATTTAATGGTTCTTAATAATATACAAAATAGTGAGCATTATGTTAAATTTTATTAAAGCATGAAAAAGGTGAAGAATGACAGAGGCAGCAGCTGCAGACGGTGGACGTGAGGTGGCTTCGGGTTTTGCTATTTTTCTAATTTTTTCTTCTTCTTTTTTTAATGAAAGTAATGGATGATGGAGGGAGGATTTCCGTATGGGGAATGGTTGATGGTCAGGAAAGCTCTGCCTAATACAAAGAAAGGCTCTGATACCACTTGACGCATCACAGAAGCGATACTAAATTTCATTCTAACATACGTTCTTGAAAATTCAAGAAAAATGGCTCTCACGAAGAAGAAAGTATCTCAATTAAGAAATATTAAATATTATTAATGAGAAGTTTATGTATGTTATAAAGAACTATCAGTAAGAAGCCTATATATACTAAGTAGCCAACTTAATCTTAATCCTTCTTAAATAAAATAAATAATTTAAAATCCTAATTAGATTAGAATTCCAAACATGATCGAATAAGTTTAAAAAATAAGATAAATTCTAATAAAATACTAAATACTCAAATATTATAATTCCTAATAAATTATAATTTATTTTATCTAATATGCTTCCTACATTACTTCATCGCTATATTGTCTGAATCGATCTCTTTTTACACTAGTAAAAAAATAACCTTCTTTGATACTATTTTGGTATCAAGAACTTGTTTTACTGACACCAAATTTAGTATCACTTAATACGGTGCAAGAAACTTATTAACACAAATTTTTTGTATCAGCGAATCTATGTCACCGTAGTGTCAAAAAAATATCGATACTTGAACATCACATATATAACGAGACTATGGTATCAAACAAATAATGATACAAAAGCATAATAAATATAACAATACTTTCGTATCAATGTTTATTTGAGAAAAATTTAAAAAAAAATTAGAAATCCATATAATAGAAATTGAACATTTGCAATTGGCATTTGAATTGAAATTTACATTCATCAATATGAAAACTATTACATTGCAATGAACAATTTAAAAATTATGACATTGTTTGAAACTTATTAGATTGTTTACCAACTACAAATAATTTATAATCTGATATATAGTAACAGCACAATCTTCCAACACATGTTTATTGCTTCGCGGATTCTTTCTTTCGGTAATCGAAATGAAGTCTTCTATTATTGTTTCCATGTTCCAATTTGACATTTGCTCTGATTATTTAGTTTTGACCCACATACGTTCTTTGGTTTATTGTAAGTCATCCTGCACCATTCAAGACGTGCACAATAAAAAAACTGATAAAATTTACATGCTGCAATCTACATAGTTTCCTAATGGCATATAAATGCATGCAAGACAAGCATATTATATGAACAATAAAAATTATTTTAACCGTTGTCCAAGAAAAAGAGGAGAAATTATTAACAACATCATGAGAGGAAGTCTAACAATACAGCCAAACAAACAAAAGAAAACCCATGCTTGGTCGTATAACAAGCATGGAAAGTTCAACACAAACACAAACACAAACACAGAGACCAAAGGAGTTAACCAAAGTAATGAAGGAATTTCTGTGCAACTGTCAGTGGACACACAGAGCAATGTGTGCATATGAGCAGGCACAAACATGACATCCAAGTCAATAAATTTAAAATATTATTTCTGGCAATTAAATCAACACAAACATGAGAAAGAATAGATCCAATAAGGTAAATCTAGACAACAATGATCAAAAAGCAACAAGACAAAATTTGAGAAACAAAAGGTGAAAATAAAAATACCAGGCATTTACTCCAGTAGCACCATGGATCATAAAAATTGACAGCTAAAATAAGATACCTGGAAAGGAAATATAATACAAATCAAAGAAGGCATCATTGCAATTGCCACATAGCAGAGAAATATTGTGATCACAGAATTGAAAATAAAAATTATAAGTTGTGGTTCAGAGAAGGCTCACTTAGTCATGTGAATAACTATCAAAATTATTGGCAGTTAGCGTATGAGAACCTTCAACAGAATCATCATCAGCTTCCTCTCCATGCTTAAGCGAATGTATAACAAGCATTAAGTGGAATTCAGAACCAGTGGGTCTTAAATCAGGTCCTATAGAAAAATTGCGAATAGTTTTTGTTAAATTTAATCTGTTCTAGAAACAATGAAAAGCCAAATAGAACACCATGAAAGCATCATGTTACACAAACAATCCAGGTGGACAATAATATACACTGAATATGCAAAATGCACCCATGATATCCGACAAAAGAGGCACAACTATGCAAGCGGCAACCTACCATTCCAAATAAAAACAACATAGAAAGGGCTGCTATTATGGATAATCCTGCACCAGATAGTGATGCCTCTGTCAAATCCCTTGGAATTTTCCTGCAAACAGAAAAGAAATAAGTAACAATATAAACCCAGTGATTTTATCTATGTGATTTACTAATACAGCCAATGCATAAAAAGATTGCTTTGCTTCTGGCCTACCGATTTAAATAAAAAGATACCAGTTGGATTTATAAATTACATAGAATCACCAACTTTTAAGTATAATGAGATGGACGAATTATAAACATTATCAAACAAGTAAAAGCGAGTCGCTAACAAAGAGCAATCAAAATCCACTGTCACAAATAGCAACATGAAAGTGCATAGTTTCAAAGCTTCGGAGTTTGTTCAAATTATAATATTTTTAATTCACATACTATTATACTAATAAAAGCTTGAACATATTTGTTGTCCCTACAGTCAAATATTTAATTTCATATTCTTCTTAAAATGCATCAAAATCCATACATTGTAAGTATAATGAAGAACATAACTATTAGTATTAGAATTTCTTAAGCATTCAGCTGATTCACTAATAATAATAATAAAAGCCTATACATATAGAAGAATACAATCATCATACAGCCAAAATCAGTGCATTACAAGTAATAAGTTATAAAAGGCACAATTACCTGATTAGTTGCAGATGAGTAGTTTCTCAAAGTGGATACCACAGGGCGAAGTCTCTGGATTCGAAACGCATTGACAAGGAAAAATAGTCAGCAGTTAAAAAATAATCATATCCACATTACATGTTAAAAAATTAATTTCTTTACGTATTATATAGAATATAGAACTGTTCGATTGCGGGTGTGGCACCAAGTGACCAATGAATCGAATAAATATCAAAATCGTAAAATTATATGTAATGTGGAATAAGACGCTGGCGGCTTTGGCGTAAAACGAGGAAGGCCAAAGTTGATTTTGACGATGATCTATAGCAAATGTTTCTAGCTTATTACGGTATGATGATACAATAAACGTATTTAATTCCTCTGGAGAAATGATAAATACACACGTATATGTAATTAAGGGTGCATTTGAAATTGAGGTTGGACATCTGTAACTTAAAAGATACAGCACTAAAATATTGTTGATATGATTTTTCACTTGTATAATAGAAAATCTATTCTGTTAGTAGACAATAACATCATGTTTACGATATGCGAATCAAAACAAATATTACATATAATTATTTAAAAAAAAATTACTAACCGGCTTATCTCAAGCAGACATGTAATAAATCATGCTTTCCATCAAATCAATCAAAATTTATCAAAATTAATCAAACTATAGCTATAGAAACAATAAAATCACAGTCGAAATTAAGAGAAAATTAGAAAAATTTCAAAAAGAGAAAGAAAATCGATGAAAGAAATAGAGCAAACACTAACCTTTGTTTCTCTGCCAATGAACCCATATCTTAATTAATTGAAAAAACCACTATTAATAAAAAAATTTATTAGTGAGGTTAGGGTTTGGATGAATGGCTTTTCAGAGAGAACTATTTAAAGGTGCTTCTAACTTTCGAATAATCAGAGAGAAGGAGTACGGATTGATTTTGTTTTGTTTTGAGGCAAATGAGAAGTTTTGTGGCTGGGGAGTTAGGGATTTGAGTTTTGGTTTCGACTGTGAGAGAAAGAATGGCAGAGAGAGAAAGCGACGGGAGCCACCGAGATAGAGGGAGTGAAGACGACGGGAGCCACCGAGAGCCAGGACAACAGATCTAAGCTGTTGGGTAGCGCACCCAACGTTAGCGAAGTGGTGGGTGTAAATTAACTTCCAAAGGTGCTTATTTTGAGTGTCTTGTGCCATAGCTAGTTTGTGAAGCCATTCACCCAAACCCTGTTCAACACCTCGAACAGGGAGTTATCATATAGATTTGTGAAGCTAGTTTCTTTGACTTGCTCTTCCTCTTTCTTATTCCTCCTCATCTTGTTTGACTTTTTTCATCCTTTGGTTGTCTTCGGTGGTGACCGAAGAATCAAGACCCATACGCTTCATAAAGTAAAACTAGGATGATTTTATTTTGTTGGGAGACTGAGACTAATTGTTTTGTTAAGACTGAAAAGGCTGGGTGATTTGTTTTGTTTCAATTTAGGGTTTCTTGAAATGAGTGGGAAGGATTTGGGTGAGAGGGAAGATGAAGAGGGAATAGTACTTTCGTTAAGGCCAAAAAATTTCACAAGTGTTGAATTTAAGATACCCTAATTTTAAAAGTAAAACTACGTCGTTTGGAATAAGAAAAATTAAAATTAAAATTAAAATTAAAAATATATATCTTAGTATCAGTAAGAGTTTATGATACTATATTATTAATAACCACCGGCATTAATACGTAAAACACACTAAAAGTTAGTTAAGTTATCAAATACTGATACTTTTTCATTTAGTATCAGCAACTTAATATCAATGAAAGTCATTTTTCTAGTAGGGTTATCAATAAAAAATATTTCCTCATCATCCATTACTAAGGCCCCACTCAATTGCTTGTCAATTACTTCTTAATCAGAAAGTAAGTTTTCAAAATTCTCAATGGTTGGTTGAGTTGGACAACCTTAAATAGTTGTAACAAAGCTCTTAAGCTCAAGCCTCAAACCATTGACAATAATTCTCTTTATTCTAGAATCTAACCCAGAAATTTCATGGCATAGAGATTTTAACTTGTTTAAGTACTCGTCAATCGTCATATTTCATTATAAAATTGATAGGAGCTCATTTTTCAAAAGTTGTAGCCATATGTTATTCTTCTTTGAAAAACTCATTGTAGAAGTATCCCAAGTTTTCTTAGGTATTTTAACCTTTTTTATGTATTGCAACATTTCTTCTTCAATTGTATCTTGATGGCGAACATGGCCTTCCAGCTATAATGCTTCACTTCTTTAAAGCAGCATCCTCTCATATTGTTACCACAAACAATCTCCCAAAGATCTTGACCTTGTAAGCAAGACTCCATCAATGTTGCCCACGTATTATAATTTTTCTTGTCGAGCTTTTTAACTCTTCCAACTACTTGAAGGTCACCCATCATATTTCCAAAACTTTAAGAATGCCAAGCAAGCTTGATGTTCACTAACGAACTTGCAAAGTTCCAAACAAAGCACTCTAAATAAAGTACTCCACTTCAAATTTGAACCCAACAACCTTTCACTCAATAGATTTTGACAAGTCAATTCCTTTAGATTAAGACAAAAGAATTGATGGCATTGTGCCACAAGGAGGAATCGGTTCCAAAGTCTTTTTTCCACGATCCAATCCCTAAGAACATGCAACATATCCTTCACTGAAAAAACATATTGATCATATATAATGCCTATTGGCATATGCCTCCTCATTAGCTTTGTTTTCGTTTTCAATCTATCATGCGTTAGTAGCCAAAGAAAAGTACAAATGCTTTGTGGACTGTGTCATTGCCAAATAGAGTAGTTTTTTGGTCCAGAATTTTAAAATGCGGGAAAGTCCAGAAAAACTTTAAAAC
The DNA here is from genome assembly GCA_029618585.1 of Citrus australasica. Taxonomy (NCBI): domain Eukaryota; kingdom Viridiplantae; phylum Streptophyta; class Magnoliopsida; order Sapindales; family Rutaceae; genus Citrus; species Citrus australasica. The sequence goes on along the minus strand of JARCIV010000003.1, from coordinate 28,644,014 downwards.
CATGCGGTGGACTGTAATAAATAGATAATATTTTTTCCATTCATTCCCCTGAAAAGTACAAATGCTTTGTGGACTGTAATCATAAATTCTGTAACTTCTCAGGGGTGTGTTCTAGCCAGGATCGGAGGTGAGAGGTGTGATATCCACCTAGTATATATGGAGGAGTTTGACAAAACTACAATCCAATGGAATCGCTTTACCACTTATAATCTGAATGGATCCCCTCAAATTTTTTTTGCATCAAAGATGGTTGTAGCAACAATGTCAAGGCGAAGCCTTACTGCATATGTTGAGGTGATGAGGAACCACAACCTCAAGAATCCATTTAGTGAACTCAAATAAAGGGAGAAGCCTGCTTAGTATTCTCTGAATATTTCAGTAAGCATGCATCTTCAATTTCAGTTGGCAATTTTTATTTTATATATGTTAAATTACCACAAAACCAAAATATCATCTCCAAAGTTGTTACCTTCCATGAATTGAAAATGCTTTCATGCTTGATCAGATTGTTTAAGTATGCGTTCCTAAAATATACAAAAGTGCTCAGGAAAATGGCACAGAATAATTAGTGTATAATAAAGTTTATTTTTGGTAATTTTTTAGATGCATATGGTCTTAAAGTTCTCTTCAAATAGCTGGACTTGCCATATACTATAATATTGTTTAGTAAGGCATTACTATCATATCCTATATTTTTTTTATCTATCATTAATATTTACATTTTTATTATTTCATTAATCTTATTTTAATTTACTTTGTATTTGTAGATATAATTTAAGAATATAATATGACTGTACTTATGTTTCCGTTTTCGTATATAATTTCCTGGAAGATGCTCTAACATTAGTTTTGTCGTTATTGAATAAACAAAATTAAAAAAAAACCAAAAAGATACAACAACTGATGCTCTCATTCACAAAGAACCAGATAATGTACAAGAGGAATTAGATGACTCTAGAGGGTTGCAAGCTATGAAAGAAGAATATGATGCTTTGACTAAGAATAATACATGGACATTAGTTCCAAGACAAGTTGGTCATCACGTTGCTGACAATAAATGGGTGTAAAGGATCAAGTATAACAAAGATGGAAGTGTAGCTAAGTATAAATCAAGGCTTATTGCTAAAGGATTTTAAGCAAGTGGCAGGGGTGAATTACTTTAAAACATTCAGTCAAGTGGTTAAATTAGCTATTATTAGAGTGATGCTGAGCCTAGGAGTGATGAACTAATGGAAAATAAGGCAAGTTAATGTTAACAATGCCCTTTTTAAGGAGAGTTAACTGAGGAACTATTCATGTGTCAGCCGAAAGGCTTTATTAATGCTGAGAAACCTGAATTTGTGTGCAAATTGTACAAATGTCTATATAGACTCAAACAAGTTCTTAGAGCTTAGTTTGATAAGCTAAAAAGTTGTTTATTGCACTGGGGTTTTATTAATACTAATTTGGATACCTCTCTTTTCATAAGAAGAAACACTCATTACAAGTCCAAGTACTATAAAGTTAAAAAGTTTTATAACTCAGTTTAGGAAAGCATTTGCCTTAAAAGACCTAGGAATATTATCTTATTTCCTTGGATTTAAAGTGTTGCAAGACGCACATTGTGTATATTTATCACAAAGAAAATACATCAGAGATCTGTTGTCTATAGTTGAAATGGTTGAATGCAAAGGCATTGACACACTTATGGTATCAATGCCTATGTTGGCATTGACACCCCAACATAGGCATTAAACCAACATCATATAAATTAGTATTAAGTTGGATCAAATTCATATTGTCTTCAATAAGATTTGAAAGTAAGTGAAGCTTAACACACCAATAGTTTTGGTGATCTGTCTGAAACATAATAGACAACACCACTTATTAAATTTTATTTCCTGAAATACTGTTTAATTTATAAAATATAAACTCATTTATTAAAATTAAATATCTTCTCATAAATATAGATATAAATTATGAAATGATGTGGGTGTAAATTATTTATTAAAACCTTAATTTATTTAAGTGTTTAATTGAAATCCCATTTAATTTTTAAAAAAAAAATTATTTATTTATAGTTATTCAAGTAGTTTTAACAGAAAATGAGTTTTATAAGAAATTTTAAGGGATGTCGAAAGGCTACTCTTTAAATAAATGACCCAAGTCCATTTCGGCCCATGTATAAGGAACAAGGTCTTAGTTTAAAGGCCGTATCAGGGTCGAGCCTCAACTCACGCTTACATAAAAAGGAATGAGAAAAAATTAAAAATATAAATACATACATAAAATTAGTTAAATCATTAATGCGTATACTAAAATTAAAAATTTGCTTACATTTATAGTCAAAAATCGCTAAAGGTTCTTTGCATATTTTCGCTTGTGGGGCTGTGTTCTGAAACTGTGAGGGAGAATTTCTGGGGGATTTTACTTGGTGGGACTCTGCACAACTCATGTTGCTTCTCTTTTGCATGAGGATGTTTTTAGGCTGCCTAGCTATCTATTCAGCTAGCTTTTGTAATTTTAGTTTGGCTGGTTTTCTTGCTAAATTTTTATTTTATTTTAATAAAACCTCCTCCCTTTGGTGAGGATTCATAAAAAAAAAGGGAAAAAAAAGTTAGAACAACCTAGATCAAGTAAATTATATAGCAGGGATTTTCGAAGAAATTCAAGCATTGGAATGATGAAAAACAAATATGTAGATGATCGAACTCAATTGGTTTTTCAACTGGTGCTTCTTCAACTTGGTGCTTGGATGAACTTGTTAAGATTGTTGAATGGAAGAACACGTCATGTTCGCCAACAATTGGTTTTTCCAATTTTCTATGATGTTGAACCAACAGTGCTAAGGAAACATATAGGAAGTTTTCAAGAAGCGATTGCTAATCATGAAGAAGTTCTTAAAGGAGAATATAGAAAAGGTGCAAAAATGGAGAGACGCTCTGCAAGAGGTGGCTAATATCTCTGGCTAGGAATTGAAAGATAGGTAATCATTCTTATTCTCAATGATTAATTTTCTAAGATGTGGATCAACTAATTTTTGTTTGTCTGCATGAATCATAACAAGTGAGAAGATGTCTGGATTTCTCTACTATTAAAAAACTGCCAATATTTATTCAGTATATTTATTTACTAGTTTCATGTTCAGTGTGTGCATGTGCATGTGTATATTTGTATCAACAATAAGATTTTACCAAAATAGCGTTCATATTCATCTCGTTATTGCAACAACCAACTTGCTACAATTTTCCAATAAACTTTACATGACAAGATTTTATATTATGTTGTTGGGTGAATGATGTGGTAGAGCGAGGGATTCTAGAACTTATCAAGTTTTTAGACATAAGAACAGGGAGAGACAATAGAATAAATGTATATAAATTTGTTAAAATCATAGGATTTAATTGAAATAATAACTTGATCAATGAATATCTACATACGAAGAGTTATAGACGAAATTAGAGAAGAAATAACCTAGAGATTAATCAAACACAAGTTATGACTTCATCACTTCCGTTTTGTAGATATATATTATGTAATTTTTTGACACTACGTTACGCTCACACTAGCTTTAGCTCACCAACACAAATCTTTTCTTGTTCTATTTAACCCGCAGGAATGAATCAGACTTCATTAAGGAGATTGCAAATGAGATATCAAGCAAAATTCCTTTAAAATCAGAGACTCTTAAGGAGCTAGTAGGAATGGATTCACACTTGGAGAAGCTAACGATTCTAATGGATAAAGGGCCTAATGATGTTCGTATGATAGGGATCTGTGATATGGGAGGTATAGGTAAGGCAGCTCTTGCAAAGGTTGTTCATAACTTGATCTATCATGAATTTGAAGTAAGTAGTTTTCTTGCCAACGCTAGATAAACCTCAGAAAAAGGAGGTCAGATTTCCTAACAAAATGGAATGTATATAATGTTATCAACATAATTGGAAGTGGGATGCGACACAAAAAGGTTATCTAGAAAGTTCAGGCAGCAGGATCATCATAACATCCAGAGATAAGCATCGTTGACAACACGTAAAGCGGACGAATTGTTGGTCCTTAAGCAACTATACTATGATGAAGCTCTTGGACTCTTTTGTATGAAAGCCTTCAAAACCAATCGGCTAGGGAAAGGATATAAGCAACTGTCGAAAAGTGTTATAAACCAATCAGTTAAGTTGTAAGAACATTAGCTGAACAACAGCAGTAGATTGTGGAACGTAACAGATGTACATCACGTGTTGACAAAAAAAACGGTAAGTGACAAAGTGCAATGCATGTATTTTGAGTTCATGATTCTAAAATTCAAGAAATGAAGTATAAAATTACTATCATTATATAATGCAAAGTAAAACATATTCTGTAATGCAGCCTACATTTTATTCTTTTTTTATGATACACATACAAAATGTTTTCCTTTGCCCAAGCTATCAATTGCACAATGTAGGCTTTCAAGGAGATCATTTGGTCCACATTTGGTTAATTCAATCTTTGATCCGAAGGAAATGACTTTGTGCCCTGAGAAAGGTAAGTGACAAAATGTTTTGCTCGACATTCTATGCTTCAAATCTATGGATAAATAATTTTATGGACATCTACACATCCTTTTTAGAACTTAAGGTTATTTTTTATGAAATCTCCAAAAACACTGGTACTTTTTGGTTGCTCAAAGTTGAAGAAATTTCCAGAGATTGTGGGAAATATGAAGTTTTTGCGGGAGCTTCTTTTGAATGGAACTGATATTAAGGGACTACTATTATCAGTTATACATTTACCTAGAATTGTTCAGTTGAATTTGAAAGGTAGTAAAAATATTAAGTGTCTTCCAAATTTCATAAGTGCTCTAAAATTTCCTTCCAGTTTAAATTTCTCTGGCCTTTTGAAATTCAGATTGTTTCTGGAGATCATGGGACGTATGGAACATCTGTTGGCACTTCGATTGTTGGGAACCGCTATAAGAGGATTGCCAATGTCAATTGAATATCTCTCTGGCATTTTTTTGCAAAATTTAAAAGGTTGTAAATATCTCTTGAGTCTTCCAATTACTATAAGTAGATTAAAATGTTTAAGAACTCTAACGCTCTCTGGTTGCTTGAAGCTGGAAAAGTTTTGGGGAAGAATGAAATCTCTAACTATGCTCATTTTAGATGGAACTGCTATTCGAGAATTTCCATTGTCAGTTGAATATCTAACTGGCCTTGTTACGTTGAATTTTAAAGATTGGCAAAATCTTGAGTGTCTTCTAAGTCCCATCAGTGGTTTGAAATCTCTTAAAATTCTGAATCTCTCAAAATTCTGAATCTCTCTGGCTGCTCCAAACTTGAAAATGTGCCAAAGAACTTGGGGAAAGTAGATAGCTTGGAAAAGCTTGATATTAGTGGAACAACAATTAGGCAACTTCCAACGTCTTTTTCTATCTTGAAGAATCTTAAAGCAGTGGACCACTATCATCTACATCATGGGATTTGTGCTTCCCTACCAATATGATGTGAAAGAGATCAGATCCTATGACTAATTTGATGTTACCTTCTCTATCAGGCTTATGTTCTTTAACAAAATGGGATCTCAGTGACTGTAATCTACCAGTGGAAGGAGGAGAAATCCCAAGTGATATTTGCCACTTATGCCTATTGTTCAAGGATGAACCAGAATCTAATCCCCAGATTAGACGCAATGTCGGTTGAATAATAAATGATAGTATGAAGTGTTGTTTCTTTGCATACGATCTCTCGGTTACCCCTAGAGGACTCGTGTACGATGTCTGGCTCAGGTTGTCGAAACTTAGTAAGTGAGTGCAGGCGTTGGTCACATGCACTCACTGATACATAATGATCAAACGACCCGAAAAAGACTATCGTTTTGAAGAGCATTAGTATCAGTAAATAACTGTTAAATCGGTTAGAAAGGGCGGGAAAGTATTACAAACCCATAACAAGCTGATGATCGGTGAGGTATATTGTATGATGTCCATTTTGTAGCTTGCAATTTTCTCTCTAAGTTTGTAAGTTGTTCTGAGAAAACAAATAAAGCTTGCCAAAGAAGGCATAGGCCACTGTAGCTAAACATCTCTAGATATTGTGTTTGTGTTCTGATTTTTTATTTTTTCCTTTTTGAGCGAAGCCTTACTGATGATGAAGAACCTCATGCTACAAGAATTTAGGAAATTTAATAAAGAGCAAAGCCTTTTTATTTATACTCATGCTTAGTATTATGTTCATGTTTCACTATTACCTAATTGAAATTGCATTCTAATTTGGATTTTCAATTTCTTGATAAACTATATATTCATTTGAATTATGTAATATAAAGAGTTTCGTATCACTAGTTTGTGCTTCTTGGTTTTTTATTTCTTTCATTCTAATATATCAATTATAATAGGAAAAATGACGTCTACACCCCCTAAAGTTTAGGAAATGGTCACCAATACCCCCAAATTTTTTTAAAAAGACACCAAAACCCCCTTTTGACATTAACCCTTTAAAAAAATTAAATTTAAAATTTTTAATAAATAGAAATATTATATAAACAATGTAATCTATGCAATAGATTAAGAATATTAAAATAATTTAATATTTTAATAAATTTAAATATGTAAATATTTATATTTATTTAATAATATATTTATATTTATTTTAGATATTTTAAATAAATATTTTTGCTTAAATATATTTTACAATAAAAAATCTCACATGCTAATTTTATTATTATTTTACATAATATTCAAAATAATTTAAATTTTAATACACTTTTTTTAACATTATGATTCTATTTATTATAAAATTTAAATATATATACTAAAATATATCTAATAGATTGCAAAATATTAAAATATTTTTGAAGTATTGGAATTATTTTACAATGTATACATTATTACATTTATTTTAATGTTATATTTCTATTTATTATAAAACATTAGTGTTGATTCTTTTTGGGATAATAGAGGTTAAAGGGTACTATCGCTAAAAGAAGGTCTTGGTGTCCCATTTTGAAAATTTGAGGGTGTTGATGATTATTTTCCTAAACTTTGGGGGTGTAGATGTCATTTTCCCATTATAATATCTTTTTTTGGCTATTATACCTTTTAATTTTAGTAATATTAAAATTGATTTTAAATTTTAAAATAAATACAAATATAATATAAGAATAAATAAACAAAAAAAAGTAATTTTTATTTTGGAATTCCAAATATCTTGTTTTCAACATAAGAAGTATAGTATCTCAACTAGATCCTAAAATAAAAATTACAGAGAGGAAATGAGATTGCTATTATTAGACTATTTAATAAAATAATTAATTTTTATTTTGGATTTATTTAAAAGTAATTGATCACAAAATAAAAAATTTTAAAACAATTGACCCAGGGCCACCTTCGTTCGTCCTTTTATATAGAACTGGTAGTGTACTTTTTCGTTTGCTGACTATGATTATTTGGGAGCCAAACTTGTAACATTAATTCCAAAAAAAAATTAGGAACTCAAGTAAGAGGCTGTGGAATCAATTGCTTGCAACATGAGCATCCTGCAGGGAGTTTCTCCATACGCTCTGTGCCCCGCAAACATTTCACAAACCATTTGTGTGTTGCTTTTGGATCAAAAGGGAGTCATATTTTAGGGACGACAAAGAACTCAAGAGAGGAAAAGTAATTTCACTGGGACTGACTTACAGTAATTGAAGAATCAAGAATTTTAATAATTGTTTTCTCATGAAACTATGCGTCTTCCACTATGTGCTTGAAGAACCAAGAATTTCAATAATATTTTTTTAAAATATCAAAGTGAGGAAACAACTAAATCATCTTAAAAAGAAAAAAAATCATAATTTATACTTATTAAAAACAATTAGATCAAATCTTTTCATTGGCAGCTAACAACACCAATTCCATATTCAAGTCAGCAAGTTTAGAAAGGTGCATCCGTTGCTTGGATTGCTGAATTGCTCTTTTGGATAAATTTTCCGTGCTTTTAATAAAAGAAAATTAGAAAAGAGAATTTTAGAGATTGAACAATTAGCACCATAAAAAAGTTTAAAATTACTAACAAATGAGCAATTATACTTTTCCAGCAAGTGATTTGTGGTTAGCACTTTAAGCAACAGCTATAATCACAAATAAAAACACAGGATCTGATTTATTGGCAATCTTTAATGTGTCCGTTTGTCAGCTAGAGCGAACAATTTGTATGGGTTTAAATAATTGAACCTAGGAATTGAGGCTACAATGGTTAGTGGACAAATGTTGAACGGTGCCTAAATTGGCAAGCTTGTGTTGACGATTTTAGGAAGACAGACAAATATCTATATGAATATGATCGATCTCAGCTTGATTTGGGCTCAGTGGAAAGCAATTAATTTTCTTCATTTGTTTTCTTGCTTGGCTGTGAAATAGCCCATTTGTTGCAGGCAATGTCAGATCCAAGCCATCGTTTGCCCATCGTTGTTCCAGGAAGTGAAATTCCAAAGTGGTTCATGTATCAGAATGAGGGTTCTTCAATAACAGTCACAAGACCTTCATATTTGTATAATACAGATAAGGTTGTGGGATATGCTATTTGCTCTGTTTTTTCATGTCCCTAAGCATTCACTATGGCGTTCAAATATGAATGAATCCCATCATAATTTTGTTGGATCAAATATGGAAGTAGCCACCACATCAAAGCGAAGCCTTGCAGAAAATGGAGTGGCAGCTAAAGCCAGTGGCAGTGATTGCTGTGATGAGATGACGAACCACCACCTAAAAGATTTAAACAACTCAAATGAAGGGTAAAGCCTAGTGTAACAATGTATTTTCTTTAAATTTGCATATGGTATTTCATTTACTTTTTATTTGTCCATTTATTGTATCTACTTTGGCAATTTATTTTCATGTTAAATTACTAGAAATACTCGATTTGGATAAAAAAGTTGGTCGGAATCAGAATGTGTTGCTAGACCAAATTGAAGCATTGAATTTTGTGATTTCTCACGAGTTGAAAATTAAAGAAAGAGGTAAAATTAATCCTCTGTTTTTTATACAAAGATCATATCACATATTTGGCCAAAAAGATTTTTGGCAAAAAAATATTGTTCATGGTTGTCTTCAGTGTGAACATTTGTGATTCTTATCCCTTTTATTTTGATGTTGGAATTTTTTTGGACCATCATAGGTTCGTTGAATTTAACTGTGCTTATTTAATTTAGGTTTTCTAACTTTTGTTGAGCGGTGTTCATTCTTTTCATGTTCGATTATTGACACCCCTCTAATCTTTTCATAAAACCTTTTAATATTTTTTTTCCAATTATTCTTATGTTTAATTCCAAAAATGTCTCTTTTTGATCACTCATCTAATTTTTAATCTTATTTTCTTATCAAAGTTGAGGTCTAGCTCAAAAGCTAAGCTTTTCTAACACTTAGGTTCTTGCCTTGATCTTTAACGGATGCGTGAGTTAATTTCAAAATTTTATTTTATTATTTTCTTGTTGATTATTTTCACAGAGTTGGATTATTGCCACTCCTCTAATATTCTCATAAGACTTTTTTATTTAATAATTATTCTTTCTTTTAAGGGAAAGGGACATGTACACCCCTAGGTTTGAAAAAATGGTCACCAATACCCAAACTTTTTAAAAAGGGACACCAATACCCTTTTTGACCATTATGCCATTTAAAAAATTGAATTTAAAATTTTTAACAAATAGAAATTTTACATAAATAATGTAATCTATGCAAAAAGACGAAGAATATTAAAATAAATTAATATTTTAATAAATTTAAATATGTAAATTGTTATATTTATTTAATAATATATTTTTATTTATTTTAGATATTTTAAATAAATATTTGCATTAAATATATTTTACAATAAAAAATCTCACATACTAATGTTATTATTATTTTACATAATATTCAAAATAACTTAAATTTTAATACACTTGTTTTAATATTATGATTCTATTTATTATAAAATTTAATGTTATATAGTAAAATATATCTAATAGATTGTAAAATATTAAAATATTTTCTAAGTATCGCAATTATTTTGCAATGTATATATTATTACATTTATTGGAGGGATTAGTTAGAAAGCATGAAATCCTCTCGTTGATTTCTTTGAAACAAACAAAACTGAAATTATCTTTATAGAGAGGAATTATCTTTGGCAAAGTAAATTTTCATCATCTTTTAGTGCATCCAACACGCTCAAAGCATTAAGTTTTCTCGCAGTTTTGTATTCCAACATTGCTTCCCATGAATGTTTGTCTTGTATTATTATGTATTAAGTGTTTCTTTTTTCTTTTTCTTTTTGGATGTGATAGATCAAGTGTTGCTAATCACCCATTTAGTCAATATTAGAGGAGATTAAGTTCTCTTCTTTGCTGATTTTGATTATTTGTGTACAGTTTTTTTGGTACTTGTTGAGTTGGAACTCAATGTGAGTACACATTTTTTTTCCCCAACAACGCAAAAAAAAAAAAAAATTGCTTCTTCAACTTCTTCTCTTATCCATATGCTGAAAAAAAAAAAAGAACATTGAACAATCCATTGAAGAAAGAAGGCATTTATGTTGTAATCAAAACGAGGTTTTCCACTTGTAATTTCCTTCCGGCCATTAACGTGATCCAATATTTGATCATTTCACTGCAGGACTTGTGAAGAAAGGTAGGCTCTTGAATCCTTTTATTTTCTTTCAATTTAAGAGGCATTTACTCGTAAAAAGCCTCTGCTTTTCCTCAAAACAAATATATTTGCCTGATTAGCTTAAGTTCTCTTAAAGCAAAGTACTTCATTGGAATTCATTTACTTACAAAAATCCTCTCTATTTAAGATTTGCTCAGGCATACTCTCCCGTCAGGATCTGAAAAGTCATATTTTATGATATATTTTGAGATTTACAGTATGATATTTTCTTTTCTTTAAAGAAAGGATAACATAAAATTGTGTAAGATCAATTAAAGTAGAAATTTGATTCATACATAACTATAACTTAAGTGATCACATAATAGTTGACTTCCTTTTACAATTTCGACATGCTTATTTTTTTATTGTGTAATTTTTATTTTATTTTTACTATTATATTCTTGACTATAGTGAGCCGAAAATTGATATTATATTTTTTAAAAAATAAAAATATTATTAAATAAATAAACTAAATATATTATATTTTAAAAATAAAAATATTATTAATATAAATTTATTATTCTTGACTATTTTATTTTTACTATTACCTGACTTTATCACCGAGCGCGCATCTTGAATTCAATTGTTATTCTGCACATGATAATTCATTTACATTCTATTTATTCAAAAATCTGTTATAAATCAGTTAAGGGTTAGTGACGTGGCATTGGTGTCCACGTTTGTTAACCGTGGTTAGCACTTCAGCAGCAGCTACAAAATAAACACAGGGTCTGATTTATTGTCAATTTTTAATGTGTCCGTTTGTCGGGTAGAGTGAAGAGTTAGAGAGTGTTTATTGAGCTCACGCTCTTCCTTGTCATTTCCTCTGTGAAATTTTTATGGGTTTAAATACTTGAACCTCGGAATTGAGGCTACAATGCTTAGTGCACATATGTTGAATATGAATATGATCGATCTCAGCTTGATTTGGGCCCAGAGCAAACGATAAATAGACAAAGGAATGATTATATGGAATTCGCAGGCCAGGTTCAAGAGAGGAGTTGTTGAGGAATTATGGTATAATTCTTGTGCCTAGGACGTGTTCGATAATATGCGTACGAAGGAATGTGCATCCCACCTGGTGTGTTGCATCAACTCTATGGTTTCCCAAGCAAAAGCAATCAATCAACAAGGTCAATTCGTGAAGGTTTGTCCCGCGTGAGTCATAGCTAGTGAGCAGATTCTGAGATTCCTTCACTATCAATATGTATTGTCAATATATTGTTTAAATATATTGTCAATATATTCCTTCACTATCAAATTCCATATCTTCAGTGCCTTGGTAGTTTATGTACACGTCTTTAACAGAATTTTACCACGAACACAGTGCAAACCCAGTGTTTATTTAATCAATTTTTTTTTTCTAGCGACTAACATTTAGAAAATTTCAAAATAAAAATATTCATGACAGAATTTGATTATTTGTTGTTGCATGAATTATGTGGTAGAACGAAGGAATTGTAGAATAGTCAGGCCATGGAATGAATGAAAAAAGTATCATCACATTTGTTGGAATGATGCTGTGCTTTATTCAAAATTATTTCTTCCACTGGAGAAGCAATCAATAATAGTGTTAATTTTTGAACCTGTGAAAAGCAATTAATTTTCTTCATTTGTTTTCTAGCAATCTTCCATAACCATTGTACTTTGCTGTGAAATAGCCCATTTGTGGTTTTTTGTTTCTTTGTTGTTTTTGCGAATCTTTGGCTTAATTTACAATTCATGGCATGTCTGAAAATGGGTCGATGAATTTGTTAAATATGGACTCAGATCTAGATCAGATTTACCCATGAAACAATCAAAAGGATAACATTTGATTTTTATTTTTCTTTTCTCCACCCCCATGTTTAATTTTGGTCGGAGGACGTGGTTGATAGGAATTGACAACTATTGATTTTCCTTTTTTTCGTTAAACAACAGACCACAATGTCAATTTGAAGACTTTGTTGATAAGAATTGACAACTGTTGGTTCTTATTATTTGCTTTTGTTTAATAGAAGATGCCTTGGAATTCTGCATCGTTGACATGTAGTTGATATTTAAAACATTTTGATGTTAGAGCTTAGAATGTTTGCTGTCGGAATTCTTATTAAGAAAATTACTATGCTGCTTGCAACATAATCAATGTTGTAAGTCTTATGCCATGCAGTTTTCTTTATTTTCATTTATGTTTTTGAATTTTCAGAATTAATATAAAGAAGATCATTAATTTCCAAAGCAGAGAAGAAAATATTTTCAGAATTATACTACAATGACTATAAGGAGATCCTGAAAATGAGATTCTTGATGTACTTCAAATAAGTTTTGATGGGTCAAAAGAAAGAGAGAAGAAAATATTTTTCGATATTGCATGTTTCTATGAAGGGAAGTATAGAGATTATGTGAAAAAATTCTCAAAGATTGTGATTTTGACCCAATTATCGAAATTGTTGGTCCTATTGAAAAATCTCTATTAACTGTAGATGATTTCAGCAGACTGTGGATGCATGAGTAGTTACAAGAAATGGGGTAGACAAATTGTTAGGAGGCAATCCCCTCAGGAGCCTGGAAACTGCAATAGATTGTGGGAGGAAGCAGATATATATGCTATGTATTATCACAAAACACAATTAAATGTTCAGTTAGGTTTAAAACTTGCAATTTTGGGATCATGATCACTTATTTAACTAGTTAAACCTTTGCATAGTTTTATCAATATTTTCTTTCTTTCAATTTTTTTTTTTTGGGTTCCCGCTTATTTTTTGTACTAATGTTTAGGAAACTGGTGTAGTTGAAGCATCATATATTTGATCGCTTTAACAACAAAGAGATGCATGTCAGTACTAAAGCCTTTTCTAATATGACCAATCAGACTTCACAAGAGTACCAAATTTGGGGGAGCTGATTTCTGAAAGATTTACAAGGTTGCAGGAGATTCACTCATTTTTTCTGCTTCAAAGAAGCTGATTTTGTTGAATTTGAAAGGTTGACAAGTCTTTCAACACTTCCAGGCAAGATCTTTATGAAATCTCTCAAGACACTTGTTCTTTCTTGTTGCTGGAAATTGAAGAAATTTCTAGACATTGTGGGAAGTTCTTTCGGATGGAACTGATATTAAAGAACTCCCATTATCAATTGAACTTCTATTTGGACCTGCTCAGTTGACTCTGAATGGCTACAAAAATCTTGAGCGTCTTCCAAGGACCATAAGTGCTCTAAAATATCTATCAACTTTGAATCTCTCCAGCCCTTTGAAATTCAGAGTTCCCTGAGAAAACTTCAAGCAGGGATCAGCTCTTGGAGCTTCATTTGGAAGGAACTGCTATAAGAGGATTGCCAGCATCTATTGAACTTCTTTCTGGCAATGTCTTGTTGAATTTGAAAGATTGCAAGAATCTCAAGAGTCTTCCAAGTACTATAAATGGTTTGAGATCTCTTAGAATGTTGTATCTCTCTGGCTGATCCAAACTTAAAAATGTGCCAGAGACCTTGGGGAAAGTTGAAAGCTTGGAAGTTAGAGTGTCTTGTTAGAATCGGGCCAAAATGTCGAATGATTTCGACTATGTGGAACAGAGTGCAGTGGAGACAGTAACAAAGTTAGCAAAAGCAGAATCGCTAAGGTACTTTGCAAAATTAATAATTTCCTTTATAACATGCAGTACCGTATTACTTCTATGTGCATTCCTATCAATATCTTTGACCGAAAGATTCAGATTCATGGAAGAAGAATGTTGATAAGGGCATCAAGCTATCTACAACAGCAATATCAGCTTTGCTCACTTGCCTGCCACAGGCTGATTCAAACATCAAGAGCCATGCCGAAGAGTTGAATCAAATAACAGCATATTCACATCTTAGGTGGTCTTTTCTTCCAGCTTAGTCACTGCAACATTTACGATAGCAGGTTCGTTCTATAATAATCTCATAGGCACATATCATGATCTTTATTTTATCATGATATGTGATATAGACATTAACTATCTCTATTCTGCTTCTATGCTTTGTTTACCTCTGCACAGTGATATGCACATTCACTATCTCTATTTTGCATGACTACTATAAATTTAAGTAGAAATTGATTTTTGAATATGCTCTTATCCTTTATTGAAGGATGATTCAAATTCTTTATGTTTGTTAGTTTCAGTTTGGGCGGGAAATTTAAGTTTTATCTGAGTTGACTCTATTGACCACTGCTTGTATCAAAAAATTCTGAATAATAACTTACAACTTGTGAGGCTTGTAACCAAAAGATGCCTAAAACCAATTATTTCTAAGAGAAGTGGACAGCCGTAAGCTTTTCTTCCCGGGCTTTAAGCAATTTCAAAGAAAAATGTCAAGCTGTGAACCTTAATTTTCCAATCCTTACTTATTTTAATGAGAGAATACTACAATTAAAAAAAAAATTGAAAGATTGTACAGGACTTATTCCAAAAGAATATTTTATTCATTTTTCCTTAAAAAATGCAATTGCATTTGAAATACTTTCTTTGATGTGTAGATTATTGATGCTAGCTTTTGTCAACATCAAATAGACCATGTCTTTTCTACACTAAAGACCAAAATCATTCTTCATTATTTCTTTCGGCACATGCTTTAGACTAAAATTGTTGTTTGAGAAATTAATTAGAGCACATGAAAATCCTTTCATTGATTTCTTTTAAACAAACTTAATTGGAAATTCAAATAAAAAATGTTGAGCCTTTAACCTTTGCTTTCCCAACTTTACTTATTTTAACAAGAAAATTCTACAACTTAAATTAAAAAAAATCTTAAAAGATTATAATGGAAATTTTCCAAAAGAGTAAATTCTTAAAAGATTTAGTGGAATTATTCCACAAGAATAAATTCTTAGAAGATTAAAGTGGAATTTTTCTAAAAGAATATTTTATTCACTTTGCCCTATTAAAATGCTAATACATTGAAGACACCATTAATAAAAGGGAAATTATCACCGGTATACCCTTAAATGTCACCGATATCAAACGTACTATAATACTTTTTGCTTATATCACTTGTATACCCTAAGTTGATAAAAGAGTTCTAGCGTCCACTTTTTCATTTACTACCGTCAAGAACTTAACAGAATTTGAGCAAAATAACTATTTTACCCTTTAAACTCAAAATGAGGTAAAAAAATAAATTTGCCTTGAAAATTAATGTAAATTTTCAACACAATTTTTTTTATTTTTGTCTTCAATTAAAATATTATTATGTTATTGTTATTGTTATTATTCTTATTTGTGTAATTGTTAATAATGATGATGATGATGGTGATAATAATAATAATAATAATAATAACAAAGATTGATGCCCCAAATACAATATTTGTTTATGCTAGCTACTACGAATTCTAAACCGTAGTTCCTTTAATCAAATTAAGTTTTTTTTAAAGTCTTTATTTTCTTTCGGAAAAAAGTCACCCATGCCTCCAAGATTTATTTAAAATATAACATAGGTCGTCTTGCTTTCACAAATGGTCACACAGACCCTTTTCTAAAGATTATATTATTAGATTACAACAACATAGAAATTGACTTTAAATAAATTTTTTTAACACATGCAAATATAATATTAAATAATTCATTAAATAAATATTATAAAATTTATAAATTATTTTAATATTAAACAATATTTTTTTTATATTACTAATTTGTTAGATTTGTTTAATATTAATAAAATTGGTTTCATAGATTAGTAATATAAAATAAATGTATTTAACATTCAAAATAATTTATAAAATCGATATATATTATATTATATTATATTATATTATATTATATATATATATATATATATATATATATATATATATTACTTTTTTTTAGTTCTATCTATAATAGAATAAATTGAAATTAATTTTTGGATTAACAGATTTAAGTTTTAATAAAATCTATTGAGACATGTTGATAATGGCTTTAATATTAAAACAATTTGCATGACATATATATTTTGTTTTTTAATTATATTTATTTTAATATCTTATTTTTATTAATGTGCTATTTTAGTTAGTATTTTTATTTTAATATTGTATTTGTATTTATTATAACCAATATTAATATACATTAGTTTGTTCTTAATCCCAAAAGAATAATACAACAAAATTATATGATCGCAAAAAAATAAAAAATAAAATGTTCAGGATGTCCTAATAAAAATCATCTATATCTTCTAACATTATCATATGCCCAAAATTTAAAATATTTGCAGTCTCTAGGTTGATTTGGTGTACCTACAGCCTCCTTTTGAGGGGATAAATATAATAAAAACATAATGAATATAAAACTCAATGAGGTCAATGGATAATAGTTTTTGAAAATTAATTTAACTTAAAAATAATTTAATCATATCATTTCTAAATACGATTTCATCAAATCATATTTGTATCGCTGTAACCAAAGAATGGTATTGTCCAATAATTTTGCAAACAATGTTTTATACACATATACATGAACATAAAATCATACTATAAATCTCATTTCCTTTTTATTTAACATATTTAAATCTATTTTCTTTTTATATCACATTCAAATCTACTTTTCTTTTTATAATATTTTTTCCGAAGTTGATATGGAAAATCATAATCCAAAACATTTTAATAAAATATCAATGCGTAACTTAAATCCATTTCGAGAAATTTATTGAATCAAGACATTTAAATTTCTTATTTCACGAACATGTTTCACTATCATAATTAACTATAAAAATAAATTTTGTATATTTCACTCATAGGGATGATGCTCAAACTCAATTATCGCCCACGTCGGCGGACTGATTGGCTTGTGGATCCTCCTAAATCAAGGAAATGACATTATTATTTTTTTATTAATCGAAATTAGGACTAAATTTATACAATAAACTCAAAACCAATATCATTCCATAATTTATAACTCTCGTGCCAATACACTTACTAAAATACCCTTGAGTTTGTACATTATTAAAGTAGTCCAAAATTTAAAATCACCAAATTACCCTCCAAATCCTAATTACAACTAATCCTCAATTTTTAGGAATTACTAAAATCTCTACAGGATCAGAAATTACAAAATTGCCCTCAAAATATGAAATTATGGGATTACCCTTGCCGGTCATCAGTGACCGAAATTCAGTCAACAGTAGCCGGGAAGCTCAAGCCTGAAAGTTTCGGCCACGCTGAGCCTAATGGTGCCGGCAGTGAGCTCGCACGCGCGGCAAAAGCAGCGGATCGAGCTTCCCAAGCCTGCAAGCTTTCCGGCGGTCGTTCGGGGCCAAAACGGCGGTTTCAGGTGTCCGGGTTGGTCGGAAAATGGTGAGAATGAGCCGAGGATCAAGATCCAGGCGGTGACGTCACCCAGAACCGGCGGAATCGACGGCGAGAAGGGGTAGATTTTACCGCGGCTTATCGAGCTTGATCGCCGGCGTTCTAACCGTTTTCCGGCGACGAGGACAGATGGGGTATGATGGTCTTCAAGCTTCAGATTGGTACGTTGCTCGGCCGATGAGGTGGCGGGAAATTGGAGATATGGCCGGGTCGGGCTCGCGGGTTTGGGTCGGGTTTCGGGTCAGGTTTTGGTAGCTTCTCTCACTCACACGTGTGTATATGTTTTCCTGTTTACAGCTTCTTCTTTTATTTATTTTAATTTTTAACCGCCGCCTTTTTTTTCTTTTTAGTTACAGGATAAGTGACAAAAAGAGTGTTTTCCAAAAAAATAACATTTCTTGTAGCTTCAAGGAAATTCGGGGGTACAAAAGCTTTGAAAGTTGACTTTTGACCAAGGCTTGGCTTTTGGAAATAGACTTCTGAAAACATACGGCAGAACACTGAGCTCCGAAATTGCCTGATTGCTTTTATAAACACAGGTTCTGATTTATGTGTCAATCTTTAATGTGTCCGTTTGTCAGGTAGAGCGAAGAGTTAGAAATATTGAGCTCACGCTCTTCCTTGTCATTTCCTCTGTGAAATTTTTATGGGTTTAAATACTTGAACCTCGGAATTGAGGCTACAATGCTTAGTGCACATATGTTGAATATGATCGATCTCAGCTTGATTTGGGCTCAGAGCAAACGATAAATAGACAAAGGAATGATTATATGGAATTTGCAGGCCAGGTTCAAGAGATGAGTTGTTGATGAATTATGGTATAATTCTCGTGCCTAGGACGTGTTCGATAATATGCCTACGAAGGAATGTGCATTCCACCTGGTGTGTTGCATCAACTCTATGGTTTCCCAAGCAAAAGCAATCAATAAACAAGCTCAATTCGTGAAGGTTTGTCCTGCATGAGCCATTTACAGTGAAAGCAATCAATATTGTTTAAATATATTGTCAATATATTCCTTCACTATCAAATTCCATGTCTTCAGTGCCTTGGTAGTTTATGTACACGTTCACTATCAAATTCCATATCTTCAGTGCCTTGGTAGTTTATGTACACGTCTTTAACAGATTTTACCACAAACACAGTGCAAACCCAGTGTTTATTTAATCAATTTTTTTTTCTAGCGACTAACATTTAGAAAATTTCAAAATAAATATATTCATGACAGAATTTGATTATTTGTTGTTGCATGAATTATGTGGTAGAACGAAGGAATTGTAGAATAGTCAGGCCATGGAATGAATGGAAAAAATATCATCACATTTGTTGGAATGATGCTGTGCTTTATTCAAAATTATTTCTTCCACTAGAGAAGCAATCAATAATAGTGTTAATTCTTGATGTTGTGAAAAGCAATTAATTTTCTTCATTTGTTTACAAGCAATCTTCCATCACCATTGTGCGTGGCTGTGAAAATAGCCCATTTGTGGCCGAACATAGAATCTGCTTTTTGTTTCTTTGTTGCTTTTTTGCAAATCTTTGGCTTAATTTACAATTCATGTCATGTCTGAAAAAGGGGGCTATGAAAATGTTAAATATGGACTCAGATCTAGATCAAATTTATCCATGAAACAATCAAGAGGATTCAACATTTGATTTTTAGTTTTCTTTTCTCCACCCGCATGTTTAATTTTGGTCGGAGGACTTGGTTGATAGGAATTGACAACTATTGATTTTCCTTTTTTTTTGTTAAAAAACAGACCACAATGTCAATTTGAAGACTTTGTTGATAAGAATTGACAACTGTTGGTTCTTATTATTTGTTTTTGTCTAATAGAAGATGCCTTGGAATTCCACATTGTTGACATGTAGTTGATATTTCAAACATTTTGATGTTAAGAGCTTAGAATGTTTGCTGTCGGAATTCTTATTAAGAAAATTACTATGCTGCTTGCAACATAATCGAAGTTGTAAGTTTTATGCCATGCAGTTCTCTTAATTTTCATTTTTGTTTTTGAATTTTCAGAATTAATATGAAGAAGAAGATCATTAATTTCCAAAGCAGAGAAGAAAATGTTTTCAGAATTATACTACAATGACTATAAGGAGATCCTCAAAATGAGATTCTTGATGTACTTCAAATATGTTTTGATGGGTCAAAAGAAACAGAGAAGAAAATATTTCTCGATCTTGCATGTTTCTATGAAGAGAAGTACAGAGATTATGTGAAAAAAATTCTCAAATATTGTGATTTTGACCCAATTATCGAAATTGGTTGGTCCTATTGAATAATCTCTATTAACTGTAGATGATTTCAGCGGACTTTGGATGCATGAGTAGTTACAATAAATGGGGTAGACAAATTGTTAGGAGGCAATCCCATCAAGAGCCTGGAAACTGCAATAGATTATGGGAAAAAGCAGATATATGCCATGTATTATCCAAAGCAGAAGTAAATGTTCAGTTAGGGTGAAAACTTGCAATTTTGGGATCATGATCACTTATTTATCTAGTTAAACCTTTGCATAGTTTTATCAATATTTTCTTTCTTTCATTTATTTTTTGGTTCCCACTTATTTTTTGTTATAATGTTTAGGAAACTGATGTAGTTGAAGCATCATATTTGATCGCTTTAACAACAAAGAGATGCATGTCAGTGCTAAAGCCTTTTCTAATATGACCAATCAGACTTCACAAGAGTACCAAATTTAGGGGAGCTGATTTATGAAAGATTTACAAGGTTGCAGGAGATTCACTGATTTTTTTTGCTTCAAAGAAGCTGATTCTGTTGAATTTAAAAGGTTGTACAAGTCTTTCAACTCTTCCAGGCAAGGTCTTTATGAAATCTCTTAAGACACATGTTCTTTCTGGTTGCTGGAAATTGAAGGATTTTATACATACATGAAATTGATTTGCTACTACGTTTGCAGTAACTTTAATTCAACCACACCAATCTTTTGTTGTTGCTTTCAATCTGCAGAAATGAGTCAGAATTTATTGAGGAAATTGTCAATTTGATATCAAGTAAAATTCATGTAGAACCAAAGATTCTTAAGGAGCTAGTAGGAATGGAATCACGCTTAGAGAAACTGAGGTTTCTTATGGGTACAGGGTCTAATAGTGTTCGTATGATAGGGATATGGGGTATGGGAGGTCTAGGAAAGACAACTCTTGCAAGAGTTGTTTATGACTGGATCTCTTATGAGTTTGATGGTAGTAGTTTTCTTGCCAATTTTAGAGAAAAATGCGAAAAAGAAGGCAGTGAAATCTCTTTACAAAAGCAACTCGTTTCTGCTTTACTGAAGCTTTCAGACTATAGCATACAGAATGTCTACGATGGTATCAACATAATTGGAAGTAGGCTGTGATGGAAAAAGATTCTTCTCGTAATCGATGATGCGGCTGATGTTGAACGACTACAAAGTTTAGCTGGAAAGCATGATTGGTTCGGTCCAGGCAGCAGGATTCTAATAACAACAAGAGATAGACAGTTGTTGGTGGCGCATGAAGTGAATGAAGAGCATATTCTTAACCTTGATGTACTAAATAACGATGAAGCTCTTCAACTCTTTAGTATGAAAGCTTTTAAAACCCATCATCCTGTGGGAGAATATGTGGAGCTGTCTGAACGTGTTCTGAAGTATGCCGGTGGTCTTCCATTAGCTCTAAAAGTTTTGGGATCCTTTCTAATTGGTAGATCTGTGGATCTATATAGAAGTGCCCTAGAAAGACTAAAAAGAGATCCTGAAAATAAGATTATGAATATACTTCAAATAAGTTTTGATGGACTACAAGATTCAGAGAAGAAAATATTTCTCGATGTTGCATGTTTCTTTAAACGTTGGGATAGAGATTACGTGGCAAAAATTCTAGAGGGATGTGGTTTTTCCCCAGTCATAGGAATAGAAGTTCTTATTGAAAGATCTCTATTAACGGTTGATGACTACAACACATTGGGGATGCATAATTTGTTACAGGAATTGGGACAACTGATTGTTACAGACAATCCCCCGAAGAACCTGGGAAACGCAGTAGATTATGGAGGCACGAAAAGTGCGCCATGTGTTGAGAAAAAATACGGTAGGTGAATTATTAAATGTTATAACATGTTGTGCTCGTTAATTTCGTTTACCCAGATGAATTTTCAAATTATTGTTTTATTTGCTTACCCTTTACTTGTATTTTCAGGGAAGTGAATTAGTTGAAGGAATGATAATTGATGATTATTTCTTTCCTGTAAATGAGGTGCATTTAAGTGCTAAAGCATTTTCGCTGATGACCAACCTAGGATTGCTCAAAATCAATAATGTGCAACTTCTTGAAGGCCTTGAATATCTATCTAACAAGTTACGGTTACTGGATTGGCATCTATATCCTTTGAAATCATTGCCATCAAATTTGCAATTGGATAAAATTGTTGAATTTAAAATGTGTTACAGCCGCATTGAAGAATTATGGAAAGGAATCAAAGTAAGATCGATGCTTTTGTCATTAATTTATTTTTTAGTGAATAATTATTGATAACACTTTTATTATCATAGCTATATATGAATTAAGAAATATAATTTTAGCTCCTTTTGTTTTCAACAGCATTTAAACATGTTGAAAGTCATGAAACTCAGCCATTCACAGAATCGGATTAAGACACCTGACTTCACAGAGGCCCCGAATCTAGAGGAGTTGTATCTTGAAGGTTGTACAAAATTGCGGAAAGTTCACCCGTCTTTGCTGCTTCACAACAAGCTGATTTTGTTGAATTTGAGAGGTTGTACAAGTCTTACAACTCTTCCGAGCGAGATTTTTATGGAATTGCTTAAAATACTTATTCTTTCTGGCTGCTTGAAATTAAGGAAATTTCAACACGTTGTGGGAAGTATGGAGTGTCTGCTGGAGCTTCTTTTGGATGGAACTGATCTCAAAGAACTGCCACTATTAATTGAACATTTATTTGGACTTGTTCAGTTGACTTTGAATGACTGCAAAAATCTATCGACTCTGCCAGTTGCTATAAGCAATTTCAAATGTCTAAGAAATCTAAAGCTCTCTTTTCTGCTCGAAACTGAAGAAGTTTCCACAGATTGTGACAACTATAGAAGATCTGTCAGAGCTCAATCTAGATGGAACTTCCATTACAGAAGTGCCATCATCTGTTGAACTTTTGCCTGGACTTGAATTGTTGAATTTGAATGATTGCAAAAATCTCGCGAGATTTCCCAGCAGTATAAATGGTTTAAAATCCCTCAAAACTTTGAATCTCTCAGGCTGCTGCAAACTTGAAAATGTGCCAGACACGCTTGGGCAAGTAGAAAGTTTAGAAGAAATTGATATAAGTGAAACAGCTGTAAGACGACCTCCATCCTCCATTTTTCTTATGAAGAATCTTAGAACACTCTCTTTTTCAGGGTGCAATGGACCACCATCATCTGCATCATGGCATTTGCACCTTCCCTTCAATTTGATGGGAAAGAGTTCATGTCTTGTAGCTTTGATGTTGCCTTCTCTGTCAGGTTTGCGCTCTTTAACAAAATTAGATTTGAGTGACTGTGGTCTAGGGGAAGGAGCTATCTCGAGTGATATTGGCAACTTACACTCATTAAATGAGTTGTATCTGAGTAAAAATAATTTTGTTACGCTGCCAGCAAGTATTAACAGTCATTTAAATCTTAAAGAACTAGAGATGGAAGATTGTAAAAGGCTTCAATCTCTGCCACAACTTCGACCCAACATAATTTTTGTTAAAGTGAGTGGTTGTTCTTCGTTGGTGACATTATTAGGTGCCTTAAAACTATGCAAGTCCAACGGCACAGTAATTGAATGCATAGACAGCTTGAAATTGCTCGGAAACAACGGTTTGGCAATTTTAATGCTGCGAGAGTACCTCGAGGCCAGTCTCTCGTTTCAAGTCTCCCGGCTATGCCAAAATTATGACTGACAATCAAGCAAATGGTAGGGACAACCTCATTTTTTTCATTTTTTTATTGCAGGCAGTGTCAGATCCATTAAAAGATTTCAGCACTGTTATCCCAGGAAGTAAAATTCCAAAGTGGTTCAGGTACCAGAATGAGGGTTCTTCAACTTTCACATCTTTTATATTATATACAAACTAGATTTGTCATGCAAGTATTTGACTGAAGAAATCTCATTGGAATCGGACAACTTCAAGAAACTCATTATTGAATTTGTCTCACAATTGCTTGTCGGTTTATAAACCAAAAAGGTATTCCAAATTAAAAGTGGTAGAGAGCCTACACTTTTCTTACAACAGATTAAGTGGTAGAATTCCTCGTTAATAGACTGAGCTCAATTTTTTGATCTGTCTTCAAGATGTCATACAACAACTTGACCAACCTGATACCAAACAAAGAGCAGTTTGCCACATTCAGTGAAGGCAGTTATGGAGGAAATCTGCATCTTTGTGGTCCAACAGTTAATAAGAGTTGCAACAATGCGGAGGAAATACCAGCAATAGAATCCAATCGAGGAGAAGATGAAGATGAATGTGCAATTGATATGGTGTCATTCAGTTGGAGTTTCGGTTCATCATATGTCACATTCATCATGGGGTTTCGCGATACTTTGGATAAACTCATACTGGCTCAGAATGTGGATCTATTACAATCTTGTATTCACTATCAATGATTGTGCTAGGCCATTAGCGTGATGTGCTTTTCTGCTAAAACTAGTTCATAAATGTGATTTCATCAAAATTAGTCTATACACATATTTCCCTTGGCTTTTGTTGGTTCCAACTCCGGACTTTTATTCATATCATTACTTTATGTAGTTTCCCCAAAAGGCTTGTGATGATTAATGCAGTTTATTATTCATGTTCAATAACAGACCACCTTTGGCTACTCTTTTTATCTCCACAAGAATGCTATGATCGTCGGTGGATTTTTGAATCTAATCATTTTAAGTTGTCATTTAATGATGCTAGAAAGAAATACGATCTGGCTGGGTCAGGTACTGGAAATACGATCTGGCTGGGTCAGGTACTGGATTGAAGGTGAAGAGGTGTGGCTTCCATCCAGTTTATATGCACGAAGTTGAGGAGTTGGATCAAACAACAAAGCAATGGACTCACTTTACTTCTTATAATCTGTATGAATCCGATCACGATTTTTTGGATCAAATATGGAAGTAGCCACAACATCAAAACGAAGCCTCGCAGAAAATGCTGGGGCAGGTGAAGCCAGTGGCAGTGGCTGCTGTGATGAAGATGAGGAACCACCACCTAAAAGATTTAGACAACTCAAATGAAAGGCAAAGCCTAGTATAACAGTGTAAGTACGCATCACAATCTCAATTTATGTTCTTTAAATTTGTACATGGTATTTCATTTACTTATTTATTCTTATCTTGCAATTTATTTTCATGTTAAATTACCATAAATGCTCAACTTCGATCAAAAAGTTGGTCAGAATCAGAATGTGTTGCTCGACCAAATTGAAGCTTTGAATTTTCTGATTTCTCATGAGTTAAAGATTAAAGAAAGAGGGAAAATTAACTGATTTCTCATGAGTTAAAGATTAAAGAAAGAGGGAAAATTAATCCTTTGTTTTGTATTCTTATTTTATCTCTCTTTCACTGCAGCATTCTGTCATTTTGTATCCATTATTAAACGTGTGAGTTTCAGGGTACACTTGAAGGGGATAACTAAGCTTATTCTAAATTATATAGCACTGAATTTGCATCGAATTTACTTAGAATAACAATAGCGCCTTCTGAGTAAACATTACAAACTAAAGCAATTTTAAGACATTACAAACTAAAGCAATTTTAAGTCTGACAAAAAGTTACGAATTAAAGAAACTGTACAAACTATAACAATTTATAGAGAAAAATGAAATTGAACGACAAATGTAGTTTGATGAAGTTAAATTATCATTTATACATAAAGATCATATCATATATTTTTTCTGTACAAGGATCATCTCATATATTTGACCAAAAAAAAAAAAAAATTATTGTTCATGGTTGTCTTTAGTGTGAACATTTGTGATTCTCATCCCTTTTATTTTGATGTTCGATTTTTTTTGGCCTTCATGGTTTCGTTGAACTTAACTGTGCTTATTTATTTTGGGCTTTCTAACTTTTGCTGAACCTTATTAATTCTTTCTATATTGGATTATTGACGCCCCTTTAATCTTTTCATTAATCCTTTTTTTATTTTTTTTCCAGTTATTCTTACTTTGAATTCCAAAAAATGTCCCTTTTTTAATCACTCATCTAATTTTTAATATTATTCTCCTCTTATTGAAGTTGTGATCTAGCTTCACTACTCAACTTTTCTAAAATTTAGGTCTTAGGTTCAAACTTCAATGGATGCGTGACTTAATTTTAAAAGTGACTTTTATTATTTTCTTGTTGATTGTTTTCACGGAGTTGGATTATTGCTCCCTTAATTTCCTCATAAGACCTCTTTTTTTTTTTTTCTTTTAGCTATTCTTATTTTTAATTCAAGAAACATCCTTTTTTTAATACACTCTTCTAATTTTTCTTTTATTTAACATTCTTGTTAATTTGCAGTCCATCCTACACACATATTATCAGTGATGAATTTTTTAACGTAAAATATTAACATAAATTACAAATGATTTAAATAAATTACAAATACTTTAAAATATAACTTTGACTTAAATTACATATATTTTTATAATTTGAAAGTAATCTTAAGTAAAAAAAAGTTCAATCAATAAGAATTAGGAAAAGAATAATATAATATTTCAAATTTAAGCAAATTTATTTTGGATAGATAGGAAGTCATGAATGATAAAGAAAACAACAAAAAAAAAAAATGGGTTGATTATGGATACAAGTAATTTGCAGGGAAAAAAATAATTTTATTTGAAATGTGGTTGTTTAAAGATGGTAAAGGGGTGCTCATAGCATCACAAGTTCCACAAGCATGCTCGACGACCATTCGATCAAGAAGAGTCAAGCTTTTGACACTCCTCAAAATTCCTTATAATAATCTCAGACGCACACATCTTGATCTTAATTTATCATGCTTGTATCCTTTGTTCACTTCTGCCACAGTGCCATACACATTCACTACAACGAAGTTTCTCTATTTCTTTTAATCGCTTTTTGTATATGCTGTGAACCTTTATTAATTGCGGATGGATTTTTAATGTTAATAAGAGTAATATTCTTTACCAATTTTTGGATCAAAAGTAAGGATTATCTCCAAACTTGCTACCCTACTTGAATCAAAATTGCATTCATGCTCCATGAGATTATCCCCCCTGCTGGATTATTTAAATTAAATTTAGGCCATGTTTGGTTTGAAGAAAGTGAAGGAGAGGAAAATAGTGGAATGTAGAGGAAGTGAGAAGAAAAGGAGTGGAGAGAATAATGAAACTACATTTCATTTTTTGGTTTGATATAAAATTTAATAGGGAAAGGAATTACAATTTTGAGAGGAAAAGAGTGGAATGAAGGGGAAGGGAGAAGAAAGGAGTGAAGAGAATAATGAAACTAAATTTCATTGTTTGGTTTGATATAAAATTTTATAAGGAAAGGAATTATAATTTTTTTTCGGACAAATTTATCCTTTGCCTTAAATATTAAACTATCTATATTAGTAATGAAATATAATTTAATATCAACATTAAACCTTTTAATGTCAAAAAGATCTAAAACAATTCATGATTTGTTGGAATTATATATATGTATATGTATAACATGGCAGTCTGGCAGTAATTTTGAAAGCTTTAATTTTCAACATAAGAAGAATTTAAATTCTTCACTTCTAAGTGTGGAATTCAAATTCTACACTATGATAAATATTAAATTCTAATGAAATTAAATACTATTTTGCAAGAGATAAGTCACCGAGCGCGCATCTCAAATTCAAATGCTATTTTGCAAGAGATAAGTCATTTACAATCTATTTATTCAAAAATCTGTTTTAAATCAGTTGAGGGGTAGTGAATTTTCAGGCCAAGTTCAAGAGCGGAATTATGGTATAATTCTCGTGCCTAGGACGTGTTTGATAATATGTCCTCGAAGGAACGTGCATCCCACCTGGTGTAATCAAAGCTGTAAGTTTTATGTATTTATTTTCAATTTTGTTTTTGAATTTTCAGAATTAATATGAAGAAAGACGTCATTTATTTCCAAAACAGAGTCATTATCAAGTTTCATAATTTCTTGTACCTGTAAACTTTGGTCTTTGAGAAATATTTGCGTCTAAAACTCATGATTAATTTTAGTTTTAGTTTAGTTTAGTTTTATTTTTTTTCCCCATAAGGTAGAGATGAGAAGAGAAACCTCATTCATTAAACACCAACAAGTATTTTAAAGTATGCTGGTGGTCTTCCGTTAGTCTCAAGGTTTTGGGCTCATTTTTGTTTGGTAGAACCATAGTTGAACGGGAAAGTGCACTACAATGACTATATAGAGATCCTGAAAGTGAGATTCTTGATGCACTTCAAATGAGTTTTGAGGGGTCTGTTAGGAAATTGGTGGTGAAGCAGACACGCAGCTAAAGTAAAATTGTAAGAAAATAAAGAACAAGTATAAAAAGAGGATACCAGAAATTACGTGGTTCGGCTTTGAGCCTACGTCCACGGGCGAAGACAGAAGGAAATATTTTTCTAGTGAAAAGGAGTTACAAGTATTGTGGTATTTTAGCTCACTTCCCAAAACCCCAATACACCCAAACTCTCTAAATCACTAATAACAAGAGTTTATAAATTCAAGCTCAAAACTCTCTCTCAAATTGAATACACTCTATGGAATTGAATGCTAAATGAGTTAGGGAGCTCTCCCTTTTATAGCCAAAAAATGGCTATTAAATAATTATTTTATTTTTCTTTTGTCAAAGCTGTGCTCCCCATTTCTTCTTCAACCTTGACATTTTGCTTCAAAAACCATGTGCTTCTCTCTTCCTCTTTGAATTCAAAGCCGTGTGGTTCCTTTGGGCTGCTGTCAAACAAACTTTCTTCTTTCTTCTTTCTTCTTCATTCTTCTTTGTTTTCTTTTCAAATTAATGACCATCTAGATGGCTGCTTTAGACCATCTAGATGGCCGGCATTTCTCCCACTTGGAGATTAGATTGAGGATTAATCAATCTCCACACCATCCTTTCTACTTCGCCATTATCATGTTGCCTACGTTTCTGCTAGGCCACAAGAGGATCTACTCCAGATAAACTTGTCAACATTTATCGGCTTGGTCAAAACATCTGCTAGGTTCTCCTTTGTATGGATTTTCTGTAAATCCACACTTCCGTCTTCCACTACTTCTCGAACAAAGTGATACTGAACTCCTATGTGCTTTGTCCTAGAATGAAAGGCTGGATTCCTTGCAATGTGCAAGGCACTCTGACTGTCACAAAGCTCAAAAATTTTCTCTTGTTTGTGCCCGAGCTCCTCCAATAACCTTTGTATCCAAATAGCTTCCTTGCAAGCTTGTGTAGCTGCCATGTATTCTGCTTCTGTTGTAGATAAAGCCACAACGGTCTGCAGTTGCGAAACCCAGCTTACAGCTGCTCCCGCAAGCGTAAACACATAACCAGTAGTAGATTTCCTTTTATCAAGATCTCCTGCAAAATCTGAATCCACATATCCCCTGACAGTAAACTCTGATCCTCCATAACATAATGCAACATCTGAGGTTCCTCTGATGTATCTCAGAATCCTCTTCACAGCTATCCAATGCTCTCCACCAGGATTTGCCATGTATCGACTAACTGCTCCCACTGCTTGTGCAATGTCCGGTCTTGTACATATCATAGCGAACATTAAACTTCCCACTGCTGATGCATACGGTACTCGAGACATCTCCTTCCTCACCACTTCATTGCTAGGACACATACTTGAGGATTATTTGAAATTAACAGGAAGTGGGGTAGAAATTGACTTACAATCTTGCATGTTGAAGCGCCGCAAGATTTTCTTCAAGTAATTCTTCTGTGAAAGCCAAATCTTCCTGTTATTTCTGTCTCGGTGAATTTGCATCCCTAGAATCTTGTTTGCTGGTCCCAAGTTCTTCATTTCAAACTCCCTAGCCAACTGTGCCTTCAATTCTTGGATTCGATCTTTGTTGGGGCCTGCTACCAACATGTCATCCACATACAACAATAAAATAATGAAATCATTATCTTCAAACCTCTTGTAATATGCACAATGGTCTGAACTGAGTCTGTTGTATCCAATGCTCATAATGAAGGAATCAAATCTCTTATACCAACACCTTGGCGCCTGTTTGAGACCGTATAGAGATTTGTTCAACCTGCAAACCAAGTTCTCCTTTTCTCTTTCTGCAAAACCTTCTGGTTGGAGCATATATATTTCTTCTTCAAGTTCTCCATGAAGAAATGCAGTTTTCACATCTAACTGCTCTAGATGTAGGTCAAATGTAGCACACATCGCCAAGACTACTCTGACTGTTGTGAGTCGAACCACCGGAGAAAATATCTCGTTAAAGTCAATACCTTCTTTCTGAGCATATCCTTTCACCACCAATCTCGCACGATACCGCTCCACTTGGTC
The DNA here is from genome assembly GCA_029618585.1 of Citrus australasica. NCBI lineage: Eukaryota > Viridiplantae > Streptophyta > Magnoliopsida > Sapindales > Rutaceae > Citrus > Citrus australasica. The sequence continues at coordinate 28,613,613 of JARCIV010000003.1, read as the reverse complement.
ATTGCCATCACGTTTGATCTTATAAACCCATTTGTTTCCAATGGCTTTTCTTCCACGTGGTAGTGGTACAAGTTCCCATGTCTTGTTCTTGTGGAGAGCTTCAATTTCTTCCTGCATTGCTGTCATCCACAAAGCAACATCTGAACTGTTTAAAGCTTCATGGAAAGTTGAAGGCTCTCCATCCTCTGTTAGAAGACAGTACGCAACGTTGATCTCTGTCACATACTCCGAGTGCCACATTGGCGGTCGTCTCTCCCGAGTTGACCGACGAACTTCTAGAGTCTCGGACTCGATTGGTTCTTGTTCCTCGTGCTCTGGTGCTGTTTCAGAAGAATCTGAATCTTTTGGATTATTTTCCACATATACCGGTACAGTCTCTAACTTTTCTTTTACAGTGCTATCATCCTCATCTTTCCTCTGCAGTTGATCTTCTAAAAAGATAACATCTCTGCTGATGACGATCTTGTGGGCAGTAGGGTCCCACAGACAATACCCCTTTACTCCATCAGCATTCCCCAAGAAGATACATCTTCTAGATTTTGAATCCAGCTTTGTTCTTTCTTGGGCGTTGTACATCACGTACACAGGACATCCAAATGCATGTAGGTAGGAATAATCAGCTGGCTTTCCAGTCCACATCTTCATCGCTGTCTTAAGCCCAATAGCTATAGATGGCAACCAATTTACTATATAACAGGCAGTTTTGGCCGCTTCTGCCCAAAATGAATTGGGTAGACCAGCAGTCCTTAACATAGCTCTTATTCTTTCTGTAAGAGTTCTGTTTATCCGCTCTGCCACTCCATTTTGTTGAGGAGTGTATGCCACCGTGAACTATCTCTGAATACCTTCTTGCTTACAGAAAGCAAGAAACTCGCCGTCTGTATACTCTCCACCATTATCTGTCCTCAAGCACTTGATCTTTTTACCATATTCAAGTTCCACCCGCGCTTTGTACTCTTTAAACACTAGAAATACATCTGACTTTTTCTTAATTGGATACACCCAACATCTTCTGGAATAATCATCAATGAAAGTCACCATGTACTTTGCACCTCCCATAGATATATCCGGTGATTCCCAAACATCAGAATGAATCAAGTCTAGAATGCATTTACTTCTACTAATAGATCTACTGAATTTTAATCTATGCTGCTTACTTATAACACAATGCTCGCAAAAAGGTAAACTTACCGATTTGAGCCCCGGAAGCAATTTTCGCTCAGAGAGAATCTTCAAACCTTGTTCCGACATGTGACCAAGTTTGAGATTCCACATCATCGTTAACTCTTCTCCATTTGATGCGACACACGCATCAGCCTCCTGTAGTGTTTCTCCTTTAAGCATGAATAGATTAGGACCGATCTTTTCTGCCTTCATCAATACAAGTGCGCCTTTAACGATCTTCATAATTCCATTCTCCACATGAGTTTTGTACCCATGACTATCCGTTTGTCCCAAAGACAATAGATTTTTCTTTAGGCCGTTGGCATGTCGTACCTCCCCAATTGTGCGAATTGTACCATCAAACATTTTTATTTTGATAGTACCAATACCAGCGATCTCCAAGGCATGATCATTACCCATATATACAGATCCTCCTGAGATAGGTTCATATGTATGGAACCATTCTCTCTGAGAGGTCATGTGCCAGGTAGCTCTTGAGTCTATAAGCTAGAAATCAGATAGTCGTTTTCTGCCTTCTGAAACAGTTGTTGCCTCGCTATAGAGAATTTCGCCATCATCTGAGGTACTTGCTACACACCCCTGAGCATTTGATGACTCAGGTTCTTTGCCCTCTTTTCTCTTCTTGTTACTCCAACACTCTTTATTGACGTGCTCTTTCTTGCCACAGTTGTAGCATTTCACATTCTTCTTACTTCTGGATTTTGATCTATCATGATTTTGACTCCCACTGGGGCCACGTTCCGTTGATCTCCCTCTCGTCACCGATAGCGCCTCCGCTTGCTGCGAACTTGCTTGTCTGTTTTCCTTATTTTTTCGCCTACTCTCCTCATTTAATACGGAGGCTGCAACATCGTCGAAAACTAAACTGTCCACTGGTTGTTGTTCGTCAGGTTGATGATGAGTTCATCATACGAATCTGGTAGACTTTGAAGTAGAAGCTCTGCACGTTCATTTTCCTCTATATTATGACCCAACGTTGTGAGTTGTGAAAATAGAGTCTTCAAGGTGTTGATGTGGTCGGTCACCATTGTAGATTCCGCCATTCGAAGAGTATAGATTCTTCAAGAAGATTTTGTTGTGTAGTGACTTGGCCTCGTATAATTTTGTGAGAGTATCCCATATTTCCTTTGCTGTGTTTTTCTCTGCCACACTGGATAATACTCCATCTGCAAGTGCCAAGTGTAGATCAGAAATGGCGTTGCCATCTACCTCGTTCCACTTGTCATCAGTTATCTCCATGGGCCTTTCTCCAATTGCTGCCAAGCAATTATTTTTCCTCAATACAGCTTTCATCTTCATTTTCCACAACGAAAAATTATTTCCGTTAAATTTCTCAATTTCATACTTTGCTGCCATTTTGTTGATAAATACCGCACACAAGCTAGTGTACCACCTTGAATAGTTGTGAGTATGTGTGAGAATGTACACCAGGAAAGTTCCCAGGAAAGACTGGAGGGGTCACAATGGTCCACTTAAAACCCAGACTCCTTAAGCTCTTATCGCCTTTGTGACAGAACTTTCCTAGACATGTACAACAACCACACAGTTGTTTTACTCACACCACTATTCCCTGCTTTGCACCGCCAAATTCTTGGGTCGCTCCCACCGTTTCTTGTGAACAGTACCGTATACGTGAACAGTACCGTATACATGAATAGTACCGTATACCCGAATCGTACCATTCCCACCGTTTCACGTGAATAGTACCGTATAAGTGAATAGTAACATATACGTGAATAGTGTCGTAACGTCAGTACCCCTTACGTGAACAGTACCCGACTCCAAAAATACAACCAATAGCTCTGATACCACTGTTAGGAAATTGGTGGTGAAGCAGACACGCAGCTAAAGTAAAATTGTAAGAAAATAAAGAACAAGTATAAAAAGAGGATACCAGAAATTACGTGGTTCGGCTTTGAGCCTACGTCCACGGGCGAAGACAGAAGGAAATATTTTACTAGTGAAAAGGAGTTACAAGTATTGTGGTATTTTAGCTCACTTTCCAAAACCCCAATACACCCAAACTCTCTAAATCACTAATAACAAGAACTTATAAATTCAAGCTCAAAACTCTCTCTCAAATGGAATACACTCTATGGAATTGAATGCTAAATGAGTTAGTGAGCTCTCCCTTTTAGCCAAAAAAATGGCTATTAAATAATTATTTTATTTTTCTTTTGTCAAAGCCGTGCTCCTCATTTCTTCTTCAACCTTGACATTTTGCTTCAAAAACCCTGTGCTTCTCTCTTCCTCTTTGAATTCAAAGCCGTGTGGTTCCTTTGGGCTGCTGTCAAACAAACTTTCTTCTTTCTTCTTTCTTCTTTCTTCTTCATTCTTCTTTGTTTTCTTTTCAAATTAATGACCATCTAGATGGCTGCTTTAGACCATCTAGATGGCCGACAGGGTCAAAAGGAATAGAGAAGAAAATATTTCTCACTATTGCGTGTTTCTATGAAGGGAAGCATAGAGATTATGTGAAAAAAATTCTCAAATACTGTGATTTTGAACCAATTATCGGAATTGTTAGTTTTATTGAAAAATGTCTATTGACTATAGATGATTTTAGCGGACAGTGGATGCATGAGTTGTTACAAGAAATGGGGTAGACTAATTATTATGAGGCGATCCCCTCAGGAGCCTGGAAACTGCAGTAGATTGTGGGAGGAAGCAGATGTATGTCATGTATTATCACAAAACAGTGTAAATGTTTGCTAAAGCTGAAAACTTGTATTTTTGGGATCATGATAACTTATTTAACTAGTTCACTCTTGGCATAGTTTTATCAATATTTTCTTTCATTTTTTCCCACTTATTTTTTTGTTATAACGTTTAGGAAACTGATGTAGTTGAAGTCATCGTATTTGATCGCTTTAGCAACAAAGAGATGCATTTCGGTGCTAAAGCCTTTTCTGATATGATCAATCAGACTTCACAAGAGCACCACATTTAGAGGAGCTGAATTTTGAAGGATTTACAAGGTTGTGTGAATTCACTCATTTTTGTTCCTTCAAAGAAGCTGAGTTTTTTTAATTTGAAAGGTTGTACAAGTCTTACAACTTTTCCAGGCAAGACCTTTATGAAATCTCTTAAGATACTTGTTCTTTCTGGTTGCTTGAAATTGAAGAAATTTCTAGACATTGTCCAAGTTCTTTGGGATGGAACTGACATTAGAGAACTATCATTCGCAATTGAACTTCTATTTAGACTTGTTCAGTTGACTCTGAATGGCTGCAAAAATCTTGAGCGTCTTCCAAGGACCATAAGTGCTCTAAATTATCTATCCACTTTGAATCTTTCTGGCCTTTTGAAATTCAGAGAGTTCCCAGAGAAAACTTCAAGCAAGGATCAGCTCTTGGAGATTCATCTGGAAGGATCTACTATAAGAGGATTGCTAGCATCTATTGAACTTCTTTCTAGCAATGTCTTGTTGAATTTGAAAGATTGCAAGAATCTCAAGAGTCTTCCAAGTACTATAAATGGTTTGAGATCTCTTAGAATGTTGCATCGCTCTGGCTGCTCCAAACTTAAAAATGCGCCAGAGACCTTGGGGAAAGTTGAAAGCTTGGAAGTTAGATTGTCCTGTTAGAATCGAGCCAAAATGCAGAATGATTTCGACTGTGGAACAGTGTGCAGTGGAGACAGTAACAAAGTTCGCAAAAGCAGAATTAATTGCTCAGGCACTTTACAAAATTAATAATTTCCTTTATAACATGCAGTACTGTATTACTTCTATGTGCATTCTTATTAATGTTGCTCGGCAGAAAGATTCAGATTCATGGAAAAAGAATGTTGATAAGGGCATCAAGCTATCTACAACAGCAGTATCAGCCTGCTCACTTGCCTGCCATAGGCTGATTCAAACATCAAGAGCCATGCCAAAGAGTTGAATCTAATAACAGCAAATTCACATCTTAGGTGGCCTTTTCTTCTAGCTTAGTCTCTGCATCATTTTTTATGGCAGGTTCGTTCTATAATAATCTCATAAGCACATATCATGATCTTTATTTCATCATGCTTGCATAGTTTGTTTACTTCTGCAGAGTGATATACACATTCACAATCTCTCTTTTGCATGACTACTATAAATTTAAGTAGAAATTGATTTTTGAATATGCTCTTATTCTTTATTAATCATATAAAAAGTTCAGACGTCAGGCTATATGATTATTTACAGCTGTCTTGCAGATGGATTCGTAACCTTATTAAGTAATATTATCAACAATTTTTGGATTTGCTTATCTATGTTCATCAATTGCATACGACTGTAGCATTTACTTGATTTTAGAGCCTGGTCGTGGAATCAATATTGCATTGAGAAATACAGAAATGATCAAATTACAAGCCTCAGGAGTTGCTATTTATGTTATTATTGAAGGATGATTCAAATTCTAATCCCTCAATAATCAACTTTAAGTGATCACATAATAATTGACTTAACTTCGACATGCTTATTTCATTTTGCGCTTTTTTCCCCCCAATTATAATCTTGAGTCTTGACCATAGTAACCCCAAAATTGATATTATATTTTAAAAATCAATAAAAATCTATTATTAATATAAATAAATTAAATATGTTTTTGGAACCGAAGCCAGTGGAATGGCTGCTGTGGTGATGAGGAACCACAACCTCAAAGATGAACTCAAATACTTACTATTATCTGAATTTGTCACTAAGCATGCATTCAAATGTTATTTCATTTGCATTCTATTTATTGAAAAATCTGTTAAACAGTCTTAAACCTTTCTTTCCAAGCTTTAAGCATCTTCAAAGAAAAATGCCAAGCTTTTAACCTTTATTTTACAATCTTTACTTATTTTAATGAGAAAATTCGACAATAATAAAAAAAATTGAAAGATTGTAGTGGAATTACTCCAGAAAATGCAATTACATTTGCAGATCCCCTTAATAAAATACATAAAGAAATCATTGCTTTTGGTGTGTAGATTATTGAAGCTAGCTTATTGTTGCGGACCGCCCAATTCGCTAGCTCAATTTGCTCACCAAGAGCCAACATAAGGCCAAGAGTGCTAACTTAGCCCAATTTCGAAAAGTTATAGGCAACTCTAGCACATATAAGCTTGTAAATACTCTAGAATTCTCTATATATTTCCAGCACATGTAAATTCTAGATAGTTGATAGATTTCTCTAAAATCTCTAGAGCTTAGCAAGCCTCCCCTATAAATATGGGATGACATTAGGCATTTGTACACAATAACAAGTATTGTAAGTAACTCAAGCATTGTAATCTTTTTTTTGTGCAATACAAGTTTTCTTGTTCAGCTCCATTGCCCTCTTCTCTAGTTCGAGAAGTTCAAGGCTTACTTAGCAATATTCGGCAAAATTGTCTAAGTGCCGCACGGGTTAGTTGCGCAAAATACTCATCCCGTGACATTTTGTTGACATCAAATAGTCCATGTCTTTTCTACACTAAAGACCAAAATCATTCTTCATTATTACTTTCGGCACACATTTTAGACTAAACTTGTATGTTGTCTGAGAAATTAATTAGAACCCATAAAAATGCTTGCATTGATTTCTTTGAAACAAACTTAATTGGAAATCCAGAAAAAAATGTCAAGCCTTTTAACCTTTACTTTCCCATCTTTACTTATTTTAACGAGAAAATTCTACAATTTAAATAAAAAAATTCTTAAAAGATTATATTGGAATTTTTCCAAAAGAGTAAATCCTTAAAAGATTTTTAGTGGAATTATTCCACAAGAATAAATTTTTAAAAGATTAAAGTGGAATTCACTGTGTCCTATAAAATGCAATTACATTGAAGAGGCCATTAATAACATGCTTTTGTCAACATCATGTCGACCATATCTTTGGTCACATGCATTCTTCATAATTACTTTCGACATACACTTTTGATTAAACTTTTTGTCTTTGGAAAATTAATTTCCATGTGTTGTGATTTTCACTGATGGATTTAAAAAAAAAACGACTTTTGCAAGGCATTTCCGACTTTGGGAGAACTTTTTTTTTTTAACGTTTGGATTTTATAGAATCTGGATTTGGAAAATGATAGGAGTTGTACAATACATACCTCGGCTTAGGATCAAGCTTCGGGTTTGATATCAGGTTCGTTCTATAATAATCTCATATGCACATATCTTAATATTTATTTTATGGGAGATTCCCAATTTTCTTATAGTGCAATCAATATTTACTATTTGTCCCCTATTTCTTTTATAATAGTCAATAATTTTTTCGATAGTATAAGTTTATAATATTATCTTTATTTTCAAATACACTTTTATTCATATTTATTATTGATTAAATAAATCATATTAATGGAAATAAAAATAAAATTAAGTATTAAAAAAATAAGAAATATATGTTTGTAAAAAAATTAATAATAAAATATTTTTCTTGTACTTTGTATTCTATAAACATTTTCTTATAATAAATGTGTGAGAAAATTATTATAAAATGATAAAACATTATTATAAGAAAACTTGATGATAAATAAAAAATTATTACAAGATAAGTAATAAAATATTTTGCCTGCACTGTTTATATTTTATTTTAAAATATTTATTATAAGAAAATGTTCACAAAATAAAATGATAAGAAAAAAATCTTATTATTAAATTTTTTTACTCAGATCATAGCATATATATTTTTTTTTAATACTTCATTTTTTATTTAGTTTCTATTCATGTGATTTATTTAATTTATAATAAATATAAATAATAGAGTGATTGAAAATAAGAGTAATATTATAAATTTATTCTGTTGAGAGATTATTGGATATTATAAAAACAACAAGATGATAAATGGTATATATGCTATATATTAATTATAGAAGAGGAAAATTAACAATGTCCCATTAGTTTGTTGTTGCGGTCGAAAAGTCTCTTTGAGCCATTCATACTTTCTTCTGCGGGATATGTGGCCCACTTGCATATCCAATCACAACTGTCTTCCACCCAAACGAGCCGCAGACCACGTGCTTTTCGAATTGGAAAAACAAAACATAATTCGATATATGTTTTTCATGTCCATTCACTTTGAAGCACATGTTCCCTTCTCTCATTACAGCATATCTAGCTAAATTGTGAGCTTGGACATTACATGCCCTTGGAACGTGTTGAACTTTGACTTTTTGGAACCAGTTGCTCTATTTTTAGATTTCAGAAATCACCCAAAATATCTCAGCTTTACTCCCTTTCTTCTTGTTAACTAAATCAGCAACTTCTTGGCAATCCATCTCCATTATCAGGTAAAAAGCAATGCATGCGGCCCGGCAACACGAAAGTCATCAAGATCACGCCCTATAGTATCCTTAGGCTCAGATGCAAAATATTCATTAGTCATAGGATTCCCATCAGAGCTAAACTTCTCATCAAATTGAAAAAGGATATCTGTAGAATGGGGATTGAAGCCCACGATCATGGAGCGATTATCCTCTTCAGCAACTCAATCGCTGGAAGCCCTCTGAACACCCGGATCATCTAAAAAAGGAGGGTTAGAGTCCTTAGTGCATCCAGCAGCATCTCCTAAACAGTAGGATCCTTTAAACCATCATCAGTTTGAATTATTTTCATAGAAACCATATCAAGCCCATCTTCTGCAATATTCTGATAAATAAGTGATTGAGCATCTAGAGGAGCACCCTCACTACCATTAGGCCTCAATGGCTGAGCCTCTTCGCCATCCCCTTTGGATGCACAGCAGCATCAGACATCAACATCTTACCTTTATCATGAACAACAGTATCCTGCACCTGACTAACAGGCTGCTAGCGCTCCCAAAGCCCAGGATTGGCAACAAAACAAGTATCAGTAGAGTGCCCAAGATGTTTACACAAGGCACAATATAAAGGAACATGCTAAAAAATGACATTTTGCCAAAAAACACCATCACCTTCACTAGTCCAAAGTTTGGGCAACAACGGCCGCGAAACATCCAACTCAATCAGAACTCTAGCAAGCGAGGGTCGATTAATAGCAGTAGTAGCATGGTCTACTCGCAGAGGCTTACCAATAGTATTAGCAATAAAAAATAAGGCATCTTTGTAATGAATAAATTGCACTGGTGAATATGGCAAAGAAACTTAGATAGGAACAATAGGAGATTCCTTAGAGCACCGAATTAAAGTCTACAAGACTATGCTACATGAGATTCAAACCCAAGACCTGAGTCTTGATAAGGCTACCCACCTAAATCACTTGGAAAATGTTCAAATGTATTTTAGATAACGTGTTTTAATCTGTGAGGGTTGACACAATAGGATTTAGATTCGAGATGTTTACGGTTGCGAAGCTTTGTATGTTTTCTTGATCCTTTGTAAACTCACATTATTTTCATAGTAAATTGTTTTGTCTACAAGTGGACATAATAACATATCTAGATTTTTATCTTAAATCGTGAGGATCAAACGTTCTCTAGTAAAAAAATCTCTATGTTGTGGATGTTCATTATTTTGCATATTTATTTCCATTACCATAAATTGATTTTTAAATTTATTGATAGTGTTTATATTGAATTATCTTTATTAAGTAGGAAATAAAATCATTAATTTTAAAGAGATTACTATTGTTATCATCAATTATATTGAGATAACAAAATAAAAATAAAATTGATAATATAAAATATTTACTTTAGTTATCAATTATTATATATACACAAAAAAATATTTTATATACATATTTATCAATATGAAAATAAATTATTCAAAATCACGTCCAACTTAATCATTTACAATCTTATTATAGTTTAATAGTAAGATTAAATATACATACAACTGTTTTTAAAATTCACAAAACTTTTGAAATTTGTATCAAACGTTTAATTAATTATCTTTATAGTTGATTATTTCTCATACAATTAACAATAATTATTTTAAAAACTACAAAATTATCAAAAGAATCCAACATCTTTTAAGGACCCAGCTGAAATTTAACTAATAAAGATTTACCATTCCTATAGGTTGCCAGTAGTTTTAACTATTTTTAATTAGTTATTAATATCAACCGTTTGATTCCATTCCATTTTAATGGAATCGAATGGTTTCAACATGGGTAATGGGCAGAGTGGCGTGGACACGTCATCAATTGAAAAGCCAGATAATCTTCGCTCAGTTTCCTCGAAGCTTCCATTACTTTTTGACGAAGACTTGCTTTTGGAAATACATACATATTTGCTAATTGCTTTATTTTTTTCCAAAAGAATATATTTGCATGATTAAATTCTCTGAATCAAATACTGCATAATAATACTGGATTGGAGTTCATTTAAGTGGCTTTCTGCAATACACTCAAAAGCTGTAAGTTCTATCTCATACATCTCTCTCTTTTACTTTCATAATTAATTTGCATATCTTGATGTTTAAAAACAAATAAATAATGATAAAATTGAAAGAAGTTTTTTAGTGTTAATTTTGCACAAATTGTAAATTGAGAGAAATCTTTCAATGTTAATTTTGCAAAAACTCTTTGCCTTCTCTAAGAGGCTTTAATCAAGATTTGCTCAAGTAGAGATCGGTGTACACACTCTCAAATCGGCACTTGAAAAAAAATACTTTACATTTTGGGATTTATTATGTATAATTTTAATTTGCTTTTTGGTAAAGAGAGTAATTGAGAAGCAGATGAATTATCTGTTTAGTTTGTCTGAGAATAAGATCATTAATTTGAATTCAGAACCATTGTCAAGTTTAATAACTTTTTATTTCAATAAATTTTTTACTTTAAAAATACTTGGGCCAATTTATTGTCAATTATTTTTAATAAAATTCACCCTCCCCATCGAGTTCTGAAAAAAAGAATAAAATTATTATATATTTGTCCATTTTTATTAGGTGGTTGGAAGGAAATGGAAAAGTTTCAGTTTCTCTCTCAACATCTCTTTGCTTATATATAGTTTCGATGATTAGTTATTACCTTGATATTTTTATTTTTATTTTTATTTTTTTGGTGATATATATATGTAACTCTAATAACTTCTTTTAAGTTATTGTAGATAAATCTTTTATAAAACAACGTACAAAGAGGTTCCTATTGAGCTTCTTTATTTTCATTATTTATTAACCACCAATCACATATGAAATTATGAGAGAATTCTAATTGAATCTGATGTTGAATATAATTATTTAAAAATTACTTCAAAATTTTTATTTTAGCATTTAACTATTTATTAAAATAATAAGTTATAATCTAGTTAGAAATTTAAGGAAATAGGATATTTACACCACTAAAATTTAAGCAAATAGTTATGTAAAGTCCCAAATTTTCAATAAAGGACACCAAAATCTTTTTTCAGCTATACTACTTTTGTAGATAGTAACTAAAAACATTGATTTTAATTTTTTTTAATAAATACATATAAAATTTAATATTTTAATTTTTTCTAATAGACCAATAATATTAGAATATTTTAAAAATAAAATAATTTTAAAAAATGTAAATTATTATATTTTACTAATATATTTGTATTTATTTTAAAAAAATTTAAATAAATAATTAGGTTAAATAGATTTTACAATTAAAAAAAATGATTTCATGCATTAATAATATTAAAATTATTGTTATATACTTATCTTAATATTATAATTCTATTTATTACAAATATTTTTAATAGATATTGTTACATTTATTTACTATCATATTTATGTTAATTATAAAACACTAAAATTATTTTTTTGAGTTATCAGAGCTAAATGATATCATATTCAAAAGAGGATTTTAGTGTTTCTTATTGAAAATATGGTGTCTACACGACCATTTTTTTTTCCAAATTTTGGGGTGTAATTGTCATTTTACCAAAATTTAAATAAAATATTTAAATCAAATAATAAATCCAAATAATATGAATTTAATATAAATAATTACATACTTTTTTTACTTTTATGATATAAAATCATTTTTATTATTTTACTTTTATTATGTAAAAATAATTTCAATAAATTATTTTATTACTTAACACATTTATAATTTACTTTTGTTTAGAGAGATTTATAATTTACTTATATAGAAATAGTACTACTTCCTTAATGAATTTTTTATTTTAAAAATGAATTTAACCAATAAATTTAATAAAATAATATTATAAAAAAATTTAGATAAACAAGATCATGCATATACCGCACTAAATATGGCACTGTTTTAAAGGTTAATGTAATATTGCTACGCAATAAAGCTCAAGCAATATAATTAAGTATTATTTATTAATAAACTTTTAAATTTTATTTGTCAAATAATAAATTTTGATAATAATATTAGTATAAAATATTTAAATAAACATTATTGTACATACTACATTAAAACATAGTACTGCAATATAATGTAGTGCACCAAACACTCCCTAAGCTAGTGTATACGACTTTGACACTTTGAGATAATCCATGACTCTAGATGAATTTTGTTGTTTACTTAGTATTGTTCCTAGGCAATCATTTCTTCTTCTTTTTTTCAAAATTTTCAGAAACAATTAATATTGTGATGGCTTCGTCGAGCATACAAAATGTGCCTAATTGGCCATATGATGCCTTCTTAAGCTTTAGAGGAGTAGACACCCGTAAAAGCTTCATAAGTCATCTCTATGCTGCTTTGAATGGAAAAGGAATTTATGTATTCAAGGATGACAAAGAACTTGAGATAGGAGCATCCATTTCACCTGGACTTCTTAAGGCAATTGAAGATTCTAGAATTTCAATTATTGTTTTCTCTCAAAACTATGCTTCCTCCACTTGGTGCTTGGATGAACTTGTTAAGATTGTTGAATGCAAGAACAAAAACGATTATCAACAAATGGTTTTTCCAATTTTCTATGATGTTGAACCCACTATGGTAAGGAAACAAACCGGAAGTTTTCGAGAAGCTTTTTCTAAACATGAAGAAGCTTATAGGGAGAATCTAGAAAAGGTGAAAAATTGGAGAGACGCTTTGAAAGAGGTGGCTAATATTTCTGGCTGGGAATTGAAAGAGTACAGGTAGCCATTCTTATTATTATGTATATCATTTGAAATAGCTTTAATCAGCATACTGTTGTCAATTAAATAACTTTTTTTCAATATGTATATGATATGATGTGTACTAATTGAATAATAGCTCCATATACGAATATTTGCAAAAAAAAGTGGTATAGATGGATGCAGATATTTACATGAACGCACCTAAAGATTAGCCATATGTAACAACATCTTACATTACTTCAATTTTTTCCAACGAATATTGCATATTTTGGGTTTTTTCTATTACTAAATTTATTTAATACCGCATTCAGACTCACTGTAATTTAACCATACTGATCTTTCTTTGTTCTTTAACTGCAGGAATGAGTCAGAATTTATTTGGGATATTGTCAAAGCGATATCAAGTAAAATTCCTTTAAAATCAGAGACTCTTAAGAAGCTAGTGGGAATAGATTCACGTTTGGAAGAACTGAGGTCTCTTATGAACAAAGGGCCTAATGATGATGTTCGTATGATAGGGATTTGTGGTATGGGAGGTTTAGGTAAGACGACTCTTGCGCGAGTTGTTTATGACTTGATCTCTCATGAATTTGAAGGGAGTAGTTTTCTTGCCGATGTTAGAGAAAAATTTAAAAATAAAGGCAGTGTAATCTCTTTTCAAAGGCAACTCCTTTTCGAAATATTGAAGCTTGAAAAAGATAGCATATGGAATGTCGGTGAGGGCATCAACATTTTAGGAAGCAGGCTGCAACACAAAAGGGTTCTTCTTGTTATTGATGATGTGGCTGACATAAAACAATTAGAGTATTTAGCTGGAAAGCGTGAGTGGTTTGGTTCTGGCAGCATGATCATCGTAACATCGCGAGATGAACATCTATTAAAGACACATGGAATGGATGAAATATATAAGCCTAATGAACTAAATTACCATGATGCTCTTCAACTTTTCAACATGAAAGCTTTTAAAATCCAAAAGCCTCTTGAAGAATGTGTGCAGCTGTCAGAAGGTGTTCTACGGTATGCCCGTGGTCTTCCATTAGCTCTCGAAGTTTTGGGTTCCTTTTTGAATGGTAGATCCGTGGATCTATGGAGAAGCACCTTGGAAAGGCTACAAATAGAGCCTCCCAATAAGATTATGAGTATACTTCAAATAAGTTTTGACGGACTACAAGAATTAGAGAAGAAAATATTTCTCGATGTTGCATGTTTCTTTAAATGGAAGAATAGAGATTATGTAACAAAAATTCTAGAGGGATGTGGTTTTTCCCCAGTCATTGGAATAGAAGTTCTTATCGAAAAGTCTCTATTAACTGTTGATGATGACAACAGACTGGGGATGCATGATTTGTTACAGGAATTGGGACAACTGATTGTTACGAGACAATCCCCCGAAGAACCTGGGAAACGTAGCAGAATATGGAGGGAAGAAGAAGTGCGCCAGGTGTTGATAAACAATACAGTAAGTGAATAATAAAGGGGATCTGAAAGTATTTATTTTCTAGCTCTGCTCACTTCTTTTAGTTAGTTAAATCTCTAACGAACGACTTTGTTTATAATTTTCAGGGAAGTGAAGTAGTTGAAGGAATAATGGTTGATGATTATTTCTTTCATGGAAATGACGTGCATTTAAGCGCAAAAGCATTTTCACTGATGACCAAACTAAGATTGCTCAAAATCAGTAATGTGCAACTTCCTGAAGGCCTTGAATACCTCTCTAACGAGTTGCGGTTACTTGATTGGCATTGGTATCCTTTGAAATCTTTGCCATCAAATTTGCAATTGGATAAAACTGTTAAATTTAAAATGTGCTACAGCCGCATTGAAGAATTATGGAAGGGTATCAAAGTAAGATCAATTGTTTTTTTTTTTTGGTCACTAATTTATATTTTTCAGTGAATAATTATTGATAACAATTTATTATTATAGTAGTATATGAATTAAGAAATATCATTTTAGCTCCTTTTTGTTTTCAACAGCCTTTAAACATGTTGAGAGTCATGAAACTCAGCCATTCGGAGAATCTGATTAAGACACCAAACTTCACAAAGGTCCCAAACTTAGAGGTGTTGGATCTTGAAGGATGTACAAGGTTGCGTGAAATTCACCAGTCTTTGCTACGTCACAATAAGCTGATCTTGTTGAATTTGAAAGGTTGTACAAGTCTTACAACTCTTCCGGGTGAGATATTTATGAAATCGCTTCAAACACTTGTTCTTTCTAGTTGCTTGAAATTGAGGAAACTTCCACACGTTGTGGGAAGTATGGAGTGTCTACGGGAACTTCTTTTGGATGAAACTGATATCAAAGAACTACCTTTATCTATTGAGCTTCTATCCAAACTTGTCTTGTTGAATTTGAAGGATTGCAGAAATCTCGAGACTCTTCCAATTACTGCAAGCAGCTTAAAATGTCTAAGAACTCTAACGCTCTCTGGTTGCTCGAAAATAGTGAAATTTCCAGAGAGTGTGATAAGTATGGAAGATCTGTCAGAGCTCTTTTTAGATGGAACTTCTATTGCAGAAGTACCATCATCAATAGAACTTTTAACCAGACTTGAATTGTTAAATTTGAAGGACTGCAGAAGTCTCGTGAGACTTCCTAGCAGTATAAATGGTTTGAAATCCCTCAAAACTTTGAATCTCTCAGGCTGCTTCAAACTCGAAAATGTGCCTGAGACGCTTGGGCAAGTAGAAAGTTTGGAAGAACTTGATATAAGTGGTACAGCTATAAGGCAACCTCCATCGTCGATTTTTCTTATGAAGAATCTTAAAGAACTATCTTGTCGTGGGTGCAAAGGATCACCATCATCTACATCATGGTTTCTGCGCTTCCCTATCAATTTGATGCGATGGAGTTCAGATCCGGTGGCTTTGAGTTTGCCGTCTTCTCTGTCAGGTTTGTGTAGTTTAACGAAATTGGATATCAGTTACTGTAATCTAGGGGAAGGAGCAATCCCAAGTAGTATTGGCGACTTATGCTCATTAGAAAAGTTACATCTGAGTGGAAACAATTTTGTTTCGCTACCGGCAAGCATCTACCGTCTTTCTAATCTTCATACGATTGAATTAGTGGAATGCAAAATGCTTCAAAATCTGCCTCGACTTCCAGCCAGTATATATTCGATTTCGTTAGGGGGTTGTGTTTCGTTGGAGACATTATCAGGTGTATTAAATTTAAACGAGCATCAACTCCCGTACTTAGGCCTTTATTGTGTGGATTGCTTGAAATTGGCTGGCAACTATGATTTGTTGCTTTCACTGCTGAAAGAGTACATTAAAATTTCTGAGGTCAGTCTCTCATCTCACCTGTGCTAACATTATGCCTAAAACTGATGCAATACATGTTATGTCTTTTTATTTTATTTATTTACTCACTTTTTTTTTCCGTGGGGTTGCAGAATATGTCACTGTCGGACAAGTACATGAGTGATGTGAGTTTCTTACACTGTCTCTCACCTGTTGCTAAAATAATGCCTAAAAATTATGCATTGGTATGGCTTTCTAATATAAATATATATATTTGGTGGGTTTCAGGACCCTACGATAGGTTTTCACATTGTTGTTCCTGGAAGTGAAATCCCAAAGTGGTTCGAGTATCAGAATAATGAGGGTTCTTCAATAACAATAAGCACGCCTCCAAAGACGTATAAGAATAGTAAGCTTCTGGGATATGCTATGTGCTGTGTTTTTCATGTCCCTAAATATTCACTTCCTTATTATCATCAGTGGTTTCCATATCCCGTACATAAGCTGCTCATAAATATTAAGCCTATCACCTCGGGTTTGGGGGGCATTTCTTTGAGAAAGCAATTCGGTCAGGCTATGTCAGACCATCTTTTCCTATACTACCAGAATTGGGAACGTATTAGTAAAGTGGAATTTTCTTCGCCGTCGGGATTGGAGTTGAAGAGGTGTGGTGTCCATCCAATATATGTGCATCAAGGGGATAAGTTCAACCAAACAAGTGATCCGGTTTGGAATTTGAACGAATTCGGTCACGATTGTTTAGGTTCAACATCCTTTATGCGTAGCCTTAATGATGACTTAGACAGGGCAGAAGCCAGTGGAAGTTGCTGCGGGGATGATGCATGATCAACGACGTCGTCTGAGCGAAGCTTTCTAAAGCGAAGTGTTGAAGGATATGTTGGGGCGGCTGAAGCTAGTGGAAGTGGGTGCTGTAATGATGATGAGGAACCACAACCTAAAAGATTTAGACAACTCGAATGAAGGGCACATATTTTATTTTTCTCTGCAGATCGCATTTCATTTACTTTCTCTGTATTTATTTATTGTATCTGTTCTTGTTACTTATTTCCCTGTTAAATTACCAGAAAATGCCTGGCTTGGGTCAAACAGTTGGGACAGATGTTTTATTACTCTGTTTTTTCTGCTTTGTTTTATTACTCTGTTTTTCCTGCAAAAGATGCCGTACATAGATGCGGTGAGCGCGAGTTGTTTGGTAGACTTGAATGACTAATTATTTAATGTTGTGTGTTGAATATTAAAATATGCGGATAGCTTATTGCTTTTGAGATCATGTGAATTCTAAGAGATTGGACAAAATTTTGAAAAAATATATAAAAGGACTGGACTTGAAAAATGATTAAGAATTAGAAAAAAAAACGTAAATTAACACAAAGCAAGCATGAGAGAGTTCGATGCATGCCAATGAGAAATAATTGAAACATAATTTAATCGATACAAATGAACTTGTTGTGGAGAGTTCAAATACGAAACTTTAGCACTAATATCGTCAATTAGTAAATCATTTAATTCAAAAACTCAAGATACTAGGTAAGTGTCTAACATTAGTATTAAAAATAAATCTTAAGATTGAATATTTAACTATTTTCAAAGTTAACAAAACAAAACTCCCTAGATCTTTAAAAAAATTATTTAAATTTAACGTGGATGCGGTTGAATAACATGGATCAATTATAATGAATGCTCCACCACTTAAGTCTTAATTAATTAGCCAGATCAAAAATATTATGTTAAGACTTGTAAATAACATTCAACATTTTGTGGATTTTTGGACTCAAATATTTTAAGAGAGAGAGAAAATTAATGAAAGTATTTGGTATTGGATTTGATTATCACGTCAGGATTAACAATTAAAATAAAATCTCTTGCTATAACTACTTATCTTTTTACATATTTGAATACGTGAGAGTCACCGATAGAATCAATATAAGTATATTTCTTCTAGATTCTGCCTAGATAAATATGCTTAAATTTCTTGTTCCAAGAAGAAAAGGTATTATGTAATCTTGGCAAATACAAACACCAAGAAAAATTTTTGACCATGTCAAAGTAACATATGGCCGGTTAAGAACTCGATCAACCTAAAAGTATTTATTTAATGTCAGGGTGATTGAAAAAAAATTGACGAATTATCATTAAACAAGCAACAAAATAACAAATTCTTTGAAAAGAAATTATATAATAGAAAGAAGAAATTATCACATAAAAAAAAAAAGTTCCAGTTTTTGCCTTTAGCCTCTCCTCCCCAAGTTGTCGGGCATGGACTTGTTTTCGCTTCCGAAAGGAAAAAATAAAATAAACATATGTATATTAAAATAATTTTAATCTTCAAAAAATATTTTAATACTTTACAATATTATATTATATTAAACTAAATTTTATAATGGATATAAACATAATATTAAAATAAATATATAAAGATTCAAATTATTTTAAATTTATATAAAATAATTTTAATATTATCAATACATGAGATATTTTTTATTAGTTGTAAAAGCTATTTAACCCAAATATTTATTTAAAAATTATGTAATAGATAAAAAGATATTTTTAAAATAATATTATAGTTTACATTTTAAAAATTATTTTATACATATTACAAATATTCCATTATTTTTAGTCTATTAGAAAAAATAAACTATTTAAAGTATATTTGTATTTATTACAAATATTTTAACGTTAATTTTTTTAAAGTTACTACCTATGAAGGGTATTATAGCCAAAAGGGAGTTTAGGTATCCTTTTGCTTTTAAGTTATTTTATCTTAAATTTTTAATACAAAATTGAAATTATTGATTTCACGCAATTCAACTACTATAGTGGATGATTTAACATCGTAAAATTTTCTATTGACTTTTAATATTAACCATTAGATTGTGAGAGGTTAATGGCTCATTTTTTGTGTCAAAATTTAAGTTAAAATATGCAAAACCATGCTTTTATAACGAGAATATAAAATAAATAGATAATATTTCATGAATATTATTGGAGGTAATATTTACTTATTATATTAATTACCATCATAAATGCCATCAGCCTCTTAGTTACATAAAATTTTATAACCACAATCAATGAATATCAACAAAACAATCTTTCATGATTCATAAACTATACAGCTAATTAAGAATTTATGTTAATTTCAACTTTACGAAATCAACAAAGTGATATTGGAAAATTATATGAAAATAGGCTTGCAAAACTTAAACTTATATTCCTACCATATAAAAGTATTCGTTGTAACATAATCCATAATTTCATGGTATAGGTTGTGCTAAATTGATGTGAAAAATAATATTCACTTCATGATTAATCATTCAATGGTCCTTAATAATATACAAAATAGTGAGCATTATGTTAAATTTTATTAAAGCACGAAAAAGGTGAAGAATGACAGAGGCAGTAGCTGCAGACGGTGGACGTGAGGTGGCTTCGGGTTTTGCTATTTTTCTAACTTTTTCTTCTTCTTTTTTTATGAAAGTAATGGATGATGGAGGGAGGATTTGTGTATGGGGAATGGTTGATGGTCAGGAAAGCTATGCCTGATACAAAGAAAGGCTCTGATATCACTTGACCCATCACAGAAGCGATACTAAATTTCATTATAACATACGTTCTTGAAAATTCAAGAAAAAATGCTCTCACAAAGAAGAAAGTATCTCTATTAAGAAATATTAAATATTATTGATAAAAAGTTTATGTATGTTATAAAGAACTATCAGTAAGAAGCCTATATATACTAAGTAGCCAACTTAATCTTAATCCTTCTTAAATAAAATAAATAATTTAAAATCCTAATTAGATTAGAATTCCAAACATGATCGAATAAGTTTAAAAAATAAATTAAATTCTAATAAAATACTAAATACTCAAATATTATAATTCCTAATAAATTCTAATTTATTTTATCTAATATGATTCCTACATTACTTCATCACTATATTGTCTGAATCGATGTCTTTTTTTACACAAATAAAAAAATAGCCTTCTTTGATACTATTTTGGTACCAAGAACTTGTTTTACTCACACCTAGTTTAATATCACTGAATACGGTGTAAGAAACTTACTGACACAAGTTTTTTGTAACGGCGAACCTGTGTCACCGTAGTATCAAAAAAATATTGATGCTTGAACATCACATACATAACGAGACTATGGTATCAAACAAATAATGATACAAAAGCATAATAAATATAACATACTTTGGTATCAATGTTTATTTGAGAAAATTTAAAAAAAAAATTAGAAATCCATATAATAGAAATTGATCATTTGCAATTGGCATTTGAATTGAAATTTACATTCATCAATATGAAAACTATTACATTGCAATGAACAATTTAAAAATTATTACATTGTTTGAAACTTATTACATTGTTTACCAACTACAAATAATTTATAATCTGATATATAGTAACAGCACAATCTTCCAACACATGTTTATTGCTTCGCGGATTCTTTCTTTCGGTAATCGAAATGAAGTCTTCTATTATGGTTTCCAAGTTCCAATTTGACATTTGCTCTGATTATTAACAATAAAAATTATTTTAACCGTTGTCCAAGGAAAAGAGGAGAAATTATTAACAGCATCATGAGAGGAAGTCTAACAATACAGTCAAACAAACAAAAGAAAACCCATGCTTGGTTGTATAACAAGCATGGAAAGTTCAACACAAACACAAACACAGAGACCAATGGAGTTAACCAAAGTAATGAAGGAATTTCTGTGCAACTGTCAGTGGACACACAGAGCAATGTGTGCATATGAGCAGGCACAAACATGACATCCAAGTGAATAAATTTAAAATATTATATCTGGCAATTAAATCAACACAAACATGAGAAAGAATAGATCCAATAAGGTAAATCTAGACAACAATGATCAAAAAGCAACAAGACAAAATTTGAGAAACAAAAGGTGAAAATAAAAATACCAGGCATTTACTCCAGTAGCACCATGGATCATAAAAATTGACAGCTAAAATAGGATACCTGGAAAGGAAATATAATACAAATCAAAGAAGGCATCATTGCAATTGCCACAGAGCAGAGAAATATTGTGATCACAGAATTGAAAATAAAAATTATAAGTTGTGGTTCAGAGAGGCTCACTTACTCATGTGAATAACTATCAAAATTATTGTCAGTTTGCATATGAGAACCTTCAACAGAATCATCATCAGCTTCCTCTCCATGCTTAAGCGAATGTATAACAAGCATTGAGTGGGATTCAGAACCAGTGGGTCTTAAATCAGGTCCTATAGAAAAATTGCGAATAATTTTTGTTAAATTTAATCTGTTCTAGAAACAATGAAAAGCCAAATAGAACTCCATGAAACCATCATGTTACACAAACAATCCAGGTGGACGATAATATACTCTGAATATGCAAAATGCACCCATGATATCCGACAAAAGAGGCACAACTATGCAAGCGGCAACCTACCATTCCAAATAAAAACAACATGGAAAGGGCTGCTATTATGGATAATCCTGCACCAGATAGTGATGCCTCTGTCAAATCCCTTGGAATTTTCCTGCAAACAGAAAAGAAATAAGTAACAATATAAACCCTGTGATTTTATCTATATGATTTACTAATACAGCCAATGCACAAAAAGATTGCTTTGCTTCTGGCCTACCGATTTAAATAAAAAGATACCGGTTGGATTTATAAATTACATAGAATCACCAACTTTTAAGTATAATGAGATGGACGAATTATAAACATTATCAAACAAGTAAAAGCGAGTCGCTAACAAAGAGCAATCAAAATCCACTGTCACAAATAGCAACATGAAAGTGCATAGTTTCAAAGCTTCGGAGTTTGTTCAAATTATAATATTTTTAATTCACATACTATTATACTAATAAAAGCTCGAACATATTTGTTGTCCCTACAGTCAAATATTTAACTTCGTATTCTTCTTAAAATGCATCAAAATCCATACATTGTAAGTATAATGAAGAACATAACTATGAGTATTAGAATTTCTTAAGCATTCAGCTGATTCACTAATAATAATAATGAAAGCCTATACATATAGAAGAATACAATCATCATACAGCCAAAATCAGTGCATTACAAGTAATAAGTTATAAAAGGCACAATTACCTGTTTAGTTGCAGATGAGTAGTTTCTCAAAGTGGATACCACAGGGCGAAGTCTCTGGATTCGAAACGCATTCACAAGGAACAATAGTCAGCAGTAAAAAAAAAGGGGGGGCAAAATGAATAATATTTAGGCATACTGAAATAGAAGAACATCCTCCTGCAGCCACTTTCTACCTAATAATTCCCCATATCTTTAATTGTTTCAATTAAAATACTGCCCTACTCACCATATAAACCGCGAATAACAACACTATAAATAACACAATTAGCAAACAGCCAAAAAAAAAAAAGGATACATAATCATATCCTATTTAAGTGAATGTAAATCAAAGTCTATAATTAGTTAGTAGACAATAACATCATGTTTACGATATGCGAATCAAAACAGATACTACATATAATTACTTTAAAAAAAATTACTAACCGGCTTATCTCAAGCAGACATGTAATAAATCATGCTTTCCATCAAATCAAGCAAAATTTATCAAAATTAATCAAACTACAGCTATAGAAACAATAAAATCACAGTCGAAATTAAGCGAAAATTAGAAAAATTTCAAAAAGAGAAAGAAAATCGATGAAAGAAATAGAGCAAACACTAACCTTTGTGAGAGAAAGAACGGCAGAGAGAGAAAGCGACGGGAGCCACCGAGATAGAGGGAGTGAAGGCGACGAGAGCCACCGAGAGCCAGGACAACAGATCTGAGCTGTTGGGTAGCGCACCCAACGTTAGCAAAGTGGTGGGTGCAAATTAACTTCCAAAGGTGCTCATTTTGAGTGTCTTGTGCCATAGCTTGTTGACGCAAGGCCGCCTGCAACGAAGTCCTGGTGTCCGCGTGTTTCAACACCTCGAATGGGGAGTTCTCATATAGATTTGTGAAGCTAGTTTCTTTGACTTGCTCTTCCTCTTTCTTATTCCTCCTCATCTTGTTTGACTTTGTTCATCCTTTGGTTGTCTTCGGTGGTGACCGAAGAATCAAGACCCATACGCTTCATAAAGTAAAACTAGGATGATTTTATTTTGTTGGGAGACTGAGAGTAATTTTTTTGTTAAGACTGAAAAGGCTGGGTGATTTGTTTTGTTTCAATTTAGGGTTTCTTGAAATGAGTGGGAAGGATTTGGGTGAGAGGGAAGATGAAGAGGGAATAGTACTTTCGTTAAGGCCAAAAAATTTCACAAGTGTTGAATTTAAGATACCCTAATTTTAAAAGTAAAACTACGTCGTTTGGAATAAGAAAAATTAAAATTAAAATTAAAAATATATATCTTAGTATCAGTAAGAGTTTATGATACCATATTATTAATAATAACCACCGGCGTTAATATGTAAAACACAATAAAAGTTAGTTAAGTCATCAAATACTGATTTTTTTTATTTAGTTTCAGCAACTTAATATAAGTGAAAGTCATTTTTCTAATAGGGTTATCAATAAAAAAAAACATTTCCTCATCATCCATTACTAATGCCCCACTCTATTGCTTGTCAATTACTTCTTAATCAGCAAATAAGTTTTCAAAACTCTCTACGGTTGGTTGAGTTGGACAACCTTAGATAGCTGTAACAAAGCTCTTAAACTCAAGCCTCAAACCATTAACAATAATTCTCTTTATTCTATATTTAGAAATTGCAGCAGTAGAATCTAACCTAGAAATTTCATGGCATAGGGATTTTAACTTGTTTAAGTACTCGTCAATCGTCATATTTCATTATAAGATTGATAGTAGCTTATTTTTCAAAAGTTGTAGCCATATGTTATTCTTCTTTGAAAAACCCATTGTAGAAGTATCCCAAGTTTTCTTAGGTATTTTAACCTTTTTTATGTGTTGCAACATTTCTTCTTCAATTGTAGTCTTGATGCCGAACACGACCTTACAACTATAATGCTTCACTTCTTTAAAGCAACATCCTCAGTTGGTGGTCTCATATTATTACCACAAACAATCTCCCAAAGATCTTGACCTTGTAAGCAAGACTCCATCAATGTTGCCCACGTATTATAATTTTTCTTGTTGAGCTTTTTAACTCTTCCAACTGCTTGAAGGCCACCCATCATATTTCCAAAACTTTAAGAATGCCAAGCAAGCTTGATGTTCACTAACGAACTTGCAAAGTTCCAAACAAAGTACTCTAAATAAAGTACGCCACTTCAAATTTGAACCCAACAACCTTTTACTCAATTGATTTTGACAAGTCAATTCCTTTAGATTAAGACAAAAGAATTGATGGCATTGTGCCACAAGGAGGAATCGGTTCCAAAGTCTTTTTTCCAGGATCCAATCCCTAAGAACATGCAACATATCCTTCACTGAAAAAACATACTGATCATATATAATGCATATTGGCATATGCCTCCTCATTAGCTTCATTTTCGTTTTCAATCTATCATGCGTTAGTAGCCAAAGAAAAGTACAAATGCTTTGTGGACTGTGTCATTGCCAAATAGAGTAGTTTTTTGGTCTAGAATTTTAAAGTGCGGGAAAGTCCAGAAAAACTTTAAAACCATGCGGTGGACTGTAATAAATAGATAATATTTTTTCCATTCATTCCCATGAAAAGTACAAATGCTTTGTGGACTGTAATCATAAATTCTGTAACTTCTCAGGGGTGTGTTCTGGCCAGGATTGGAGGTGAGAGGTGTGATATCCACCCAGTATATATGGAGGAGTTTGACAAAACTACAATCCAATGGAATCGCTTTACCACTTATAATCTGAATGGATCCCCTCAAATTTTTTTTGCATCAAAGATGGTTGTAGCAACAATGTCAAGGCGAAGCCTTACTGCATATGTTCAGGTGATGAGGAACCACAATCTCAAGAATCCATTTAGTGAACTCAAATAAAGGGAGAAGCCTACTTAGTATTCTCTGAATATTTCAGTAAGCATGCATCTTCAATTTCAGTTGGCAATTTTTATTTTATATATGTTAAATTACCACAAACCAAAATATCATCTCCAAAGTTGTTACCTTCCATGAATTGAAAATGCTTTCATGCTTGATCAGATTGTTTAAGTATGCGTTCCTAAAATATACAAAAGTGCTTAGGAAAATGGCACAGAATAATTAGTGTATAATAAAGTTTTTTTTTTGGTAATTTTTTAGATGCATATGGTTTTAAAGTTCTCTTTCTCTTCAAATAGCTGGACTTGCCATATACTATAATATTGTTTAGTAAGTCATTACTATCATATCCTATATTTTTTTTTATCTATCATTAATATTTGCATTTTTATTATTTCATTAATCTTATTTTAATTTACTTTGTATTCGTAGATATAATTTAAGAATATAATATGATTGTACTTATGTTTCCGTTTTCCTATATAATTTCCTGGAAGATGCTCTAACATCAGTTTTGTCGTTATTGAATAAACAAAATTAAAAAAAAAACAAAAAGATACAACAATTGATGCTCTCATTCACAAAGAACCAAAAAATGTACAAGAGGCATTAGATGACTCTAGAGGGCTGCTAATGTACAAGAGGCATTATTCTTAATCAAAGGCTTATTGCTAAAGGATTTTAGCATGTGGCAGGGGTGAATTACTTTAAAACATTCAGTCAAGTGGTTAAATTAGCTATTATTAGAGTGATGCTGAGCCTAGGAGTGATGAACTAATGGAAAATAAGGCAAGTTAATGTTAAAAATACCCTTTTTAAGGAGAGTTAACTGAGGAAGTATTCATGTGTCAGCCGAAAGGCTTTATTAATGCTGAGAAACCTGAATTTGTGTGCAAATTGTACAAATGTCTATATAGACTCAAACAAGTTCCTAGAGCTTAGTTTGATAAGCTAAAAAGTTGTTTATTGCATTGGGGTTTTATTAATACTAATTTGGATACCTCTCTTTTCATAAGAAGAAACACTCATTACAAGTCCAAGTACTATAAAGTTAAAAAGTTTTATAACTTAGTTTAGGAAGGCATTCGCCTTAAAAGACCTAGGAATATTATCTTATTTTCTTGGAATTAAAGTGTTGCAAGACGCACATTGTATATATTTATTACAAAGAAAATACATCAGAGATCTGTTGTCTATAGTTGAAATGGTTGAATGCAAAGGCATTGACACACTTATGGTGTCAATGCCTATGTTGGCATTGACACCCCAACATAAGCATTAAACCTACATCATATAAATTAGCATTAAGTTGGATCAAATTCACATTGTCTTCAATAAGATTTGAAAGTAAGTGAAGTTTAACACACCAATAGTTTTGGTAATCTGTGTGAAACGTAATAGACAACACCACTTATTAAATTTTATTTCTTGAAATATTGTTTAATTTATAAAATATAAACTCATTTATTAAAATTAAATATCTTCTCATAAATATAGATATAAATTATGAAATGATGTAGGTGTAAATTATTTATTAAAACCTTAATTTATTTAAGTGTTTTATTGAAATCCCATTTAAATTTTTTTTAAAAAAATTATTTATTTATAGTTATTCAAGTAGTGTTAATAGAAAATGAGTTTTATAAGAAATTTTAAGGGATGTCGAAAGGCTACTCTTGAAATAAATGACCCAAGTCCATTTTGGCCCATGTATAAGGAACAAGGTCTTAGTTTAAAGGCCGTATCAGAGTCGAGCCTCAACTCACGCTTACATAAAAAGGAATGAGAAAAAATTAAAAATATAAATACATACATAAAATTAGTTAAATCATTAATGCGTATACTAAAATTAAAAATCTGCTTACATTTATAGTCAAAAATCGTTGAAGGTTCTTTGCAAATTTTCGCTTGTGGGGCTGTGTTCAGAAACTGTGAAGGAGAATTTCTCGGGGATTTCTTTACTTGGTGGGACTTTGCACCACTCATGTCGCTTCTCTTTTGTATGAGGATGTTTTTAGGCTGCCTAGTTATCTGTTCAGCTAGCTTTTGTAATTTTAGTTTGGCTGGTTTTCTTGCTATATTTTTATTTTATTTTAATAAAACCTCATCACTTTGGTGAGGATTCATAAAAAAAAAAGGAAAAAAAGTTAGAACAACCTAGATCAAGTAAATTATATCGCAGGGATTTTCGAAGAAACTCAAGCATTGGAAGGATGAAAAACAAATATGTAGATGATCGATCTCACCTTATATGGAATTGCAAGCTAAGCTCAAGGAAGGAATTTTTGAGAAATTATGTTCGATAAAATGCCCAAGAAGGAATGCATCCCACCTGATGTGTTGAACAATGAGACGATACATCTGTTGCTACAATTTATTCACATAAGAAATTCAATTAAAGCAGTTGAATGGGAATTTTTTTTTCTCTTGTTGCCAGGAACCAAAACTATTGCCACTTTACTGGTATACTCCGGGTGTTTTCCGCTGTTTCAATTTACTTGTTGATATTTTATTTTCGTTTGCTGAAGTACGATTATTTAACAGCCAGTTACTTATTGCAATAAGAGGTTGTGGAGTCAATTGCTTGCATCATGAGCATCCCGGGAACTACGATGTCTGCTTGAGCTTCAGAGGTGAAGACAAGACACCCGCACTGCAAGAACTTTTCAGATCACCTCTAGTCCACTTTGAATAAAACTGGAATTAATGTATTCAGTGATGAAAAAGAACATGAAAGGGGAATATCCATTTCACCAGCACCGTCTAAAGTAATTGAAGAATCAAGAATTTCAGTTATTGTCTTCTCAAGAAACTATGCTTCTTCAACTTGGTGCTTGGATGAACTTGTTAAGATTGTTGAATGGAAGAACACATCATGTTCGCCAACAATTAGTTTTTCCAATTTTCTATGATGTTGAACCAACAGTGGTAAGGAAACATATAAGAAGTTTTCAAGAAGCGATTGCTAATCATGAAGAAGCTCTTAAAGGAGAATATAGAAAAGGTGCAAAAATGGAGAGGTGCTCTGCAAGAGGTGGCTAATATCTTTGGCTAGGAATTGAAAGATAAGTAATCATTCTTATTCTCAATGATTAATTTTCTAAGATGTGGATCAACTATTTTTGTTTGTTCTGCATGAATCATAATAAGTGAGAAGATGTCTAGATTTCTCCACTATTAAAAAAATGCCAATATTTATTCAGTATATTTATTTACTAGTTTCATGTTCAGTGTGTGCATGTGCATGTGTACATTTGTATCAACAATAAGATTTTGCCAAAATAGCGTTCATACTCATCTCGTTATTACAACAACCAACTTGCCTACAATTTTCCAATAAACTTTACATGACAAGATTTTATACTATGTTGTTGGGTGAATGATGTGGTAGAGCAGAGGGATTCTAGAACTTATCAAGTTTTTTGGCATAAGAATAGGGAGAGACAATAGAATAAATGTATAAGAATTTGTTAAAATTATAGGATTTAATTGAAATAATAACTTGATCAATGAATATCTACATACGAAGAGTTATAGACGAAATTAGAGAAGAGTTACATGAAGAATAACCTAGAGATTAATCAAACACAAGTTATGACTTTATCACTTCCGTTTTGTAGATATATATTATGTAATTTTTTGACACTACGTTACGCTCACACTAGCTTTAGCTCACCAACACAAATCTTTTCTTGTTCTATTCAACTCGCTGGAATGAATCAGACTTTATTATGGAGATTGTCAATCAGATATCAAGCAAAATTCCTTTAAAATCAGAGACTCTTAAAGAGCTAGTAGGAATGGATTCACACTTGGAGAAGCCAACGATTCTAATGGATAAAGGGCCTAATGATGTTCGTGAAATTCTAATTAGGCAACCCAAGAGGGGGGTGAATTGGGTTTTTATAAAATAATAGACTAAAAATAAATTATCATGCAAATTCAAAAACGAAATGAAAACAATAATAAATGAATTGATGACAAATTAAAGAGATAGCGAAAGAGAGAATCAAACACAACGATGTTTACGTGGTTCGGCCAACCTCGCCTACGTCCACGCCTCCAAGCTTTCCGGGCTTGAGGTTTTCACTAAGCAAGCCTTCAAGGCTTCAATTGCTTACACTTGACTTCCAAGGTGTCAATAACGTTTACAACTAGAGATTATCCCCAATCTCTTAACCCAAGTGTATCCCAACACTCACAATCCCTCAAAATGAAATATTACAATTTGTTTTTCTCTCACACTAAATCAAAGATTACAAGTTGATGCTCAAAGTGTGAATAGATGAAGTGAAACTTTGTTTCTAGCTCTTGTGAAGATTGCAAACTCGAGTATAAGCTCAATGGTTGTGTTGTGATCAGTCCTCTTTAAATTTGAATGAGCTTATTTATAAGTAGAGCTGAAAAACTAGCCGTTATTTGCTGTCTGCCCAAAAACGGTTCACCGTTAGTGGTTAACGGTTAACCGTTTGTGCTGGTCAAAGTTACCGTTAAGACAGAATTCAAATAAACGGTTTGCCGTTTTTAGGTTACCCTTTCGCCGTTAACGTCCAGTGACCTGAAAAGAAATACCGGTTATCCGTTTCAAGTAATCGGCTAAGGTTGTGCATGAGATGACTCTCTGGACGTTATCGATTAACCGTTTGTAAATAAACGGTTCACCGTTAGTGTACAGTAACCTGCAAAAAGAGCAACGGTTATCCGTTTAAGTAAACGGCTAAGGCTGTGGGTGTCATTACTCTCTGGACGTTATCGGTTAACCGTTTATTAATAAACGGTTCACCGTTAGTGTCCAGTAACCTGCAAAAAGAGCAACAGTTATCCGTTTGAGTAAACGGCTAAGGCTGTGGGTGACATTACTCTCTGGACGTTATCGGTTAACCGTTTATTAATAAACGGTTCACCGTTAGTGTCCAGTAAGCTCTTCATTTCCGTTTTTCACTAATCGGTTAGAGCCTAGACAAACCTTTGCTCTCTAGTCGTAATCGGTTAACCGTTTATAAATAAACGGTTCACCGTTTTCTGCCAGAAACATATTTTAAACCAGTTTTTGCAAAGAATCTTTTTCCAAATTAAAAGCCATCTTTTATAAGCATGAATGGAATAGTTTTTATGACTTTCATTTGATGAGAAATAACTCCAATAAATTTATCAAAAATCATTTAAAGTTTGTTATTATCAAAATCAAGATTATTAACATATTTATGTTAACAATCTCCGCCTTTTTTATGATGATAAACTTTGTTCAAAAATTTGGCTCCCCCTCAATATATGGCTCGCCCTTAATATATGGTCAAATTAAGAAATGGTCAATAAAATGATTTTTGCAAATAAAGTGTTAGAAAACATCATCATCATTTTAAAAATTGTCCCATTTATAAAATGCATCATTTAAAGTAAAACAGTAAAACACTTACACTCTTAGGTTCCCAAATTATCTCCCCCTTCATCATCAAAAAGAAAGAAGAGAAAAAGAAGAAATGACAAGGTCAGTTGTCGGTGAGCCAAGAAAAAATTGGGCAGAGTTTCCCCTTAAAAATGAGCAAATCCAATAAGATACATGAGAGAAAAACACTTCCAAAATGTCATTCCAATCAACTCCATCGCCAACCCAACAACTTCATGATCAACCAAGCACTTCAATAAAAAAAAAGATCCACAATTCATATCAATCTGAACCAAGACATGCAATATCAGAAATAAGCATAAAACCATGGCATCCAAATCCATAAATAACATATAGCAGTATGTGCAAATATACATGGAAAAATGCAAATAAGCAAAACATGAACTGTATGTGCGAAAATAGAATCCAGAAACTAATGAGGAGGTGGAGCGGGAGGAGAAGATGAGCTCCCCGGATCATAGCCAAAGTACCCAAGAATGATGCGCTGAGCATGGATAATCTCAAGCTGATGATCGATGCTCTGCCGCTAAAAAGTCTCAAAATCATATCGCAACTGCTGGTGATCTCGAGAAAGGCTGTCCAACCGATCAAGAATCAGCTGCTGCATACTGTCAGAAGCGGGTGGCTCAGCAGAAGCCGAAGGTGGCATAGATGCAGCTGGCTGCTCGGGAATATCAGATGGCTGCTCAGGCGCAGCTGAGGACTCCGGAACAGTGAATGGCTCAGGTGCTGGTGGTGGCTCAGAGGTGGACGGCATAGCAGCAGCTGTGGCAGGCTCCTCATGCTCAATGTCAACAGGAGGCTGAGAGACAATTCGGCGACGAGGAGGAAGTGGCTGAGAGCCTAATCTAAAGTCAGGAAGCTCATCGGGCCGATAGACATCGTTAAGCATCCTATCGTCCTCCGGGGCTATCAAGGTGTCTCGGTTTTTAGAGCTGCTGGTTTTGATCCACTTCTCATTCTTCCAAGAAAAATCGATACTCGTCATCGCCTCGGGACCCATCCGTTTATTCTCCATATGTCCGGTATCTTGAAGAGGCACATGAAAATAGCGGAGTATCTTGGTAATAATACTACCATAGGGAAGTAGGCGGTGATTAACCGCAGTGGTACTCAGCATGTGCCGCAAAATAATATATGAGAGGTTTATTGGACGATTTGAAAGTAGGCTATCTAGGATGCCCACGTCCAACCTCGTGACCTCATCCGTGTGACCTCTCCTAGGTGTCACTATGTGCTGTAAAATAGAATGAAGAATACGAACTTGGAGAGGTAAGAGTTGAGACCGGAATGGAAGCAAGCAAATATCATCCGTGAGGTCTCGACGGCGACAGATATGACGGACTGCATCCGTGTGTCGGAAATGGTCAAACCACAAGATTTTCCTAGAGGTGTAAATCTTATGTCCCTCATGAGAGATACCGAGAATTTCACCTAAATCGATATGATCAAATTCAATAGGAACACCACTAACTTGAGTAACTACCCTATGTTGAGTGGTATGGGAAATATCCATGTTCGAGTAAAATACTCGCACTAAGTTAGGGTAGACTCCCAAGGCACCAGCATATTCCGAACACTTCGATTACACACAATTAAGTTCCGGAAATCATTAAGGTTAACAAAGTAGGAGTCGATTACCTTTCGCCCATCGAAGCGGTCCTCGAACCGTTTCGCTAAGGGAGGAGTGGGGAAGTGAATCCTGGTGAATTCAGAGACTTCCCTAGGCTGAAAGGGGTGAGCTGAAGGTGTAGATTTGCGCCGAACACGTCTCCGAGAGGATTCAACCATGGAAGAGTATGGTGGAGTGAGCACAGACGAGTGCGAGGAAAATAAACTATGATTCGGATGAGAAATGGGTAAGCAATGTGAATGGAATGCTCAATGTGGTTGAAAAAGGAGATAAATCGGCTCAAAAAAGGAGGAACCCAATTTGCGGCAGTTAGGGTTTGATTTTGGAAATTTTTGATTTTGGCTTTCAATAGATGTTTTGAATCGGTGGAATTTGTTTAAAGATGATATGAAATGATTTAATCGGTTTAATTTGGCATAAGAAGCAAGAAAAATGAAGATTTGAGGAGAAAGAAAGCTTCGGTTGCGCAGGTATGGTGAAAACGGTGAGAGGGCAACTGGAAAGGAAGAAGAGAAACCCTTTGAACAGTTTAAAAACACGAAAACGGTTAACCGTTTATAATAAACGGTTAAAGGGTAACGAACAGAGGCTTGGGACAAGAAAACGGTGAGAGCCTATTGAAATACAAGTGTGCAACCCAAGAGGGGGGGGTGAATTGGAATTTTAAAACTTATCCTAGCAAATCCACACAACAAGCAATCTAATGTCTTAATAAAATCGAAAACAATAAGTTCAATGAAAGCACAATACTAAATGAGTAAGGGAAGAGAAAGAAAACTCAAGGATTTTTACGTGGTTCGGCAATCCCCGCCTACGTCCACGCCTCCAAGCACACCGGGCTTGAGGATTTCACTATCCAAGCCTTTCCAAGGCTTCAACGGATTACAATTGACTTCAAGGTGTCAATGAACCTTTACAACAAAGAGATTATATCCCCAATCTCTTCACTCAAGTGTCTCACACACTCAAACTCTTACAATTGAGATGAACAAATGAAGATTACAATGAAACTCACTCAATGAGTAGATATTCAAAAATGAAGAACAAGAAATGATTCAATCTTTTGTGTTTTTCAAGTTGAAGGCTCAAGATATCTCGTGTGCTTTTTGTTTTTGCTTGTTGGAGACATTGAAAATGAGTTGGATTTGAGTTTATATAGTTTGAGCTTGAAAACTAGCCGTTATGCATTTGTCAGCCCGAAAACGGTTAGAGGGTAACTTACAAACGGTTAACCGTTTGCGCTAGTCAATGTTACCGTTGGGCCAAATTTCAAATAAACGGTTAACCGTTTTCAGTAAACGGTTCACCGTTAGTGTCCAGTAACCTGCAAAACAAATTTAGCTTAACCTTTCTCAATAAACGGTTCAAGGTTAAAATAAACGGTTAACCGTTTTCAGTAAACGGTTCACCGTTTTGTTCCAGAATCATCATTTTAACAAAACTGGACAAAACAAGCTTTCTAGACGTTATCGGTTAACCGTTAAAAAATACAGTGCTACAGTGATTGCTACAGTGAAATTATTTTCTAAATTTACAATTTGACCCCAAAACTTTATCAAACTGTAGTATGACCCAAAACGATAGAAAACTTTACAAATAGGTCCATTTTCAGAAATTCTAAAAATTACTTTGTTAATCTCAAAACTTTCTGAAATTATGATATGACCCCCAAGAGTTTACTGTTTCGCACAAAGGTCCTTTTCAACATAATACCCATATTTTCAAAGTTCTCAAAACCTTTCACTTTAGTCCAAAATATTCATAAATCATAGTATGACCCAAAACATATAAATAGTTTCAAATAGGTCCAAATCCGAAATTCAAAACAATATTAAAGGTTTTAAAACATGTTCATTTTAGTCCAAAACACTTTGATTTTGTAACCTCATTTTCTTATTTATAAAACACAATTTATAAATCTTTGTTTAATTAATACATGTGGTTTGTTATCATCAAAATCAATATGTATAGCTAAAAAAGCTAACAATCTCCCCCTTTTTGATGATGACAAAATACATTACAAAGATTTAATCTATTTATAAAAAGCTCCCCCTTAATTAATGCAAGATTAAAAATTTATTTAAAAATAAAATAATTTGAGCTTAAAAGATTAACCATTCTTAATCTTGTTTGTTATCATCAAAATCAACATTATGAAAACATATATGTTAACACCTATGAGCTTAACGGTTAGAGGGTAAAGAGTTAGTGACTTACTGCCAGCAAACGGTTAACCGTTTGCAGCAAACAATGAAAGGATAAGAAGACAGACACAAAACTCTAGTTTCTGGAGATAAACGGTTCACCGTTTATGGGAAACGGTTATCCGTTTATTTTAACAAAATTTTCGCACATTTAATTTTAATATACGGCCAGCAACTAATAAATTCCCAGATCATTTAATTGATCTAACAATATATTATGAGCCATTTTGATGCATGATTCATGAACATGTTTTCAACCAATTTATTCATACAATCAAGAAATAACAAAAACAAAATCAATCTCAAGCAATTTATGGCCATTATTTCACAATTATAAATTAGTCAAATTTGTACATTTCAATAGCATGGATAGAAACATTAATGTGAAAATTTCATCATCCCAAGTTCATGCCGAATTTTTGAAAATTGTTCTTCACAAAGGGGTTTAGTGAAAATATCGGCAAGTTGTTTTTCTGTAGAAATAAACTCCAATGCAATGTCTCCCCTTTGAACATGATCTCTCAAAAAATGATGTCTAATTTCTATATGCTTGGTTCTAGAGTGTTGAATAGGATTCTTTGAAAGATTTATAGCACTAGTGTTATCACACTTAATAGGAATTTGTTCAAGATGAATGCCATAATCTCTAAGTGTTTGTTTCATCCAAAGTGCCTGTGCACAACAACTTCCAGTGGCTATATATTCAGCTTCGGTTGTTGAAAGAGTAACAAAATTTTGCTTCTTACTAGCCCATGAAACAAGTGAGTGTCCTAGAATAAAACAAGTTCCACTAGTGCTCTTCCTATCCACTTTATGACCAGCAAAATCCGCATCCGAAAAACATGTTAAATCTATATGAGTTCCTCTAGGATACCAAAGGCCAACATCTATGGTTCCATTCAAATAACGGAAAATTCTTTTAACAGCAAGCAAATGAGATTCCTTGGGACATGATTGAAATCTTGCACACAAACATACACTAAATATGATATCGGGTCTACTTGCAGTCAAATAGAGTAAAGATCCGATCATACCTCGATACATTTTGATATCCACTTCTTTACCTTTTTCATCTTTGTCAAGCTTGATGGTAGTGCTCATAGGAGTGCTTTTTGCCGTTCCATTTTCATAGCCAAACCTTTTGAGTAGATTTCTCACGTACTTGGCTTGGTTTATAAGAATGCCTTCCTCATTCTGTTGAATTTGAAGTCCGAGGAAGTACTTCAACTCTCCCATCATGCTCATCTCAAACTCTTGACTCATACATGATGAAAATTCTTTGCACAAAAGCTCATTAGTAGAACCAAAAATGATGTCGTCAACATAAATTTGAACAATAAGTATGTCTTGGTTCTTATTTTTAACAAAAAGAGTTGTGTCCGCTTTTCCCATTGAAAAATTGTTATCCAACAAGAAATTTTTAAGCCTATCATACCATGCCCTAGGAGCTTGTTTTAAACCGTATAAAGCCTTGGATAACTTATACACATGATTTGGAAATTTTTCATTTTCAAAACCAGGAGGTTGTTTTACATAAACTTCCTCCATAATGTATCCATTTAAGAAAGCACTTTTGACATCCATTTGATATAGAATAAAATCTTTATGACATGCATATGCTAACAACATTCTAATGGATTCTAATCTAGCTACAGGTGCAAAAGTTTCATCAAAATCAATTCCTTCTTCTTGGTTGTAGCCTTGAGCCACTAATCTAGCTTTATTTCTTACAACCACGCCGGATTCATCCATTTTATTTCTAAATACCCATTTAGTGCCTATAATGGATTGATGTTCCGGACAAGGAACTAATTCCCATACATTATTTCTCTCAAATTGATTCAACTCCTCTTGCATTGCCATAATCCAAAATTCATCATTTTCGGCATCCGCAAAAGATTTTGGTTCAATTTGAGAAATGAATGCAGCATCCTCACATGGGTTCCTAAGAGATGATCTAGTGGTAACGCCTCGAGAGGGATCTCCAAGGATTACATCTTTAGGGTGAGAAGAAACATACCTCCACTCCTTGGGGAGTGTTTGAGAAGTACCTTCATTTTGCTCCACATTTTGTCCTAATGATGCTCTTCTTGAATTCCATTTGTTGTGTCTTCTTGGTTGTCTTTTGATGTTTTTCCTTGTTGTTGTTCTTCTGCATTATCATCAACAACTCCTTTCTCCGCAGAGGAGGGGTTAGACTCATCAAAAGTAACATGCATAGATTCCTCCACAACTAAAGTTCTTTTGTTATAAACTCTATAAGCTTTGCTTGAATTTGAATATCCAAGAAAAATACCAACATCAGATTTTGGATCAAATTTACCAAGATTATCTTTTGTGTTTAAAACAAAACATTTGCATCCAAAAACTTTAAAATAACCAATGTTGGGTTTTCTATTTTTCCAAAGCTCATATGGGGTTTTATCAAGATTAGGTCTAATCAACACTCGATTTAAAACATAACAAGCGGTGTTGACGGCTTCGGCCCAAAAATACTTAGGCAAAGAGTTTTCATTCAACATGGTCCTAGTCATTTCTTGAATAGACCTATTCTTCCTTTTTACTACTCCATTTTGTTGTGGAGTTCTAGGTGATGAAAATTGATGTTCAATGCCAAAATCATTACAAAAATTTTCAAATACATGATTTTCAAATTCTCCACCATGATCACTTCTAATACAAGAAATAGAATAGCCTTTTTCATTTTGAACCTTTTTATGGAAAATTCTAAACGCATCAATAGCATCATCCTTATTAGCTAAGAACAATACCCATGTGTATCTAGAATAGTCATCCACAATTACAAAAGCATAATATTTACCACTTAAACTAGCATATCTAGAAGGTCCAAACAAGTCTATATGAAGTAATTGAAGCAGTTTTGAAGTAGAGATATGATTCTTGTTTTTGAAAGAAGTCTTGATTTGTTTTCCAAATTGACAAGCTTCACAAATTCCATCTTTTTGAAAACTGATTTTTGGAAGACCTTTAACTAAATCATTTTTCACAATTTTAGAAATCAAATCCATGCTTGCATGACCTAATCTTCTATGCCATAGCCAACTATCATCATGTAATGCGGAAAAACATTTATCAAGAGTATATGCACATTCTATGTCAATGGTATAAACATTTCCACATCTATTTCCTATAAACAAAGTTTTCCCATCACATGCATTCTCAATAACACAATTTGATTTATCAAAGACAACTTTATAACCTTTGTCACACAGTTGACTAATGCTTATTAAATTATGTTTTAAATTTTCAACCAAGCATACATTCTCAATTAAGGTTGAAGATACTTTACCAACATTTCCAATTCTAAGGATTTTTCCTTTTGAGTTGTCTCCAAAAGATACGTCTCTACCATTTTCAATTTTGGTGAAGCTTGAGAACCACGAATAGCTCCCTGTCATGTGTCTTGAACATCCACTGTCCAAGTACCACTTATTCTTTTTCTTCTTCAAACCCTGCAGAGAAAATCTCAAGCTTTAGGTACCCAAACCTTTTTGGGTTCTTGAGAGTTAGCAATGGTTCCTTTTGGAATCCAAACATATTTCATACCATAATATGCATTTCTCTTCACTGCACATCTATTTTTCATGTGACCATCTTGATTACAATAATAACATGTAATTTTATTGCTAGTAGATGTATTCTTCACAAAATAACTCTTGTAGAGTTTTTGTTTCAAATTTGGTTTATAACCAATGCAACTTTTGTCAAATACACATTTTTGTGAGTTTAGCAAATTATCCAACATCTTTTGCCCATTTGTAAATTTCAAGACAATCTCATTTAGCGCATTACTCTTTTTCTTGAGCATTTCATTTTCATTTTTCAGCTCATCTATATGTGATTTTAAATGCTCATGTATAATGTTAGGCTTCTCATTTGATAATGCAATTTCATCATGCAAAGTCTTGTTTCCTACTTCTAGGCATACAATTGTTGCATTTAAGGATTCATTTTCATTTTTAAGCTTTGCAATTTCCTTCTTAAGACATGCATTCTTTTTACCAATTTTCATCAACTCATTATGCAAATCTTTAAAAGCATCATACAATTCATCATAGGTAGGGTCACTTACCTCATTGAGATCATCATCATCTCCTATTGCCATAAGTGCTAGGTTTGAGACTTCTTGCGATCCTTCCTCATCACTTGAATCTTCATCGCTATCATCCCAAGTTGCAACCATTGCTTTCTTCTTATGTTTGTTGATGAGCGGGCACTCCGATCTAATATGGCCAGGCTTCTTGCATTCATAGCATGTGATTGCCTCCTTCTTTTCCCTATAGTTCTTGAAGTTTCTGAAATTTCTTCGCTCTCCGGTTTTCTTGAAGAATTTTCTGAATCTCCTTGCTAGCATGGCCAGTTCTTCATCATCCGGTTCACTCTCCCCATCACTCTCATGTTTTGAGGCTTTGAGAACAATGTTTTTCTTCTTCTCCTCATGCCCTTTTTCTGCTGCCAAATCTTCCTCATATGAAATAAGAGAACCAATTAAATCATCAAGAGGTAAAGTATTTAAATCTTTTGCTTCCTCAATGGCAGTCCTTTTAGGTCTCCATTCCTTAGGTAGAGACCTAATAATTTTCTTGACTTTTTCACTATTTGAAAAAGTTTTTCCTAGGGCTCCTAGAGTGTTCACTATGTCCGTGAATCTAGTATACATAGAGTACACATTTTCATTTTGTTCCATTTGAAACAATTCGTATTGCCGAGTATACCTACTTATTTTAGATTCTTTTACTTGATTTGTGCCTTCATAGACAACTTCAAGTTTGTGCCAAATCTCATTAGCACTTTCACAACTAGACACTCTATGAAACTCCTTATCTAGAGCACAAAATAAGGCATTCATGGCTTTGGAGTTTAGAGAGGCTTTCCTCTTTTCAAGTTCGTTCTAATCTCGTGAAGGTTTTGGAATATCTTCTCCAACTTCATTTTTGGTCAAGGGCATAAAAGGACCATCACTATCAATTTCTTAAATTTCATAATCTAAGGCTTGCAAGTAAATCCTCATCCTAGTTTTCCAATAAGGATAATCATTACCATCAAAGAAGGGTGGTCTAGTGGTGGATTGTCCTTCCCTAAATGTGGAATCATATTGAGTTGCCATTGATCTTTAGCTCTAGACGATTAAGTCTAAACAAGAGCACCAAGCTCTGATACCAAATGAAATTCTAATTAGGCAACCCAAGAGGGGGGTGAATTGGGTTTTTATAAAATAATAGACTAAAAATAAATTATCATGCAAATTCAAAAACGAAATGAAAACAATAATAAATGAATTGATGACAAACTAAAGAGATAGGGAAAGAGAGAATCAAACACAACGATGTTTACGTGGTTCGGCCAACCTCGCCTACGTCCACGCCTCCAAGCTTTTCAAGCTTGAGGTTTTCACTAAGCAAGCCTTCAAGGCTTCAATTGCTTACACTTGACTTCCAAGGTGTCAATAACCTTTACAACTAGAGATCATCCCCAATCTCTTAACCCAAGTGTATCCCAACACTCACAATCCCTCAAAATGAAAGATTACAATTTGTTTTTCTCTCACACTAAATCAAAGATTACAAGTTGATGCTCAAAGTGTGAATAGATGAAGTGAAACTTTGTTTCTAGCTCTTGTGAAGATTGCAAACTCGAGTATAAGCTCAATGGTTGTGTTGTGATCAGTCCTCTTTGAATTTGAATGAGCTTATTTATAAGTAGAGCTGAAAAACTAGCCGTTATTTGCTGTCTGCCCGAAAACGGTTCACCGTTAGTGGTTAACGGTTAACCGTTTGTGCTGGTCAAAGTTACCGTTACGACAGAATTCAAATAAACGGTTTGCCGTTTTTAGGTTACCCTTTCGCCGTTAACGTCCAGTGACCTGAAAAGTCTTGCCAACGTTAGATAAACCTCAGAAAAAAGAGGTCAGATTTCCTAACAAAATGGAATGGATAATGTTATCAATATAATTGGAAGTGGGTTGCGACACAAAAAGGTTAGCTAGAAAGTTCAGGCACCAGGATCATCATAACATCCAGAGATAAGCATTGTTGACAACACATAGAGCGGACAAATTGTTGGTCCTTAAGCAACTATACTATGATGAAGCTCTTGGACTCCTTTGTCCAATCAGCTAGGGAAAGGATATAAGCAACTGTCGAAAAGTGTTGTAAACCAATCAACTAAGTTGTAAGAACATTACCTTAACAACAACAGCAAATTGTGGAACGTAACAGATGTACATCACGTGTTGACAAAAAACACGGTAAGTGACAAAGTGCAATGCATGTATTTTGAGTTCATAATTCTAAAAGTCAAGAAATGAAGTATAAAATTGCTATCATTATATAATGCAAAGTAAAACATATTCTGTAATGCAGCCTACATTTTATTCATTTTTTAATGATACACGTACAAAATGTTTTCCTTTGCCCAAGCTATCAATTGCACAATGTAGGCTTTCAAGGAGATCCTTTGGTCCACATTTGGTTAATTCAATCTTTGATTCGAAGGAAACGACTTTGTGCCCTGAGAAAGGTAAGTGACAAAATGTTTTGCTCGACATTCTATGCTTTAAATATATGCATAAATAATTTTATGGACATCTTCACATCCTAGTCTGCACTTATCATTTACTTTTATGATTTTTAAGGAACTAAGCGGTCGAGTGCATGGTATATGACTTTTCAGAACCTAAGGTTCATTTTGTGGACATCTTCACATCCTTTTCAGAACTTAAGGTTATTTTTTATGAAATCTCCAAAAACACTGGTACTTTCTGGTTGCTCAAAGTTGAAGAAATTTCCAGAGATTGTGGGAAATATGAAGTTTTTGCGGGAGCTTCTTTTGGATGGAACTGCTATTAAAGGACTACTATTATCAGTTGTACGTTTATCTAGAATTGTTCAGTTGAATTTGAAAGGTAGTAAAAATATTGAGTGTCTTCTAAATTTCATAAGTGCTCTAAATTTTCCTTCCACTTTGAATTTCTCTAGCCTTTTGAAATTCAGATTGTTTTCAGAGATCATGGGACGTATGGAACATCTGTTGGCACTTCGATTGTTGGGAACCGCTATAAGAGGATTGCCAATGTCAATTGAATATCTCTCTTGCATTTTTTTGCAAAATTTAAAA
Organism: Citrus australasica; assembly: GCA_029618585.1. Taxonomy (NCBI): domain Eukaryota; kingdom Viridiplantae; phylum Streptophyta; class Magnoliopsida; order Sapindales; family Rutaceae; genus Citrus; species Citrus australasica. The sequence goes on along the minus strand of JARCIV010000003.1, from coordinate 28,571,903 downwards.
GGTTTTAAATATCTCTTGAGTCTTCCAATTACTATAAGTAGATTAAAATGTTTAAGAACTCTAACGCTCTCTGGTTGCTCGAAGCTGGAAAAGTTTTGGGGAAGTATGAACTCTCTAACTATGCTCATTTTAGATAACACTGTTATTCGAGAATTGCCATTGTCAGTTGAATATCTAACTGGCCTTGTTGTGTTGAATTTTAAAGATTGGAAAAATCTCGAGTGTCTTCTAAGTCCCATCAGTGGTTTGAAATCTCTTAAAATTCTGAATCTCTCTGGCTACTCCAAACTTGAAAATGTGCTAGAGAACTTGGGGAAAGTAGATAGCTTGGAAGAGCTTGATATTAGTGGAACAACAATTAGGCAACTTCCGACGTCTGTTTCTTTCTTGAAGAATCTTAAAGCAGTGGACCACTATCATCTACATCATGGGATTTGTGCTTCCTTACCAATATGATGTAAAGGAGATCAGATCCTATGACTAATTTGATGTTACCTTCTCTATCAGGCTTATGTTCTTTAACAAAATGGGATCTCAGTGACTGTAATCTATCAGTGGAAGGAGGAGAAATCCCAAGTGATATTTGCCACTTATGCCTATTGTTCAAGGATGAACCAAAATCTAATTCCCAGATCAGATGCAATGTCGGTTGAATAATAAATGATAGTATGAAGTGTTGTTTCTTTGCATACGATCTCTCGGTTACCCCTAGAGGACTCGTGTACGATGTCTGGCTCAGGTCGTCGAAACTTAGTAAGTGAGTGCACGCGTTGGTCACATGCCCACATTGATACATAATGATCAAACGACCCGAAAAAGACTGTCGTTTTGAAGAGCATTAGTATCAGTAAATAGTTGTTAAATCGGTTAGAAAGGGCGGGAAAGTATTACAAACCCATAACAAGCTGATGACCGGTGAGGTATATTGTATGATGTCCATTCTGTAGCTTGCAATTTTCTCTCTAAGTTTGTAAGTTGTTCTGAGAAAACAAATAAAGCTTGCCAAAAAAGGCATAGGCCACTGTAGCTAAACATCTCTAGATATTGTGTTTGTGTTTTGATTTTTGATTTTTTTCCTTTTTGAGCGAAGCCTTACTGATGATGAAAAACCTCAAGCTACAAGAATTTAGGAAATCTAATAAAGAGCAAAGCCTTTTTATTTATACTCATGCTTAGTATTATGTTAATGTTTCACTATTACCTAATTGAAATTGCATTCCAACTTGGATTTTCAATTTCTTGATAAACTATATATTCATTTGAATTATGTAATATAAAGATTTTCATATCACTAGTCTGTGCTTGTTGGTTTTTTATTTCTTTCATTCTAATATATCAATTATAATAGAAAAACTGACGTCTACACCCCCTAAATTTTAGGAAAAGATCACCAATACCCCCAAATTTTTTTAAAAAGACACCAAAACCCCATTTTGACCATTAACCGTTTAAAAAATTAAATTTAAATTTTTAATAAATAGAAATATTATAAAAATAATGTAATCTACGCAATAGACTAAGAATATTAAAATGGTTTAATATTTTAATAAATTTAAATATGTAAATTGTTATATTTATTTAATAATATATTTTTATTTATTTTAGACATTTTAAATAAATATTTGCATTAAATATATTTTACAATAAAAAAAATCTCACATGCTAATGTTATTATTATTTTACATAATATTCAAAATAATTTAAATTTTATACACTTTTTTTAACATTATGATTCTATTTATTATAAAATTTAAATATATATACTAAAATATATCTAATAGATTGCAAAATATTAAAATATTTTTGAAGTATTGAAATTATTTTACAATGTATACATTATTACATTTATTTTAATGTTATATTTCTATTTATTATAAAATGTTAGTGTTGATTCTTTTTGGGATAATAGAGGTTAAAGGGTACTATTGCTAAAAGAAGGTCTTGGTGTTCCATTTTGAAATTTTGAGGGTGTTGATGATTATTTTCCTAAACTTTGGGGGTGTAGATGTCATTTTCCCATTATAATATCTTTTTTTAGCTATTATACCTTTTAATTTTAGTAATATTAAAATTGATTTTAAATTTTAAAATAAATACAAATATAATATAAGAATAAATAAAAAAAGTAATTTTTATTTTGGATTTATTTTAAAGTAATTGATCACAAAATAAGAAAAAATTAAAACAATTGACCCAGGGCTAGCTTTGTTCATCCTTTTATACAGAACTGATAGTGTACTTTTTCGTTTGCTGATTATGATTATTTAGGAGCCAAACTTATAACATTTAATTCCAAAAAAATAAAAATTAGGAACTCAAGTAAGAGGCTGTGGAATCAATTGCTTGCCATATGAGCATCCTGCAGGGAATTTCTCCATACGCTCTGTGCCCCGCAAACATTTCACAAACCATTTGTGTGTTGCTTTTGGATCAAAAGGGAGTCGTATTTAGGGACGACAAAGAATTCGAGGAAAAGTAATTTCACCGGGACTGACTTATAGTAATTGACGAATCAAGAATTTTAATAATTGTTTTCTCATGAAACTATGCGTCTTCCACTATGTGCTTGAAGAACCAAGAATTTCAATAATATTTTTTTTAAATATCAAAGTGAGGAAACAACTAAATCATCTTAAAAAGAAAAAAAATCATAATTTATACTTATTAAAAACAATTAGATCAAATCTTTTCATTGGCAGCTAACAACACCAATTTCATATTCAAGTCAGCAAGTTTGGAAAGGTCCATCCGTCGCTTGGATTGCTGAATCGCTCTTTTGGATAAATTTTCCGTGCTTTTAATAAAAGAAAAATAGAAAAGAGAATTATAGAGATTGAACAATTAGCAACATAAAAAAGTTAAAATTACTAACAAATGAGCAATTATACTTTTCCAGCAAGTGATTTGTGGTTAGCACTTTAAGCAGCAGCTACAATCACAAATAAAAACACAGGATCTGATTTATTGGCAATCTTTAATGTGTCCGTTTGTTAGGTAGAGCGAACAATTTGTATGGGTTTAAATACTTGAACCTAGGAATTGAGGCTACAATGGTTAGTGGACAAATGTTGAACGGTGCCTAAATTGGCAAGCTTGTATTGACGATTTTAGGAAGACAGACAAATATCTATATGAATATGATCGATCTCAGCTTGATTTGGGATCAGTGGAAAGCAATTAATTTTCTTCATTTGTTTTCTTGCTTGGCTGTGAAATAGCCCATTTGTTGCAGGCAATGTCAGATCCAAGCCATCGTTTGCCCATCGTTGTTCCAGGAAGTGAAATTCCAAAGTGGTTCATGTATCAGAATGAGGGTTCTTCAATAACAGTCACAAGACCTTCATATTTGTATAATACAGATAAGGTTGTGGGATATGCTATTTGCTCTGTTTTTCATGTCCCTAAGCATTCACTATGGCGTTCAAATATGAATGAATCCCATCATAATTTTGTTGGATCAAATATGGAAGTAGCCACCACATCAAAGCGAAGCCTTGCAGAAAATGGAGTGGCAGCTAAAGCCAGTGGCAGTGATTGCTGTGATGAGATGACGAACCACCACCTAAAAGATTTAAACAACTCAAATGAAGGGTAAAGCCTAGTGTAACAGTGAGAGTACGCATTGTCTACTTTGGCAATTTATTTTGATGTTAAATTACTAGAAATACTCGATTTGGATAAAAAAGTTGGTCGACCAAATTGAAGCATTGTTTCGTGAATGATGTGGTAGAACGAAGGAATTGTAGAATTTCTTGAGTTTTAGACATAAAACAGAGTCAGGCCATAGAATGAATGAAAAAAATATCATCACATTTGTTGGAATGATGCTGTGCTTTATTCAAAATTATTTCTTCCACTAGAGAAGCAATCAATAATAGTGTTAATTCTTGATCTTGTGAAAAGCAATTAATTTTCTTCATTTGTTTACTAGCAATCTTCCATAACCATTGTGCTTGGCTGTGAAATAGCCCATTTGTGGCTGAACATAGAATCTGCTTTTTGTTTCTTTGTTGATTTTTTGCGAATGTTCGGCTTAATTTACAATTCATGGCATGTCTGAAAAAGGGGGCGATGAATATGTTAAATATGGACTCAGATCTAGATCAGATTTATCCATGAAACAATCAAGAGGATTCAACATTTGATTTTTAGTTTTCTTTTCTCCACCCCCATGTTTAATTTTGGTCGGAGGACTTGGTTGATAGGAATTGACAACTATTGATTTTCCTTTTTTTTGGTTAAAAAACAGACCACAATGTCAATTTGAAGACTTTGTTGATAAGAATTGACAACTGTTGGTTCTTATTATTTGTTTTTGTTGAATAGAAGATGCCTTGGAATTCCGCATTGTTGACATGTAGTTGATATTTAAAACATTTTGATGTTAGAGCTTAGAATGTTTTCTGTCGGAATTCTTATTAAGAAAATTACTATGCTGCTTGCAACATAATCGAAGTTGTAAGTTTTATGCCATGCAGTTCTGTTTATTTTCATTTATGTTTTTGAATTTTCAGAATAAATATGAAGAAGAAGATCATTAATTTCCAAAGCAGAGAAGAAAATATTTTCAGAATTATACTACAATGACTATATGGAGATCCTGAAAATGAGATTCTTGATGTACTTCAAATAAGTTTTGATGGGTCAAAAGAAATAGAAAAAAAAATATTTCTCGATATTCATGTTTCTATGAAGGGAAGTATAGAGATTATGTGAAAAAAAATTCTCAAATATTGTGATTTTGACCCAATTATCGAAATTGTTGGTCCTATTGAAAAATCTCTATTAACTGTAGATGATTTCAGCGGACTGTGGATGCATGAGTAGCCACAGGAAATGGTGTAGACAAGTAACTATTCAGTTTGTTCTCTTGGTTTTCTGCTCCTTCAATTTGCTGGTTGTGTGCTGATTATGATTATTTAAGAGCCATTTACTGATAACATTTCATTTCTAATAAAATTATTTACCCATAATTATTTGTTGGCAAATTAACTAATAATCATTAGTTTGAATGAACTAGTATTTTTTATACTCTTAAAATAATCTTCTAATGATTTAAAATAAAATTAATACTTACTAACTTAAAGCAATATTTAATACCCTTGCAATTATAGGCTTTATAATAATTATTTTAAAAAATTAATTTACCAAATTAATCCCAAAAATAAAATTAAAAAATTATATTTATTTTTATTTTAGCTTTAAGATTATTTCGATAACTAACTTTTTTTTATAGATAAATTAATTAATATCCTCAAGAATATCGTTGCATGTGTATTACTATAAGGGCTCGTTTGGTTGGAGGATTAAAAGTGGGGATTAGACTCTTTTTTTAAATTTTATCCTAATCGCATGTTTGGTGATGTCTATAGTATAAGGGTTTAGTTATCATGGGCCCACAACATAATCTTAATTTTGTAAAGGAAATTATCCCAAGGGGGGGCATGAGATTAGTTAGTATTGGATTATATTGATAACTCAATTAAATATAATAATTTATAAATATTAACATTAAGGTAATATGTGATAAATGTAATAAAAAATTGATTTAATAATGTAAATAATAAATCATACAAAAAATATTATTAATTTCACATTAAATTAAAATTCTATTTTAATTTATTTAATTAGTAAATATTTTTATAATTTCAATTTTACATTATAAATTAATTATTAAATTAGTATTCAAAAAATACATTTTTATAAAATAATAGATTATTGAATAAAAATAATATAAATATCATAGATATATTTATCAAAATAAAAATTATTTAAATTATGGTTTATATTTCATTAATATCATTGAGGTTGATTTGTATAACAAATAATACAAAATTTTAGTTTATAATAATAATAATAATAACTTTTAAATTGTAATATTATAATATAAGACATGATTAATTATAGTCCAATCCAATATTGCACCAAATACAACATAGTATATATATAATCCAATATTATCCAATCCAATCATATCTTATCCAATCCGATCCGATCCAATCCAATCCAATCTGACATACCAAACGAGCCCTAAAAGTAAAACGAAAAAGAAAGTGCATGAATGTAGTATACCTAACAGCAAAGATCTCTTGAGACACTTTTTAAAATATAAAAATTAAACAAATACTTGAACAAAAATATATAGATTAAAAAAATATTTACCCAAAATTGAGACATGGAGCTATATAATTATTTATAGCTACCTTGCGGATAGGTTCATATAACCTTAATAATTTTTTAATGGCAGCAGATAAGTTGGAGCATCTCCAACGTATAGTAGCTGCCTTCTTGAACGTCAGATGTATGTGAAAAGAATCCAAAATGGTAACCAATAATAGTGAGACACGTGTGATGAAGATTTCGTCCAAAAAGGATAAATTTTTAAAAAGATTATCGTGAAATTTTTCTAAAAGAATATTTTGTTCACTTTTCCCTATAAAATGCAATTACATTGAGGCCGCCCTGGATAAAAGAAATCATTGCTTTCCTCAACAGCATGTCGACCATATCTTTGATTCCATGCACCACTAAAGACCATGATCATTCGTCGTAATTGCTTTCGGCAGACACTTTGGATTACACTTTTTGTTTTTGAGAAATTAATAATTAGAACACAAAACATTCCTTCCATTGATTTCTTTGAAAGAAAGTTAGGTCTTCTTTCATATCAAGATACTGTAATTTTTTACTTTTAAATTATTAAAAACTATAATTATAAGATAAAAATTAATAGTATATAATAAATATAATTTTTAAATAATAATTTTTATAAAATTAATAAAATTATAATAAAATTTTCATCGTACAACTTAATTTTCAAGATATAATAGTTAATATTTATTAAACACTTTAGTATTGTAGTTTAAAAATTAAAGTTTTCAAACCTCAATTCTAAATAAAACCTTAATTAAAAGTTTAAGTAAAAATTTACGATCTTTATTGCTTCCAACAAACTCAAAAATGCAAGTTAAGTTTCTTACATTTTTAATTTTACTCGTATCTCAGCGTTTGCTTTGCAAGAATATTTGTCTTACATATTTATGTATTTATTTTTTTCACATATAAAATTCAATTGAATGAATTTTAAGAGGAAGTTTGATCTCTTGGTTTTCTGCTCCTTCAATTTACTGGTTGTGTGCTGGTTATGATTATTTAAGAGCCATTTACTGATAACATTTCATTTCTAATAAAATTAAAATTTGTCAAAACTTTATTCTAAAAATCATTAGGAGAAAAATGATTATTTTATCCATTTTGAGTGCCCCAACAGATTTTGAGGGAGATTGGAATCTTGTGTAATTTGCTGTACGGAGTTATGATGCATCTTTATCGACTTTTCTGTTGACTCAAATTGATTGACCTCTGATTCTGAATGTGACCTCACGTAGGTCAGCCCGCAGAATACGTGTTCTTTAATGGATCAACTCGACGGTGTTTGACCCGATATCAACCCGCGTTTGATTGGACTGCAGGATGTATGTGACGTGTCCTGTTGGCCGTTGATCCGCGTGTGTTAGCTACTGGATGGTTGACTTTGTATCCAGACCATCATTTTGATCAGGGAACGCGGTCCAAGGGTTCTAAAGCTGCCACGTACTCTGCTACTTCGAACCATTGATTTAATCCAATTTGGTGGATCCAATGGCCATTTTCCTCATCTCTTTCAAATGTAAAAGCATCATTTTAAGCTCCACAGGCCGTCGATTTCGAGCGAGCTTACAAGTGCTAAGGCCAAAAATTTTATCTTGGGGAAGAATTTAATGAGTGACTTCTTATTTTTATGTCCTTAAAATTTATTTTTAAACCCTGGATTTTGGAGAAATACTTTTCTTAAGGGTTAGAAATGAATGTTTTAGATTGGATTTCTAATTGAGTGCAAACTATGTTATTTTCAGACATCAAGAATCAAATTAGCATTTATTTTCTTGTCTCTCGCTCCATCAAGTCCGTTGATGAAAGGTCTTTGAGCTTGAATGTGATAAATCCAAGACGGGTTCTCTCACATCCATTATCATTTTACTCTTAAATTTATCTGGTGAGCAGATTTTGATGCTTGATTCACTTAGAAAAAAAATTGTGAGGACTGTGGGGATTTTTTTTTAAATTAAAAACCACCCTATGGTGGGGCGTGGGGATAGGGGTTAGGCGGGACTCCTTTACTAGTAAATTAATAAAATAAAAGAAAATTTATATGGAAGGAGATATATGTCAAAACCTCTGAGCATGGGAACAAATACATCCAATAACTAGAAAAATAACAAAAGCAATAGAAGATGGGACTAATTAATGCAACTAACTAGAGAATCGTTTACAATTCTTATGGCCAGTAACTAATGTAAAACCTTTCGTATAATTGGAGGCATGTGGCCTGGCAATACAAAAGTTATCAAGATCACGCCCTCCAGTACCCTCAAGCTCAGATGCAAAATATTCATTAGTCATAGGATTCCCATCAGAGTTAAATTTCTCATCAAACCGAAAAAGGATGTCTGTAGAATTGGGATTGAAGCCATGATGATCGAGTGAATATCCTCGACAACAACTAAAAAACAAGTAGCATCAATCGAAGCCCTCTAAACACCCGGATCATCTAAAAACAGGAAAGTTATGGACCTCAGCGCATCCAGTAGCATCTCCTAAAGCAACAGGATCCTTTAAATCATCATTATTTTGAACTCTTTTAATAGAAACCATATCAGAACCATCTTCTGCAGTATCCAGATAAATAGGTGGCCGAGCATCTACCGGATCACCCTCACTACCATTAGGCCTCAATGGCTAAACTGCTTCACCATCCCCTTTGGATGCACAACAGCATCAACACCTTGTCTTTATCACAAATAACAGTATCCTGTTCCTGACCAATAGGTTGCCAGGGCTTTTGGAGCCCAGGATTGGCAATAAAACAAGCATGAGCAGAGTGCCCAAATATTTACACGAGGCACAATATAAAGGAACATGCTCAAAAATGACATTCTGTCAGAAACCACCATCACCCTCAATAGTCCAAAGTTTGGGCAACAATGGCTGCGAAACATCCTACTGACTCATAACTCTAGCGATCGAGAGTCGATTAACAGCAACAGTAGCACGGTCTAGCCGCAGAGGGTTATGGTAGTGTTGTTAAGGTGTATCAAATTTAAAACCTTACCACTAATATAAATAATTAGTATAGAACGAGTAAGGATCGATCCAACAGAGACTATGGTAGTTGTATTTATTATCAACTCTAAAGCAAGATTTAAAATAAAATAATAGTAGTAATAATATAAATTAATCTAACTAAAGAAAATGCCAATTATAAATAAAAAGGGGGGTTTATGAATTTTTAACTAAATAGTAAGAAATAAAGAAATTAAAACTACAAACAAGAATTTAATAAAAACTCTAATTAAAGGAGAAAGAAATAATAATGATCAAAACTTTGGTTAAAGGATCATTCGCCACCACCAAACGTGCACATAATATATTAATTTTATCATCAATTTATATTGAAACTATCAACCGTAGACAACAATAAGATTTGTTAGTCTCAATCTTTCCATAGTGTGTTGTTAGGTAAAACAAGCTCTTCACCTAATCTCTAACCATTAAATAATTTAAAACAAACTCTTTAAATTTAAGATAATGAAAGCATTAAACAAAGAAAGATATTAGGTTGATAAACGCACAAGCTCGGATTATTTAACCTAGGTTATGTTCCCCAATTGAAATCACTGATTCCAACCTGCTACTTATGATTAAAATCTCAAGACAATTACGGATCAAGAATTTTAATCTAGCAATAGAATTTATTCAAGTCCTATCTAATTGGCCACTCAAACAAGACGGGAATAAAATCATAAACATTAATTATAGAAGAACATAAACAATCTCAATTAAATAAATTGAATGATAGAAATTAAAAATTAATTGCATAGCATGTTTAGGGTTTTGAATTCATCCTCAACCAAATAGAAAATCTAGCCTAACATAATTAAATTAGGAATAAGAGAATTGATAAAACCAATCATAGAGATTAATTCAAGAGGCTGCCTTTTTCTTCAATTCCTTTCGGCTGTTGATTTTTTTCTTCTCCTTTGCAGCTACAAATTGTTCAGTTTCTCTTGCTGCCGATTCTCCTCTTGGTTGCCGATTACCCTCCTTGTGTTGCTTCCGCTTGATCCTTTTATAATGCTTCAATTGTGGCTTTTTTAAATCCTTGCATGGAAAGAATTAAATCGAAGCCAAAACCACTACTTTCATAACGTGCTTGCCATTTAAAGCCATGCAAAATATTTGCTTCCTTTAATAAAAATATATGTTGAACTTGCCATTTAAATTGACAAGTACTCTCCACGATTTCCTTTTTCCAATTGTTTCTTTTTTTTCGTCCTCATGCACAAGCTCTTGTGATTGGCCATGATTTCCTAAAGCCTACAAGCTTTATTTTCCTTCCTTTCACGTGCTGGCCACTTTGACAATTTCCTTTGTCCAATTTTGCTTGCTAATAATTAGCTTGGCTTCCTTTTTTACTTCCATTTTTCAATTTTAGCTCCATGTGCAACATTAATTTTGCTTGGCCTTAATTAGAAAATATTCTTTATTTCTTAATTCTCTTCAATTCTTTATCTCTTGTGCAATTTTGTCTCTCAATCTTCAATCAATTTTTTTTTCTCAATGCTCCAATTTAATTTCTCTTTAATTCCAGAATATACATAAAATAACAAAATAAATCAAATTAAGATAAAAATTAACACAATAAAATATAATTTACTAAATTAAAAATTAACTAAAATAACTAGAATATTTAAGACCAAAATAAGAAAATATGGAGAAATTAATAGCAAAATATATAGAAAATGTGCACTTATCAGCTTACCAATAGCATTAGCAACAAAAAATAAGGCATCTTTGCAACGAATAAAATGCATTGGTGAATATGCCAAAGAAACTCAGATGGGAACAATAGGAGATTCCTTAGAGCGCCAAATAAAGTCCATGAGACTACACTACATGAGACTCAAACCCAAGACCTAAGTCTTGGTAAGGCTACTCACCAAAATCCACTTAGAAAATGTTCAAACGTATTTTAGATAACGTAATTTAGTCTGTGAGGGTTGACACAATAGAATTTAGATTCAAGATGTTTACGGTTGCGAAGCTTTGTAATTTTTCTTGATCCATTGTAAACTCACATTATTTTAATAGTAAATTCTTTTGTTTACAAGTGGACATAATAACATATCGAGATTTTTATCTTAAATCATGAGGATCAAATATTTTCTCGTAAGAAAATCTTTGTGTTATGGATGTTCATTATTTTGCTTTTATTTTCATTACCATAAATTGATTTTTAAATTTATTGATATTGTTTATATTTAATTATCTTTATTAACTAGGAAATAAAATCATTAATTTTAAAAAGATTATTATTATTATAAATTATATTGAGATAACAAAATAAAAAATAAAATTAGTAATATGAAATATTTACTTTATTTATCAATTATTATGTATACACAATAAAAAATATTTCATATACATATTTATAAATATGTAAATAAATTTTATTCAAAATTATGTCTAACTTAATCATTCACATTCTTACCATTTACAATCTTATTACAATTTAATAATAAGATTTACTAAATACATACAATTGTTTTTAAATCAAACAAAACTTTTGAAAATTGTATCAAAAATTTAATTAATTATAAAATTTCTATAATATAATTAACAGTAATTATTTTAAAAACTGTAATATTAACAAAATGATCCAACACCTTTTAGGACCCTGCTGAAATTGTATCAAACAAATAATATTACCAATATTACTATAGATTGCGAGTAGTTTTTACTATTTTTAATTAATTATTAATATCAACCGTTGGATTCCATTCCATTTTGATGGAATCCAATGGTTTCAACATGGCTAATGATGAAGACGCGTAATCAATTGAAAAGCCAGATAATTTTCGTTTAGATACCTTGAAGCTTCCAGGAAGTTTGGTGGTAACTTTATCATTAGAGTAAACAGTGACAATACTTATTAATTAGAGTCATCTTACAGTTCTTAAAAAGCCGGTATTTTACCGGTTGTTCATTAAATAATTTTTAAATTTTGTTTTTAATGCTTAAAAATATAATAAAATGAAAAAAATCATGAAAATTTTAAATCATGAAGATAAAATTAATTAATCAGAAGAATATTTTAAAATTTTTTTAACATGAATGAATGTTTAAAAATTTTAACATGAATGAATGTTTAAAAAATTATAAAATACTTATATTCCAATTATTTTAGTTAAACATTAATTTTATGGGTGGACGTTTCAAGTTTATTTTGCATGTATCTACTTTTGGTTAGCTTCTCATTTATTGGTTCATTTATTTTAACTTTTCAATCTACTAGTTTTGTGTTTAATATTTCTACTAATTTGGTTGACTACCAATATTTTGGGTTAAATTACAAGCAAACTTCAATTCTCGTAGGATGAGTTCCTAATTTTATTTAAACTTTCTCTTTTGTTAATTCAAGAGTTTCAGCTAACAATTTCACTAGCTTTGTGTTGAATGTCCCCATTATCTAGGTAGGATTTCAATTATTTGGGTTAAGTACAAAACTAGTTTATAGCGTTTAATTTTTGGTTGGATTTGTATCAAATTTTGGTTAAACTTTCTCAATTATAAGTTAATATATTTCAACTTTTCAGTCCATTAATTTTGCGTTTATTGTTCCTACTAGAATCGTTAAAAATCAATATCTTTGATTAAATTCTAAGTAAATTACATTTCTCGTCGAAATAGTTCCTTAATTTTGTTACACTTTCTCTATTATGGGTTGATGTATTTCAACTAATAATTTCAGTGATTTTGTGTTGAATGTTTCCATTTTTGAGGTAAGATTCCAATTATTTTGGTTAGATACCAATTTTACTTTTGGTTTGATTACCTCTTGATTTTGGTTAATCTTCCTCAACTATAGGTTTCTATGTTTCAATTGTTTAAGCCACTAGTTTTGTGTTTAGTGTTCCTACTAAAATTTTTAAATACTAACATTTTGGGTTAAATTCAAGTATATCTCATTTCTCGTTGGATAGTTTTCCTTATTTTGATTAAACTTTCTTTCATATAGGTTTATTTATCTCAGCTAATAATTCCACTAGCTTTGTGTTGAGTGTTCCTATTATCTAGTTATGTTGAGTGCTCCTATTATCTAGTTAAGATTCCAATACTCTGGCTTAAATACTAAATTTACGTAGAAAATTTTTTTTTTTGGTTGGATTAATCCCTAATTTTGTTTAATCTTTCTTAATTATAGGTTTATATGTTTTAACTTTTTAATCCATGAGTTTTGTATTTAGTATTTCTACTAAATTCATTAAGTGCCAATATTTTAGATTAAATTACAAATAAATCTCATTTCTCGTTGGACAAGTCATTGCTTTTGATAAAACTTTGTCCTTTATTGGTACATGAGTTTCAACTAATAATTTCATTATTATTGTGTCCAATATTCCGATTATTTATGTGAGATTTTAATAAATTAGGTTGGATACCAAATTTACTTTTTAGATTTTATATATGATTAGATTTTCCCATAATTTGGTTAAATTTTCTCACTTATGGGTTCAAATATTTCAGTTAATTAGTTTGCTACTTTTTTATGTTTTAAGTTCCTAATGCCTACGTTAAGTTTCAACATTAAGGTGAATTCTATTTTGCTCCTCTTATTTAAGTAAATATCAACTTATTGTAATATATTAAAATTTCACTATTGTAACCCTTATTCAATTTTCTATAAACCGCAATCAACATTGTCAATTAAAATTTAGGAACTTACCAAATCTAATTATGCCGGAACATTTTTTTTCTCTTTTTGATCTTCTTGACTTCATGAGATTTCTTAAATTCAACTCAGTTATACTTGAACTTTTGATCATTATTCATACGCTTATTTTATTAATTCAAATTAATTATACTCATTTTCTTTCCAAAATAAATTCTTTAATATCTCATCACTTCAACCCAATTTCATTTTTAACAATTGCAGATGCAATTTGTACATCTCAAATTTTTATTTTTCAAACGTTTATCATAATACAAATTATTTATTTATTATATGATTATCCCAGGAACAATTAAAATTAATTTTATATTGAAATTTTAAAATTTGTAAATTAGTATTTACTTTGAATCCAATTCAATTGAGTCACCATTTATTTGTCTTTAATTAATGGTTTAGCACAGTAAATGCAATTTAAATTAAACAATATTTTGTTTAAAAAAACACAACAATAAAAAAAGAAAATATATTAAAACATTAATTTTGCTTCCTAAATTAATATTGAAAGGAAATTTTTCGATAGGTAAATTCAACATTATAATTTAACAATAATGTTGACTGCTATTTTAAAAATTAAATTTATTTAACAAAATATTTATATAGTTGGATACATAATTTTTACCTTAATTGATGTTTCCTTATTTTTAATTGTTATATTTTAGAAATAGTTTATTTTATTGCATACTAATAGTGTAATAAATTTGTAATAATTGATTATACATCATATTCTACATTGATTACTGCAAGAATTATATAATATCTATTTATAAGTGAGTATTACTCAAATTAATATATTATACTTTAAAATTTTAATTATCATACTTAAATCATATAATCATATGTGCAATTAAGGATAAATTATGAAAAGGTCACTTCCCAACTTTTGGGAAAAAGGATCATGTAGATCCCTGGGTTTTTATTAAGAGACACTAAGACCCCTTTTAAGTATAATGCCTTTTGACTTTATTAATTCAAAAAAATTGACTCTAATGTTATAATAAGTAGAAATATAATATTAAAACAAATATAACAATATATATATTTTAAAATAATTCAATATAAAAAAAAATATTTTAGTACTTTATCTTATATTATATTAAACTAATTTTTTAATAAATAAAAACATATTAAAATGAATATTTAAAATTATTTTAATATTGTATAAATTTTTTTAATATTATTAATACATGAGACATATTTTATTAATTATAAATTCTATTTAACCTAAAGATTTATTTCAATTTTTTATAACAATACAAATAAATAATTAAAAATAAATATCATAATTTATATTTTAAAAATTATTTTATATATTAAATATTTTTTAATATTATTAATTTACTAGACAAATTAAACCATTTAAATCATATTTGTATTTATTAAAAATTTTAAAGTCAATTTTTTTGAATTAATAGAGTCAAATTGTATTATAGTCAAAGGGGTCTTGGTGTCTCTAGGTGAAATCATGGGATAAATATGATCATTTTCCCAAATCTCGAGAGTATAGGTATCATTTTTCCTAAATTATTTAATCCTAGGTGTTGCACTAAAATTATAGTTTTCTAATTACATTGTTAATTTAGTTAAGAGCATGATACAATATCAACAACAATTATTGTAATAATCCTAAAAAAATACATTTTATATTTTTAAAATTTTAATTTTTAACAAATTGTCCCTCGTTAACTTGACCGAGTGTTTTTCAAGTGGGATTAAAAAATAAAATTAGATTATACACTCTTTTCGAAAAACACATACAATTAGACTATATATTTAAACATTATTAAAACTTTTATTATTGTAAAAAATAATATCGTACAAAATATGCAAACATTTCAAAAAAAAATATAACATCATAAAAAATATGATAAGCTGAATTTAGTTTTATCATAATAATAATGACTATAATAACAATTATTAACAAAATGAAAAAAAAAAACAAGGATTATCCTTTGTTACTTAGAAAAACTAAAAATCTCTCATGTTTTAAAATAAGTCCAAACTCTCATGCAATTATAACAGTATTAACTTTATGTATTATTGTACTATTCTACTCATAGTCTTGATGTTAGCCATAAAATTTAAATATTTTTAGAATATAAATAAAGTGAAATGACTTATTACCCCTAATGATTAGATAAACTTAATAATAAATTTCAAATTATGGAGAAAAATTACTTGACATATATATAAGGTCATCTATACCAAATATTATTCCAATTTAAATGGATAAGTTACAACTATAGGGGATATTTACGACATTTTCCCCACATGTAAATTTTCCTCTATAATTTACAATTCATTATAAAATAAAATTTGATCATTAAGGGTATATAAGTTATTTTACTTGATTTGTGTTATTAAAATATTTAAATTCTATAGCTAATATTAAGACTAGGTGTAGAATAATAAAATGATAAGTAGGGCTAACGTTCTTATAACTTTGGGGGTTGAAGGAGGTAATTCTTACTTTCCCTTAACTACCATTAACTACAGTACCAGTAATAACACAAGATCAAGTATGTTACATGCGATAATTTAATAATGTAGCAAAAAATATAAAAAAAGTATGCAATAATTTAATTAATTTACGATAAATTTGTATGAAGTAATTTGTATAAGAGAATTTTTGTGAGTATAATCCAAATATGAAATACATGGTACATTATATATGCCTTGTATATAGTATAGATTTTTATCATTAATATTAGTCACTAGCTCAACTAATATTGAGAATAACAATATTTGATGATTAATTATGATATTTGGTACAATGAATAATTATAATTATTTGAAAAATATCCAATAATTAGATGGAAAATAAAAAATACATTTAATTTACACGGATATAAATATTATTCTCATTAATATAGACATTACTTGTTTCAAAGTAATTTTTTCAGCCGTAAGAAATGCAAATTTTTCATGGTGATGGATTCTTTGACACTGGTCTAATTTAAATTGATAATTTTGATAGTTAGATAAAATTAGAAACCTTTTTGATAATTGCTCCTGATATTTGCCAGTTCCCTCTTCCAATTCTTTCGTTCGGTAGCCAGTTTCATGCTTAAAATATAAAAGCCGTTGGATTGCTCATAAAAGCAATCCAACGGGTAGCATTAAACAAGTTAAAAAATTGAAAAGTAATTTTGAAAGCTTTAGTTTCCAACATAAGAGGAATTTAAATTCTTCACTTCTCGGTGTGGAATTCAAATTCTACGCTATTGTGAATATTCAATTCTAATAGAAATTAAATTCTTATATATTTTGTCCAACCAAACAATGAAAATAAAAATAAAATTCAAATTACTTTCCTCTCCTCCATTCTCTCCTCCCAATCAAACACTACCTTAGACGAAAAAAACAGTTCACATGATTGTTAAATATGCGTGTCTGAAAATATACAAACTAAATTAATTTACTACGGAAAATGGCATGAATAATTAATGTGTATATTTATTTTGGGGGGTGGGGAGTGGAGTTTTGAGGTGTATGGAATGCGATTGTGGCTTTGAAAGTTTTCAAATGTGTTTATTGAGGAAACGATGTTTAGAGGATATTCATCTGTTTAAATAAGCTATATATAGGATATGTCAAACAAAGTGGCCATCTAGATGGTCGGCAACAACTTTGTTTGAAGAAGAATTTGGTAGCAAAGTTTGAAGGAAAACGGAAGCACACAGCTTTGACAAGAAAGAAGGAAGAAGAATGAAGAAAAATCAAAGGCGGTTTAAAAATATAATAATATTGTAATAGCCAATTTTGGCTATGTAAAGGGAGCTCTTCATTTGGTTTTAATCATCCAATTTTGAGAAGAGTTTTCTTGTATTTAGAGAGAGTTTAGAGAGCTTGAAATTATAAGCTCTTATTATAGTGATTTGAGAGTTTGGGTGTATTGGGTTTTAAGTAGTGAGATAAAATGCTACAATACTTGTAACTCTTTTTCACTAGTAAAATTTTTTCATATTGTTTTCGCCCGTGGATGTAGACTAAAAGCCGAACCACGTAATTTTTGGTGCTCTCTTTTGTGCTTGTTCTTTATTTTCTTCCAATTTCATTTTAGTTGAGTGTCTGCTTCACCCATCAAATTCCTAACAGTGGTATCAGAGCTATTGGTTGTATTTTTTGGAGTCGGATACTGTTCACGTAAGGGTACTCTTCACGTAAACGACAATGTTCACATATATGGCACTATTCATATATATTGTATTGTTCACAAGAAACGGTGGGAGCGATCCAAGAATTTTACGGTGCAAAGCAGGGAATAGTGGTGTGAGTAAAGAAACTGAGTGGTTTTGTACCTGTCTAAGAAAGTTTTGTTACAAAGACGATAAGAGCTTAAGGAGTCTAGGTTTTAAGTGAGACAATTATGACTCTTCCAGTCTTTCTTGGGAACTTTCTTGGTGTGCATTCTCACACATACTCAAAATTATTCAAAGTGGTACACTAGCTTCTGTGTGGTATTTATCAACAAAATGACGGTAAAGTATGAAATTGAGAAGTTTAACGAAAATAATTTTTCGTTGTGGAAAATAAAGATGAAAGCTGCATTGAGGAAAAATAATTGCTTGGCAACAATTGGAGAAAGGCTCATGGAGATAACTGATGACAAGTGGAATGAAATAAATGACAACGCCATTTCTGATCTACACTTGGCACTTGCGGATGGAGTATTATCCAGTGTGGCAGAGAAAAATACAGCGAAGGAAATATGGGATACTCTCACAAAATTGTACAAGGCCAAGTCACTACACAATAAAATCTTCTTGAAGAGAAAACTCTATACTCTTTGAATGGCGGAATTTACAATGGTGACCGACCACATCAATACTTTAGGTCATAATATAGAGGAGAATGAACGTGCAGAGCTTCTACTTCAAAATCTACCAGATTCATATGATCAACTCATCATCAACCCGACGAACAACAATCCAGCAGACAGACTAGTTTTCGACGATGTTGCAGCCTTCGTATTAAATGAAGAGAGCAGACGAAAAAATAAAGAGAATAAACAAGCAAGTTTACAGCAAGCAGAGGTGCTATCGGTGACGAGAGGGAGATCAATGGAACATGGCCCCAGTCGGAGTTAAAATCATGGTAGATCAAAATTCAGAAGTAAGAAGAATGTTAAATGCTACAACTATGGCAAGAAATGACACGCAAGAAAGAGTGTTGGAGTAACCAGAAGAGAAAAGAGGGCAAAGAACCTGAGTCATCAAATACTCAGTGGTGTGTAGTAAGTACCTTGGATGATGGTGAAATTCTCAACAGCGAGGTAACGACTATTTCAGAAGGTAGAAAATTATTGTCTGATGTCTGGTTTATAGACTTCGGAGCTACTTGGCACATGACTTCTCGGAGAAAATGGTTCCACACATATGAACCTATCTTAGGAGGATATGTATATATGGGTAATGATCATGCATTGGAGGTCGCTGGTATTGGTATATTAAAATAAAAATATTTGAAGGTACAATTCGCACAATTGGGGAGTTACGATATGTCAACGGTCTGAAGAAAAATCTATTGTCTTTGGGACAAATGGATAGTCATAGGTATAAAACTCATGTGGAAAATAGAATTATGAATATCGTTAAAGGCGCGCTTGTATTGATGAAAGCAGAAAAGAACTGTGCTAATCTATTTATGCTTAAAGGAGAAACACTACAAGAGGCTGATGCGTGTGTCGCATCAAATGGAGAAGAGTCAACGATCATGTGGCATCTGAAACTTGGCCACATGTTAGAACAAGGTTTGAAGATTCTCTCTGAAGGAAAATTGCTTCATGGACTCAAATCGGTAAGTTTGCCATTTTGCGAGCATTGTGTTACAAGTAAGTGGCATATATTAAAGTTCAGTAGATCCATTGCTATAAGTAAATGCATTCTAGACTTGATTCATTCTGATGTTTGGGAATTGCCAGATATGTCCATGGGAGGTGCAAAGTACGTGGTGACTTTCATTGATAATTATTCCAGGAGATGTTGGGTGTATCTAATTAAGAAAAAGTCGGATGTATTTCCAGTGTTGAAAGAATATCAAGCGTAGGTTGAACTTGAATTTAATAAAATAATCAAGCGCTTGAGGACAGATAATAATAGAGAGTATACAAACAGTGAGTATCTTGCTTTCTGTAAGCAATAAGGTATTCAGAGGCAGTTCACATTAGTATACACTCCTTAACAAAATGGAGTGGCGGATGAACAGAACTCTTACAGAAAGGATAAGAGCTAAATTGAGGACCGCTGGTCTATCCAATTTATTATGGGCAGAAACAGCCAAAACTGCCGGTTATATAGTAAATCGGTAGCCATCTACAGCTATTGGGTTGAAGACAACGATAAAAATGTGGATTGGAAAGCCAGCTGATTACTCATACCTACATACATTTAGATGTCCTGTGTACGTGATGTATAATGCCCAAGAAAGAACAAAACTGGATAAAAAATCTAGTAGATGTATCTTATTGGGATATGTTGATGGAGTAAAGGGGTATCGTCTGTGGGACCCCACCACCCATAAGATTGTCACCAGCAGAGATTTTTTTTTTTTTATAGAAGATTAACTACAAAGGAAAGATGGAGATTATGGTACTGTAAAAGAAAAGTCAGAGACTGTGCCAGTAGATGTGGAAAATAATCCAGAAGATTCAGATTCTTTTGAAGCAGCACCAGAGCACGAGGAACAAGAACCAGTCGAGTCTGAGGCTCCAGAAGTTTGTCAGTTAACTTCTGAGAGATGACCACCAGCGTGGTACTCGGAGTATGTCACAGAAATCAAGATTGCATACTGTCTTCTAACAGAGGATGGAGAACTATAGACTTTCTATGAAGCTTTAAACAGCCCCGATGTTACTTTGTAGATGACAGCAATGCAGGAAGAAATTGAAACTCTATACAAGAACAAGACATGAGAACTTGTATCACTGCCACATAGAAGAAGAGCCACTGAAAACAAATGCGTCTACAAGATCAAGCGTGATCGCAATGATCAAGTGAGTGGTATCGTGCAAGATTGATGGTGAAAGGATATGCTCAGAAAGAAGGTATTGACTTCAACAAGATATTTTCTCCAGTGGTTCGACTCACAATAGTCAAAATAGTCTTGGCGATGTATGCTATATTTTATTTACATCTTGAGCTGTTAGATGTGAAAACTACATTTCTTCATGGAGAACTTGAAGAAGAAATATATATGCTCCGACCAAAAAGTTTTGCAGAAACAAGAAAGGAGAACTTAGTTTGCAGGTTGAATAAATCTCTATACGGTCTCAAATAGGTGCCGAGGTATTAGTATAAGAGATTTAATTCCTTCATCATGAGCCTTGGATACAACAGACTCAGTTCAGACCATTGTACATATTACTAAAGGTTTGAAGATAATAATTTCATTATTTTGCTGTTGTATGTGGATGACATATTGGTAGCAAGCGCCAACAAAGATCAAATCCAAGAATTGAAGGCACAGTTGGCTAAGGAATTTGAAATGAAGGACTTAGGACCAGCAAACAAGATTCTAGGGATGCAAATTCACCAAGACAGAAATAACAGGAAGATTTGGCTTTCTCAGAAGAACTACTTGAATAAAATCTTGCGATGTTTCAACATGCACGATTGTAAGCCAATTTCTACCCCACTTTTAATTAATTTCAAATTATCCTTAAGTATGTGTCCTAACAATAAAGTTCTTCTGAGATTTGGCTTTCTTAGAAGAACTACTTGAAGAAAATCTTGTGACGTTTCAACACGCACGATTGTAAACCAATTTTTACCCCACTTCTAGTTAATTTCAAATTATCCTCAAGTATGTGTCCTAGCAATGAAGTAGAGAGGAAGGAGATGTATCGAGTACCGTATGCATCAGCAGTGAGAAGTTTGATGTTCGCTATTATATGTACTAGACCAGACATTGCACAAGCAGTGGGAGTAGTCAATCGATACATGACGATTCCTGGTGGAGAGCGTTGGATAGCTGTGAAGAGGATTCTGAGATACATCAGAGGAACCTCAGATGTTGCATTATGTTATGGAAGTTCAGAGTTTACTGTCAGGGACTATATGGATTTAGATTTTGCAGGAGACTTTGATAAAAGAAAATCCATTACTGGCTATGTGTTTACACTTGTGGGAGCAACTATAAGCTAGGTTTCAAAACTACAGACAATTGTGGCTCTATCTACAATAGAAGCAGAATACATGACAGCTACACAGGCTTGCAAGGAAGCTATTTGGATACAAAGGTTATTGGAGGAGTTCAGGCATAAACAAGAGAAAATTTCTGTGTTTTGTGACAGTCAGCGTGTCTTACATATTGCAAGGAATCCAGCATTTTATTCCAGGACAAAGCACATAGGAGTTCAGTATCACTTTATTCAAGAAGTAGTGGAAGACGGAAATGTGGATTTACAGAAAATCCATACGAAGGAAAACCTAGCGAATGTTTTAACCAAGCCAATCAATGCTGACAAGTTTATCTAGAGTAGATCCTCTTGTGGCCTATAAAAAATATAAGCAACGTGACAATGGCGAAGCAGAAAGGATGATGTGGAGATTGATTGATTCTTAATCAAATCTTCAAGTGGGAGAAATGTTAAACAAAATGGCCATCTAGATGGTCGGCAACAACTTTGTTTGAAGAAGAATTTGGCAACAAAGTTTGAAAAAAAACAAAAGCACACGGCTTTGACAAGAAAGAAGGAAGAAGAATGAAGAAAAATCAAAGGCGGTTTAAAAATATAATAATATTTTAATAGCCAATTTTGGCTATATAAGGGGAGCTCTTCATTTGGTTTTAATCATCCAATTTTCAGAAGAGTTTTCTCGAGAGAGTTTAGAGAGCTTGAAATTATAAGCTCTTATTATAGTGATTTGAGAGTTTGGGTGTATTGGGTTTTGGGTAGTAAGGTAAAATACTACAATACTTGTAACTATTTTTTACTAGTAAAATATTTTCCTTCTGTTTTTGCTTGTAGACATAGACTAAAAGCCGAACCACGTAATTTCTGGTGTTCTCTTTTGCACTTGTTCTTTATTTTCTTCTAATTTTATTTTAGGTGCATGTTTGCTTCACGCATCAAATTCCTAACAGGATATATCATAAACTATATTGTCTACTAAGGCATTTCTGATTTATTAAATTAGGAATTAGGATCATATGATATATTTGATCTATCATTTATATTTATGTTTTTTATTATTTCACTAATCTTTTTTCTATTTACTTTGTATTTCTGGACATAATATTTATATATATAATATTATTTGTATTTCTATATATATATATATATATATATAATATTATATTATATTACTGCTGTTCTTACATTTCTGTTTCGCACATAATTTCCTGGAAGATGCTCCAACAGCAACAATATTTTAGAGGTTTTTCTCATTTGGTCAAATAGCTACCGTACCATAAACAATTTTGTTTACGTAGTATCATCATATCATATATTTGATCTTATCTCGTTGACATTTATATTTTTATTATTTCATTTGTCTTATTTTAGTTACTTAATATTATATTTATGAATTATTTTATTTATAGGTACAGCAAAATACTACCTGTATTTACATTTCTGTTTCATATATACTTTCCTAGAAGATGCTCCAATAACAAATTGAATAAACAAAATGAAACGTTGTGTCATCTACTAAAGAACAAGAAGAAGAGACAGAGAAAGAAAAATACAAAAGAGAAAGAAAATGAATAGTCAAATCACATAATAATTGACTTAACTTTGACATGCTTATTTAATTTTGCGTTTTTTTCTCCCAATTATACTCTTGACCCCAAAATTGATATTATATTTTAAAAGTAAAAATAACAATATTATTAATATGAATAAACTGAATATGTTTTTGGATGATGAGGAACCACAACCTCAAAGATGAACTCAAATAATGGGGAAAAGCTATTTACTATATAATCTGACTAAACATGCATCTCAAATTCAAATCCTATTTTGCATTATATTTTATTAAAAAATCAGTTGAGGGGTAGTGACGTGGCAATCTTTAGATTGGTGTCCGAGTTTGTTAGCCGTGGTTAGCACTTTAGCAGCAGCTATAAACAAACACAGGGTCTGGTTTATTGGAAATCTTTAATTCGTCCGTTTGTAAGGCAGAGCGAAGAGTTAGAGAGTGTTTATTGAGCTCTCACTCTTCCTTGTCATTTCCTCTGTGAATTTTGAGGCTGCAATGCTTAGGAAGAAAGACAAGTATCTATATGAATATGAATTGAGGATTTTAGGCTCTGAACAAACGAAAAATAGACAAAGGAATGATTATGTGGAACTTGCAGGCCAAGTTCAAGGGCGGAATTGCGGTATAATTCTCGTGCCTAGGACCTGTTCGATAATATGTCCTCGAAGGAACGTGCATCCCACCTGGTGTAATCGAAGCTGTAAGTTTTATGCTATGCAGTTCTCTTTATTTTCATGTTTTGTTTTTGAATTTTCAGAATTAATATGAAGAAAAACGTCATTTATTTCCAAAACAGAACCATTATCAAGTTTCATAATGTCTTGTACTTGTAAACTTTGGTCTTTGAGAAATATTTGCGTCAACAACTCTTGATTAATTTTAGTTTTAGTTTAGTTTAGTTTTATTTTTTTCGCCATAAGGTAGAGATGAGATGAGAAACCTCATTCATTAAACACCAAAAAGTATTTTAAAGTATGCTGGTGGTCTTCCGTTAGTCTCAAGGTTTTGGGCTCATTTTTGTTTGGTAGAACCATAGCTGAACGGGAAAGTGCACTACAATGACTATATAGAGATCCTGAAAGTGAGATTCTTGATGCACTTCAAATGAGTTTTGATGGGTCAAAAGGAATAAAGAAAAAGTTATTTCTCACTATTGCGTGTTTCTATGAAGGGAAGCATAGAGATTATGTGAAAAAAATTCTCAAATACTGTGATTTTGAACCAATTATCGGAATTGTTAGTCTTTTTGAAAAATCTCTATTGACTATAGATGATTTTAGCGGACAGTGGATGCATGAGTTGTTACAAGAAATGGGGTAGACTAATTGTTAGGAGGCAATTCCCTCAGGAGCCTGGAAACTGCAGTAGACTGTGGGAGGAAGCAGATGTATGTCATGTATTATCCCAAACAGTGTAAATGTTTACTGAAGCTGAAAACTTGCAGACATTGTTCTTTCTGGTTGCTTGAAATTGAAGAAATTTCCAGACATTGTGCAAGTTCTTTGGGATGGAACTGACATTAGAGAACTATCATTCGCAATTGAACTTCTATTTAGACTTGTTCAGTTGACTCTGAATGGCTGCAAAAATCTTGAGCGTCTTCCAAGGACCACAAGTGCTCTAAAATATCTATCAACTTTGAATCTTTCTAGCCTTTTGAAATTCAGAGAGTTCCCAGAGAAAACTTCAAGCAAGGATCAGCTCTTGGACATCCATCTGGAAGGAACTTCTTTCTGGCAATGTCTTGTTGAATTTGAAAGATTGCAAGAATCTCAAGAGTCTTCCAAGTACTATAAATGGTCTGAGATCTCTTAGAATGTTGCATCTCTCTGGCTGCTCCAAACTTAAAAATGCGCCAGAGACCTTGGGGAAAGTTGAAAGCTTGGAAGTTAAATTGTCCTGTTAGAATCGGGCCAAAATGCAGAATGATTTCGACTGTGGAACAGAATGCAGTCGAGACAGTAACAAAGTTAGCAAAAGCAGAATTGCTAAGGTACTTTACAACATTAATAATTTCCTTTGCAACATGCAGTACTGTATTACTTCTATGTGCATTCTTATTAATGTTGTTCGACATGGAAAAAGAATGTTGATAAGGGCATCACGCTATCTACAACAGCAATATCAGCTTGCTCACTTGTTAGGAAATTGGTGGTGAAAGCAGACACGCAGCTAAAGTAAAAAATTTTGAATCCAATTCCATAGAGAGAATTTGGAGTTGAGAGAGAGTTTTGAGAGCTTGAGTTTATAAGCTCTTGTTATTAGTGTTTTGAGAGTTTGGGTGGATTGGGGTTTTGGGAAGTGAGCTAAAATACCACAATACTTGTAACTCCATTTCACTAGTAAAATATTTCCTTCTGTTTTCGCCCGTGGACATAGGCTAAAAGCCGAACCACGTAATTTCTGGTATTCTCTCTTTTACACTTGTTCTTTATTTTATTACAATTTTACTTTAGCTGTGTGTCTGCTTTCACCATCAATTTCCTAACAGCACTTGCCTGCCATAGGCTGATTCAAACCTCAAGAGCCATGCCGAAGAGTTGAATCAAATAACAGCAAATTCACATCTTCGGTGGCCTTTTCTTCCGGGTTAGTCTCTGCATCATTTTGTATGGCAGGTTCGTTCTATAATAATCCCATAGGCACATATCATGATCTATAATAATTTCATCATGCTTGCATACTTTGTTTGCTTCTGCACAGTGATATACACATTCACAATCTCTATTTTGCATGACTACTATAAATTTAAGTAGAAATTGATTTTTGAATATGCTGTTATTCTTTATTAATCATATAAAAAGTTCAGACGTCAGGCTGTATGATTATTTACAGCTGTCTTGCAGATGGATTCGTAACCTTATTAAGTAATATTATCAACAATTTTTGGATTTGCTATCTATATTCATCAAGTGCATACGACTGCAGCATTTACTTGATTTTGGAGCCTGGCCGTGGAATCAATAATGCATTGAGAAATACAGAAATATATGAAATTTTACAACATGAATTTACTTGCATCTCAGGGTATGCTTTACATGAATTTACTTGAACTGCACCAGCGCCTTGTGATGTAATGGCTGCTGTTTGTTCAGCACCAGTTAAGTAACATTACAAATTAAATCGATTTTAGGTCTGACAAAAAGGCTGCAAATTGAAGAGAGGGCACATTCTATGTGGCTAGATTTAGCTCCAATTATAAGGGAAGCCTTTCTAAGACTCAAGTTTAGATTCGAGCTCTACTTTATGTGCATGCCACAAATTTGAACAAATGTGCATACTAAATTTTTTTTGGAGAAAAATGGAATTGAATAATAAATGTATAGTAAAAAATTTACATGTGTTTGTGATTTTCATAGATGGATTAAAAAAAAAAACGACCGGCGGATTGAATAATGAATGGACAATAAAAAAAGAAAATTACTTTTGTTGTGGTTTTCACGGACGAATTAAAAAAAAAAAGGGATTATAAGTGTCCAGCTACTTTTTTTAACAACTTTTGCAAGGCATTTCCGACTTTCGGAGAACTAATTTTTTTTTTAACGTTTGGATTTTATAGAATCTGGATTTGGACAATGATAGGAGTTGTACGATACATACCTCAGCTTAGGATCAAGCTTCGGGTTTGATAGCAGGTTCGTTCTATAATAATCTCATATGCACATATCTTAATATTTATTTCATGGGAGATTCCCAATTTTCTTATGGTGCAATCAATATTTACTATTGGTCCCTTATTGTTTTTACAGTCTCTCTTTTGCATGACTACTATAAATTTAAGTGAAATTTATAAGAATAAATTATTCTAAAACAATATTTATAAGAATAAATTATTTCCAGAAGAATAAATTCTAAAAAGATTAAAGTGAAATTTTTCTAAAAGAATATTTTATTCACTTTGCCGTATAAAATGCAATTACATTGAAGACTCGCTAAATAAAATGCTTAAAGAAATCCTTGCTTTTGTCAATATCATGTCGACCATATCTTTGATTGCATGCGCCACTGAAGACCAGAATCATTCTCCATAATTACTTTCGGCATACACTTTGGATTAAACTTTTTGTCTTTGAGAAATTAATTAAAACACATAAAAATCTTCTCACTGATTTATTTCTTTGAAACAAACTTAATTGGAAATTCAAGTAAAAATTTATCATCTTTGATTGCTTTATCTTCCAATAAGCTCAGACATGTAAGTTAATTTTCTTACATTTTCAATTTTACTTGTATCTCAGGGTTTGCTTTACATGAATTTACTTGAACTGCACTAGCGATTTCTGATGTAATGACTGCTGTTTCTTCACCACCAGTTAAGTAACATTACAAATTAAATCAATTTTAGGTCTGACAAAAAGCTGCAAATTGAAGAAAAAGGGCACATACTATCTTAGAGGCTAGACTTAGCTCCAATTATAATTTTTTCTGAGACTCAAGTTTTAGATTCGAGCTCTACTTTACTTGCATGCCACAAATTTGTAAAAAATGTTCATACTAAATTTTTTTGGAGAAAAATGGAATTGAATAATAAACGTACAGTAAAAAATTTACTTGTGTTGTGATTTACACAGATGGATCGAAAACAATGATTGGCGGATTGAATAATGAGTGTAAAATAAACAAAATTACTGTTGTTATGATTTTCACGGACGAGGGGATTATATAGAATCTGGATTTAGACAATAATAGGAGTTGTACAATACAAACCTGAGCTTAGGATCAAGCTTCGAGTTTGATAGCGGGTTCGTTCTATAATAATCTCCTATATATGCACATATATTAAAATTTATTTTATCATTCATTATAGCAAAGCTTTTCTATTTCGCATAACTATTATAAATTTAAGTAGAAATTACTTTTTTAATATGCTCTTATCCTTTATTAATCATGTCAAAGTTGTGAGAGTAAATGTTCGAATAGTCCATATATTTTAGGTTAAATATATGTTTATTTTTTATATTTTGAAAAATATCTCAAGAGACCCTACTTATTGAATATATGTACTACAGCCCTTTGTTTTTCTTATGTTTTATAATAATGCCCTTATTACAATTTTGGAGACATTAATTAATTAATCTATGAAAAATGTTTATTAACAAATTTAACCATAGTTATTTATAATCATCAGTTTGAATGAACTGATATTTTTCATACTCTTATAGCAATCTTCTAATGATTTAAAATAAAATTAATACTACTAACTTAAAGCAATATTTAATACCCTTGCGATTATCGTCTCTGTAATAATTATTTAAAAAATTAATCTACCAAATTAATTCCAAAAGTAAAATAAAAAATTAATATTTATTTTTACTTTAACTTTCTTTATAGATAAATTAATTTACATCTTCAAGAATATTGTTGCAAGTGTATTCCTATAAAATTAAAGAAAAAACAAGTGTATGAGTGTAATATACTTAACAGCGGTGATCTCTTGAGACACTTTTTTAAAATATAAAAACTAAACCGATACTTAAACAAAAATATATAGATTAAACAAATATTTATCCAAAATTGAGACATCAACCTGTATAATTATTTACAGCTGCCTTGCGGATAGATTCATAACCTTAACAATTTTTTTATGGCAACGTAGAGTAGCTGCCTTCTTGACCGTCGGATGCATGTGAGAAGAATCCAAAACGGTAACCCATAATAGTGAGACACGTGTGATGAAGATTCCGTCCAATTGTCCTGATGATGAGACGGTTTGGATATTGGAAGCTGCGTTCCCGTTGTTGGTAACAATTTATGTTAAATATGTTCGGTAATGCAACACGTAAAATCGTAAAAATATATGATGAAGCAACATTTTACTTATTTCAACCTTTACTTATTTCAATAACAAGATTCTATAACTTAAAAAAACAAAAAAAAATCTTAAAGATTACGACGGAATTTTTCCGAAAGAATAAACTCTTAAAAGATTTTAGTGGAATTTTTCCGAAAGAATAAATTCTTAAAATGATTATCGTGGAATTTTTCTAAAATAATATTTTATTCACTTTGAGCTATAAAATGCAATTACATTGAGGTCGTCCTTGATAAAATACTAAAAGAAATCCTTGCTTTCCTCAACATCACGTCAACCATATCTTTGATTCCATGCACCACTAAAGACCATGATCATTCTTCAGAATTGCTTTCGGCATACACTTTTGATTACACTTTTTGTTTTTTTGGGAAATTAATTAGAACACAAAAAATTCCTCTCATTGATTTCTTTGAAAGAAAGCTAGGTCCTCTTTCTTATTGAGATACTATAATTTTTAAGTTTAAATTATTAAAAAAAATTATAATTATAAAATAAAAATTAATAGTATGTAATAAATATAATTTTAAATAATAATTTTCACAAAATTAATAAAGATATAATATATTTTTCAGCATACAACTTAATTTTTAAGATACAGTTGTTAGTATTTATCAAACACTTTGGTGTTGTAATTCAAAAATTATAGCTGTCCAACTTCAACTCCGAACATGGCCTTAATTAGAAATTCAAGTAAAAATTTACCATCTTTTATTGCTTACAATAACCTCAAACATGCAAGTTAATTTTCTTACATTTTTTTTATTTTACTTGTATCTAAGCGTTTGTTTTGCAAGAATAAATGTCTTACATATTTATGTCTTATTTTTTCATATATAAAATTCAATTTGAATTAATTTAAGAGGAAATTTTGTTCTCTTGGTTTTCTGCTCCTTGAATTTTCTGATTGTGTGCTGGTTATGATTATTTAAGAGCCATTTATTCATAAAATGTTTTTATAAAAATGATTATTTTAGTCATTTTGAGTCCCCTGACAGGTTTTGAGGGAGATTGGAATCTTGTGTAATTTGCTGTACAGAGTTATGGTGCATCTTTAACGACTATTCTATTGACTGAACTTGATTGACCTCCGAATGCGACCTCATGTAGGTCCGTCCGCTGAATAGGTGTTCTTTAATGGATCAACTCGACCCGTATTTGCCCCGATATTGACCCACATTTGGTTTGACCGCAAGATGTATGTGACATGTCTTGTTGGCCGTTGATCCGCGTTGTGTGAGGGTGCTGGATGGTTGACGTTGTACCTAGACCATTATTTTGATTATATTGAACGCAGTCCAAGGGTTCTAAAGCTGCCACGTACTCTGCTACTCCGAACCTTTGATTTAATTCAATTTTGGTGGATCCAACGACCATTTCCCTCATCTCTTTAAAATGTAAAAGCATCATTTTAAGCACTACAGGCCGTCGATTTCGAGCGAGCTTACAAGTGTTAAGGCCAAAAAATTTTGAACTGGACATCAGCCATGGGAAGTTTGGGCAATTTTATTTTGGGGAATGTTGGGAAAGGGATTACTAAATAGTTGTAAATTAAGTGAAAATAAAAATTATTTCTCTTTTTGTATGATTAAAATAGAATTTACACAACAAATAAATAAACAAAAAAATAAATTAATAAATCCAAAGCAAAAATCAATCACAAGAGACATATATTTTTACGTGGAAAATTTAAAGTAGGAAAACTACGAGACTGTAGTCTGATATAATTTTTCACTATATTAATGAGATTACAACACAAATTACTCTCTAAATAATGCTAGAGGCTACCAACATCTAGAATCTCATTATTTTTGGCTTATAGTAATCCCCGAAGAACTATCTCTCTAACAAGTGAGTATCTCAAATAATAGCCAACAAGATGATAAAATAAAAATCAAGACTAGTAGGATTATAGACGGTGTTGCCAAGAACTTACCCTCAAAATTTATGAGAAAATGGAGTTAATTTGGTCTTCTAATCGCCCAATTAAATATTTAAATAACTATTCCCTTCTAGTGGCTTTTATCTCTCTCTTGCCGCTTTTTCTTCTCTACTCGTCCTTTTTAGTTTTTATTAAGTGAAAACTAGGGCTACAGCTTGCTTTTATAGCCAAATTACTTGGAGAATTTCATCGAAGTCCAAGGCTTAGTAATAATTACAAACCAAGCAAACTTATTTGGATTTTGGGCCCCAAATGAGATGGACCCAACAAGGAAGAATTTAGTGACTTCTTACTTTCATGTCCTTAAAATTTACTTTTAAACCCTAGATTTTTGAGAAATACTTTTCTGAAGGGTTAGAAACTAATGTTTTAGATTGGATTTTTTCCAAACATCAAGAATTAATTAGCATTTATTTTCTTCTCTTGTCTTTAGCTCCACCAAGTTCGTTGATACAAGATCTTTGAGCTTGAAGGTGTTAAATTTAAGATGGATTCTCTCAAACTGATTATCATTTTACCCTTAAACTTTTCTCCTCAGCAGATTTTGACGTTTAACTCATGTAGGAAAAAAAATTGTGAGGACTGTGCGGATTTTTTTTAATTAAAAAACACTCTAAGGTGGGGGTTAGGCAGGACCCCTTACCAATAGATTAATAAAATTAAAGAAAATTCATATGGAGGGAGAGACATATTCCAAAACCTCTAAGCACCGGAATAAATACACTCAACAATTAGAAAAATAACAAAAGCTTAGAAGATAGGAGTAATTAACGCAACCGGCTACAGAATAGCATACAATTCTTGGGCCAGTAACTAATGTGAAACCTTTCTTAGAACCGGAGGCATACAACCAGGCAATACTAAAGTCATCAACATCACGCCCTCTAGTACCCTTAGGCCCAAATGCAAAATATTCATTAGTAGCAAGATGAACCGGAGGCATACAACCAGGCAATACTAAAGTCATCAACATCACGGCCTCTAGTACCCTTAGGCCCAAATGCAAAATATTCATTAGTAGCAAGATTCTCATCAAAGCTAAACTCCTCATCAGACTGAAAAGGGATGTCCGTAGAATGGCAATTGAAGCCCACGACCATGGAGCAAATATCCTCTACAACAGCTTGGAAAAAAAAAATAGCGCCAATGGAAGCCCTTTAAACACCCATAATCTAAAAAGAGTAATGATATAGCCACAAACTCTTGTACAAACTTATTTTGTACAAACTGATGTGGCGTTAATTCATTGGTTGAATTAAATATCTCTTGGCCCACATGATTTGTTTATATTATTTTATATTTCCATTCAACCAATAAATTAATGCCACATCAGTTTGTACAATATAAATTTGTATAAAAGTTTGTGGCTGTATCATTACTCATCTAAAAAATAAGAGGGGTTAGAGACCTTAGATATCTGAACTCTTTTCATAAAAACTGGATCATACCCATCTTATGTAGTATCCTGATAAATAGGCGGCTAAGCATCTACCGAAACATCCTTGCCAGCACCAGGCCTCAATGGCTTAATATCTTCACGATCCCCCTTTAAATGCACAATAGCATCAGATATAGGCACCTTGCCTTTATCACGAACAACAACATCTTGCACCTGACCAACAGGCTGCCGGGGCTCTTAGAGCCTAGGATTAGCAACAAAACAAGCATCAGTAGCTTGCCAAGATGCTTACACGAGACACAATATAAAGGAACACACTAAAAATTGACAATCTTGCCAGCAACTGCCATCACCCTCACCAGTCCAAAGTTTGGGCAACAACGACTGCAAAACATCATATTCAATCAGAATTCTAGCGATTAAGGGCCGATTAACAATAGTAATAGCATGGTCCACCCGTAGACGCTTACCAATAGCATTAGCAGTAGAAAATAAGGCATCTTTGGAATGATTAAAATGCATTAGAAAATACGGCAAAGAAACCCAAATAGGAACAAAAGGAGATTCCTCAGAGCACCAAAATAACGTCTATGAGACGTAGCTACATGAGACTCAAACCAAGACCTAAATCTTGGTAAGGCTGCCCACCTAAATCCACTGAAAATGTTCAAATGTATTTTAGATAACGTATTTCAGTTTGTGAGGCTTAACACAATAGAATGTAGATTTGAGATATTTACAGGTGCGAAGCTTTGTGAGTGTTGTTGATCCACTTTAACTTACATTATTTTCATAGTGAATTGTTCTGTCTACAAGTGGACATAATAACATGTTGAGATTTTTATCCTAAATCGTGAGGATCAAAGGTTTCCTCATAAAAAAATCTTCGTGTTGCGGATATTCATTTATTTTGCATATTTATTTTCATTACCATAAATTGATTTTTAAATTTATTCTATTGAATTATCCTTACTATCTAGGAAAGTAAATCATTAACTTTAAAGAGATTATTATTATTACTAATTATATTGAGATAGCGAAATAAAAATAAAATTAATAATAAAAATATTACTTTAAATATCAATTATTATATATACACAATAAAAAATAATTTATATGCATATTATAAATATGTAAATAAATTTTATTCAAAATTATGTCCACTTACAATCATTTACATTCATGTTATTTACAATATTATTATAATTTAATAGTAAGATTTACAAAACACATACAATTGTTTTTAAAATTCATAGAACTTTTGAAAATTGCATCAAACGTTTAATTGGTTATCTTTATAGTTGATTATTTCTATAATACAATTAATAGTAATTATTTTAAAAACTATAATATTACCAAACTGATCCAATATCTTTTAAGGACCCAACTAAAATCTAACGAATAAAGGTTACCATTCCTATAGATTGTCAATAGTTTTAACTACTTTTAATTAATTATTAATATCAACCGTTGGATTTCAATCCATTTTATATTGCGTTTACTAAATTGGAATTGGAATGCGCTGAAATTAGAATGAGTAAGAATGTGAATGAGCTGAAATGAGTATGGATAATGGGAATTAAAATAAGTTTTTTACTTGAACTGCAGGAATTAGAATCAGAATGAGCTGAATTGCCATTAATGTATTTACTTTATCTTTGAATTAGAATTATAATGAGTTACATTGTAACATATTACTATAAAGTACATAATGAACTATTCTCATCATTATTATTTTATATTTTAATTATAGCGATTATTTATTAAAAATGATTATTATTATTATTATTAATTATTATTAATAATACATAATTTAATTATATTTATATACTAATTATAAAATATATTAATTAATAATAAATATTAATTATTGTGATTATTTATTAAAAATTATAACTATTAACAATTATTGTTAATAATAATTAATATATTAATTAATAATAATAAGTATATTAATTCTTCAATTATAGTAATATTTTATAATTATTATTAATTAAATATAATTACTATTAATAATTATTGTTAATAATTAATTATAATAATATATTAATTAATCATAAATGAGGATAAAATGAACATTTTGATTTTTGGAGAGGGGTAAAATGATCAATCCAGCAAATAAGAGACTCACTACCACCTCCTGGTTAGAATGAGTCTTCCACTCCTCATTTTCAAATTGTGGTAGGGTAAATAATATCAATGAAGTCCTTCGGTTTAGTAAAATTCTTCTATTGCCCACATAATTTTAGCTTTGAACAATTTAATCATCCTCAGTTTTTCAACAATTACTTCTATGTGAATTGCTTTCGGTGTTGTTCAACATAATGTTATCAGACTCATGAAACAAGAATGTTGATAAGGTTAGCAAGTAATGAAAAGCATAACTGGTCGAGGAAACTCAGGCTCAGATTCTTACCAATCCTACAATTAACAACTGGAAAAGTTAAATCAAATAATAGCAAATTCAAATCTTATGTGGCCACTTCTTTTGGCTCGACCACAGGTTCAGTTTTGATAGTAGGTTCTCTAATAACATGATCTTAATTTTATCATGCTTGAATGCTTGGCTTTACTTCTGGCGCAGATCCATTTCCATGCACATTCACTTTCGCAAAGTTTCTCCGTTTTGCATGACTACTTCAAATTCAAGCAAAACTTACAAGCCTTAATTGCCGAAGAATGATTCAAATTCATAAAGTCCAGAGTTTTGGTTTTGGCAGGAAGATCAGAAGCTCAAGCTGCTAGTGCGAATTCCACTTGTTAGGTTCATCTCATTTTGGGGCCCCAAAGCCCAAAGTCCAAATAAATTTGCTTGGTTTGTAATTATTATTAAGCCTTGGACTTGGATGAAATTGCCATGTAATTTAGCTATAAAAGCAAGTGGCAGCCCTAGTTTTCTCATCACACAAAAGGATGAGTGGAGAAGAAAAAGCGGCAAAAAGAGAGAAAAGCCAGTAGAAGGTTTTAATTTGGGAATAGTATTTTTAATCTTTAATTGGGTGATTGGAAGTGATTTTGACTCTGTTTTCTCCCAAATTATGAGATTAAGTTCCTGGCCTCACCCTCTACAATCTTACTGGTGTTGATTTTTATTTTATCATCTCTTTGGCTATTATTTGATATACACACTTGTTGGAGAAATAGTAATTAGGCTATTACTTTAAGTTAAGAATAGTGAGATTCTTGATGTTGATAGCCTCTAGTATTATATAGAAAAGAATTTATGTTGTAATCCATTAATATAGTGGAAGACTAAATCGGACTATGGTCTCGTGATTTTTCTTGTTTTGGGTTTTCCATGTAAAAATTTATACCTCTTGTAGTTGGTTTTTGCTTTGGATTTATTGGTTTATTTTTCTGCCTATTTATTTGTGGTACACATCTTATTATAATCACACAAAGAGGGAAAGAGTTTTGTTTTGCTAAATTTACAACTGTTTATGATAGTTCCTTTCCCAACTAAGTGGTACCAGAGCCATGTTGTGTGTTTTATTACTTTTTTGGTTGAGATGGAGGAATCCTCGACCTGCATGATTAAAGTAAAGTAATGGAATTATTGTATTTGAAAGTCTAGAATGGAAGATTTGTTATACATAAAAGACTTACATGAACCCATTAAAAGCGAAGAAGTTAGACACGCCGATTTAGATGATAAGAAATGGACTCAATTAAACCAGAAGGCTGGGGGTACTATTAGATCATGGATTGATCAGAGTGTGTAGCACCATGTCACGAAGAAATCCAGGGCTGATATTCTTTGGAGAAAATTAGACACAACTATAAGCAGCCGACAACACAAAATAAAGTCAATCTGATGAAAAGACTTGTTAATTTGAAATACAAGAGGAGCGCAATATAACTGAACACACTAATGAGTTTCAGGGATTTGTTGATCAGTTGACTACTATGAAAGTTATTCTAGATGATGAGTTACAAGCACTATTGTTGCTTAGTTTTTTGCTTGGCAGTTGGGAGAATTAGTGGTTTGAGTGAATAATCCAGCGCCGAACAGAACATTAACCTTGGATATAGTTACAGATAGGTTGCAGAATGAAGAATCTAGAAGAAAAAGTGTTAAAGAACTTTCTTCTAAACCAGATGCACTTGTTTAATAAAAGCAAGAAAGGTAGAGGAGAAGCCAAAGTAGAAATTCCCACCAGCAGAACAATGATAGGCCTATAGGAAGATCTAAGTCCTAGAGGAGAAATATGAAGTGCTTTCATTGTCAGAAAATGGACCACGTTAAAAGGGAGTGTAGATTGTGGAAAAGAGAACAGGCGAAAGAAAAGGGTGATACTTAGAAAAATGACAAAGAAAACACTATAACCATTGTTGACGGTGATTTAGGTATTGTTTATGATGAAAGCTCAATAAATCTCACTTGCCATACCAGTGATTGGGTGATTGATTCTGGTGCTTCACTTCATGTTACTGCACATAGTGATTACTTTACATCTTATGTTAATGGTGATTACGACCATGCTCAGATGGGAAATGAAGGGGCATCCAAGATTGTATGCATAAGAGATATTTGCTTGGAAACCAGCACTAGTTGTAAGTTGTTGCTTAAAGATGTCATAAATGTACTCGATATTCACCTCAATTTGATCTCTACAGGCAAATTTAATGATGATGGTTATATTAACGAATTTGGTGAAGGAAAATGGAAGCTCACCAAAGGCTCTCTAGTGTTAGTTAAGGGGAGGAAAGTACACACTCTATATATGATAGAAGCTAAGATAAAGAAAGAATATATGAATGTGACTGTAAAAGATTCTAATATTAAGATATAGCATAAAAGACTTGGTCACATTAGAGAGAAAGGGTTAGAAACTCTTGTCAGAAAAGGATTTCTACACAGCTTCACAGGTCTGTCCTTCAAGACTTATGTTCATTGTTTAGCTGGAAAGACACACAGCGTAGCTTTAAAAAGTTTTTATCCATCTAGAAAGTTGCAAATCCTTAATTTGATTCACACTGATATTTGCATGATGCAAAGTAGATCAATATGAGGTGCACTTTATTTTGTGACTTTTATTGATAACTATTTTATAAAAGTGTGGGCTTTTGCTTTAAAATCTAAAGACTAGGTGCTTGATATATTTAAGTTCTTCCATACTTATGTTGAGAGAGGGACAAGAAGAAAGTTAAAATGCATTAGGGCAGATAATGGTGGTGAGTACAAATGGCCATTTGTGTAGTATTGCAGATCCCATGGAATCAGATTTGAGAAGGCTGTACCAAAAACTCTACAGTAGAATGGTGTTATAGAAAAGATGAATAGAACAATTGAAGAGAGGGTCAGATATATGTTTTCTGATGCGAAGCTTCCTAAATCCTTCTTGGCAGAGGCTATGCGTACTGTAGTTGACTTGATTAACCTTTCTCCTTCAGCTCCATTAGAGGGTGATGTACTTGAGCGAGTTTGGACGGGGAAATATGTTTCTTATAAACATTTGATAGTGTTTGGTTGCAGAGCATATGCTCACATCCCTAAAAATGAGAGTTTGAAGTTTGATGATAAAGCCAAGGAATGCATTCTGTTAGGCTATGGGCATGAAGAATTTAGGTATAGATTATGGGATCCAGTGGCAAGGAAATTGATCAGAAGTAGAGATGTTGTGTTTCTTGAAGATTAGATAGTTGGTGATGCAGTGAAGAGTGATGAGTCTCAGTCATCTCTAGAGATTCCTATTATTCCAACTTCAGTTTCTCCACTGATGATTCATGATGATCATAGGGGAACTAAAGAGGATAATAATGATGGTCCAGCAAAAACAGTTGACCAGGCACCTCTAGAACCACCAACACCACCAGTTGAGCCATAATTGAGAAAACTATCAGAGAACGGTGACCTTCTACTAGATATCCTCCACATAAGTATGTGATGCTTGCAGATGTAAGGGAGCCAAAATGTTTTGAAAAAGCCATGTCTCACCAGCATAATAATGAGTGGGTTAAAACCATACAAGAAGAGATGAAATCCTTGAATGAGAACCACACTTATGACTTAGTGAAGCTTCCTAAGGGAAAGAGAGCATTGAAGAACAAGTGGGTTTATAGGTTGAAGACTGAAAACAACTCACAGCAACGATATAAGGCTAAATTGGTTGTGAATAGTTTTGGTTAGAAGAAAGGTAGGTATTGATTTTGAAGAAATACTTTCTCCTATGGTAAAGATGTCGTCTATCGGAGTTGTTCTGAGACTAACAATTAGCTTGAACTTGGAGATTTAATAGTTCGATGTAAAGATAACTTTCTTACACGGTGACTTGGAGGAGGAAATATACATAGAGCAACCTGAAGGATTCAGTGTCAAAGGTAAAGAAGAACTTGTGTGCAAGTTGAAGAAAAGTTTGTATTGACTGAAACAAGCACCAAGACAGTTGTAGAAGAAGTTGGATTCTTTCATGGAGAATCGTGATTTCAACAAGACTACGTGCGATCATTGTGTTTTTGTGAAGAGGTTTAGTGATAATGGTTTTATTATCCTTTTGCTTTACGTGGATGACATGTTAATTGTTGGCCAGGATGCTAGTAAGATTGGCAATCTGATGAGGGAACTTAGCAAGTCGTTTGCAATGAAGTACTTGGGACCGGCAAAATAGATTCTTGGCATGAGAAAGGCGACGAGTGCTTGTTGCGAATCCAAACTAATTGCTCAACTTACATGTTTATGATATTTGTAACTAGCTAATTGCTTCATTGTCTTTCAAATTTTTTCTTTTTTTTCTTTTGAAAGTGTTAATTTTTTCCCGCATTGAAATTAAGACCAAAGACAGTGTTTTAACCCAAATCTATTTTAGAAAAGTATTACATACTGTGAGAACACTTAATTATTTATTTTTTAAACTCTTGGGTAAGTCTAATCCAACCCCGCACTTGCATGGAACACTTTGTTTCGTATACAAATACAATTAGTTGTTAGTAATAAGTTTCGGCCAATTTGCTGTAATTCTTTTCCTAACAGTTGTCTTTACCGACCTTTTACCACTCTGGTTACTCTCATGACCTACATTAATGGTGCTTTTACTCATGGGACTTAAGAATCGAAATTCGGAATTAGAATGATCCGTAATGTGTACTTCTTAGAATAGAAGAGGGAATGGAAATGAACTAGAGGGGCTCCTACGTTTCTGGAAAATTTGTGAAATTTGTTCAAACCTTTTGTCAAATTTGTTCATGGAATTCCTAACTAGTTACCGCCAATAGCAGAGGTGGATTACTAGCAATAAGCATACAAATTAGAGTCAGCAATTTTTATAATTTATACATATGGCTAGTAAATAAAAAGTAAAATAAATAAATCAATATAAAAGTGGTAAATTGATGTTTTAAAATTAAAAATTAAAAATACTTGTAAAAATAATATAAAACTTATAAAACAACATTAAACTTTAACTAGACTAGAAAATAGTTGATTTATTTATTAATTATGCAAAAACAAAATCACTAATCAAGCAAAAAAAATCACTCATTAACCAAAAAAAACTGTATTTAAATAATTAGAATAAATTTTATTGAATTGGTTTAACCATGAATTCTATATTTATCCTTGGAAATTTATAATTTTTTTCATTTTCTATCATAATATTTGTTTACTACACAGAAAAATTAATTTTTTTAAAATGTAGATCAAGCCAAAATAAAATAAAAGTTATTTTTATATTACTAGACATATATGGTATATGGATAAAATTAGAATTAATTTTCAGTTTTATACATACTTTATCTAGTTTTAAACTTTAGTTCTTATACTTAAAAAAATCATTTGGGGTTATTACTGAATAAGTTTAGAAGGATGCAAAATTACCTTATCTTATAAATAACTTTAAAAAAACATAAAAAGAGTTTTATTCTCTAAAATACAAGCTTTTAGCGCGGCATGCAAAATACACCCCGTTTAAATCTAATCACACCTCTCTAATTTTTTTCTTTTTTTCGCCCCTATGAGGTAATGAAGTAGTTAAAAAGTATAACATTTAGAATTTAGATTCCTTTCGCTTTTTTGCTTTTTTCACCCCCACTTTCTGAGATGACCAAGACTTGCTTTTGGAATACATATAAAGAAATCTGGGGCAGCTGGAAGTTGCATTTTTTTTTCCAAAAGAAACATATTTGCCTGAGATTAACTTCTTTCCTTTGAATCAAGACACTTCATTGGAGTTGATCAGATCAATCCTGTGGCTTCGTTCAACACACTCAAAGCTGTAAGTTTTATTTTTTACATTTCTCTTTTATTCTCAGAATTAATTTGCACATCCTGGATGTTTAAAAAAGGAAATAAATAAAACTGGAAGAAAGCTTTGAATGGTAATTTAATTTGTTATGTATCAACTCCTTAATTTGCTTCATTTTGAGGCTCTAATTAAGATTTGCTTAAGTAAAAGTCGGCAAACACGCTCTCCAATCATCATCTGAAAAGCTTTTTTATTGTATTTTGGAAGTAAATGAGAGGCTGTCAATCAGTTTGTTTAGTTAAGAAGAAGATCATTAATTTGTTGTTCAATAATTTTATGTTAAAAGAAATTATTAAAGTAATTATGTTACATTATTTTTCTCTTTTTTAACACTAATAATTAATAATTTTTATCTCCTTGAATTTCGTAAGTCTCGATGAATCTTTAGGTTTGTAAATTTTTTCTTTAGATCTCGATAAATAACATTTGACAATATTTTTTGATCAGGCTGTGTTATAAACAACGCAGATTTTATAAGTTGAATCAATTTTCACTGGAAGCTTTTAAACAGTAATTACAGTTTAGCATAATTTTTTTTAAGTGTATGTATTTTGCATATTTCTATGATAAAGAACTTTAATTTTTATTTCTGTAAGGGTGGTCATCCAACCCACCCACTATTGCTTAGTTTAAAAAAATCAAGCCAACTAATTAAATAAATATGTTCAACCCAATTCAATCTTATCCTTAAATCATTGTGCTGGGTCAATCGAATTGATTAAAACTAAAAATGAAACAAGTTCAAACATAAAAGTTGAAAAAAAAAAAAGCTATTTGCTACTTAAAATCAAATTCAAACAGTAAAAAGCATATTAATTCTGGTTGGACTCCATTAAAGTTTCAGTAATAAAGATCATTATGTTTACCATTAATTCCTATAGATTGCTGATAATTTTAATATTTTTAATTAGTTATTAATATCAACCGTTGGATTCCACTCCATTTTAATGGAAATATGGAATCCAATGGTTTCAACACGGCTAGCTAATGGGCAGAATGGCAAAGATGCGTATACAATTGAAAAGCCTGATAATTTTCGTTTAGATTCCTTGAAGCTTCCAGGAAGTTCGATGCTAAGTTCATCGTGTGAGTAAGCAGTGACAATATTTATTGATTATTAAAGAGGCCACTTTTTGACAACAACACAACTCCTATTGCTTAATTTATTTTTTCCCAAAGGATATTTACATGAATAAATTCTTTGAATCAAGCACTGCATCGGAGTTGTGGTAATAATAATAATAATACTGCATTGGAATTCATTTAAGGGCTTCCTGCAATACACTCAAAAGTTGTAAGTTCTATCTCATAAATCTCTCTTTTATTTTCAGAATTAATTTTGCACATCTTGATGTAAAGAAAAAAATGTAAAAATTGAAAGAAATCTTTGAATGTTAATTTCGTACAAACTCTCTGCTTTCTTTTAGAGGCTATAATCAAGATTTGCTTAAGCAGAGATTGGTGTGCACACTCCCCGATTAGCATCTAGAAAAAATTTATATTACATTTTGGGGTTTATCATGGGTAAAGAATTTAGATCTATTTTAATCTGCATAAACAAATTAAAACGGTAGATATATTAATTTTTCTAATTAGTTAATCTTGAAATTACTGTTCCCGGATTACTGTTTATACAATATTGTTCATGCAATACTATTTAGGGTCACTATTCATACGAGTTACTGTGTAGGTTGTCAAAAAAAGTAGAATTTATATATAATTTATAAAATTTTCATTTTTGTTCTTCCCATAATTTTGAATGAATCTTATTGTTTGCATAGTATTGTGCGTTCATTGGATTTCACTTGATTTATTCTAAATTTTTAGGAACAAATTAATATAATGGCTTCCACGAGCTGCCAAGATGTCTCTCATAGGAAATACGATGCCTTCTTAAGCTTTAGAGGAGAAGACACCCGTCAAACGTTCATAAGTCATCTCTATACTGCTTTGAACGATAAAGGAATTTATGTATTCAGGGATGACAAACAACTTGAGAAAGGAGGATCCATTTCACCAAATCTCCTTAAAGTAATTGAAAAATCAAGAATTTCAATTATTGTTCTCTCAAGAAACTATGCTTCTTCCACGAACTTGTCAAGATTGTTGAATACAAAAATAGAGAGGATCAGATTTTCCAATTTTCTATGATGTGGAACCAATTGTTGTAAGGAAACAGACAACAAGTTTTGGAGAAGCTTTTACCAAACACGAAGAATTTTTCAGGGATAATATAGAAAAAGTACAAAAGGGGAGACACGCTTTAAAAGTGGTGGCCAATATATCAGGTTGGGAATTGAAGGACAGCTAATCATTCTTATTCTCAATTATTATTATTATTATTATTATTATTATTATTATTATTATTATTATTATTATTATTATTATTATTATTATTATTATTATTATTTTGTTCTGCATGATTAGTATTCATGATTCAACATTGTTTTCAATTTAACAGCTTCTGTTTAATATATATATATATATCATATGATGTGTCGTTATTAAAGTAGTAGTGCTATAAATGAATTAATATTTGCAAATGAATAGATATGGATGTTGATACTATAAATTATTGTGTTCTGAACTATTGAAGGCTATACATATGTATCTTGTGTTGCTTTGTGCTCTATTAATCACATCTAAAAAATAAAAATAAAATATTACTCTTAGATTGACTCTTTAGTAACTGTTAATAATAACAATGACAATAATCGCAAGCCCAATGATATCATCAATATCATTACATATTTACCTAATTGTAGTGCTACACATCTCAAATTTTTTATTTCAGAAAACCATCCCAAAATAATGTGATGTCCATCAATTGGTTCTTGAAATAATATAATTAATGTGCTTGAATCTTCTAAAGAATTATCAACCACTTATTAAATGACACATCATTTGGAAAGTTTATCATCATCATCTAATTGATTTCATGTGAGCAATAATTGTTCTTATAAAAGATTGATATAAATTCTCTTTTAATCTAATTTATCCTCCTACAGAAAGAAATAATATGTACATGAGAAGAAAACAGCAAAAGAAATTGAATTTTCTCATTCTTCTTGTTTCTGACCCACGCGATAATACATGTTACTTGATTATACGACTTCAATTTGATGAAATGAATACTATATAGTTTGTATTGTATACATAATATGGAATTGATTTGTTACTACGTTTACACAAACTTTAATTTAGCAACAGTAATCTCCCTTGTTGTTTTCAATTTGCAGCAATGACTCAGAATTTATTGAGGAAATTGTCAATGTGATATCAAGTAAAATTGGTTCAGAGTCAGAGATTCTTAAGGAGCTAGTAGGAATAGAATCACGCTTGGAGAAACTGAAGTTTCTTATGGGTGCAGGGTGCAATGATGTTCGTATGATAGGGATATGGGGTATGGGAGGTCTAGGAAAGACAACTTTTGCAAGAGTTGTTTATGACTTGATCTCCCACGAGTTTGATGGTAGTAGTTTTCTTGCTGATGTTAAAGAAAAATATGATAAAGAAGGCAGTGTGATCTCTTTGCAAAAGCAGCTCATTTCTGATTTACTGAAGCTTGCGGATAATAGCATACGAAATGTCTATGGCGGTATTAACATGATAGGACGTAGGTTGCGACAAAAAAGGGTCCTTCTCGTGATCGATGATGTCGCTCATGTTGAGCAACTACGAAGATTAGCTGGAAAGGGCGATTGGTTTGGCCCAGGCAGCAGAATCATAATAACAACGAGGGATGAACATTTGTTGAATTTGCATCGAGTCGAGGAAGTTTTTAAGCTTGAGGCACTAACTTATGATGAGGCATTCCAACTCTTTTGTTTGAAAGCCTTTGAAACCCAGAAGCCCAGGGAAGAATATGTTCATCTATCTCAACTTGTTGTAAATTATGCTGGTGGTCTTCCATTAGCTCTCAAGGTTTTGGGTTCTTTTTTGTTTGGTAGACCTGTGGACGAGTGGACGAGTGGACAAGTACCTTGGAAAGACTAAAAAGAGAACCTGAAAATGGATTCTAGATAAACTCCA
Source organism: Citrus australasica (assembly GCA_029618585.1). Classification (NCBI taxonomy): domain Eukaryota; kingdom Viridiplantae; phylum Streptophyta; class Magnoliopsida; order Sapindales; family Rutaceae; genus Citrus; species Citrus australasica. The sequence continues at coordinate 28,526,946 of JARCIV010000003.1, read as the reverse complement.
GATAAGTTTTGATGGCTTGAAGGAAGCAGAGAAGGAAATATTTCTCGATGTTGCGTGTTTCTTTAAAGGGGAGAAGAGAGATTACGTGTCAAAAATTCTCGATAGCATGTGGTTTTGAACCAGTAATTGGCATTGGTGTTCTTATCGAAAAATCTCTATTAACAATATGTGAGAGCGACAGACTATGGATGCATGATTTGTTACTAGAAATGGGTCGACAAATTGTTAGGAGGCAGTCCCCACGGGAGCCTGGAAAACGCAGCAGATTGTGGGAGGAAGCAGACCTATGCCGTGTATTGTCACAAAACACAGTAAGTGACTAATAAAGGGGATCGGAAATTTTTTTTCTTTTACCCAGTAAAATCTCTAATGAACTATTTTGTTGATAATATTTAGGGAAATAATACTTGATGATTATTACTTTCTCCAAGATAAGGTGTATTTAAGTGCTAGTCCGAAAGCATTTTCAAAGATGACCAACCTACGATTGCTCAAAATCTGTGGTCTGCAACTTCCTCAAGGCCTTGAACACCTCTCTAACAAGTTGCGGTTACTTGATTGGCATGGATATCCTTGAAAATCTTTGCCATCAAATTTGCAATTGGATAAAACTGTGCAATTTAAAATGTGTTATAGCTGCATTGAAGAATTATGGAAAGGAATCAAAGTAAGATCAATGTTTTTGTCACTAATTTATTTTTTAGTGAATAATTGTTGATGACAATTTTATTATTATAGCTGTATATAAATTAAGAAATATTATTTCAGCTCCCTTTTGTTTTCAACAGCCTTTAAACATGTTGAAAGTCATGGAACTTAGCCATTCAGAGAATCTGATTAAGACTCCAGACTTCACAGAGGTCCCAAATTTGGAGGCGTTGGATGTTGAAGGATGTACAAGGTTGCGTGAGATTCACCCATCTTTACTGCTTCACAATAAGCTGATTTTGTTGAACTTGAAATCGCTTAAAACACTTGTTCTTTCTGGTTGCTTGAAATTGAGGAAATTTCCACACGTTGCGGGAAGTATGGAGTGTCAGCGGGAACTTCTTTTGGATGGAACTGATATCAAAGAACTGCCACTATCAATTGAACTTCTATCTGGACTTGTTCAGTTGACTTTGAATGACTGCAAAAGTCTCGTGAGACTACCCAGCAATATAAACGGTTTGAAATCACTAAAAACTTTGAATCTCTCTGGCTGCTCCAAACTTGAAAATGTGCCAGAGATGCTTGGGCAAGTAGAAAGTTTGGAAGAACTTGATATAAGCGGAACAGCTATAAGACGACCTCCATCCTCCATTTTTCTTATGGACAATCTTAGAACACTCTCTTTTTTTGGGTGCAATGGACCACCATCAGCTGCATCATGGCATTTGTTCCTTCCCTTCAATTTGATGGGAAAGAGTTCATGTCCTGTGGATTTAATGTTGCCTTCTCTGTCAGGTTTGTGCTCTTTAACAAAATTAGATCTCAGTGACTGTGGTCTAGGGGAAGGAGCAATCCCGAGTGATATTGGCAACTTACACTCATTAAACGCGTTGTATCTGAGTAAAAACAAATTTGTTACGCTGCCAGCAAGTATTAACGGTCTTTTAAATCTTAAAAACCTAGAGTTGGAAGATTGTAAAAGGCTTCAATCTCTGCCACAACTTCCATCTAGCATAAACGTAGTTACAGTAAATGGTTGTTCTTCATTGGTGACATTATCTGGTGCTTTAAAACTAGGCAAGTCCGACCACACAATGATTAATTGTATAGATAGCTTGAAATTGCCCGGGAACAACAGTTTTGCAATTTCGATGCTACCAGAGTACCTTGAGGTCAGTCTCTCACTCCGTTTCTTCCAACTATGCCAAGATTATGCCTGACAATTAAGCAATGGTATGGACCTGTTCATTTTTTGTTTTTCGGTTGCAGGCAGTGTCAGATCCAAGCCATAAATTTAGCATTGTTGTTCCAGGAAGTGAAATTCCAGAGTGGTTCATGTATCAGAATGAGGGTTCTTCAATAACAGTCACAAGGCCTTCATATTTGTATAATATGAATAAGGTTGTGGGATATGCTATTTGCTGTGTTTTTCATGTCCCTAAGCATTCAACTGGTACCTATTTATGGCGTTCGTATTCCCAAGTTGAGTTACACTGCTCCATGGATGGTTCTAATGTCAGTCATTTAATTCGTTCTAGAGGGAACTTCGGTCATGCTGGGTCAGACCATCTTTGGCTATTCTATTTGTCTCGACAAGAATGCTACAATGATAAGTGGCATTTTGAATCTAATCATTTTAAGTTGTCATTTATTGAAGAAGGTCTGTATGGGCGAGGTACTGATTTGAACGTGAAGAGATGTGGCTTCCATCCAGTTTATATGCACGAAGTTGAGGAGTTGGACCAAGCAACAAAGCAATGGACTCACTTTACTTCTTATAGTCTGTATGAATCTCCTCACGATTTTGTTGGATCTAATATGGAAGTAGCCACAACATCAAAGGAAAGCCTTGCAGAAAATGCTGGGACAACTGAAGCCAGTGGCAGTGGCTGCTGCGATGAAGATGAGGAACCACCACCTAAAAGATTTAGACAATTCAAATGAAGGGCAAAGCCTAGTGTAACAGTGCAAGTACACATCCCAATTTCAATTTATGCTCTTTAAAATGTATTAAAACAATTAGAATAAATTTTATTGAATTGGTTTAATCATGAATTCTATATTTATCCTAGGATATTTATAATTTTTTTCATTTTCTATCATAATATATTAATATTTTGCCAGAAACCGCCGTCACCTACATTAGTTCAAAGTTTGGGCAACAACGACCGTGAAACATCCTATTCAATTAGAACTCTAGCGACCGAGGGTCGATTAACAGCAGCAGTAGCATGGTCTACCAGCAGAGGCTTACCAATAGCATTAGCAATAGAAAATAAGGCATCTTTGCAATGAATAAAATGCACTGGTGAATATAGCAAAGAAACTCAGGAACAATAGAAGATTCCTTAAAGCACCAAATTAAAGTCTATGAGACTACACTACATAAGGCTCAAACCCAAAACCTAAGTCTTGGTATGGCTGCCCACCTAAATCCACTTGGATAATGTTTAGATGTATTTTAGATAATGTGTTTTAGTTTGTGAGGGTTGACACAATAGAGTTTAGATTTGAGATGTTTATGGTTGCCAAGCTTTGTAAGTGATCTTGATCCATTGTAAACCCATTATTTTCATAGTAAATTGCTTTGTCTACAAGTGGACATAATAACATATCGAGATTTTTATCTTAAACCATGGATCAAATGTTTTCTCGTAAAAAAATCTCCGTGTTGTGGATGTTCATTATTTTGCATTTCTATTTTCATTACCATAAATTGATTTTTAAATTTATTGATAGTGTTTATATTGAATCATCTTTATTAACTAGGAAATAAAATCCTTAATTTTAAAGAGATTATTAAATTATCATCAATTATATTGAGATAACAAAATAAAAAATATAAATATTTACTTTAGTTATCAATTATTATATATACACAATAAAAATATTTTATATACATATTTATAAATATATAAATAAATTTTATTCAAAATTATGTCCAACTTTATCATTTACATTCTTGTCATTTACAATCTTATTACAGTTTAATATTAAGATTTACCAAATATGTACGACTGTTTTTAAAACTCACAAAACTTTTAAAATTTGTATCAACGTTTAATTAATTATCTTTATAGTTAACTTTTTCTATGATATAATTAACAATAATTATTTTAAAAACTACAATATTACCAAAATGATCCAACATCTTTTAAAGGGCTCAGCTGAAATTCAACTAATAAAAGTTTACCATTACTAATATCAACCGTTAGTTTTAACTATTTTTAATTAATTATTAATATCAACCGTTGGATTCCACTCCCTTTTAATGGAATCCAATGGTTTCAACATGGGTAATGGGCAGAGTGGCGTGGACGCGTCATCAATTGAAATAGCCAGACAATCTTCGCTCAGTTTCCTTGAAGCTTCCAGGAAGTTTGATGGTCCTCCAACGGCAGTTTTGTAGGCTATTTATTTTCAATGAGGGTGATAGGCACGGTCTCCATTTCCTGTAACCGACAATGTCGTCTCCTCTGGATTATAGGTTCTTGTTCATTTTTTAACCCGAATAATTTATGTTGCTCTGTTTAGTATAGCTTGTGTAGGCAAAGGGAGCATTATGTAATTTTAAATTATTGACAAATAATTGTACAGAAAATTTCTCTCTCTCTCTCTGAATTTGGAAAAATGTAAGTAACGAGCTAATTGCTTCACTGTCTTTCAAATTAAGACTTGCTTTTGGAATATGCAACGCAACTGAGGAGATGGAAACCGTGTAATCGCTTTAATTTTCCAAATTAAATAACAACCCTCCGCGTTCGCTTGAAACATAGGTGCGCAAGATATAATTTATACATATGACCAGTAAAGAAAAAGTAAAATTAATTAATTAATATAAAAATAGTAAATTAATGTTTTAAAATTAAAAATTAAAAACACTTGCAAAAATAATATTAAACTTATAAATTAACATTAGTTTAATATTAGTTAAATATATAATAGTCCAAAACTATCATTATTCAATTTTGAAACAAAATTAGTTAAATATATAAGGCAGTCATTATTATCATTATATTAATTTACTTATTTTACCTTCTATTTAGAAGTTTTATATTCTAATTATATAATCCATGTTTTATTTTGTATTTAATGTTGATTTATAAGTTTTGCATTAAATTTATATGTTTTATGTTTTATCTACATAATTCATATTTAACTGTAATGTTGACAAATATGTTTCACTGATTAACTTAGCTTCTTTGAAGTAATACTTCATCGAAATTCAACAGGGAACCTGTGCAATTAATACTCTCAAATACAATCTTTTAACGCGGCATGCGAAATACACCCCGTTTAAATGTAATTACATGAAGTAGTCAAAAAGTATAACCTTTGGATTCCTTTCGCCCACTTTCTGAGACGACCAAGACTTGATTTCCGAATGCATACAAATAAATCCGGAGAGCTGGAAATTGCATTTTTATTTCTCCCAAAAGAAACATATTTGCCTGAGATTAAATTCTTTCCTTTGAATCAAAACACTTCATTGGAGTTGATCAGATCAATTTGGTGGCTTCGTTCAACACACTCAAAGCCGTAAGTTTTATTTTATACATTTCTCTTTTATCCTCAGAATTAATTTGCACATCCTGGATGTTTAGAACAGGAAGTAAATAAAATTGAAAGAAAGCTTTGAATGGTAATTTAATTTGTATTGTCTCAACTCTTTAAGTTGAACAATATTTTGTTGATATAATAATTAAAATCTTATTTAATTATTGATATTGGAGGAAGAAATTATAAATTTACAGCACTATTATCTTTTAATTTAATGATAACAAAAAATTAATTTCACTTTTTTGAAGAACAAAATAGTGTACTATTTTCGAATATACATATTACACTGAAATGTGTATTTAGAAAATAGAATTAGTATTTAATTATAAATTATTAATTATGATAAACATAACAAGATAAATTTTATAAGGTACAATAGTAATTACACAAATTAATATCCAATATAAATTAACAAAATTAACAGCAGGAGAATTAGAGTCAATTTTAAAAACACATCTAATTTTAGGCTAAATCTCTTTAAGTTAAGGGTGGGCATCCAACCCAACCCACTATTGATTACTTCCCCAACCAAATAAATATGTCTAACCCAACCCAATCTTATCCTTAAATCATTGGACTGGGTCAATCGAATTGATTAAAATTAAAAATGATATACTTAGTTTTAGTCAAAGTTTGATTTGACTTTTGAATTTTAGTCAAGAGAATTCAATTCATATCATGTTTAAACGAGAGAAACTGAAAAGAATCTTTTTTAGGGTTCAAAATTGGGTTTATGATTGATTAGTTGATAGCGGAACGTAAAATTTTTTTTTATGATTTTTGTTGTTTTTGGGTTGGGTTGAATTATTTCGAGTTTATGATAATGAACCCAGCCTGACTCAATCAATAATCAAATTTTTTAAAAAAATTATTGAGTCAGCCAGCCCATTATAATCTAATCAATCCATCTAAATCTAATTTGAATTGTTTGGATTGAGTTAGTCCAACCCAACCTCTCTAGACTCCATTAAAATTTTATTAATAAAGGTCACTATATTTACCATTACTATAGACAGCTGGTAATTTTAACTATTTTTAATTAATTATTACTATCAACCGTTGGATTCCACTCCATTTTAATGGAAATATGGAATCCAATGGTTTCAATTGAAAAGCCTGATAATTTTCGTTTAGATTCTTGAAGCTTCCAGGAAGTTCGATGCTAACTTCATACATTAGTACAACCACACAACTCCGATCGATTAATATTTTTTTCCCCAAAAGATATTTGCATGAATAAATTCTTTGAAACAAATACTGCATTGGAGTTGTGGTAATTATAATAATCATACTGCATTGGAGTTCATTTAAGTGGCTTCCTTCAATACACTCCAAAGCTGTAAGTTCTATCTCATAAATCTCTCTTTTATTTTCAGAATTAATTTGCACATCTTGGTGTACATAAAAAGAAAAAAAATGCAAAAATTGAAAGAAATCTTTGAATGTTAATTTTGTGCAAACTCTTTGCCTTCTTTTAGAGGCTCTAATCAAGATTTGCTTAAGTAGAGATTGGTGTGCGCACTCCCCGATTAGCATAAAACAATAGATATATTAATTTTTCTAATTAATTATTCCTAAAATTACTGTGCATGGATTGCTGCTTATACAATACTATTCACGCAATACTGGTTACAATCGCAATTCATTCGAGTGACATATAAGCTATAACATTTTCATTTTTGTGCTGCCCATAATTTTGAATGAAGCTTATTGTTTGCATGGTATTTTACGCTCACTAGATTTCACTTGATTTATTCTAAATTTTCAGGAACAAATTAATATAATGGATTCCACGAGCTTTCAAATTGTCTCTCATGGGGAATACGATGCCTTCTTAAGCTTTAGAGGAGAAGACACCCGTAAAGGGTTCATAGGTCATCTCTATACTGCTTTGAACAATAAAGGAATTTATGTATTCAGGGATGACAAACGACTTGAGAAAGGAGGATCCATTTCACCAAATCTCCTTAAAGCAATTGAAGAATCGAGAATTTCAATTATTGTTCTCTCGAAAAATTACGCTTCTTCCACTTGGTGCTTGGATGAACTTCTTAAGATTGCTGAATGTAAAAATAAAGAGGATCAAATTTTTCCAATTTTTTATGGAGTGGAACCAAATGTTGTAAGAAAACAAACAGCAAGTTTCCGAGAAGCCTTTGCTAAACATGAAGAATTTTTCAGGGATAATATAGAAAAAGTGCAAAAGTGGAGAGATGCTTTAAAGGTGGTGGCCAATATAGCAGGTTGGGAATTGAAGGATAGGTAATCATTCTTTTTCTCAACTATTAATTTTGTTTGTTTTGCAAGATTAGTAACTACAAAACAGATTTGCCAAAAAAAAAGTAAGTAAAATAAAACTTTATTCTTAGATTATTGCCCAAGCTTAGGCATCTCAATATAATGATTTAAGCTTGTGATTATAATTTTAGTCAATTTATTTACTCGATTAATCTATCCACGTGCTTGCTTGCAAACTACTCTGTTTTGTCATTTGCTATTTATTTTAATATAATTTTCTTCTATGAAGTGACTCTTGACCTAGATTGCAAAATACTAATAATAACAATGGCAATAATCGCAATACGAATGATATTAATATCATTACATATTTAGCTAATCGAATTTATTTAAATTGTCTTTCAAACTAACTCATCCTGTTGTAGAAAGAAATAATATATAAATTTTGAAATTCTTAATCACAATGCAACTCAATCCAATCCAATCCAATTTTTTATTGGGTTGGGCTTGAATTTCTCATTCCAGTTGTTGTTGACTAATGTAATAATAACATATTATTTAATTATATGACTTCAATTTGATGAAATGAATATTTTATAGTTGGGATTTTATTCATAATATGGAATTGCTTTGTTACTACGTTCATATTTACTTTAATTTAACAACACCAATCTTTTCTTGTTGTTTTCAATCTGCAGCAGTGAGGCAGAATTTATTGAGGAAATTGTCAATGTCATATCTAGTAAAATTCGTTCAAAACCAGAGATTCGTAAGGAGCTTGTAGGAATGGAATCACGCTTGGAGAAACTGAGGTTTCTTATGGGTACGGGGTCTAATGATGTTCGTATGATCGGGATATGGGGTATGGGAGGTCTAGGAAAGACAACTCTTGCAAGGGTTGTTTATGACTTGATGTCTCATGAGTTTGATGGGAGTAGTTTTCTTGCCGATGTTAGAGAAAAATCTGAAAAAGAAGGCAATGAAATCTCTTTACAAAAGCAGCTTCTTTCTGATTTACTGAAGCTTTCAGATTATAGCATACAGAATGTCTACGATGGTATTAACATAATTGGAAGTAGGCTGCAACGGAAAAAAGTTCTTCTCATAATCGATGATGTGGCTGGTGTTGAACAATTACAAAGGTTAGTTGGAAGGCGTGATTGGTTCGGTTCAGGCAGCAGGATTCTAATAACAACGAGAGATAGACAGTTGTTGGTGGCACATGAAGTGGATGAAGAGCATATTCTTGACCTTGATGTACTAAATGACGATGAAGCTCTTCAACTCTTTAGTATGAAAGCTTTTAAAACCCATCAGCCTGTGGGAGAATATGTGGAGCTATCTGAAAGTTTTGGGGTCCTTTCTAATTGGTAGATCTGCGGATCGATGGAGAAGTGCCCTAGAAAGACTGAAAAAGATCCTTCAAATAATATTATGAGTATACTTCAAATAAGTTTTGAAGGACTACAAGATTTAGAGAAGAAAATATTTCTGGATGTTGCATGTTTCTTTAAGCGGTGGGGTAGAGATTACGTGGCGAAAATTCTAGAGGGATGTGGTTTTTTCCCAGTTATTGGAATAGAAGTTCTTATTGAAAGATCTCTGTTAACAGTTGAAGACTACAACAGACTGGGCATGCATGATTTGTTACAGGAATTGGGACAACTGATTGTTACGAGACAATCCCCCGAAGAACCTGGGAAACGTAGCAGAATATGGAGGGAAGAAGAAGTGCACCAGGTGTTGACAAACAATACGGTAAGTGAATAATAAAGGGGATCTAAAAGTATTTATTTTCTAGCTCTGCTCACTTCTTTTAGTTAGTTAAATCTCTAACGAACGACTTTGTTTATAATTTTCAGGGAAGTGAAGTAGTTGAAGGAATAATGGTTGATGATTATTGCTTTCATGGAAATGACGTGCATTTAAGTGCTAAAGCATTTTCGCAGATGCCCAACCTAAGACTGCTCAAAATCAGTAATGTGCAACTTCCTAGAGGCCTAGAATACCTCTCTAACAGGTTGCGGTTACTTGATTGGCATCGGTATCCTTTGAAATCTTTGCCATCAAATTTGCAATTGGATAAAACTGTTGAATTTAAAATGTGCTACAGCCGCATTGAAGAATTATGGAAGGGTATCAAAGTAAGATCAATTTTTTTTTTTGTCACTAATTTATATTTTTCAGTGAATAATTGTTGATAACAATTTATTATTATAGTAGTATATGAATTAAGAAATATCATTTTAGCTCCTTTTTGTTTTCAACAGCCTTTAAACATGTTGAGAGTCATGAAACTCAGCCATTCAGAGAATCTGATCAAGACACCAGACTTCACAGAGGTCCCAAACTTAGAGGAGTTTGATCTTGAAGGATGTAAAAGGTTGCGTGAAATTCACCCGTCTTTGCTGCTTAAGAAGAAGCTGATTTTGTTGAATTTGAAAGGTTGTACAAGTCTTACAACTCTTCCAGGCAAGATTTTTATGGAATCTCTTGAAAAGCTTGTTCTCTCTGGTTGCTCCAAATTGAAGAAATTTCCGGACATTGTGGGAAGCATGGAGTGTCTACAGGAACTTCTTTTGGATGAAACTGATATCAAAGAACTACCTTTATCTATTGAGCTTTTGACCAGACTTGAATTGTTAAATTTGAATGACTGCAGAAGTCTCGTGAGACTTCCTAGCAATATAAATGGTTTGAAATCCCTCAAAACTTTGAATCTCTCAGGCTGCTTCAAACTTGAAAATGTGCCTGAGACGCTTGGGCAAGTAGAAAGTTTGGAAAAACTTGATATAAGTGGTACAGCTATAACGCAACCTCCATCGTCGATTTTTCTTATGAAGAATCTTAAAGAAATATCTTGTCGTGGGTGCAAAGGATCACCATCTTCTGCATCATGGTTTCTGCACTTTCCTATCAATTTGATGCGAAGGAGTTCAGATCCGGTGGCTTTGAGTTTGCCGTCTTCTCTGTCAGGTTTGTGTAGTTTAACAAAATTGGATATCAGTGACTGTGATCTAGGGGAAGGAGCAATCCCAAGTAGTATTGGCGACTTATGCTCATTAGAAGAGTTACATCTGAGTAGAAACAGTTTTGTATCGCTACCGGCAAGCATCTACCGTCTTTCTAATCTTCGGGGGATTAAATTAGATGAATGCAAAATGCTTCAAAATCTGCCTCGACTTCCAGCCAGTATAGGTTCGATTTCGTTAGGGGGTTGTGTTTCGTTGGAGACATTATCAGATGTATTAAATTTAAACAAGCTTCAATGCCCGTACTTAAACCTTAAGTGTGAGGATTGCTTGAAATTGGCTGGCAACTATGATTCGCTTTCACTGCTGAAAGAGTACATTGAAAATTCTAAGGTCAGTCTCTCACTCTCACCTGTGCTAACATTGAACATGTAATGTCAGTTTCTTACACTGTCTCTCACCTGTTGCTAAAATCATGCCTAAATATTATGCATTGGTATGGCTTTCTAATATATATATATATATATTTTTGGTGGGTTTCAGGTCCGTAGGACAAGTTGGACAAGTTTTCACATGGTTGCTCCTGGAAGTGAAATCCCAGAGTGGTTCGAGTATCAGAATAATGAGAATAATGAGGGTTCTTTAATAACAATAAGCATACCTCCAAAGACGTATAAGAATAGTAAGCTTGTGGGATATGCTATGTGCTGTGTTTTTCGTGTCGCTAAATATTTACTTCCTTATTATCATCGGGACCTTATAGATCCCGTACATAGTGTGGGTATCTGGCCTACCAATATCCCATACACTTGCTGGGCGTAAATAGTAAGCCTTTCTACCCGGGTTTGTGTAGCATTTATTTTAGAAAGCAATTCTGTCAGGCTATGTCAGACCATCTTTTCCTATACTACACGAAAAGGCAATATATTAGTAAAGTGGAATTTGATTCGCGGTCGGGATTGGAGTTGAAGAGGTGTGGTGTCCATCCAATATATGTGCATCAAGGGGATAAGTTCAACCAAACAAGTGATCCGGTTTGGAATTTGAACGAATTCGATCACGATTGAACGAATATAATAATAATACAATTTATTATTATATTAAACTAAATTTTATAATGGCTATAAACATAATATTAAAATAAATATATAAAGATTCAAATTATTTTAAATTTATATAAAATAATTTTAATATTATCGATACATGAGATATTTTTTATTAGTTGTAAAAGCTATTAACCCAAATATTTATTTAAAAATTATGTAATAGATAAAAAGATATTTTTAAAATAATATTATAGTTTACATTTTAAAAATTATTTTATACATATTACAAATATTCCATTATTTTTAGTCTATTAGACAAAATAAACTATTTAAAGTATATTTGTATTTATTACAAATATTTTAACGTTAATTTTTTTAAAGTTACTACCTATGTAGGGTATTATAGCCAAAAGGGAGTTTAGGTATCCTTTTGCTTTTAAGTTATTTTATCTTAAATTTTTAATACAAAAATGAAATTATTGATTTCACGCAATTCAGTTACTATGGTGGATGATTTAACATCGTAAAATTTTACATTGACTTTTAATATTAACCAAGATTGTGAGAGATTAATGTCTCATTTTTTGTATCAAAATTTAAGTTCAAATATCCAAAACCATGCTTTTATAACTTTTTCTTCTTTTTTTTTATGAAAGTAATGGATGATGGAGGGAGGATTTGTGTATGGGGAATGGTTGATGGTCAGGAAAGCTTTACCTAATACAAAGAAAGGCTCTGATACCACTTGACGCATCGCAAAAGCGATACTAAATTCATTATAACATACGTTCTTGAAAATTCAAGAAAAAAGGCTCTCACGAAGAAGAAATATTAAATATTATTGATGAGAAGTTTATGTATGTTATAAAGAACTATCAGTAAGAAGCCTGTATATACTAAGTAGCCAACTTAATCTTAATCCTTCTTAAATAAAATAAATAATTTAAAATCCTAATTAGATTAGAATTCCAAATATGATCGAATAAATTTAAAAAATAAGATAAATTCTAATAAAATACTAAATACTCAAATATTATAATTCCTAATAAATTCTAATTTATTTTATCTAAAATGCTTCCTACATTACTTCATCGCTATGTTTCTTTTTACACTAGTAAAAAAATAACCTTCTTTGATACTATTTTGATATCAAGAACTTGTTTTACTGACACCGAGTTTAGTATCACTAAATACGATGCAAGAAACTTATTGACACAAGTTTTTTGTATCAGCGAATCTCTGTCACCGTAGTATCAAGAAAATATTGATGCTTGAACATCACATATATAACGAGACTATGGTATCAAACAAATAATGATACAAAAGCATAATAAATATAACGATACTTTGGTATCAATGTTTATTTGAGAAAAATTTTAAAAAAAATCGAAATCCATATAATAGAAATTGAACATTTGCAATTGGCATTTGAATTGAAATTTACATTCATCAAAATGAAAACTATTACATTGCAATGAACAATTTAAAAATTATTACATTGTTTGAAACTTATTACATTGTTTACCAACTACAAATAATTTATAATCTGATATATAGTAACAGCACAATCTTCCAACACATGTTTATTGCTTCGCGGATTCATTCTTTCGGTAATCGAAATGAAGTCTTCTATTATTGTTTCCATGTTCCAATTTGACATTTGCTCTGATTATTTAGTTTTGACCCACATACGTGCTTTGGTTTATTGTAAGGCATCCTGCACCATTCAAGACATGCACAATAAAAAAACTGATAAAATTTACATGCTGCAATCTACATAGTTTCCTAATGGCATATAAATGCATGCAAGACAAGCATATTATATGAACAATAAAAATTATTTTAACCGTTGTCCAAGAAAAAGAGGAGAAATTATTAACAACATCATGAGAGGAAGTCTAACAATACAGCCAAACAAACAAAAGAAAACCCATGCTTGGTTGTATAACAAGCATGGAAAGTTCAACACAAACACAAACACAGAGACCAATGGAGTTAACCAAAGTATTGAAGGAATTTCTGTGCAACTGTCAGTGGACACACAGAGCAATGTGTGCATATGAGCAGGCACAAACATGACATCCAAGTCAATAAATTTAAAATATTATATCTGGCAATTAAATCAACACAAACATGAGAAAGAATAGATCCAATAAGGTAAATCTAGACAACAATGATCAAAAAGCAACAAGACAAAATTTGAGAAACAAAAGGTGAAAATAAAAATACCAGGCATTTACTCCAGTAGCCCCATGGATCATAAAAATTGACAGCTAAAATAGGATACCTGGAAAGGAAATATAATACAAATCAAAGAAGGCATCATTGCAATTGCCACATAGCAGAGAAATATTGTGATCACAGAATTGAAAATAAAAATTATAAGTTGTGGTTCAGAGAAGGCTCACTTACTCATGTGAATAACTATCAAAATTATTGGCAGTTAGCATATGAGAACCTTCAACAGAATCATCATCAGCTTCCTCTCCATGCTTAAGCGAATGTATAACAAGCATTGAGTGGAATTCAGAACCAGTGAGTCTTAAATCGGGTCCTATAGAAAAATTGTGAATAGTTTTTGTTAAATTTAATCTGTTCTAGAAACAATGAAAAGCCAAATAGAACTCCATGAAAGCATCATGTTACACAAACAATCCAGGTGGACGATAATATACACTGAATATGCAAAATGCACCCATGATATCCGACAAAAGAGGCACAACTATGCAAGCGGCAACCTACCATTCCAAAGAAAAACAACATAGAAAGGGCTGCTATTATGGATAATCCTGCACCAGATGGTGATGCCTCTGTCAAATCCCTTGGAATTTTCCTGCAAACAGAAAAGAAATAAGTAACAATATAAACCCTGTGATTTTATCTATGTGATTTACTAATACAGCCAATGCATAAAAGGATTGCTTTGCTTCTGGCCTACCGATTTAAATAAAAAGATACCGGTTGGATCTATAAATTACATAGAATCACCAACTTTTAAGTATAATGAGATGGACGAATTATAAACATTATCAAACAAGTAAAAGCGAGTCGCTAACAAAGAGCAATCAAAATCCATTGTCACAAATATTTGTAATATTTTTATAAGTTTCAAAGCTTCGGCGTTTGTTCAAATTATAATATTTTTAATTCACATACTATTATACTAATAAAAGCTCGAACATATTTGTAGTCCCTACAGTCAAATATTTAATTTCATATTCTTCTTAAAATGCATCAAAATCCATACATTGTAAGTATAATGAAGAACATAACTATTAGTATTAGAATTTCTTAAGCATTCAGCTGATTCACTAATAATAATAATAAAAGCCTATACATATAGAAGAATACAATCATCATACAGCCAAAATCAGTGCATTACAAGCAATAAGCTATAAAAGGCACAATTACCTGTTTAGTTGCAGATGCGTAGTTTCTCAAAGTGGAGACCACAGGGCGAAGTCTCTGGATTCGAAACGCATTCACAAGGAACAATAGTCAGCAGTAAAAAAAAAAAAAGGGGGGGGCAAAATGAATACTATTTAGGCATACTGAAATAGAAGAACCTCCTCCTGCAGCCACTTTCTACCTAATAATTCCCCATATCTTTAATTGTTTCAATTAAAATACTGCCCTACTCACCATATAAACCGCGAATAACAACACTATAAATAACACAATTAGCAAACAGCCAAAAAAAAAAAAGATACATAATCATATCCTATTTAAGTGAATGTAAATCGAAGTCTATAATTAGTTAGTAGACAATAACATCGTGTTTACTATATGCGAATCAAAACAAATATTACATATAATTATTTTAAAAAAAATTACTAACCGGCTTATCTCAAGCAGACATGTAATAAATCATGCTTTCCATCAAATCAAGCAAAATTTATCAAAATTAATCAAACTACAGCTATAGAAACAATAAAATCACAGTCGAAATTAAGAGAAAATTAGGAAAATTTCAAAAAGAGAAAGAAAATCGATGAAAGAAATAGAGCAAACACTAACCTTTGTTTCTCTGCCGATGAACCCATATCTTAATTAATTGAAAAAATCACTATTAATTAAAAAATTTATTAGTGAGGTTAGGGTTTGGGTGAATGGCTTTTCAGAGAGAACTATTTAAAGGTGCTTCTAACTTTCGAATAATCAGAGAGGAGTACGGATTGATTTTGTTTTGTTTTGAGGCAAATGAGAGGTTTTGTGGCTGGGGAGTTAGGGATTTGAGTTTTGGTTTCGACTGTGAGAGGAAGAATGGCAGAGAGAGAAAGCGACGGGAGCCACCGAGATAGAGGGAGTGAAGGCGACGGGAGCCACCGAGAGCCAGGACAACAGATCTGAGCTGTTGGGTAGCGCACCCAACGTTAGCGAAGTGGTGGGTGCAAATTAACTTCCAAAGGTGCTCATTTTGAGTGTCTTGTGCCATAGCTTGTTAACGCAAGGCCGCCTGCAACGAAGTCCTGGTGTCCGCGTGTTTCAACACCTCGAACAGGGAGTTCTCATATAGATTTGTGAAGCTAGTTTCTTTGACTTGCTCTTCCTCTTTCTTATTCCTCCTCATCTTGTTTGACTTTTTTCATCCTTTGGTTGTCTTCGGTGGTGACCGAAGAATCAAGACCCGTACGCTTCAGAAAGTAAAACTAGGATGATTTTATTTTGTTGGGAGACTGAGAGTAATTGTTTTGTTAAGACTGAAAAGGCTGGGTGATTTGTTTTGTTTCAATTTAGGGTTTCTTGAAATGAGTGGGAAGGATTTGGGTAAGAGGGAAGATGAAGAGGGAATAGTACTTTCGTTAAGGCCAAAAAATTTCACAAGTGTTGAATTTAAAATACTCTAATTTTAAAAGAAAAACTACGTCGTTTGGAATAAGAAAAATTAAAATTAAAATTAAAAATATATAAATCTTAGTATCAGTAAGAGTACCACCGGCATTAATATGTTAAACACACTAAAAATTAGTTAAGTCATCAAATATTGATACTTTTTTATTTAGTATCGGCAACTTAATATTAGTGAAAGTCATTTTTTTAGTAGGATTATTAATAAAAAACATTTTCTCATCATTCATTATTAAGGCCCCACTCAATTGCTTGTCAATTACTTAGTAAGTTTTCAAAATTCTCAATGGTTGGTTGAGTTGGATAACCTTAGATAGTTGTAACAAAGCTCTTAAGCTCAAACCTCAAACCATTAACAATAATTCTCTTTATTCTAGATTTAAAAATTGCAGCAGTAGAATCTAATCCAGAAATTTCAATCGTCATATTTCATTATAAAATTGACAGTAGCTCATTTTTTATTCTTCTTTGAAAAACTCATTGTAGAAGTAACCTAAGTTTTCTTAAGTATTTTAACATTTTTTATGTGTTGCAACATTTCTTCTTCAATTGTAGTCTTGATGGTGAACATGGCCTTCCAGCTATAATGCTTCACTTCTTTAAAGCAACATCCTCAGTTGGTGGTCTCATATTGTTACCACAAATAATCTCTCAGAGATCTTGACCTTGTAAGCAAGACTCCATCAATGTTGCCCACGTATTATAATTTTTCTTGTCGAGCTTTTTAATTCTTCCAACTACTTGAAGGTCACCCATCATATTTCCAAAACTTTAAGAATGCCAAGCAAGCTTGATGTTCACTAAGGAACTTGCAAAGTTCCAAACAAAGTACTCTAAATAAAGTACTCCACTTCAAATTTGAACTCAACAACGTTTTGCTCAATAGATTTTGACAAGTCAATTCCTTTAGATTAAGACAAAAGAATTGATGGCATTGTGCCACAGGGAGGAATCGGTTCCAAAGTCTTTTTTCCACGATCCAATCCCTAAGAACATGCAACATATTCTTCACTGAAAAAACATATTGATCATATATAATGCCTATTGGCATATGCCTCCTCATTAGCTTCGTTTTTGTTTTCAATCTATCATGCGTTAGTAGCCAAAGAAAAGTACAAATGCTTTGTGGACTGTGTTATTGCCAAATAGAGTAGTTTTTTGGTCCAGACTTTTCAAGTGCGGGAAAATCCAGAAAAACTTTAAAACCATGCGGTGGACTGTAATAAATAGATAATATTTTTTCCAATCATTCCCATGAAAAGTACAAATACTTTGTGGACTGTAATCATAAATTCTGTAACTTCTCAAGGGTGTGTTCTGGACAGGATCGGAGGTGAGAGGTGTGATATCCACCCAGTATATATGGAGGAGTTTGACAAAACTAAAATCCAATGGAATCGCTTTACCACTTATAATATGAATGGATCCCCTCAAATTTTTTTTGCATCAAAGATGGTTGTAGCACCAATGTCAAGGCGAAGCCTTACTGCATATGTTGAGGTGATGAGGAACCACAACCTCAAGAATCCATTTAGTGAACTCAAATAAAGGGAGAAGCCTGCTTAGTATTCTCTGAATATTTCAGTGAGCATGCATCTTCAATTTCAGTTGGCAATTTTTATTTTATATATGATAAATTACCACAAAACCAAAATATCATCTCCAAAGTTGTTACCTTCCATGAATCGAAAATGCTTTCATGTTTGATCAGATTGTTTAAGTATGCATTCCTAAAATATACAAAAGTGCTCAGGAAAATGGCACAGAATAATTAGTGTATAATAAAGTTTATTTTTAGTAATTTTTTAGATGCATATGGTTTTAAAGTTCTCTTCAAATAGCTGGACTTGCCATATACTATAATATTGTTTAGTAAGGCATTACTATCATATCCTATTTTTTTATCTATCATTAATATTTACATTTTTATTATTTCATTAATCTTATTTTAATTTACTTTGTATTCGTAGATATAATTTAAGAATATAATATGATTATACTTATGTTTCTGTTTTCGTATATAATTTCCTGGAAGATGCTCTAACATCAGTTTTGTCGTTATTGAATAAACAAAATTAAAAAAATAAAAAGATACAACAACTGATGCTCTCATTCACAAAGAACCAGATAATGTACAAGAGGCATTAGATGACTCTAGAGGGCTGCAAGCTATGAAAGAAGAATATGATGCTTTGATTAAGAATAATATATGGACATTAGTTCCAAGACAAGCTGGTCATCACGTTGCTGACAATAAATGGGTGTAAAGGATCAAGTATAACAAAGATGGAAGTGTAGTTAAGTATAAATCAAGGCTTATTGCTAAAGGATTTTAGCAAGTGGCAGGGGTGAATTACTTTAAAACATTCAGTCAAGTGGTTAAATTAGCTATTATTAGAGTGATGCTGAGCCTAGGAGTGATGAACTAATGGAAAATAAGGCAAGTTAATGTTAACAATGCTCTTTTTAAGGAGAGTTAACTGAGGAAGTATTCATATTTCAGTCGAAAGGCCTTATTAATGCTGAGAAACCTGAATTTGTGTGCAAATTGTACTAATGTATATATAGACTCAAACAAGTTCCTAGAGCTTAGTTTGATAAGCTAAAAAGTTGTTTATTGCATTGGGGTTTTATTAATATTAATTTGGATACCTCTATTTTCATAAGAAGAAACACTCATTACAAGTCCAAGTACTATAAAGTTAAAAAGTTTTATAACTCAGTTTAGGAAAGCATTTGCCTTAAAAGACCTAGGAATATTATCTTATTTCCTTGGAATTAAAGTGTTGCAAGACGCACATTGTGTATATTTATCACAAAGAAAATACATAAGAGATCTGTTGTCTATAGTTGAAATGGTTGAATGCAAAGGCATTGACACACTTATGGTGTCAATGCCTATGTTGGCATTGACACCCCAACATAGGCATTAAACCAACATCATATAAATTAGCATTAAGTTGGATCAAATTCATATTGTCTTCAATAAGATTTGAAAGAAAGTGAAGTTTAACACACCAATAGTTTTGGTGATTTGTCTGAAACGTAATAGACAACACCACTTATTAAATTTTATTTCCTAAAATACTGTTTAATTTATAAAATATAAACTCATTTATTAAAATTAAATATCTTCTCATAAATATAGATATAAATTATGAAATGATGTGGGTGTAAATTATTTATTAAAACCTTAATTTATTTAAGTGTTTAATTGAAATCCCATTTAATTTTTTTAAAAAATTATTTATTTATAGTTATTCAAGTAGTTTTAATAGAAAATGAGTTTTATAAGAAATTTTAAGGGATGTCGAAAAGGCTACCCTTGAAATAAATGACCTAAGTACATTTCGGCCCATGTATAAGGAACAAGGTCTTAGTTTAAAGGCCGTATCAGGGTCGAGCCTCAACTCACGCTTACATAAAAAGGAATGAGAAAAAATTAAAAATATAAATACATACATAAAATTAGTTAAATCATTAATGCGTATACTAAAATTAAAAATCTGCTTACGTATATAGTAAAAAATCGCTGAAGGTTTTTTTGCATATTTTCGCTTGTGGGGCTGTGTTCAGAAACTGTGAGGGAGAATTTTTGGGGGATTTCTTTACTTGGTGGGACTCTGCACCACTCATGTTGCTTCTCGTTTGCATGAGGATGTTTTTAGGCTGCCCAATTATTTGTTCAGCTAGCTTTTGTAATTTTAGTTTGGCTGGTTTTCTTGCTATATTTTTATTTTATTTTCATAAAACCTCCTCACTTTGGTGAGGATTCATAAAAAAAAAAGGAAAAAAAAGTTAGAACAACCTAGATCAAGTAAATTATATCGCCGGGATTTTCGAAGAAATTCAAGCATTGGAATGATGAAAAGCAAATATCTAAGTTCAAGGAAGGAATTTTTGAGAAATTATGTTCGATAAAATGCCCAAGAAAGAATGCATCCCACCTGATGTGTTGAACAATGAGACGATACATCTGTTGCCACAATTTATTCACATAAGAAATTCAATTAAAGCAGTTGAATGGGAATTTTTTTTTTTCTCTTGTTGCCAGGAACCAAAACTGTTACCACTTTACTGGTATACTCCGGGTGTTTTCCGCCGTTTCAATTTACTTACTGGTATTTTATTTTCGTTTGCTGAAGTACGATTATTTAACAGCCAGTTATTTATTGCAATAAGAGGCTGTGGAGTCAATTGCTTGCATCATGAGCATCCCGAGAACTACGATGTTTGCTTGAGCTTCAGAGGTGAAGACAAGACACCCACACTGCAAGAACTTTTCAGATCACCTCTAGTCCACTTTGAATAAAATTGGAATTAATGTATTCAGTGATGAAAAAGAACGTGAAAGGGGAATATTCATTTCACCAGCACGGTCTAAAGTAATTGAAGAATCAAGAATTTCAGTTATTGTCTTTTCAAGAAACTGTGCTTCTTCAACTTGGTGCTTAGATGAACTTGTTAAGATTGTTGAATGGAATAACACGTCATGTTCGCCAACAATTGGTTTTTCCAAATTTCTATGATGTTGAACCAACAGTGCTAAGGAAACATATAGGAAGTTTTCAAGAAGCGATTGCTAATCATGAAGAAGTTCTTAAAGGAGAATATAGAAAAGGTGAAAAAATGGAGAGGCGCTCTGCAAGAGGTGGCTAATATCTCTGGCTAGGAATTGAAAGATAGGTAATCATTCTTATTCTCAATGATTAATTTTCTAAGATGTGGATCAACTAATTTTTGTTTGTTCTGCATGAATCATAATAAGTGAGAAGATGTCTGGATTTCTCCACTATTAAAAAACTGCCAATATTTATTCAGTATATTTATTTACTAGTTTCATGTTCAGTGTGTGCATGTACATGTGTATATTTGTATCAACAATAAGATTTTACCAAAATAGCGTTTATATTCATCTCGTTATTGCAACAACCAACTTGCCTACAATTTTCCAATAAACTTTACATGACAAGATTTTATACTATGTTGTTGGGTGAATGATGTGGTAGAGCAGAGGGATTCTAGAACTTATCAAGTTTTTAGGCATAAGAACAGGGAGAGACAGTAGAATAAATGTATAAGAATTTGTTAAAATTATAGGATTTAATTGAAATAATAACTTGATCAATGAATATCTACATACAAAGAGTTATAGACGAAATTAGAGAAGAAATAACCTAGAGATTAATCAAACATAAGCTATGACTTCATCACTTCCATTTTGTAGATATATATTATGTAATTTTTTGGCACTACGTTACGCTCACACTAGCTTTAGCTCACCAACACAAATCTTTTCTTGTTCTATTCAACCCGCAGGAATGAATCGAACTTTATTAAGGAAATTGCAAATGAGATATCAAGCAAAATTCTTTTAAAATCAGAGACTCTTGAGAAGCTAGTAGGAATGGATTCACACTTGGAGAAGCTAACGATTCTAATGGATAAAGGGCCTAATGATGTTCGTATGATAGGGATCTGTGATATGGGAGGTATAGGTAAGGCAGCTCTTGCAAAGGTTGTTTATAACTTGATCTATCATGAATTTGAAGTAAGTAGTTTTCTTGCCAACGTTAGATAAACCTGAGAAAAAGGAGGTCAGATTTCCTAACAAAATGGAATGTATATAATGTTATCAACATAATTGGAAGTGGGCTGCGACACAAAAAGGTTAGCTAGAAAGTTCAGGCAGCAGGATCATCATAACATCCAGAGATAAGCATCGTTGACAACACATAGAGTGGACAAATTGTTGGTCCTTAAGCAACTATACTATGATGAAGCTCTTGGACTCCTTTGTATGAAAGCCTTCAAAACCAATCAGCTAGGGAAAGGATATAAGCAACTGTCGAAAAGTGTTGTAAACCAATCAGTTAAGTTGTAAGAACATTAGCTGAACAACAGTAGCAGATTGTGGAACGTAACAGATGTACATCATGTGTTGACAAAAAACACGATAAGTGACAAAGTGCAATGCATGTATTTTGAGTTCATGATTCTAAAAGTCAAGAAATGAAGTATAAAATTGTTATCATTATATAATGCAAAGTAAAACATATTCTGTAATGCAGCCTACATTTTATTCATTTTTTTATGATACACGTACAAAATGTTTTCCTTGCCCAAGCTATCAATTGCACAATGTAGGCTTTCAAGGAGATCCTTTGGTCCACATTTGGTTAATTCAATCTTTGATCCGAAGGAAACGACTTTGTGCCCTGAGAAAGGTAAGTGACAAAATGTTTTGCTCGACATTCTATGCTTTAAATCTATGCATAAATAATTTTATGAACATCTTCATATCCTAGTCTGAACTTATCATCTGCTTTTATGATTTTTAAGGAACTGAGTAGTCGAATGCATGGTATATGACTTTTCAGAACTTAAGGTTCATTATGTGGACATCTTCACATCCTTTTCAGAACTTAAGGATATTTTTTATGAAATCTTGAAAAACACTGGTACTTTCTGGTTGCTCAAAGTTGAAGAAATTTCTAGAGATTGTGGGAAATATGAAGTTTTTGCGGGAGCTTCTTTTGGATGGAACTGATATTAAGGGACTACTATTATCAATTGTACGTTTATCTGGAATTGTTCAGTTGAATTTGAAAGGTTGCAAAAATATTGAGTGTCTTCCAAATTTCGTAATGCTCTAAAATTTCCTTCCACTTTGAATTTCTCTAGCCTTTTGAAATTCAGATTGTTTCCAGAGATCATGGGACGTATGGAACATCAGTTGGCACTTCGATTGTTGGGAACCGCTATAAGAGGATTGCCAATGTCAATTGAATATGTCTCTGGCATTTTTTGAAAAATTTAAAAGGTTGTAAATATCTCTTGAGTCTTCCAATTACTATAAGTAGATTAAAATGTTTAAGAACTCTAACGCTCTTTGGTTGATCGAAGCTGGAAAAGTTTTAGGGAAGTATGAAATCTCTAACTATGCTCATTTTAGATGGAACTGCTATTCGAGAATTGCCATTGTCAGTTGAATATCTAACTGGCCTTGTTGTGTTGAATTTTAAAGATTGGCAAAATCTCGAGTGTCTTCTAAGTCCCATCAGTGGTTTGAAATCTCTTAAAATTCTGAATCTCTCTGGCTGCTCCAAACTTGAAAATGTGCCAGTGAACTTGGGGAAAGTAGATAGCTTGGAAGAGCTTGATATTAGTGGAACAACAATTAGGCAACTTCCGACGTCTGTTTCTATCTTGAAGAATCTTAAAGCAGTGGACCACTATCATCGACATCATGGGATTTGTGCTTCCCTACCAATATGATGTGAAGGAGATCAGATCCTATGACTAATTTGATGTTACCTTCTCTATCAGGCTTACGCTCTTTAACAAAATGGGATCTCAGTGACTGTAATCTACCCGTGGAAGGAGGAGAAATCCCAAGTGATATTTGCCACTTATGCCTATTGTTCAAGGATGAAGCAAAATCTAATTCCCAGATCAGACGCAATGTCGGCTGAATAATAAATGATAGTATGAAGTGCTGTTTCTTTGCATACAATCTCTCAGTTACCCCTAGAGGACTCGTGTACAATGTCTGGCTCAGGTCGTCGAAACTTAGTAAGTGAGTGCACGCATTGGTCACATGCACTCACTGATACATAATGATCAAACGACCCGAAAAAGATTGTCGTTTTGAAGAGCATTAGTATCAATAAATAGCTGTTAAATCGGTTAGAAAGGGCAGGAAAGTATTGCAAACCCATAACAAGCTGATGACCGGTGAGGTATATTGTATGATGTCCATTCTGTAGCTTGCAATTTTCTCTCTAAGTTTGTAAGTTGTTTTGAGAAAACAAATAAAGCTTGCCAAAGAAGCGAAGCCTTACTGATGATGAAGAACTCATGCTACAATAATTTAAGAAATCTAATAAAGAGCAAAGCCTTTTTATACTCATGCTTACCATTATGTTCATGTTTCGCTATTACCTAATTGAAATTGCAGTCCAACTTGGATTTTTGATTTCTTAATAAACTATATATTCATTTGAATTATGTAATCTGAAGACTTTCGTTTCATTAGTTTGTGCTTGTTGGTTTTTTTATTTCTCTCATTCTAATATAGCAATTATAATAGGAAAAACGACATCTACACCCCTCAGATTTGAGGAAATGTTCACCAACACCCCCAACTTTTTTAAAAAAAGACACCAAGACCCCTTTTTGACCATTAATCCTTTAAAAAATAAATTTAAAATTTTTAATAAATAGAAATATTATATAAATAATGTAATCTACGCAATAGACTAAGAATATTGAAATAGTTTAATATTTTAATAAATTTAAATATGTAAATTGTTAGATTTATTTAATAATATATATTTTTATTTATTTTAGATATTTTAAATAAATATTTGCATTAAATATATTTTACAATAAAAAAATCCCTCATGCTAATGTTATTATTATTTTACATAATATTCAAAATAATTTAAATTTTAATAAACTTTTTTTAACATTATGATTCTATTTATTATAAAATTTAAATATATATACCAAAATATATCTAATAGATTGCAAAATATTAAAATATTTTTGAAGTGTTGAAATTATTTTACAATGTATACATTATTACATTTATTTTAATGTTATATCTCTATTTATTATAAAATGTTAGTGTTGATTCTTTTTGGGATAATAGAGGTTAAAGGGCACTATCACTAAAAGAAGGTCTTGTTGTCCCATTTTGAAAATTTGAGGGTGTTGATGATTATTTTCCTAAACTTTGGGGGTGTAGATGTCATTTTTCCATTATAATATCTTTTTTTGGCTATTATACCTTTTAATTTTAGTAATATTAAAATTGATTTTAAATTTTAAAATAAATACAAATATAATATAAGAATAAATAAACAAAAAAAAGTAATTTTTATTTTGGAATTCCAAATATCTTGTTTTCAACATAAGAAGTATAGTATCTCAACTAGATCCTAAAAACAAATTACTGAGAGGAAATCAGATTGCTATTATTGGACTATTTAATAAAAAAATTAATTTTTATTTTGGATTTATTTAAAAGTAATTGATCAGAAAATAAAAAAATTTAAAACAATTGACCTAGGGCCAGCTTCGTTCGTCCTTTTATATGCTAACAAATGAGCAATTATACTTGGTTGAATCAGTGGTTTGAAATCTCTTAAAATTCTGAATCTCTCAAAATTCTGAATCTCTCTGGCTTCTCCAAACTTGAAAATGTGCCAGAGAACTTGGGGAAAGTAGATAGCTTGGAAGAGCTTGATATTAGTGGAACAACAGTTAGGCAACTTCCAACGTCTGTTTCTATCATGAAGAATCTTAAAGCAGTGGACCACTATCATCTACATCATGGGATTTGTGCTTCCCTACCAATATGATGTGAAGGAGATCAGATCCTATGACTAATTTGATGTTACCTTCTCGATCAGGCTCATGTTCTTTAACAAAATGGGATCTCAGTGACTGTAATCTACCCGTGGAAGGAGGAGAAATCCCAAGTGATATTTTCCACTTATGCCTATTGTTCAAGGATGAAGCAGAATCTAATTCCCAGATCAGACGCAATGTCGGCTGAATAATAAATGATAGTATGAAGTGATGTTCTTTGCATACGATCTCTCGGTTACCCCTAGAGGACTCGTGTACGATGTCTAGCTCAGGTCGTCGAAACTTAGTAAGTGAGTGCACGCGTTGGGCACATGCACTCACTGATACATAATGATCAAACAACCCGAAAAAGACTGTTGTTTTGAAGAGCATTAGTATCAGTAAATAGCTGTTAAATCGGTTAGAAAGGGCGGGAAAGTATTACAAACCCATAACAAGCTGATGATAGGTGAGGTATATTGTATGATGTCCATTATGTAGCTTGCAATTTTCTCTCTAAGTTTGTAAGTTGTTCTGAGAAAACAAATAAAGCTTGCCAAAGAAGGCATAGGCCACTGTAGCTAAACATCTCTAGATATTGTGTTTGTGTTTTGATTTTTGATTTTTTCCTTTTTGAGCGAAGCCTTATTGATGATGAAGAACCTCAAGCTACAAGAATTTAGGTAATCTAATAAAGAGCAAAGCCTTTTTATTTATACTCATGCTTAGTATTATGTTCATGTTTCATTATTACCTAATTGAAATTGCATTCCAACTTGGATTTTCAATTTCTTGATAAACTATATATTCATTTGAATTATGTAATATAAAGATTTTCGTATCACTAGTTTGTGCTTCTTGGTTTTTTATTTCTTTCATTCTAATATATCAATTATAATGAGAAAAATGACGTCTACACCCCCTAAATTTTAGGAAATGGTCACCAATACCCCCAAATTTTTTTAAAAAGACACCAAAACCCCTTTTTGACCATTAACCCTTTAAAAAATTAAATTTAAAATTTTTAATAAATGGAAATATTATATAAATAATGTAATCTATGCAATAGACTAAGAATATTAAAATAATTTAATATTTTAATAAATTTAAATATGTAAATTGTTATATTTATTTAATAATATATTTTTATTTATTTTAGATATTTTAAATAAATATTTGCATTAAATATATTTTACAATAAAAAAATCTCACATGCTAATGTTATTATTATTATTTTACATATGTTATTATTATTTTACATAATATTCAAAATAAAATAAATTTTAATACACTTTTTTTAACATTATGATTCTATTTATTATAAAATTTAAATATATATACTAAAATATATCTAATAGATTGCAAAATATTAAAATATTTTTGAAGTCTTGAAATTATTTTCCAATGTATACATTATTGCATTTATTTTAATGTTATATTTCTATTTATTATAAAACGTAGTGTTGTTTCTTTTTGGGATAATAGAGGTTAAAGGGTACTATCGCTAAAAGAAAGTCTTGGTGTTCCATTTTGAAAATTTGAGGGTGTTGATGATTATTTTCCTAAACTTTGGGGGTGTAGATGTCGTTTTCCCATTATAATATTTTTTTGGCTATTATACCTTTTAATTTTAGTAATATTAAAATTGATTTTAAATTTTAAAATAAATACAAATATAATATAAGAATAAATAAACAAAAAAAGTAATTTTTATGTTGGAATTCCAAATATCTTGTTTTCAACATAAGAAGTATAGTATCTCAACTAGATCCTAAAATAAAAATTACAGAGAGGAAATCAGATTGCTATTATTAGACTATATAATAATAAAAGTTAATTTTTATTTTGGATTTATTGAAAAGTAATTGATCACAAAATAAAAAAATTTAAAACAATTGACCCAGGGCCAGCTTCGTTCGTCCTTTTATACAGAACTGGTAGTGTACTTTTTCGTTTGCTGATTATGATTAATTAGGAGCCAAACTTATAACATTTAATTCCAAAAAAAAATTAGGAACTCAAGTAAGAGGCTGTGGAATCAATTGCTTGCAACATGAGCATCCTGCAGGGAGTTTCTCCATACGCTCTGTGTCCCGCAAACATTTCACAAACCATTTGTGTGTTGCTTTTGGATCAAAAAGGAGTCGTATTTAGGGACGACAAAGAACTCGAGAGAGGAAAAGTAATTTCACCGGGATTACTTATAGTAATTGAAGAATCAAGAATTTTTATAATTGTTTTCTCAAGAAACTATGCGTGTTCCACTTTGTGCTTGAAGAACCAAGAATTTCAATAACATTTTTTTAAATATCAAAGTGAGGAAACAACTAAATCATCTTAAAAAGAAAAAAATAATAATTTATACTTATTAAAAACAATTAGATCAAATCTTTTCATTGGCAGCTAACAACACCAATTCCATATTCAAGTCAGCAAGTTTAGAAAGGTGCATCCGTTGCTTGGATTGCTGAATCGCTCTTTTGGATAAATTTTCAGTGCTTTTAACAAAAGAAAATTAGAAAAGAGAATTATAGAGATTGAACAATTAGCAACATAAAAAAGTTTAAAATTACTAACAAATGAGCAATTATACTTTTCCAGCAAGTGATTTGTGGTTAGCACTTTAAGCAGCAGCTACAATCACAAATAAAAACACAGGATCTGATTTATTGGCAATCTTTAATGTGTCCGTTTGTCAGGTAGAGCGAACAATTTGTATGGGTTTAAATACTTAAACCTAGGAATTAAGGCTACAATGGTTAGTGGACAAATGTTGAACGGTGCCTAAATTGGCAAGCTTGTATTGACGATTTTAGGAAGACAGACAAATATCTATATGAATATGATCGATCTCAGCTTGATTTGGGCTCAGTGGAAAGCAATTAATTTTCTTCATTTGTTTTCTTGCTTGGCTGTGAAATAGCCCATTTGTTGCAGGCAATGTCAGATCCTAGCCATCGTTGTTCCAGGAAGTGAAATTTCAAAGTGGTTCATGTATCAGAATGAGGGTTCTTCAATAACAGTTACAAGGCCTTCATATTTGTATAATACAGATAAGGTTGTGGGATATGCTATTTGCTCTGTTTTTCATGTCCCTAAGCATTCACTATGGCGTTCAAATATGAATGAATCCCATCATAATTTTGTTGGATCAAATATGGAAGTAGCCACAACATCAAAGCGAAGCCTTGCAGAAAATGGAGTGGCAGCTGAAGCCAGTGGCAGTGATTGCTGTGATGATGATGACGAACCACCACCTAAAAGATTTAAACAACTCAAATGAAGGGTAAAGCCTTGTGTAACAGTTAGAGTAAGCATCCCAATTTCAATTTATTTTCTTTAAATTTGCATATGGTATTTCATTTACTTTTTATTTGTCCATTTATTGTATCTACTTTGGCAATTTATTTTCATGTTAAATTGAAGCATTGAATTTTGTGATTTCTCATGAGTTGAAAATTAAAGAAAGAGGGAAAATTAATCCTTTGTTTTTTATACAAAGATTATATCACATATTTGGCCAAAAAGATTTTTGGCAAAAAAATATTGTTCATGGTTGTCTTCAGTGTGAAGATTTGTGATTCTTATCCCTTTTATTTTGGTGTTGGAATTTTTTAGGGACTTCATAGGTTCGTTGAATTTAACTGTGTTTATTTAATTTAGGTTTTCTGACTTTTGTTGAGCCGTGTTGATTCTTTTCATGTTGGATTATTGACACCCCTCTAATCTTTTCATAAAACCTTTTATTATTTTTTTTCCAATTATTCTTATGTTTAATTCCAAAAATGTCCTTTTTTGATCACTCATCTAATTTTTAATCTTATTTTCTTATCAAAGTTGAGGTCTAGCTTCACAGCTAAGCTTTTCTAAGACTTAGGTTCTTGCCTTGACCTTTAACGGATGCGTGAGTTAATTTCAAAATTTTCTTTTATTATTTTCTTGTTGATTATTTTCACGGAGTTGGATTATTGCCACCCCTCTAATATTCTCATAAGACTTTTTTTATTTAATAATTATTCTTTCTTTTAAGGGAAGAGGACATGTACACCCATAGGTTTGAAAAAATGGTCACCAACACCCCAACTTTTTAAAAAGGGACACCAAAACCCTTTTTGACCATTATGCCATTTAAAAAATTGAATTTAAAATTTTTAACAAATAGAAATTTTACATAAATAATGTAATCTATGCAATAGACTAAGAATATTAAAATAACTTAATATTTTAATAAATTTAAATATGTAAATTGTTATATTTATTTAATAATATATATTTATTTATTTTAGATATTTTAAACAAATATTTGCATTAAATATATTTTACAATAAAAAATCTCACATACTAATGTTATTATTATTTTACATAATATTCAAAATAACTTAAATTTTAATACACTTGTTTTAATATTATGATTCTATTTATTATAAAATTTAATGTTATATAATAAAATATATCTAATAGATTGTAAAATATTAAAATATTTTCTAAGTATCGAAATTATTTTGCTATGTATATATTATTACATTTATTGGAGGGATTAGTTAGAAAGCATGAAATCCTCTAGTTGATTTCTTTGAAACAAACAAAATTGAAATTATATTTTTAAAGAGGAATTATCTTTGGCAAAGTAAATTTTCATCATCTTTCAGTGCGTCCAACACGCTCAAAGCATTAAGTTTTCTCGCAGTTTTGTATTCCAACATTGCTTCCCATGAATGTTTGTCTTGTATTATTATGTATTAAGTATTTCTTTTTTCTTTTTTTTGGTGTGATAGATCAAGTGTTTCTAATCACTCATTTAGTCAATATTAGAGGAGATTATGTTCTCTTCTTTGCTGATTTTGATTATTTACGTACAGTTTTTTTGGTACTTGTTGAGTTGGAACTCAATGTGAGTACACATTTTTTTCCCCCAACAACGCAAAAAAAAAAAAAAATTGCTTCTTCAACTTCTTCTCTTATCCATATGCTGAAAAAAAAAGAACATTGAACAATCCATTGAAGAAAGAAGGCATTTATGTTGTAATCAAAAGGAGGTTTTCCACTTGTGATTTCCTTCCGGCCATTAACGTGATCCAACATTCGATCATTCCGCTGCAGGACTCGTGAAGAAAGGTAGGCTCTTGAATCCTTTTATTTTCTTTCAATTTAAGAGGCATTTACTCGTAAAAATCCTCTACTTTTCCTCAAAACAAATATATTTGCCAGATTAGCTTAAGTTCTCTTAAAGCAAAGTATTTCATTGGAATTCATTTACTTACAAAAATCCTCTCTATTTAAGATTTGCTCAGTCATATTCTCCCGTCAGGATCTGAAAAGTCATATTTTCTGATATATTTTGGGATTTACAGTATGATATTTTCTTTTCTTTAAAGAAAGGATAACATAAAATTGTGTAAGATCAATTAAAGTAGAAATTTGATTCATACATAACTATAACTTAAGTGATCACATAATAGTTGACTTCCTTTTACAATTTCGACATGCTTATTTTTTTATTGTGTAATTTTTAATTTATTTTATTTTTACTATTATATTCTTGACTATAGTGAGCCGAAAATTGATATTATATTTTAAAAATAAAACATTATTAAATAAATATATTATATTTTAAAAATAAAAATAAAAATATTATTAATATAAATTTATTATTCTTGACTATTTTATTTTTACTATTACCTGACTTTATCACCGAGCGCGCATCTCAAATTCAAATGTTACTTTGCAGATGATAATTCATTTACATTCTATTTATTCAAAAATCTGTTATAAATAAACACAGGTTCTGATTTATTGTCAATCTTTAATGTGTCCGTTTGTCGGGTAGAGTGAAGAGTTAGAGAGTGTTTATTGAGCTCACGCTCTTCCTTGTCATTTCCTCTCTGAATTTTTATGGGTTTAAATACTTGAACCTTGGAATTGAGGCTACAACGCTTAGTGCACATGTGTTGAATATGATCGATCTCAGCTTGATTTGGGCTCAGAACAAACGATAAATAGACAAAGGAATGATTATATGGAATTTGCAGGCCAGGTTCAAGAGAGGAGTTGTTGAGGAATAATGGTATAATTCTCGTGCCTAGGACGTGTTCGATAATATGCCTACGAAGGAATGTGCATCCCACCTGGTGTGTTGCATCAACTCTATGGTTTCCCAAGCAAAAGCAATCAATCAAAAAGCTCAATTCGTGAAGGTTTGTCCTGCGTGAGTCATAGCTAGTGAGCAGATTCTGAGATGCCTTCACTATCAATATGTATTGTCAATATATTGTTTAAATATATAGTCAATATATTCCTTCACTATCAAATTCCATATCTTCAGTGCATTGGTAGTTTATGTACACGTCTTTAACAGAATTTTACCACAAACACAGTGCAAACCCAGTGTTTATTTAATCAATTATTTTTTTCTGGCGACTAACATTTTTGCAAATTTCTAAATAAAAATATACATGACAGAATTTGATTATTTGTTGTTTCGTGAATGATGTGGTAGAACGAAGGAATTGTAGAATTTCTTGAGTTTTAGACATAAAACAGAGTCAGGCCATAGAATGAATGAAAAAAATATCATCACATGTTGGAATGATGCTGTGCTTTATTCAAAATTATTTCTTCCACTAGAGAAGCAATCAATAATAGTGTTGATTCTTGAACATGTGAAAAGCAATTAATTTTCTTCATTTGTTTACTCGCAATCTTCCATAACCATTGTGCTTGGCTGTGAAATAGCCCATTTGTGGCTGAACACAGAATCTGTTTTTTGTTTCTTTGTTGTTTTCTGCAAATCTTTGGCTTAATTTACAATTCATGGCTTGTCTGGAAATGGGTCGGTGAATATGTTAAATATGGACTCAGATCTAGATCAGATTTATCCATGGAACAATCAAGAGGATTCAACATTTGATTTTTAATTTTCTTTTCTCCACCCCGATGTTTAATTTTGGTCGGAGGACGTGGTTGATAGGAATTGACAACTATTGATGTTCCTTTTTTTCGTTAAACAACAGACCACAATGTCAATTTGAAGACTTTGTTGATAAGAATTGACAACTGTTGGTTCTTATTATTTGTTTTTGTTTAATAGAAGATGCCTTGGAATTCCGCATTGTTGACATGTAGTTGATATTTAAAACATTTTGATGTTAGAATTCTTATTAAGAAAATTACTATGCTGCTTGCAACATAATCAAAGTTGTAAGTTTTATGCCATGCACTTCTGTTTATTTTCATTTATGTTTTTGAATTTTCAGAATAAATATGAAGAAGAAGATCATTAATTTCCAAAGCAGAGAAGAAAATATTTTCAGAATTATACTACAATGATTATATGGAGATCCTGAAAATGAGATTCTTGATGTACTTCAAATAAGTTTTGATGGGTCAAAAGAAACAAAGAAAATATTTCTCGATATTCATGTTTCTATGAAGGGAAGTATAGAGATTATGTGAAAAAAATTCTCAAATATTGTGATTTTGACCCAATTATCGAACTTGTTGGTCCTATTGAAAAATCTCTATTAACTGTACATGATTAGAGCGGACTGTGGATGCATGAGTAGCTACAAGAAATGGTGTAGACAAGTAAATGTTCAGTTTGTTCTCTTGGTTTTCTGCTCCTTCAATTTGCTGGTTGTGTGCTGATTATGATTATTTAAGAGCCATTTACTGATAACATTTCATTTCTAATAAAATTAAAATGTCCAATGTATTAAAATTTGTCAAAACATTATGCTAAAAATCATTAGGAGAAAAATGATTATTTTATCCATTTTGAGTCCCCCGACAGATTTTGAGGTAGATTGGAATCTTGTGTAATTTGCTGTACGGAGTTATGATGCATCTTTATCGACTTTTCTGTTGACTCAACTTGATTGACCTCTGATTCTGAATGCGACCTCACGTAGGTCCGTCCGCGGAATACGTGTTCTTTAATGGATCAACTCGACCCGTGTTTGACCCGATATCAACCCGCGTTAGATTGGACTGCAGGATGTATGTGACGTGTCCCGTTGGCCGTTGATCCGCGTGTGTTAGGCTACTGGATGGTTGACTTTGTATCCGGACCATCATTTTGATCATGGAACGCGGTCCAAGGGTTCTGAAGCTGCCACATACTCTGCTACTTCGAACCATTGATTTAATCCAATTTGGTGGATCCAATGGCCATTTTCCTCATCTCTTTCAAATGTAAAAGCATCATTTTAAGCTCCACAGGCCGTCGATTTCGAACGAGCTTACAAGTGCTAAGGCAAAAAATTTTATCTTGGGGAAGAATTTAATGAGTGACTTCTTATTTTTATTTCCTTAAA
The DNA here is from genome assembly GCA_029618585.1 of Citrus australasica. Lineage (NCBI taxonomy): Eukaryota > Viridiplantae > Streptophyta > Magnoliopsida > Sapindales > Rutaceae > Citrus > Citrus australasica. The sequence continues at coordinate 28,492,962 of JARCIV010000003.1, read as the reverse complement.
ATTTATTTTTAAACCCTAGATTTTGAAGAAATACTTTTCTTAAGGGTTAGAAGCGAATGTTTTAGATTAGATTTCTAATTGAGTGCAAACTATGTTATTTTCAGACATCGAGAATCAAATTAGCATTTATTTTCTTATCTCTCGCTCCATCAAGTTCGTTGATAAAGGTCTTTGAGCTTGAATGTGATAAATCCAAGACGGATTCTCTCACATCCATTATCATTTTACTCTTAAATTTATCTGGTGAGCAGATTTTGATGCTTGATTGACGTAGAAAAAAAATTGTGGGGACTGTGGGGATTTTTTTTAATTAAAAACCACCCTATGGTGGGGCGTGGGGATAGGGGTTAGGCGGGACTCCTTTATTAGTAAATTAGTAAAATAAAAGAAAATTTATATGGAAGGAGATATATGTCAAAACTTGTAAGCATGGGAACAAATACATCCAATAACTAGAAAAATAACAAAAGCAATAGAAGATGGGACTAATCAATGCAACTACCTAGAGAATCGTTTACAATTCTTATGGCCAGTAACTAATGTAAAACCTTTCGTATAATTGGAGGCATGCGGCCTGGCAATACAAAAGTTATCAAGATCACGCCCTCCAGTACCCTCAAGCTCAGATGCAAAATATTCATTAGTCATAGGATTCCCATCAGAGTTAAACTTCTCATCAAATCGAAAAAGGATGTCTGTAGAATTGGGATTGAAGCCACGATGATCGAGTGAATATCCTCGAAAACAACTAAAAAAAAAAGTAGCGTCAATGGAAGCCCTCTGAACACCCGGATCATCTAAAAAAAAAGGAAAGTTATGGAGCATCCAGCAGCATCTCTTAAAGCAACAGGATCCTTTAAATCATCATTATTTTGAACTCTTTTAATAGAAACCATATCAGACCCATCTCCTCACTACCATTAGGCCTCAATGGCTAAACTGCTTCACCATCCCCTTTGGATGCACAACAGCATCAACACCTTGTCTTTAACACAAACAACAGTATCCTGCACCTGACCAATAGGTTGCCAGGGCTTCTGGAGCCCATGATTGGCAATAAAACAAGCATGAGCAGAGTGCCCAAATATTTACACGAGGCACAATATAAAGGAACATGCTCAAAAATGACATTCTGTCAGAAACCACCATCACCCTCAATAGTCCAAAGTTTGGGCAACAATGGCCGCGAAACATCCTACTGAATCATAACTCTAGCGATCGAGAGTTGATTAACAGCAACAGTAGCATGGTCTACCCGCAGAGGCTTATGGTAGTGTCGTTAAGTTGCACCAAATTTAAAACCTTACCACTAATATAAATAATTAGTACAGAGCGAGTAATGATCGATCCCACCGAGACTATGCTAGTTGTATTTATTATCAACTCTAAAGCAAGATTTAAAATAAAATAATAGCAGTAATAATATAAATTAATCTAACTAAAGAAAATGGCAATTATAAATAAAAGGGGGTTTATGAATTTTTAACTAAATAGTAAGAAATAAAGAAATTAAAACTACGAACAAGAATTTAATAAAAACTCTAATTAAAAGAGAAAGAAATAATAATGATAAAAATTTTGGTTAAAGGATCATTCGCCACCACCAAACATGCACATAATATATCAATTCTATCATCAATTTCTATGGAAACTATCAACTGTACACAATAATAAGATTTGTTAGTCTCAATCTCTCCTTAGTGTGTCGTTAGGCAAAACAAGCTCTTCACCTAATCTCTAACCATTAAATAATTTAAAACAAACTCTTTAAATTTAAGATAATGGAAGCATTAAACAAAGAAAGATATTAGGTTGATCTAGGTAATAAACACACAAGCTAGGATTATTTAACCTAGGTTATGTTCTCCAATTGAAATCACTGATTCCAACCTGCTACTTATGATTAAAATCTCAAGACAATTACGGATCAAGAATTTTAATCTAGCAATAGAATTTATTCAAGTCCTATCTAATTGGCCACTCAAACAAGACGGGAATAAAATCATAAACATTAATTATAGAAGAACATAAACAATCTCAATTAAATAAATTGAATGATAGAAATTAAAAATTAATTGCATAGCATGTTTAGGGTTTTGAATTCATCCTCAACTAAATAGAAAATCTACCCTAACATAATTAAATTGAGAATAAGAGAATTGATAAAACCAATCATGGAGATTAATTCAAGCGGCTGCCTTTTTCTTCAATTCCTTTCGACTGCTGATTTTTTTCTTCTCCTTTGCAGCTACAAATTGTTCAGTTTCTCTTGCTGCCGATTCTCCTCTTGGTTGCCGATTACCCTCCTTGTGTTGCTTCCGCTTGATCCTTTTATAATGCTTTAATTGTGATTTTTTTAAATCCTTGCATGGAAAGAATTAAATCCAAACCAAAACCGCCACTTTCATAACGTGCTTGCCATTTAAAGCCATGCAAAATATTTGCTTCCTTTAATAAAAATATATGTTGAACTTGCCATTTAAATTGACAAGTACTCTCCACGATTTCCTTTTTCCAATTGTTTCTTTTTTTCGTCCTCATGCACAAGTTCTTGTGATTGGCCATGATTTCCTAAAGCCTACAAACTTTATTTTCCTTCCTTTCATGTGCTGGCCACTTTGACAATTTCCTTTGTCCAATTTTGCTTGCTAATAATTGGCTTGGCTTCCATTTTTACTTCCATTTTTCAATTTTAGCTCCATGTGCAACATTAATTTTGCTTGGCCTTAATTAGAAAATATTCTTTATTTCCTAATTCTTTCCAATTCTTGATCTCTTGTGCATTTTTGTCTCTCAATCTTCAATCAAATTTCTTTTCTCAATGCTCCGATTTAATTTCTCTTTAATTCCAGAATATACCTAAAATAACAAAATAAATAAAACTAAGATAAAAATTAACACAATAAAATATAATTTACTAAATTAAAAAGTAACTAAAATAACTAGAATATTTAAGACCAAAACAAGAAAATATGGAGAAATTAATAGCAAAATATATAGAAAATATGCACTTACGAATAGCATTAGCAACAAAAAATAAGGCATCTTTGTAATGAATAAAATGCATTGGTGAATATGCCAAAGAAACTCAGATGGGAACAATAGGAGATTCCTTAGAGCGCCAAATAAAGTCTATGAGACTACACTACATGAGACTCAAACCCAAGACCTAAGTCTTGGTAAGGTTGCTCACCAAAATCCACTTAGAAAATGTTCAAACGTATTTTAGATAATGTAATTTTGTCTGTGAGGGTTGACACAATAGAATTTAGATTCAAGATGTTTACGGTTGCGAAGCTTTGTAAGTGTTCTTGATCCATTGTAAACTCACATTATTTTAATAGTAAATTCTTTTGTTTACAAGTGGACATAATAACATATCGAGATTTTTATCTTAAATCGTGAGGATCAAATATTTCCTCGTAAAAAAAATCTTTGTGTTATGGATGTTCGTTATTTTTCTTTTTATTTTCATTACCATAAATTGATTTTTAAATTTATTGATAGTGTTTATATTTAATTATCTTTATTAACTAGGAAATAAAATCATTAATTTTAAAAAGATTATTATTATTATTATCAATTATATTGAGATAAAAAAATAAAAAATAAAATTAATAAGATGAAATATTTACTTTAATTATCAATTATTATATATACACAATAAAAAATATTTCATATAAATTTTATTCAAAATTATGTCTAACTTAATCATTCACATTCTTACCATTTACAATCTTATTACAATTTAATAATAAGATTCACTAAATACATACAATTGTTTTTAAATCACACAAAACTTTTGAAAATTGTATCAAAAATTTAATTAATTATAAAATTTCTATAATATAATTAACAGTAATTATTTTAAAAACTATAATATTAACAAAATGATCCAACACCTTTTAGGACCCTGCTGAAATTGTATCAAACTAATAATATTACCAATATTACTATAGATTGCCGGTAGTTTTTACTATTTTTAATTAATTATTAATATCAACCGTTGGATTCCATTCCATTTTGATGGAATCCAATGGTTTCAACATGGCTAATGATGAAGACGCGTAATCAATTGAAAAGCCAGATAATTTTCGTTTAGATACCTTGAAGCTTCCAGGAAGTTTGATGGGAACTTTATCATTAGAGTAAACAGTGACAATACTTATTAATTAGAGTCATCTTACAGTTCTTAAAAAACCCATATTTTACCGATTGTTCATTAAATAATTTTTAAAATTTGTTTTTAATGCTTAAAAATATAATAAAATGAAAAAAATCATGAAGATAAAATTAATTAATCAGAAGAATATTTTAAAAAAAATTTAACATGAATGAATGTTTAAAAAATTGTAAAATACTTATATTCCAATTCTTTTAGTTAAATGTTAATTTTATGGGTGGATGTTTCAAGTTTATTTTGCATGTATCTAATTTTGGTTAGCTACTCATTTATTGGTTCATTTATTTCAACTTTTCAATCCACTAGTTTTGTGTTTAATGTTTCTACTAAATTTGTTGACTACCAATATTTTGGGTTAAATTACAAGCAAACTTCAATTCTCGTAGGATGAGTTCCTAATTTTAGTTAAACTTTCTCCTTTGTTAATTCAAGAGTTTCAGCTAACAATTTCACTAGCTTTGTGTTGAATGTCCCCATTATCTAGGTAGGATTTCAATTATTTGGGTTAAGTACAAAACTAGTTTATAGCGTTTAATTTTTGGTTGGATTTGTATCAAATTTTGGTTAAACTTTCTCAATTATAAGTTAATATATTTCAACTTTTCAGTCCATTAATTTTGCGTTTATTGTTCCTACTAAAATCGTTAAAAATCAATATCTTGGATTAAATTCTAAGTAAATTACATTTTTCGTCGAAATAGTTCCTTAATTTGGTTACACTTTCTCTATTACGTGTTGATGTATTTCAACTAATAATTTCAGTGATTTTGTGTTGAATGTTTCCATTATTGAGGTAAGATTCCAATTATTTGGGTTAGATACCAATTTTACTTTGTAAAATTTTATTTTTGGTTTGATTACCTCTTGATTTTGGTTAATCTTCCTCAACTATAGGTTTCTATGTTTCAACTATTTAAGCCAGTAGTTTTGTGTTTAGTGTTCCTACTAAAATTTTTAAATACTAATATTTTGGGTTAAATTCAAGTATATTTCATTTCTCGTTGGATAGTTTTCCTTATTTTGATTAAACTTTCTTTCATATAGGTTTATTTATTTCAGCTAATAATTCCACTAGCTTTGTGTTGAGTGTTCCTATTATCTAGTTATGTTGAGTGCTCCTATTATCTAGTTAAGATTCCAATACTTTGGCTTAAATACTAAATTTACGTAGTAAAATTTTATTTTTGGTTGGATTAATCCCTAATTTTGGTTAATCTTTCTTAATTATAGGTTTATATGTTTTAACTTTTTAATCCACGAGTTTTGTATTTAGTATTTCTACTAAATTCAGTAAGTGCCAATATTTTAGATTAAATTACAAATAAATCTCATTTCTCGTTGGACAAGTCCTTGCTTTTGGTAAGACTTTGTCCTTTATTGGTACATGAGTTTCAACTAATAATTTCATTAGTATTGTGTTGAATATTCGGATTATTTATGTGAGATTTTAATAAATTAGGTTAGATACCAAATTTACTTTTTAGATTTTATATATGATTAGATTTTCCCATAATTTGGTTAAATTTTCTCATTATGGGCTCAAATATTTCAGTTAATTAGTTTGCTACTTTTTTATGTTTTAAGTACCTAATGCCTACGTTAAGTTTCAACATTAAGGTGAATTCTATTTTGCTCCTCTTATTTCAGTAAATATCAACTTACTGTAATATATTAAAATTTCACTATTGTAATCCTTATTCAATTTTCTATAAACTGAAATCAACATTGTCAGTTAAAAATTAGGAACTTACCAAATCTAATTATGTTGGAACATTTTTTTTTCTCTTTTTGATCTTCTTGACTTCATGAGATTTCTTAAATTCAACTCAGTTATAACTTTTGATCATTATTCATACGCTTATTTTATTAATTCAAATTAATTATTCTCATTTTCTTTCCAAAATAAATTCTTTGATATCTCATCATTTCAACCCAAATTTCATTTTTAACAATTGCAGATGCAATTTGTACATCTCAAATTTTTATTTTTCAAACGTTTATCATAGTACAAATCATTTATTTATTATATGATTATCCCAGGAACAATTAAAATTAATTTTTATATTGAAATTTTAAGATTTGTAAATTTGTATTTACTTTGAATCCAATTCAACTGAGTCACCATTTATTTGTCTTTAATTAATGGTTTAGCACAGTAAATGCAATTTAAATTAAACAATATTTTGTTTGAAAAAACACATCAATAAAAAAGGAAAATATATTAAAACATTAATTTTGCTTCCAAAATGAAGTATTGAAAGGAAATTTTTCGATAGGTAAATTCAACATTATAATTTAACAATAATGTTGACTGCTATTTTAAAAATTAAATTTATTTAACAAAATACTTATATAGTTGGATACATAATTTTTACCTTAATTGATGTTTCCTTATTTTTAATTGTTATATTTTAGAAATAGTTTATTTTATTGCATACTAATAGTGTAATAAATTTGTAATAATTGATTCTACATCATATTCTACGTTGATTACTACAAGAATTATATAATATCTATTTATATATGAGTATTACTCAAATTAATATATTATACTTTAAAATTTTAATTATCATACTTAAATAATATAACCATATGTGAAATTAAGTATAAATTATGAAAAGGTCACTTCCCAAGTTTTGGGAAAAATGATCATGTAGATCCCTGGATTTTTATTAAGAGACACTAAGACCCCTTTTAAGTATAATGCCTTTTGACTTTATTAATTCAAAAAAATTGACTCTAATGTTATAATAAGTAGAAATATAATATTAAAACAAATATAACAATATATACATTTTAAAATAATTCAATATATAAAAAAATATTTTCGTACTTTATCTTATATTATATTAAACTAATTTTTTTAATAAATAAAAACATATTAAATAAATATTTAAAATTTAAAATTATTTTAATATTGTATAAATTTTTTTAATATTATTAATACATGAGACATATTTTATTAATTATAAAATCTATTTAACCTAAAGATTTATTTCAATTTTTTTATAACAAATACAAATAAATAATTAAAAATAAATATCATAATTTATATTTTAAAAATTGTTTTATATATTAAAATGTTTTAATATTATTAAGTTACTAGACAAATTAAACTATTTAAATCATATTTGTATTTATTAAAAATTTTAAAGTCATTTTTTTAAATTAATAGAGTCAAATTGTATTATAGTCAAAGTGGTCTTGGTGTCTCTAGGTGAAATCATGGGATAAATATGATCATTTTCCCAAATCTCGAGAGTATATGTATCATTTTTCCTAAATTATTTAATCCTAGGTATTGCACTAAAATTATAGTTGTCTAATTACATTGTTAATTTAGTTAAGAGTAGGATACAATATCAACAACAATTATTGTAATAATCCTAAAAAATTACATTTTATATTTTTAAAAATTTAATTTTTAATAAATTGTCCCTCGTTGACTTGACCGAGTGGTTTTCAAGTGGGATTAAAAAATAAAATCAGATTATACACAGTTTTCGAAAAACACATACAATTAGACTATATATATAAACATTATTAAAACTTTTATTATTGTAAAATATAATATCATACAAAATATGCAAACATTTCACAAAAAAATATAACATCATAAAAAATATGATAAGCTGAATTTAGTTTTATCATAATAATAATGACTATAATAACAATTATTAACTAAATGAAAAAAAAACAAGGATTATCCTTTGTTACTTAGAAAAACTAAAAATCTCTCATGTTTTAAATTAAGTCCAAACTCTAATGCAATTATAACAGTATTAACTTTATGTATTATTGTACTATTCTACACATAGTCTTGATGTTAGCCATAAAATTTAAATATTTTTAGAATATAAATAAAGTGAAATGACTTATTACCCCTAATGATTAGATAAACTTAATAATAAATTGTAAATTATGGAGAAAAATTACTTGACATATATATAAGGTCATATATACCAAATATTATTCCAATTTAAATGGATAAGTTACAACTATTGGGGATATTTACGACATTTTCCCCACGTGTAAATTTTCCTCTATAATTTACAATTCATTATAATATAAAATTTGATCATTAAGGGTATATAAGTTATTTTACTTGATTTGTGTTATTAAAATATTTAAATTTTATAGCTAATATTAAGACTAGGTGTAGAATAATAAAATGATATGTAGGGCTAACATTCTTATAACTTTGGGGGTTGAAGGAGGTAATTCTTACTTTCCCTTAACTACCATTAACTACAATACTAGTAATAACACAAGATCAAGTATGTTACATGCGATAATTTAATAATGTAGCAAAAAATATAAAACAAAGTATGCAATAATTTAATTAATTTATGATAAATTTGTATGAAGTAATTTGTATGAAGTAATCCAAATATCAAATACACGGTACATTATATATGCCTTGTATACAGTATAGATTTTTATCATTAATATTAGTCACTAGCTCAACTAATATTGAGAATAACAATATTTGATGATTAATTATGATATTTGGTACAATGAATAATTATACTTATTTGAAAAAATCCAATAATAAGAGGGAAAATGAAAAAATACATTTCATTTACACTGATATAAATATTATTCTCATTAAATATAGACATTACTTGTTTCAAAGTAATTTTTTCAGCTGTAAGAAATGCAAATTTTTCATGTTGAGGGGTTCTTTGACATTGGCCTAATTTAAATTGATAATTTTGATAGTTAGATAAAATTGGATACCTTTGTGATAATTGCTCCTGATATTTGCCAGTTCCCTCTTCCAATTCTTTCGTTCGGTAGCCGGTTTCATGATTAAAATATAAAAGCCGTTGGATTGCTTTTATAAGTTTTAAAATAAAAAGTGAGAAAAGGTTGTATGGCACGCAGCGGCTGTATTATAAGCGGACCCTATAATTATTGAGAGAGTCACTTTTTGACTTTTGGAAATGAATTCGATTAGCACAATAACAGATCCGATTTCATTCTTTCAATTTTACTGAAGACGCGTAATCAATCGAAAAGCCAGATAATTTTCGTTTAGATTCCTTGAAGCTTCCCGGAAGTTTGATGGTAACTTCATCATGAGAGTAGACAGTGACAATATTTATTAATTATTAAGAAAGTCAATCTCTGCCCAAGACTTGCATATTTGCATGATTAAATTCTCTGAATCAAATACTGGACTGGAGTTCATTTAAGTGGCTTTCTGCAATACACTCAAAAGCTGTAAGTTCTATCTCATACATCTCTCTCTTTTACTTTCATAATTAATTTGCATATCTTGATGTTAATAAAACTGAAAGAAATTTTTGAATGTTAATTTTGCACAAACTGTAAATTGAGAGAAATCTTTGAGTGTTAATTTTGCACAAACTCTTCGCCTTATCTAAGAGGCTTTAATCAAGATTAGTTCAAGTAGAGATCGGTGTACACACTCTCTAATCAGCATTTGAAAAAAATTTCTATTACATTTTGGAATTTATTATGTATAATTTTAATTTTCTTTTTGGTAAAGAGAGTAATTGAGAAGCTGATGGATTATCTGTTTAGTTTGTTTAAGAATAAGACCATTAATTTGAATTCAGAACCATTGCCAAGTTTAATAACTTTTTATTTCAGTAATTTTTTTTACTTTAAAAGATATTTAGGCCAATTTATTGTCAATTATTTTTAATCAAATTCACCCTCCCCATCGAGGTCTGAAAAAGAGAATACAATTATTATATGTTTGTCCATTTTTATTAGGTGGTTGAAAGGAAATGGAAAAGTTTCAGTTTCTCTCTGAAAATCTCTTTGCTTATATATAGTTTCGATGATTAGTTATACCCTTAATATTTTTATTTTTTTTCTGGTGATATATATGTAACTAATAATTTCTTTTAACATGAAGTTACTGTAAATTAACCTTTTTATAAAACAACGTACAAAGAGGGACCTATTGAACTTTTTTATTTTTTATTATTTATTAACCACCAATCATAGATTAAATCATGAGAGAATTCTAATTCAATCCGACGTTGAATATTATTATTTAAAAATTACTTCAAAATTTGTATTTTAGCATTTAACTATTTATTAAAATAATAAGTTATAATCTAGTTAGAAATTTAAGGAAATAGGATGTTTACACCTCTAAAATTTAAGGAAATAGTTATACAAAATCTCAAGTTTTCAATAAAGGATACCAAAATCCTCTTTTAGCTATAATACCCTCATAGATAATAACTAAAAACATTGACTTTAAATTTTTTTAATAAATACATATACAATTTAAATAGTTTAATTTTTCTAATAGACCAATAATATTTTAATATTTTAGTATATAAAATAAATTTAAAAAATGTAAATTATTTTATTTTACTAATATATTTGTATTTACTATAAAAAATTTAAATAAATCATTGGGTTGTACAGATTTTACAATTAATAAAAATGATTTCATGTATTAATAATATCAAAATTATTTTTATATATTTATCTTAATATTATAATTCTATTTATTACAAATATTTTTTAATAAATATTGTTACATTTATTTAATATCATATTTATATTAATTATAAAACATTGGAGTTAATTTTTTTTAGTTATTAGAGCTAAAGAGTATCATAGTCAAAAGAAGATTTTAGTGTTCCTTATTGAAAATCTGACGTCTACACGATCATTTTCCCAAACCTTGGGGTGTAAGTGTCATTTTACCTAAATTTAAATAAAATATTTAAATCAAATTATAAAATCGAATATAAATAAATCCAAATAATATGAATTTAATATAAATAATTACATACTTTTTTACTTTTATGATATTAAATCATTTTTATTATTTTACTTTTATTATGTAAAAAATAATTTTAATCAATTATTTTATTACTTAACACATTTATAATTTAGAGATTTATAGTACTACTTCATTAATGATTTTTTGTTTTAATAATGAATTTAACTAATAAATTTAATAAAATAATATTATAAAAAAATTTAGATAAACAAGATCATGCATATACCACACTAAATATGGTACTGGTTTAAGGATTAATGTAATATTGCTACGCAATAAAGCTCAAGCAATATAATTAAGTATTATTTATCAATAAATTTTTAAATTTTATTAATCAAATAATAAATTTTGATAATAATATTAGTATAAAATATTTAAATAAATAATATTGTACATACTACACTAAAACATAATACTACGATATAATGTAGTGCACCGAACACTCCCTAAGCTAGTGTATACGATATAATATAATCCATAACTCTCGATGAATGTTGTTGTTCGCATAGTATTGTTCCTAGGCAGTCATTTCTTTTTCTTTTTTTTCAAAATTTTCATAACAAATTAATATTGCAATGGCTTCCTCGAGCATCCAAAATGTGTCTCATTGGACTTATGATGCCTTCTTAAGCTTTAGAGGAGCAGACACCCGTAAAAGCTTCACAAGTCATCTATATGCTGCTTTGAGTGGAAAAGGAATTTATGTATTCAAGGATGACAAAGAACTCGAGAGAGGAGAATCCATTTCACCTGGACTTCTTAAGACAATTGAAGATTCTAGAATTTCAATTATTGTTGTCTCTCAAAACTATGCTTCCTTCACTTGGTACTTGGATGAACTTGTTAAGATTGTTCAATGCAAGAATAAAAACGATCATCAACAAATGATTTTGCCAATTTTCTATGATGTTGAACCCACTGTGGTAAGGAAACAAACGGGAAGTTTTCGAGGAGCTTTTTCTAAACATGAAGAAGCTTTTAGGGAGAATCTAGAAAAAGTGAAAAATTGGAGAGACGCTTTGAAAGAGGTGGCTAATATTTCTAGCTAGGAATTGAACGAGTACAAGTACCTATTCTTATTAATATGTATATCATTTTAAATAGCTTTAATCAGCATCCCATTGTTAGTTAAACAATATTCATTCAATATGAGTATGATATGACGTGCACTAATTGAAACAATATCTATGATATGACGTGCACTAATTGAAACAATATTTCCACATATGAATATTTGCAAACAAATTGATATAGATGGAAACAGATAACACACCTAAAGTTTAGTGATATGTAATAGAATGTTACATTACTTCAATTTTGTCCAACGAATATTGCATATTTTGGGTTTTTTTCTGTTACTGAATTTATTTATTTAATACCGCATTTAGACTCACTGTAATTTAACCATACTGGTCTTTCTTTGTTTTTTAACTGCAGGAATGAGTCAGAATTTATTTGGGATATTGTCAAGGCGATATCAAGTAAAATTCCTATAAAATCAGAGACTCTTAAGAAACTAGTGGGAATAGATTCACGCTTGGAAGAATTGAGGTCTCTTATGGATGAAGGGCCTAATGATGATGTTCGTATGATAGGGATTTACGGTATGGGAGGTTTAGGTAAGCCAACTCTTGCAAGAGTTGTTTATGACTTGATCTCTCATGAATTTGAAGGGAGTAGTTTTCTAGCCGAGGTTAGAGAAAAATTTGAAAACAAAGGCAGTGTAATCTCTTTTTAAAGGCAACTCCTTTTCGAAATATTGAAGCTTGAAAAAGATAGCATCTTGAATGTCGGTGATGGCATCAACATTTTAGGAAGCAGGCTGCAACACAAAAAGGTTCTTCTTGTTATCGATGATGTGGTTGACATAAAGCAATTAGAGTATTTAGCTGGGTAGCATGAGTGGTTTGGTTCAGGCAGCAGGATTATCATAACATCGCGAGATGAACATCTATTAACGACACATGGAATGTATGGAGTAAATAAGCCTAATGAACTAAATTACCATGATGCTCTTCAACTTCTCAACATGAGAGCTTTTAAAATGCAAAAGCCTCTGGAAGAATGCGTGCAACTGTCTGAACGTGTTCTACAGTATGCCGGTGGTCTTCCATTAGCTCTCGAAGTTTTGGGTTCCTTTTTGAATTGTAGATATGTGGATCAATGGAGAAGCACCTTGGAAAGGCTACAAATAGATCCTCCCAATGAGATTATGAGTATACTTCAAATAAGTTTTGATGGACTACAAGAATTAGAGAAGAAAATATTTCTCGATATTGCTTATTTCTTTAAATGGAAGACTAGAGATTATGTAACAAAAATTCTAGATGGATGTGGTTTTTTCCCAGTCATTGGAATAGAAGTTCTTATTGAAAGATCTCTGTTAACGGTTGATCATCACAACAGACTGCAGATGCATGATTTGTTACAGGAATTGGGAAAACTGATTGTTATGAGACAATCCCTCGGAGAACCTGGGAAACGCAGCAGATTATGGAAGGAAGAAGAAGTGCGCCAGGTGTTGATAGAGAACACAGTAAGTGAATTATTGAATGGAAAACATGCTGTGCTCGTAAATTTCTTTTACCCAGACGAAATTTTAAATTATTGTTTTATTTGCTTATCCTTTGCTTATATTTTCAGGGAAGTGAAGTAGTCGAAAGAATAATAATTGATCGTTATTTCTGTCATGAAAATAAGGTGCATTTAAGTGCTAAAGCTTTTTTGCTGATGACCAACCTAAGAATGCTCAAAATCAGTAATGTGCAACTTCCTGAAGGCCTTCAATACCTATCTAACAAGTTGCGGTTACTTGATTGGCATCGATATCCATTGCAATCCTTGCCATCAAATTTGCAGTTGGATAAAACTGTTGAATTTAAAATGTGTTACAGCCGCATTAAAGAATTATGGAAAGGAGTCAAAGTAAGATCAATGTTTTTGTCACTTATATATATATATATATATATATATATATATATATTAAGAAATATCATTTTTGCCCCCTTTTGTGTTCAACAGCCTTTAAACATGTTGAAAGTCATGAAACTCAGACATTCAGAGAATCTGATTAAGACACCAGACTTCACTGAGGCCCCAAATTTGGAGGAGTTGGATCTTGAAGGTGTTAGCTTATATAGCTATACATATTGATTTTGATGATAACAAAACACATGTATTGATTAAACAAAGATTTATAAATTGTGTTTTTATAATAAGAAAATGAGGCTATAAAATCAAAGTATTTTGGACTAAAATAAATGTGTTTTAAAACCTTTAATATTGTTTTTGAATTTCGGATTTGGATCTATTTGAAACTATTTAAATGTTTTGGGCCATACTATAATTTATGAATATTTTGGACTAAAGTGAAAGGTTTTGAGAACTTTGAAAATATGGGTATTATGTTGAAAAAGACCTTTGTGCGAAACAATAAAATCTTTGGGGCCAAAGCATAATTTCAGAAAGTTTTTATTAGCAAAGTAATTTTTAGAAATTCTGAAATTGGACCTATTTGTAAAGTTTTCTGACGTTTTGGGTCATAATACAGTTTTATAAAGTATTGAGGTCAAAATGTAATTTTAAAAAATAATTCACTGTAGCAGTTACTGTAGCAACCGACTGACTGGATGTGTAAATCCGGCAATCCGGTTTCGGGACAGAATGTAACCAAAACGCAAGCGGCTAACCGGTTCATGACAAACGGCAATCCGGTTTCTGGGCAGAATTCATGCGAATCGAAAGCGGCAATCCGGTTCCTGACAAACGGCAATCCGGTTGTGGTGCAGGAAAGCCTCTGACCATAAACGACAATCCGGATTCGACAAACGGCATACCGGATGTTCATAATTTCAAATTTGTGCTTGTAACGGTAACATCAAGCGGCTAACAGGATATCCATATCCGGCAATCCGGTTACGACCAGAAATGAACATAACGGCTAGTTTTCGAGCTCAAACTATAAAAACTCAAATCCAACTCATTTTGAAGCTCTCCAACAAGCAAAAACAAAAAGCACATGAGATATCTTGAGCCTTCAACTTGCAAAACACAAAAGATTGAATCATTTCTTGTTCTTCATTTTTGAATATCTACTCATTGAGTGAGTTTCATTGTAACCTTCACTTATTCATCTCAATTGTAAGAGTTTGAGTGTGTGAAACACTTGAGTGAAGAGATTGGGAGATAATCTCTTTGTTGTAAAGGTTTATTGACACCTTGAAGTCAATTGTAATCGGTTGAAGCCTTGGAAATGCTTGGATAGTGAAATCCTCAAGCCCAGTGTGCTTGGAGGCGTGGACGTAGGCGGGGATTGCTGAACCACGTAAAAATTCGTGTGTTTGTTTCTCTTCTCTCTTACTCTTTAATTATTGTGCTTTTATTGAACTTATTGCTTTCAAGTTTTATTAAGACATTAGATTGCTTGTTGTGTGGATTTGCTAGGATAAGTTTTAAAATTCCAATTCACCCCCCCCTCTTGGGTTGCACACTTGTATTTCATTTGGTATCAGAGCGAGGTGCTCTTGTGTAGACTTAACCGTCTAGAGTTAAAGATTAATAGCAACCCAAATTAGTTCAACTTTCATGGAAGGCCAATCCACCACTAAACCTCCATTCTTTGATGGTAATGACTATACTTATTGGAAAACTAGGATGAGAGTGTTTTTACAAGCCTTAGATTATGGAATATGGGAAATAGTTTGTAATGATTTACTCATTCCTAGGAAGAATGTTTTAAGTGAGTTGGATAAGAAAAATTTGTCTTTAAATTCCAAGGCTATGAATGCTTTATTTTGTGCGTTAGATAAAAAGGAATTTCATAGAGTTTCAAATTGCTCTAATGCTTATGAAATTTGGAGAAAACTTGAAATTGTGTATGAGGAGACTACAAACGAGGAGGAATTTCATGAAGTGTCGAATTTGGCTCTCATGACAATTGGAGATGAATCGGATGATGATCTCAATGAGGTAAGTGATCCAACTTATGATGAATTGTATGATGCTTTTAAAGAAATGCATGATGAGTTGATGAAAATTGGTAAAAAGAATGCATGTTTTAAAAAGAAAATGGTAGAGCTCACAAATGAAAATGAAACTCTAAATGCAAAGATTATATGCCTAGAATTAGAGAATAAAACATTGCATGATAGAGTTGCATTATCAAATGAGAAACTTAGCACTTCACATGAGCATATAGAATCATATGTAGATAACTTGAAAAATGAAAAAGATGCCTTGCAAAAATCCAATGTTTCATTAAATGAAAAGATCAAAAAATTGGAATTAGATAATGAAATGTTATATGATAGAATTGCATCATTCACATGTAAACAAAGTACTTCATATGAGCATGAGAAGTCACATGGTGATGAATTAATAAAAGAAAATGAAGTGCTTAGAAAGAAGAGCAATGAGTTAAATGAGATTGTCTTAAAATTCACAAATGGTCAAAAGAACTTAGAAAAATTGCTCAACTCTCAAAAATGTGTATTTGATAAAGGAGGACTTGGATATAAGCCTAACTTAAAACAAAAATATTATAAAAAATATTTTGTTAAGGCTACCTCCATATGTGATCATAAAATTATTTGTCATTATTGCAATCAAAATGGTCATATGAAGCTTGATTGTCCTATTAAAAGAAAAGTATATTATGGAGTCAAATGTATTTGGGTTCCAAAAGGAACTAAATCTAACACTCAAGGACTCAAGAGTATTTGGGTACCAAAGCACACAACTTGAATTTCTTTTGTAGGTACCACAAACAAGGAATGGTGGAGAGTTCCTTGATGAAGCTTGTGAGGATAATCATTTGAGCATGATCTAGGAGAAAAAGATGAGGCAAGATGATTTAATTGTTTTGGTAATAATTCTTGCCATATTAATTTTGTTGAATGGATCATGATAAATGGATAATAGCTTGAATTTGTGAAAGTATACTTGTATGTTTACATGATTGAATTATCATTGTGTTTAACATTGAGTGTTTTATCATGATGCATGGTTATATATATATATATATATGATGATAGCTTGTCAACTCATCATGATAGATTTTTTTTTATTTTGATGATTATGTAATGCCTAAGCATGAGGAATGAGTGATATGCTTATTAATCTTTGAGTGCATATATGTTTCATGATTGAGTAAAATATAAACATGATGGTTTTGTTTGATGTTAATGTTTATGAAGTGTTTAAGCATGATAGATAAGTGGTGTGCTTGATTTATTAACTTTCAAATGCATATACGTTTAATTATTGCTAAAAATATATGCATGATGAATGAATTGTATTTTTGAATTAATCATGTCTTAAATGTTTATAATTCAAATTATAAAGTGTTATTATATCTCATAATTGTGATGAATATGCATGATGAATATGTTATAAATTTGAGTTTTATGATTGGATGTTAATTATATTGATTCATGCATTAAAATGGTTTTTGAAAGTGTTTGGATCACGAAATGGTTTTAAAATTGTTTGGAAAACAAAGGAGTCTTTGAAAATCCTAGTCTGCACAAGCTGCAATGAATTGGTCATAACTCCTTCTAGAGAGCTCCAAATCCAGCTTTGTAAAATTTATTGGAAAGCTAACTTAATTATCTTTCCAACGGTATATAGCTTGAACATTACTTCTGGCTCAATCAATACAGTTTTTATTCCGAATTTGACCTTTATGCATTTTATTAAGTTTTGAATGCTTATATGCTTCATGATTGTATGCTTGTTGGATGGATTATTTGTTTGAATTAATTATCTTTTGGATAGTTGATAATATGCATGCCTATTTGGTAAAGAAATCAAAACCTCTTTGCGAAGAGCAATTTTCAAAAAATTCGGCATAAACTTGGGATGATTTGATTTCTTGATGATTTTGATGATTGATGATTATATGTGCGTTGCTTGATGAATTGATAAAACTTGTGGATTATTGAATATTGAAGTGTTGCTTTGTTCATGGTGTTGTTGGGTTGGTGATGGAATTGATTGCTATGACATTTTGGAAGTGTTTTTCTCTCATGTGTATTATTGGTTTTGCTCATTTTTAAGGGGAAACTCTGCCCAAATTTTTGCTCACCAAAAACCGAACTTGCATTTCTTTCTTTTCTCTTTCTCTTTTTGATGATGAAGGGGGAGATAATTTGAGAGTTTGATAATTTGGGAGTTTTTGGGAGTTTTAAGAATGAATTTGAAAATGTTTTATAAATGGGAAGACGTTTTATAAATGGGAAGATTTTTGAAAATGCTTACTTGAGCAAAAATCTTTTTATTGACCATTTCTTAATTTGGCCATACATTTAGGGGGAGCATGTAATATGTTTCATTTTGGTTAAATTTTTTAAATTGGCCATATATTTAGGGGGAGCATCCAATATGATTTTGGATAATATGCATTTTGAACTTTTTTGTTGTCCAAAGGGGGAGAATGTGTTGAAATTTCTACTCGGACAAACATGAGTAATGAATTTGCTATTCTTTTCTTTTTCCTTTGAGTTTTCTTTTTGATGATGAAGGGGGAGAAGAATACATGTTTTTAAATCATGTTTTTAAGTTTATAAAACTTTACTCCTCTTTTTCTTTGCCAATTAAGTTTTCTTTTTGATGTTTTTAAATCATGTTTTTAAGTTTATAAAACTTTACTCCTCCTTTTCTTTGCCAATTAAGTTTTCTTTTTGATGATGAGGGGAAGAAAAATCCATGTATTTAAATATGTTAATTTAGCTAATTGGCAAATTGTAAGAGAAAATTATATTTAGGGAGAGCAATTTATGGAATCATTCTTTAAATACATAAAATGTTTGTCATCATCAAAAAGGGGGAGATTGTTAACATATATGTTTTCATAATGTTGATTTTGATGATAACAAACAAGATTAAGAATGATTAATCTTTTAAGCTCAAATTATGTTTTATACATTTTAAATAAATCATTACTTTTACATTATAAATGTTTTATATTTAATGGAAAAATGATGTTATAAAAATATGCATGTATCCAGGGAGAGTATGCATGTATGCAGGGGGAGTCTGTTTTAAATAAATTTTTTAACCTTGCATTGATTAAGGGTGAGCTTTTTATAACTAGTTTAAATCTTTATAATGTATTTTGTCATCATCAAAAAGGGGGAGATTGTTAACTTATATAGCTATACATATTGATTTTGATGATAACAAAACACATGTATTGATTAAACAAAGATTTATAAATTGTGTTTTTATAATAAGAAAATGAGGCTATAAAATCAAAGTGTTTTGGACTAAAATAAATGTGTTTTAAAACCTTTGTTATTGTTTTTGAATTTCGGATTTGGATCTATTTGAAACTATTTAAATGTTTTGGGCCATACTATAATTTATGAATATTTTGGACTAAAGTGAAAGGTTTTGAGAACTTTGAAAGTATGGGTATTATGTTGAAAAGGACCTTTGTGCGAAACAATAAAATCTTTGGGGCCAAAGCATAATTTCAGAAAGTTTTTGATTAGCAAAGTAATTTTTAGAAATTCTGAAATTGGACCCATTTGCAAAGTTTTCTGACGTTTTGGGTAATAATACAGTTTTATAAAGTATTGGGGTCAAAATATAATTTTAAAAAATAATTCACTGATCACAGTAGCAGTTACTGTAGCAACCGACTGACCGGATGTGTACAATTGTGAGGCGCTTTCGGAGCAAATTGGGAAGGACCTTATCGCATTGACAAGCCCGTTGGGACAGGTGCATACAGGCTGCTCCACATGGATGGTACAATTGTGAGGCACCCCTGGAATGCCGCAATGCTACGGAAATATTACTAAAGGACAGTGTCTAAACCTTTAGTCGTTTGTTTCCTTCAATGCTTTCTTCAATGTTCTTGGTGATAGGCCAAATGGGGTACCCCAAATGCCCTATGTTGGTCTGTTACAACCTTTGAGTTTCTTTGATTTTCAAATGAAAAGGGGTAGGAGGTCTTGTGGTCTTCCATTCTCCTCAGGGTAACAAAGCTAAGTTGTGTATTGATCTACGCTTTCGTTATTTATGAATGCAATTTCTATTTACAACAAATATGAAGAGGGTTCTTTCTCCAGTTTCGCCATTTCGGTCTTAGCACGCAGATTATATTCGTTTATCGCCATTGAAATACACTAGCATTCGGGTATATGTAATCTTCGCCATTCGCCAATCTGAAAAATTGTGAAGAGAGGGAAGGGTCAAAGAAGACCCGCGAGTGAAAAAACTGGCATACCCTAGCGTCATGAGGTTCGGCTTAGGTATGCTAACACTCATACCTCCGTCCTCTTACTCGGCAGAGTAGGGGGTAAACTATCTGAAAAATTTTGAAGAGAGGGAAAGGTCAAAGAAGACCCGCGAGTGAAAAAACCGGCATACCCTAGCGTCACGAGGTTCACTTAGGTATGCTAACACTCATACCTCCGTCCTCTTACTCGGCAGAGTAGGGGGTAAACTATCTGAAAAATTTTGAAGAGAGGGAAGGGTCAAAGAAGACCCGCGAGTGAAAAAACCGGCATACCCTAGCGTCACGAGGTTCGTTTAGGTATGCTAACACTCATACCTCCGTCCTCTTACTCGACAGAGTAGGGGGTAAGCTATCTGCGCCAAAGTTTTAGTCACCAATTCGAGAGGAGATCTGCCATAATTACTGAGAAGGGCAGGCACCAGATTCGCCGATCCGTGTAAGGTACCGGGGGTACCCTATTTCAGAGAAGAAGCGCCTGGTGATGAACACTTGAAGGGGTACCCCATTTCAGAAAATATGAGGGGTACCCCATTTCAGAAAACAACGAAAACAGAAGGGTACCCTAAAAAGTTTGCATGCTTATCATTTCTCAAATAGCATAATATCATCACAAAAGAGAGTTATCGACAATACAAGCATATCCCAACAAACCAAATAGAAAGAAGCAAAGTTTCAGTGTCAAAGTATGGATAGCTCCAAAAAGCGACAACATAACAAGTGAAGCCTATGCCGAGGGGGGGGCATCATCTCCCACATCTATCTCCCGGAGGCGACCAGTAGAGGACTCGGAGGTGCCCGGAATAAAAGTAGCCGAAGTAGGGACCCCCGGGACGGGCAATGGCTGAATCTCGCGGGGTACCCCAGGTGACCCGGAAGAGGCACCCGACTGAGAAGGCTTCTTCATTTCCGCAATTGCCTTCAAAACCGTAGCCTTGTTGACAAACTTCTGCACGCGGGGTACCTCCAACTCGGGATCCACACTCCATACCTTCGACATGATGAGCGAGAATGCATTCTCCGCCATCGTCTTCTGTCGAGATTGTAGCTCGACGTTGGTAGCCTGCAACTCGGCTCGGTCCTTCTCCAGCTGGGCTTTCTCTCCTGAAAGGTCTGTAATACGCTCATGTAAAGCCTTGACCTCTTGGGCGAGCTGGTCCTCTTGAGATTGGCGGCTTTGGAGCTCACCATTCAGCTTGTCCAGCTCCGACTGAGTAGCGGCGAGAGAGTCGAGGTCCGACAGGCAGTGGCTGAGGAGAAAAGATGCCTGCGAGTCATGAAGACATGTCAGGTATATATGTATGGCGATATAATCGAAAAGAAAATTTTAAGGATACTCTTGGGGTACCCCAGGACAGCTTACCTCCTGGGTAGCCCTCAGTGCTTGGCCGTAGCGTTGGCTCAAGCTCATCTTATCCGTCTCCTCGGCAACCTCGGGAGTAACACTCTCCGCGGAGTAGTAGAAGCACCGAGCTAGGTGGGAGACATCCTTGTTGGAGGCCAGGTCAAGATCACCCACGTGTAACTCCTCGGGGAAAGCGGACACTATCCCAAACTTTCTTTTCTTCGGGCGCGGGGTACCCCTCGACCCACTCTGGGAGGTACCCTGAGACTTCCTTTTCCCACTGGGAGCTCGGGGGGGACGAGAGCCTGCCGAGGGAGCGGCCGAATCCTGAGATCCGGAAGCACCTCCCACTATCGCTTGGAAGAAAGCATCGAAAGCATCCCCAGATGATTCCATGGCTGCACATAGGGGTACCTACGCTGTTTCCTCGCGGGTCATACGTGCTTTTCACCCATCTACTTCCCGCCAACAATACACCCACAAATTCCCCAGCCACACACCCACAAATAGCCAACAATACACCCAACAAAACAACACAAAGCGCCATAAACACACCCAACAACACATCCAATAACAACACCACCACAAACCGCCCGCCATCCAATGCAAACACCAACCACAAAAACAAAAGAAAAACAAGCAAAAATAAATTTTTGTCTCCAAACATGCAAAGTGACGCCATTACAAGTGCGCCAAAAAGCGAAGAAAAGAGGGAAGGACACCTGTTACTCACCAGTTCAGCAAATCGGGATCGATAGTTGCAGGGAGACGAAGCTGCAAGCAACCAAAAACAATAAGTATAAAATAAAATAATAAAGCTTAAATTTATGTAATTATTTATGAATAAATAAATACATAAAAAAAAGGGTTGCAACCAAGAACCAACGCCGACAGCCATGACCGTCATCACCAAGAGCCAACGCCGGGAAAACAGGAAGAAGCAACTCCGGTCGAAACAAAAAAAAAAGAGGAGCTTGGAGATAAAAAAAAAGCATGGAGATATAAAAAAAAAAGAAGGAAGAATGAAGCCTAGAGAAAAAAAAAAGGAGCTTGGAGATCAAAAAAAAAAAAAAAGAAGCATGGAGATATATAAAAAAAAAAGGAAGTCAAACCAAAAAAAAAAAAAAAAAGAGCTTGGAGATCAAAAAAAAAAAAGGAAAAGTGGCGGGAACGAAGAGACAGAGAGAATTTTCAAGACACACAGCATGGTCAAGGGAAGAAATTAAGCAAGTCAACCTCGAACCAGTCATATCGCCACGTGTCACTCACACAATGAGTTTCTTTTGCCTCTAATACTTCTCGCCAAAAAGAAACTAGGGGGCTGTTGTTTGAGGAAAAAATAGGATGAACAGTAAAAGTGCCACGTGTCGATTAAAGGAGCGAGTCCAGAGCGAATTAGGGTACCCCACGCGAATTGGGATACCCCGCGTAAAATAAGATACCCCGTATGGAAAGGGGTACCCCAAGTATAAAGGGGTACCCCAAGTAGTAAGGGGTATCCCTATACCCTGGGATATCCTACGAAACGGTGTAAGAGAATCCTCCAAAATATCCGCCATGAGCAACGTCTCCGCCTCCTAAAAGATTTCATTTGATTTTGTCAGAAAAAGGAATGGAAAACGATATGCAAAAGGGGGGGGGGGGACAGCCGCCTGCCACAATGCAGAATATTACACCAAGGACAGTGGTCCCCAACCACCTACCCGACATCTGCTGCAGAGATACCCCGGGACCACTCGCCTACGCGCGCCACGACTCCAAATGATGAGATACGCCGCGGGCATGCATATAACGGCCTAAAAAAATCATGAAAGCAAGAAAGGGACGTGAGCCAAAAAGGGTACGCCACGTGGCAGTGGAGGTACACCATATAAAAAGACACCTAGGGTTTATTCTAGAGAAGCTTTTCTCCTTCCACCAATATTCTCCATGGACACTCCCACTCCAAAAACCAGGTTTTCTTCAACCCCAAACCTGAATTTACAGAGAGCTTGCTAGCTCTCTCCACAAAAAACACTCGAGTTTGCTAACTTGAGCGTCGGAGTGTGAACGCCAGGGATACCCCCCGGCTTCACCTCTAACCTCCCTCTTCACTGTTTTGCAGGTGCGAAGCCCACTTTGGAGAATATCTTGCGTATTGCTGACCTTCCGCAGTCATTATCTCTCACTCCCCTCTTTTTACCTTGCCCAAACCTCGGATACACCACATCCCACACAACAAACTAGTGAGGTACTCCGTCTCCCCCAAAATATTAAATTTATTGTTCTTGATTGGTTTTGGTTTTTCCTTAGCCCAAAATTAGTTGAAAACACGTTGTATCTGAGTAAAAACAATTTTGTTACGCTGCCAGCAAGCATTAACTGTCTTTTTAATCTCGAAAAACTGGAGTTGGAAGATTGTAAAAGGCTTCAATCTCTTCCACAACTTCCACCCAACGTAAATAAAGTTGAAGTGAATGGTTGTGCATCGTTGGTGACATTATTAGGTGCATTAAAACTACGCAAGTCCAGCCGCACAATAATTCGTTGTATAGACAGCTTGAAACTGCTCAGAAAGAACGGTTTGGCAATTTCAATGCTACGAGAGTACCTTGAGGTCAGTCTCTCACTCCGTATCTTCCAGCTATGCCAAGATTATGCCTGACAATTAAGCAACGGTATGGACTTGTTCATTTTTTATTTTTCTGTTGCAGGCAGTGTCAGATCCAGACGATAAATTGAGCATTGTTGTTCCAGGAAGTGAAATTCCAAAGTGGTTCATGTATCAGAATGAGGTCTCTTCAATAACAGTCACGAGGCCTTCATATTTGTATAATACAGATAAGGTTGTGGGATACGCTGTTTGCTGTGTTTTTCATGTCCCTAAACATTCAACTGGTATCCGTAGATTCTATCTGTATCCACTTCCCGCACATGTGTTACACTGCTCTATGGATGGTTCTAATGTCAGTCATTTTATACAGTTTAGAGAGAAATTCGGTCACCGGGGGTCTGACCATCTTTGGCTACTCTTTTTGCCTCGTGAATGCCTACTATGATAATGAGAAGCGGCATTTTGAATCTAATCAGGTTAAGTTGTCATTTATGGATGAACGAGAGAAACACGGTCTGCCTGGATCGAAGGTGAAGAGGTGTGGTTTCCATCCAGTTTATATGCACGAAGTTGAGGAGTTTGACGAAACAACAAAGCAATGGACTCGCTTTACTTCTTATAATCTGAATGAATTCCATCGCGATTTTGTTGAATCAAATATGGCAGTGGCTAAAGCCGGTGGAAGTGGCTGCTGTGATGATTATGATGAGGAACCACAACCTAACGGATTTAGACAACTCGAATGAAGGGCAAAGCCTGGTGAATTTTATTGTCTCTGAATTCATGTGTAAGTACGCTTCTCAATTTCAATTTATGTTCTTTGAATTTGCACATGGTATTTCATTTACTTTTTTATTTGTTTATTTCTTGTATCTACTCTGGCAATTTATTTTCATGTTAAACTACTGGAGATGCTCGACCGAATTGAAGCATTGAAATTTGTGATTTCTCATGAGTTGAAAATTGAAGAAAGAGGGATAATTAATCCTCTGTTTTGTATTCTTACTTAAATCTCTGTTTCACTGCAGTATTCTCTCATTTCGTATCCATTATTTCATGTGCGATTTTTCGGGCACACTTGAAGGGGTTGAGGACTCGGGTCATAATTGATGAATTGCATACCAATTGCTACGAGTGAACAATAAAATAAATATCTCATTGCAATCTGGTTAAATATAACAATTTATATAATAAGTGGGGTTTCATTGCAAATTACATCAATTTTAAGTCTGACAAAAAGCTGCGAATTAAAGAAACTGTACAAACTATAACAATTTGTAGAGAAAAATGAAATTGAATTCGAGCTTCAATAGATGCGTGAGTTAATTTTGAAAATGTCTTTTATTATTTTCTTAATGTTTCTTTTCGCGGAGTTGGATTATTGCCACCCCTCTAATATTCTCACAAGACTCTTTTTTTCCAGTTATTCTTACTTTTAATTCCAAAAACATCCTTTTTTTTAATACACACTTTTAATTTTTCTTTTCTTTAACATTCTTGTTAATTTGTAATTTATCCTCTACGCAAATTATCAGTGATGAATTTTAAATGTAAAATATTGACATAAATTACAAATACTTTAAATTTTAACTTTGTCTTAAATTACACATATTTTAAATTATAATTTGAAAGTAATCTTAAGGGAAAAAATGTTCAATCAATAGGAATTACGAAAAGAATAATATAATATTTTAAATTTAAGCAAATTTATTTTGGATAGATGGGAAGTCATGAATGATAAAGAAAACACCAAAAAAAAAGGGGTTGATTATGAATTCAAGTAATTTGCATAGAAAAAAATATAATTTTATTTGAAGTGTGGTTTTTTAAAAATGATAAAGGGGTGCTCATAACGTCACTCTTTCCACAAGCGTACTCAACATCCATTCAATTCTGTGATTCTGAGTTCTGAGCAACTTCTAATCCATAATCAAGAAGAGTCAAGCTTTTGACACCCCTCAAAAGTCCTAGCAACAAACTCATACCCACATATATTGATCTTAATTTATTATGCTTGCATCCTTTGTTTGCTTCTGCCGCGAATCAAAATTGCATTCGTGCTCGATGAGATTATCTCCTTACTGGACTATTAAAATTAAATTTAGAGGAAAAAAAACCAGTTACATGATTGTTAAATATGTGTTTCTCAAATCATACAAAGTAAATTAATTTACTGAGGAAATTGGCATGAATAATTAATATGTATAATTATTATTTTTGGGGGGGAGAAGGGGGGGGGGATTTTGAGATGTGTGGAGTAAGATTGTGGCTTTAAAAGCTCTTAAATGTGTTTATTGAGCTAACAATGTTTAAAGGATTTTCATCTGTTCAAATAGCTGCCCTTAGTATATACCATAAACTATACTGTCTACTAAGGCATTGCTGAATTATTAAATTAGGATCATATGATATATTTGATCCATCATTTATATTTATATTTTTTACTATTATTTTAAGCTACTTACTAGTTACTATTATCTGAATTTATCAGTAAGCATGCATCTCGAATTCAAATGTTATTTTGCACATGATAATTCATTTGCATTGTATTTATTCAAAAATCTGCTAAGGGTTAGTGACGTGGCATTGATGAGCGGTCTAGATTGGTGTCCAAATTTGTTAACCGTGGTTAGCACTGCAGCGGCGGCTACAAATAAACACGGGGTCTGATTTAATGTGTCCTTTTGTCAGGTAGAGCGAAGAGTTAGCGAGTGTTTATTGAGCTCACACTCTTCCTTTTTCATTTCCTCTCTTAATTTTTATGGGTTTAAATACTTGAACCTAGGAATTGAGGCTGCAATGCTTAGTGGGCAAATGTTGAACAGTGCCTAAAATGGTAAGCTTGAATTGATTTGAGGATTTTAGGAAGAAAGAAAAGTATCTATATGAATATGATCGATCTCAGCTTGATTTAGGTTCAGAACACACGAAAAATAGACAAACGAATGATTATATGGAATTTGCAGGCCAATATCAAGAGGGGAATTGTGGAGGAATTATGGTATAATTCTCGAGCCTAGGACGTGTTCGATGATATGCTCACGAAGAAACGTGCATCCCCCCTGATGTGTTGCATCAACTCTCTAATTTCCCAAGCAAAAGCAATCAACCAACAAGGTCAATTTGTGAAGGTTTGTCCTACACGAGTCATAGCTAGTGAGCAGATTTTGAGATTCCTTCACTAAATATGTAGTGTTTTGATTCAATATATTGTTTTGATTTCATATTTTCAGTGCCTTGGTCGTTTATATATACATGTCTTCAACAAAATTTTACCACAAACACAGTGCAAACCATGTGTTTATTTAATCAATTACTTTTTTCTAGCGACTAACTTTTTCGCAATTTTCTAAAATATAAATGACAGAATTTGATTATTTATTGTTGAATGAACGATGCAGTAGAACAAAGGAATTGTAGAATTTCTTGAGTTTTAGACATAAAACAGAACCAGGCCATAGAATAAATGTACGAAGAAATTATCATCATCTAATGACTGAAAAAATATCATCACATTTGTTTTAATGATGCTGTGCTTTATTCAAAATTATTTCTTCCAATAGAGAAGCAATCAATAGTGGTGTTAATTCTTGAACCAGTGGAAAGCAATTAATTTTCTTCATTTGTTTTCTTGCTTGGCTGTGAAATAGCCCATTTGTGGCTGAACACAGAATCTGTTTTTTGTTTCTTTGTTGTTTTTTGTGAATCTTGGCTTAATTTACAATTCATGACATGTCTGAAAATGGGTCGATGAATATGTTAATATGGACTCAGATCTAAATCAGATTTATCCATGATACAATCAAGAGGATTCATCTATTTAATCTTTATTTGTCTTTTCTCCACCCCCGTATTTAATTTTGGTTGGAGGACTTGGTTGATAGGAATTGACAACTACTGAATTTTTTTTCCCCTTTAAACAATAGAGACCGCAATGTCAATTTGAAGACTTTGTTGATAAGAATTGACAATGGTTGATTCTTATTTTTTCTTTTTTGTTAAACAGAAG
This sequence comes from Citrus australasica, assembly GCA_029618585.1. Lineage (NCBI taxonomy): Eukaryota > Viridiplantae > Streptophyta > Magnoliopsida > Sapindales > Rutaceae > Citrus > Citrus australasica. The sequence continues at coordinate 28,464,813 of JARCIV010000003.1, read as the reverse complement.
ATGCCTTGGAATTCGGCATCGTTGACATGTAGTTGATATTTAAAACATATTGGATGTTAGGGCTTAGAATGTTTGCTGTCGGAATTCTTATTAAGAAAATTCCTCTGCTGCTTGCAACATAATCGAAGCTGTAAGTTTTATGCTATGCAGTTCTCTTTATTTTCATTTTTGTGTTTGAATTTTCTGAATTAATAGGAAGAAGAACATCATTTATTTCCAAAACAGAACCATTATCAAGTTTCATAATTTTTGTACTGGTAAACTTTGGTCTTTGAGAAATAGCTGCGTCTACAACTCTTGATTAATTTTAGTTTTAGTTTAATTTAGTTTTATTTTTTCCCCCCTAAGGTGGAGATGAGATGAAAAACCTCATTCACTAAACACCAAAAACTTAGTTTTGTAAAGTGTGCTGGTGGTCTTCCATTAGCTCTCAATGTTCTGGGCTCATTTTTGTTTGGTAGAACTATAGCTGAACAGGAAAGTTCACTACAATGACTACAGAGAGATCCTGAAAGTGAGATTCTTGATGTACTTCAACTAAGTTTTGATGGGTCAAAAGAAAAAGAAAAAAGAATATTCCTCGATATTGCATGTTTCTATGAGGGAAGTACAGAGATTATGTGAAAAAAATTCTCAAGTATTGTGATTTTGACCCAATTATCGAAATTGTTGGTCCTATTGAAAAACCTCTATTAAACGTAGATGATTTCAGCGGACTGTGGATGCATGAGTAGTTACAAGAAATGGGGTAGACAAATTGTTAGGAGGTAATTCCCTCAGGAGCCTGGAAACTGCAGTAGATTGTGGGAGGAAGCAGATGTATGGCATGTATTATTACAAAACACAAGTAAATGTTCAGTTAGGTTGAAAACTAGCAATTTCGGGAGCATGATCATTTATTTAACTAGTTAACTCTTTGCATAGTTTTATCAATATTTTCTTTCTTTCATTTTTTTCCCCACTTATTTTTTGTTATAATGTTTAGGAAACTGATGTAGTTGAAGCATCATATTTGATTGCCTTAGCAACAAAGAGATGCATGTCACTGATAAAGCCTTTCTAATGTGACCAATCAAACTTCACAAGAGTAGCAAATTTAGAGGAGCTGATTTCTGAACGATTTACGAGGTTGCATGAGATTCACTCATTTTTTCTGCTTCAAAGAAGCTGATTTTGTTGAATTTGAAAGGTTGTACAAGTCTTTCAACTCTTCCAGGCAAGATCTTTATGAAATCTCTTAAGACACTTGTTCTTTCTGGCTGCTTGAAATTGAAGAAATTTCCAGACATTGTGGGAAGTTCTTTCGGATGGAACTGATATTAAAGAACCATTATCAATTGAACTTCTATTTGGACTTGTTCAGTTGATTCTGAATGGCTTCAAAAATCTTGAGCATCTTCCAAGGACCATAAGTGCTCTAAAATATCTATCAACTTTGAATCTTTCTGGCCTTTGGAAATTCAGAGAGTTCCCAGAGAAAACGTCGAGCAGGGATGAGCTGTTGGAGATTCATTTGGAAGGAACTGCTATAAGAGGTTTGCCAGCATCTATTGAACTTCTTTCTGGCAATGTCTTGTTGAATTTGAAAGATTGCAAGAATCTCAAGAGTCTTCCAAGTACTATAAATGGTTTGAGATCTCTTAGAATCTTGTCTCTCTCTAGCTGCTCCAAACTTAAAAAATGTGCCAGAGACCTTGGGGAATGTTGAAAGCTT